>OY728161.1:874206740-876706740 GCA_963277665.1 Viscum album | reverse complement strand
ATTAATTTTTCTTAAAAGTTATATAATTCATATTAACGTTTTTCTTTAAAAACACACATATACATATACTTATTATAATATAAATAATATTTAAAAAATAATAAATATTTACTAATTTATTTATAATTATAATTGTAAGTAAATATGTTTATCAATATATTTATATTATTATTTATATTGATTTATAGTTCCTTATATTTATATCGGAATATTTATATAATAATACACACTTATTAAAATATTTGTATATATAATGAACAATATAATAAATATATACCATTTAAATATACTTATCATTATTTTTTTATATTAAATGTAAGTATATATATATATTTATAATTAAAATTATAAATAAATATTTTACAAATATTTTTATATAAATATATAAATAATTATATTTAATTATATTACTAAACATAATATTATTATTATAATTATATTTTTAAAATTATATATAAATATATTAAAACATATAATTACATAAATATATGTATATTATTATGTATATTTATATAATTATATTTATCATTATTAATATATAAATTTATAAATATATACATATTTTTAAAATATTTATTATTTTAATTTATTTTTTATTATTTTAATGTTATTTAAATAAATATATTATTTTATAATTTTATAATTATTTTTAATCCAATATATATATATATGAATTATTATAAAAAATATCTTAAAATATATGATATTTCTATAAATTAAAAAAAAGTGTTTCATAATGATTCTATTAAAAAAATATTTCTAAATCTAATTATAATAATGTTATATAAATTAAAAATAGTTTTTATAATTTTTTTTATCATCATTATTCTTTTCGCTCATAATGATCCACTTATATCACCAATAAATAATCAGTAATGGAGATTACATGTTTACCATCTCTTTTTTTAGTACTGAAAAAAGATATCATTATCAGTGCTTTTAACCAGGGTTGATTAGTGTATCCCTTTTACCACCAATTTTTATTTAGCACTGATAAAAAAAGACACATGATTAGGCGTGATCTATGCTAATAACATTTTAATTTGGAAAATGTGTTTTTGTAGAAGAAATTATTTCATTTTGTTTTGTGTTTTTTCTCAATATAGATTATATAAATTTTGGAATATCACTAAAAAAATCTCATCTATATTTGGAATCATGAGTTCCAAATTTGGTGAATATTCCTTTTTTATTAATTTGGATAATAATAAAAAAAATTATACCATATTAAATGATTAATATGTAAATGATTGTTCAGATTAATGTTATATGGCTTAATATTTATTCCTTCACTTGTTTTGATTTTATTGTAAGAATCTATTTCGTCTTTAATCATCCATTAATTTATAATATGACCTTTTTTCTAATTAACATTGTTTTTGAAATTTATAAGATATAATTTAAATATGAATTTAAAAATATCATTTTCTTACGTTTAATAAGTATATTATTTTGGGATTGGGATAAAAGAACATATCTTCAACTTTAAAAGGATATTTGATATATTAATGAATTCTTTATATCATGTTTGAATATTTTTAATTTTATTTTCTTTTACATCCCAAAACCTTCACTCCATGATTTTGTGTTGATGTCCAAAAAATTAAATTTATTTCATTAATGCTGATTATTGTTACCCAAAATATTAAATCAAAGGGTTAAAACATCAAATGTAAAAATTTGATCACTTACATTCCGTAGGACCTTTTAGGTTTATTATTTTAGAGACTTTTAAACCACTTCTATATGAACAATTCAGTAAAATTTATATGAGCATGTATCCCAATAAATCCATATTGTAATATTTCAAACTAGTTCATCAATTTCCACCCTGTGAAGAAATAATTAATGTGCATTCTTGAATAATGAATGTATATATACCCATACATCCCATGAAAATAAAATATGAACACATGGAAAAAAAGAGCCATCATAATCAGTTATCTTTAGCCATTTCATAAATATATATATTACGAGAATCATTATAAAACCAATTAATGAATAAAGAAAACATGTTTTTGAATTGGTACATCATTTTAAATTCACACATAAAATTCACCTTATTTATTTTATAACCACAAAGTCAACTTCCTTTCCCAATGAATTAACGGGCTATCATGGGCCCACCCATCCTTGAATTATCACAAAACCACCTTTCATTAGATTATAACATAACCACCCCACAACATATCAAGTAAAATTAAAAATCCAGGACATATAAATTATTTTATTTCATCACAACTAATTATTACAAGCATTATCCCATCCACAACATGATTATACCCTATAAAATAAGTGGGTTTTATAGAAATCTCATTGAAACAAGGTTATCCTGTGGAAAAGGAATAGGTTCAATAATAATCTCATTGAAATGATATTAATATATATGGAAAAGAATGAGGATAGTGTGAATATAAAGTATCCCTAGTGGAGGATAATTAAAAACAAGTGATTTCTATGTTTATGAATGGAAGAACTATTAAATGATCATGAAAAGCATTCTTTGGGATGATGTCATTTTCATTTTGAAACCCCCATTTTAAAACATTAAACATTTTAAAATTTTATTTTTAAGAAAATAACCGTCAATTATTGTAATGGATGATTTTTATGTATATTTAAAATACTAATGAGGAAAATATAATTACATATTTTGAAAAAATTATAAAAAATTTGAAAACAATTATATAAAACAATGTTATGTGAGTGAAGTTATTTTCATTCGAAAAGAGAAATGAATTCATATTTTTATACAAAAATTACAATATTATCATATATAAATAGTAAAAAATGGAAATATTATATAAAAATATAATGAATAATATTATTAGAGGATAATTCTGGTCGATTATTTAATTTACACATAAGATACATAATCATAAATTAACCTAGAGAAATGATAATATTGAAGGAACAGAATGATATAAATTTTATAACATTAATTCACAATCCCCGTGAATGTAATTTACTAAATTTAGAAAAAAATAAAAATATAATATACGTATTTATGATATTAAATTGAAAATTGTATGTATATAAACCTCTTAATAGAATATAGTTTGATTTCATAACATATGTCTAAAAAGAAAAATTATGACAGAAATAGAATACTCCTTACGAAAAATTAAAATGGTTAACCCCATGAATGTTAGATACTAAAATATATATTAAAATCTACATTAAATTATTTATATTAATTTTCTAATATATTTATGGGTTTTATACACTAAAATACATAAAATATAGTTGGGGAATGTGGAATGTATCTCATGTAAATAAAACATACCTGATAAAAAATATTACATTCAGTCTCATTCATCATGATTATTCTTCATCCTACATAATAATAGTTTTTTTATTATATAAATTATTTATAACCATTTAGTATTTTATTATTAATTTTATTTATCTTATTAATAATTTATATACACTTACTTATCCATAGATGTTTAAGTGAGATGTTCAGACCATATTCACCTTATGTGTCAAAACTGAATTTGATAGGTCAACTAAGGTCAATGAATTAATTATATAAAAATATACATAATATAAATAACAATATAGTTATCATAATTATATATAAATTTCAATTTTAAAATCAATTGTGATATATGGTTACGAAAAGGGTACCATCATTATGATCATGGTAATGGTAGGTCATATATATGCATGAGTAATGTTTCTATTTTTCAATAATCATTATGGAAAGAATGTATGTAATATTTTGTCTAAATAAATATAATTATATAATAAAAAATATTATTTATATATATATATATTCTTTTATATATTGTTATTTTGATTCAAAATGAAACACATGGCATCAAGGATGCCATCTTCCAAAATTCCACAAACAACATTTTTACTATTTCAATTTGAAAAATTTTAATAATAAAATTATATATTAAATATACATAGAGATAATTACTACATGGTTATAATATATATTTAACTTCTAAAACAAAATTATATTAAACCCATCATTAATACATTTCATTTAAAGAGTGAATGGACCACACCATTTTGAGGACGTTGTAGTGCACAAGTCCAAAAACAATATTGTCTTCTTCTAGTAAAATTGAATTATAGAATGTATGTTTTATATAATAAATATTTGAGAATATATAAAACATATATATAATTAATATTATATGAAGACTATATTTACATCATTATTCCATACCTTGGGAGGTGGTAATGGAATAACAAACTATATTGGTACTAGAGATGTTTGTCTGATGTACAGACAAACGATTATAGTGTATCCCATTATATGGATGTGTGAAATGTCATAGGGCATTCCCATAACATAGAAAAATATCATTATATTTAAATTTCATAAATTTTATATAATACGTAGAAAAAGAATACATAAAGTTGATTTTGAATGAAAGAAAATTATATTGCTCATTGTTTAATCTTACCTATTCTTCGAGTAACATCTTTTTAGGTTGCACCAAAAGAAATACAGGGATGGATTTATGATAAATATAATTCTTCTTAGGACGAGGTTATAGAAATTGATAACATATTTAGAGTTCTATGTTATTAAAATATGATATTTATAGTTTTTAAGAGAAGGGAGAAGTGGTGGATTTTTATACGTGTTTGAAAGGAAATAGTTATAATTTTTTAAAATATGTTATGTGAAAGAAAATTTTTACATTAAAAGGGGATTCAAAAAAATAAAATAAATAATGTAGCATTAATGGTCGATATGTGTCCATAAAATGTGTTTTAGTTAATTTTATAATTCAATTGGACCGTTAATATTAATGTTTATCCACTAAATAAAGTCATTTTACCTTGATCTATATAATTAATCTCAATTTCGATCACTTATATTTTTTTTCCAAATACAATCTTTAAATTACAAAAAATTATAAAATATGATAATTCAAAAAATGAAATAAATTTTGAAAAAATAATATTACATAATTTGATGAAATTGATGGAGTCCCAACATTGTAGATGGGATGAAACAATGACTTATTAAAGAAAAAATGTTCAAAATATTGAAATGTTATTTTTTATTATTTCAATGTGAAATTTATTAAAATTATAGAAATTTAATTTATGGATTTATAATTGGAATTATTAGACTATTAATTAAATTTTAAATACTATTAACCAAAACAGATTAATTATATTAGAATATTATTTTTCTCTATAATTCAATGATTTCCAGTATTCATCTATTAATGAAAATTCTCAAAAAAAAATTAAACAATATTCATCCAAATATAATTTTTACATTATTATATTAAAAAATAAGTTTATTTTTTAAAATATAATTCATAAAGATAACAAATTTTATTTGTAAAAGAAGTGTGTCATTGAATGTCGGAAAAACTGCCATTAGAAAAATATTTTATGAAACATACAATTGGGTTTATTTTTATATAATGTTTAAAAAATAGGATGAATTCTAAACAATATGTAAAATATTATATATATTTAAATATTTAATTAAAATAGATAAATAATATTAATGTTCATATATAAGAAGATAAAATTCCATTGGATGAAAAAATAATATTTTTTAAAAAAAAATTATGTTATATTTAATTTTTTATTATTATAATTCATAATTAAATGGTAACCAATGAATTAATTCTATAAACATGTGTAAACCACATATTATTAATTTAGTTAATAATACTTATTTTCACTTTTTAATGGATATATAAAGACATTCATGTTAAATAATAATAATAATTTTATATTGTATTCTAGTAAAACTTAACCCTATGTGTAACAAAACTTATCGATAAAGAATGATATTATGTGCAACAGAAGATAAAAATGGATCTTTATATAAATAATTATTGACTATGCATTTCATATGGCACATTCTATTGCTCAATTTAAATTAATTCAAATGAAAATATTTCATAAAATCTCATGATGGGATATTTTCTCTATGTTGTCAAAAATATTTTTTAATCCATGTAAATGATTTAAAAAATATTTTAATATTATCATATTTTTGTATAATAGATTTATACATCAATTAAACATTTATCAAAGACAGTTTCTCTTAATCATTATATTTTTGTATTAGAAAACAATAGTGAAAACCTAAGGACTGAATATTGTATCGTATATCATCACAATGTTTTGGTAATTTCCATGGGTAACCATTTTCTGTGAAAATAATTCATTGATATAGTGAAATATTAATTATTTATACATATTATATATCATTTTTCATTCTTACATGATTCATCAATATCAATATTTTTTCTCACACTATATTTATTTGTTTTAGTTAATAGTGGGATCTTGGAGTAATTATGATAATGGATAATATGAAACAATGATGAATGAATTATTTTACAAATGAAAAAATAAATTAAATAGGAAAAATAAGGTGTAACCTCTTCATTATGAATAATTAGCTATATCATTATATAACTATCAATCTCAACATTGGTCAGTTTTTTAACACACATAGGAAGTGAAAATGGTGTTTTAGAAAGGCTACGAGGGTAATAATATTTATATTAAATATTGTAAATAAGATGAAAACGATAATAAAAATATTTATTATAGGAATGATAATATGTTTTATGTGTGGAATATAATGGAAAAGATAAAGTAACTTCTGAAGAAAATTGAATACTTTTTTAGCGAAATAAATTAATTCATAAAATACCATTAAAATTTCTATTAATTAGGTATAGAGAATATTGGATTTATATGAACCCATTTCCTAATCCAAAGGTTATCTACATGATGATAAATTGAATAATACTAGGGAAACCATTGAATATAATCGATTAATGAATTTATTTATTGGGATTTTGGAATTATTTTTATGATGTTTTTCATCAATGATATTATTGACATAATAATCTTGAAACATCTAAAGAATTCTGAAAAAATAGTTTTCCATTATTGATTTAAAAACATATGTTGAATTGAATTTATAACAATGAAAAATTATTTCATGATACAATTTCAATTATTAGTTAATCTAAAGTTATAATTAAAATTTATGTTGTATAAGTAAAATTATTTATGGCCATTATATTGGATTGTAATCTAAAATAAGTAAAGTTTGATAATTTTAATTTGAATTTGAAATTACATAATTTATTCAATAATCTATTATTTTATTTGATTAATAATGATTTTGATAATTTTTTTATTCATTTATGATTTCATTTTAGGTAAACTAATGAGTTCTGTATACAATCAGGGATTGATATGTTTATGTTTGATATTAGGTTCAAAGGCATAAATACCCATTTTTAGGTTTTAATTTATTTGGATTTTATGTGGTAAGAAACTATAACAAGGTATTATATAAAACACTCCACTTATTTTTAAATAATCATTTGATTTATTAAATTATATTTTTTTTATTTTAATTATGGTCAAATACATTTTTGGGTATATATAATCATCATGATTGAAAAGTGATTCATTGAAAATGTAAAATATTTATATATAATATGTTCAGATATTGATTTTCTTTTAAGATAGAATAATAATAGCACTGATGAAATTTTTTATATTTTCATTATTTTATAAAATTAGAATGTTTTTTATCATGAAAATTAATGATATTTTTGGGGATTTTTCACTTTGTTGTGGTATTAGTAACACTTATTATAAACATGGAACATTAAATATAATATTATTTGAGAAGAATGAAATATAATTTATGAGAATTTATGTTTAAGGGTATGATACAACCATTATGGTTAAATCAATCTTTAGTATTGATGTTGTTTGGGATGTCAGGTTATTTATTTATGGAATTATTTTCGTTGAATGTTTTTATTGGAGGTAATTATTATGTTTTATTCATTTTGGGAATTATATTAGCATTTTATTACCATTTTTTGGTTAATGTATAAATAAATGGGTGGTGTATTTACATACTTATTTATAATCATTTGATATGATAGAATATTATTTTTGTGCTTCAATAATGAAAAATAAATCATGAACACTCCTCGTTTAGAGTTAAAAATGAAATTCGCATGAAAATTGAATAATGAATGATATTATACTTTTTATTTAAGTATAGTCCATTTTTTCATATTCTATATTGAAATGTAATACCTCAAAATAAGAAAATAATATTAAAATAAAAATTCGGTCATAATAATTTCATTCCTAATGAATTAATGGTCCCTTTTTCCTATCTATTTGTTTTAGTTTTTTTGTTATTATCCTTATCACCGTCATTCACTTTATTGTAATTATTTATTTATATCACTCTAGCTTAAAAATTTTAAATTTAATTTTTCTAAATGTAAATATTTTCACTTCTCATGAATTTTCATAAGTTATGAAACATAATTTTTATTATTATTGATGATCATCAATATCCCTTTACCACTTTTTAAGAGGATGTTTTATCAAAAACAATTTAATGTGGTTTATCATTAAAGGGTGGTTCAATTATAAAACCATTCATTACACTGAAAAATATAAAATTTTGCTGATGATATTTATTAAATTGTGGGGTAATTTATCACTCTGATATTTTAACAAACCATTATGTTTGATTTCTTATTCATCTCACAACAGTGAGATTAATTAAACCGTATGATATTTTTATTATCAGACCACAGTATCATATTAAATGAATAAGAAGTTATAAATAGACTAACCCAATAGAAATAATATATATTATGGTCAATAAATTATAAAATTATCAATAATTTTATAGGAAATATTGACAAAATATTTTTATAATGATAGATTATTTTATATATGAAATATTTTATAATGACTTATTTTAATGTTAAAATTAGAATTACTTTTTCAAAACATATATAATATTAAATTTATTTAAAAAATTATTATTTTAAATTATCATATCCAATTTATATTATGTTGAAATCTCTGTTTTTTCTCAATAGATTAATTTTCTAGTGAATAGTGAAAAATACTAATATTAACTAAAAATATATATTTTTTATTAAATAAATTATGAGTATACATACTATTTTAAAATTTTATTAATTTAATTTATTTGTATCATGTTTCTAATAATTCAATTATATAAAATTTATTCAATTTTACAGTTGACTTTTTAACAAACACCCTTAATATAGAGAAGGAATATTTCTAAAAACCTGTTTTTCATTGTGTTTTTTGATTCATTCTAAAATTAAGAAATACAAAATATATAAATGTATTATTGAAAAATTTATTACATATTTTTAACTAGGAGGTCCATATTTTTTATATAATTCTTTTTTAATTATTCAAAAATAAAATTAGTAACCATTGTAAATTTTTGTTAGAGTGATAAATGGAAAATTTGTTAAATAATGATAAATCGTATGTGATAGTGATTTTACTTCATTGAATAAATTATATTTAATTAATTATGTATTTATAATTCATCCATAAATATCCAAACATTTAAAATCTGATATTTTTTCCATTTAAATTTTATTTTCCAATTATAATATTGAATTAAACGATAAGGTCAAAAATATCATTTTTCTAATTTTAATATCATTATTAATTATTGATGGGGGTAAATTTGAAAAAAATTGTTATAAAATATTATTTCAAATTGTATTTATTTTTTCATTTTAATATATTTTTTATTTTTAGTGATGATATAAGAACCTCAAATTCTTATTCAATGATGGCAATGTTATCGTGAATGTTGCATATAAATAAATTTAATTGTTCTAAAAATTTGAAAATATATTCATTTGGGGATTTAATTTCTTCCAATAATTTTTATGTTAAACATAATATTACATAGATGGGTGAAATATTTATATTTTCATGAATCTATTTCATGTGGATTTTTCTGTCAGATTTTGTGGATTGTACTTAAAATGAAATTAAAAGTATTTCATGATTAAATTTTTTTTATTAAATTATACAAAATTAATAAAAATAAATCATGAGGAAAATAGGGATGATAAAAGGTCTATAATTTCATAAAGTTTACTTTTTTTGTTAATTTTTCACATTATATGTAAAATTATATCCCTTTAATATTTTATAAGATTATTACGACAGTAATGGTTCATATTGGATAACTAAAGTGTTAAACAATGAGGTATTATTAAAAAGTATTTATAAAACTAAATAAATTTTGTTGGGTGATTTATTATAAGCCATATCGTCCTTATCTATGAAACTATATAACTCTTTGAAAATTTTACATTATTTAGAACCATATTATAATATAGTATTTCTTGCATTTTAAAAATGATAATAATTATATTATATAATTATTTATATTTTACTATGTTAGGAAAAACATAGAAAAAACAAATCATAAGTAATGTTAGTGAAAGTACTATTAAAATATTTTCCATGGTCCATTCATGATTAAATTTTCTATTAATTACTTCATTTTGAACCCATAATGAGAAAAAAAATTGGCATTATATTAATTATCAAAATTCTAATATCTGGTTAAAACTAAGACATAAGGATGTAAATATTACCAAAACATGTAAAAAAACTTTGGATGAGAATATTTAGATTTAAATTTTCATAATATAGTAAAAATATAATAATTTATATCAAATCATTAGTGAAAATTAACATTTATTAATTTAATGGTTGTATAAGTCCATGAGTACCCCCATCACTTATAAAAAGGATCCTCATATCATTATTTATTCACAATTTTTGAGCTATATAAATGACCAATTAAATTAAAAAATATTATCCTAGTTTCTTTACCCTAATCAAAAAGCATATTTTCAGTCTGAAATACCATCATTCAAGGGAATATGTTACATGTCAAAAGATGTTTTTAAATCACGTTATATAAATCATTATATAGCGTTTTCAATTTTATTTCTTATATTTATCATTTAAATTAATGGTATACATAATAAAATAATTAATTTATTATATTTAATATTATTAATTTTTTATTATAATGGATCACCATGCATCCACCATGTTCATATCCATTATAATTTAATAACATCACTTGTGTATATTTCCACCTACATGAAGAGATTCAATTCATTTTTTAAATTATTATTTGCAATGTTGCAGATAATGAAATATATATTCATATATAATTTATAGTAAATATTATAATTATATTGTAGATTTTATTATTATTTACATATCTTTATTCCATTTCAGAAAAATTTATTACAACATTCAAGAATATGTACTTTCTACCATCTCCCTTAATGGTGTAATTGAATTTTTTTATCTACATTTTAGGGATTACTATTTTAAACTATTTAATAAACATATATTATACTCTTATCATGATATAAATTATATATATAATGGAACCATCATTGATAAAATGGTGTAGTGACTCTTGAATTGAAACATAAATGAAAAAAAGATGATTTTTTCAATTATAATTCATATTTAGAAAACAAATTGTTAATAAATTTTCTATATGATGCCATAAGAATATTATATCTGATATGATACATATAAATATGATTACATAAAGAATTTATAATTAATATAAATTTTTTATAAATGATTCTAATGAATTTAAAAAATGAATTGAACATGAGTTAATGGGGATTCTAGTCTCACTTTTATGTTTGTGAGACACATTCAATATTCAATTATAATTTCATTTTTGTGGTTTATATACTAAAAATAATTTTAATTAATTAGTATTATCATACAAATTATTGTGATTAAAATATGTATATATATATTTAACTTTTATGAGGATGTGATTCAAATATTACAAATATAGTATGTCATGACCTGCCTTCACTAAAAGGAGGGAAGGGTCAGTAGATTGGCAAGCCCTTCCTTCTTTATGTTGAAGGAGAGATAATGACCCATGAGACCCGCCTTCAATAGGTCCCAGAGTGGCGACTAGGACCAAGGGAATATAAATTTCTCACAAATAGAAGGCATTACCCCTTTTTTGTTTTATAACATCGAGAGACGAGATAATGAAACTCAACAACACCAAGGTAAAAGAAAAGTAAAGCCAAAAAAATAAACCATTCCCACATGCATGTTTCAAAAGTAAAGCCACAAGTAAAAAAGGTGACTACAAGGTAAGTACCAAAGAGGAAAAGAAAAACAGCAACTGCAACTGCTCTAAAGGTCCGAGCTAGTAAGGTCTTGCGTGATCCCCGAAGTCCTACTGGAAACCTGAATGATGTTTTATATATGTAGGGTGAGCATACAAGTACACTCAGTAGGGAAAACCAAAGACTCTCGTGCACAAGTGGGGGAACTTACTAAAGTCTTGTGAGAAAAAGAGTAAACCAAACACCTAACAAGGAAAACTATCCACCCCAGGTCTCAACAAGGCACACTCCCCAAATAACACAAGTCAAGTAATATATATATTAATAGCACATCGCTGTTTGGGTACCCCACAACACTTTACCACTGGTTATTGAGACATCCTACACATTGGACCAATCCCGCCATTCTCACCGCAGTCCCACTGCCACACCCGCCCACACACACCTGGGACACAACCACACACAGTCCCACTGTCGAAAACCCGCCCGCACACACCTGGGCCTCAACCGCACGCAGTCCCACTGCTGAATCCCGCTCACACACACCTGGGCCACAACTGTCACATGTAACCATGCCTGCAAACACCTAGGCCAGAACAACCACCACCATGCCCGAAGACACCTGTGCTAAAGGATCCACTACCAAGTCCGAAGACACCTGGGACTCATCCCGAAGACACTTGGGAAACCACCTGCCGCACACACCTGGCCAACAACCACACTACCCCACCCGAAGGTTCTTGGGCTAATAATGGAACTCAGGCCATCACAGCCTGCCCGAAGATACCTGGGCTATCTGGGAAAGGGAGCAGAAAAGGAGCTAATAACCAGCCACTATGAATAGTGTTGGGAAAAACACCCTCCCCCATGAAATGGTGGTGTTCGGCACTAAGTGATCAACATGGGTGGGGCGCGAATAAGAAACACAAAGCTACAAGTATATATATAGGTAACAAGCACTCACGCAATCTAGGTTTTTCTTCAGACAGCCTACAGATCACAACAACACTCAAGTCCGAGTCACGACCCACGCTAACAACCCATTTGTCCCCTTTCTTATTTCACGTTCAGTAATAATGTTTATGTTTAAGAACTACTGGGCAACTAGTAGGCATAGTCATAAGTCCAGGAAAGTAAACAGTCAAACATCAACCAAAACACCCACACCCGGTTCTCAACAACAAAGGATTCCACCCCAATTCGTGATATAAACAAGTATCCACCCGGTCTTAAAACTCACAACCACCGAATCCATACCAACAAGAGATCCCATCCCCCAAATTCACACAACCACTGAGGGTATAAATGGACAGGGGATCCCATCCCCTCTCACATCTCTAGCAATCGGCCCGAAAGGGAAACAACCAACTACCACCACCCACACAAGTCAGGGATTTTCAGATTTAAACGACATAACACACTCGATGATTTCAAAATTCCGCGTGTTCTAATAGGCAGTTATCACAGAAGGGTTGATCCTGGTGCTTTCAATTATTCATCCGGATATACGTGATTAACCAATTCACTTTTCACAGCAGGATTTTACAACCACAAAGAAGCCATTTAAAACATCAACAGGGTTCATTAGTGAACAAACAAAGACCACCAACGGCCTCATTTTTAGGAGGCATAAGCCAGCACAACTCAACAAGATGGTCATAAAAGAAACAACATCAAAATATAAGACATCATCAACAAACACATCCCCCCTCTCTTTCTTTATAGAATTTGTTCATTATCTTCATTATGTTCGGTCCAACCAGTTCTACAAAAACAAAAGCAAGCCCACCCCACATGATACACAAAAGAGAGAGGCGAAGGAGAAATTCCCTACTTGTTGATAGATGATCGAAGTTTAGGCAGGGGGCGCAGAACGTTACAGATAACGATGCGGCGTGCCCGATGCACCAGAATCTGTTTGTGAAAATCCACGATCAAGGAAATGAGAAACCACGGCTAACCCTTAGTTTATAAGAGCCGGGGACAGTTGAAGTGAAAACGTGAAACCGCGTAAGGCGCGGGGGTAGTTTGTTTACCACGTGGCTCCACTCGTCACAAAATGGGGGTCGGGTGGTTTATGCTGACTCATAAATTGATTAAGTATTTAATTAAAACTCTTATGTGCGTTATGGGTCTTAAAACACGCTTAAAAGAGTCAGAATAGGGTTTAAAACCCTATTTGCGCAAAGGAGCGCTACTAGAAATAACTTGACTAGGTCGGGTGACACCGATCAATCTCACCGATCGGTCTCGCCGATCAGTCTCACCGATCGGTCTCCCCGATCGGTCTCGCCGATCGGTCTCACCGATCGGTCTCACCGAGACGCCACTCCTTTAGAACCCGGATTTTGGCAAAGGGAAGGACCAAGAGAGTCTGGGTCATCACATCAGATACCTCTCAAACTATTCTCATCCCCGAGAATTTAAACATCCCAGAAGGAAAGGGCAGGTCCGAACAGCCACCCTGAAAGATACCTCTCAAGAGTGAACCTCATCGTTAACTAATAACACCTTCCTGTCACGAACCAAGCAACATACCATGCCAAACTGCCCGGACATGTGGGTTGGGGAGTCTTCTCCCCCATGTCAAGATATTATCCGCTTTGGGCGGCACTGACTCGCCCGCATGGGTTTAATTGCATCCACCTTAATGCATCATGATTAGGGGTCGGGTTCTCTCCTTCCACATAGCCGGGGCTTTTCACACACAAGCAGAGGAAGAAAACCAATACATTTCCTAGCCAAAAGACAAAACGTTCTATCACAACAGGTAAAACAAGGAACAAAACATAAAACAACTCTGGGTACTGGGTACGCATCTATGCTTCCCTCTCCCACATACTCTCCTCAATCCCACCATGTCTCCACGTCACACGAACCAAGGTGATGGTTCGCCTGCGAAGCACCTTTTCTTTGCGATCCTCGATCACCACTGGTCTCTCCACAAAGGTCACGTTGTCCTCGATGACCAGCTTACACCAATCAAGGACGTGTGAATCGTCGTGCACATACCGACGGAGCTGGGACACATGAAAGACATCATGTATCCTTAGTAGCGGTGGTGGCAACGCTAGCTGGTAAGCCACTTCGCCGACCCGCCGCAACACTTGGAAGGGTCCGATGAATCTGGGAGAAAGCTTACTCCCTTTGTCGAACCTCTGCTGCCCACGCCGAGGGGAGACCTTTAATAACACGTGGTCCCCAACCTCAAACTCCAAAGGCCTCCTCCTGGTATCAGCATACGACTTATGTCGGTCCTGGGCCGCCTTCATCCTTTCTCATATGAGCTGAACCTTCTTTGTCAGGTTCTGCACCACCTCCGGACCAAGGATGCCTGCCTCTCTTACTTCGGTCCAACACACTGGTGAACGGCATGGCCTCCTGTACAAAGCTTCAAACGGGGCAATGCCAATGTTAGAGTGGTAGCTATTATTTTAAGCGAACTCTACCAGGGGCAAGTGTTGCAACCATGATCCTCCTGAGTGCAAAACACATGCTCGCAGCATATCCTTCAAGGTCTGGATGGTTCACTCTATTTGTCCATCTGTCTGGGGATGGAAAGCAGTGCTAAGGCGTAACTGGGTGCCAAACGCATGCTGCAATCCTCTCCAGACTCGCGAGGTAAACCGTGAATCCCAATCCGAGACTATAGACCTCGGAACTCCATGCAACTACACCACCTCATCCACGTACTTTCGTGCCAAGGCATCTACAACACTCGACTCCCTGATTGCCAGAAAGTGAGCCGATTTCGTCAACCTGTCCACTACCACCCAGATAGCGTCGTACCCTCCTTGGGCCTTGGGTAGTCCTGGGATGAAATCCATTGAGATTTCATCCCACTTCCACTCGGGGACATCTAGGGGCTGTAGTAGGCCGCCTGGAACTCGGTGTTCAGCCTTCACTTGCTGACACACTAGGCACATGGCCACAAACTCTGCCACCGCTCTCTTAACTCCGGGCCACCAAAACTGCCTCTTCAAACCCTGGTACATCTTGGAAACTCCTGGGTGTACCGCCAGGGGTGAGTTGTGGAACTCACTGAGAACCTTGCCGCGCATCGCCTTCGGGACAAACAACCTTTTCTGGAAAAGCATTCGGTTCTGACCATCCTCTATCCATCCTTCCGGAGCATTTCCCTGGTCAACTTAGTCATGCATCACTTCACACTCTAAGTCTCCCCACTGAGACTCCTCCACTTGCTGAAACGGGGATGACTGCACTGTCATCTAATATAGGCAGCCTCTGCCGCTATCCATCTTCGCATCCAGGTGCAAGGCGGCCAACTCCTCCATTGCCTTCCAGGTGTCCGCCGACTCTCAGACCGCATCCTTCTACGTCCTCCTGCTCGAGGCATCGGCCACCACATTTCCCTTGCCATCAGTATAAGAGATCTCGAAGTTGTAATCCTGGAGGAACTCCACCCATCTCCAATGTCGCAAGTTTAAGTCCCATTGGGAGAAGATATACCTCAAGATTTTATGATCCGTGAAGACCACAAAGTGTTCCCTGATGAGGTATTCCTACCATAACTTTAGCGCAAAAATTACTGATGCAACCTCCAGGTCGTGGGTGGCGTAATTACGCTCATGGGAATGCAGCTGCCTGGACCCATAAGAGATCACCCCTTGTCGTTGCATCAACATGCATCCCAGGACCTGTCCTGAAGCATCAACGAACACCTCATAAGCCGCCCCTTCTTCTGGTGATCTCAGCATTGGGGCACTGACCAACTTCTCCTTTAGATAACTGAAGGCTGACTGGCACTGCTCACTCCATACGAAAGCCTGGTCCTTCTTGGTCAGATCCGTCAAAGGGGCTGCTACTCGGAAGAAGTTGGGTACGAATCTCCGGTAGAAACCCGCCAGCCCGAGGAAACTTCGGACTTCTACGACATTCTTGGGTGCTTCTCACGAAACAACTACCTCAACCTTTGATGGGTCCACCTATTACCCCTGCTCGGACACCACGTGCCCGAGGAAGTGCACTTCCCGTGTCCAGAACTTTCATTTTGACAACTTCCCATAGAGCTGGTGCTGTCGGAGGACCTCCAAAACTGTCCTCAGCTGCTCTGCATGGTCCTCCTCTGATCTAGAGAAAACCAGGATGTCGTCGATGAACACAACCACGAACCGATCTAGGTACTCCCGGAAGATGGAGTTCATAAACCCCATGAACACAGCTGGGGAGTTCGTAACACCGAAGGGCATGACTATGAACTCGATGTGTCCATACCTGCACCTGAATGATGTCTTCGAAATGTCGCTCTCTTTCACCCTCAGCTGGTGGTACCCAGACCGTAGGTCGATCTTCGAGAACCATCATTCCCCTTTCAGCTGGTCAAAAAGATCATCAATCCTTGGAAGAGGGTATCAATTCTTGATCGTCACCTGATTCAGCCCCCTGTAGTCTATGAACAACCTAAGACCACCATCTGCCTTCTTTTCAAACAAGACCGGTGTACCCCATGGTGACGCACTCGGACGTACATAACCCCTCTTCATCAGATCGTCAATCTATATCTGCAACTCCCATAGCTCTGAAGGTGCCATCCGGTAAGGAGCCATCGAGATTGGACGAGCGTCGGGCTGCAGGTCTATCCCAAACTCGATATCACGTCGAGGGGGTAGAGTCGTCACCTCCTCAAGAAAGATGTCCATAAACTCACGGATGATCTCTGGCACTTCCACCATTTTAGCATCTACTAATTCCACTGTCATCTCGGTCAACAAGGAGAGGATAGGTTCCTCTCTCCTGTTTCCCTTCGGACTGCTCCGCTCGCCGGTAAAGGTAACACGCCGGCTGTCCAAGTCTGAGAACACCACCATTCTTCGAAAACAGTCGATGACAGCGCATATAGAAAATAGCTAGTCGATGCCTAGGATGACATTGTATGGCTGAATCTATAGCAGAAGAGGATCCCTAACTGACTGATGTGGCCCTAACATCAGTCTACATCCCCGACAAACAAACAACAAGTTGGTCTGACCTCCGACTAGTGTGCTCAACACTAGGGGCTCTGGAAGTCTCTCTGCATCTAAACACAAGGCACGAGCTAGGATGGGTGCAACAAAGGAGTGTGAAGCTCCGATATCGAACAAGGAATAATCAAGAGTGCTAAACAGACTGATCGTACCTCGAACAATCTCTTGCCCTACTGGAACTACTGCCTCTGCGCCGTGTAACTGTCCACGCCCAGCTCCCCTGCCCCTCCGCTGTCGGCCACCTCCCCGACCATGCCCTGGTCGAGTTCCCTATGGATCACCCTGAGGTCGGCCTCCTCTTACGTCTGCCCTCGGAGGAGCGGGAGCTCGCTGTCCCTGCTGCTGCTGCTGGAAAGGTCTGGCGGGAAGCTGCTGCTGGGGCGGGTGTTGGGGATGACTGCCACTGCTGTACTGTATCCGGTCAGGTCACTGACTTCGAAGATACCCAGGGCTCCCACAGATGAAGCACCACGGTCTTGGGCCAGAAGGGAAAGGGCGAGGGTTGGGGGATCGAAACTGAAACTGTTGCGGTCTGCTCCCTATTGGTCGGACCCTGGAGGGTCCTGACGCTGGAGGCATGGTGCTGGCGGACTTCCCCTTCGATGGTCCTAGTTGGATCCCCTCTCACGACACTCCCCCTAGAGCATGCATCCTCTCCACCACTTCGGCCTTCTTCTGGACGTCCATGTACTTTGGTAGGGTAAAGTGGGTAACAACATACTGGAAAGAGGGTCGGAGTGCCTCCTCTAAACGTCTTGCCCGAGACTCCTCGTCGGGAAAGAGGTCCGGAGCAATATGTAGGAGGTCCTTGAACTTGATCCCTAGCTCCCTCACGGACATACTCCCCTGCTGGAGGGAGAGTAGTTCATGCATATTTTCTGCCTTCATCGTCGAGGAGAGGAATTCCGCCAGGAATTCCCTCTCGAAATCCACCCAAGCCACCTCAGACTCACTCCTCTCCCCAAGGTAAAGCGTCCACCACTGACGTGCCGCTCCCCGCATCTGGCGGACATCCAGAAGAACCCAGTACTCTGTCGGGGCCCAAATCAGGCCGAAGGCTATAACTAGCTCCTCTAGCCAGCCTTCCGTCTTCATATCGGAGGTGCTACCCTCATACTTCTTGAGGGCCTGTCGCTAGAAGGCTCGAAAAGTCTTCTGCCACTGGTCGTCCTCTTTCTCTCCATCAGATCTCTGCCAATCATCCAAAGTAGTCTCCAGGGCCTCGATCGCCTGTACCACACATGGTCACCTTCCAGGTGCCATAGCTGCAAGGTAAACAAGGAATGCCTAAGCCCAAGTAGTGCAGAATATCGTTCTTAAAACTTCAAAAAATTTAATTTATTCTTAATTCCCAAGACATCCCAGAAAGACAAGAACACAAGTCATTATGATGCATGTACCTTTCCTAGGGTCTCTACCTTGCAATCAGTGTGGCCTCACTTGGTCGTTCGGTAGGTCCAGAGTCCTTGCATCGGATCACGGGGGGCCCTAAAATCCCGTGTCCTAGCCGGTCTTCCCTAGCCTAATTCACACGCCAAGGTCACCCAACACTGTTTCCGTACTATACCATGCAATCCTCACTGTGCCTAACTCCAGACTCCATCCTATCTCTCAACCATCACCTTTGATACCATTTTGTCACGACCCGCCTTCACCAAAAGGAGGGAAGGGTCAGCAGATTGCCAAGCCCTTCCTTCATTAAGTTGAAGGAGAGATAATGACCCCTGAGACCCACCTTCAATAGGTCCCGGAGTGGCGACTAGCACCAAGGGTATATAAATTTCTCACAAATGGAAGGCATTACCCCTTTTTGTTTTATAAGACCGAGAGATGTGATGATGAAACTCAACAACACCAAGGTAAGAGAAAAGTAAATCCAAAAAAATAAACCATTCCCACATGCATGTTCCAAAAGTAAAGCCACAAGTACAAAAGGTGACTACAAGGTATGTACCATAGAGGAAAAGAAAAACAGCAACTGCAACTGCTCCAAAGGTCCGAGCTAGTAAGGTCATGCGTGATCCTCGAAGTCCTCCTGGAAACCTGAAAGCAGTTTTATATATGTAGGGTGAGCATACAAGTACATTAAGTAGGGAAAACAAAAGACTCTCACGCACAAGTGGGGGAACGTACAAAAGTCCCGTGAGAAAAAGAGTAAACCAAACACCTGACAAGGAAAACTATCCACCCCAGGCCTCACCAAGACACACTCCCCAAATAACTCAAGTCAAGTAATATATATATATAGAGCACATCGATGTTTGGATACCCCACGCCACTTTCCCACTGGTTATTGAGACATCCTACGCATCGGACCAATCCCGCCATTCTCACCGCAGTCCCACTACCACACCCGCCCGCACACACCTGGGCCACAACCACACGCAGTCCCACTATCAAAAACCCGCCCGCACACACCTGGGCCTCAACCGCATGCAGTCCCACTGCTGAATCCCGCCCGCACACAACTAGTCCATAACTGTCACATGTAACTATGCTTGCAAACACCTAGGCCAGAACAACCACCACCACGCCCGAAGACACCTGTGCCTCATCCCAAAGACACTTGGGAAAACACCTACCGCACACACCTGGCCAACCACCACACTACCTCACCCGAAGGTTCTTGGGCTAATAATGGACCTTAGGCCATCACAGCCTGCCTGAAGATACTTAGTCTATCTGGGAAACAGAGCAGAAAAGGAGCTAATAACTAGCCACTATGAATAGTGTTGGGAAAAACACCCTCCCCCATGAAATGGGGGTGTTTGACACTAAGTGCTCAACATGGGTGGGGCGCAAATAAGAAACACAAAGCTACAAGTATATATATATATATATAGGTAACAAGAACTCACCCAATCGAGGTTTTCCTTCAGACAAACTACACATCACAACAACACTCAAGTCCGAGTCACGACTCACGCTAACAACCCATTTGTCCCATTTCTTATTTCATGGTCAGTAATAATGTTTATGTTTAAGAACTACTTGGAAACTAGTAGGCATAGGGATAATTCCATAAAAGTAAAAAGTCAAACATCAACCAAAACGCCCACACCTGGTTCTCAATAACAGAGGATTCCACCCCAATTCGTGATATAAACAAGTATCCACCCGGTCTTAAAACTCACAACAACTGAATCCATACCAACATGAGATCCCGTCCCCCAAATTCACACAACCACCGAGGGTATAAAAGAATAGGGGATCGCATCCCCTCACACATCTCCAGCAATCGGCCCGAAAGGGAAACAACCAACTACCACCACCAACACAAGTCAGGGATTTTCAGATTTAAATGACTTAACACACTCGATGATTTCAAAATTCTGTATGTTCTAACTGGGAGTTTTCACAGAAGGGTTGATCCTAGTGCTTTCAATTATTCATCCGGATATACGTCATTAACCAATTCACTTTTCACAACAGGAGTTTACAACCACAAACAAGCCATTTAAAACATTAGCAGGGTTCATTAGTGCACAAACAACGACCACCAACGGCCTTGATTTTCAGGAGGCATAAGCTAGCACAACTCAACAAGATGGTCATAAAAGAAACAACATCAAAATATACGACAACATCAACAAACACAGCCCCCCTCTCTTTCATTATAGAATTCGTTCATTATCTTCATTAAGTTTGGTCAAACCAGTTCTACAGAAATAAAAGCACGCCCACCCCACATGATACACAAAAGAGAGAGGTGAAGGAGAAATTCCCTACTTGTTGATAGATGATCTCCGTTTAGGCCGGGGGCATGGAACTTTACGGATAATGATGTGGCGCGCCCGATGCACCAGAAGCTGTTTGTGAAAAGCCACGATCAAGGAAAGGAGAAACCACGGCTAACCCTTAGTTTATAAGAGCCAGGGACGGTTGAGGTGAAAATGGGAAACCGCATATGGCACGGGGGTCTTGGGTTGACCACGCGGCTCCACTCGTCACAAAAGGGGGTCAGGTGGTTTAAGCCGACTCAAGAATTGATTAAGTATTTAATTAAAACTATTATGCGCGTTACGGGTCTTAAAAACACGCTTAAACGAGTCATAATAGGGTTTAAAAAACTATTTGCGCAAAGGAGCTCTACTGGAAATAACATGACAAGGTCGGGTGACGTCGACCGGCCTCGCCGATCGGTCTCCCCGATCGGTCTCCCCGATCGGTCTCCCCGATCGGTCTCGCCGATCGGTCTCGCCGATCTGTCTGGCCGATCTGTCTCGCCGATCGGTCTCTCCGATCGGTCTCGCCGATCTGTCTCCTGGATCGGTCTCGCCGATCGGTCTCACCGATCGTTCTCACCGATCGGTCTCACCGATCGGTCTCGCCGATTGGTCTCCCCGATCGGTCTCACCAATCAGTCTCCCCGATCGGTCTCACCGAGCGCCACTCCTTTAGAACCTGGATTTTGGCAAAGGGAAGGACCAAGAGAGTCTGGGTCATCACATAGTAAGTGTTCTTCGTCTCAATATAGATGCATTGATACATGTTTTATTTAATGAATCTATTTATTTGGAAGAGGTGTATATAATGACCCATTGAAATTTTATATAATGGATATCAATATGTTAATGATATTTAAAGTTTAAATTTATGTTATTATTTCAACAGTATTTTTTTAAAAAATATACCAAAGTGGTAAATTGATTTATATTACAATCTCATTGTTTATCAAGATTGATTGTGATTATTATTCTAATAGTGAAATTTTATGACATAACAATATTGGAATTCGTTAATATTATTACCTAGATATTTATATAGATTAAATGTTTTATTTTATTTTTCCACTCATTAATAACTAATGCAACTAAAGTTATTTTTTAATGTAATCAAATATTATATATTTATTTAGTGAAAAATATTTTATTATAATAATAAATGTTTTATCATAATGAAATAATGAATTTTTAATTATATATAATAAAATTGGTAGTAATTTTAATCATTTAGTTATTTTTTTAAATGTTATATAATTAATCGTCTTGTATTTTTCTGAAAAAATCCATTTTAAATATTAAAAAATAACCTGAATGGAATCATTTTACTTATACATGAGAAGAAACAAATTCCCTCACACATGAATAATAAAAGAATAAAAAAAATTAAATGTTTCTAATGTTATTTTAATGAAAATATATCACTAATATTTGATAAATTTAATTATTTTAAATAATTTACTTAAATATGATAAGTGCACAATCCTTACAATATGATCTCGTAATCATTTAATAGGATATTTGGTCTATGAAAAAAATCCTTTGATGTTAGATATACTTTACTATGGATTTTTATCCTATGAAATAGTATACTATTAATCTTTTGTTGTATAATGAAGATGATAATTTAATGATGATTTTACATAGTTACCTCAATCCCAACAGACTTGATCTTGGGTCGTGATACCATGAAATTAACATTAGATTCATGTAAATTATGTCGCCGATGACCGAACTATTTAGTAATTTTGGTAAAATAGATACATACAGATGTGTTGTATTATGAATTAGTACAAAAATAAGATCATAATTGGATTTATTTGTAATAAAATTATTCCATATAGTGTATCATTGTATATAATTATTAGTTCATATCAGGGAATCCTTGGGAAAGGAACCATAATAAGGGTGAGATGAAATTATCATTAAGGGAAACTATATTAGAAAAAATTATTAATCAATGAGAATAATATTTATGGGAAGGTAAATATATGAACACATATTCCATGTAATAAATAAATTTTTGAGGAAATGTATATATAATATGAAACTGTAAATAAACACAATTAATTAATTCAATATGATGAGAATGAAATGAATCTATAGATAATTTAAAAGAAAATATCATTGAAATTTAATAACTGAATCTTAATTAAGAATCTGTTAAATTATTAGGTGTCATGTCTGAGGCACATGAAAAAATATACCTTCAAATCCTTTCACAGGATAGTTCAATACTACAGGTAAAATACTCTTTATGCTTCACAACTAATACGTCATATGATAACACATTGATTCATTAATGGGTTATATAATTTCTGGTCACCACAATTAATTTCTTATACAAAGCATTCCTTGTATTAAATAATATATTCAATTAATATTCAATATTCCTTATAAAATGCCTTTATTGAATAATGGAATCATATTTTTCAAAATTTCCACATAAAATAATATAACTATTAATTTAAACACTGTATGTGGAATTGATATATTGTTTTTCAAAATAATCATATCAATGATAAAATATGTGGATAATTAGGGGAAAATTAAATGTATAATGAGCATTGGAAATTGAATATTTCAATTGGACTAAAAAACTAATAATGAGTTTGAATTTAAATAGAATGCCAAAATAATCATAAATTATTCTGATGAATTATAATAATGGTATAACATACCAATTGTAGTAAAAAAATTGGGTTTTTATGGTTGAATATAAATAATATAAAATTTATATTTAAAAAAATTATTTATGAAAATGTAATTTTTTTATATTTTGAAACTAAATTTATTTTAAAATTAATATTGAAAACATTTTAGTTAAAATGTATCCATTTAAAATTTCATTTTATTCTCAATTATTTGGTGGAGGGTAAATTTTTACTTGTCGTTATTAGTAATAAATACCATTACTTTTTCACAGTAAAATTGATAAAGAAATGCCTTATTCAGAAAGAGACAAGTGGATTCCATTATAAAAAAATCAAGGAAAAATGAGTAAAAATTTCATTAATAAATATTTTTTACAAGGATAAAAACATTTTTTAAATGTTTTTATGACAATATTTTTTTTATAGGAAATAATGATCACCAAAAAAAGTAAGAATTTTTTCTTGTTTTCAAGAGATCATTTCCTAAAACATTTTGCACCCAAATGATTGGGAAAATGGTACTAGTAACTAAAAATGGACATGAATAACTATAATAGAAGAAATTTAATGGTTTTATTGATCAATGTTCATAAAAATTCCATTAATGGAATTTAACGAATATGTATTCTCAATTACATTGAGTTTGTGGAATAAACCATTAAATTGGTCATAACGTTGAGGTGAGAATTAATAAATGAATTAATTATGTGTATCGAATATAAATCAAATAAAATATTATTTATTAAATAATCTAAAATTTAAATTCATTATAAAAATTATCATATTACAATAATGAAAAAATGATGAAATATAACCTAATAAAAATTAATTCACTTAGGAAATTTCATTACCACATGGGTGAAATTAATTGTAAATCTCATTAGACAAAATAATAAAAATTAAAACTCAAAATAAAATTAAAAAATAATCATTCATGATATGGCATTTAATGTTTTTATTTTTTACAATATATATAAGAAATTAGGTGCAGAAAAATAATGTATTCCTCATATAATGGAAATTGATAGAAAGTCCAATACTAAATGGATGATTTTGAATTATAATCCCCATTAAAGTAATAATATTAAAATAAAATATAACTACCATGAATATAAATTTATTCCTCATAGAAAATAATATAGGGGTGTTATATACACTACACTAATGAATTATGTAATGAAAATCATATATGCATAATAGAAAGGAGTGTGAGACTAGAATCACATACGCTTTGTATCAATTCCTGTGAACATATATTAACAACATGTATAATTGTTTTAAAATTTTAAATAACTTATAAGAGAAAACAAATTATTTATAATATCATATATGATCTTAAAATGACATCTCTATACTGTATGGTTAAAAAAATCATTCATCATTTTCAATATTTCAATTATCCATGGCATTGTTTTCGAGATCAGTTAAACATTTTACTTGTTTTTAATATTAATTAGATCACGATTTCACCATCAAAATAATTTGAACCATGATTGAAATATAATATATAATAATAATAAAATATATATTTATTATAATCAAACATATTTGTATATATGAAATGAAAACAACTTTTCATGGAGATAGTATACCATACTTATTCGTGAATTCTACTTCCATTTATTTGACATATTTAAAATACATAAAACTAAATGTTATATATAAGTATAATATTATTCAAATATCATATTTATTTCATATATGTAACATAGTTTTATTTATCCCTTCATTAATAAGTTCCATGTATACTGTGAACAAATAACATCACGTTGAGGATGTGGTAGTCCACATGACCACAAATGGTGTTATCGTATTCCCACAAATGGAAAGAATTATAGTATGTGAATTATAATGATTAAATAAGTTTAAATACGTCATATATATAATATATAACATATGGAAACTATAAATACATCATTATTTCAAATAATAATTTTTATAACTGGAAGAAATAATGACATCAGTTCGCGAGGTGGTAGTCTACTGTTAACATTAATGATTATTTTGGATCCAATTTGATGGCTGTCTATGAATGTTTATGAAGAAATATTCACATTAAAACATCTAATTATATTGAATATACATTTTTTATTAGATAATAATTATATATATTTTTAATTGGGGAATATTAAATGAATGGATTGTGATTGTTTGAAAACGTTACTTCTTATCCTGGTAACCCAATTTTGTTTGTACCAAAATAAATTTTTTTTATCTAAATGTGAGGCTTCATGGTTTATTGGAAGGATATAGAACAATTATTTTAGATTTATTTTTGAGTTGAAAATGGATTTAGTGGCGTGAATACTGTTAGTGGTGAGTGACTTTTTATAGTGGAGGAGGAGTGGAATTAATGTAAATTTTTTAAAATGTGAATTCCACCAATGTTTTTCATCTGTGAAATTTCTCATATAATGAACCAAATTATTTAAAATTTATTATTTTGATGAAATACGAGAATCCAAATGCTTTTGGAAACGTTAAAAGCTCATTTTGGGAAATAGTTTTAAGGTATCAACCATTATTATGAATTTTTTTCTCTTAAATGCTATAATGAATTTTAATCACATTTACTAATAGTTTCAGTCCAAAACCTAGTTAAACATGTTATAAATCATTTATTAATTTAATTATAATTGTGGAATCAATTTTTAAATTTTAAAATCACAGAAGATGGGAAAATTTTAAATTAATCATGCAGTTGGAAAGAGATAATTGGGTTTCAAAGTAAAAATGGTCAAAAGTTCATTTTGTTTTTATAGCATATTTATAAATATAATTGAATAAAATTAATCAAATTGTATTAATTTATTTTAAATATCCCTTATAAATTTTTAAAACCAATAAAAACTATAATTCATCCTTATAAATAAATTAGATGAATAGTATTTTTTAATTAAAAATATGTATATTTCACTATTGATCAAAAAATGAATCTTCACAAAATAAATCAAAAAAATAAATTTAATATAATTTTGAATGAAATCAAGAAAATTGTACGATTATTTTGATATAAAAATTTATAAAAATTTAAATAATTATTTTTAATGAAGGGTCATCATCCAAAGGTTCCTACATTACCTGTAAGAAATTTTTATTTTCTTTCGTAAAAGAGTGATCATCTATCTTTATAAAAATAAAATCTATTGAATGAATGTATAAAATATTTTATTGAATATATAACATATTTATTTTTTTAATATCATTCAATAAAAGTAATTAAATTAATTTATTATGATAAAACACCATTTTTAGAAAAAATAATATTCCTTAATATTAACATTGTATTTATATTCATTTATAACTAATTGGTAACATGTGATTTTATTTTATATTTTTTATAAATATTATACGTGCAAAATTTATATAAAAACTGATAAATTCTAATTTAATTTCTATGTTTTAAATTTTTTAATTAAATAATAATAATTGAATAATATAATTTGATCGATAAAACTCATTCAACCATGTTGAACAAGCTATATAATAAGTAATTTATTACGTGTGATGAATGTTTACTCAATATTTTATGAATTTTATGATATATAATATATTAATTTTATTTAGAATAGTATATATACCATAAAGTATCAATAAGATTAATTCATTCCTAAGGTTTTTATTTTTTGTTATACAAACTATCAAATAAAACATAATCCTTTAGAATTATCAAGGTATTACATTAATCCAATATTAATTAAATTTAAACATCTCAATTTAAACATGATATTAGTAATATAGGATTTTATATTTGAATATTTCCTTTTTCAACATCAAATATAAATTTTTTATGAGATATCCTATTAATAAGTGATATTGAGAATTAAAAATTCCACATATAATAACATAAAACAAGGTCATGGAGTAGGAAAAACATTTGCAGAAAGTGGATGTACACTAATATAGGTAAAATGTAAATATTGATGGGGATTTAATAATGTAATCAATAAAAAAGTTTTGAAACATAAATACAACTTTTTGGGGAATAAAGATATAGATCTGTGATGTTTTAACAAATTATTGGTTAAACCAAAGTTATGTTATGGTGGAATTATTTTTTGACAATTTTTTAAATGATTTGAAATTATATAACTACATAATAATATAAGGAAATATACATACTTGATAAATTTTATTTTCAGATTATCAATTACATCCTTTGTTTTTGCTTCAATCAAATTATAATTCTTCCACTACATAATGAATGGATATCTTAGAATGAATCATTTTATGGTGAACTAAACTCTTCAATTAATTGATTGAAACACTAATAAAACATGTCATTATATTTGTATCTAATGATTTAAAAAAACATAATGGATAAAAATTGGTAATAGGGATACATTATTATTATTTTGTCATTAATTTGTTTTAAAAAAATTATTACTCTTTAACTATAGCATTGCATTGGACAATGGTAGGCGTGAAAACTGTATATCTATGCATTTATGTGAGCAATCCAACAACAATATAGGTTGTCATTTTGCTAAAAACATAATAATATAACCTTAAAAAATACGATGTACATCATTAAAATTTAATCATTTAATAACAATTTCTCTATGGTTTTTAATACAACATATTTTTTTTCAATGCCAAATAATGTAATTAAAATGTTATTAAATTCTTATTGATGATAATAAAAACACCAATGGTGATCAGTATCTTTAAAATAATGTATCAAAAATGTTCTATCATTATTCCTCAGCTAAATTTTCCACTAAACCTTATTCTATTGATAAAATTCCCCAAAATTTCTTTATATATGGTATACTAACATTACATTATATATAAGATAGTTTTTTAGTCTATTCACTTATGATAAACTATATTCTTTTAATTTAGTTATGGATTCCATAACTCTAATGTTAATGAATACATTTTTTGTCAATGATAATCATAAATTTCAATCTTATAGATATATTCTCTAAATTATTTTATCCTAAATCTAGTTCCAAATGTCACAACTAAATCTATGTTGAAATTAACTGTATAGATACCAACCCTAGCAGTGTAGAGCCAGTGTTGTACTACAAGTACATTGGAATAATGTAAAAGTACATATTGACCAAAAGGATATAACATTTCTGTATTAATGATAAACTATATATATTCCCAAATATTATTCTAAAAATTAATACACAAATAATAAAAAAAAAATCAAGGATAATAACATTATTCCATCTATAATATCCATTCATATCATTATTATCACTCTTCACAAAATGATATGGAATGTAAACATAATAAGGGTGAGGTCAAATGCTTGGTAAGGGTAATTTCAGTGGAGGAACAAAAATGATCCTATTCATTCTAGTTAGGTAAATATATAAACACACCATCTATGTAATCAATAAACTAATAAGGAAGTGTATAAAAATATGAAAATAAAATTAAATGAAAACATCATACATTTAAATAAAAGGATATTTAGTAAATAATATTGAATTGAAATAAAATGAATCATGTGAAATTTAATCAATAAGATGGGAATGAAAAATATCCATAGATAATGCCAAAAAATTCATATGGTTAAATAATAAATAAATTTAAATGATGTAAATTCTTTATTATTGTACATCATGTCTTAGGCACATAAAAACCTATATCAACTAGACCTTTTGTAAGATGGTTTAAAACTATTGGTGTAAAACTATATAATTTTAATAATCAAATTTATTGTTGGATCCATCAATGTATTGAGTGGATATATAATTTCCTGGTCTGACATGTCACATACTGTCCAAAACATTTCTCATATAGAATAAATGATTCAATTAATAAAAAATATTCCTTATCAGACATCTATATTGAATAAAGGATACATATTTATCCGTATTTCCACATAAAATCATATAACATTCAATTTAAACACCATATGTTAACATTATATGTGGTTTGGGTAAAAAACAAATGCATGAAAAATGATATGGATAATTTTGTGTCATTTAATGTATATTGATCATAGAAATATATTTCAATGGAGATAACAATGGAATAATGGAAGATATTTTCAATTCTATCATTTTCTAAATAAATAATAAACAATAAAATGGAATTATAAGGATGTTATTAACACAATATAACCCATGTAGAGTAAAAATAAATTTTTTCAGACATTGATGACTAGAAATATGATATAAAGGTATTTGAAAACATTATTAATGAATATATATACTTTCTTGAAAGAAAAATTGAAAAAAAAATCATCAAAATTCACTTTTGAAAATAAATCATATAATTTAACCATTTATACAACAAAAGGATTCATCAATGAAATGAAATAAGTTTTATCCACAAATGACATACTAGGAACAAATATTATACCATTTTAATGGTAAATGGTTAGAAAAATAACTTGTTTGGAATGATAAAAGATGATTCGTTGTGAAAATTTGTAAAAGGAAAAGTTATAAAAATGTCATTAAGAAAAATTATGAAAAACTATAAAAATATATTTTAAATGTTTTAAGACAACAACGTATTTTGAGAAAAATAATCTCCCGACTGATGATAAAAATGAAATCAAGTTTTCTTAATAGAATATGATACATTTTATATACCATAGTTTGTAAAAATAGAAGTATTACATCGAAACTATCATAAATAAGATGAGGAGAAGAAAATAAAATGTTATATTGGGAAATGTCCATATAAATTCTATTCATATAATTTTCAGAATATGAAATCTCTATTAGAATGAGATTGTGGAATGAACCCTTGAAATATTCATAACACTGAATTGAAAATAAATAAAATAATTAATTATTATTATCAAATATAATTCCGAATAATATAACATGAAATCTATAAAAAATTAAAATGTAATTATTAATTTTATTATATAATATTTACAACAACTTAAAAGTAATATAACCCAATAAAAATAAATTGATTTATAAAATTTCATTACCACATGGTGAAAGATAAATGTAAATCCACAGAGATGAAATAATTAAAATTAAAACAAAAAATTTCATCCAGAGATAATTAGAAACTATATTACATATCAAATATGTCTTATCTATTCCATATAAAATAATTTATTTTCCCAATAATAATTTATTCTACAATGAAATGATATTGAAAAAACGTCCCTTAATAAATAGTACCTTTTCAATTATATTCCACTTAAACAAGATAATTTAAAATTATAATATGAATAACATGAAGATAATTCTATTCATTATACAATATAAAAAATTGTAGTTAAATACACCACACAAAAAAAATTAATTGGTGAAAATTCTATATATGCAATTATAAAAATTTATATTATTTGGAGATAATAAATGAAATGTACTATTCACCAAGATAGCATGTCATTGGTATGCATAAACACTACATCCATTTTTTCATAATTTAAAAAACTAAATGTATGATATATGTATATGTATATAATAAGTAATTTATTATAACTATTTATTATATTTCAGAAATATTCATTGAGACCATCCTTAATATATAACATGTATAGTGTAAACAAATTACATTCCCTTGAAAAATGGTAGTCCACGCATTCACAATGAATGTAGTAACATTAACAAAAAATTGAAAGCATAAACAGAATTTGTTATTTAAAAGTAATATAAGAATAAATAAATCAAAAATATCATATATATCATATATAAAATACAAATCAATCATTATTTTAATCATTAATGGTTTTAAATGAAATAATGGACAACTTCAGTTCATGAGGAGGTAATCATCCATACACACGAACAATTATTGTGTGTCTAATTTAATAGATGTGTTTGTAATAGAAGGTACAATTATTATCAAAAAAATAGTTATATTTAAGATACTGAGGATTTTATATAATCATGATACAAAATTTTTTGAAGTTGTAGAAATGTAAATGAAAAAAAAGTGATTGTTGAAAATTGATACCACTTATTTGGGTAACTCCTTCTGGTTTATACCAAAATACATCCTTGGATTTATTTCTGAATAAGTGAGGTTGATTCTATTAGAGTAGATATTTTGGAATACTATAATATTAGTGGACTATAAATCAAATTATATTGAAATGTTTGAATTATTGGGATTGGTAATCACTTTTTTATAGTGGAGGAGGAGTGAAATTCATCTAAATTATTGAAAATAGAATTACACCATCGTTTTTTCAAGGTAATGTCTCTCCAATAATGAACCAAATTTGACCTAATGGATTATATTGTTTAACTATTTCAATAAAATAGATTCTGGACATGTTTCATTGTCATTTTATTAATCATTTTATGGTTTATAAATTTTGCAAGATATATTTTCCCATAATTGTTGTAAGTAATTAAAATCACATTAACTATAATTTTTTTCAAAAACTAAGTTGAAATTATTTAAAATTTTAAATAATATTTATTAGAAATAATGAACCATTTTTTTGCCAAATTGGTAAATTATTAGAAGTTAATTTAAATTTATCTCGTATACTAAATGAGAATAAATGTTTTTAATGTAAAAATCTTGTAATGTTTGATATGTTTTTATATCCAATTTAATCGTAACATTTATTCAAAAAACATACATTACATAAAATAATATAAAATAGATGTAATTATATATTAAACCAATAAATTATATAATTTAACATTATAAATTACTTATATGAATAATATATTTTAAATTAAAATTCATTACTTTTCCATATTTATCAAAATATGGAACTTCACAGAAAAATACCATAAATTCATAGATATATTTTTTACATTCCTATTTATTGTAAAATTTATATTATTATATAAATTTATTAAATTTGAAAATATGTTATTTTAATGAATTGTATCCATTAGAAGGTACCAAAATTACATTTAGACAAATCTTTCTTTTTATGAATAAAATGGGGGTTGTTATGATTTTATGCATATCAAATCTATTGGATGAATATAAAAAATATTGTATTGAATATATAACATATTAATTTTTTTATATCCATTAATATTAGTATGTATTTTAAAATACTAGAATAAAACTCATTTTTGAACATTAAAATACATCCACTATATTAAATTATTATTTGTACTTATTTGTAATTAATTGGTATCCTATGAATTTATATTATATTTCATAAAACACTATATATAATAATTTAATCAATAATATTAATAATAGATAATTTAATATCTTGGTAATATCTTATTATATTTTATTTTATTATTTCAATAATATATTCTTGATCAATAACAGTCAATATTGACTATCGAATAAATTCATCCATGTGTATGATGAATGAAAACTCAATATTGTCAGAATTTCAAGATATAAAATATATTAATTTTATTTATAATAAAAAATACATCATAATTCCTAATGTTGTTATATTCCATTGTAATTATTCTATTATGTGTTATAAAATTTATTGAATAAAAGATCATATTTTAGAATTTTCATGGTGTTACATTCTATGAAACCCTTTTCGTTCCATGCATTAATTAGGTTTTGAGGATTCCTTTATGAATCCAAATTATTTTCTAGTGGTTATTCAATAAAGAAATGATGAATTCTCTGGAAAACATGTTTAATTTTCATGGGTTATGATATGAATATGTTTTACGTTATTGGGTCACCAATATAATTATATTCATTATATTAGGGGTGGGTATATTATTATATAGAGCGTAAATGCACTAGGTAAAGAAATATATCTAATTAAACAATACTATCTGAAATGGGATGTGAACCTAGTTTAGTAAAAGACTTTTTCTACAATGATAGTCTTGGGAGTGTACCTTGAATAATGATATGGTTGAATGGGTAGGGATACTAATCCACTATTATTAATCAGAAGTGATCCTTGACTAGGAAAATTATTTTCATTGATTATGTGTACACTATTTTATTTCTTATGATAGCTTTATTCTCTCATTGATTGTGTTCTTTGATTATTTTGTTACTGATTTGTTATAAACTACCATTATTTCTTTTATGAATGAGTGTTATGATATATGATATGTAAGGAATGGTTTTTAATTTTTAATAACATGTTCTCATATAATTAAAATCATGATTTTATAATGTGATCATTTTATGTCCCTTGTGTACCATTACTGAGTATTTGAGATTACCATATCATAAGATTCATTTCCATAATATAGAAAATATATTTTAGTATATTTTATATAAAATAAGAGTAATACATGGGGTTATTATTATAGGATACGTTTAAGATGTATCATGAAGTAATGTGATTTTCCATCATGTCTCTAAATACACCAATCCTTCACAATTTTCAAGAATATATTTGAAAAATATAATAAACATGAATCAATTATGATTAATATCTATGTATGAAATGTATGGATCACAATAATAATAATAATAAAATTCATAAAATAACATTTTAGGGGGTTTATTTTTTTTTTACTTTTTTATTATGGTAATTTATGATTTGTATGAGATAAGATAATAATTAAACATTAAGGATTCTATTTCAAATTTTCTAAGAGAGGTCCTTTTATAGTATTATTAATAACCATTGGTTTTGTTATTTAAGAGGAAAATAACCTATATAAAATATTTTTTATGGATTATAATATATTTATTAGGGTTTTTTGAGAGAAGTGTAACACCCTTTGAGTTTAAATGAACAATATATTTGATAGCATATGTTATATTTAATATCGATAAAAAACAAGGTATGATGTATTATAATTTAAATAAAACCCTTCTAATCATGATATTTAATTGGTGGGTTTGAATAGTTATAAATATATATATATATATATTACAATTAATATGAATTTAATTATTATTATTGAGAAAAAAAATCCTTTTTTAGAAAATTTACCTCATTCGTAATAAATAAGTTTTCATCAAAATGATTTAAATTTAAATTTATAGGAAATTATTATAATTAATTTCTAAAAATTATAGAAAAATTATTTGATAAAAATGATATCATTTTTTAAATCATAAATTTAAAAATTAACTGACAATTTTTTTGTTGGATTTTTCAGAAAATATTGATTTTCTGGTGAATAATGAAAAACATAGACATTCATTGAAAATATTATTTCTTGATTTATCAATTAAAAAAAATGTGATATAAAATTATTAAAAATTTAAAATAGATCAATAATATTATAAATAATCATATAAATAAAATTCAAATAATTTATATGGATGAATTTTATGAGAAAACATTTTTATACATAAATGATATTTTTCTAGAAAACAAATTATCATTTCATTTTGAATTTTAATCAAAAATTAATTTCCACAACTTCTATAAACTTAGTAATGAAAAATTTATTCCTAATTCTGAATCATGATATATAAATTTTAAAAATATGTCCCTTTTATTTTTTGTCAATATTAATTATAACCATTGTAAATAATTTTCACCATGGTTAAAGTAAATTTTGAAATTAAAGCTAAAAATAACTTGATAAGTGAAAAAATGACAATAATAACTTTATTTAAACAATTGGATTAATATACATTGTCAATTTCCATAAAAATTTCAGAAAAACTGAATATTGAATCCATATTTATTTTATTTTTACTTATATAATTATTATAAAAAAATAACGTAAAAATGATTCTTTCTTGCATTCAATAACAATCATATGTGTTGACAGGAAAAAATAAACACATGCTCAGTGATAACTTAAAATTTTAAAAGTTAAATTAAATCTTCATTATGATAATTAATTTAAAAATTTTAACCCAACACTGAATCAATATAAATTTCATTAATTGAAAATTGAAAAATAATTATTTTTAAAAAAATGTAACATAATTTGAAATAATTATTTTTAACACAAATATTTATACATATATATAACTTTTTATTATTATGTTAATATTTTATAATGTTATTTCATTTATAACTTTTTCTTTTCAATGTAAAATAAAATTAATATTGTTAAAAATTATATTAATGATATATTATAAAAATTATAAATTATTAAATTATTTTGTATTAATAAAAATATTTTATAAGGAAAATTATGATTATAAATGGTAAAAAAATTATTTCCTTTCTAATTAATTATCCAGTTTTAACTTATATGTAATATTATTTCCCTTTAATTTTGTAATATTCATTACAATTTTTAAGGTTAAAATTGGTCAAACCTGGGGATAATACAAATTGTATGGAATAGAATAAAATAAAAAACTGTAAAAATTTATATTGATGATTATATTAACAAAAACTCATCCTTATCTTAAATTTCATGTTATGTCAGAACCAATTTTTCTATGTTAGACACAACTTATATTTTAATGTTTCATATTTTTTTTCTTAAAAATGACAGAAATTATATTTTATAACTAACAATGATTTAAAAAAAGAATTAAATTACTCAAAATCATATTATATGAAAATTTATTTTTATATTGTTTATAATATCTATCATTCCACCTTTATAAGAAAATATTTCTTTTTTAGTAATTGTATTGAACAATAATGAGTCAAAATAATTTTTATTATGCTAATCATAAAAAATGGTAAATAAAAGATACTATAAAATGATAAGTACATATTGAAATAAAATTAATTAAAAAATTTATATTATTAATTTATTTAGAAACATATGTTTCTTGTAATAATATTATTACAATTTTAGAGATATTTTAGCATAAAAATAAATTTATATTAAGTTAATTATTTATGAAATTATAATATTTTTTCTCCCCTCATTATAATAGATAACACCTCTCAAATTCTATACATAGTTGGGGATCCATTTTTCATATACATTCCATTAAAAATTACTATTATAAAAACTCTAAAATAATTATACCAGTATTTATTTTGGAAGAATATAATCCTGACTAGATTAAATTATAGAGAAAATGTGGTTATCCAAAAAATGATTTATTATTATCAAACCAAAATATATGATTTATTTCTTCTTTTGTCTCAATAAATATATTTCAGCCATGAATAAAAAATTCATTATCTCACAATACATAGATGTTATAATGTTAATGGAAATAATTATATACTTCTATACTGACATCAAATAATAAAAAAACATTCATTCATTTTTATGGAGGAATATCACTTCAAATTGATATCTAATTATTTATACATACTCTTCGCCTTTGGATCATTATACTTTTGGATATAATATTTATATATGAAATTTTTAACTGCCCAGATTTCATGTATGTAACACTTTATGTAATGTTTTTGTGTATGAATTATGTTTATGTGAATTTTCGTAGGGTTTAGTGTACATTTAAAATGAGTATGGGGATTTTATGGATATAAAATGTTGGATAATGATATGTCGAAAATGTGAAACAACTCTAATATATCGTGAAAAGAGAAATAATGGCTACTACTTAAGTGCATGGCTATGTACACTATTTTGGCCAGACCATGGAGACATGTAAGAGCAACCATGTGATGTGGTAATGAGGGATTTTTCATTGTTGGAACATTTTTTTTCTATCTATATGGGACTACCATGAATGTTTATTCTTGATGTAGAGGCATGTGTATGGTTAGTGTACAATTTTCCTAACCCTATGAGCAAACCGTGCATGGAAAATAGTGTGATTCAAAAATTGTGGATCTCACCCAGTTTCTCTCCTTGACCAATATTTTTTCAACTTTTATGGCCATAATATGGTTTTATCTCCCCCCAACGGCGGTGGATACTCTTCACTTTGATCCAAGAAAAATTCAATGGAAAATATCATTATGTTGAATGCCGAATTTCATGGTAATTCTTCGTTCATAGTGGTTTTCCATATATCTATTTTTATTCTCTATCGTATATTCATAGATATAGTTTTTATTATATATATATATATATATATGATATTAGATATCAATCATTACAAGATATGGTTGTCTGGATGTTTGGGAACAATATCTAAAGCATTGTATTGGATATTAAGCCTGGTATTGAGGAATAATTCATTCGAATTTTTATTTTCAATATAATTTTTGATGAAGGTGTCTTCACTCTTTAATACTATTATTATAAAATGAATAATTTATTTCTAATTGTTCTAATTGATTGAAATTTTTTTTTGAATTGAAGTGAAAATAATTTCATAAAATCTCCTTAGTAATGGTATGTGGATTTCTGAAAACTGTATGTTGTGTAATGTGATTTGTTTAGGGATTTTAAATTGATTATTTTAAAATTTGGGATTTTTTTGAATCTTGGAAATGGTTTTATGGTGATGGTTTCGATAAAATGAATTTTTTTTTAAAATTTCTTGAAATGGTTGTTCTGACATAGTTATGGAATGCATAGCTAGGTTTTATTCCATGATATTTGTATGACCCTGAATAATATGCATGTTTAATTGGGGTACAATGAACCTTATCCTAGATTAATGACTTATTTCATTAGATCATAATGAGATTTCCCACTTTGTGATGACTTTGTGGATGTATTAGAATCATATCCTAAGAATATAACTAACAGTAAATCATGAATGTGTGGGTGTGTGTGTGAATAATTGAATGGGTATTCGAAAAATGAATGTGAACTAGTTTAAATAATTGTTTGTTTTCTATTCCAGGAATATTTATTGATTGGAAAAATATTTTAGGTTTGAAATGATTTTCATATCAAAAAAATTAATGAAATGATTTTAAATGATGGTATATAAAATGTTCAGTATAAATTTGTTAACATGTTCAATCATTGTGGTTTGAGTGGGGACTTCATTTGAGGATAACATATTGAGTTTCATTACTCACACATGCTATGTAAAATTGGTTCATTTTTATAAATCATGTTTTGATACACAGGTAAAGGTATGGAATCACATTTCATTAGTGATTCATCAATATTTGTTGGAATTGAATGTAGAGTTGGAGTTTGAAGCATGTTGGGAGTTATTGTGTTGGTGTACTACGATTTTAACCTTTATCGGTTTTGATTTCTGCTTTTTATATGTCTTATTTAAAAGTATTCATAATACTTACATACTGAATATTGGTTTGGTTTTTCATTATTTTAGTTGTACTACAATTTATCAGGCTTCATATAGTAGTTGTGTTTTATGGTTCTCATGGTCATTATTGTTTTATTTTACACAGATAAAATCATCAACCAAGTCATATAAAGCCGTTAGAATAGATTCTCATCCATTGAAATCCTGAGGATTTCACATAATTAAATGTAATGTCACCACATCTAGTCAATAAAATGTGAATAAGTAGTGTGTTATAAATGGATTCAGTCATGGTCACCCCAAATACTTTGGAAAAAGTGGTATTAGTTTTTAGATCCTCAGGTATCATTAGTGTTGGTCATGGAGTTGATAAACCCTTTTTATTTTTTCATTTAGTTGGGATGGTGATATATAGTAGGATCATCAGAACATGGGAATTTAAAGAATGAAAAGGTATAGTTAACCCATTTATGTGGATCCTCGTGTTAATATGGATTTTGGAAAATACGCCTTTTTAGAGACACTTATAGGAGTGCTACAAAATTGTCAAGGGTTTATCCAATGAGAAGACCATGGCATTTCTTGATACAAATGACTTCCCACGAGGACATCAATTTTCATTATTAGTATGGATTTATGATTTTTGCGTAAAATTTGAGATTATTGAAAAGTATTGTGTAATATTTTTAAATGTGATACTTTGAAAATGTTATTATAGTGCTATTTCAAAATGGGTTGATCATTAAAATCACAGACAAATTTATAAAATTTTCATGAAAACAAAATCTTTGGAGTTTTGGGATATCCAATTTGTGATAGGTGTGTTATGGAAAAATATGAAATTGTCAAACAATTATCTTCTAGGGAGACCAATTTTTGTCATTTTTTGGATATAAAAAATGAAACCAATAAGGAGTTGTAGAAATCAATTATAAAGGGCTGTTGAGAATGCTGTTACACCTAAGACATAGGTCATTTTAGTCCTAGATAAAAAAAATCAACAATTTTTGGGCTATGGATATAGGTAAATGATGGTATTAACACTTAAATTTGGATCATTCCATTCATTTAAAAAATAAAAAACAACCCATTATTTTGGGTGATTCAGAACCAGAGATTTTATAGGTTGGGATGAATTGTCTGAATAATATATTCTATTTTAATGGAACACCAACATAGATGAATGATAGGTTGGTGAAATATTCGATGGAGGATCATTCATGAAAATGGTGGGATTTAAGAAGTATAGGATACATTAGACTAAAGTATTTCATGGGAGGATTTTGAAGAACTGTTAAAAAAAATTTATATCCATCAACATTCAGGACTTATTGAATAACATACTTTTTCAGCATAAAGACGATGAATATATCAATGATAGTGTATGAAGTAAAATTTCAGAATTTTGTCTTTCTTTCACCGGATACTGTCTCTAGCGTTTCATTGGAGGCACACATTTTTTGATGAGGATAGAGACCGGAGATCCGATAAAATATTAACATGATTTTTATATCTTATTATATAGAGATGGTCTATTGAAAGACAATATAAGAAATAAAAATCTCATGAATAATGGATGTAAGAAGAATTTTGATACCTATGAGAAATAGTGTTATCTATAATGTACAGAACAAGTCTTAAGTGACATATATTTTTAACATAGTGGGATGAGTTAGAAAAAAATGGATAGATCAGTGAATCTTCATCCAAACCCAAATATAAAACTATGATGTTATCAATGTTGTTCATTTGACAATATAAAGCCATAAATAAAGACCCATAGAGAATGACCTATTTAAAAAAATATAAGGGGAATATTTTGATCTATTGTCGTAGTTCACTATGGATGGATGTTCATGACACATGTAAAGTTTCAAATATTTCGTATGATTCAACCACTAAAGGGTACTGGAACACCTATATTTAGAAGAACATATCTAGACTTGGCGATTGAAAGAATTACATAGGTCCTCAGAAACATAAATCACAATAGGGGTATAAAGAACAATTTCATGTATGTAAGCAGCTATATGGAGGTGAGAAAATTATTATGGATGATAAGTCTTGACAACCAATAAAAATTGGTAAAATTTATTTGAAATATAATATTGTGAAAATTTTGTTTGATATGTGTTAATCCAATTAGTTATTTATTTACATTATATTGATTTGTTATATTTTCATGTTGAGATGATTCCTTATGTTTTGAAACATCGATCTCTTCTTTTTCAAAGAGAATGTTGATATTTTAAGTTTATACTATTTTATACAATTTTTGATGGACATGAGTTGATATTGTATTACTCCAAGCCTTAGATGTATGTGTTTGAAATAATCATTGGTATGGATTAGAAGAAAAAATTCAGAGCTCTCATTGATGATTATACTTAAATGTTTTGTTTTATAACTGATGATGTTGTTAAAAATATCATTAAGGAATACCAAAATCTATTTGATGGTGAAATTATCATCCTTTCATTATTATATTGAATTATCTTGTACCATTTGGCAGTGTTGACATTGGCATTGATTAGAAAAATCTAGAATAGCAGTTTTCTAGTTGTTTTCAATCTGTTTCTAGATTTTTCCCATAAATTCCTTTATATTTGAACCTATAAGAGAATTTGAGTTTAGGATTGATATCCTATTATGGACCAGTGATATTTCACATCAAACCTACTAGATTTATCCAATAAAATTAATAGAATTTAATGTAATGTTGGAAGAGACAGAATACCAAGGGTTTATTCAGCCCAACATGTCTCTATGGGAAGTACCAGTCATGGGTTTCAAATAGGATTATGGAATTATTCGGCTGTGTTTCTATTATAGAAATATTTATAATGTTATAATAAATAATTTGTATCAAATTCGACAAATTTTTTATCTATTTAATAAATTTAGGTGTGGGGAGAGGATCACTAAAATTATTGTTCAATAAGGATATCAACAATAATAGGTTCAGAAAGGGGGTATTTCGAAAACATCATTCATGGGTAGGTATGGCCATTAAGATTATGTGGTTATGTATTTTGGTCTTAAAAATTCACTATATGTAATTATGGAATTTATTAATCAATATTTCAAATAGAATTGTTCTATTTTGGTGATAGTATTTGGGGATTACATTATGGTGCATTATCTTAAAATAGTTGACCATTAGAAATATATGGTGAATATTTTTGGAATATTACAAGATCAATAATTTTCATTGAAAATTTTATATTGTGATTTTGGATACAATAGGTTCATTTTAATGGGTATGTAATCTCTAAAAGAGCTATTTATATGGATCTAGAAATCATTGAGGTAGATATCTTATGGAAACCACCAATGAAATCCCCAATTAAATGATTTTTAAATGATTTGGATAGAAATTATCGATGTTTTATTACATAATTCTAACGACTAGCTTCACTTATGTTATATTTGACAAGGAAGGTTTCTCCAATCCAATAGAGAATGTTTTTTCAAAATGATATTCATGATCTTAAGGATTTTTATATTGCATCACCAATCGTGATTTCACTATAATCAGTATAGGTGTAAATGGTGTATTTTTATGGTTCATGATCTAGTTCGGGATGTGTTCTCAAGTTGTGAGACCTTTTCTTTCTTTAAGTCTTATAGAAGTTGCAATTTCATGAGAAGTTGTAAGAAAAAATTGATTGGGAGTTAGCTGTAATGGTCCATGATTGGAAAACATGGAATCATGACCACATGATTGATAAATTTACTATGTTTATGGATAATAATAAATTGAAAAAATATTTTCACATTAAGGTATATTAATTAAGAATAATATTATAGATTAAATTTTTCAATATAATTGGTTTTTAGGTAATGTATATGCAGATTAATAGAAATGTGGTTGAAGAATCATTAAACCAATTGTCATATGATCAGATGAAAAAATATACATTAGTCCCCTAGAAGATGATGTTAGTGATACCTGAGATTCACTATTATATTTAATACCTTGTTAATGATGTAGTTTTAAATCCATTTTATTTTCTTCCATATTTTTTTAAACATTTATATAGGAAGATACATTTGAATTTTAATGTGTTTATATGAGGAAAAATCTCAATGTTGGTAAGGCAATTTAGTGATATATGTTAATTGATTATTTAGTTTGGAGGATTTGATATTGGATGGTTATGCTGTTTGATTTTCATGAAAAAATTGGTCATGATTACCCACATTCTATATGGGATGTTCATCCTAGAACATATAATCATTTTACGATGTTGATAGAAAAAATTTTATGAGTCCGTATGAAAAAAATGATGGCTGATTTTGTTTCATAATTTCTCACATTCTGTAATGTTATGGAAGACCACCATTGGACAATGGGTGTATTTTAGTTCTTCACAATTATTTTTTGGAAATGCAAGTGGATAGACATGGATATCAAAAAAGGTATCCCAAGAATGGTTCAGAAACACTGTTCTATATGGGTGGTAATAGTTCCTCTTAAATGGCCATAAAATTTGAACTCTATTCATTAATCTCATATGGTGGAAAAAATGTCTAAAATATATATGAATGATGTGTTAAAGAGTAATGGAGTACTATTTTTGATAGTGTTATATAGAGTGATATGGTTTCCACCTAATAAATAGAAATCTGCACAACAAGAAATTATGACCAAATTGACTATGAGTATGGAATATTCACCTCATAAAAATGGACCATGTAAAATGATTACAAAAACATATGAAAACATTATTTGGTCTTTTTTAAATAATTTTGGTGACTCAAGGGGGGCGAAAAAACCATTAGTTGAGTTATCATATTACACAAGTTATCAATCCTTTATATATATGGCTCCTTTTTAAAAATTGTATCAAAGTCATTTTCATTCTTTATTTTTCTTTGTGGAAACGTGTGGTAATTTATTCAGTTGGCTGATCCTTGTCCAAGAAATAATAAAAAAGATTCAATTTATTTGGAATATATTTCATATTGCTCCATGTTATGAAAAATAATATCTGGATCGTCTTATATGTCTATTATCAATCGATGTGAGTGATCATGCGTTCTGGAGAATGGCTCCATGGATTGGGAATCATCATTTTGTTATTTACATAATTTTTTCTCTTTGATAAATATTCTTTATTTAGATAAATTAATTGGTTTGTGAGGTGGAATATATGTTTTCATTTCCACCATGGTTTAGTGTTGTGCATGAATTGTTTCATGTATCTCCTTTGAAAAGTTATTATCTTAATCCTTACAATGTGATTCAATTGTATCCCAATGACCATTAGTTGGATGCATTGTTGGTGCATGTGTGAGTGTCGATTGTGTGAAATAAAAGAAAATTATTACATGTGAGAAATATTGGTATACTATGGGTGTTATGGAAACATGATCAGATTTGGGAAGAAACATTAGAATATAAGAACAAAATGGTTAATCATTGGCCTAACCTATTTGAATCGAATGGTGGTTTTCTATTTTATTGGGAGAGATAGACCATTTTTTTGGAGGTTGTAGTGCATTTATTTTAATGTTTGTAACCTATTATGTATGTTTATTAATTTATAAAATGTATTTCAGAGATGTTTTGGAGGGTTATGATAAATTTTTCAATGTTTTACGGATTTGATGGAGGTACAAAATTGGATCATGATTAGTAGGAACCATTCAACATAACCAATATACCATTTATGGTGAAACAAAGGCTATAGGGTAGGCGCACGGTTTGGCGCAAAGTTTGGAAAAACCATGTGGTGTCCATGATGTAACCCTATAAACTATGAAAGAGGTATTATGCATGTTTGTGACACAGATTGTATAACCATATTTACTAACCATGAAAGGTGCATCTTAAGGAAGAAGAATGTGGTTGTTTAGCGCACAATTTTCTTAATTGTACAAGATAACCCGGTACAAAAATGTGAGATATGAAAATTGTGAATGTCACTCAGATTAATACCTAAAACTTTTTTTTCTCAATTAGTACCATATATGTTCTTTTTCTCCTTACAAATGTTTTGGATAATACTCCATTTTATCTATGAGTTATTCATTTTCAAATCTTGGTGTGTTAGAGGTTAGATTTCTTGGTATGTCTGCTTTCCTGGTGGTTTCCCATAGATATATTCCTCTTCCCTCACATGGATTCAATGATATAAACTATTCGTGATGTATATATAATATTTTATGTAAATAATGGTTATATATGGATGTGTTTATGGTATATAACCATTTGAAAGGGTTGTTTTCTCAATTCAACAGGGTTTTGTTGAATAATGTGTGCCATTATTCGTTTTTTCCATAATTTCATTGGTAGGTGGATTAAATATCAACTAAAATTATTATAACATATTGTATCAGGTTAAAATATAAAGAATTTTTTGAAATGTATTGTAAAATTGATGTGAAAAGCATTGAAGGGACACTTTTAGTGATGTTTTTGGGGATTCTGATAATTTTTTATTGTAATAAATCCTTTGTTTATGATTTTTTAATGATTGTTTTAAAGAATAGATTTTTTTTATTCATGTAAATATTTTATTTTTCAGGTTTTCAATAAAAGTAGTTATTTATTTAAAATGATATAAATGGTTGGTTATACATGGTTTTTGAATTCACAGGTTTATGTGAGTTTATGCTTTCGGCGAGACCCTTAATAAGGGGAGTGTACCATTTCGTTACAAGGAATGTGACCCTATATTAAGGGTGTGTTATACTGGGGAATAAAAAGATAAGACACTCCCTGGTGACTTGGTGGATAGATTAGAAACAAAAAAATGAGTATTAAAGTGTCCACATAGCTAAATATTTGAATGATTATGTGTGTGAGTCGTAGGATTGGTATTCCAAATGGGAATTTCAATTGGTTTAAATAATTGATTGTTTTAACTCATTGGAACTATTTTGGTTTGAAAACATTTTTCTGATATAATTTCATTAGAATTTATAATAATAGGTGAAATAATTTTAAAGGGTTTTATATAAATTTTTTCATATAAATGATCTACCATGTTCTATAATAGTCACATTAGTATGTATTCATTAGGGGAAAACCTATTTAATTTCATTACTCAACCCTACTTGGGAACATTTCTACATTTCTACAAAATTTTTATAAAGAAAAATGTAGTGGAAATGTATTGATTTTATATAGTTATTTTTCATAATACATGGGAATTGATTACGATGATGGATTCTGGATCATGTCTCTTGTTTTTTTTTGGGGTCCTTGGAGTCTTTCAGTTTTATTGGGTTTTCCCACATTGTATTTTGTTATTGGTCTTCCAATCTTCATGGTACTCAAAAATATATTGCTTTTTTTGTCATAATTTGAGTTGATCTACACTGTATGATGTTTTATATAGTATTTTGTGTTTATTTTGTTATTTTTTGTTGATGTTTTATTTTTTAAATGGATAATCATCTCCCAAATGTTTGGAATCACATGGAATTCATTACCATTATTTAGGATTATTTCTAACACATTCGATGGGGCACACATCAATCCATGGGGACACATTGGTTGTTTCCCCATAGCCATTCTATCCAATGGTGGCTGACATCCTTCGCTTATTCCCAAATGATTATTCCTTGATCGAACCAGGGTGATGGGATTTTAGGATTTTCTTTTTGGATTCATCCTCTAAATTCTTCACCAAGACTAGTACACCTAGAAATATTAATATGTTGTTCATGAAACTCTTCTTGGTGCCATATCAATGTTGAAGTAGGTTAATTACACTTTTTATAACATAAAATTCAATGAGGTAATGTCAGGGAAACAACCTTTAGTTAGTGGTGTATTCATGTTGGGTATCATAGCTATTTCTAGGCGTTGGAACATTGTTACACTATGATTTTGCCCTTATGAAATGGATTTAAGAGGGAATGGAATCCTGAGCCATCCCACATCGATTGTGGAGAATTATATTCCATAGGCATGTCTCTATGGTTTTCATCAGTTTACCATGATTAATGCGGGGTATTCCATGAGCTCAATTTCTAGTTTTGATGGATTGTAATGATCAGAACACTGATGGGAGTAGATCGGATGGGGACATCTCTAAGAGGGAGCACATGCATGGTTTACTAGATGGTTGGATCAATACTCCCCATGATGATGGATCTAAGGTGGTGTGTCCCACATAGGGATGATATCAAACCATAAAGGCTGATCTGGAAACCTTGATGGGTGGATCAGAGAATATTTGTGTCCCTATAAATGGGGCCTCGTGGTTTCCCAATGACTCATATTTAACCTCAGGGGGGCCACTTGTGTACCCTGTATAGAAGATATGGATCAAAACCCACGTGGTTCGAGATGATTAATCATTGGATCCTGGTGAAAAAAATATACAAAAACCCCAAATAAATTTTGGGTCTTAGACATGGTTAGGTCACAGGTGGTACAAATGGGAAATGAGATGAATTGGTATTACACATGGTTTTCTACTAGAATAAATGGCACGATTTCATAAAAATGTGAAAAACAATGTGGAATCTGAATGAATAAGTTGGATGTGTCGAAGGATCAAATGAGTGGGGATAGAACCGAGGACTGTTGTGATAGAGATGGTTTTAGGATTGATGATCTTTGAGGTTTCCTACATATCCCCACAAAAGAGAATCAAAGTCTATGTAGCTCTTAAAATGGGGTAATGAGTCACCTGAGCTGGAGGGTAGTGAGAATGGATGCATGCATGGGGACCTAAAGGGTCTAGAACAAATGGGTTAAGGCATGATCATCCCAAACACAATGGCTCGTGCGAGAGACCATGATGGGACATGGGTTGTGGTCTTTAACCTTTGTGAGGCTTCCTACATATCCATGTGGTAGGGAATCAACGTCCACATAGTTTAGGATGGGTCATGGAATCAGAGCATATAGAAAGGTCATCATCCCGATAACATTCTCGGGTATACCTATGGTTTATATTCCATCACAAGAGTGAAAATATTGTTTAGTGGATTTTGGATTATGTATGGGGCTTATGCACGGTTATATTCCCATGAACTTATCTGACACCACGAAAGGGAAGACCAATTATGTAGGTCCAAACATAGGAGACACAAATGTTTACCATTGATTGGGGATGGACCTCAAAGAAGCCTCATACATTCAATTTTTATGATATAGGGATCAAAATCCCCATAATTATTCGGAATATAATTTAACATAGATCAATATTGATGTAGAATATAGTTTATTGTCATGATGGACTAGCAGTGAACTAATATGAAATGATCAAGACAGAGGGGTAACGAGATTGAACCTTAGTGATGATTCCTACGTAACTTTCCTATAAATGGAAAAGATCTAATTCTATGTTGTTCGGATGAGAGGGGATTGGGGATTATACAAAAAGGAATCACATATAGTATTTCATGGTAAATTCTTACTCTATGCCCATGTTATTCATGCTTGGTGTGGTAAAAAAGAGGCAACAAAGACCTAAAATTGCTTCATGATAGGCGTGTTTTTTGTGGAATAGAGTGGGAAATATGCATGGTTTTCAACCCTAATGAATATACAAGGACTTAATCTGAAAGGGAATCTCATGTAAGGGTCCAAATATATGAGGAGGATATGTCCAACATACGTAGAACACCCCTTATTGTTGGGTCGGGGCTTACGTGAGGTCTGCTCGAGGTTTGAATGGAAGCAATGCTCAAAGAGAGAAGGGACTGAGATGGTATGGGTGGAAATCCACTTCACTATCCTATATGGACACTACACATATGTTGTGATCCCTGTTTAACAAAATACGTCATGGACGTGGGTGCTAGGCAGTTTAACGTCCTATAGCTCATACGGTGATGATTTACTCCCCACCCCTATGACTTACATAACTTGTACTAATCCACTCATTATGGAGGTAAGGAACAAGTAATGACACATGGTAATGTGGTTGTGAAGTGATCCATTGAGGGGATCACGTTTTCATGACTATATAAAGAAGAAATAACCATTAGCATGCCTATGTAAACAAGCATGAGGCAATGCAACACAACATGAATCACCACCCAACAGACTTTGAAATCACATAATACAAGCCTAGAGGGATGCATGAGAGAAGGGTTAGAAAATCAAGATGCCTCATATATAGGTGATTTGAAAGTATTAGGGGTTTGTAGGGCACATGAGATCGCAGAGTATAGGGGGTCATATAGCACATGGCTTTGAAATGCTCATTGGTTCACAGAGCATAAGGTTTCATAGAGAATATGGGCTCGCAGAGTAGAGGTGCCCACAGAGCTTAGGGGCTCGGAGAGCATACAGATTTGAAGAGCTTATAGGCTTGCAGAAACTAGTGGATTGTAGAATATATGAATTTTCAATGATCAGATAATTGGGAATCATAGTGTCCCAAACTAATAATGTATTACACATGTTGGTGTAGCCTTCAGACAAAATTTATGAATAGGGAAATATATCTTGTGTAGGAATAATGAAGATTATACCTAGGCCCACTCTATTGATTTTGGGATTATTGAGTCTCCTCCTAGTATGGATTCTAGAAACCCCATCGAAGTGAATTTTCCAAAATGGAATTTCATGATCCTCTAAGAGTCTTACCTCATCTAGGAAGTCAATTTACGAATATTTCTCTATGGGGGATGGATTGACGGATGTTAAAATTTTCTACCAATGCATATCCCTAGATATAATTTTGGGGAAAACATGATTTCGAACTATTGAATGATCACTGTGCACCGAGCTAGAAGGTCTATCAACACGTGGTCATCCAGAATGTACTTCAATGAATCCCTTCGGGACACTAGCTATATCACAATGTGATTTGAGTAATGTAACAATTTCTATACTGTGAATACCAGTCCAAAGAATCTCTTCTCAATAGAAAAATATCTTTTCACTATATCGAGGAGCATTATGATGAGACAGTATAGACATATCATTGTTCCCTCATTATTTTTATAGTTAATAATGGCACTGTGGGACTGTTCCAGAGAAGTCCCATAGAGTACCTACAACTTTTTAGTAATTTGTGGCATTATAACTAGAGGTTGTAGTAGGTACTTATTGATTTTATCAAAAGATTTCTGACACTCCTCATCTCACTAATAATCAAAACATTTCATCATGATTAGAGAAAATGTATTAAAATTTAAATCCATATTTTTAATGAACAGATGTATATATGCTAGGTGGCATAAAAAACATCGGTGTTCCTGAATATTGCTCGGAGGAGCCATATGACTGATGGACCTGATTTTTTCAGTTCGATCTAAATTCCTCTGTATCTGACAAATAAGACGAGAAACATTCTAACGATTACATAAAATTCACACTTCAAGGGGTTCATCATAAGATGGTGGGATTAGTGGATGAAAAACACTTTCTCAATATCCCTCTGATGGACCTAACGCTAGCAATATTTGACCAAAAGATCATATATGTTGCATTCCACCAACATCTTGAGGATCAGCTTTAATATGATGTACATGGAATGTTTATAGATGGAACCTACATTCCTCAGACCAAAATACATTATCTAGTGAATGAAAGTAACAGGTGATGACATAAAGTTGGTTGACTCTTGATCCACGGTGACCATTAAGATTTTGTTATATCCAAAATACCCATACAAGAGAGAGAGAGAAATACTAGAACCCAGTTTTGGAATCATTCATTAGTTCGTCCATATGAAGGAGAAAAATATTATTTGGACAGTTATGATTGAGATCTCGGGAGTCGATGCAGACTCTAATATGTCTCTTCTTCATACTGATGGGAACACTTTTTTCTATCCATCTTGGGTATGAAGTCTACTTGAATAGATGGATTTTATGATCTAATCAACCTCGTCCTTGACCATGGCATCGTCAGAAGGGTGCATCTTTCTAGAAGGCTGTTTGAACATGTGATAATGTTTTGGGATACTTAGTGGGTGGATGGATACATGAGGATCTAACACTGTAATATCATCGTAACTCGAGGAAAATAAATCACGATTCTACCTTAGGAAATACATGTATCATTTTTTCTCTTCTACAAGAATTAATGTACTGATAAGTGTTGGTTTAGGATCATTCTTTGTAATGAGGTTCAACATTAAAAATTCATTGACCATAGCGGATATTCCATAATTGAATCCCATAGGTGAATCATCCAAATCCACTTATTTATCCATGGTGAGAGAATCATCGGATGGAGTAACTTTTCCGAGTTGATTGATCCTGACATGACACTAGTTCCAGCCATATCGGTAGTGGAAACCACATCGATGGATTCCAACGTGAAAGAAATCCATTACTAACAAAGATTTCGATATAATCCCATCTGGCCTATGACCATAAGGTACTCATTGGATAATATCAAATAAATATTGGTGTACCGGCTTGAGCCAGTTTATCCAATCCTAATGAAAGAAGAAAGTATTTTTCATTGTTATTTCCATGGGAAGGACATCATAAAACCTTATAGGGATAAGGGGCTCAGGGATAACCCAAACATGATTTTTGTAGGAAGAAAAGGTTATATCATGGATTTACATAAACTTGTTAATGTACCTACCCCTCTTTTACAAGAATGAAATCATTTCCCCATGTCCGGGGTCGTGGCATCAAATCAGTGAATCATGAAAACATAGGCGACATCCATATTTTTCCATGGTTCGGTCATAATCTTAGTGTGCTCAATATCATAGGTCTGAATCTACTCGTTCTTTCCCTTGTAGTTGTTAGCATCTAGGTATTAGGATCTACATGATGAAAAGGGAGACACATCAACAAATAGTACACCCACATGACCAATAAGATAATACTTAAGAAATTTGTGATATAGCGAATAAATTGCATCATGTGGGTGGAGCCATGGCCAACCCTTCCACACCTTGTAAGCATGTTATTATGAGACATCCATGAACATAGTGATGGAAATCAGGTCACAGAACTGGGTCTTCACAATGATATTTCCAACAAGTGACTTCTATATCCTTTCATAACCATGAATCACCATGTCATAGGTGCTCAAATCAGTTTCATATTTTCTCATCTTTCAGAGTGTCAACAATACAGTGATAGACTTCCATTCAGTTGAACTTTCTAGTGATGTACAATGGGTGGATGTGCACCTATATAGTATAACCTTAATATTTTTCATAGAAATATTTGATGGTATGACATTCTTCAAGTGTGACTATCTCATCATTGAAGGCTTCCGTGGCATCCACTAATGTCAAAACTAGATTGGAATTCATAATTCCTATTCAACGGAATCACACTTATCTACTGACAAATGAAGAGGTTCAAGGATGGAGAGACTCATTAGAATGAAAAAAATCATGAGAACATCATATTTCCATGACATCCATACACATCTAATAATAGTGGGTCACACTTTAAGAGGTGGAATGAATGGAATAGCTGGTTAAACCGAAAAACTTTTGGCTGGTGTTGGGAATCTTTTGCTACTCACTAGTTGAAAAACAATTATTGACAACTTGATGAGGTCCGTATGAACGAGTTCCATATATGGAAGAACATGACTAATCATATCATGATTATGATGGATCTGACTAATCATTTTGTAGAAGCGGTGGTTAAAGCATAAATGATGAAACAAGATGAGAATATTGTGTGTGTTGTTCTTTGCATGAGGTCTTCTTTCTAGACATAGTGTCATGCACGTCGTGACTATAAGAACAAACCAATGCATTCTTGTGAATCCAATAACCATGGATCTATCGATGCAAGAATAAACTAGGGATGTTGGGAGGGTCCTTCTATAACTCTTCATCATTGAGATCCCTGTAAGGGTTTACCATCTCGATGGTATTGACTAAAGAATACCATAGGTTATCACTTGAAGAATCTTCTATTTTTTGGAACATTCATGGGGAAATCCCCATATCTAGGGGGATGAATTCATCGATATTATGATAAATATGTGGAATATACAGATGGCTTTGTCTTCCCTTGCATCAACGGTGCGTGATTCCCTAAGATGATGAGAACTAAGATGTCGATGCAGAGGTTGTAGCCAAATAGCCAAGTAACTTCTGAAGGCATGGGATGATTGAAACATTCATAGATAATACCATGGTAATGAAAAAAGCCTTTCAAGCCATATGGTAATCATATTTTTGCGACCCGTGGTTAGAATCCTGCTTCCATTCACCCACGATGACATTGTGAAGCTTTATAAATATACATTCCATTTGTACTGGGACTGGACCGAACCTGACTATGTAGTTATCAGCCAAGTCGTGGATCTAATCAATTAACACATATCACTACTTGAGGTTATTCCTAAGGAACCAATGAAAGGGGAAATAATTTGTTTGACCAGTGAGATCTGCCTCTTCGATCATCTTGCATTCGGGAAACCGCATGATTTGATGGTCTAAGTTTATTCAGAAATAACCAAGAACCATAGCCTCGTTAAATGAGTTGGTCTAGTTCCTCTGATCTTGGAAAGAATATTTTGATCATGGCCCTAGTTTGGGGCTGACAGAGCCTATCTATGAGGTCGGACATTATTATCTCACATAAGTGGCATTGGTGCATTATGTGTGGATGCCTATCGATTCATAGGTGGTAACTGATGTGCCAGTTGCTGCACCTAAGGTGGTGGACCTCAGCGATGTTTTGTATTTGGCTCTACCAGTAATAATTACAATGAAAGGGGTCCTATATTTTTTATACTGTGGTAGCCTTGGCCTTAGCATCACATCTTGTGGGTGATACATGAGGCAATGGATGTGCCTTCCTTTCTTGATGCACTACTTCATCTAAACATTGAACTTTGTTAAAGAAATCCTAGAACTCACCTTGGATGTTTGGATTCATAATGAAAGGTAATAATTCAGTCTTCGTATTCCCCACACACATCATTGAAATATGCTTCTGGGTTAGGGTCATATCAATAGAATATGTGAGGCCCATCAACCCAAAGTCCGTGACATGTTCATCTGGACTATACTAGCACTAAATGAGTTTGCTAATTATTTTCTTCTGGGTGATGGAAGTAAACTAGAAGAAAAACTAACTACAAATATCCTCTCGACTAGCTAGTGACCATATGGTTTATAGGTGGTACAAGACAAATTGAGGCCTTAGCATTGTCTGTATGAAATAGTAAATCATGGAGGCATCTTGTTGTGCAGGTATTCCCAACATCGGTTCACACCTTGAAATAAAGTGGGCCTGATGCTGTAGCTGACTTCCCATTTAATTAACTAGGAAGAAGGTAAGATATTCCAAAACCAGGGATGCTTCTATATAATCCACCGACCCCAGATATGGCTTTCCAACAAGTAGGGTTGCAAATATCGAGTTTCTAGGGCCCTGAGGTGAGTAATAGGTGCATCCATCAGATCATCTGGATGATGATTATAATTTTGATGATGGTACATGACCACAAATATTTTTTAAGGTTCTTCAACATGGTATTTGGGCTTGGAGGCCCATGGGGAATCTAATAGAACTACCCGAGGGGGGGGGGATAACCTATAGAGTGGCCTTTGGGACCCCTGTAGCGGGTGACCGAACCTGAGTCATGTCTTGGAAAAGTATTTAATGCAATTCTTGTGGATTGGGTGAGGCATATTGAAACCACATTCCATAGACACTGACCTCTACCATGTCTAGATGGGCAGGGTGGTCATGGTGACCAAAAGGAAACTCATTGGGAGGAGGCTATACCAGACCCTTCCCCTAGTACCCCTATCATGGAATACAATTATCTGGCCGTCGTTCCACAGAGTGCTATGTGAGGAGCCTATCATCCATCATTTTCTGTTCAGTAATATTTTGACACAACAACACCTTTTCAGTGTCATCTTCCTTATTTTTCAATAAAAATAGATAATTCATAGGGTTTTATAGCCCCAATTTTCACATTTCCATTACGAGGGTCATGACCTAGAGGCAATGAATTTGAGGGTGCAAGAAGGCCAAGAAATGTTTCTTGTTGGTTAGTATGGTCTCCTGTAAGATCGTTCTGGTGTCTCAAAACCACAACAGGTGGATCATCATTTTCAGGCCTTGTTCCACTTCCCACAAAGATTTATATCTTAGGAATAACCATTTTCACTTTTAATAGTCTTGTATATATAGCCTCAATATCACTGGGTCAACCTGCATAGCGCATGATTGGACTGAAATGTAGAGAATCATACACCCCCATCCATGTATCTGTACATGTGGGGAGTCCTCCATGATAACATTACAGAGAATAGTGAAACTCTAGATTCATTTTTCCTAGAGGGTTTAATGATAACCAGGTGACGGAGGGTGCCATGCAACATGAAGTGTGTCCAACTCGACTATGAGGCATTATTGGCCATTATTGTCATAGTGTTCTTGGCTCTTGTGGTAAGATATATAGTAAAAATAAAGATTTAAATGCATGATCACTATGGTTTGGTGGAGGTACATAACCTCGTCCTAGAATGGGAGTCCTTAATTTTGATGTTTTCAGTTCCAATTGGCCCTAAAATATCATGGGAAATGGTCTGATCTAAGAATTTTCATCAAACCTATCATCTCAAACTCAAGATCTATTCATTAATTTCACCACCCTTTGACTAGAGGTGGTTTTCAGCTAGTACCACCACTGGAGCTAACTATTGTGGTTGTAGACTGGCTTGTGACGAGTGTGGTGCATGAGCTGTCAAGCCGCTACATCTTGGATTGTCCTTAGATGAGTTCCCTGATTTCACCCCCACATCCCTTTAACATAGAATAATGGCCACTAATTCTTGTGCATGGGCCACAATCATTGGAAGTGGTTCAAACTATTTCTCTTCATTTATTTCCCCACTAAACAACTTTTCGTGACATATTTCTGAGGTATAAAATGATCTTGTAAACTATAATGAGGATTTCACGACCATGCCATCGAATGGGGTCAAATCAATATCCTCTTGTATGTATCTACGAAGGGTTCTAGGGATTTTTTGGACCTCACATTCCAAAATGATGATGCTCGTATGCCAGGTTCCTACCCCATCCCATAAAAATGAGAATCAGGTTTAAGGTTCCATCATTGAATCTCACTCTACTTTAGATTCTGAATAGAAGACACGATTGAATGCGGCATTAGGTTTCTTAGGTTTCTTCTTCTAGAGGCGATGACCCACCCTCCATCTACGAGATAGTTCTTATTGTTAGGGTTGATTTTTTACAAGGGAATTTCCTCTTCTTGGTTTGGTGATAAATCATGGATGACCAATAATTGGAAAATCCGAGGTGCGAGAAGAACGAGACAAACTGTCAAATGATACAAGGGGATGACCTCCATGATTGAGGGTGTTATAGTCTGGAGGGAATCCTCTTGTGCTAGAAATAAGATTAGGAGGGCCCCCATGGTGGTCATCCCTAGCATGAGGAGAACCTTCATATCGATTTTCTCCATTTTATGTGGTACTAGGAGGGAATGTTTTTGACCATATTAGATGTAGTAAAGACATTCGTGATGATAGTCATTAATGTGGGGGAGGGCCTCTATAGGATTTAGTGAGAACCTGGGGAGGACACCCATGATGGTAGGTGATAGGGAAAGGACGACCCTCACATTGAAAACCTAGTGGGAAGGGGAAGTTTCCATTCCTAAGTCAAGGGGCATGTGGAGGACCTTCAAGAATGACATTAACAGGATTGGAAGGAACTCCACCAAGGTGGATGATGGTGGCACGAGGAGGACCACCATTCTTTATGTGATAGAAGGGAGGACATCCACTATGACTGATAATGGTACTAGGAGGACCTCCTTATTTAAAATAATCATCGTGGATTTGTAATGAGAAGGATACTACTTGCACCAGTTGTTGGGGAGGTCAACTCAACCTTCTTGTGTGGTGGTTGGTGCGTCACTCCATACCGGGCATGGAAGAGTCCCTGCTCCGCGATAGGGAAGTGACCCTTCATTGGGAAAAAATATTGGGAAATACCATGCACCAGTAGTGAATTAGACTATAGGACTCAGAGAATATAATGCGCATGGTTGGCATCTTCTTGAGTGTGCACCCAACATTGACGTCGAGTTGGCCGATCTATGTCTGGTTGTGAATGGGTCTGGACCACCTCCTCCTTGGTCTATGGGACCTGTGGAAAATCACTATAATGATGTATGGGATCCCTCTTGAGAGGTTCCTTCGATAATGTCATATCTGGGAGTACTCAAACATCCCATAATTTTTCTGCACAAGCAAATGAATCATAACATATCTATGGTTATAGTCTCCCAAATCTGTTAAAGGTCAAAGTGGTGAGCAGTGGCTCCCTATATTGCCATTGGGATGGTGGTACCGATGCGACATAGAGGCCCCCAGGTCTTCATAGTCCATGTACCATGTCATTATTACCCACATCTATTTGCATCGACATACAAGGGTATTGATAAACCTCTTCTGAAAAAATTCATAGGGTGAGATGGGGCATGGACGGATTGTAGATGCGGTCATGGAATCTTCCATAGAAGATATGGAACCATGCGAGACTACCATATTGGAATTTCCCCTACCCATGCGTCCTTCGGCAGGAGGTTATAGGTTTTCTATTTATGTATATATGGTCCTACAATTCAGGAAAATTTAACCATCATTACAGATAATTTGAAAGTGATTCCCAATACTCCAACATTGTTGAATCTTCTATTGTTGGGGAGAAGGATCCATGATTAAAAAGTCCCAAACTCAGATTACCAATGATCAACTACTCCAAATTCAAGTTAGTTTCATTTAAGGAGCACAAAATTCATAGAGGGACCAGGTTCCACATAGGTGGATCTGTTGACACACTTATTTTCAGATGTCTCGAGCACTACTAATTTCCATATTGAGGAGAATACATTCTCGTCAGTTTCACCATTTCCATTTCCAACGCATTTGCAAAGGCATGCATACGTCTAAGGTGAATTGTTGGTTGTTACCCAGGATTCCCACATTCCTTATGTGGGTTGAATCTGATGCATATTTATCAATGTTTTATTCTTGATATAAAAAGGATGATTGGATGTTGGTATTTCATTCATTGGATTTATCCAAGGAATTCGTCACCTAGTCTAGTTCTACCATAAATATTATGGTGTCATTTATAAACCTCTTCTAGGTGACATATATTTGGGGATGCCAGTTAATTACACTACTACTTGTAAGAATTTACATGGGTACATGTGAGGGATGTATCGTTAATTCAGGGGAGTTGTCACATCGAGGCATATTTGGCATGTCAGGGCACTAGAACACGGTTACACCTAGATTTTCCCCTTATGATCGGGCTTCTTGAGGAAATGTATGCTCGAGGAATCTCATATTGAATGTGGCGAACTGTATTCCAAATTCATATATGTTAGGATGATTTGGACTCCTCAACAGTTGGATCATATGATGGATCGGTGGTGTTGTATCCCATAGAGGGAAGATGACACACCATGCAGAATGATTGGGACACCTCAACATTTAGATCATAGGATGGTTGGGTCATGAAAAAGGGAACACCGAGGATTAACATTTGACTAGGATTGAACCTGGAAGAGGCCTCCTATGTAGAATGTATAGGAGACGGGGTGAAAAACTACATTTTTTGGGAGGTTGAATCATGGGATCATGGTGTACACAATGGAACCCATCCTGATGAATTGTTGGGGATTACACATGGTTAGCATCACAGGTACTACAATAGAGCAATGACATGAATGGTGCATACATAGAGTAATATTCTGGAATGGATTTCATGATTTCATTAGGTATTGATGGCTCGAGATGAATCAAGATGTATATGGATGGTGTTTCAATTAATGGATTGAATGGGGATGGAACTGAGTAATAGTAAAAAGGTTGTAGTGTTTGGATAGAACCTCGAAGATGTTTTCTAGGTATCCCCAGGGTATGTGATTAAAATTCCCCATTGATCTGGAAATTTTATGATGACTCAGATGAGGAGTAACATCATGAGAATCGATGCATGGATGGGGAACCGAAAGGACTAGAACCAATGGGTTAAGGAATCATCTTCCCAAACATAATCACTCGAGGGATAGACCCGGATGGGACATGGGTGGTGGTCCTGAATCTCAAGGAGGATTCCTATATATCCCTGTGGAAGGAAATAGAAGACCACATAGATCATAAAGGGGAATGGAATCATAGCGTACACAACAGAAAACAATGTGATGACACTCTAGGGACTACGCATGGTTAGTAGCCCAGAACATGAGGGCATTCTTAGTTTGATGATTATGGATTACATATGGGAATTACAAATAGTTTTCTTCTAAATAACTGATCTGACACCACTGATAGGAGAACCATGGATGTGGGTACCATCAATATGGATGCTGATGTTTACCAGTGTTTTTGGTTGATCCTCAGGAAGGATTCATAGGTACCTTTTCTATGAGACATGGATGAAAGCCCACATATTTTGTAAGAATACATTTTATCGTCACACGTGACATAAGGGGAATTCAATTTATCATCATGCCAGATGTGCAACGAACCATTGTGAAAAGTTTGGGATAGTGGGATAATATGATTAATCCCCATGGAGTCTTCTTACGTACCATTCCTATAATGGTCAAATATCACATTATATGTTGTTCAGATGAGAGGTACATGGGGATTACACAAAAGGTAGCCCAATGAGGATGTCATGTCTCATGCTTACACTAAGACCATGTGAGTCAGGCTCGGTGTGAGAAATAAGGGCCACAAAGACCAGATGATAACATCACAAAAGGTGTGTCTACGAGGAATGGAGAGGGATATACACATGGTCAGTATCCCAATTTTGATAGAATGGATTTATCTGAGAGGGAAGCCTTGATATGGGTTATGATATACGGGGATAATATGGACACTATACCCAGAACACCCTGTCATGTTGGGTCAGGGAATACACAAGGATTTCCTGAGTTGAACAATGCAACTTAGCTCAGAGGGAGAGGTGAGTGAGAAGGAACCAGTGTCAATCCCCATTCATGGTCCTTTATGAACATGTCGCTTATGCGGTGACCACATATTAACATCAAGCATTGGGAATGTGGGTTCAAGGTAGTTAAACATCCTGTAGTTCAAAAAATGACGATTAACTCCCCACCCATAGAACTAACACAACTTGTACAGTTCCATTATCAATGAGGGAAGGAACAATTAATTCCATGTGGTAATGGGGTTGATGATTTATCTATTGGGGGGTCAGGTTAGCTTGGATATGAAAAGAATCAATAATCATTAGTATACCTATTAAAAAAGCATGAGGCTAAGAAACTGAACTTGAAGCACCAGCCAAGGGACATTGAAATATCTTTTTACAAGACTGGAGGTCCTCATTGGCTCCCAGGGAACATGGATTCACAGAGATCATGGGAACGTAGAGCACATGGCTTCATAGTTCACAAGGGATCACAATGCACAGGGGCTCACAGAGCATTAGGCATTGCAGAGCATGTGGCCTTGTATAGCACATGGATTCATTGAGATCATGGGCTCGCAGAGCAAAGGGAATTGTAAGGTTTTTAATTTGTAATAATGATATCATTGTGAAGCATAGTTTACCATCCTAAGTATGGGTTACATTTGTTTTTAGATGGGGATTCAAAAAGATTGGGTTTTTTGTGATGTCCTCAATACCCAAAGTGTTCCCCCTTTATTTTGATGGACAGTAGGCTTCACAAAGGGAATCCTTTGTCAAAACCGGGTAGCTGTGATAAAAGAGAAATGGTTTTGGAAATTCTCTTGTATCGTGAACTATTCATTATTTTAATTTTTTTCATATAGAAAGAGTCACATCGTGATTTAAAAATTTCGAAGATGAAAGGTCGCATCCCATATCCATTGGAATGGGGGTACTGGGTATTTATCGGCCCAATGGGGCACAATGCTCTGAGGGCTTTCCGCGAGGTAATGAGATCTCCACCATCAGATGACAATTTAGTCATTTTTCTTAGATTTTAAAAGTTGACTATCATCCCCCCCCCCACACCCCCACAACACAGAGGCTTCCTTCGTTCCATCAGTAGTGGATATAGAGGCATTTGTCATTTTTGAAGGATGTGCGGAGGAGACCAAAATTCCCTCTGTGGCATGTAGACCATAGTCACGTTCATCATAGAACCAGATTAAAACATCACTTTTCTATGTGGCGAGTGCAGTGAAGTCCTCAGAATTACACCAGCCATGGTTTTTATGGGCTTTGCGAGGGATATTAAAAAATAGCCCTGTTGGTACCCTTTTATTGACCATTGGTTATTTTTCCCAATGCACATAGATTGGTTCCAATAAGCATCTTAGGAATGTCACCTAATTCCATATAATTCCATTGCCTCTTCCCAAGACAAATTAGGATGGGTTGACTATTAAAATATTAATGAATTTTTTCATTATAAAATTATAATATATCTCCTAATTTATTTCAATTTGTTCCATTAATGAATTTTAACTCTATTCATGCATTTGATTTGAAAACCAAATCCATGAAGAGGTGTGATGAATTTTCCATCACCACATCAGATAGATGATACATATAAGTTTATTTAAAAAAAATTAGTATTATATAAAATAAATTTATAATTATATTAATTTGTTATAATAAATACACTATTTACATATTTTTCATTAGAAAATAGAAATGTTAGTCCAGCATATATACAAAATACCCTACCATAACTAAAACATATGTAACTATACCTAGCCATATTTCATGGTTTTTTAAATTATAATTAATTTAAAAAAAATAATAAAATTTTAATGATTATTATTCAATGAAAAAATTATTTTAAAATCTTTTAAAATAGTGAACCTAGTGATGTCATATTTTAATTATGAAATGAATATCGATAACACATCTTACATAAAAATAATTGATTGAATAATTGTACATAACAAGTATATAAAAAATAAATCACAATCCTAATAATTAAATTGGGTAAATAAATTTATTTTGGTCGATAAAGAACACACATGATTATTTAGACTCAAAATAAGGGACATTATTTAAAAAATTAATGTTTTTGTTCAATCAATTTTTTTTCCATATTAAGGATATTATATATTATTCAAGAATGTTATTATTATTTCTTATATTCTTTGAAAACGTTATTTTTTAATTTAGTATTCATTAATTAAAAAGAATGAAATATTATAAAGTATTTTATACAAGATTTTTTTTTCAATACCTAATTTAAATTAGTTTAATGTTTTATTTTTAATAATTTTACCTTCCATAACCAAATTCCAAAAAATACATAAGATATAAAATAATAAGGAAATAAATATATTAGAAATTTTTTATGTCTCTTTCATATAATGGTTTTGAATAGGAAATAATTTTATGGAACATTATATATTTCATTACAAAAAAAATGAATTTTCTATTTTAACATAATTGTCATAAATATGTTTTTTCCAATATCATAACCATTATTTAACATTTTTACATATATTACATTATTTCATGTTTTTATTCATTAAAAACTCATTTTAGCTTTGTTTTAGGTATATTCGTTCTAAAAATTGGTGTTTTAAATAAAAGGGTACTTTATTAAACTGAATAAAATTTTCATTCTATATTTAATTAGAATTTAATGGTTTATGATGAAAAGGGATAAGAGAAAAACTGTAATTCATGACTCAGTATGTGATAATTATATATGATGAATATGAGAGAGTGATATAATTATAAAATGGGTGGGAATGGTATACTATAGAAGATCGGTAATCCTAATACAAAATGTATGATGGGTGGTAAAAATATTGATGATACGATATGTGAGCCCCAATATACCCCGATAATGGTTGAGGAAATGATCCCTATATAAAAATTCAAGAATGTGGGAGTTAACCGATGTGGTTTCATCTAGCAATTTAAATGGGATATAGTAATTTCTAATATAGGTTATGAATTTAATAGTCTAAGTCCATTAAAAATAGGTTTTAATTTATTTGTTATGGGCATTGATGTTTTTATTTTAGAATAATGTTTCATTGATTTGAATTTAAATAATATTTAACTTAATGAATCTATGAAAAATTTGATAAATATTAAATTTCATCGTTTTTAATATTTTCCATGGAACAATTGATTTCTTATTCTTATTTAAATTAACAATAACTTTTTTCTCATCAAAAGATTAAAAAATATTTCAATAATGATTAATGATGGGGTAAAACAATGATGATTTCAAGATGAATTTCATGGTAATTTTTCATTAAAGGAAATATTTATATGTTATCTATTATCTTTTGAGAAAAGGGGGTAATGAATTTTAGTGACCACATTTTAATGTAAAGGTATATAATGAAATATTTAAAGAATAATTACTTAATACTATAATAAATAACCATCTTAAAATATTGGATATTGAATTTTTAAATTGAAACAAATTATTATAATTTGATTAATGATATATTCCTAAACTAGGTAATCTTGGAATAGTTTATATGACATTTGATATTTTATTGGTTTAAATTTTATAGATTACATTATGGAATATTATGATTATGTTTTATCAAAGATAAATAAAACAAAGAACCAATTTTTAGATATTAAGGGAATTAATTACATGAAAATTAATGATATTTTGGTATATGCTCTTTGGTTGTTGTTATAGGTGAACATTAATTTTATTCTGATGGATTTTTTTAGATTAATAATGTAACAATTTTTTTGATTTTAGATGTCATGTTTGAGATAACCTTTAGGATTTAAACATTATAAATTTTTTTATTTAGAGTGGTTATTTTTTATGATGGCCGTTATATTTTTGTATATTTTTTATAAAATTATTTTAATATAATATCAAAAAATAAAAAACCCATTGCATTTGGTATGACCATAGTGCATGAACCCACGGATTATGAGAGACATGAGAGCATTGGATTCCACTAGCCTATATAATTTCTATATTACAATGAACATTATTTAAAAAAAATTATTTTTTAGATAATGTAACATTGTTTTATTCAATATTTTTATTATCATATAGAAAACCATGGGATAAAAAATTAATATGATGATTATGTGAATACATTTAATTTAGAATAAGATCACTATATTTTTTAGGGGATCATTATATGATTAAAGTAAACAAATTTTTTTTATGAATTTGTGTGATAATTTATGGTTGATTTCTCTTTTGGAAGCTTATAGGATTTTAATGTGTTGATGAAGTCCATTTGTGGATGTTTTTATCATTTCATAGATATTGTATATCTATGATATATAAATTTTCATAATGAATAACATTACATGTAGTAAAATGTTTAATTTATCATGGATTAATATGTGATATAATCAATTATTCAATATTTTTTCATGAATATAATATGAAATATTTAATGAGTTTTTGTGATAGTTATTTATTTAAATATATTTTATGAAAATTGGATATTACCTTGGAATTTGGAATGATAATGTATTATTTCTTCAATTGATAGTTTTTATTTTTTGTGAATTTGCATTAAATGTACAACTAATTGTGGGTTTTTAATGTATAAATGTATGAGAAATATATATTTATCCTTTTTTTAATTATATTATTTTTTTATATGATTATTTTTGTTACTTTATTCATGAAAATTTTTATTTAGTACTCATTTTTTATAGAAAAATAAGCGATTGTGGTGGAAATTATTTAATGGATGAAATTCACAACTCTAAATATATATATATATATATTTATATATTTTTAATATCTATATGGTAATATACAATCATGAATTTGGAAAAAGGATAATGACAGAAAAAATTTATCTTATTAACTACATTTTTGATAAAGTAATATTTCTTCACATTACTCAATTTATGATTAAATGGTAATCAATATTCTCCTAATAATTCAAAATCTTATGGTTAGTAATCTATATTCAAATCTATATTTTTTTACATTATTATTAATCAATTTCAATATTTTTATTTATCACTAATTTTATCTTATTTTGAAACTTTTCATTCAATATAACTATCTAATTTTTCTTTCTCCATTTTAAAGAGGAATCATAGGAATAATTTTTATGATATGGTTTTTTTGACATCGATATTATAATATTGAAACCCCCAATTATCAAGATATTCTTACAATTTTAGATGAAAAAAATTATTAATTTGCAGATAATGTAACATGATAATATTTAAAATAATATTGTGTTCTATAGAGTATAAGATGTGAAACACAACATTTAATCTAGCCACAAAATATTATTAGTTAAATATTATGTTTAATTTTATATCCATTATGTTGGAGTATATTAATATGAATAACATAATTTTTTAATATATATAAATTTAATAATAAATAAAAATATATTGATAAATTTACAGGAAAAAACATTGAATGTTTATAAAATCCATTATATTTTAAAAAAATACGTTTTCTTTAAAAAATGTTTTATACTTTTTTTAAGAGAATTTATTAATAAATATTTGTAACATTTACTAAATTTTTCGATAAAAAAGTATAATTTTTAATACATAATATCAAAACCGTCTTATAGTAATTTATTTGGATATATATGAAAATAATGATTTCCAGTTAATATTGAAATACACTGATTTTCATTAAAAAATGTATTTTTTTTAAGTATTTATAATGATATATTTATTATTTAAAATTTATAAAGTAAAAATTGTTCTGAAGGTTTCTTAATATTACCATTATGTTTATGGTTTTAATTTTATTGTTGTATTTTATGTAAAAATATTTTAGAAATAAAATTCATTTTGTGAAAAAAAAAACTTGTTTTCATCGCATTTTTTTAATCATAAAGAAATATAAAAAACATAAAGAAATTGAATTATGAAACATTAATTCTCTATTTTAAATCATCGGTATCTTACTTAGTAAAATGTTTCCTTTTATTTAGGGTAATTATGATTATTAACCATAGAAAATATTTTGCACCACTGTATGGGTTGTTTTAGTAATTATATCTATGAATAAGTTGATAAGGAAAAACAATGACCCTAAAAATTACATTATTCTATTGGATGAGTTTGTTTTATCCATTTTTATTACTATATAAAAATATTAAATATTTATGGAATAATTAGTTGATATTTACTTTATAAATATTTAACAATAATATAACTTAAAAATGTAACAATCATTATTTTAAAATCAATAATAATTTTTTGTAGGGATAAAAAATATTAATTCATTTATAAATGTAAATTTTCTATATAAATTATTTTTTTCATGGAAATTTATTTCTATTATTTTTGAAATAATTTCCATTAATTATTTCATAATGTCGACCTATTATTTAGTCAATGAGTAGATAAATTGAATATTTATTTTAAAATTTTAAAGTGTAAAATAATTTCTATTGATTATTATATTCTAGTAATTTTTTGGATATATATAAATGTTAAGTGGTGTTTTAATTTATTTTACCCAAATTTATATGTTTTCAATAAGTTTTAAAAGAAAAATTAAAAATTTGGTGCCAAATGTGATATTAATGATATTTTTTATTATATATATTTTATATAATTATTTAAATTCATAAAAATCTTGGATAATGATAAATATGATTATTAATTTTACTTAATGTCATCCAATTACCATTAACGGCATAATTTATTCTTTATTAGAGAAATTATGACCTTATAATATTAAAAAAGCCATTATTGTGATAAATGTTATGATTTTTTAACAACATGGTTAATCCAAAAGATAAGGTATAAAAAATATATAAAAAAATAAAAAAATATTTGGATTATTATATTAATTCCATGTATTACATATAATATTATCCATTTTATTTTGGGAGTATTTCAATGAGTTAAACGCATATTATATTTTAAAAATTCATTTAATTTTGAATATGAAATATATCAAATTTTTAAAAAATTAAGAAATGTTTTACAATTGTATATTTTTCAAAAATATTGGGATATGTTCAAAATTATTACCTATGGTACATTTTTTATAAAAATTCTATTTAGTCATTATTTTTAACCCTATTTTGTAAAAAACCATTGTTATGATGGTAATCATCATATAGGTTTTACATGAATCGCAAAAAAATGATAATTGTTGAATCCAAAATGTAACAGGTAAACATTATTTAAGATGAGGGTAGTTGGACATATTCAAATAATATATTCTTATTATATCAATTTTGTGACATTTTTACTTGAAAATTAATTTATGCTAATTTAATAGTTAATGAAATTTCATTAATTTCACTCTTTATTAATAAAATTAAACTTTCTCCCCCCTATATACATAGATAAAAAGACATTTGGAACACAAATTATCTACCTTAATACCTTCATTAAATCCTTCAAAATGTTTTATATGTCATATTTTTTCCATAATAACATCTTTAAAAGGATTATCGTGTAATTAAAATGTGGTTGTTATAGGAATAATTATAATATTTGCATGAGAATTTATGTTTTGTTTCTAATTATACCTTCATGAATAATTTTTCCACCGTCATGAAATAATATAATTTGTATATTAAATATATTGATATTTATCATATTAATTTCATAACCAATTTCCATGTTATCTTCCATAAAAATTTAAATGAAATTGTTGTTTTTCTATAATATGAACCACCACCTCGTGATATGATGTAATTATTTTTTTATTATAACCTCTTTTGGTTTTTCAAACTGATAGATTTAGTATTTCTAAATTATATTTATGATATATTTATAATTATAAATAAATAATTTATCATCCACATTATTACATATCCAATTGTTTTTAATTATAATGGAGTTCTTGTGTACGTATGGACTACCACCCTTATGAGGAGAAGTTATTTTTTTTTCTATCTCCACATTAAATTTAATATATATATATAATTAAATAAAGATATAATTGTGTGTGTATGACATATTTTAAAATATATAATGATAAAATAATACTTACCTTCTATACATCGTGATCACATAAAATTGGAAAAGTTACTCATTTGAATGCAGGACCTATGTCTCATTGATCGTAATGTAGTTTATTAATATTCATTATTAATTATTTAATTTAAAGTATTAGTCTCTATATTAAAATTTTAATTATTTAATTTCTTTTTTATAGATATTTTTATATAATTACATCTTTGACTATAGGGAGTATACTAAATACATGTTGGACATATGAACTAAATATCCTTAAAACATATGATGTGTTCTTAATTGATTATGTAATTCTATATAATATAGTAATAAAATTTAATTTGAATAATAAACATCAATTTTTTTTCATAATAATGTTAATAATTAACAAAATTTTAATTCATAAGATGCTTAATAATGTACATGATCAGTCTAGTTCACAGTATGGGACATTCTTTTAAAAATAATTTTTTAATGTTTTCTATAATCCATTTTTTTCAATTCCATGTAATTATTAAATTAGTTGAAATAAAGTTAAAATTTATTCCTTATTGGATTATAAAGTTCATTTTTTACAGTAATTTAAACAATTTTCACTTTAAAAAAATATCATGTTTATGGATTTTTATAGGGCACATGTTATCTTCTAAACTGCGTTATATATATTTAAATTATAGATTTCCCAAAACAATATCATTCATTTACCTGTTCCTTAAAATAAATTATAATTTTATTTATATGAAAATTAGTGATTTATAATGGTCAATTTATGAATATTTCTTACAAACATTTTCAGAATGAGTTTTTTTATTTAATTTTATCAATTTTAGTATAATATAAAAGTAATATTTTATTTTATTTTATAAGGAATCATCTGTTTTCCCTCTTATGTAGATTTTTTATATGATTGGATTTAATTAAAGTATTTCATATAATTATTCAAATAAACTCCATTTTCCTTTTATTTTTGTTATTTTTAAAAAATATATTGATTTAAAAGAATTATTATTTTGATAACAAATTTTTTTTTACATATTGGTTGAAAAATTTTCATTGTATTTTTATTGAAGATGTACATGAATTAATTTTTTATTTTTTATTTTGTATGTTAGAATTATATATGATGAAAATATAAGCCTTATATAACTTATAAGACTAATTTTCCCCATAAATTTGGCACAAAAGGTGATCCCAATCATACCTATACATTGGGTGAGCCACATAATAACCTTTCAATGCACTTTGAATTATTTGTTTTCATCAAAAAAATATAGGAGGGATTTGACTGGATCTAATGCATAAATGCCTTTTCATATAGAGTTTTTATGCATTTTCATGTCTCTTATTAATTGATGTTAATATAGTTTACATTCTAAATAGCTTTCACATATCGATTACTAAAACTGATGTTATAAATTAATATTTTTATCAATTTTCCACATATGTTATTCTATTACCGATGTTGACTATCATATCAATTATTGGTTCACCAACATAAAAAAATTATGATTTTGAAAAATGGGTCATTGATTCATCCTCCAACATAAGTGCATCCAAAAGAAAACTGACTACATAAAAGGTAGCATAAAACCCGAAAAACACATACAATTGTACTCTAAAATTAACAAGGTATATTAAAATTATAATAAAAATAAATCAAATCTGTAGAATGATTATCCCATTAAATTTTTTAAATCTGTCAACTACTATTCACTATATGGTAATTGGTTATCAAAAATTTAAAAAACAATAAACAAAGAAATTGAATTTATTTTTCAGTTAAACATTTAAAATATTATATAATTCATTATAAATAAATATAACACTATAAATATTTGTAACATTCCCATATTAAATTATTTAAAATATAAATCCTAAAAAATAATATCCACATTCTTTTACATGTTCTTTTTTATGGAACAGTATCAAATATATTGTAAATTAAAATAACATTTTTAAGTAATACATTCAAAATTTAGTTATTTATAATGATAATTCACCTTGTGTTTCATTAATTTGATCTTAGTTCTCTTCATTTTTTCCATCACTATAATGAAATTACATGAACTATTTGAAAATTATATCAATAATATATGTTTTATCATTATAATATAAAAAAGTATTAAAACAATCAAAATTATGTGTTTTATACATTTTTTTTAATCTTTTATCACTTTTACATGGATAAATCAAAGAAAGTACAATGTCTTCTATGTTGGAAAAAACACCAACCATCAAATGACCAGTGATATAAAGGAAAATTAAATATGATTTTGTAATATGTTCAGCAATATATAAAACTTGGGATAAAAAAGTTTCATATGCATCAAAATATGGAAACATCCATCATTTAATGATTACATTCTTTTGAAATCATTATGATATATAAAATATGATTTATGTATCGATATTATTCATTGAAATATGATAAATAAAATAGGGGTCCATAAATCCATATACATATGGCTTTTCATGATCTATAAAAATATTATATTTATTCCTAATTCAATATAGAAATAGTTATAAATATTCAAAAATTAAATGGAATGGAAAAAAAATTTTAATAGATTTACATGGGAATAATTTTCATCGTTTTGTTTCCCATATGATCTCTATATATAAGATCAATGATATCATTTATCAAAATTACCATATTCATTATACACATAAAAATAGCAGCCGCAATTGGAATCCCAAATACTCCCAATAAAAAATTTGAGTTTGATGGAAATCTATTAAAATTAGTTGACATTGTATCTATATTCATGGAACATGAATTTTTTTTAAACACAATATTTCATTATCCTTATAAGATTCCCATAAATAATGATTAAAAACATAAATTTCAAAATAATAAGGCAATTTTTTTATATCTAAAATAAAATATAACATATATACATCTCTCTATGTTAATATGTCGGTGTAGTATAGATTTTAAAACTAGGAAATGATGGATTATGTTTACAACTATGCTCACCTCATCTGTAGGAGATCTTATTTTCTGTAATTTATCTATAATATATTATAATGTGACCCTGTAATGCTTTATCGCAATCTGCTGATGATGAGCGATATCACTGACATAATATATCATCCCATATGCACCAATATTTATATATTCAACAACATATAACTTAAATTAACATGGAGGATAAGGAGTATGTTGTCTTGGGGAAGTTTAAAAAGTTTTGGGGTATGGAAATAGAGTTTCGTGAGTCTGATAATAGAATATTGGGATATGTTTGAGGATGTGGAGGAGTCGAATTGGCTTGCTGGAACTACATTTTCATGTCTGCAAACATCGACTGTACCTAACATCTCATCATATCTTCCATTATCACATTAATATCTTTATGTTTGGCTTACTAATATTCTATTTTTTACAATATCCTTTGAATATCATACAGAAGTTGGAACCACTTGTCTTCCCAATAAACCTACTGTGTACCCTAATAATGGACATGGGTGTTCTGACATTCTCATTGTTTTAGCTAAAATATCCTTTCTTTATATTGTAATAAAATCCCCTTAATAACTCTTCCCCTCAATATAATATTGTATTATATATTTTAAATAATATGTAATAACTCAAAATATATAAAGAGTTTATCTAAATTCAATAAATAAACAAATTAATTATCTTACAGTCGAATCAACTAAAACTCTTGACTCTTCCGGGTGATATTTTCATTTTTACCATATCTAATCACTAATCAATTTTTCATGTCATATGGGGGGGATCCTCTGTAGACCCTACATAATCATGTCTCTACTTTTTATGTTTTTCTTTATGAATTTTTTATTCCAATAATGTATACCCTTACCAAGATAAAGTCTAAGGGTATACATTTCTATCTTTAATCTTCGGATGAGATCTCCATGTTTGCTATAAATTAATAATTAAGAGTATTTAAATCCTTAATAAGGATAATAATATTACAAAACATCTCAAAAGGGAATGTTTTGGTTTCTTAAAACTATTCTTATTATCTACTTTAAACAACTTGCTTCATTTTATCTTCATCAATAAATTCATATATATCCCATGGACTTTCCTGTATTGTATTCCAAAAAATTAAACTATGATGTGAGGGTTGAATTATAATCCCGATATAACATAGCATCCAAAGATAATCATTTCTTCATAACTCACATAGTTACAGGTATATCGTATGCCATCTGATTAAAATGAAAAAACCATATATTACTATAAGGATTTTTAGAGAATTTAAATAACAAAAAATAGTATTACAAAAATGGTCTCCCCCAATTGTTATAATATCCCATTGTCAACACTTCTCCAATTATCAAATGAAATATTTACTTTTCTTTTATCCTATATTGATACAAAATTATTTATTTTTTAAAATTTGGACCACATTGTATAACATTACTCTCACTATCTATTGGTATCCTTTTTTCATAGGTAGAAAAAACTAATATTTTTTGGTAAATATTTGTTTCCATTTTTTACAAAACCTCAAACTCTTGTTCCACCAAGGAAGTAGATTTCCCACTAAAGATGGATGAGGATGGCCATAAATAAGAGCATGTGTATTATCCTACTCATAGGCATTATTATGATAAACTCTATAAATATGTTCTCAATAAAAGGATTGATCTTCTATTATATTATTAATTAATGAAACATCAATTTGTAAAAAAATTCCCAAATCCAAAAATTGATTACAGAATTAACTAAAAAAAATAAACAATTATAAAAATAAATATAATGTAAACTTAAAATAACATTCTTTTATTCATATTTTTAATAGTTTATTTATATGATAAAAATATTAATATGATCTGAAATGACATATTTGGTTGAAATGTACCCAATATTATTTGGTGACAAAATTACATAGTGAAAATCAGCCATCATGATATAGTATTTTTACGAGAAATTGATTTTTTAGATAATTAAGTATGATACGACCTATTTTTATTTTAATTAAAATTATCATTTTAAATTAATTGGATTTAAAAAAAATTTATATATAATTTATGTAAGGTTAATCATGGAAAACATGGATAATCTAAACTAATATATACCAAAAAATTCTTGTTATTTATAATATATGTTTTAATTTAGAAAATGGAATTAAAATATCTAACTTATGATATTTAAAAAAAATTAACACAATTATTTATTTGTTATCTAAAATATTATGAAATTAATAAATATGTTTTTCCAAAGACCAATTATCATTATCATTTAGTGTGGAAGAATCCATGTCTATGAAATTCCCATCAATATTTTTATATTGTCGTTCCATAGCCATATGGATCTCACAAAAATTTGCATCTTCATCACCATTATCATCACCATCATGGTAGTTTTTCTTGTAATATAATAGATTACTACATATCAAGTTGACCAATAACATATATTGTTTTTCCCATGAGTTACCATGAAAAATTCTTAATTTATGTATTCCAATTTTTTTATATTAACTAATGCATTTACAAATTCATCTTGTCTGACATTGTTGTTTCCGATATAAAATTTATCGTTAAACACTGGATCATGAAATTTTATTTAATGAACATACCAAATTTATTAAATTATTCTATAATATGCAGTTGATGCAAAGATTGGGGTTTTATCTTTGGCTCTTGAAAAAATCAATGCATCTACAAACACCAACACATGAATACTATGAACCACTATTCTATTTTCAGGTTAATGTTTTTGAAATGAATAGGTATCAATTTCATTTCCATACCATGTGATCATATTTAATTATAGACCACAAAATAACCATTTGAATGCTTTTCATGAATCTGGTTTACCAAACATTGACTCTTAAACCAATGAAAACATGTTTTTTTATGATCCTTCAAAATCCATATATCTTTAGTCTATGTACAAAATTACATCAAAAAATTAATATGAAATGTCATATATTGTTGATAATAATATATATTATTCAAGATGTATAACTCTACATTAATTATTTGTTCATTTATCAATTATTTTACATTCTTCCATTAATCCACTTTCTCCTATAATTATCTTTTTCATCGAGTGATGTAGGAAAACTGATGTTCTCCACTACTAAAAAATTGCTTTTATAATAACATTAATCCTCCACATAAATATACATCTTAATAATGGATCATTTATTTAAATATCAATTAATAACATTCCCCTTCAATATTATCAAATACCATTCAAAAGGATACATCTGACATAAAATACAGGCTCACAAATCATTATTTGTCACACAAAATGAACCATTAAATGAACCATGATGTCAAAAAAGATAGAGGAAAATAAATTTCCCATTAAAAATGTATAGAAACCATTTCATTCTACAAATTTTTTCATTGAATTTGATTCCATCATCTTATTAAAAATTAAATTAAAAAATAATACACCTTGATGATAGTTAATCGGACAGGGGTGGGAAATATTCCCTCTAATGAAATCTGTAGGATCTATTACATCAGGACATGATATTCATAAGATATCATACATATAAACTTCTGATCCATTGAAGACATAATAATTTTTACATATGAAATATAACCATGTGAAACTTTGATAACATGAATACATTGGAAAAACATAATTTTTCCCTCTTAAATAAGGTGTGAAAAACCCAGGGAAGGAATTATCACATTCTATCAGCGGTGGGATCCAACTCCAAATGTATTACCAATAAAAGAAATTACATTCTTTCATTAAACCCATATTTATTCATACTTTTAATATCTAACAATGTTTCAAAGAACCATTCAAATATATTCATCTCTAGGTGCATTAAATCCATTTTATGTTTCACCTCACCGAATATCCAATATTGTAGATCAAAAAAAAAATATCGTTTCCTGCAAATATTTCTATCATTACTAGATTTAGGTTTCATTCATAATTTCACATCATGGTTTTCATCCATTATAAATTCTGATTAGGGGATAATGTTTTTATAGAAATATCAAAATCATGTGAGTAGTTGAGATCATTTTTAAACCCTTATAATATTTATCGATATGAAAAATCATTCAATAACCCATGTCTACAAGTTTTATTCAGTGTTTATGTTGATAATATGAAGACTTTTGTTCACAAATTGGACAAGAATTATGCCCCTTATCACTGTATCTAGACAAATATCCAAATACTGAGAAGAAATTTATAGTGAATATAATCAGTTCAGGTAGTTAAAAATATTCCATTTTACAATAATCATACTCCCATATAAGTTCCTCCCATAAATGTTTCAAATCAACTTTTAATGTTGACATGGAAACATCAATATAATTTTTCGGTTATTTTGATTAGTTGATCCATAATCTCAACTTGACATATAGTCTAGTCATACCAAATTCAAGAGACAGTGTGTAAATTACAAAAAATATTTCCCATGAACTATATGAACTACTAATTCTTTGATATGGATTAATTTTTTCCACACTTTTTTCAAGTCTATGATTTCTAAGTTCATTTGTGAATTTATAAAACTAGTGATCAATTAAAATCCATTGTGGACAATCAAATAGATGAAATATTTTTCAATAACATATATTATAAAAAAAATATTCATTAGGAGGGGTATATGATAATTATAAATAGCCCTATGATTTTTCACTCAACCAATAACTCGATGTCCCACATTTAAGACACTCCGACAAAAATTATTTTTCATTCGTATATGGAACACATTCATTTGGGGATCCATGAATTTTCATGCACCGTAATGCCATCAGGCGTAAACGTTTCGTGTCCATATAATGGGAATCAAAAAAATCATTGTCTTTATAACAAATGACTTTGATAAATTCTTGAATCTCTGTAAAACTCTGTTCACTTCATCCATTTTTCTCCAATAGGTAAATCAATCATTTCACTATAAATAAAATTGTATATTATCTACATCCCAGATACAATAGATTTTTGTAATCACTATATAAATTATAAATTTTTTATTGTCTCACAACATACCCTACTTCAATATCACCTTTTATTTATTAAATTTCATCGTATTTATCATCTAACAAGGCCCCATCATCTATAGATCAAAAATTCATCCTGGTTTCACCATTCCAAATCTAAGGGTTTTAACTGTAATTAAAAACATGATAATTTAAATGATTTTTGATCTATATAATTTCAAAATTCCTCAAATTTATACATTTTGTACAAGTATAAGAAAAAAAATGCTTTGAACATTTCATTTTTCAAATTAAAAAATTTAATTGATGACTTCCTCATATTCATCTCCAATTCGAGGTGCATTAATCTAACATTGATTCATTAGTATCTATAAAAAATATATAAAGTTAATATAAAAAACAAATTTATTAATTTATTAAATATTTTGATTAGAAATAGAATAAAAAAATATAGAAATTCATAAATTGAATCATTTTACTGAAAATATAAAATTTTAATGAGAAAATACATTCATGTAGTAGGAATTAAGAAATAAATTCCATTAAAAAATTAACCCCCCACTAAAAATGAATATAACATTATGAAATTATAAAAAATGTACATTTTTATCTATAAGAAAATATCTATAAATAAAATCATTACAAATATATAGAAAGTGAACAACTTATTAATAAATGATTAATAATAAAAATAAACAAATAATATATTGTGATTAACAATATATTAATAATCATAAATTGAACTTGTATACAAATTGTCACATTTAGAATTTCTTCGTGGGACATCATATGGTACATCATATTCCATAATTGGGTATATCTTTGGTCTACAATGTAATAAAGTAACCCCACCACCCATTAAACAAATTTTCAATCCCCCATAGTACCATTGAGACACATGAAATTTCATAAAAACCCCACCTTAAGATGATCATAGTCTCAATATTATCATATGTGTCTCTTTTATTAAATAACCCTTATATACATATAATGAATTCATTCTCCCACTAAATTTATTAACCGTTAATCAAATTCACAAAATTAAACTATGCACTATTGTTATTCAAACCATTAATAAGAATCTATGACGATCCCATTACCCTTTTTCATTAATTTAAATTTATTTCTAACACTATGTACAAAGTATACACTTTTCATAGCTCTATCAAACCCAAGATCAAAACATCCCAACTGGTTTTTAAAAAATAATACAATTCAATTCTACAATACACACATGTCGTCATTCAAAAAACACGAGTTATAAAACCTAATAGAATACTCTTATTGTGATGTGAAATTATATAGAATATAATTTGTCAAATATGTAATTCAAAAGTTTTATGAGAATTGAAAAGTACCATTTGTGATATCTAAACTTAATTAATATAAAACCCAATTTGATTACCTAAATTAAAATATAGAAAATCTAGAGATCCACCTATATTATATCCTGAACAATAATCCTTAGAATGACATATTCTATAAAATATTTTTAATGTAATCCATAAAAGGATGAATATAAATTAATGAGTAAAACTAATTCATACTGGGTATAAAATTAAGAAAAAATATATTAATACATTTTAAAAATCGTAAAATAATCAAAAGAGATTGTTTGAGATGAAAATATATATAATTTAATGTTCAAAGATAAAGCTAAAAAACTGAGTTTATAGTGATGGAAACAAAAGAATACAATCCACCTGGTCAAACAATTATCAATTATATATTCCATGATTATGATTGACTGAAAAGAGAGAAATGAAAATTTGTGATGCTTAAGTCTGATATATCATTGATGCGTAAATTGAGTCTAATGAACCCCAAGTGCTGATTAAGATGTTAGTGATATTGGACCACAATATTGAATAATTGAGAGTGTTAGGGCTTGGGAGAGATAGAAATCAGACTTGTATTGCGATAATGGAAGACCAAAAAATGACCCTCAAATTGATTCATTTGTTTTTAAATTTTTTTTATTGAAGGTATAATTTATCATATGTGAATATATAGTTTTTAATGTTGATTATATTATAAAAGTTGTGAAAATTAAATCTTTCATACTGATTAAATTATTGAACTAATGAGTAATAGTTAATAATATTCATTTTTCATGTTGGTTTTTATATAAGTAACATGAAAAATTATATTTAAACGTCTGATAATTGAAAAATGATATAATAAATACATTATCCCTGATTTTCAAATCTGATCTAAATAACTGATGTGAAAACTGTGACATTATAAAAAGTTTCTCTAATAGTTTTGTTTGATTTATCTTATTTATTAAATAAGGCACTGCTTATTTCTGACATGGCTTATTAATATAAATCTCTAATTCAAATACAACGGGACTATATTTTTATTATATGGGATCTATTGGTTTCCATTGAGGAAAATTGTTGTATGTTTTACATGTGGGTATGATTTATTTTATATTATCAATGAATATTTATATAATTTAAAGGAATTCATTGGTTTTCTTGTTTTTCACTAAACTAATATATTTTATCTTTTTTATATAACTTATATATCATTTTATTAATATCCCACATGTAGTAAATATTTTTCAAAGTATATATGGATGGTTAAAAAAAATTAGAATCCATGTTATAAATTATGATTTATTTTCATGAATAGAAAATGTGTTCCATTTTAAGACTATAATATTTTTGGAAAAATAGATAATGAGTTGAAGTGTCCATTTTTTCATATAAGGGTTTATTATAATAGAGTTAAGGAGTAATTATATAACACTCTAAATAATAGAGATCCTCATATGTAAGATATTGAAATAATTACATTTAACTCCAAATTATGAAATACATTAGGATGGATCCTTATTATTTGTTTCTGAACAAGGTGTAGAAAATAGTAAAGAGTACATTCACTTTAATAATTGATTAGAGATGAAATATTTTAAATAATTGACATATTAATATATAATATGTCTATAACTCATCTAAAAAATGATTTATTTTCACAAAAAATAAAATATATAGTGATTGAGATTTTAATAAATTCAAGAAATAAGACATAAAAATGTTTTTTACCATTTTCAAACACGTATCATAAATTAAACCCCTTATTAAATGTTTTAGTCTCATTTTTCATAACATATTTTTCAATATGTAAGTTTTATTAATTTAATATTAAATATGAGATGTGTAATTTAAAATTAATATTTATGATTTCTTAAAAAAATTACATTCCACTCAAGTGAATATAGTATTTTTTTATTTTCAATTTATGTTAATATAATTTTAAACATTAAATAGCATTTAATTTCATTTTTAGGAATATTATGAAAAAGTGGGAATAAATTCATAAATATAAGAATTAAATATTGTTATTAATACTTAAAAACATTAAGGTAGTATAATTATAACTTAAATTATTGTAACACCTTAATTCCATCATATCATATTACATTTTATGATTTTAAAATACATAAATTTATTTTTATTTCTAGTTATAAAATTGATGTGTATAAGTTTTGTAATAATTCTAAGAAATTATTCTAGGACTAAAAAATAAAAATTACATAATAATATTTAAAGTCTCTTATTAATCAATTTTTTACATTTATTCAGTCATATATTATTTTTATCGATATCTTTATCATTATAACATATTAAGTGAGAGAGATTGACATTATGAAATTATCTTTCACTTGAATGATGACAATAGTCATAATGATTGTCACATATCACCATATTTCAATATTATTATAAAATAAATGATTTTTTGTGATAGAATCATAAAAATTCATGTGATTTATTAAATTTTAGAGCTTATCATATAGTTTAAATCACCTTTAACATATTTTACCACTTTATATTGTGTTAACCATTTACCATTGAAACTATTCATTGTGGATACAAAATTTGACTTATTTAACAATATTAGTAAGTAATTCTATATTTGAAATCAATTTTTTGTGATTTATTTATTATAATTTGTTAACATTAATTTCAATATATCTGCATGAAATGAAAAAATATTGTCTTTTTCATTTATATTTTAAGTATAATAATTATTTTATGAAATAATCATTTATAATATCAAATAAAATAAAATTAATTGGATTATATTTAATGAAATAAGAATATTTTTAATTTCAAACTGTTTTAAAATATAATTGTTTATTCAATACACATAAAAATAGATGAATTTGATTATAAAAATTGGAATGTTTCAAAACTCATCCAGTAACAAACATTTTTCGAATAAATAAAAAACACCCAGAGAATTCTTATAATATGATGATATAAATATTTATGTCTATTTTATAGAATATATTTTATTAAAATATATATATAGTTTTTAAAAAAAGGTAAAAATAGAAGGAAAAAATAATTTTTTTAAAACATAATTTTATACATGTGGGGATAATTTTCATTACTGATTAAATTATTATTAGTAGAATTTCATGAACAAATTTTTTTGTTCTATAATAAATAAATATTCATAAATAAAAATTTTCAAAATATATTTCCTAATGTGATTACCACATTCATATATACTAAAAAATAATAAAGTTAATGTGATAACATTTAAATAATAATATTTCTATAGTATATCATGATTTTATTAATCACAAGGTTATTTATAGAAAACAAAGTGAATCATAGTGTAATTTTTAAAATTTAATTTAAAAACATATTAGGGTGTTACATAATAACTCTATCCATATTCCACACATAAACACGGAATAAATCCAAAATAAATACTCCATTAACATCAAACATAGAAATAATTTTTATAATGGGTAACAATTATGAGATAATAACACTACAACTGCTGAATGGTAAATAAATATATTAAAAAATCGAAACCATTAGTAGGCGGCCACCAATATAGGCCTCCATCCATTATCTTTTCCTTCAAACATGATTTATTTTCCAATACCGACCATGTGGCCTAAGTATGGTGTGAAAAAAATAGTAGGAAACCACCAATGGAATATAAAACAACACCCAATACACAATTGTATATATAGATTTATATAATTAATAAAATTAAACAATGTAAAACAATTACTTCATTTCAATATTAATTAACTAACCACGTAAATGAATTGGGTTCACGAAGACACCAAAACCATAAATACCTTGTTTGGACAGTGCAAGAGTCCGAACAAGATCACATAGGGAACCACAATTCATTATGAAATGGGATCCCATTATCCATTTAATTTCAATTTATATCATGAATACATGAATACATTATCTAATGGAATAATTTTGGTCCTAGAATTATTTTTATAGCACCCCATGGGTATTTGGAGTATAAGAATTTGTACAGAAATTAATTTTTATCCAATATCGTATATTGAAGCATTATTCCATGCTGCACATTCATATATTATTCAATCACATATCGTATTTCAAAGAACAAGTCCACGTCCCACATATTTATATCACAAGATCGCATATATCAAAATATCACATTTATAAAAATATAATATACGCCATGGGTAAACATAATTAATATTCTTATTAAAAATTATCCTATTCTTTCACATTTATATAGTATTTTTATCATTTATACACCTTTATAATAATGTAATAATATTGAAAATTAACCATGAATTGATCTTTCAATAACTATTCAAATAACCCATTAACACTTTATGGTTATTCCAACTAGTCATTAATTTGACATTCTCAATAAATTCAACATCTAATTAATTAACCAATTTCCTAATACCAATAATCCACCTATATCATAACCACAATTAAACAAACTTTAATTTACCCAAGTTAAACCCATTTAATTATTACAAGACAATTAAATTAAATAAATTCACTTAAATCAATTAAATTTATAATTTATTTCCCAAATCAGTGAAGTGGAAATTGCAATAATTCACACTCACAATTGAAATTATAATTATAGGCAATAAAATCTATAAAATCCGAACTAAATATCATTTCATAATGTTAGCCTTGTTAGAAATCCAAAAATTAAAATTTAATTTTCAATATCATAATGGAAGATATGATCCAAAAACATAAACAAGATAGTGATTAAATATATTATAATATTTAAAAACATATATCAAAATACTTCACCAATGAAAAACTAAAAATTAATTTTAATCAGAAATGAGATTGATAATAAAATTGGAAATGATATGTGATGAGATCACATACCATAACATGTTTATATATATCAATGTGATCTTCTGTATTTCTATAATAGTGATCATTCGTCTTTAGAATCCTCAAGGGGACCTCCGAAATGTGTGATAACTTCATTACTAGACTTATATTGAATGAGGATGAAAATGGAGGAATAGTTAATTTCAAAATAAATGAAAAATAATTTTTTCCATTATTCATTGTATCATTGGATAGGGCACATATTTTTCCAAACTATGAGACACTTCTATGGGGGGCGTAGTTTCTTTTAATGGTTCACACAATATTAAAAACTATAAACCAACTATTTAATCACCTTATTTAGGTGATAAAAGGTTTGTGGGGTTGGGAATAAAGTTTGGGAAAAACGTGCGCTAACAATGTACTACAAAAACACCATCCAAAAACATCTATAATTCACCAAAATGAATCCAAGACATGAATAAATATTTTTATGAATAAAATAACATAAAATAACACCTATAAATTATATTGATAAATCATCATCAAAATATAAGATGATACATTTTTTTAATTGAGAAAAATATATCAAAAATTGAATGATATTTTGAAAATGAAAGAATTGATAAAAAACACTATTTTACTTCTGAAAAGAAAAAGTATTGATGATAAATAAAAATTTAAAAACCTTAATTTGAATTTATTTTAAAATTTTATTTGATTTAATTTTTGAAGTACATGTTAGCCTGTGTAATTATTACTAAATGGGAAACCGTACTATGACATTTATTCCCTAGAAATTGTTTAATAATGTCTATTTTTACTAAAAAATTGCAGCATAAATGAATCAAATGTTTCCTTTTGGGGGTCTATATTTCCTATCATGATATCACCTTTTGGGGTAGTGATATAATGTTTCCGAACATCTATCTTAAATTTAGAACATTTCTGAGTTGGGTGAATATCCATGTACATTAATTAGTATACAATTGGGATTTATTACATGATGATATTATTTTTCTAACAATTATATACATTCGATTGATTAATTAAATTATTTTTTCATACCGATCATTTTGTATTATTTATATACATAAAATGTTTATGTGAACAAATTTTTGACATGGCATCGATATCATTTCTTAGAAAAAGTATTTTTGTATTAGAAAATTTTACAAATATACCATATATTGTTTAATTGTAAAATGATGCATTATTTGATTAAATATTATTACATTGACTATGGAATTCTTAGTGAGACAATTATTTGATTTATATTCCACACCTTACCTCTAATTTTAGACGTTTAAACATTTACATATGCAAGGAATGGGAAATGGGGATGAATCACAAAGAGTTTGTGGATGTTTTGTATCCTTTGAACTATGTCTTGATAATGGTGACAAGTGGATCATGATTCTACATGTTATATGGGATATATTTTGAGAAATTTTTTATTTTGACATTGTTGTTTCATTTGGAATGATAATCTACATGTACATGTTTTTTTCACTATCTTTTTATCGCACTTCTCATTTTGGAGAGTTGAACATGATAAATTTATTCTTTTATTAATAACTATCATAATTAAAATTTTTATTTTTTACTTTTCCATGTATTATTCTATGTGTTAGTCACCAAATCTTGGAGGGTAGTAAAAACCATCTAGATATGTATGAGATAGCTCCACTTTCAATGTTACAGGGTATCTATACATGTTTTTGATAATTAGTAGGTTTTTTTCTAGATATTATTTAATATATATTATGTTCTCGATTTTAACTAATTATATTCTATCTTTTGAAATGCATCACTTTCTATATAGAATTTTATTTAAACTTCCCACTCTCCTTGGGGATTATGTCCCATTTTAATAATGTGGTGGTTGGCTATCTTTGGGTTCAAAATATATTCATTTTGAGATAATCAATTCCATTTAATTGTTATGATTTACATGAATATTTCAGTACCTTGTCAATATGACTCGTTATCATATCTATTAATATGTTTGGGTATTATTTTGTGGTTGTTAATAGTTACTGTAGGTAGTGTAAAGATTCACATATTAATATTTTATGAACACATTTATATGTGGATGTAATATGGGTTGAAAAAAATAATTATACTAATTAATTCATAATAGAATAATATATAATTTAAACTTCCATTTCATTAATAGTTATGGATTTAATTTGAATTTTATGTAATTTAAAAATATGATACTTTAAATAAGGACCCTAAATATAAAATTTGTCGTTCCATCTAATGATACACTTACCAGGACATGGATTATTCTGTATAGGTGACCCAACAATTTTGTTCCAATGTTATATATTGTGTATGGTAACTATGTAATAATGGTAAACTATTATTTAGGTTTCATGTTCTTGGGTTTTCTATTTAGATAAAAATTCATGGAAACCCTAGCCATTATAAGACTATAGGATTAGGGTTGAGTGAATCAATATAACTAATTTAGATAATCAATTTTCTTCCATCATATCTAAGATTCATATATTATATTGTTGAAAATAATTTTCTACTAGATATATTTATTTTTTATCTATTTTTTTACTTATATAAGTCTTGATGAAATATGATTCTATGATCACAAAATTTATATGATGTATGTGGAAATCATTTTTAGTAGTACTGCATTAAAAAAGTTTTTATTAAATGAATGAAAAACATATTTTCAATTTGATCAGAGATTATATTAAGAATATTGGAATCATCATTATCACGATTTACAATTAGATAAACAATTCATAAAAAATAATTCAATGTCACTTAATATTATAGTTCTAAATAATTAGTACAGTTCCCAACCATGATCGTAAATTTAATGTTTCAAGAGAATCCAAATATATGAAGCCAACAAATTATGTCATTAATGAAATAGGGTAAGATTCTTTTTATTTTAATATAAAGGATTCACTATAAGACTATACTATAATTCTTCTAACATGGATTCCAAATTTCAAAATATACTTGAGATCATATAATCCTAACAGATCATAGATATCATAATAAATATCTATCAAGAGAAAAAAATGAATGAGTGGTATGAGGTGTTACAAACTGTCATTCGATGCATGATGGATGAAGAAACATGATACTCAAAAATTATGTTGAATATAATTGGAAGCATCGATAACATGGAAGAAATAGATACACCATGAATACATGATATGTATATAGGCTTCATTTATAAATAATTTGTTGAATGGTTTTGATACATTATTATCGTTTATAATATAAAATAATTCAATAATTATTTTCATAATCTAAATAATATGATGAGGATTTATAATGAACAAATATTTTAAATCTTCCGAAATTATTGTAATATATTCAATAACATTTAACTCACCCAATAACAAATTTAAACTAGTTTCAACATGTTAGAATGACATTTGAAACTAACCAAATATTGATGTCAATTAAAAATCAGAATCATTAGAAGGTAAAAAACTAATATTGGTTAATATTAAAATATACATTTAAAATGAATATTTTTTTATAATTATTATTTAAAATTAAATTCTATAAAATTATTTTTTTATTAATTCCTCCAACAAATATATTCTTACAATATATTTTTCTTATTTTCCAAAAATAATTGGTTTCTATGTGATAATTGAAAATATTAATTTACCAAATAAATTTAATATTATAAAAATATGATGTTTTCCAAAACATATAACATGAAAATATACATTAAAAATTACAATAAATAATTTTAAAATGATATATTGAATTTGTAAACCCATGATCAACATTTGGGAAATTAATATAGCTTTTTATTAGAAACCCATTTTTCAACTGATTAGTTTAAATAATATCATGATGTTGAAATGATATTATTGATTTATTATATTTTTAATTAAATAATAATTCTGTGATATTAATTATTTAAAATAATTTAACGAATTGGTAATTATAATTCAGTCATGACAAAAAGCAGAATACATTAAATGTTATTTTTTAAATGTGTTTTTATATATTTCATAACATTCATAATGAATAATTTACATATGCATAAATATATATTTTGAAATAAAAAATTATTATAGTTGAGATATTAATTTTCTTAATATTTTATTTGTAAAATTTTATTTTTAATGTTTAAAATTCTTATTTTTAAAATTAATTCTAATTAGGTATATAATGGTGAATGAACGGTTTTTAAAAAAATTATTTATTAATATCAACTTATTTATATCAAATAAATTAAATTTAAATTATTTACATAATGAATATATTTTTATGTATAAAAAATAAATTAAAAATGATTAATCATTTAATATCAATTAAATTTTAAATAATATTTGGAATCAATAATGTTCAAAATGTCATTTTTCACTTATATTTTTTTCTACACATTTTATGGTTTAATAAAAAAGTTAATTTTTAATAATTTAGTATTTGAATTTGATATAATAGTTGATAAATTTAATTTCATCAAAAAAATGATTATATAGGTTTTTTATTTGATTATGAAAACATAGAAGCACTTTTATATAATTTTTTTATGTTTAAAATTACAAGAGTTAAATGTAAAACAATTAATGGTACAAACAGTCAAAAAATGATTATGTCATGTGATGAAATAATTGGTTGATCCTTTCCTATCCAAACCATACAAAAATAAATACATTATTTTGATAATTCAAATCTATTAACCTTGGAAAAGTATTATTTAATTATGAAAATATAATGTTTTTTTTCAAAAGTACCCTTTCCCTCTATTAATAAAGTGAGTAAAATAAACTCTATAAAATATATTCATATCCATAAAATTCATCCTTGAAACTCTTCCCTTTTACTCTTATAGAAATCCAATCCCAAAAACATATTACTATAGAATCTAATAATCTTCTTAATAGACTAAATTTTATGAAGAATTAGATTGAATAAAATATCTCTATTTATCATTGAATATTATCAGAAATGAATAGTAAAATTTAAGGGTTTGGTCTAATTTGTTTTCATTTAGAAATGTTTATATTTGTTTGGATTACATTCCTCCCCATAGTAATGTTTAAATTATGATAATCATAAATTATAATATATTTAATGTTCAATTATATATTATATTTCTTATGTGGGATTTATTTAATGGTTAAAATGTTTTTAAGGATTTATTATTACTAAATTATTTTCCATCATTCATAAATTTTTTTTATTAACTATAATCGTTTGATACTGATCTATAAAATAGAATAGTTGTTTTATGTTTAATTCTAACCATCCTTTTATGGGAAATCATGTTTCACAAAAATGTATGATAATGTATTGATTCTATCATTCCATTAAAATTAATTTATGATCAAAATAATTATCCTTACATTTTTCATGTCTTCCTTCAATATCTATATTTTATCTTCCCACAAATGTTCTCATTTATCTAGTCGATAATCAAATAAATTTTATCCCAATTTTTTTCTTAATTATTCATCTTAAAAAAAATATCGACTATATTTTTACTAACACCAGTTTTCACAAAGTTATTGAAAAAAATTTTAAATCATTTTCTATAATTTATAAATTAATTGTTAATCATCTACTCCAAATTTTCATCTTATCTAATTTTTTGCATATAATGGTTTTTATAATAATTTTTTAATAAAAATTTGTCTTATCTTAGTTCAAAATCCATTTTAAAGTAATTTTTTTAATTTTTATGTTAATAACTACTAATTATCAATAAATAATATTTCAAATTAATTTAATTTTATCCTTTTATAGGACAGTTATTTCTAAATTTATTAATTTTCTGAAAATATTCTCCTTACATTTTTTTAAATAAATAAAACTCTTTTAAAAGAGACTCAGAACAATGAATTTTACATCAACTAATTCAAAATGTTTGGAAAAAAACTTCTTATTTTGTGGTTTTTATTTTTAATCTATCTCCAATCAGTTTATGATTAATTTTAACTATATATTATTTTCCGCTTATGTGATTATATTCGATGATCTTTTATTATATATAAAAATAATTATTTTGGGATCATATTTCAAACCATGAAGAGGATTCAAGAAAAACATTTTATTTCCATGGATTCTTTATAACGAAAGAATAATTTAAATTTTAACATTTTATAAAACCAATTAAATTTCCATGAGATCTTTATGATTTAAAAAGTTAACAATATTTAAAAAAACAAATTTATGTATTATGAGATGAGTGGTACCTATATATCCTACCCATTAATTATGTAAATTAATATATTGAATAATAGAGAAATGTGATGTTTATAGGTTAGATTGTGGCTTGTTTCCCAATGGGAGAGTTTGATGGTGTTGATCTATAATAACAAATTTACTGGAGATAACAATATAAAGACTGAAGGATCATAATTTTTTAGTGTTATGGCTTTGAGATCAACAAAAAAATTTCACAAGAGATATTGTAATAGAGTAACTACATTCACATTAGTTCACTATGATGGTGTGTACCTCTATATATAATTTTATTACATTACGTGTTTCTTTGTATCTTGTTTTAGAACGATAAGAAATCCAATGTTTGTTATTCACCCACATTCAATATTATGGTTCATGGATCATGATAAATGTTTCATGTATTACATTCTCAATCTATGGTATAAGTGATCACATATCAGATGATAAAATTACTATAAAAACATAAATAATTTCATTATTTATATATGCTATCTTTAATTATTTATTATTTTATGTTTTATTTTGATCTATCCATTATGTACTCTAGTATATTATCCCTTACAGATGATATTGGATCACCATTTTTTTTAATTCCAAAATCTAGGTTATGAAGATGAAAATACCATGGGAAAGTTTTAGAATATATCATTATGATATCGAATATGAATAAATGACTATAGGGGTTGTGACAATTTTATTTATATAAATATTAAACAATACACTAAACCTTTAAGTGTATGAATTTTTTGAATATTTGTGATAGGTATAATTCAATTCAAGGAACTAATTTATTATTTATGACAATTCTAACATGGGATAATTTAGTATGTATCAGATATGGGTTGTTTTATTTTTGATATTTTTTTATTTACAAATATTCGTTTAGTTATTTTGATTTATTTTTAGATACCTTTTATATCTAGGTAAGATAAACATGTTAAGAACCCTCGAGATGCGTCTAATTATAGTAATATAGCATAAAATATTTGTAAGTCCTTGATTATATATTTCTAATATGCATCCATTTCAATATAATAATAGATGATGTTGTCATTATATAGATGAATCTTGGGATAATATAAATAAATAATGTTGTAAGATTATATCCATTCCTTAGTTTTGGTGCATAATGAATGGCACCTCTCTATGCACCATGTATGACACTCATTGGAGATTGGAATTAGTTCATCATATTACCTTTATGAACAACTATTGATTATTTATTTCATAGATAAATAGAGGGATTAGGTAGATAAATATAATAGAAAAATAATTATTGTATCAAAGGTACAACCAAGACAAAAATTGAATTTATCAACAATGAAATAGTTGAGAATAATGTATCATTGGTTAAGTGAAAATGATATATGGTAAATAAATATTGGATTAAGATTTCATATTCATTTAGTAAAATTGTATTGGATATTATCATAAACATTTTTTTAATTTTGTTGTCAAATCAAGAAAATTAAAATGAAGCTGGGGAATACATTTCCCTATAAACTCCTTAGAAACATAATTGGGATAATTAGTTTCATTATATAACTATTGATAATTTTGTGGATATCTCAGTGTAATATATTTATTCATTTTATCATATATCTCTTAGCTTGTTGTTTTAGTAGAGGATAATTAAAATTGTGAGGATGTAATTTATTTATTGTGGTTGTCTTTACAACAACATGATATTTATGATATTGTAAAAAATAAACAAACAGATGAGAATTGTTCATTCCCAAACCACATGATTTAAAGGATCCAGGACATGTTATAATAACATTTGTAAAAAAACTAATATTGCGATCAATTAAAAATAATTATCATTAGAAGGTAAATAATTAATATTATTTAATATTAAAATATATTTCTATAAAATAAATTCATTATCATCGTACTATTTTTTTACGATTGAAAATTTTTTCATTTAAATTCATTTCTGAATTCCCTACAACAAAATTATCATATGACATATTAATGAGATTTTCCTTAAATAATAATTTTTTACTTCAATGGTGAAAATGATTAATTTTATAATTCAATAAATTTTATATAAAATATAATTTTTTTCATAAAATTTACTATTTTGTTATATATTATTATATATAACATTTAATTTTAAAAATCAATGCTTAATTTATAAAACAATGCTCAATAACTTGAAAATAAATGTAAAATTTTAATTGAAATTGTTTTTCAGATAGTATTTATAAATCGAATACGACATTTTGTAAGGGTGGTATTCATTTATAAAACTGCAAAATAATATTAAATTTATTGATAATATTTAATTTAAATTTATATTAATAAATTATATTTATAATTTTTTATTAATCGTAAAACATTATGTAAAAAAGTAACCTTTTTATTGAATGGGTTTTTACGCATTACAGGATATAATTTTATAATTAATTTACATTAATAATGAATATAAACTTTATAAAATTAATATTTTATTTTAGATATTAATCATTATATTATTTAGTTTGGAGAATACAATTTTATGTTTAATATTCAGTTTGTATCGATTAATTCTGGTTATAAAATAATTTTGAAACAATTATTTGTAAATAAGTTCCTTCTAAATAATGTTGAATTTAATTTTAATTCAATAAATAAAAATATTAAATACAAAATATTATATATTGTATAGTCTCATTTTTAATTATAATTACTCTTATTTGATTTTTAATAAATATTAAAAAAATTAATAATCAATAATGGTCAACATTGAATTAGTCTACTAAATTTTTTTTCTATTCAAATTTTTTAATAACATAATATATATGATTATAATATTTAATATTTAAATTTCATTAAGTAGATTTTAAATTTACTTCCACTACATAAAATGTTTGTTATTTTGGTTATTTTATATGTTTTATAAAACCTTTAATTACACTATTAAATACTATTTACCTTGACTAATATTAAAATAGTAATATATAAATATTTTATGGTAAGAACCATATAACTTGTTTAAATAATTTGACAAAACACATAGTTGGGATTTTCCGTGCGCTGAAAATAACCCACACAAATTTTTTTCTGAAAAAATATATCCATTTAAATTTTTACTAGTGTTTCTCAATTACTAAAATATAAAATGTGCTTCCAAAATATTTCCTTTACTCTCTTACAAAATAGAGTTACATAAGAAAATTAAAACAATCACCTTAACATTATATTCCTCCTTGCAACTCCAATATTCCACTCTCCCTATAACCCAATCGCACAAGAATAATCCCCTAGAATCTCACAGTTAACTTATGTCCATCAATTTCATAGAAATTTCATAAAAAATTTCAAGCCTCAAATGAACATAGAGTGTGATCAAATAAGTAATCGAACATAATAATAGTTTACATACCAATATTGATTCATTAATATATGATTATGTTATAAGACATGTTTAAATATTTACGGTGTACGTAAAACCCATTATACTTGTTATATAATTTTTATCTCATATTTCATGATTTCAAACATTTAATTTCATGTTATATTTATAAAGGCGTATTACATTATTGTTAAAATGGTTGTAAGTGGTTTTTTGACACAAATTATTTCATATGATCATAATTACTTTTATTAATCATTAATCCTTACAGATTTATCTATTCTACCCTATTATGTTGTTATAGTGTATTTCCTCACATCTATCTATCAGAATCATGATTCATAACATATTATTATACAATTATGAATTTAGTTTTTTTGTTAGAATACATTTTTGTTATGAAATAAATTTCAATTCATTTTATATATATTCTTTCCTTTTTAATAGTTTATCATAACACCAGTGTTATAATTTCCTTTTTGGAAATTATATCTTTTTTATCAAAATATTATTTTTTCTAAAAAATATCAATTTTACAAATAATGTAACACCATATTTTTAATGATGTAGGGTTTTAATAATATTATTTGAAAATGTAAGAAAAGTAATTATATCCGTTAAAAATGAATGTTTTATCACACATGAATGATTTTATTTATGATAATATTTATTACATATTCATAGTTCCACTATTAATGAATCATTTAAAAAGATAAAATTTTCAATTAATTTTGTCTTCAAATTAAATGTTTTTGGTCCATCTCATGTCTCCATTATTAAATATTACATTCAAAAGTAGAATTATTCAAATTTTTTACACTTTTTTGCTTTCATTTTTGGGGAAATTATTACCCAAACCCATTTTCATGACTGGATTTATGTTTTTTATCAAAAAATGTTATTCATTAATAAAATACTCATTAATGTTATTTTCATAGAAATGAATACAAAATATATTTAATAATTTCATTTCATGAATTAGTTTTCATTATACTATATATCGAATTTAATAATGTTTCTTGTTTCACCATATTTTAATTTTTTATTTATCTAAATATATTGTGTGATAATTTTTTTGGTGTCATGTTATTTATTTCATGATGTTATTTTATACAATTTCCATTTTTTGAAAACAATTTTATTTTAATGGATTCCTAAGGCAGACATTAAGATTTATATTTTTTGTGTTTATGAATCAAATTAAATTTTAAGGTGTTCATTGTGTTAGTATAACTGAATTATTTTTCTGTTAGAAAAATTTATTGATTATGATATTAAAAGGAACTATATCTCCATTAAATTCATTATTTATTGTTTATAATATCTTGAGAAAGAAATTTTATGTGAACAAAGTAGCATATAGTTTGGATCATAGTGGGTGAGTGATATGCTATTAATAAATACTCATAAATTAATGTTAGAATATGTTTGAATGACTTAATGTCAAAAAGGTTGAGTTAAATAGAATTAATACCTAATCACAATTGTACATGAGAATTGGTTAGGATGTAAACATTTTAAAAAATTGTTATTATGATTGTATTTAGAAGTACACACAGTTTTATAAGCTAATGTCATTGAAGGTATCAAGGTAAACAATGATAAAAAATCCAGTGTTACTAATTATTCCACATTCTTTCTGTGTTATATTGATATTATTATAATATAATTTTTTATATTCTATTTATAAGTAAAAATAGATATCATTTGTGTTGTTAAGCATGTTTTTAAAACATAAGGATTTTTGTTCCTTGTTGTAAAATATTTTTCCTTCTATATGCTTTCAAACATGATTATGATATATCTATTTTTTGAATCTTCTATGTTTTCTATTATTGATAATTTTATCATATAAATTTCTTATACTTCAAATCCATATTTTATATTGATAAATTTTTCAGTCTTTATGTCTCAATTAGGTCTAGGGGAGCATGAGTAAGGATGTCAGTTCATTTGGGTAGTGAAATTTGTTATTTATGCATCCATGTTCCAAGACACTAAATCCTTTAGTCTATTTATGGTTAAAATTATGTGATATATAATATTTAATTCATGATATAATTTTATTAATTATGATATTTTTTTCTTAAGATAATTTATTATAACTAAAAAAATATATTTTCAGGATTAAATATTTTCACGATACTGTAATAAGAATAGTAAAGGTGTTTTCCAGATAGAAAAGTGAATAAGATATGATTGGTATATAATTCCAATTATATCTACGATGTCTAATGAGGAAAAATGAATTCCTCATGATTATAAATTTCTAAAGAAAACTACTTATATATAAATAGTGTTCTAACAAACCACATGGGAATTCAACCCCATTTATTAATAATTTAAAATAAAATTAAATTATTTTGATGGTCACAAAATTCAAACAATATTTTTTATTATTGTTATAAATATAAATATGTTTAAATATTATGAGTCTGTTCAATAAGAATGATTTATGTTTTTATTTCATTAATTTGTGAGGTATTTGCAATATTATCGACTAGGATACTTGAATTACATAATTCTATGATAAATTTTAATAAATATTTTTTTATTGTTCCTCATTTTCATTCACATTTGTTATATTTGAAAATATATTATTTAAAAAATGAGATTCAATTTTTTATGTAAATAATCTATGATGCATCCAAATCCCGAAAAATCATGATGTGAAAAAAGATAATTTTTTTATCAAATAATATTTCACCCATGAATATTAATTAATATTATTCCTCTAAAATAGTAAAATATTCCATAAATTCATATATTTTAAAAATGTTCCATACTCTTATAATAACAAATATGATATAGAAATAACATTTCATTTGATAAAAAATTCCCCAAAATGAAGATATTTGTTTTTTAAACAAAATGTATTTTTTATTTCAATCATGATATTCTAAATGGAATGTTATTTCAAAGAATCTATTAGGGGTATATTTATACATGTGAAGTTTAATTTTGTTAAAAAAACATAGTCAATATTGTGATTAGATTGAATTTCATATCCCATATTTTATAGACTATTAGTGTCATGAGAAAATGTAAATGTCATGTATGATACCATAAAAAAGTGATTTAAAAACGATATCTTGATTTTTTTTGTATATGTATAATTAAATAATCTAATGTGTTACATTAGTTTTGATGTATGATTTAGAGGAACACATGTTTTTTAATAGTTTAATGAATGATGATATTGTACATTGAAATGTTACGACTATAAACCAGAATTAATTAACATCAAAACTATGGATGTTTTGGTGTTAAGTAGTTTTAATATATAAATGGATCTAAATTGCAGTATTATTTTTATTTAGTATCACCATTATTCCAACTATCTGACATCATAAGTTTCTTACTCACTGAATAGTTATGTTTTATTAAATTTCTTTTTAAAAATATAAAATTAATTGGAAGTAGATATGATGAGTTACCAAAAATAAATAAATTGTAACAAATATAAGACTACAGTTTTAGTCTATCATTTGTCATATGGTATACATGATCCTATATATGGTTTTGGAAATTATTCCTGAACTATTATTAGAATATATAATGTATCATATAAATGAATATATCAAAATTCAAATTGTAGATGTTTTTAGAATAAATGTACATATATATAGATATTTTAAGAATTTTAATTATAAAATAAATATAAAATTAATACATTTATTTATACCTAACCAATTTTTAACTTGCAGTATTACTTTTGGTGAAGTAGTATTATGGATTCATTTAGTTTAACTATTGAGTATGGATACAAAATAATCTCGTAAGTAACATAAGTTTTTTCAATATTCTATGACCCAGTATGTATAAATCAAAGATAATCATACATTATGTATTTGGTATTCTATAGATTCATTGTATATATTTTTAATCCCCATATAATATTTATATATGGATACCTTTATTAAAACTATAATATTATAATAGAGTTATTACACAATCATTGTGTCTTAGATATTCTTAAGGTGGATTTGTATATTTATAATCATGTCACCTATTAGTGCTCAATGATTATGATATTTGATATTCCATATAACGAATATGATATCTAGGCTCTCGAATGAGATATAATTAGGTAATGTAACAAAATTATTAGTAGGTATATATGACATGATTACCAAAATGTATAATGTATAATATTATATTCATCTAAAAGATGATACCATGTGATGTTTTCTTCAACCATGATTGTTAACACATAGGGATTTTAGAATGTTTCTCGAGGCCATATTGGATTCAAATAGAGATTTTCATCAATTCCCATGATTAATTTGAAAAATGGGTCATATGAAAATAAAATGTTGCAAGAGATAAATCATTTGGACCTATGAAGTTACATACATTTGTTTGAAATAGATCACACTGAATCTATTCTTATAATATGAATAATTGATGATTTTTTGGAGTTATATCTTTGGTTGTATTTAGGGATTTGTGGATTCATATTTACTTTCAAAAATATAATATCCCATGGGTCTCACATTAGGGTTGAGAAAATTTAGACGATGGAAAAATATTATAGATTATCTAACAGTGTTTTACAGTAATATTCAAAATTGTTTTGGTTGGGACTTTTAAAATTGAAAATGATTTAATACAACATTGAATAAATTATAGAATACTAAATTTTTTCAAGATATCAAAATGTGTTCAGCATATTCATTCATAATATATTACATGTGATATTATATAAGTTGAAATGTTATGAATGTATTTTATTCTATAATGAAAGAGGAATATTGTTTAGAATATTACCTAGGGAATAAAGGTTATATAATATAATAAGTCTTTTTTTAGATTATACAATGAATATGGGAAAATTGGTTTTGAATATTTTGGGTTTATCGTATTTGATGATATAATGATTACCTAATATATTTATTTGTGTATATTATTGTATGAAATGATTATGTTTTAGTGCTAAAAATCAAAAGGAATGATAGTTTCATTTACCAAAATAGATTTGTTATATGTCAAAACACATTAAATTTGCAATTGCATACTCCCTTAAAATTAAACATTAATCAAAAGGAATGTGGTAGTAAATAGTTATATGTTATAAGATATGTATCAAAATAAATTATTCATAATTTTTTAAATTTTAAAGTAAATGATTCTTTTAGATATATGTATCATGAGGAATTCCCATATCCTATATAAATTATCATGGCCATAGATTATTTTTATCTTGAAATCAACTATCTATAGAAATACCTCCTTAATATCACTTTATCAACAATTTATTCAATTGACGAGATACCATATCATAGTTTTCTATGAACACCACCCAATTTTTTTTGGGAAACATGATTCAATCTATTGATACAATGGGGAGAGAATAACCATTCAGTGTTCTAGTGGGAGAATCCCCAAGAATATAAATAAGGAAAAATAAGTTTCATAAAATTAGGAAGGATAAAATTTGTTTTCCAATATAAATTTTTTATTTTTAAATAATATTATAATATTCATTTAATGATTTTCTTTCACATATATAGCATTGATTAATGATAATTGATTATTTTAAATGAATTAGTATAAAACAGTTTTACATTTAGAATATTGATTAATATTTATTTTGTTCCCACAATTTATATGGATATCATGTCCATATTATATAGAATCCCTTCATTTCTCACATTCCATCACTATTAGTCTACACCCTCTGCTACAAGGGGAGTATTTTTTTTGGTTATGTGGTGCCACTTATTTTATAACTTTTTTGATGAATCAAGGATTTATTAAGACATTATGGAAATTCATTTAACAAATGTAATGAATGCGATTTGTATGTTTCAATGATGTTAATTATTTCCGACATTTATTATCATCTACAAGTAACATTTATGTGCTACTTTTCTATAAGGTTTAATTCATATAACTTTTAATAATATTAACATCAATATTGTGAAAAATTTTATAAATTAAATATTAATGATTGAATATAAAAATCATAGATAATTTATATTTGTTATTTTATAAAACCTAAAATAATACTAATCTATATATAAAAGAAAAAAATAGATCATTATACATCTTATTGATTCCCACACTAACAACACATCTCAGGATGCGTATAAATGATATGAAAATTACTTTTCATAATTAATTCAATAATGGTATAAATAAATATTTCATTATTTTTAAAAAATCTAGTAATCATTAATATAATAGTTATAAATCCAATGATTATGTAAAATATATCACTGTCTCATCAGTTTGACATCCTCTTAAAAAAATATTATGATGGATTTTCTATCCACTGTAATATTAAAATATAATCTGATGATTGTTAATTAAAATTAGAATAATTAAAAATTAATATTATAATTAAATATTTGGGTATTATAAAAATATTTCATTAATTAAATTCATGAAATTCCCATTGTAGAAATCTCTTCTGATATATACCCTATTTGAATGAGACTCATTAATTCCTTCAGAATTAATATCTCACTTTATATATATTTTTTAGTTCAAATAGAATGAAGTATTGTATTTGATAATTACATTCCTATATATTCTATAACACAATGAAATGAAAAATAAATTAAAATTTTTGAACCTAAATAAACATAATAATGTTATTCACCAACTCTGACAAAAATGAAATATAAATGTCTGAATTGTGTTCACTTAAAAATAAATGAATAGTGATAGATATCATACTCATATTTATTATTTTTGTTGAATTGTTTATAAAAAATATGCTCATATGTTTTTTATAGTTTCATAATTTTAATTTGATATTTTAATGTATAATTAATAAAATATTATTATAAATATATCATTATATTATAAATTCATTATTTAGAGAAGTATATTTCAAAACATCATTAATAATTATTGTATGTATGTTCAACTAGAAAAATATATGAAATTATAATTCTAGTTCAAATTAGTTTTTAAATTAAAAGAAGTTTCTTCGTGCTATTCTAACGACTTTATTTATTAGTCATTACATATATGAGATATTATGATTTTTTATTCTATTATTAACCTTGTTTAATTGATACTTTTAATTAATTTTATTGTTCTACCCATATAAAAATACAATAAAAATGACAATATAAACTATTTTAATATATTTAATTTCAACATATATTACAATATCTTTTAGGTTGATAAAAATAAAACTTGAAATAAATAATTATTCTCCTTAAAAAATATTTATCAATCCGTGATATGGTATATTGAATATCGATTATCAAAGTCCCACAGAAGTTGTAAAAAACATGTCATAAAAAATGAGGATAAAATGGAATATCGCTGTATAATTGATGGGAATATTGTATTGATTTTCATTTCATTGGATCCAATGAAAATATAATTACACTGATTAACATTCTTTTCTATTCATATAATATAATCTAAAGGATCAACTAATATCAATTGTATGATTTTATCATAATTTTTTTTATTCATATGAATTTTAATTGAAGCAGTATTATCAATTCTTTATGAGTGTGTATAAAACAATTCATTGATGATGGATTATAATGCACATAAAAATATAATATGATAAAAATTCATGTCCTCAGATTATTTCTTTAACAAATATTATTAATGGTGGTATATGGTCTTAAAGTATAAACAAGAAATTATGATAAAAAAAATTTTAATGAGGGAATAAAATCATTAAAATATAATATTTTAAATGTTTAGATTGATAAATTGAGTGTTATTTTGATATTGTATATTAAAAATTCACCACTTTCTTTTATAAATATCAATATTTGATTTTTTACATTCTGTTTTTGGAATCCTTCATTTTTGTGATTTTAGATGATATATTTATTTTTTCCATCTTCACAGTGAGTTAAACCCCACAAATCTATGACAATATTGAATATAATCATGCAGTATTTTATATACAAATATTTTTCCAACAAATATTTTATGATTCATATGATATAACTCGATATTCACATATTATTGGATACCATGATCTCATAAGTTCATTTTTGGTCAATATTGTTGTTGCATTAAATATATAGTAATTTTATTAATAGCCTAAATGTTTGAATAAGTGACATATATTGGTAATATATTTTCTTTAATTCTCAGCAATATCATCACTAAAAATTTCATTAACTTTAATTAATGGTAAAAATATGTGGAATTTATAATATTTGATGGTGTTTTGGAGTTAAATTTTTTTATTAACACATTTCCCATATAAGAATAAATAAAATCAAGTAATTGATAAATAGTTTATTATTATGATTTTTTTATAGGTATGGGATATATATTTATATTTATTTATCATTCTATAGTTTTTTGTTATTATAATTTCTGTCGACATAAAAATAACTATGTTAATACAAATTTTCTATTAGAATATATATTTCAGGTTCATTAATATTCACTCCACTATTTCTTTATATATATTATTATGATATATAGTAATCAAATGAACTTTATGTGTATATATATTCATTGAGATACCATGAAATTTTTCTGTGGTTGTGTGTCAAATGAATTTATGAAGTTTACCTAGATATGGGACAACCCCTACTAAATTATATAATTTAACATATAAAATTAGTAAACAATGATATTATTTTATTAAACCATAATATATTTGAATATATTTTTCCAAAAATATATATTATTATATCAATATAATTGATTACATGAAGCATCGTGCCTAAAATGTACCATGATATATTATAACATTACCATTATGAATTGGATGTTCCAACTTATGAGAGATGTGTGTAATGGTTTTATGAATGACATTTATATTAAGGGTGATAGTTATGAAGAACATAATGGGAGATTTTGTGGATAGTATATATAATTGTTATATTGGAATTCCTTTTTCAAAAAACACTAAAACATTATGATTTTGGAGTGGATTATAATGTTATGAAATGAATATTAAAATAATAGGATACCTTATTTATGACTGAAATGTTTTCTCTATTGTATTTCTTATTCATTAATAAAGGACATATAGTATATGTTCATCCTATTATATTTTTTAATTTTATATTTCATTATATGAATATAGAAAATTTATTTCCTCAACTGAAATTCAATTTTTCATTTATATTTTAGAAAATGAAGAAGTATATGTTTTATAATGAATGAGTAATATAATGGTAATGAATTGAAGATGTAAAACATACTAATGGGTGTGTTTAATGATGATGCTTTAATAGCTATTTCAATGATTCAGTGGTCATTATAAACATTATTTAAGAGTAATTTCTTAAATAATAACATACATTAGACGATATTTCCATATCAATGTAATGTGTAATGTCCTCTCATTGACTCCATTTACTGGTGCAAACTTCCAGTTAATTAAACGATCCCAGGCTTTCTTCCCATTAATTTGTAGTTTACTAAAAAGTAGTATGGTTATAATATTTATATTATGGGTGGACTATACCCTATTTATCAAAAAACCAAAATAGAAAAAATAAACTATCAATGGCCAAAAGATAATAAATGATGACCCAAATAATACCATAATAAGCACATACCAATATCACAAGATGATCCAAAACATGAAAATAATATCCAATTTAATGAAATAAATATTAATTGTGATATAAGATTCATGAATCAAGTTATAGACCATGATACACTCACACTAAAATATCCCAAGTGGGTCCAGACATCATGTATGGTTCCCTTATCCATGCGGGATAAAAAGTCGAAAATAAAACCATTAACTCCTAACATTATACTATCCTGAAAAAATTAACTCTATTAGTTTACCAATCAGGATGTATATGTAGGGATTGTGTTGAACATAGTAAGCTACCACCAATGGCTGCTAAAATAATATCCACTCAATAACAATTTGTGATGTTGTATAAATAAAAAAATTAAATATTTTTATTAAATATTTTTCACATTAAATATTTCCTTATTTAACCACATCATTATATAAGTTCTCAATGACACCCAAACCTTCAATATAAGCCTTAATATTTATCTAAGGCTAAACTAACCCCAAATATATTTGACACTTCATTACTTCATAGGATTTCCTAAATCATTCATTCCAATTTAGCATTCAAATTATGTGACCTAGAGCTGTATTTTTGGACCTTGTTTTTATTTGATTTATCATTCCACGTCCCATGACATAGTTACCATATAGATAAATAAATATATATGGTCCTTTAGAATAAGTCTTTCACCTTAGGGGTATTTGGAGTTGCAGTCCCTATCCCAAATCTCAGTCATGAATATCACATCACATAGTTCCATATTTAAAAAAATTTACCATCAGATATTAATATTCATTATTCAACCATTTTAAATTTTCATTTTTGAAGAAGTGAAAATTAAAATCACTATTTTAATATTATCATCAACCTCAATGGTGGAAAATATTTTCATAATTCTATTGATAAAAAATATTTCATAAAACACATTATTCATCTATTGCATAATCACAATTCCAACTCATTTCATTATCCCTTCATTTAGTAACATCACAATCGCTTGTTAAATCATTTGATAAATTCAATTTAGTCTACAATTTCCCAATGTGGAAATTTTAATGTCAAAATTACAAACATTAATAAATTTCAAGACTATGAAAATTGACATTTACACTATATACTTCAAGGTCATTGTTAAGCATTTTCAAAACATAAATACACAATTTTATGTAGAAAAATAAAGGTCACAATGCCACAGAAGGTATGGTAAAAAATAATATAATGAAGAACCATATTGAAATCTATATAAACATATATAAATTTGATCATAAATGGAGGATAAATAATTCAACTTCATCCAAAAAGATAGAGGTTATAGAGAGGAATCCAAAAGAGGAATAAATCGATTACCAATGGTAAGACTGTCCTTAAAAAGGATCATCAAGTTATTATGAAATGGGTTTGTGGAGCCATAGTACCCACATAATAACTAATAAAATTTTTGGAAATATGATATGGATCATATGTGGACAAATTGGTTTAATACCATGGGAATTAATTATTTTTGAATTTTTTTGGTGGAATTAATTCCCACGGACAAATTTTACAAGCCAAGGGATCATGGAATGAAAAAATGTGTGAATTAATATTTTCCCTCATTGCATGGGGAACACGATTTCAACTAAGTGACACATGATTTGAATAATTGATCATCAACTGTGAAAAATCCTAGTGTTTAGGGTGCCTGGTTTGGGAGGATGGCCAAATGGTTTGGCCAATCTATGCCCAAACATTGAACCAGCACTTGTCTCCCCAAAATTTGGAACACGTTATTCTAGTGAATCTAAATAGTTTCTCATAACCATGTGAAAATTGTGCATATCCCATTTGGCATCCAAAATTCCCCATTTTAACCTGAAACAACCCAAAATAAGAACACGAACCAAAATATATCAAAAAATTAAAATTCTTTTACAGAAAATGAGAACATGAGATGTCAAAAAAGATTGAGATATTATATTATCCCCAACTAAAAATTTATTATCCTTGATATGTAGTCCCATGAATAACTATGATTCCAACCTAAAAATATAGGTTCACTAAGACTGAATATATACTTCTCCCTAACATTTTTCATCCTAAACATGACCATCTTTCTATAGTACATAAAATATCAGCATGGTCTCTCTATAAAACACATTATCACTCTGATCGGCAAGACATATAATATACTCCTCAAAGGAAACAAGGGTCTCAATATCATCATCATTAACATTGATCACATGAGAATGATCCAGGTTATATCAATGATGCTATGAAAACCTAAAACATCATGTATAGCACTATATCTCTTTGGATGACCCAATCACTACCCTACTGGTCCTATCCTCTCCACAATCCTGAAAGGATAAACAATACTTGGTGAAAGATTTTCCCACCTCTAAATCTTATGGTCATCCAATATACGAAATTTCCAAAGGGGTACATGATCACATATCATAAACTCAATGGGTCATAAAAATATAAAATCATATGAATATTTTATACTCTGAGCCTTAACCATACATCTTAGAATCAAATGAACATTCTATGTTGTCTCATATATGAGACTTGGTCCCATCACCTATGATTCTCATACATCCTTCAAACATTTAGGTGATCTAAATGGAACATCATAAAGTTACTCATATTGTTCCATTTGAATAGTTTTGTGATAAATGTTTTCATTGGAAAACTATATTACTGATAATTTCTTCTCCAATGACTCAAAATTCTATGACATGCACCCAACAAAATCCTCCCAAACAATTATATCATTATCTAAAATATAATCTATATGTTGGTAGATATATGTACTCATATATAGAAACATACCAAGATATTTCATTAATTCTTTCAAAAAGAATGATGTAAATCAAGAATAACGATATGAAACTACAGTTTTCAAGAACCCCCTGAAGACAAACTATCACTGAAACATACTTATCCAATACATAATACCCTAGAAAAGAGTCTCTCATAAGCTTGATATGCACTAATTTAATCATTTATTCAACCAACAGACGAATATATTAATTCATCTCAAACATCCTTAGGAGACCCCCCACAATGTCTATGATATCATTATCCCACCTCGATTCTAGAAATGGAAATGGATATATAAAACCACAAGTTCTTTAATGCCCAAACATCAACTATTCAAACGGTTTCATAATGTCATGAATCCTAAAATCTCCTTTTCCATTCTTGAATACTAATATTGTCATCATATTTAACTATACATTGTAGATAAAACTAGGATTCTCTTCCCACTTCGAGGATTTATATTCATTCATTATATCCTCTCGTATATTTTTACACCCATCAACCTGATTTTTGACATAGATAATCCCATCATCATCTATATTCAAATAGGATGGTGTTCCCCACCATCAAGGATTTACCTCAATCCCTAACACTCATTATCCTCATTCTTCCTCTCTCTCATTCCACTATGAAGTGTGGACTGAAGAGATATAAATATGATGATTATCTCCGCCTTGACCCTCTGAACTACAATACTCAAGATAATAAAAAATTTCATCACATTCCAATCATGTATTGATTTCTAATCGTCCTTAGTCTCTTCCTTCATGCCTTGAGAATCACCAACACTATTTCCTTTGGCTGGTGTATATGTTAGATCAGAATCAAATTTATTCATATACATGAAAAACCTATACTACTAGATATTTAAATATAACTATGAAGAGATGTTCAATATGATCTATGTTTTATACACCTATTGATTTTTTCCAATATAAAATTTCTCTGACACAATATGTCATAAAATAATGTATCAATCTCAATGTCAACCATAGGGTAATAAAATTATTGTGGACTCAACTATCGAGGCCGATACAACAAAAATTGATCCCCATTCACCAACACTGCACAAATTCCAATCCCAGATGTGTTAGAAAACATTGCATTCTCATCACTCTATTCAATTTGGATCAAGATATGTTATGTAGTCATACACATTATCTACTCCTATATAGAAATTTCTCATTATCAATTCCATTAAATAATAAATAACATATTTTTAAAGAATAAATTTGTGTTTCCATGAGGTAAAAATCCTGAATTAACCACTTATAATAGCCTTATAACTCCAAAAGTATCAAATTTAAATAAAATTATTAGGACACTCCCAAGAAGCCATAGCTCTTTCCATAACAGGGTTCACATATACACTTTTTATAAAGATTCATTTTCCCTAAAAATGTACACAGATGATCCAAAAATGGATCATATATATCTTTTCATATAGACATTTCTCTCTCAGTGTACTCATGTTGATATCAAGATGATGGGAATGATCAACATGATTATTAGATTAGAATAAGATGTCATCAACAATAACAACCACAAAATAATCCTGGTAATGGTGGATGCTTAAAATCATCCTTTTTATAAACATATCAAGACAATTTTCCAAACCAAAATGTCATACTAATTGTTTAATATATGTAATACCTACTTTTTAAATCCATATTTATTATATCATAAGGTATAACTCTCAAAAAATGGTACCCTTATATTAATTCTATATTTTATAAAATATTATATACACTATGATGTTCAATGATATCGTCCATATGTGGAATAGTATATGAGTTCAACATTTTCATCTAGTTCATCATATTTTAATCAATAGATGACCAAAATTTCATATCATCTTTTATAGAAATAAAAATACTTGATAACCCCAATGTGATATAATCATATGGGTAAAAACCCTATCCATCAGCTTTTCCCGCAAAGTAAAAATGTCATTAATATCTATTTGATCAATTATAAATATTAGAATAGAGACTAGTTCAGTTCTAGGTGTGAGATGAATAGTAAATTCAACATCTCAGTAAGGTGGAAGCCTAGATAAATCATCAAGAAACACATCATGGAACCACTTAACTCGGAGTGGAAATACATTATGATTCTCGCCCACATAATTGAAAATAATTCATTCAACATGGCTGGTGATCTTTCATAGTTTCTAATGAACATTCCCTTCTTGAAATGCCTGGATATCCAATTCCCAACGATGAACATGACTTGAACCCTTTAAAGACTTAATGGTAACTCTCACGATGTAAAAATAAATATGCTATTGGTGTTCTGTCAATCTGTCTATTACTAAAAAAATTCAATACATGACATGTAATTTATATAAAGATAAAAAAATATGTGATACTCCCCAAACTCATGAGAACACCCCCTAAATAAATATAATTCTCGCACTCATAAACCAAGTTGGGTGTCAATTGTCATTACACCTTCAAAAACTACATTGACAGACCAAAATTGTTCACAAAATGTGTAGATATAATGAAATGAGAGACTCTATATAAAATATGGGAATAGAAAATATATATACTACATTATTGGAACCTATAACTGTGGATGTCAAACCATGTCTATCCCCATGTGTAGGTTGTAATTCTTGTAATTGGAATGTCTCTCTTCATAGTGCTATAGTCTGAGTTCCGTAAGCATCCCCACTCGTCCGATATAGGAACTATTTACCTTATATACCATATCTGCTTCCTCTTCCACCATATATAGTGGGACTCTAACAGACAGACTGCTATGGTGTTGGAGAACCCCTCTAAATTATTATAATCATCATAGATGCTTCTTCATTACCCATAGGTCGAAGGTTTCTGCAATACCTATTCATATATCCCATAGTGTCATGGTCTTATCACTGCACTAGTGTTAACATACACTATATGTGAACATGTCCGGACATACCACACTAGGAGAGTTATATTTAGTTACTTCTCTAAGTAACTGATCATATTCATGGCCACTCTATCTACTAACTTCCTAGTTGACATTCATAAAGAAATAATTCCAACTATTGGATAACATACACACAGTTCATCCTATATAATCCACCTACATTAAACAATCTGTCACCTTTCCACTCCCCCCATAAATGAGATCCAAATTCACAACATCAGAAAAATTCCTCAGTTTAAAGTTATTTACTTAGGGAATAATCACAAAAGTAAGCCCATACCGAATTTTTTTATAATAGTGGCCTCATAACCTATTAATACTAAATAATAAATTCAAATCATTAAAGTGACTATCATAGTATCTAATGGAAATAATCCCATTGGTCAACTTCTTAAACTATTCTTCCCTATCTTATCTCAGTGTTTAATGGTAATTATTTTCTAGTAAAATATCATGAAAGTCCATCATTACCATATATTCTATCCTTCCATCACAAAAATGGATTTTAGAACAATAAATCACTTCATGATGTAACATATAACAATCATCTATGAATATTTTCTCAAAATTATTATCTATGTTATCAAAAATCAGTTATTTAAACTCAATCTAAAACTCTTCTACCTTTTTTCCACCATCTCAAATAAATGTTATAGGGTTCTACAATTAGAACTATCATGATAGATCAAAATTTTACGAACTACCCAATAGGGTTAACATTTAATAAACTATATAATATAAGAAATAACCTCATGGAATTTCTCTCCAGCTTCCCACATTGTCCTGTTGAATCTTGTGGTTTTGCAACTAAAGGAACATTTCCAGATATGCTCACTCATCATCCAATAAACACCCATCATCATAGAGGCATAAATGTGCAATTCTAATCTTATATTTTAGGACATGTAACACATCATTTTCACAGTTTCATAATATTTATTCACACAAATCCATACCATGTCATCTCCCATTAACCCCACACAATAAGTAATAGTGAACTATCACTATCTTCAACTATCCATCATCAACATCATGGCTAACATAAGTTAAACATATTTCTATATTTCACGTTACTATTTAGACATAAATATTATATGTTTCAAATTTTCTCATTTACCATCATTTTAAAAATTTAATTCTATATTTAGGATTCATTTATTTTGATACTTACAAAAAAGGAAATAAATATCATTTAATCAACACACCCAAAATTGGATTTTCCATGCATGCCTAATATGATACATGTCACACAATATTATGATTTCCTTGAATAACTCATATATACTATACTCATTTTATTTAGCATTCCATGAGTTATTTCTCATAAAACAATAGCATCAAAAATCATGTGAATCACTCAAGGTGATATAACATTGAACTTTAACAAAAAAACATCAAGAACATCAAACCACCAAGGGTACATAGTTATTCCCCCATACCTAGGTTAGCTACTCCCCTCAAATAGATTACGAACATGTCTTGACTCATCCAAGTGTGATCTATAACATTATTAAATGGTATGAAAAATGAAGATAAAACAAGAGTTATCATATAATGCTATGTAATGTCCTCACTGAGGTGCCACATAACGATGTCCCGATTTGATTGGTTACATGAACATAGGTTCAAATCCTTATATACTAGAGGCTTCCTATCACGACCCGTCCTCGGGGCCCGTGCCGTGACTACCCCAAGCCTGCCTTCCATAGGCCAGGGGCTGGCGACTAGCACCAAGGCGTAAATCCCGGTAAAAAGGGAAGGCATTGCCTTGTAAATTAAACAAGTACCACAGAGTAAGCAAGAGGAAATGTAAACACTAAGTAAAAACAGAGTACAACTGAAAGTGCGGAAAAGTAAAAGGGGCCGAAAATACAAGCCCAACTGTAAAGTACAACTCGAAAGGGAAAACAACAACTGAAAAGTAAAGCCGTTATACCACGCTGTCCACTGGAGATCCCACCTGAAGGGTGGGTACAGATAGCTCCACTGCTCCTCGGGTCCCGCCGTCCACTCCGAGTACGTCCCGCCCAGTGGTCCACCTCCAGGTACTGTCCTGCTCTGCACGCCTCAACCATGATCAACGATGTCCGTCGTCCGCAACCAACACAACGTAGTGCGGGCATAGCCCGTGCAGGGGTGAGTATAAGCTACTCATTAGGGACCCCGAGACCCCCGAAGGTCTCCCAAAATCCAAAAAGGATAAACCACAGAGGAAAGATACAAACACGAAGTAAAAACCGACACTGCTTAGGTATATTCCCATACATATACCAAAGTCATCAATTCCAATACGTTCTAACCTCTGAGCCCAAGTACAACTTAGTCCACACAGGAAAGTATACGTATTCCACACAGGAAAGCAAACGTAATCCACACAGGATAGCACAACACAATCCACACAGGAAAGCAAACAAGATTCAGCTCACACTGGTATACTTCTTCGAGGACGATAGAGATGATCCCTGATTCATCTAAGTCGTCAGACTCACAAAGGATCGATAGGTACTAACCCCCCGCAAAGACCCACACAAGATCGGACCCACACAGGATCTGTAGGCACTGGTTCACATAGGACCGCTGAGCGCTGACCCACACAGGATTGGACCCACAGAGGATCGGTAGCACTGATCCACACAGGATCGCTGAGTGTTGTAGTCATCGTCATCGAATCCACTAAGGATCTCTGCACAGTCGTCGTCGCAGTCACAGTAGCAGTCGTAGCCAGCTCTAGGGTTCCCGCACACAGCAAGCTCGTTCGGGAGGGTCCGCTCCATGATCCGAGAGGCTGATACATCAACTATCACATAGTCTAGAGTTGATGTATCCAAAAGTTCCATATCATCAACAGGAACTCAACGCAACAGACGGCGCGTCAATCGGACGCCCGGTCTGAGAGTTATTGGCTTTTTCGTTCCAGGGGCCCGGTTGGTTTTTAAGGCAAAACCAACCCGACCGTACTCCACCTGCGTCCAAACCTCGGGAGGAGTATGCCAAAAGATCTGTCTCACTAAGAGGAACTCAACAAAGCTGACGACACGTCAATCGAACGTCCGTAGCTCAAGATATGAGTGTTTCCGCTCCGAGGGCCCGGTTGGTTTCGTGTACGAACCAACACGGCCGAACTCAAAGTATTCCGAAACCTTGAGTGTGATAAACCGAAACGACTGTCTCGATCCAAGGATCTCATCGCCGCTGATGGCGCGTCGTTTGGAGGTCCGTAGCCCGAGTTATGGGCATTTGAACCCAAACAGTTCGGTAACGGGGGTTTCGGGCTCGGGCCGACCCAGCCCGAGACCACCCCGGTTGGCCTGAACCGGGTCGACCCGCCCCAGACAGCGTCGACCCGGCCCGGCGTGGCCCGGCCCGGCCCGGCCCGGCTGGGCTCGGCAAGGCCTGGCAGACCGGCCAGGCGCTCCGGTCCGGCTCAAGGCAGCGCGCTGTGCGCGCTGCCTGCTCGGCCATCGGGCGAGCTGATTGAGAACGGGGGGCGCCTGCCCCCCCCCCTTTTGTGAAACCGCGGCCCCCCTCATTATGGGGGTCCATTTATGCTGGCCGGGGGAATTTAATTCCCCCGGTTTCCTCCTTTCGGGTCGGCCCGACTTGGTCGGCCGACTTCTTCTCAACAGGACCAGCAAAGGTCGGCCCTCTTCCGGCTTCCGACACCGGCGGCCCGGCTGGCCGCCGGTCACCAAGCTCCGCCGCGACCCGAAACCGGCCGCGGCCCTTATCGTCCGGCGTGGTGCGATGGCACCGCGCCCCTCCGCCGCGGCCCCATTCCGGCCGCGGCGCCTTCGACTTCCCTCGATGCGACGCGACGGCGTCGCGTTCATGAATCTCTTTCCACGGTGCGGCACGACGACGCCGCGCGTATGTTCCGCATGAACCGTGTGGTGAGACGGCACCATGCTCCTTCATACCAACCACAAAGAAAACAATTATGAAATAAGGAGGAGGGTCGGCCGTGTTTGTGCGGCCCGACCCCCTCGCATTATTCGATAATAAAAAGTCGAAAACCACAAAATTCGACATGCCAGAATCAAGAACAGAATCAAATAACATTAAACCCCTACCTTGGTTTCAAGTGCGGAGCACATCAACAAGCCGCGGAAGACAAGCGTCGTGGAGGTCGGGCGTCGCGTGAATCGAACGTCGATTCTGTTGACGTCGAGGTGCGTCCGAAGAGGTACGTCGCTGGAGAAGCTTCGTAAGCTGATGAAGGAAGCCTGAGGAAGCGGCGTCTCCTTTCGTTGACACCGAAAGAAGATCGAAAGAAGCGGCATCGTCAATCTTTGGAAACACACCGGCTACGGAGAAGATATGCGGCGTTCTTCGTCGGAGCTTAAGTGTTCTTCGTGTTCTTCGTCAAGGTTAAAGTAGATGAAGAGATAGCTTCCCAAATCCTTTCAAGGTGGCAATGGATACTAACCAAAATAAAATAAGTCTAAAGCTTATTATATTTACACAACTAAACCACTTGAATTTCAAAAGTTTGAAAAACAATAACTCATCTCAATTAAAACTCATGTTGTCAAAATTAAATTGAGTGGAGTTATTGGGAGTTTAAATGGGAGTTGAGGAGTTAGGGTTCGTGTGGGTCCCACCACACTTAATCCTCTCAAGGGAGGTTAAGTGGATGTGGGTCCCACCTCTAACTCCCTTTGGGAGGATATAACCAACATGGATAAAAATATAATGTGTTTCCACATTTTATTTAACTTCATTTTAATTCCCCCAAAACTAACTCTCAACCCGCATAAAATGGAACCACGGAAAAGGTCTCCTTAAGCACAAATCGGCGCTGTGAGTTCATCGGTACCCTCAGAATTAGATTCCGAGCACCGGTTCAAAAGTTAGAAATTCCCGCTCGTTTGTTCACTGAACGTACCCGAGCCAAACTTCGGAAATTGATTCCGGGCACACCGGGCCTCGGAATCAGGTGTTGTCAGAAACCACGGTCTTGTAAAATTCCAAAGAAAATTAAGAAAAAATTTCCCTTTAATTTTACGGGTCTTTACATTACTCCCACATCAGGTCTTTACGTCCCCGTAAAGATACATCAAAACTAGGGAAACAAATGAGGGTACTGAGCACGCATCTGAGCCTCCCGCTCCCAAGTGCTCTCCTAGAGATTCCCGTGCTGCCATCTGATGCACACTAGAGGAATCGACCATCCACGTAGGACCCACTCATGTCGATCCTCGATCTCCACCGGGACCTCCGTAAAAGTCTCCCCATCGTCAACGTCATGCTCCCCACGGTAAATGATGTGCGTTGGGTCGTGCACGTATCTCCTCAGCTGAGATATGTGGAAGACGTCGTGCTCCCGGTGCAACTGAGGTGGTAGAGCCTGATGATAATCCACCTCGCCAATCTTGCTGAGGACCTGGAATGGTCCGATGAAGCGCGGAGATAACTTTCCACCTCGGCCAAATCTTTGTATACCACGTCGAGGTGAGACTCGCAAGAAGACGTGGTCGCCATCCTCAAACTCCAGTGGCCTCCGCCTCCTTTCAGCATATGACTTCTGCCGGCTCTGAGCTGTCCTCATCCGCTCCTGGATGACTTGGACCTTCTCTATCGTGGCCTGGACCATCTCTGGTCCCACAAGTGCTGACTCCCCAGGGTCTGTCCAGCACAAAGGAGATCTGCAAGGTCGGCCATACAACACCTCGTACGGTGCCATCCCGATGGTGGAGTGGTAGCTGTTGTTGTACGCAAACTCCACCAATGGTAGGTGGTCCTCCCAGCTGCGACCAAAGTCGAGGACACATGCGTGGATCATGTCCTCGAGAGTCTGAATGGTCCTCTCTGTCTGACCATCCGTCTGAGGGTGAAAGGCGGTGCTCAGGCGTAGCTGCGTCCCGAATGCCTCCTGCAACCCCTTCCAAAGCCGGGAAGTAAAGCGAGCATCTCGATCGGAGACGATAGATGATGGAACACCGTGAAGCCATACAATCTCCTGAACGTAGAGATGCCCCAAGCTCTCCACTGAGCCCTGCTCTCTGATGGGTAAGAAGTAAGCCGACTTGGTGAGTCGGTCGACAATCACCCAGATGGAGTCGTGACCTCTGGAAGTGTGTGGAAGCCCAGTCACGAAGTACATAGATATGCCATCCCACTTCCACTCCGGGAACTCCAATAGATGTACCAAGCCTGCTGGTACCTGATGCTCTGCCTTCAACTGCTGGCAGGTGAGGCATCGTGAAACGAACTCTGCCACACCTTTCTTCATGCCCGGCCACCAGTGCTGTCGTCTGAGGTCTTGGTACATCTTCGCCACTCCAGGATGTACCGCCAAAGGAGAAGTGTGAAACTCTCTCAACACCTCCTCCCGTAAAGCGACTGGTACCATGGTATGTCCTCTGAAAAGGATGTCGTGCTCTGCTCCAAAGGAGAAACCATCAGGTTCCTGTCCTGAGGATATCTGTGCATGCCGCGTCTCACAGTCAGCGTCCCCACGCTGTGCCTCTCTGACCCGCTGTAGAAGTGGAGGAGTGACTGTGAGAGACTGAAGGAAGGCTGCTCCATCTCTATCCACGAAGGATATCTGCAAAGAGGCTAGCTGCTCTGTCGCCTCCTCATGTAGCTAAATGCCCGTCCTCTTGATGAGGGCATCGGCTACTACATTCCCCTTCCCAGGAGTATAGACTATCTCAAGGTCATAGTTCTGTAGGAACTCGAGCCATTGCCGATGTCTCAGGTTCCGGTCCTTCTGCGAGAAGATATACCTAAGACTCTGATGATCAGAAAAGACTGTAAAGCGCTCGCCCATCAGAGAGTGTCGCCATGTCTTTAGAGCAAAGACCACTACTTCTAACTCCAGGTCATGTGTAGCGTAGTTCTGCTCATGCGGCCTCAACTGACTTGATCCATAGGAGATCACTACCCGCTCCTGCATCAGGATGCAACTGAGTCTGGTCCCTGATGCATCGCAGTAGACTACGTACCCTACTCCCTCCTCAGGCAACCTCAAGATAGGTGCGCTGGTCAATCTCTGTCTCAGCTCCTGGAAGCTCTGTTGACATCTGTCTGACCACACGAAGGGTTTCCCCTTCTTCATCAAAGCTGAGAGTGGTGCCGCAACTCTAGAGAAGTTTGGCATGAATCTCCGGTAGTATCCAACTAGTCCCAAGAAACTTCGTACCTCCGTCACGCTCCTGGGTGGCTCCCAAGCTAGCACTGCCTCGATCTTCACAGGATCCACTGCAACTCCCGCCTCAGAGATGACATGTCCTAAGAAGTGGACCTCACGTATCCAGAACTGGCACTTCGAGAGCTTACTATAAAGCTGGTGCTCTTGGAGTGTGTCTAGTAAAACCCGTAAGTGGTAGGCGTGCTCCTCCTCAGTTGTCGAGTAAATCAAAATGTCGTCGATGAAGACCACGACAAATCGATCGAGGTATGGCTGAAAGATCCTGTTCATGAGGGTCATGAACACTGCTGGAGCATTGGTTACACCGAAAGGCATAACCAAGAACTCATAGTGGCCATACCGACATCTAAAGGTCGTCTTATGCACGTCCTCGTCTCTAACTCTGAGCTGATGATAGCCTGACCTGAGGTCTATCTTCGAGAACCACCGTGCTCCCTTGAGCTGATCAAAGAGGTCATCAATCCTTGGAAGCGGATATTTGTTCCTCACTATCACCTGGTTCAGGCGACGATAGTCAACACAAAGTCGCAAGCTCCCGTCCGCCTTCTTGGCGAACAATATTGGGGAAGCCCAGGGTGAAACACTGGGTCGGATGAACCCCTTGCCCTGCAAGTCCTCCAACAGTACCCGTAGCTCTCAAAGCTCGGCGGGGGCCATCCGATATGCTGTAGTCAATATCGGGGCTGTCCCGGGGTACAGGTCAATATAAAAGTCTACCCCTCTGCGAGGAGGTAACCCTGGAACGTCATTGGGAAAAACATCCGCAAACTGATCCACCACTGCAGGAAAACCAGGACTCTGCACGTCAACTGCTCCTAGGATGAGGCTAGCCAACTGATGAGTGATGGGCCGTCACCTCCTCTATGAGAGTCCATCCTATACTGCAAAGGCTCCCTTCTCGCCGGTGAAGGTCAACCTACTCCCGTCGGTGCATACACATCGCACCTTGCGCCTAATACAGTTAATATGTGCATGGACTATAGATAACCAATACATGCCCAAGATGACGTTGTAAGTCCTCGACGCCGCTACAAGAAGATCCCAGCCGAAGCTCTCGCCTCCTAGAGTAAGCTCACACTGTCGGCACCAGTGCGTAATCGTCGAGTCTACTCCCGTAGGAGTCTCTGGCCGTAAGGATCGAGCCAACGGCTCTGTCGGAATCTCCGAGCTCCGAACAAGGGCAGCAGCTATGAAAGAGTGACTCGCTCCTGTGTCTATAAGAACTGCAGAAAGGGTGGAATAGACACAAATCGTACCTCGAATCATCTCGGGTGCACCGTGGTCGTAGGCCTCCGCTGCCTGGAGTTGTGCCTGTCTCTACCCGCCAGCTCCCTGTGGCCGGGGTGGACCTCCTGGTGGTGGTGGTGGTAGAGCCTCAAAGCGTCGCCCACCACCTGCTACTGGGCCAGCTCCTCTGCCTCGTCCACCTCCTCCCTGCAGACCACCATAGTCGACCCTCTGCCTCTGCCTGGGTGGCCCCTCAACCGTCTGCTACTCCTCAGCACGGTGGGTCGGGCAGTCACGGGCCATATGACCCTGCCTGCCGCATGTGTAGCACTGCCTGCCTCTCGAAAGACTGGCTCCACATTGTGTGCCCCGCACTGCTGAGCCAGTGTCCTGAGGTCATCTATGTGAGGTTCTGGTCTGCCTGGACCCCTGAGTCATCCGTCGACTGCCTGCTGCGGAAGACTCTACTACGTGTCGTCCCGCGGTAGGTCTCGCCGCTGGAGAAGTCTCAGCAAAAAAGCTCTTGATCAAAAGGGCTCGCTCCAGTACTTCTGCCTGAGTCAGAATGCTGAGGGAGATAATCGATGCCCTGATCTCGTGTCTCAATCTCTGCTCAATGGTCCGGGCCCGGAAGAATGGGTCACGTACCATGTCGGTCGAGTAGGGCGAGAGATCGTTAAATCTCACCGAGTACTGAGCGACCGTCATGCTGCCCTGCCGCAGCCGAAGAAGCTCCTGAATGCGCACCACACGGAGGGTGGCTGGGACGAACTCCGAGCGGAAGAGGCTCTCAAAGTCTGTCCAAAGTAGAGATGTATCATCATGCACCTAGAGCATCAAGCTCCACCATCGGCCTGCTACTGCGTGTAGTAGGCTCGCTGCGAGGATCACCATGAGGTCTGCTGGTGTCCTCGCTAGCCTGAAAACTCGTACCACTGCCTCCAGCCAGTCCTCGGCTTCCTGGGGGTCCGTCTCCCCACAAAACTTGGGTGGTCACTGGAGCTGAAACTCATGTAGTGCACTGAGGCGACGTGCATCGTCAGCGGCTAGTGCTGAAAGTATCTGTGGCTCGGCGGGTAGTGCTACCGCCGGTGCCACTGCTGACAAAGGGCTATGCACCGAGGCCTCGTCGCTCGGTGGGATGTCGTCACGCTCAACTCTCGGAACCCTAGCTGGCTGCCGTCGTGGGTCCATCCTGAAAAGTAAATAGGTGCGCCATGGTCAGAACAATATACCTGGTGAGCTGATATAAAGTAATCACAAAGAAAACTTGAAACACACACGCAATCAATGTTTTCGTGCATTAAGTCGGAAATCAGAAGTCAGGGTCCTGGTGTACGGATACGTCGGCCATCGCACCAACACTGGACTCCCTGGACTGATAACCACACCCAATATGCTAAACATTATTGCTTCACATAGAAAAGATCATAGTTCGTGGTAGAACCGAACTCATCTGATACCAATTTGTCACGACCCGTCCTCGGGGCCCGTGCCGTGACTACCCCAAGCCCGCCTTCCATAGGCCAGGGCTAGCGACTAGCACCAAGGCGTAAATCCCGGTAAAAAGGGAAGGCATTGCCTTGTAAAGTAAACAAGTACCGCTGAGTAAGAAAGCGAAAAAGTAAACACTAAGTAAAAACAGAGTACAATTGAAAGTGCGGAAAAGTAAAAGGGGCCAGAAATACAAGCCCAACTATAAAGTACAACTCGAAAGGGAAAACAACAACTGAAAAGTAAATCCACTACACCGTGTTGTCCACTGGAGATCCCACCTGAAGGGTGGGTACAGATAGCTCCACTACTCCTCGGGTCCCGCCGTCCACTCCGAGTACGTCCCGCCCAGTGGTCCACCTCCAGGTACTGTCCTGATCTGCATGCCTCAACCACGATCAACGCTGTCCGTCGTCTGCAACCAACACAAAGTAGTGCGGGCATAGCCCGTGCAGGGGTGAGTATAAGCTACTCAGTAGGGACCCCGAGACCCCCGAAGGTCTCCCAAAATCCAAAAAGGATAAACCACAAAGGAAAGATACAAACACGAAGTAACAACCGACACTGCTTAGGTATATGCCCATACATATACCTAAGTCATCAATTCCAATACGCTCCAACCTCCGAGCCCAAGTACAACTCAGTCCACACAAGAAAGTATATGTATTCCACATAGGAAAAGAAAACGTAATCCACAGAGGATAGCACAACACAATCCCCACAGGAAATCAAAAAAGATTCAGCTCACACTGGTATACTTCTCCGAGGACGATAGAGATGATCACTCATCCATCTAAGTCATCGGACCCACAAAGGATCGATAGATACAAACCCCCGCAAAGACCCACACAGGATCGGACCCACACAGGATCTGTAGGCGTTGGTTCACACAGGACCGCTGAGCGCTGACCCACACAAGATCGGACCCACACAGGATCAGTAACACTGATCCACACAGGATCGCTGAGTGCTGTAGTCGTCGTCATCGAATCCACTAAGGATCTCTGCACAGTCGTCGTCGCAGTCACAGTAGCAGTCGCAGCCAGCTCTAGGGTCCCCGCACATAACAAGCTCGTTCGGGAGGGTCCGCTCCACGAGCCGAGAGGCTGATACATCAACTATCACATAGTCCAGATTTGATGTATCCAAAAGTTCTGTATCGTCAACATGAACTCAACGCAACAGACGGCGCGTCAATCGGACGCCCGGTCTGAGAGTTATTGGCTTTTTCGTTCCAAGGGCCCGGTTGGTTTTTAAGTCAAAACCAACCCAACTGTACTCCACCTACGTCCAAACCACGGGTGGAGTATGCCAAAAGATCCGTCTCACTAAGAGGAACTCAACAAAGCTGACGGCACGTCAATCGGACGTCCGTAGCTCAAGATATGAGCGTTTCCGCTCCGAGGGCCCGGTTGGTTTCGTGTATGAACCAACCCGGCCGAACTCAAAGTATTCCGAAACCTTGAGTGCGATAAACAGAAACTACCGTCTCGATCCAAGGTTCGCATCGCCGCTGACGGCGCGTCGTTTGGAGGTCCGTAGCCCGAGTTATGGGCATTTGAACCCAAACAGTTCGGTAATGGGGGTTTCGGGCCAGGGCCGACCCGGCCTGGGACCCCCTCGGTTGGCCCGAACCGGGTCGACCCGCCTCGAACAGGGTCGACCCAGCCCGTCACGGCCCGGCCAGGCGCACTGGTCGGGCTCAAGGCAGCGCGCTGGGCGCGCTGCCAGCTCGGCCTTCGGCCGAGCTGATTAAGAACGGGGGGCGCCTGCCCCTCTTTTGTGAAACTGCGGCCCCCTCATTATGGGTGGCCATTTATGTTGGCCGGGGGAATTTAATTCTCCTAGTTTCCTCCTTTCCGGCCGGCCCGAATTGGCCGGCCGGCTTCTTCTCAAAAGGACCGGCAAAGGCCGGTCCTCTTCCGGCTTCCGACACTGGCGGCCCGGCTGGCCGCCGGTCACCAAGCTCCACCGTGGCCCGGAACCGGCCGTGGCCCTTGTCGTCCGGTGCGGTGAGACGGCACCGCGCCCCTCCACCGCGGCGCCTTCGACTTCCCTCGACGCGACGCGACGGCGTCGCGTTCTTGAATCTCTTTCCACGGCGTGGTGCGACGGCGCCGCGCGTATGTTCCGCATGAACCGCGTGGTGCGACGGAACCACGCTCCTTCGTACCAACCACAATGAAAAAAATTATGAAATAAGGAGGAGGGTCGGCCGTGTTTGTGCGGTCCGGCCCCCTCATATTATTCGATAATAAAAAGTCGAAAACCACAAAATTCGGCATGCCAGAATCAAGAACGGAATCAAATAACATTAAACCCCTACCTCGGTTTCAAGTGCCGAGCACGTCAACAAGCCGCGGAAGACAAGCGTCGCGGAGGTCGGGTGTCGCGTGAATCGAACGTCGATTCCGTTGACGTCGAGGTGCGTCCGAAGAGGTACGTCGCTGGAGAAGTTTCGTAAGCTGATGGCGGAAGCCTGAGGAAGCGGCATCTCCTTTGGTTGACACGGTAAGAAGATCGAAAGAAGCGGCGTCGTCGATCTTCAGAAACACACCGGCTACGAAGAAGAGATGTTGCGTTCTTCGTCGGAGCTTAAGTGTTCTTTGTGTTCTTCGTCAAGGTTGAAGAAGATGAAGAGAGAGCTTCCCAAATTCTCTCAAGGTGGCAAAGGACACTAACCAAAATAAAATAAGTCTAAAGCTTATTTTATTTACACAACTGAACCACTTGAATTTCAAAAGTTTGAAAAACAATAACTCATCTCAATTAAAACTCAAGTTGTCAAAATTAAATTGAGTCGAGTTATTGGGAGTTTAAAGGGGAGTTGAGGAGTTAGGGTTCGTGTGGGCCCCACCACAATTAATCCTCTCAATGGAGGTTAAGTGGATGTGAGTCCCACCTCTAACTCCCTTTGGGGGGATATAACTAAAATGGATAAAAATAAAATGTGTTTCCACATTTTATTTAACTTCATTTTAATTCCCCCAAAACTAACTCTCAACCCGCATAAAACGCAACCTCGGAAAAGGTCTCCTTAAGCGAAAATTGGTGCTGCGAGTTCATCGGTGCCCTCGGAATTCGATTCCGAGCACCGGTTCAAAAGTTATAAATTCCCGCTCGTTTGTTCACTGAACGTACCCGAGCCAAACTTTGGAAATTGATTCCGGGCACACCGGGCCTCGGAATCAGGTGCCGTCAGAAACCGCACTCTTGTAAAATTCCAAAGAAAATGAAGAAAAAATCTCCCTTGAATTTTACGGGTCTTTACACTTCCGACTAGATGTTGGGGTCTAAAATATATATAATGTGGATAATATACCATGTTTATAAAATTATTAAAATTGTGTAAATAAATAAACAATATCCAAAAGATAAGAAAAAATAACCAAAATTCTTCCTTAACCAATATCACCCATTATCAAATGATTAAATATAAATGAAAAATAGTTTACAATCAAGCACGGTAGATAATTACTTCCATATATGTTCTAATAAAAAGATTGAAAAACCTATATAAATAAAAAATAACAACTCATTAATAGGTATATATATAATGCAGGGTTCATTAATTCATTGTTAATCACAAATAAGCCAAATAATATAAGGCTATTCCACTTATACTATCTTTTTATCTTGTTGTATATTCATCTACCAATTAATAATATTAAGATGGGTGTGGAAACAAATATAAACTCCATGAACAATGATATCTAAATCAATATATACCATAATATATTTTATGTAGTTATACAAGGAAAAAAATGAATCAGATAATGTAGAAACTTTTCACATTAAATTAATCTTTGTTTAACCACATAATTCCACGAGTTCGTAATGACTCAAGATTAATCAATTCAGACCTACACATGGTTCGTAATCTGAATTTTCCCAAAAGGGGTATCACAATACATTACATCATTGGTTTTCCAAAAATAAATCATTTCAATTTTATATTCAAACAATGGGGGCTTAGAACAGTAGTATGGAACCCCATCGGTATTTCGACCACCAGTTCCTTTCCCAAAACACATTGATCATGTTTATTCATAAATAAATTTTGGTACTAGATATAATGATAATTGATTTTCAATCATGTATATTACATATTTTTAGATGAATATTAATTATATTACATATACAGATGATTGGGGACCATAATAGTATAGTGTCGTTAGAAGCTTGAAAAAAATATTATAATTTGGTGAAATAACTTCAACATCCCCACAAATGATATTTCCATTAATTAATCTTACATAAAATAATTATTTATAACCCGTGGAAATGAAACCTAGGTATTGGTGATCTCAGATGCATAGTATGTTAAAACATGGAAAATATGTTAGAAGAACATGACCATACGAGTACGAAAATAAGATCATATCATTTGAAATGTATACACAATATATTAAATATCATAATCTCGAATCATGGTGGTAAATACTATAAGTCCATGACACATGAATGATTATAAAATCAAAGTCCATAAGATATTAGAGTATTAAAATGGAATAATTCCGGAATGTTTTTGGTACAGACATAAGTTTATAAAAAATTAATTCAATGATACCTACCAAGACATTAATAGTATGTTAGGCATGGTATAATCACCCATGATCACACTTTTTTCTTGGGATGACCGCGTGTGTACATTCTACATTCATGATAAGGATAATGACCCATGTAACCTCTTATTCCCAATTTAGGGTGACCTTTGTGTACCCACTCCTTGAAAGATTAGGATGACCTCCCTTATACCCATTAATTTACTATATAATTTATCATTAAATAATTTATTGTAGGGATATAATAGTCCCACCCATCATCTAATGAAAACCATACATATGTGTTCCATAAAAACCTTATTCTTTTACAAACATAATGTAACCATAGAAATAATAAGGATAGTATCCTTAAATAATAATCCATGGAAAATAATAATTAACATAAAAAAATGATATCTTAATTTGAAAATTATTTTCTAAATATAACTTGAAATAATTATCAAGTGAAACCTCATTTACTCATTGAAAAAATGGTTTTCACCATTTAATATGTTGAAAATATTGTTTTGAAGTAACAATGATTTTTGGATGAAGATAGAATAAAAATACATGATACTTTTAATATAATTAAACAAAATATATTCATGATACAACATGTTTAATTGAATTATGTGAACCATGAAAAATAATAGAGGTTCATAACATAACATTTGTCTCCGAGAAGGAAAATTGAGTCAAATATAACTTACAGGATTAGTATCTTTCTAACTGTTAACCCCATGAAATATACATCATAAAATTCAAATGTAAATAAATATAACATTATATATAATTATCATAAGATACATTAATTATAATAATATACATTACACAAAATAAAAAATCATTTGTATTAGGCATGTGTCCCACAGAAATAAAAGTGTGATAAAATCCCATACCATAAGTATTGTCATCCAACGTACATGTTAAATCTTCCTTCATAATAAATACATGTTTATTATTAATATACAGATGAAGAATATTAATATATATAATACCATATATTATTTACATATAGCTTCATAGTATTCATTTATTAACAATTCCATGTAAATTATTTGTTTCACCTAATAACCGCGTTATTTTTTGTACATGTTTGGACATGTTATTTTTAGGGAGTATGACCCATCACCATTAATATTGTCTGGTGTAACATTTTTTGAACAACTAGATCAAGAAAATATTCATACAATTTATGATTTTCTATATTTATTGGCTCTATCATTGCCATTTATTACTGCTAAAACTAGAAAGTTGAATCATAATTGGATGAAATAGAGTATTTTTTTTAATTTCATAATTGGAAATATAGTATTTTAAGTCATAATTTGGATGTGATGCACATTTAGAGAAATTATATGTGATAATATATTGTCCTCCATTTTAGTCTTCTATGGTAAATCAATGGACAATGCTAATACTCAACATGATTTACACTAAATGGGATTGAGAAAACAGTTACATTTACAGATGTGTGAAGGTAATTTGGCATACATGACTACTGCACAATAAAAAATGTGTAAGAAAGAGAAAAAATAATTTTTATCAATTTTGAAGACCGTTAAGGATCCATATAATTATTGCTCTAATATTTTCAAGCATGTCAATAGGATGAGTATGGTATTACAGGGGATGGAAAGTCATGATAATCATATTATGCTTCAACGGTAAATTTCTATATAAATTCATGATTTCTTACCTTTCTAGGTTGTTGAGCCGTTGATTTAACTTTGTAATTTTTTTCAGATAACAGTTTTCATGGAGTCACCACATGAGTGATTTGAAAAAGATGAAGGATAAGATTGTACTTGCACTATTTCACCTAGAGAAACTTTTTCTGCCATATTCTTTTGATGTAATTGTTCACATAACTAGGCATTTAACTGGTGAAGTCATTGCTAGAGGTCTCATGAAATTCAGGTTGAGGTATCCATTAGAGAGATATAGAAATACATTGAAATGTTATGGTAACAAAAAATATCCTCTGGAAGCTTCAATTTCCATGGGATATTTAATGGATGAGTGTACTAATTTCCCATATTTCATATATTGATGAGGTTGAAACAATGATTGAAAACCCCTCCTATAATGATTATGGTCTAATTAGAGAATGAAAAATGTTTGATATGCATAATGATGAGTGGTTTGAATATCATCGATATGTTTGGTCAACACTCCATCATTTATTCAATTGATATAGAATGTTTAATAATTAATGTGACTTCTGTTTCTATATTTATTTTATTACATAAAGTTTATTATGTTTTGATTTTGGATTCATATCGCTGAGTTTAAATGTGAAAGGCCATGTGAAACTGACTATAAAATACTAAACATCATTTGAACACATTTCATTAGCGGTTCAAGACTCATGTACGTATAAATAATTTATTTAATATTTTTTTAGTGAAAATTAGTTGTATTTTCACAATAATTTATCCATTGAACTATGTGAAACTTTAAGACTCAAAAGATACACGATTTAATTACCCTTTTTAATGATCGAAGAACTCACCCAACTAGCTAATGGCCCATTTATTACAGCTCCTTTCTATAAGTCCTTAGTTTCTAATGGATTCTGATTTCGCATTAGCGATATTAACATGAACCGAGGAACACAAAATAGTGTTGTTTATTGTTCTTTTAACGGTGTAGGTTATTATTTTGGATTGATGAGAGTTATTATTGAGGTTATTTATTGTCGTGGATTAAAACTCATATTTCTACGTTGTGATTGGGTTGATCTTTTTCGTTGAATGAAAGTTGACAACTTTCAATTTATGTCAGTAAACATTAACAATATGCTATATAAATTTGAATGAGTAGTCAATGATCCCTTCATAATGACATCACATGCATAGAATGTTTACTTGGTCATTATGGATTTTGAATGGAATGGTGTGTTGAAACTTTATAGAAGATAGGTGGTTCTAATTGATCAATAGAAACCCAAATTTGTCGAATTACTGATCAAACACATGACCAAACAATATTAGTTATACAAGATGAAGATATACAATGTTCTAGAGATAAAATTGATGTCGATACGATATACTTTCATGACTATTGAAAATTTTAATTTTTTTCCATATCGTAAGTAAAAATAATTATTAGTTATATGTGTATAATAATTGGATTATTAAACTATATTTGTTTAATGTAGGTATGTAATACGGTGTTCATAATGGTTCACCTGATGATATCGGTATAAATGTATCCATTTTTATAAATTAATTAATTATAATTTTCCTTGTTTATTTCTGTAACTTTTTTTAAATTTTAATTAAAAATTTTGTTATATTTTAATTGACATATTCAGTTTTTTATCATGATCTAGAGCATAGTCCAACATATGAAGGGGTCCTGGTAGAGGGGTTTGATCCTTTACTCTGGAGCCTGATCGGATGTATTATTTGATGACACATTTTATCTAGTCGAATAAGTAGCTACTATATTGATTCCTTAGTTTTCAAATATAATATGAGACCCACACAGATTCCCTCTAAATACTCATGATTGTACTTCATTCCCCCATCATAGTACTGAAAAAATAAGGAATGAGGTTCAATTAAATTCAATGTTTAATTTTTCATGATATTGTTTTTATTATTGTTGCATCTATTGACAATTTTTTTAACAGGATTATTTGACATTCTATCTATATGTGTTTTGGGCCATATAAATGCCCAAATGCCAAAAATTTTGGATGAATTACAAGTCAATAGTGAAGAGAGATCACATGATACCATTTGTGGGTGTATCAGACATTCTACAACGAGTCCCTCCGTGTATTAATCTCGTGTTGTGGTAGGATTTTGTTTCATTTTGGTAGAGTGAGGTGAATATGGTACGATTTATTGAATTTAATCTATAAATGAATTTTGTTTCATATGTCTACTAACTGAATACATTTAATGTAGACCTATTCTGCTCGTCATTACCGTAATCCGGCGACGCAGGGATTGTCTTCAAGACATGGTAATCGACATGGGTCACATCTCAGAATTGATGTAAGTTTAGAATTACCTATTCATTCATATATTAAATAAATTTAAGTATGACATGGTGAATCCCTTTATTATAGTTACACCAATAGGGTGAGCAGATCGATCAGATGTCGATATGGGTGATGACTCATAGGGCGGGTGATACCAATGTTTCCGGTTTTATAGTAATATCATCATTTACTAATTAATGTATTTTTATTTTATAAAAATTATTCATATTAGTTAATTTATTCATTATATGATACAAGTTCAGTTTGAAGCTAAGTTTCAAGAGTTTCCAGTAGAGCAGTGTCATAGCACTGCGCAGAGAGATGAGATATTTCAGCATGTTGTGGGGTTTGACGGTCATGGTTATTTCTTGACATATGGTGGTCGTGTCCCATGATGTGAAGTTGTTAGAGAATAGGCGATGGGTTCATGCAGAGATGTAGATATGTGCTCACTAACTGAGATCGATGATGCCATACAGGATGTGCAACACAATATGGATGCATGGTATCAGCAGTTGCGTGCATAGTATGCAGAGAGATTATTATTGATATCAATATGTATCAATAAAGTGATGACACAATGTCCTATTGATGTTACCGAAATGGCACCACATGTAAACAATAAAACAATCCATTATCATATTGACTTATATTGATATGTTTAAGATACCTAATATTAAAATATATTGTAGGGTTCAGATATAGCTAGGGGAAATCAAAGTGATATTGTAGATCCAAAAAGGATTAACATGACTGAGGTAATTTAAATTACCAATTTAATATGAAACATTAAGAAGTAATTAATAATTATATTGATCCTTTAAATTTATTAACACCACTGTATTTTATTATTTTAATTGTTGTGATTTAATTCATTATTTTAATGATTACCTGATTCTTAATTATGAAATATTATATTAATCATCAATTTATTAACAGGACATCAAATGATGAGTGAGTTGTGAAATGGCCAAGCAGACATATGTTTTTTGAAGTGTTTGGTGGGCTCGAGAAAGGTGTGTGGGATAGTAAAAACCAGTCGAATGTCCTCATAACTCCAATAAAATAGACGAAAAAAAACTGACATGTGAATTGTGAAATGTTCAAGTAGATGACACATTAGTTGCAGGTGTTGTGTGACCGTTGTTACCGAAAACACAATTCTAGTGCCACAAACGACCAAAACATGCATTTAACGGTCATATGCATAATGAAAAACATCGAAATAACATTAAATCATAGTAAAACACTCTAATTGTTATTCATGATTTGTACATGTAGATTTCATGTCAATCTGACATGCGGTTTGTGCCTTACGACTGAATATATTTTTTAGGTGTTTGACACGCTTGAGAAAAGAGTATAAGATGGTCAAAACTAGCCAAATAAACTCCGAATTCCATAAAAATAGACAAAAACAACCGAGGAGTGAATTTTCAAATTTTAGGGTAGACAACATGTCAATCGGGGAATTCATGTGACTACGATGACTAAAATTGAAAATTCATTTCCATAATTGACCAAAATACGCGTTTAATGGTCAAATGCATATAAAACTACATCACATTGTCTTGAAATCACATGAAAATAGTTTAATTATTCTTATTTAAGTATATGAGGATATGACACATCAAAAGGACGTTTGGTTGGCCAGTACGGCAGAATCTGTTTTTATTAGGTGTTTGTGCCAATGAGAATGGGGTTTGGGTGGTCAAAACCAGTTGAATGACCTTAAAGTTCAATGAAAATATACGAAAACAACCGATGATTTAATTTTGAAATTTTCCGGTAGACAAAACATCAATCAAAGGTTTCATGAAACCATAGTCACCGAAAACACACATATGGTGCCATAAACATCCAAAACATGTGTTTAACTGTCAAATGCATACCTAAAGACACATCAATGACTTGAAATCACAAGAAATATTCCTAATTATTATCCAGGATGTTAATGGATAGACTCCACATCATAAGTAAGTTCTTTTTGCATGGAATGACTGAATATGGGTTATATAGGTTTTTTCTGCACTTGAGAAAGGTGTGTGAGGTTGTTAAAACATGCCAAATGACTTTGCAATGCCATGAAATTAGATGAAATCAACCATAAAGTGAATTGTGGATGGTTGGAAGGATTCCATGTCAGTTGGAGGTGTCCTATAATTGTGGTGATATAAAATTCACTTTTTGTACCACAAATGATTAAAATATGCATTTAACATTCAAATGAATATTGAACGACACTTGAATGAATTGAAATCACATAAAAAATATCGAATTATTATTTTTGACGTGTATGGGTAGACTAAATTTCAGTAGGACATGCGTTTTGGGTGGTATGACATAATATATATCTTTATGTGTTTGGTTCACTTGAGAATGGTTTGTGGAGTGGTGAAAATGAACCGAACAACCTCAGAATGCCATGAAATCAGACGAAAACAATCGGTGATTGAATTTTTAAATGGGCGAGTAGATGACATGCTAATCAGAGGTGTTGTGAGACCATAGTGGCTGAAAACACACTTCTGATTCCCAAAAGAACCAAAACACGAGTTTAACAGTCAAATTCATACTAAATGACATAGCAATGACTTAAAATCCCAAGGATACAACATGATTATTATTCATAACATGTACTTGTAGATGACACATCAATCGGGAATACGATATATGTGTTAGGGATGAATATCTATTTTTTGGTGACTGGAACGATTGAGAAAGGTACGTTGGGTGGTTAAAATTAGCCAAAGGTCCTCTAAATGCCATGAAATAAGACCAAAACAACTGATGAGTGAATTGTGAAATGTTTAGGCAAACGACACTTCAACTGGTGGTTTCATGTGAATGCGGTGACTGAAAACACACTTCACATTCCATAAACGACCAAAACACAAGTTTAAGGGTCAAATTCATACTGAACAACATCTTAATTACTTAAACTCCTAGGATAGAATTATATTTATTATTCTGTTCATGTATGATGATACAGAACGACAATCAGACATTCGGTTTACGTGGTACGGTAGAATATGTGGTTTTATAAGTTTGGTGCGATTGGGAAATGTGTGTGGGGTGGAAAAACTAGCCGAACAACCTCATTATGACATTAAATCAGACGAAAACAATCATAGAGTGCATTGTGAAATGGTTGGGAAGACAACATGTCATTCAGATGTTTCGTATGATCATAGTGACCAAACATCCACTTCCCATGCCATAAATGACCAAAACATGCATTCACGGTCAAATTCATATTGAACGACATCATAATGACCTGAAATTACAATAAAATGGGCTAATTAGTATTAATTATGTGTATGAGGATAAGTCATGTCAATCAGACATGTGGTTTATGTCATACTGTTGACTATGTATTTTTTAAGTGTTTGGCGTGCTTGATAAAGGTGTGTGGGGTGGACAATACCATGGGAACATCCTTAGAATTCCATGAAATCAGATGAATACAACCATAGAATGAATTATAAAATGGTAGGGTAGAGGAAACGTTAATCGGATGTGTCGTGTGACCATGGTGACTGAAAATACACTTTCGGTTCCATAAATGACGAAAACACACGTTTAACTGTCAAATGCATACCGAACGACATCACAATTACTTGATATCCCATGAAAATATTATAATTATAATTTGTGATGTGTATAGGATGACCAAAAATAAATCAGTTCTGATGTTTGTGTGGTATGACTGAATTTGGGTATTTTAGGCATTTGGCTCCCTTGTGAAAGGTTCATGGGGTGGTCCAAACTATCTGAATGACCTCAAAATATCATGAAATCAGATGAAAAAACGTGGAGAGTGAAATTTCAAAATTTCATGCATACAACACATCAATCGAAGGTGTTGTGTGACAATAATGACCACAAATTCACTTTCAGTGCCAAAAATGACCAAAACACGCATTAAATGGTCAAATGCAACCGAAAGACATCGTAATGACATGAAATAATAACATAATAGACTTATGATTATTCGTGATGTGTACGGGAAAATTATATGTCAATCAGGCATGCAGTTTGTGTGGTATGGCTTAATATGAGTTTTTTTATGAGTTTGGCATAACATATAAAGGTACATGGGGTGGTCAAAACTGGCCAAATGACCTCAAAATTACATGAAATCATGTGACAACAACCGACGATTTAATTGTGAAATGGATGTGCATATGAAGCATCAATTGAAGGTGTTTTATGATCGTCATGGATGAAAACAAATATTAGGTGCCATAAATGACCAAAACAGATGTTTAACAATCAAATGCTTCCCGAATTACATCACAATGACTTGAAATCACAGGAAAACATTCAAATTATTATTCGAGACATGTACTAGTAGATGGAACATTAATCAGACCTGTGTTTTGCATGGTACATCTCTATATTTTTGTTTTATGTATTTCATGTGCTTAAGAAAGGTTCATTGTGTGGTAAAAACTGATAGAACAGCCTAAAATGACTTGAAATCAAACGTCAACAACTAGTGAGTGAAATTTGAAATTGTTGGTGTAGACAAAATGAAAATCAGAGGTTTCGTGTGACCACGATGACCAAAAATGCACTTCCAGTGCCAAAATGACCAAAACACACGTTTAACAGTAAAATTCATACCGAACAACATCACAATGACATGAAATCATAGGACAATAGTTTATATATTATTCTCGATGATTATGAGGAGATAACATGTCAATATGATTTATGGTTTGCACGGTATGGCGGAATATGTATTTTTTATGTGTTTGGAACGATTGAGAAAGGTGTGTGGGGTGGTGAAAAAAAATCCAATGACCTTGGAATACCTGGAAATCAGTTGACAACAACCTCCATGTGAATTGTGAATTTTTCAGGCACATGACACATCAATAGGATGTGAAGAGTGATAGCGGTGACTGGTAACACAAAGCTGGTTCCATAAATGACCAAAACACGTGTTTAATAGTCAAATGCATAAAAGACGATGTCTCAATGACTTGAAATAATAGGAAATAGTCTAATTGTTATTCGTCTATGTATGAGGAGAGAACACGTCAATGAAAAATGCGATTTTCACCGTATGGCTAAATATGTGTTTCTAGGTATGCGGTGTACTTGAGAAAGGTACATGGGGTGGTAAAAATAGGCCGAACTACCTTAATATTCCATGAAATAAGACATAAACAATTAGAGAGTGAATTTTGATGTGTTTGGGTAGATACATGTCAATCAGAGGGGTCATGTGATTGCGTTGATCGAAAACACACTTCTAGTACCATAAATAAATAAAACAAAAATTTTATAGTCAAATTCATACCGAACGAGATTGCAATGAAATTAAATCAAAAGACAACCCTGTAAATATTATTTTTAAAGTTTACAATGTGAAAAAATGTCAATCAGACGAGTGGTTTGTGTGGTACGGTTGAATATGTTTTTTATGTGTTTGGTGTATATGAGAAAGATGTGTGGGGTTGTCAAAACCTGCCGAACAACCTCGTAATGCATTCAAATTAGACGAAAACAACTAGAGTGTAAATTGTAAAATGGTCAAGGAGATGAAATGTCAATAAACGGGGTCGTGTTACCGCGGTTACTAAAAACACACTTCTGGGGCGATGAACGACCAAAACATATGTTTAATGGTCAAATGCATACTAAGTAACATCGCAATGATTTGAATTAATAGGAAAACAATCTAATTATTATTTGTGACATGTACGGGCAGAAACACTTCAATAAGGCATGCAATATGCGTAGTACGACTTAATATCTGTCTTTTATGTGTTTGGTGCACCTGAGAACGGTCCGTGGGGTTGTCCAATCCAGCTGGATGACCTCAGAATGTCATGAAATCAGAAGAAAAATCCGGCAAGTAAATTTATAAATGGTTGCGCAGACGACATGACAATGAAATGTGTCATCTGACCATGTTGAACTAAAACCCACTTCTAGTTCCTTAAACGATGAAAACTAGCATTTAACGGAAAATAAATATTGAACGACATCGAAATGAATTGAAATAACTTGACAACAGTATTATTATTATCTGTGATGTTTACTATGATATGACACATCAATCGGACGTGTGGTTTGTGCGGTACGGCTGGACATGTGTTTTTTAGGTGTTGGCGCTGTTCAGATAGGTGTGTGGGGTGGTGAAACCCCACCCAACGAAGTTTGAATGTGGTGAAATTAGAAGAAAAAAAATCAACGAGTGAATTTTAAAATGGTAGGGTAGACAACACATCAATCAGAGGAGTCATGTGACCATGTTGACCAATAACACACTTGTCATGGCATAAAGGGAGAAAACATGCATTTAATGATCAAATGCATAATGAACGACATCATAATGACTTGAAATCACATGAATGCAGTCTAATATTTATCTGATATGTGTTAGAGGATATGGAATGTGAATAAAACATGTGTTTTGTGTTGTATGAATGAATATGTATTTTTAAGTGTTTGGTGCCCTAGAAAAAGTTTTATGGGTTGGGGAAAACCTTCCAGACGAATTTGTAATGACATGAAATCATTAGTCAACAACTGGCGAGTGAATTGTGAAATGGTCTGGTAGACAGCATGACAATCGAAAGTTTCATGTGATTGTGGTGACCAAAAATGCATGTTCATTCCATAAACGACCAAAACATGTGTTTAACAGTAATATACATATCAAACAACATCATAATGACTTGAAATCACTGGACGCCAATATAATTATTATTTGTGACATTTTCCATCATATGACACTTCAATCAAAAAAAATTCTGATTATAACAATGAATTAATTATTAAAACATTTAAAAATTTGTTTAAAATTATTAATATAATTTTAATATAAATTAATTTCAATATTTTACACTAAGATTGAATTGAAATATGTTATTTCATTTCAATTATTTGTTTGGATTTATTTTTCTCTATTATTTTTTTTATTAAATTTTGTAATGCAGTTATATTCAATGATGGATGTGAAGTTTGGAAGATGTTGAGATGAAGATATTTAAATGTGTATGGGTTGAGATATTTTTGAAATGTTTATTTGTGATTTTGAAATATAGGTTTTTTTATTTTATTAATGGATTTTTGTAAAAAAAAATAAATAAAAAACCAATAGAGACATCCATTTGGCGGTCTCTATATGTGGTTTTTGCAACACCAATAGCATCTGACATATAGAGGTCACTGTTTCTAAAGAAGAACTGGGCTATAATGTCTTCCATTTAGAAGAAACTATCGGTGCCGAGGAAATCACCTATAGTGACCACCAAATGGTCGTCTCTATAGCCCATGCCGGCTCATTTACAACATCTTCCAAATGGCAGACTCTATTAGCAACACCGACATGCCTAATGTGTCCTCCATTAGACAGACGCTAGGTTGCTGCTATAGACCATTGGTGGTGAATTTTGGCTGTCGCTAATGCTCTTCATTCTACTAATGAATGGACATTCAAATAATTCTATTTGGATTATATATATTTATTTTATGGTATTATGTGGGATAAAAGATAATCATTTTTCCTATGTATATATTAAAATATTTTTAAACTCTATTTAGATGGTTTCTTACTAACCATAATATGAGAATCTATTTTAATAAACTCAATATATGATGAATGTATGTGTGATTTATCGTTTTGGACATGTTTTGGTTTTTCAGATCAACAAATTGTATATTTAATCATCATTAAAGACCTCTAGTGTTCATGTTAAGGGACTATTTTTGTTTGTTTCATCTATATTATGACTCAAATATAATTTCATGTAGATTTATTCAATACCATGTTTCATAATGTTGTTTTAAATTTGTTTTTTTATTATAGGTGCATTGAAAAAAAATTCATCGATAAAAAATTACAATTTCTACTATATTTTATTATAAAGAATAGTCATAGACATATTGGTAAGGCCTTACCGTAGGTTAATATTGGAAGATTACAATACCCGTTTTTTGTATCATATTTCAAATATATAATTTTTATCATGGATTATCGAGATAATGTAGTAACTGTAGAGATAATTCTTAGAACAATATATATATATCATCAAATGAGCTTATTAAAGGGGACCATAAAGAATATGATTTTATAAAGAAATGATGTTATATTCTATTTTTAGAAAAATATAATGAAATTTTTTTAACGATAATAATTAAAAATGAAGGACGAATATAAAATTACATTAATATTAGTTAATTTAAATTTTTAGTTATTTAATTAAACTGTAAATTTGGTTAATTATTTTAAATTTTCAATATTTTTTAGTGTCATTTTTGTTATTTAATATTAATTTATCTGTACATCATGTATTCAGAGATTAATTATATGATATTTTATTATGTAAATCAGATAATTAATTACCTTGCAATAATTAGTTCACTAAGAAAAATTGTTTTTTGATTAATGAAACATAATGACATGAACAAATCAAAAAATTTATTAGGAAGAGGGTAAATATTATCCATGAATAGTGATGTTGATTATCACTAAAAATAATTTTCAATTATTTTTTTTAATAGAGAATGTTTTCTAAAACATCATTATAAATGAATAATTTTGTTATATAATATTTATATAATTTTTTTAGACTTCCTCCATTTTCTAATTAATGGTTTTAATTAAATCATTGTTACTTCTATGTATGTCCAATTTTCCTATTTCATGACCCTATACAAACTAAAAATCATTTTTTAATTTATTATCTAATTATATCACCAATAAAACCTTATTTTACAATTTTGTATTTTCCATTCCATTTCTCATTCTCTCCTAACACACTCTTAGTCACATTGTTGATTGAAGAAGTAAATTGAACTCAGTTCATCATTGTAACCACTCCATATTTTGTATCGTAGAAATTATTTTTATATTATTATATTGGATTAATATAAAATGGATTATGTCACGAAAGATATATCAGTTATGGTGTCTTGATGAACATAATACATGCATGATTCCCTTTTTAAAATTATAAATAAAATATAACACATAGTAAAATTAAATATTATGTACCCATAAAATTAATTCATATATTCCACATTCATATAATTGGGAACCAACATATAAATTTTTATCTCATGTAGTCTGTAAGGATATCATAAAATGGAAGCTATCACAAGTAATAAAGGCATAATCAATATAAAAAGGTAAATAAGTGAAAAAATACACTTAATCAATACCATGATTGAAAAACATATCATAGTATAATATCAATGTAATAATCTAGTTGATAATATTTAAACAAATATTAAAAAAAATTGAGTTTCTTATATGTTAATTAATTGAATATGTCATGATATTTCCTATAATTGGTTTGATTACACCATAATCCATTTAATATTACTGGCCATATATATTGTATCATTTGACCTGCTGATTCAATGATAAGAAATATATAACATGGAACCACCGGTAAAAGAATGTTTAATAGAATAGATAAATAATCAAACACTGATTTAATTAATATATGATAATCATCATCACCAAATATCACAACTTAATAATTAATATAGAATATTAATATTTTCAAGTCAATCAAATAACATTCTTAGTACAATATTTTATATAAATATGGTGTACTATTTTTCTTGAAAATCATAAAAATCATAAAATTGATATATTATTTGGAGAGAAATATAAATTCTCATTTATTATGACAACATGATATTAAATTTTTTGAGTGAATTTTAATGATGAAAAAATTAATCAAGAGATAAAATATGACCATCTATTCATCAAAAATAGTAATTCTATAATAAAATCACATCTTTTGGATAATTTATTAAAATGTATATGATTAATTTAAAATATATTTTAATTAATTAATTATATTTTTAAAAATATTAAAATGTTAATGGAGATGATAAATATAGTAAGATTATAATAGCTGTGTAAAAATTCATTAATTCCATATACATTAAAAAAGAAACAATCTATATGACATTTTTTACTGTATATCAATAATGAACCTTTAAAAAAATTATAATAATTAATTTAAACCATCTAAAATATTAATTAATATAAAAAAACATTTATAATTAATATTAGTAAATAAAATAGACTTCTTCAAAACAATTTTGAAAAATGAGGATATGGAAATAAAATATACATTATCAGAATGAGAAATATAATCAACTTCAATTATATAAATTTATTTTTCTCAATTCATTTTATATATGTAAAATAATTAAAAAAATATAAGAAAATAATTGAAAATTAACATATAAGTATTATAATATTCCTTTAATAAAAATATATCAAATCCTTATATAAATAGACATTAAAGTAAATTCATAACTATTTCGTAACATTTATATTGTGTCCCATTTTCTATATACACTATATTTGAGACATTGATGACAATTAATAAATATTTATTTTATTTTTTTAAAAAAATATGTAGTATATATAGCACAAGTATAAAAATATTCTCTTAATAGAAAATAACACAGAAAAGAGTGAAAATTGAGACGAAATCCCTTACCACACACATAAAATATTTTGAATTATATTCATCCACTTTTACAATAAATTTATAATTATTATACATACATTAATCACATATAAATTTATATAATATCAAATATAATCAAGTTATAAAATCTTTTTATACATTTTCTAACAATCATTAAGTTTAATCAATGTTTCTGTTTTTAACTTCATCATTTCAAATTAATATTGTATGTAAGGTGTCATGATACTTGTTTCTTTATTATGGTTATATTATATCCACAACTTTAATTAGGTTATAAAAATAATAAATTTTCCAAATTTTCATATTTATAATAATACATGAACATTTTCTTAGAAAAATAAATCACATAATGTGGTGGAGGTGGCCGTGTTCTGTACACATTGGTGAAGTAAACATTATATAATGGGTATAAGGGTAAGAAAATAGATTATATATAATATTTTAATAATTATATTTATGAAATTAATATCATTTATATTCAATTTCTTCCTCATTATGACCATATGTGTGAGGTTGTTATAGAAAAAAATTACATCTGTTCGAGAGGTAGTATTATGTTGTACGCACGAGTGATGGTTTTGTTTCTCATTTTTCTGAGAATTAGATGAATAAATATTATAACATATATAAAATAACATCCCTTATTACTGAATATCCTTGGTATATAATATTTGAATTGATATAATATAATTTAAGATGGTAAAATAAGAATAATAAATAACAGTGTTTGATTAAGTCAATTTCAATTATTATTATGAGATCCTTTAGATTTCCCATAAAGTATCATGGGTATTGTCTTTCTGGAATAGATGTATATCTCCAAAATGGATTTGTATTTCTGGGATTTTTTTTTCATATTTCATTTTATATAAATAGCTCAATCGGTGTGATTTAGTGATGGGGAGGTGGACCCCTTTTACATGTAATGAGGATGGAACACTTATAGTTTTATACTGTTTTTAAATATTTTTGGACACATTCAGTTAAATTTTCATCTATATTTAATATTTTTAAATGTGTAGATAATTGGGTATTGAATTAAACTTATAAAAAATGATATTGAAATGTTTTTCTATTATTTTATCCCTAATAATTTTAGATTGATCCCCTGATAAAAAAATTTATGTTTAACCACGATAAATTTTTTAATCATTTTTATTATTCATAGTGATGAAATATAATAGTTACATACAATGAAAAATAGTTTCTCTAATTAAAATAGTGGAATCCGTGTTATAATTTTCATTTATTACAAGTGAAAAAAATTAATATAATAAAGGATACTATAAAATTTATGGATAGAATATTTTTTCATGAATATTAATTTTTCAAGAATATTATGAGTCAAATTTACTATATGACTAGTAATTATAATTATATGAATTTATATTCATATATTTAGATATAGATTATATTAATATAATTTAAATCGTTTTTTATTTGGGATTATTTGAATTCTTTGAAATGGAAAATTATTATTCCCTTAAAGCAATTCATGAAATAACATTTTTTCTACTAAATGATGTTCTAATTATTTCAATAATCTAATAATAATTAAATTTTTTTTATTAATATTATAATATATTACTATAAATTAACTATTTAATTTTTAAAAAAATTTATATAAATTATTCAAAAAAATTATATATATAAATATATTAAAAAATTTCAAAATTAAATTTGTAGGTTTATGTGGATTTAGTGAGTATATAATTTTTATTCATCGTATCGAATTAGAATATTTTTCATTTAAATAAGAAAATTAAAATTATATTATAGTTTCATTAAAATGAAATTTTTATATTCCATAATTTTAATCTACGGCATTACATTTCCCCCCACCCATATAAAATTTCATCCTCAAAATATAAAAGTAAAAACATTCATAACATTGATGACACATCTTCTTTGTAACATCATATGTTTTCAATGTTGATTACTATATTTTATCATTATTCAAATTTATAATATGAGAAAATTATATTTTAATGAAATTTATATAATGAAACATCATAGGCTCTTTATATCACAACACTAGATCTCTAGTTTAATGAATCATCATAGGATATTAATAGTAATATAGATCAGGTTCCAATTATATTTTTTTAAATGAGAAAACATGTTTTTGTTCCATAATACACCTCCTTCACAATGATATGTAGAAGATATAGTATTCTCTAGAGATGAATGATATAATTTAAAAATAGTATTCTCCAGATATTATTCATTACAGAATATCAAATAGTTGTATGCATCATGTGGTCATTTTCCCTTTCATTCCAAAAAAATTATACCCTTACACAGAGATGCATTTATGAAAAAAATATCACCCTTTGTAAATTCAAAATAATTTATTCAATTGTAATCTTACCTCATTTTTATCATTTGTTATTTTATTAATATTAGTTTAATTAATATTTACCATCATCGATGTCTCCATAACATGTTTGTGCCCATCAATATTTTTTTCACTGAGTTCATCCCATCAATTAATGGATGTAATATCTTACCATATAATTCATTATATGGTTCCATTTGAAAACTATAAAAACATGTTATTCTAGGAAAAATTAAAAAAATATAATATTAATCCCATGTAGCTTAAATGTAATGTGATCATGACCACAATATTTATTTTATTACTCTAATAATTTTTTTGAAATTTCATTCCATTTGAAGGTGGTAGGAGGTGGTCATATCAGTCATGGTATAATGAGATTATAATTACATTCATAGAATTTAAAATCAAATCATGGATATTGATCAGATATAATTATAAATGGATTATAATGATGTCTTATAAAGTTATTATTTTACATTCATGTGATGATCTCAAGAGGAAAATCTTCTTTGATATTTATGAAATATGATGATTTGGTATTGCAGTCAGCAATAACCCATATAGAATCATTAATTTATTAATTCATTGTATTTTTTTTTTGAAAAACACACATTTGATTTCATAAGATATACTTTTTATAATAGGTAAAACATTATCAACTCTTCTATGATGTTTATCTCATTCTTCACTTTTAGAAAAACCTAGAATCTTGATTCAAAAAAAACAATTTCTCAGATTATATTATGAAACAAAAAATATTCCGTCAATTATGTAAAAAAATTCATATACAAAAGTTGTGTTGAGAAATTTGATATAAGAGAATCATATAATATTTTATTTTAATATTTATTATATATTGAACACATATTTCTTTCCAAATTTCATAGAATCATTATCAGAAATTACGTCTAACAATTTCTTATCATTCATTGTTTAATTTTCTTTTAAAATTATCAAAATCAATATATGGAAATTTCATATTTTATAATTAAAAAAGTTTCCAATCCGATTGTATAAGTTAATATTTTTCTACATCTATAAAAATTATCATATATATATTTACTATATTTATAAATATTTGATCCTAGTAAATCAGTATTTTGTTATGGACACCATAACATTCATAGTTCAATGTATCTTATACATTATTTTCCTATCATTTTGTTACTGTATTGAGTAATCATAATCCCTATGTAGATTAATAGGTAAACATTTCCTTATATTATGTAGTTTCTTTGAAAATATATATTTTAAACATTTATGACATTTGTATGTCATATATTGGTCCATAATGATAATGGATCCACATTATCACAGAAAGGATTGTGTATTCCTACTTATGAACATGGGTTAAATGGTCTTCCTAAGAGTCCTTAACTACCTAGATGAATAACAAATTACATTATAATTATGTATATAGTAACAACCATGTGATTTATTTAACAAAACACTATATATCACAAATCCATCCATTCTTGATAGTAATTTAATTATGGGATTAGTTACCAAATATCTCTAAAACTTATCAACACATTCTTTTCATTCATTTTTATAAATGGTCATAAACTACATATGTGTATCCCTTGGAAATGATTTTACCATTTAGGTAATACTTTTTACAATTCATAAGAAAAATAAATAAATACAAGGAAACTATATACCAAATCCTATAGAGAAACATAATCACATATTAATACCTTATATCAATTCCTATAGTTTTTTATACTACTCCACTAATCTAATTGTGTCTGTTGGATAGGGAGTCTTTGAAATATATCTTTCAGGACGAATTAAATCAATTAAAAACTAAGTATTACATTGTTGTGTATGTACATGTAATACCCCATGTAATAAATTAATTTGTTATTTTTAAATATACACATATTCAATTTTATTATTACTATTATCATCAATTAATCACATCGGATATTATTCACGATGAATCAGATTCAGAAGATCTACTGGTGATTGATCTAGAAATGACCAACATGATGATGTCTCCCCTCAAAAGACATGGTATTCCATATATTCATCATAGTTCACAATGTCCTCTTATTTGAGAAAATTTTTTATTATATTTTGAAACAAAATTTCTATAATGGATTATATAAAAAGTCAAAGACATGTATGACAAAAATGTCTACATATTGTGTTTGTTTTTGTGTCATAATGGGAACTCATACTCATATACTTGTAGTAGTGAAAATTCATCTATTAAATTTTACCAAAAAATCTATTATTAATATTATTGGAAATTATCTCATTTACTTGAAAAATATTGAAGACATAATAGAGTGTTAATACCCATTATAAAATAATGATATAGAGACATTCAAAGTTATTGTTATAGTATTTTGTACCACATAACTATTAACTTCTACTGTGTATGTAGTGATTTAACAATACTTGATTTCTCCCTTTGACTACTTCTATAGAAGGATTCTTTGATGCATGGGACATTTATATGATTAATTATCCATTTATATATAGTTAAATGTATATATATATGAAATTTATTTTATTCCTTGGAATTAATTTTTTAGATAATTGTAATCAATTGACATGTATGAAACTCCCATATTATTTTGGAATTTTCATAGATTACAATTATTATAATTTTCCCATGATGTAAATTAAACCATTAAATTTCTATTCTTTGAAACGTTTCATATTTATGAATCTATTAAAACCACTAATTTTCTTAATTTAATTTCATGATATATACTCTAGAAAATTATATCACCGTTTTGATAAAATATAATACAATATCATCAAATGATGATCATGTTTGAGAAACTCATTCCCTTCACATGCATAAATTTTTACCTTCACATAATTATTCAATTTCTAATTATATATTATGTATCAAATCCTCAAAAATAGGATATATATGTAAGCATATCTATAAACTCTAAAATAGCTTCCTATTACATTTTCAATAAGTTGATCATCATTCTTATCTTCTAACTCATTTCTCAAGATTGAATTTTTTATCAGTGAATTTAAATTTTAAAACCCTATTATTTATTTGTTTATTTTATATACAAACCCATTAATATATATCATCAACCATAATTAATTTTTATCACTTTTATGTATATATAATTCAAGTATAATTTAATCCCAATAAATACATCACATAGAAAGAAATATGTTTTTAGGTGACATAATCCATTTATAATATTCCATTTGATTAATATTTCGACTAAAATATGTATACTTTTATACCATGAAACAATTAAACATAAGTTTACCATTTCATGAAACATCATGTATCTCTATACTGGGAGGGTAATTATTCATACGTTGGACCTACTTTCATATAATTTCAATGATCTACTCAACTATATAACCATTTTATTTTGAATTTCATAGCAATGAAATATCTACATTATCCATGAGTATTGATTCCACTCCATTGACTATGAACTATTTAAAAAAATGGAATATAATGAATTAAATCAATGATTTATGTATTATAAATTATAGTATATAATTCTTTATAAGTTGTAACCCTTAATATAAAATGAAATCTTATTCATGCCTAATATCATAATAATAATCAATTTTTCATTGGGATTATCCTCGAATAAAAAAATATATTTTTAAAATCATCTACAGTTGTTTATATTAAGGATGTGAATTATCCAATGAATATCCCTTTGAGGTGTAAAACATGGTGTGTGGTAAGGTATCGTTCTATGTACATTACAATTATGGTTTAAATATAATTGAAAAAATATTTTAGGCTTATTATACCTAGATGCATATATTCCAAATCCATTTTTACATGTATTATCTACAATGTAATTTTTTTCATGGAGACAAACAATCATTAAATTAACAAAACATATAATATTATCTTATACTTATACATATTCAAAAATTATGTCATAGGTTTATGTTCTATAATATATGTTTTATAAAATCTATCTCCCATTCTAATAATATTTATATGATTGAAACTATAAAAACCCTAATTCTAGTAAGAAAGGATAATTTACAAAATTATGACATTGAAAAAATAAAAAAGGTTACATATCATCGCGTAAAAATCTGTTTAGCATCCATGAAGAGTAATAAAAAAACATGTTTCCCAATTTATCATTGAAATAAAATAAAAAACAAGTAAATGTAAAATATTTTTCATCCTTGAATCTGATTAATGAATTTCATTTTAATATCATTATAAAATTAAAAAATATATGTTTGACCTCAAACACTCATTAATGGTTTCATATAGTGGAATTTATCATGAATAAATGAAGAATATTAAATATTACATTGTAAATAACATTAAAAACATTCCATTTAATCAATAATATTATAAAATATTCAACCATGGTTAATATTAATGTAATATTAAAAATTGTAATAATAAATAAATTCTAAATTAATGAAATTCATAATTTTTTATGTCCTGATCATGGGTATTTAAAAATATATTTTTAAATTTGGTTATGTATAATCATAAACCCATTTAATATTGTTAGACAAATTGTCTGTCTCATGACACCTATTGATGCACCAATGAGATAACAATAATTGGTCACCAACCATTATTTCATATTCAATGAAATCCTCATATATTAAATGATCAATTTAATTCATAAAAATTCACCGTTATTAATTAATATCCTTATTTAGTATATAATTTTGGAAATTAATATTTCCCTATTAAATTAAATTACTTCAGTAATAAAATACTACATATTGGAATGGTTTTTTTAATAAATAAAATTATAAATGATACAATGAACATGGAAAAAAGAATAGAACATTAGTTTCCTCTAAATAATGATAATAAGAATGCACCTTTTTAGAGAATGTCAAAATGAACAATATTAAATGAGTTATAAAATAAGTCTTTCTATTCATTAGAATTAAATGTTTGTAATAAAATCGGGCATTTTATATAATCTATGAAAATGGAGTTGATTAATTTTAAAAAAATTACATTATATGATTTTCATTGAAAAAATATTGATTTAATTTAGAATATAGTAAATAACACAAATGGATATGGTGGTTGGAGAATTTATTAATGATGTATACGTTAAAAAGATTCATTCCCTTTTAACAGTTTATATATAATGTAGAGGATTATCATTTCAAAATACATTAAAAATATACCTTCTAACACATTAACTATTTCATGGATATCATAAAACTTAATTTAGAAATGATTTGGGTATATAAAATGTAGTTTTATAAAACAATTTCTAAAAATAAATACACCGTGTAAATATATACCCAATCAAATACTGATAAAATACTAGATTCATTTTTAGAAATATATAAGATTGATTCATATTAAAATGTATGTTTAATTTGTATGAAAAAGAATAAACTCGTGATATTCCTAAAGGATAATAATATATATATTTTTATAATATAATTGGTAAAATATTCTTTAAAAAATCAATAATATATTCTGTAAAATGAGATAGTAAAATAAATTAATATATATTTATTAAAATTTATATTTTAATTACATGAATGTATAAAGAATAATTGAATATATAATTACCATTAAGAAATATTTATTCATTCCATATACATAAATTTACTATTATATAACATCATAAAATAAAATAGGATTTTAATATCAATTACATCTCAATGGAGTGGAGATTGTATAAAATTTTGTACATCATGCTTCCAAAAAGTTTAATATCAATTAAAAATATTTATGAAAAATTCAAGTGTATAATAATAAATTCTGGAACCATATATATATATATATATCTAAAATATCATATATTAACAACTAAAAAAATATTGAAACATTTATGCTTATAATCTTTCATTATTATCATTGTTTGATGTATCAAATGAAATATTTTTCCTTTTATTTTATGTTTCATATGTTATCGTCAATATTTCATGATCATGGATATATCATATAATTAATGTTTTCAGGATATTAATATCAAAAATATTAATTACATAAAAATTGATTTTAATCTTTGAAAAACATAATATAAAGATGTAGCACATCGCTTCATGTATGTGTTAATGCACACATTTTCATGAGCGATGTAATCACTTTTTAACCAAATTAAGAGTATTTAAGTAGATTATATATTAAATTTAAATATTAATTATCATTTCGAAAATATCATATTTATTTATTAGATCTATCATTATGACATGCTCAATGAGGCGGTGATTGAAATCAACTTTAATTGGTTCTCTATGTGATTGTTTGTGGTAAAAACATATGATTGTTCTATATCAAAATTAATGTATAATAAGATAGATAGATATTATTCCATAAATATAATGAGATCATATAAAATGAGAGATAATTTTTTTACTATATATTAATTATATGATCATAACTGTTGTTTGTAAAAGGAGTAAAATAAATGAACATGCTTCGTACTTATGAAATCCAATTATTTTAATGTACATAATTATATCTCCAACAAAGGATCCTAGGGGTTGCTTTTTATTATGAAAAATTCAATATGAATTTTAAAATTATTTTTAAAATGAATTTTTGAAGGTTTATATCATGGTAAATGGTTCAATATGTTTAAATAATAAGGGGAAGATTTTGCGTTTTATATGTGAGGTGGGTAGCTTCACGAACCATCTTGGGTAACATGGAATCCTTAAAATTGAGCTGACAATGATATATCTAGAACATTTTATTATGTATTAAAATCAAAACATCAAAATGTGTAGTTTAATATATGATAAATTTGTAAAAACTCAATATACTATAGGGAATCTCATGAAAATATGATAATTACCCATAAACCTATAAATGATACTCTCAAATTCCTATGGATAAATATATATTTCCACTGAGTATCACCATACGCTTGGTCAAACTAATAAGAAGATAATTTAAAAATACCCAATGGAACATTTGGGAGTGACATAAAATCCCATAAGGGCCTCACCAAGGATTCAACAACAAATTAACATATGTAAATAACTACATAATTTATTCAATTTTAATAAAACAAAATTGATATTTAAAAAGAAATTAAAATAATTCGGGCTATATAATTCACTTGTTAGTAATACATTAGACATATGGATTTAGAAAAAATTTAATGAAACAATTTATATAAATTCATTAGTCATGTAAAACTGTTTACAAGCATTAGATAACATTTATATATAAAATATAAACAAGTGAGAAAAATGGTCATCTACCCAAATATATGAATGTTATAGGATAAATGATCCTCACACATTTGCATATGATCATGTAAATATGGGTATCCACATGTTCCTATGACATTGGCCAAAGTCCATTCATCGCTATCCGATCAGATATGTGACATATTTCACTATGTTTTTTTTCAATTGTAATGCATCAAAATATTGTTATCCCAATAACGTAATAACAATCTAGGATAACATTTTCTCTAGTAAAATCAACGAATCACAATTATTACTAAAAAATTTAAAATACAATTCATTAAATTCTATAAATTAAAAAGATCCACATTTCCCTTTAATAACCAAAACATCTTTTAAATAAAAAATGATATATTACATGATAAAACGATTGGGTTTCTATCAAAAACATTTTCAACTATTATTCTAATTTTTTTTAAAAAGTACATTCAAAAAATTAAATTCATTATTTAAATTAAATAATTTAAAGTCCCTAATTTTCTATCAATTTCATGAACACACCAAAATTCCACAGAATTGGGGGTTTTTAAAATTTTCATGCTACAAATACATTTTAACATTGAAAACCACCAATTAAATGGAATCATTTTTTTAATAAACCAATTTAATGGACGTTAAATTAATGTAATATAAATCAAAAAATTTATTTTAAATAAATACATTTACATTTAATAATATTTTGACGACATAACAATACCAACAACATTTTTAATGGAATAAAAAACCAAATAATGCAACCCTCAGATTAGAAGAAAGGATAAAATTTTATTAGAACAAAAATTATAAACAAGAATCCAAAAAATAAAGACAATGTACATCATTCCCAAGATGGTCTATCAAAATCCAATAAGATAAACAGAAAGCGTTAGAGAGATAGGGCGAAAACATTAGCAAAAAGAGACACCAAATTTGGAAAAACAATCTGTCATTGAAAAAAATGAATTAGAAGGAATTTAGGGCTCCATGATCACATGGGGATAGATCTTAGGTCTATATCAAGGAATTATAAAGAATATAAAATTGAAATTTCAATAGTGTATCTAATTCAAAAACAACACTCAAGACATTACACGAAGTGTAACCCAATAACATGTCATTTAATTGAAAAATCCAAAATTTTCTGAAAAATCCAATCACTATTTTATTATAATGTGATATAATAATTTTAGAATTTACACATTTTTTATCCACATTACTTGAAATTTATATCCCACAATGTCTATATAATTATTATGTTTTATATTAAGAATCCAACAAATCATTGACTTATCCATTATAGGGATCCTCTCAATAACATTTTTCCCTACCCAGAAAAAGAAATTTTAAATTCATTAGTAGCATTAAAAATACCTTAAATATATGTAATAGGATGTCACATCCTCCACACCATACTGAAAATATTTCCATAGAATGCATGTCTAGAATCATCCATCTCAAAATGGTGAGACCACTTTTCTCTCATAAAATCCTCTCTTTACTATGACTCAACAGAATATGAACTATTCTAATAGTGAACTAGAAAAAAGGTATAATCCTCTAATGAAGTAACATGGTTTCATAATCAACTATCCCGACTGGTCATTCAGTCATTGAAATAATAGTTTTAAACCCAAGATCACTATAGTTCAACACATGTAATTAATCAAACAGATAGGTTCATAGTTGAGATACATGGAACATGTCATGTTACAATTGTTTCTATGGTGGAAGATCTAAATGGTAAGAAACATTCTCGTCCTAATCAATAACCTAGAAAGGTACAGCAATGCAATGATAATGTTAAACTTTTATCCAATGTTTTCAATGAACCATCCTGGGTGAAATTTTAACGAACACTTGGTAACCTACTGAACGTACCAACATCTTGTCATGGAGATCTACATAATACTTATATCGACCTTGTTCTATCATTATCCTATGAAGAATGAATTGAATCCAATTTTTCATAACTTGAACCAATATTGTTCCATCCAAGGAATATTCAACAATCTCCAACCAACAACATGGAGATCAACAATGATGTCTATATATATCCTCAAAAGGATCCATTCTGATCAGAGACTAGTAACTTTTTATATAATAAAACTCAACTAGGACCGTATGATCATCCCAATATATACCAATGTCGATAACACAATCGTAGAGAATATCCTCAATAATCTATATAGATATTTATCCCTATAAATCAAAATGTTGATGGTATGTCATGCATAATTTGACATGAGGTCACATTTCTTCTCAATGTCCTCTCCAAATTGACAAGTTAATTGGGGTTGCCTATTATAATTTATAGAAGATAGAACTCCAATAAAATGAAAAACTCCTTCACATACAGACTTAACAATTACACAATTGTTATTGTATTAAAAATGGAATAAAATTGAACAGATTTATTCAAAAAATAAATTACAATCCATATCAAATTATTCTTTATATAGGTACATAATAACACAACCACAATGTCTATAGATATTTCATTCCACTTCCATGTTTCCACTAACTATGGATGATGAAAACATGAAATCATCTGGTTATCGTCCTTGACCTGTTAGAATGTATAATATCGAGGGAAATTTATTAAATACCCAATCACATTCCTAGACACTAAATTATACACGTCATAAAAATGAACACCGTAACGTTTTCAGGGTTTCCTTCCCACGAGATGTTTTAGAAATCCCCTACACCATTCCATACTACTAACATCACAATAAATAACTTATGGATGAATAGAATAACCTCTGTGGAAAATGAAAAATCATGAATGGTATCCCCACAATAAAAAGAGTCTATAGTGTTGTGAATCTCATATTCAAAATGTTGTTCTGTAAGAGTCATATAAGGGAGATCATATGTCAACTAAACACTGACCAATGCTACCTCAAGCCCTTAAGTGATTGACTCAAATAATCCAATATGAAATGAGTTCCATCGAGTTACAATCTTTTGAATATTCTTTAATAGAATGAGTCAGATGATACCTAATCGATGAATCATTGATAAAAATTCCGTTCCACATGGTATAGGTTATTTAATATTTGTATAATTGAATCTATTCCAGCCAACAACTATGGGAGGGATTAAACTATTTTTTTAGAAGATTTAATTTAACCTTTTATGATATGAATAAAAGGTATTCAATTATCCATTATTTTAATTCAAACACCTCATATGACTGTACGAAATTGTTGTAATATCAATGTAATAGATCCAATAATTTTTATCATGTGGCCTAATTTGATGAAATACATATGAAACGGCATGATCACCATGAATAATAACACAACAAACTATCAAATAAAAGGATCATAGAAGACCAAACAGAATTACAAATTTTCTAGAAGAATAAAAATTGGGGTAATCATCAAATTATGTTTCATCTCAGAAAAATAACTCTGTCATTTTTCAACTAAAGGAATCAATATTCCCTTCCATGTTCTGGTATTCATCAAAGAATCCATGATTTATAATTCTTTAAAAATATGATGATAATACCTAGATAAACCCAACAATCTATAAATGTTGAAAAAAAATCTTCATCCCTATGTCATAAAAAACATTACCTTTTTATGGTAAAACTAAATAGATTTTTGTGATTCCACATTTCCCAATAATTTCAATTCTCGAATCCATGAATCACATTTATAAATGTAGGAATACAGTCAGTGATTTCTCCCAATTCCATAACTACTTTCCAAATAAGCACATGATATTTTTAGACTCAGATTATATGATTATGGTATCAAAAAATAACACCATAAAATTATCAAGATGCTCATGGAAAAGTTTATTCATAAAATACATAAACATCATGAGAAATTGAAAGACCGAAAGGAAAAACAAGGTGATCATAATCATTGGCCCTTTCCAGAAATGGAATTTTTATTAATGTACTATTATTTTATTCTCAAATGATGGTCAATAGACTAAATATAGATATTTGAGAATCACTTTTACCATTTCAATAGATCAAATAGAACATCACTCTAGGGAAACAACTACATATTCATTTCTATGACTCTATTGAGTTTTCTATAATCAGCACAATAACAATGGGAACCATAAGACTTATCAGGAATGAGAACATGTTCCCCCGATGTGAAACACACTGGAGTATAATGCATTTCACAATATGATCATCCAACAAAGTCTTTATCTCAGTAATTATAGATACCACTATACAATAAGATGTTATACAAACTATTTGAATACTTAGTACTAGATGAATTGAAAACACAGCCTCATTTATCAGTTTCATCCAAGAGATGTTAGAAGGAAAAACATCCGGATACAAGATGAAAACTATCTTGAGATCAAAATACAATGAATCTATCACCATATCAATGAAATACATAGATTGTAAATTCTGCGAATCTTAATAAGAAGGATTGTCTATACTTGTCTATGGATCCCATTATCCTTGAAGACATTGTACACACCATCAAGCATAGTAAAGGAGACCCATCATAGATAAAAATAAATAAAAATTTTTTTCAAAATGATCTAAGACGTATAATAAATGATGCAACACAATATTATATCAAGTAATAGAAAACTCTATGAAATCTCAACATCTAATAGAGAGAAAACAAAAACAGGACTACAAACACCATTCTATATCTTTGTTCCAAGGGGTGTAGTAATATCCATCACATAAGACAACAAATCCATATATAGAATTTTCATATTAAAAAATTGATATAAATAAACTAATGTGTTGTAATTGTCTTAAAAAACAATTATCTTATGATGAATCAATAGTGTTGGTACCCCTTAGACTCACTGGACATGTATCTTCTGCCTCTGGGGACTCTACCACTATGTGAAGAAGATTCATTCAAGATGATTGTGGATGTAACCCATTTTTTTGATGAATCTGATATCATTAATGTTTTAACAGATGATGATGATCACATGCCACTTTACAGACCGTAAAATACATGAATAAACTTTTACATGTGACCTCAGGGTCAACATGAGAAACATTTCTAGGGTGCCATAGTGGAAACCATCTTAGAGTGACCGTCCTTATCACACTGGTAGAAAATTAAATGCATTGTTCCTATAACATATGGTTGTTTAGAAAAACATTGATGTCGAGAAATACCATGCTAATAATCATGCATTCTTTAACCATTATATGAAAACAAAATTCCATTAGTTGTAGAAGATACTCCCATCAAGCCTAAATTCCCATCCAGGACAATCTAGACCATCTATAATCTATTCGACACCTCAACATAAGAAGGAATATTAAGAAATAATATCAAGAGAGTGAATATTTGACCAATGTGAAAAATATAATATTTTATTTTTCATATTTTCATTTGATATTATTACAGGTTAAATCAACAAAATCTCAGTAAAAAGTATATCATACTCTTTCAAGGAATTTTCTAAATTCTAAATATTAAAAACATTACAATACTTGACCAACACCATAGACTATTTATAGTACTAGGAGATGAAAAAATCTTTGAATTATTTCTAATATAACCCATCAATATTCTTCATTATCGCCATCATGTCAAATAATATCCTTCGCAGTCCTTATAGCACAGAGGTTGAACATTTCAACTTGTTTTTATGAGGTGTTTTATATAACCCATATTGATGCTGGATACATCAGAACCATTCCTCAACCTATTATGGATAATATTATCTTTTAAATTATAGTTATTTTGAAAATTAAATCATGAGAATGATTCTAGAGATCATCCTTTTGAGGTTCCAAATCTTGAAACTAAACTGGAGGTGGTGGGGTTTCTTATCCCGAAGCATTGGAAATTCTCACAATCACCACAACAAAAATCCGGTTGAGGAGAGGATTAGCTCTATGAGGCTCATCAATAACATCCTGATGGATATGATTCACATATATTCTCACAGTAATGATACCACACAACAACTACTAACCACTTTGAGACAACAAATTGACTTTTAATCAATCATGAAATTGAAAAAAATAATCTCAACAGATAAATAACAATATTTGGATTGCCATAATTCTAAATAGAAACAATGGAAATAATTAGAACTAATCAACAAGATTTTAGTCTCACACCAACGTTGATGACATAAATATCATTGTGGTGATAAAATTCCATGAAATCAAATCACAATTGCCTCCAAATTCTCAAAAAGAATACACAATTTCATATTATCTTCAACAAGAAGCTCAACCAATATCTCTAATATATCTTTTTCAAGAACCAAACCAGGTAACCTGGTAAACAGATAACTGAGTTGTCACTAACATTGATTGAACGGTGCAGCTGATCACTATGGGTTTGAGACTAGCACCTGGTATCATTAAAAATGATATATGGAACAATCTTCCCAAAAATAATTGTAGAAATAGAAGAAGAAGTAAATATTAATATAACAGAAATATTTTTAGGTAGTATTGAACTATGATATAAATTGTTTAACACACCATTGTAAAAAAAATTACCAAAAAAGGATAAAAAACTAACCACCTATGAAAAAAGTCTCATATTTCCAATGATCATGACTGATTGCAACCATGTGTAACCTTAACCTAGTTCAATCATAGATGAAGGTAACATCCAAATGCACAATTGAAAATGTATTGTGGGAGATAAAATACCATTACTGTATCATATAGTCTTCTATAATACATGAAAACATTTAATTAACCAAACAAATATTCAAATTTTAATAAAAATCATTGTGACTTCAAAGAAAATTTTAAACAATTCATATTTTATGTTAAAAATGATTTAAATACATTTGTATAATTGAATAATGATCATATTATATAAAAAAATTTATACAAATTAATTAGGCATGTAAAAAGCTTTAAAAAATAGAACAATTTTCTACCTCAAATATAACCAGTCAAAAAACATGGAAATATCCCAAAATATACAAGTGTTAGAAGCTACTGTATCCACACACACTCGATGCACATCAATGCAATATGTGTATAAAAAAGTCCCTCTGACACTTTATAAAGGTGACTCCTCACCATCCCATTAGGGACGTGTGCTACTCCACTTTGTTTTTTCTAACATTAAAATGTTAAAAGGGTTCTATGATGATAAATCACTATATACCAAGACTTTCATGTTATCTAGTACGATGAATTATAGAAACTTTTATTTAAATTTTTTTATAATACTACTAAAACCATTCCCCCATATCAAAAGATCCAATTTACTATTTAAAAATCAAAACTCGTTTTAATTCAAATCATGCATTTTCAATGATAAAACCATTAGGTTTAGTTATAAACTATAAAAAGACAATTGTTTTAAATAAATTTTAGAAATTAATTTTAAAAAATTAATTTCATAATTTTAAATCAATAATTTATATAAGAAAATTCTCCATTAATTTCAAAAATACACAAATATTCAATGGAATTGGGGGGTTTTCACATTTGTATCCCACAAAAAACATAATTTAATATTAAAATATATAAGTTATATTTAATTAGATTTTAATAAATATTTAGAAATAATATTTTTGAAATATAATTAAAATCATATAACTAAATTTAAATCAAGCGATTCGTTGTTAAAAATATTGGATATTATAACAGAACCACATACATTTTTTCACAAAACACAAATCCAACAACGGATCTAGTCAATAATGGAGAAGGATAAATAGAACTAGGAACTAAATCAATATTTAAATAAACTATGATTAGATCCATAAATTCCAATATGATCTATAAAACTCCAAGAAAGTTACTGAGAAATCGATTGAGAGATAGGGAGGATAAATACCCAAAAATCAACTCATCATTTTCAATAATGATTATTCCCTTAAAAAACAACTCAAAATGATTTGAGGGGTCATAATTGTTTTTGGGAATGGATATTAGGTATTGGGAAAGGATTTATGGAGAAAATATCACAATTTCAGCTTAACAACCTATTTTAAGACAACAGACCTGAATTTACATTCCCTGTAACCCAATTAAACATTATATAATAGAAAAATCAAATAATTTATAAAAAACCCAACCAATATTGATAAAAAAATGATTTATTATTATTTCATAATCGACACATCATGTACCCACATTAGATGAAATATAAATCCACATAATGATATAGAACCATTATTTTTTATGTTGAGAATCCAAAAATCAACAACATCACTATTATAGGGCTCATCCTAATCCCATTATAGCCATATATATTAAATGAAAATAGAAAACCATGAATCAAAATACTACATAACTCATAGAAATATAACGGGATGTCATATGTAGGAGAGATATTATTATTCAATGTTTGAAAATATTATTTAATCACTTTTATGGATCCATGATTCCAAACTAACTCTATTTAATTTGTTAGATAATATGGGATCTATATCAAGAAAAAAAATTCACACATTTTTAGGTAATTATAAACTATATCATATAATACATACCCCCATTGATGGTATTTTAACTTAAAATGGTGTAATAAATTTTGACAGTATTCACACATCCAAATCACCCAAAACAAAATAGGAATAAATTAAAAAATATATATTATTATTTTATATATGGAATCTATTTTATAAAATTATATTACTATATTTGGAGTTAAATAATTTTAATATAATATGTCAAAACCAGAAAGGAATCGATTTCTCATGAAAATGCATTATTTTAGAATAATATGATCTTACCATATCTATATGACTAGTAATCGTCATTATATTAATTTATATTCATATAATTAGATATATAATATTTTTAATGAATTTATTAATATATTTTTTTATGTAAAAATTAATTACATTTTGAACTTTGTAACAGTTTTTTGAAAAATATTCATTTTTAACTTCCAAATGATATTATTTTTATTTAAATAAAACATAATATCAATTCAGTAATTTTTATATAAATTATTATATACTATTTAAGTGAAATCATTAATTTTTTAATACTAAATATTAAATTTTTCATTAAGGATAATCTATATGGGAAAATTTATATAATTCAAGGGTTGTTTTTGATATATTATGATTTAAAACAATATTTCTCTTATCAAATTATATTTTATTCATTAAAATGATAAAATTTGTATTTTACTATAATTTTAGTAAAATAAAATGTTCATTTAATATAATATGAACCCAGGGTGTTCCAATGTTCATCATTTAGAAAACCAATGTTAGTCACCGTCCATTACTACATCTCTCGGTTCTCTCATTGTTGGTTCATACATTATTTTATTATACATCTAGATAAAAATATAAATCACTATTGTATCCATAATCTAAATAGAGTACGCAAATATTTTAAAAGTGTTTTCCAAAATATTAAATAATTTTTATTTAATGAATATAGAAAAAACATGTTTTCATTTTTATGTAATAGATTTAATGTTTTTATAAAAATATTATTAAGATTTTTAATTTCGTAAAATAATTTACAACTATTGTGATGAGTTTTTTTGTCAATTTTTTAATTTAATATGTAAATGTGAAAATTTTTCTATCATTCTAACTATAATATATATTCCAAATAGTTCTTTAATAATGTTATAATAATAATAATAATTTATTTGTTTTCTAAAATTTATTTTATATTCATCAATTTTCTATTAAATAAAATGATATCATAAAATCTAATAATTAAAATAATTTTATGTCGGATTATTTTAATATAAAATATTTATGTTCATAATATATTATATGAATTTATTTATGATCTCTGAATTTTTTTATGATAATAAGTGGTCACTTATTTGAAATTATTTTAACATTGAGATGATGATTTAGAAATTTTAAATAATTATACTCTATAGAATTACAACATTAAATAATTTCGGGGTTTATTTTGTTAATTATAATTTTCATAATTTGTTTAAAATAATTTACCTTGATTATTCTCTATATTTTATTTATTATGGTGTTCATTCTTTCCTTTTAAAAAAATGACTCTTCAATCAGTGGTTGGGCATGCGTTTTTATAAAGAGACTACAGTTGTACTATAATAGAACTATGGAAGCAACAGAACTGTACCCCAATCGAATTTTTAGTGGTTGTGGCCATTATATTAGGTATTACAACAACATGATGAAGATCATAACATATATAAAAAATACTCCTGCTAAATCTATGAATAATAATATGTAGTAGAGGGTAGAAAATAAATATAAAATGATTTTATGAATTTTCCCATGTTTTCAATGGTTTTTTAAATTAATTATTAATAAAATATACATAATATTACATTCTATTAATGTTTTACTAGATAATGTTCTTTTTAATAATTATAAATAATGAATAGTAAATTAAATTAATGTTTTACTATGATGTATCTGTTGAGTCTATGATCTATTTTTCGTTTCAATGGTTGAAAATGTAATTAAAATTCGTATAAATATCCATACATGGATACAAATACTCAATAATTACTATATATTATACAAGGTGTAAAATTAGAATATAAAGGTATATGTGAGTAAATACACATGGATGGAACTTTATGAATAATCAAAATTAGAATGAATATTACATGATAAATAATAATATAAATACAACTACTATAAAATTAACACAATAATATACCACAAAACCATGATTATAAATATTCTTCGTAACATCAAAAATTATGCAACTTTAGAAGTTTAAATCCCTGGAAATCCCAATAATGTGTTTATATTAAATACAATAAATTCAAAACTATGGAAATAATGTAAATTTTCACATCTAAGTTTTTCTTATGATTCTAAATATATTTGAAATTATTTCTCTACTAGTATATTTGGGCAATTAGAATCATAAAGTACAATTGATATCATAATGATATTTATTTTGATTCCATTTAATCTACAAAACTATTTGTGTATTCATAAATCATTTTTATTTTAATTATAATTAATTTAAAAAAATGCATAAAATCACATTTAATTATAAATTAATATTATTTTAATAATGTTTCGATTCTATGGGTTAATTGTATATATTCTTATTATCTATCTATATCCAAAATGTTAACAATTCTTTTTTCACCAGTGTATAAAATTTCATGAATCCCAACTTAAGGTCATTTCGATAGTTGTAAAACATAAACTATTAGTGCATGAATGTTTTATAATTTTGTTTTAATTTATAAAAGGATACCTTATCAAAAACATTTGTTTCACAATTAACATTTCATTATAAAACAATTATCATATATCTGGATTCAATTTTCCTTGAATTTATATAAATGATGATTTATTACCATCACCAACATTATTTAAAAATAAAATAATTTTATATAATATCATACTAATATATTCACTTTTTTAAGACCATTAGAGGAGTAAGTTGATTAAAACAGTTAGTACCTCATAAGATGATGTTCAAACCTATATGAAGAATAGAATAATATTATTTTTTTAATTTAAATAATAATAAAACATTTTTTACATTATCATCATGATGATATTCGTATTGAATATAAATTCTATAAACTTATTGGTATTAAATTCATTATGGAGTATAAGAAATCAATTTATCATATTAGTCCCTCTAGTGAAATTGATGAAATTAATATAAATATATTTCTATGTTAAATTGATAATGATAAGTATCATATAAAATTTTAAACATTACGAATTTATACATATTCATTCTTTTTTTATAAATCAAAATAAAAAATCAAATGGATGTATATTCATGAAATATATCATGAAATTATAAATAAAATAAGCACATTTATATGGATTAAATGTACAATATTTACATATTTTAATTGAACACTATAGTGGAAAATCTAATTAATTGATAGATTCAAAAATGTTATATTAATGTTTTATACATTCATATTTTATTTTTTTTTGAAAATTTTATATCTAAATAATCTTGAAATAATTATAGAATCCCTTTTAAATATACTTTTTAATTTGGATATGAATTCCCAAAACATCTATCATTTTTATAATTCAATTTTTTATGCATTTATACATGGAACTTAATTATATAGAAAATAAATATTAGCATTTAATTAATCCCATATAAATTTTTTATATCCTAATTTTCTCTAAATAATGATTCACATTTTACTAAATCAGTATATATATAAGTTATTCTATTTTGATAGTTTTTTTCTTTTGGTACATCTCCCACTTAATATCCTATATGAAATATATATTTACAAAATATGTTTTTTATTATTGATAGTTGACTTGATGATTTGTGTTTAATATTATTTTCATTGTCGTTATTTTTTATTGGAATAAGATTCAATCAATATAGAATATTTCTACATAAAAAAATTTAATTCTATAAAAACTAATCAATTATAATAATGATATAAAAAAATATTTAAAATTAATATTTATTTTCACTATATAAATAAATTTCAAAATAAAACATAAATATATGTAATTTAATAGTAATATAACATATATTTTTCAATGATAAATTAATAACAAAAACATTTTGTAATCTTTGATTATTTTCTTAAACTTATAAGTTGATAAAAAATATAGTAAAACTATATCCGTATTATTTTTATATTATATAAAATTTTATAATTAAGAAATGTTAATAATACATAAAAAATTAAATTCTATAATAATATTATATATTGTATCATTTTGAACAGATTATTAACATTCTCATTCAAGGGAATCTATTGATTTTTTTTGAATTTTTTTTATCCTCAAAACATATATAGAAAAATAAACTTGTAAAATTGAAATGGTTTTATGTTTCATGAATATTATCAGGAAGATAGTTATATTAGGTAATGAGGTACCGTCTTTACATAAAAATATAATTTAGATAGTGTGGAAACATTGATCAAATTTTCAAATAAAATTATCATTCACACATTTTTGTTTTATTTTTAAAATGCATGTTGATGGACATTAAATTATGTATAATGAATGATTTCACAAAACTGTACCTATCAAAACATGTATCATTTTTAAAACAATTATGAGAAATAAAAACATGATCTATATATAATGGAATATTCCAAAATAAATTATATTATATTGATGATATAGTTAATTAAAGGTGAAGTGTTGTGGTTAATATAAAAATAATGAATTCTTAGATATGGATGACAATGCTGATGATTTTTTTTTTAAACTATGAACCATAAAAATGAATAGTGGTGATGTATTTTCGTATAATTATATTAAAATTTTAATACTATAATGGAGGATTAAGAGAATAACATCGTGTTAATGTCATAGAATGGATGAATTTTTTTAATGAATTTTTTTTTACAATACATTTATTTATTTATCTAGTAAAATATAATATTATGTGGTTGTAGAGTATTTCATTTACTCTTTATATAACCATATATTAAATTAAATTTTTGAAGTATAATTTTTAGAATAATTTCTACCTTATATATTATATCATGTTATACAATCCATCAAACTTGTCTTGAATATTGAAAATATTTGAAGGAATAGATTCTTCATATATTATAATTTGAATGTATGACATAAATAAATGTTACAAAATTTATTGATTTATTGAATGATTATCCCAACATTGTTATAAATTCCCTACAATCCTACATTTCATATTTCTGAAAATTTCAAAATATTAATATATTTGTGAAATATTTTTAGAATTTAAATGAGAAAATTAATTCGCCAAAGGTGGACATTCTATTTCATGGACAAGATTTTAATTTCGGTTATGAAAAAATTCATTTGGTTAATGATGTAGATGTAATATAATTCTTTTAAAATGAAAATTTCATTTTTTGGAATTGGTGAATAATTTATTATCTATATGATTCACAATAATTAATTTTCCCTATCATTGATTGATAATGTTAAGATGACGTACTTTCTTCATTAGGGGTATTTTCATTTAGAATTTGAAACTATTATTAATGAAAAATATAATTCAAATTAAATTATATTTTATTTGTTTTGAAAAAATAACCATCATGAAATTGGTAAAAAAGGGCCTTACTTCTGATAGGAAATTCATTACGTAATTTATTCAATCTAGATTGTTACTGAGAACAGCTATGCTAGAGATAGTTTTTAACCCAGAAATTTTTGTATTTAGTTTTTAATCTAAATAACGTTTAACATCATTAGTTATATGATAAAGTAAATAATTTAGTAATTTCACAAAATTAAATGTTGGGCTATTGTCCATATATAAGACTCCATTAATTTTTATTTTTCAGAAAAGGAAGAATCCTAAATATAAATCTCAGATATTGATTTCATCATACTACCATTTTAAATGGGGGACCATTAATAAATTTCGATATATTTTGAGAAATCAATGTGATAGTGTTTTACATATTGGATCTAGACAAAAATGGAAACTAATGAAGGATTGTTAGGGGAGAAATAGATGATTCCATCAGAACGTTTTGTCTGACCCAGGCATGATGAATAGGCTATATCAAGACCAGAAGAGGGTAATATTTTTCAATGAAAAATAATCAAAATAAAATTTATTGATGTTTTTTATGATGTTGAAAATGTTTTTGAGCATGTGGATCAAGGGAAAGAGATTGTTGAGAAATAGTATCACATATAATATTATCACAAGGTATATTTCTTGTGCCTTTAAATCCTTCCACTCATTTCCACCTATTCTATTATAGTAGAAGGATATGTATTGAGAGACATATCATTATTTAATGGATAGAAATTTTTGGATTTAATATATGGTGTAAATCCATCATGAAATATCACTCTGAGTCTTCTCACTCTTATGACGATTTTATTATTTGAATGTGAATGAATTTAGGGAGACAAAAGCTTTTTATTATTGGAGATTTAGAATATGATATGAAGGTATTTGAGGAGATCAGAATTTAAACAGTTCTATGAGCCGAGTTTGAATCCCTTCAAACTCAACTAAAATATTTTTAATAAAAAAAATTCTGTGAAAGATCATGAATATTGTACCACGTCATCAGGAAGAGTCCATATATTTGAAAGATGATTCTATGAAAAGTATGCTTTTAATGAACTGAAACTTATGTTTAGAAGATAATTTCAATTGATCAAGTATTGTCATTAAGTATGAACCTGTACACATCGAACCACCTCTCCTGATATGATAATGTGATTTGGATAAATAAAAATTTTGATCAATGAATCCATCAATAGGTTTCACACTATCCATAGTGATAATACACTATTGAATGTATGGTTAATCATTCCTATTCTATGATGCATGATATGAAAATGGATCAACAACCCTATACTATATATTAAGCGTATATATCGACAACGATATATTTTCAAATCCATGAATGTATGGAATATCAACCCTACGTAGGAATCTTGAAACACAATTCATAGCCTATGTTTGGGAAACTAAATCTGTGGTTTATAAATCTGACATGAGGAATCTATTGCTAAAAAGGATAAATGTATAGATCATCATCCCTATGTTACATTGATCCATAAGATATCCAAAGATGAATGTATGGATAGTGAACCATACGATTGGAGTAACCATACACTATGAAAAGGAACCCTATGATACAAAACAGGCCCTACACTATGCACGAAAAACTCAAAATTTATTTACTCAATAGTGGTGTTTTAAGTGCGCAATTTTATCCATGTTTCAAGAAATGGCCCTCAAATAATTATAGGACAATTGAATGGTTCACTTCCATTTATACAAATCACTTTAAAATCGATTCAATGAACTATATACATTAGAGAATATCATTCATATTCTTACGTGATGTTATGATACCCCTAGTAAATTAAAATTTTGAATTTCTGAGTTCACTCAAGAAATTTTCATATATCTAATCAACTAAAAGAAAGCTATTTATATGATAGATGTATTTTCAAAATTTTATGGTGTGTGAGATATAAGTTATATTGATGTTACACATTTTATTCATAAATAAAATTTTATAATTATGTATATATTATATAGAGATTATGCAACAGATGATAGAATATTTTTTGTAGAGGTGGATACACTCCCGGGTTTTACATATTAAAATCTCATTCTACTGTAATATTCATGTTGCGGTTTTTTATATTTAAATTTAAGATCTTTTTCTAATAGGATCTCTTAAAATATATTATTTCTAAAAGTCATTAATTTATATTGAAGAGTATCTATATATTTTCAATATATGATATACAAATTTTGAAGTTTCACATGATTTATAATCAAATAAAAATATATAGATTTATTGGTGTATCGACTGCTCATACTCAGTTGTGGTTATGTCTTAGTTTAATGTACTAATATATGCATATTCAGATCACTATTAACATTGAAGAAGTCTATTTTCATCCTTGTTGTAATTGTGTCAACTTCTTGCACTCAATATTGTATTTGAAAGTCTTTTGATAAGAGGACCTTGAAAGTGAAATTCTGCAATCTCGTGAAGGGAAAATTGTTAAAGTGGACTATGGGACATTTTCCCCCAAAACCTCAAAAAAAATTATTTCCTTTAATTCTATTTATCCACTCCTCGTATTCTTTAAATAACAAAATGATACACATCTGCCAACTTTTCAAAGGGATTTAAGTGAAATAATTTTGGAAGATTATCAAAAAGAATAATTTAACCCCCCACGTGTTATATTTTTATTATTCCCACCTAATATAAAATGAATAACTTATTTTAATAGTGATAATTTTTAAAAAAAATACCATCCTAAAATGAATAATAATTCTTCTAGTTATCTACAAATTGTTTTTTATGGATCTCATTTATCGTTATGTATTTTGGAATCATATTCAACTTCTCACCCATTTCCTCTAACAATTATATTTCCATCAGATCCCATTATCAAAATTTATCAAAATATTGGGTTCTGATTCCAGATTCGAAATAATTTTTCCAATGGTGCCAACTACATAATAGAATAAAAATTCTTTTTATAAGAAAATTGATCCAAAGAAATACACTGATCCCAAATTCCTTAATAATACATTAAAGAATCATGAATAATTTATTGCATTTTAAAAATCATTTGATTTTTATTTTTAACATATTGAGGATGAAATATTATATTGATATTATGTTTAATAGCCAATTTATTTTGATTTCCTTTTGAATAATTACTGTGGAACCTAGGATCATAGTTAGATACAATGAAGACAGGTTCTCTTCGTAACCAAACTATTTATATAATTTATAGTAGAAAATGTATTTCATATAATATATTATCTAAAATTTAAATGAAATACATATATTTATTTAATTGATCAATAACCACTAAAATAATAATATCACCTCGAGGGGTGTTTAAAAATTTGATTATGAAATCCATGATTAAATTTTCCAATGTCAACAATAGTATTTGAAAAGGTTTAATCATCGCCATTACTATTATTATTCTACATTTAGCTACTAAAAATTCATATACCTCATGGTAATGTTAGAAATACCAATTTTCATTCTATCCCATTAGTAATTCTGACAATATTATATATTTATTCATCTTCTTCCAAGATGAATGAAAAATAGGGAACCATTGGTTGTAATAAATAATATTATATTCATTTTGGAATCATAAGTCACACATAATATCATTACAAATCTCAAAAAACAACAATATTGTCTCCATTTAAATCTATAAACATACACTTATCAAGTCATTTAAACATATCCTATAACTCATCATCATCCTTCTGAATGTCCTTAGTTTTTTCAATAAGAGATGATTGTTTTGTCTCCGGAATCTTGATAGAGGATTCTCCTTTATCAATAAATTCCCCGAAATAATTCATTAAATTATTTACAATAGGGACTTCTTTCAAATGTAACATGGTACAAATTGAATTATTTTTCACACATAATGCTTCATCTACATTGCATTCTTTTCCAAGATGATAATAAATTGTGAAATCAGAAACCAAAATTTTATTCATCAATATTACCTTTCTCATGATGAAATTATTGTGATTTAATATAAACATCCAACATTTATTATAATTATTTACATGTAAATTAGACCCATATAAAGTATGCCTCATTTTTAATGGAAAACCCTAGCTTCTAATTCCATATCATTCCATATATATTTTAACTTGAGATGTTCTAGTTTATAGGAATTATAATAAATATAACTTTCATTGTCTATCAGGAAATAACAAATTCAATTCAATTATTAATCATTATAGATAATAATGTCAACATTTCATAGAGGAAATAACAAAACTAGAACACCCATGATACTTCTTTTTTAGTTAACAAAACAACCATCATAATTTTTTTAGATAAATTTAACTCTTTTTTAGTTATATTATTCAGTATGGTAGAAAAAGTAGAATTTTGTATTCAAAAAACATAAGTTTCAAAGTTATAAAATAAGAAATCAACGATTTTCTCTAAGATTGGTCGGTCTTGGAACATCCTAGAAATTATTAGTATCATTAGATTCAACAATTATGAAATCTATTTAAAAAAATATGACAAACTAAATAAATATATTGGATCCAAAATTCAAACATAAAAAAATTTCAATATATTTAATTTTATCTCATGGTTTCCAAATATCGAATTGTGTGTCATTCATTGACCTCATGGCTTTTGGAATACATAATCTCCTCAAAATCACACCAAAAAATGTAAGTAAATAGTAATTGGATAAATTATTCTTAAGATCAAGAAATATTGATCGGGATTCAGATTACTCACATGGAATAAATAAAAACTTGTAATGCTTATATCTAGTCTAAAACTCATTGTCTATGATATATACCATTATCACCTTCCATAAGTGGTACCCCAACCTGAGATCAGTCATACGAAAACTGCACTCCTTGTAGGTGATAAATCATTTAATCTATATATGATAAAGGGAAATCTTTCTAAAAATTGTTGATATTCAAAGATATATAATCAATGGAAAGTCTCATGGAACCATAATTCATTTTCAAAAATAATTGAGCACTCCAAGGTAAAATTCAAGGATGAATGAAACCATTATCAAGAACACCTATAGTTTCTCTTTTAATTATTAATATTCTACATGGTATATTAAAAAAGTGGTTTAGAAACTGGATTATCATTAATCACTAAGAAAATTATAATATAAAACTCTCGATCAAAAATCACTCCTTGTAATTATTATGAAAACATCCATGTTTCATTCAATACTAGCAGATCACCGATTTTTATTGTATATTTTGTTTCCAAATCATAATATATATAACTTCAACACATATATTTAATTAACTTTTTAGATTTGAAGTAGTTATTCAAAGGTATAAATTCATACAAAAAAATATTAATACCGTAGAAAATTCTACCATCATGATAAAATGAAAACCAATCAATACCCAAACCAATATGAAAAACTCTTATGGGTAGTTCAATAATATTTACATGGAAGTAAATCCCAATAAAAACAATATTAAAATTCAAGTAAATATTTTTATTTAATCTATACACAAAGAATTTTCAACAAATGATCTATAAATTTCATGATGTTATATTCCAATTATTTTTAAAATATTATTTTAATGAAATTAGCGAAATTATAAATATTCAAATAGAGTATTGAAATATTTCAAATAAATACGTAACATACCTATCACACCTTCATTTGATGTCCTTGTATGTACGGTAGTACTAGAAAAATAATTCATCATAAGTTTCAAAAATAAATATTGGTGATTTCCAACCCGAGTAACGATCATGAAGAATATGCTAGAATAATTAGGAAAATAGTTAATACATATATATCCTAAATATAGTTATCAGTAAGTCCAGTCATGTATTGTTCAGTGATATTTTATTTGTAAGAACATGCCTTGTGATTATATTTACCACATAAGTAGCACTTTCTAGAATTTACCGAACTTTAGACATGATACATTGTAGTATAGTTATGTGAATATTATAACATTATTTTCATTACATCATATTTCATTAATGAATTCATATCAATTTCATTACCCTGGGTACCTATTCCCCTGTTCTCATGGAATGGATTATCAACTGCTAACTACAATTTTACCTTCTAGTAACATCGATAAATTTAACCATAACACTGAATTCATTGGAAGATAAATACCGTTGATATAATTGATTCAACCTTGATTAAATTTTATTAATCCACAATTCATGATCCTGGATAATTCTTTTTATATACCTACCCAATCATGATAATATTTATTATAATATATTTATATAATGATCATAACTTTTCATCAATTTTTAGAATTATTTATCTATCATATTAGAAAAATATGAAAATGTTTCTTAAGAATGATATTCTAAAATGATACCCATTCTATGAAATACATATTATCCATCTAATTTTAATTATTAAACATTAACTAACCTATATTAACATATCATTCAAAATGATAAATGAAACATGTTTTTTTGGACATTCCAAACACCCAATTACTAAGAAAATCATTTATATGAACTTGATCCATCTTTCAACCACCTATTAACCTGATGTTCTACTGAACATTGGAGGGAGGTGATTTATGATGTTCTCAACTATTAACATGTTCCTTTATTTTAGATATATATTCTCCCTAGTATGGTTTCCTACACTATGTATATGTTGAAAAAACTAATCCATGAAAACAAAAAACTTCTAAGATCAAATTCTAATAAATCTATATTATTGATATAGAATGATTTTTCCTCATGTAAACTTCCTACAATATCATCATAATATCCTCTATGTAAAAAAATTTAAAAAATATTATTTAATTGAATTATAATTGTAATCTTCAACTAATATATATTTTCCACTAAATGTTTTTGGTTCAAATATATTAATGTTATTATATTGTAATAATAATAACTCCTATATTTATACTAACCTTTCCTCTCATTCAAACTATATTGACCCCTCCTCAAACATTAAACATTGTAGTTATTTTAAACTTTAATTCACTAACATTAAATTCCATTGACAATATGATTTTATATATTTAAATATTCATTTCATAACACTTATATATATTTCTAGGAGGACACATATTCTTTCTATCCATATTACCCAGCAAACATAATTTTTGAAAAGAGACACATAGTCATTTATTTCAATATCATAAAATATTTGATCATTACTAAATCATTGTTCATAATCATCCTTAAATACATATGGAAAATTATAATATATATGATTGGAGAGAAATACATTTAAGGGAAATAAAAAAATCCATTCGTCCTGTGAAAAATATGAAAACAAAAAAAATAAAATTTATTTTTCAAAAATATAAATATTGTTATTTTTAGATGATCATAATTGAATATTTTAAAACCAAGACATATACTTGACAAATCATTATATATCATATAAAATATATAAAGCTGCATCAGTATATCATTATCTAAAAACCCCAAAAATAATTTTATAACTGGAATATCCATATGGCCGATATCAATATTTTTTTTCCAGAAAACATGGTCATTACACAATAAATTGGATATCTATCTCGTGGCATCAATATGATAGGTTATAATAGGATCACCCAATGCTATCTAGACACAAAAATCATATATTCCATAAAATCCTCACTCTTTATAATTAATATTCTTCACAAATTCATAAATAATTTCCATGAAACATATTATAAATAAAACCCTTAATAACCATTTTAAAATTTTATGCAAAATCACTTTTCGATATTGAATTACCATTTAATTTTAAACCCATTTTGTAAAAACATAGACAAAAAACAAGGTAGGTGGTTTTTTATTTGATGAAAAAATAAAATCTCTTAAATTAATCTAAAATTAAAATTATGCATACAACATCGTAAATAGTCATTTTCACCATATATGACACAATAGAAAACTCATATAGTGTTTTGTTAAGAATGTCAATAATTTGGAAAAAATATTAAATTCAACAAAAATTTATAATTATTTCATATAAAATTACATTTATATTTTAATTTTCCATATAAATATATTCATAAAATAATTTTAATATCATGTTAATGTAAGAGATTAATATTTAAAATAAATCATTATACCACTAAGAAAAATTTTTTAAGTTAAATCTTCACTGGCCTCGAGTTCGGCTTGACACGTATGTTCTTTGTCATCATGAATACTGATTTTTTGTTTTTTAATTTATTTAAAACCATTTTCATGTTTATTAATTATTGTTTTTCACTTATTATGAGGTCATATAAAATTACATTATCATTGAAATTCAAATTAGTCATTTCAACGATATTCGACTAATATGTCCAAATTCAATTCAATAGGTTAAATATGGTTAAATAGTTCATTGCATAATAATTTCAAAAACAATAATACTTTAATAATTATAATTTTTATAAATATAATATAATTTTAATTATAACCTATAAATATTGATTTGCAAAATGAATTCTGTTACAATCATAGAGATGGTAGGACATACATATCCATGAGTAAAATTTGATTTCCACATCGATTATTGTGGATAGATAGAAAGTATTATTTTATCATTCTTAAATGATAACAATTTTATATATTAAATATAAAATATTTATATATATTAATTTATATTATCTATGGGATGTGGAGAAAAAAATTAATGGCATGGATTCATAAAGGTGGGAGTAAGCATGTACGTACGAAAGACATTATAAATTTTTACTGAATATAATTATTTAAAAAAAATAAAATGTTAAAATATAAAAATAATAAAATTTTATTTAATATCATATAATATCATTAATTCCATCATTATAACCATTTTTTATTAATATAGATAAAATATTAATAGCATCGATTCATGAGGTAGTAGTCTTCCTTTCTTATGATTGGTGGTTTATCTACCCATTTGATGGAAAAGGATAAGTAAATTTGTTGTGAAATTAACCTAAATAACATTTTTATATGAATGATATGTGTGTTTTTATTTATTAATGGTTAGCTATTATATTATTGTGGAGGAAGATTAAAAACAACATACGAATTTAATTAAGAATGATAAAACTTATTCAGAAAATCTCTTAAAGATTACGCCAATAGATTATATTGATTAGTATTCATATTGATACAAAGCATATATGACATAAGGATAGATTGTTGATGTTATTCTGAATAAAATTTTTAAACAAAAGGTTTCTAGGAGTGATGTAATCAGAATATGAGGCTCCCTTTTGTTGGAGAGGATAGGGCAACTTTTTGAATTTCTCAAAATATGAAACTAATATAAATTTATTCTCAAATCTAAATGGAAAAAACATATTTATTTATTGAATAAAAAAATCATAGGTCTAAATAATCTATCCCAAATTTCTTTCCTTTTTTATCAATATTAGTACTCTTATATTTTTATTTTAACCCCTCTTGTATCCCATTCATAATTATCTTGACAATAAAGATTTTTACATGTAAAGGGTAATGATTGTTAATATAAATGAAAAAATAGACAATAATATTATAATGGATTATTACAAAAAAAATATCTTAATAAATTTTAATATTATATGATTTTTTGAATTTTGTATCATTTAATAAGATATTAATTTTTATATAATATAAATAATTCTAATTTTTAGAACTCTTCATCCTATTTAATTTTATAAATAAATGAAAACAATTGGAATTAAAATAAATAATTTCATTACATATAAAAATAGTTTTATTAATCTATGAAATAGAAATATAAATTTAATTACCAAAAATTACTTTACATATAATATTTATAGTGTCATATATTTGATTTTTTCAATTAATTGAATAGTTACTACAACAAAATTTTGTAATAATTGAAGGAAATTATTTCATTATAGATATTATAGAAAATAACTCAATGATGACTAATTATCATTTATAATTATAAATAAAATTGATAATTTTATATATATATATATATATATATTGTTCTCTTGATAAAAATATTACTGTTATTAAAAAGGGGGTGATATTTTTTTCTTTTTAGTAAATAAAATATTATAATGATTAAAATCTCATAAAAATAAGAAAAATATGCATACATGGATAATTTTGATTACTATTGATGAAATATATTCATCTAATAATGTATTTTTTTATTTTCAAGGTCAAATTATTGATAATGTAAAATTATTTTAAAATGTTGTTATCATAATTACCCTTGTACTTTGGTAATAAAAATTTCTAGGTATACATTTTATATTGACCAAAATTAAAACAATTTTATTTATTAAAATTATATAAACTCATTTCAAATATGGAATCACTTGTACATGATTCAATTCATATAAGTCATATAATTTAAATTTAACATTAAATTTCAAAACTTGATGCAGAATAGCTACCTAGAAAATATAATTTTGATGAACATTTTATACTATATAGAAGTGTAAATATTATATTAAAAACCATTTTTTAATTATTTAAAAATTTATGTTATTAAATGTAAAAACATCAAAAATTATAATTTTGTGTTTCAAATAGTAGAAATGATATAAAAAATAAAAAAAATTAAAATTAATAATTTACATAAATTCTAATAAGAAAGGTGATGAATAAAATTATTAACATTCTATTTAAGGATTACGTAATATTTTTATAATCAATATAACTATGTAATTCATGAATAGTAAAAATATAAAGATAAATTATTATATTATAACCATTTTTGTTAAATGGAGTCTTCCTTTTTCATCTAATTCATTATAGGATGATAAAAAGTTGAATCTAGAGAAAAGTCAATCGTGAAATACGATTCCAAAATATCAATTAAACAATTAAAATTGAAGTACTAATATAGTTATAGTGTTATTGTTAAGGTTAAAAATATTATTTATATGAAATAAATATAAATAAAAAATATAATTTTTCTATCACCATGCAATTAAATTATAATAACAATATGATTTATAGTGTGAATTAACTAGTATGATGATAAATATTGTTGCACTATCATTAAATTAATATTTATAACCGTTCAATATTTTGATCCACTCGTGTTAATCATGATTTATTGTATAACTATGTAAATATTATATATTTTTATTAACTTAAAAAATAATATATTCCCATTGTAGATAATAAAAATTTATTAAATAAATAATAAATAAAATCAATATTTTATTCATATTATAGTGAAATATATTAATTAAATATTTATAAAAATAAATATATGATTTAGTGAAGAATTAATAATTTATTATTAACATATGAATAAAAATAAATAAATCTATAAAATATATTAACTTAATATTTAAATTAAAATGTGAATAAATATTTATATCATATATACGATAAATAAAAACATAAAAAATTAGTCCTCACTCTGGTGAATAATATTTATTCCAATAATTATATTAAAACTGAATTTAGTTGTGATCAATATACACAGATAGTGAATGAACTTCTCGGATTAATTCTAATTGGGATTTCGTGGGATAACCTAATGTCTAATATGGAGATCCAGAAACAGGTCATGGAACCCAGTAGAGATGAACACAGTTTTTATATGTTGATAACCAAATATTAATACTTTTATGTAACATAATAAATTTTTCACAATATCTCATATGGTAGGTTTCACACTTGTTTCATCAACCTATATAATTTATTTATCATTCAATAACTATATGAAATATAATTTTTCATCATAACATGGGAATTTTATTTTATACGATGTTTCCATTTAAATCAAAGGGACATGATATAAGCCTTTATAAATATAGAAGGTAGAATTCCTTCCTTAACCTATTAAATAACAACCCATCACCCACCATGCAAACAATGTATCCAACATCTCTAAGAACTAAGTTAATAATGATTGTTAAATAAATCAAAGTATTCCATTAGTGAAATGCATTATAATAATATTAAATTCAATAGACCATTACAAATCATTGAAAAGATGGATGGGCAATGACACATAAACATGATCAATTCCAATATGCTAGTTTTTTATCATAACCTCCCATCTTGGATATTACAAATTGAGAACATACTATGATGATGTATCATTTTCTTATGAGTATTCTCATGTAATGGAAATCATACTATGTTCCCCATCATAAAATTATATATAACTATGAAACTATATTTATGAACAACAACAAGGTATTTCAAGGTTTTTATACTGGTGGGGAAATATTAGGAAATATTTTATGTGAATATACTCTAATAAAAATGTAAATTTAATATTTTTAAAAATAAAAAAAATATGAAATGGTATTTACATTAATATTCAATTCATTTTATATAAATATAATCTAATTTACAATATAGTTCGTTCTATTCAACTACAACGAAATTTCTTGTTATAATATATTTATCTTGGAAAACGTATTTTATGTAAATCCCTGATATAATATGGAGTATATATATTAACCAAATATTATGTTATTTATGTATTACTATTAATTTTTTAATCATTATAGTTTTGGTCTAACTATTTTTTTTATCATGATTACTGAATTAATATTTGGTTGAATGTCAAAACAATTATAAAGGGGACATATAACAGATAATCTAATAATATTTTCCTAAAAATATAAATTATATTTTTGACCATCAATTTACTATTAATTAAAAATATTTTTTGGTTAACAATAATGATTAATGGGATGAAAATCCCTTATGATCTTCATATAATTCCTAAGGGGAATTCAACTTCCTAGGTTCTCAACCATGAACTTTATTTATATGGTTATATAATTAGTTTCAATCCATCATTCAGAAGAATAATTATGAGGCCACCATGTTAAATATTTTTATGATTCCTCTAGTTGTGGGTCTCGGTTTTGTTCATTATATAACAATAAAGTATAAAATTATTATGCAATATAATATATTATAATATATGAAGTGACACTTTATTAAAGACATTATTTGTCTGATATACTGGGTAATGCTATGAATATCATATTATAGAACATGATAATAAATAATATTGAATCAAATATGTTTTAGTATATAACTAAATTGATGGTATCGATAATACATAATATAATATAATTTTATAGATATTAATTTACATTTTAATATAAAATAATTTTTTTATGGATTAATTTATATTCTAATTTTTTTATTAGAATGTGGTGTGATTGTATTATAAGAAAACTAGGTGAGTTTTCTATCTAGATTAATTTAGATTTACTTAATATATTTTAATAAATCATGTTTTAATAATTAGTTTGTGAGGTTTTTATTGTTTATAAAGTAATAATAAAAACATATGAATTAAAATTTCTATGTATATTAACTAATTAATATTTGGAAAAATTAGTGGTGGTTGATATTTTAGGTCATCAATGTTAATGAAATAATTTTATTATTATCGAATAATTATTTTTTTATACATATATAAATGTAATTATTTTCATTATTGGTTTAGAAAATTGGATTACAAATTGAATATGTTTTTTATTACACCCATAGTGATCTACTAAATATACCAATCTTAAGTATCCCTTCCTTCCATGTTCCCCTCCTACAATCCTCCACGCTATATATATCCCAATATTCTACGTATTCCACTTGTTGAATCCCCTACCTGATTCCATCATTCCTTCTCTAGGGTTTCCACCCCCCCACAAATCTTCTCTCCCACTCCGCACTTCGAATTCCCTATGTAGCTGCCACTCTGCCTCAGCATGATCCCCTTTTGGCTCATCTGCCTTCAGCTCCTCTAGCTACATCTTCTCCAATATGGGTACTCCGCCTTCTCCTCTGCCTCATCCGAATCTATAACAGCAACCACAATTCATAGTGGATTTAAATATTATTAATGAAGATATTGTTTTCATCAAAAATTGGTTCTTTGAAAGGCTTTGTTGTCGAAGTCTCTCAATCTGAACCTGGGGAGCTCTGCATCAACTGATAGCTTTGCTCGGTATCCCATTTATCTAATCCCTCTACCTTCTCAACTACTGTCAACATTTTATTAGATTTCATATTCATTATATGTTTTATTACGGACAATATCAACAATAATCAAATAATGGTCTCCAGATCTCCTCTCCCAGTGCTTAAGATTTATTTATATGAGAATCATCATCAATCACAATTGAAACCGAAAACATAAGCAATGTTGTGTGATTCACAATATTCTTATTAAAATGAAGTTGGGTTTATGTTCTCTCAAAAGATTTAGTTGGCCTTCACCTCTCTTTATTCTATTATTATGTGTTAATACATTCTTGATTTTTTCAGTTTGTCAGTGGATGAAGAACATGTTTTCTATATAAAAATTGATGGTTCGGTTGATGTTGGTACATAGAAATTTTATTTTCTCATATATAGCATCAAGGTATATTTTTTAATATCTCAATAGTCTAATATTTCAGTATGGTTGTACTAAATTTACAGGCTGTAATTCAATATAGTTCTTCAAAAATTCAAAGATCTCATATGTTTTTGGAAAAAAATTATTTCCCTTCTAGATTTCATTTTTCCTTATATATGTGTATTTTTTAAAAATCAATACAATACATCTTCGATTTTTATTCACCAATTATTTCTTATGATTTTTTTTGTGGTCAATATTTTTTTTAATATTTATTCCATGGTTGATATATATTTCTTCCACCGCATCAAAGCATTCTCCATTTTAGGTATTCTGAACTGATTTTATTCATTTCACATTTTTTTAGTTTCAATAATTCATATTTCATGTCCTATTATTTTTTTAAATGAATTCTATTAAATTCATAGTGGACTCATAGAAGTTAGGTATATCAAATAATCATCCACTCAGCTATATAATTTTACTTATGATTGATTGTTATTTTTAATGAAATATTATAATCAGAAAATATTCATTTTTTGTTCTCATTTCCATTTTGTCTAAAACTGAAAAAAACAATTCATATATCTTTTTTAATTGTATATCAACTAAATTTATTTACATATTTCTTATACATATTTTTTTGAATATTTATTTTATAAAAGTGTTTTAATATTACAGATTCCTTAAAACAATTTCATGAGTAATTTTTTCACTCATTCAGAGTTTCAATTACAACATACTAATTCATGGGTTCTCCTTAGGAGAAGGTTTTATGGAAATTCATTGTATTCTTGGATTATTCAATATTGAAATGATATCCTTAGAGAATAAGGTCTACATGCATCCCTTCCTTTATGTTTTTTCTTTACGGTGTATTGATAGTGAAATATATATATACTATTTCAGGTTTTCTTTTAAAAAAAATGTTCTCTTAAATATTCCAATATTCTTTACAGATGACCAAGATACTGACATAGAGAGGTTCTGAGATAAGAATGATCTGAAGAAAAGGTGGTTTCAAGTTGTCCTTCATAATTATATGGAGATCAGTAAGGATAACTTCCCTCCATAACTGATAGGTATGTGATCTAAAATTTATAGGAATATCGATAGTTGACCGAATGATTTAGATGTTGCATATAATGTTTTTGGATTGTGGATTACCTTTATCTAATTCATTAATTATATATTTAGTTAATTCTATATCATCATGACTCTATCTTTCTACTTATTTATTGTTCATGAATAGGTTCCTTAGAATTATGATTCCCAACAAAACTGGTGTTGGGTATTGCTTCACCATGGAGGCGTCTTCTCTGTTTATCTCCACACTCATAGTTTTATTTTGATTAGGTGTGAGTTTTGATTGAAGATGTTAACATAATTGTAATAGAACATCCATTATATTTTTCGTCTGTATTTTCTATGGAAAATATCTTTGTATTTTTTAATCAATATTTTCAATGTTACATATTTGTGAATTTATTATGTTATTATTTATAGATAGTAGAACACGTGTTTCGTTGTAGTTTGATTAGTTGATATACAAAACATGTATTCTATTTTGATTTAGGTTCAAACTGAAAATTCTATTGTAGCTATTGAATTGTAGTTATTTTTATTTCTAATAAATTTTATTGCATCTGGGCCGACTGTTAAGGTTATTCACATGGGAAAATTAAACATATGATTGGGTGGTCATGATCTTATTTAATACGGTTCTGTTACACATTTTTTTGGAAGGCATTATGGTGATATCATTTTCCAATTGTGTATTTTATCTCATTACAAGTAAATTGGTACAATAATTTATGAAGCATTATTGATGGAGATTTCCCATCATTTAATATCAACGATTATATAAATCATAATTCATTGACAATATCCACAAATTTATGAGCACTGGAAAGATGTGGGTTCCATAAAATCCTAGTGGTTCAGAGAGTATGGTGTTGGGGATTGTTTTACCATGGAGGTGTCTTCTCTCCTAATCCACACTTTGTTGGTTTTCTTTTCATTAGGGGTGAATTTTTATTGTTTATGTTAACAATATTATAATATAACATCCTTTTTTTTTCTTTTTAGTTGAAAATATCATTGTAATTTTTTTTATCAATAGTTTCAATGTTACATATGTTTATATTAATGATGTTCTTATTTAAAGATAATAGAACATGTTTCTATTTCAATTTGTTTAGTTGAAATACAAAACATGATTTTTTATTGATTTTTTTTGTTTCAAATAGAAAATTCAATTGTAGCTATAGAATAGTAGTTATTTTTATTGATAATGAAGTTGTTTGCATTAGGGCCGACTGTTAAGGTTATTCAAATAGAGAACTACAACATAACACATTTACAATTGATGAGAATATTAATGATACATTAAAGTGTGTTGGTGGAGCGAGAAATTTTTAAGTTCATGGGACCTTTTCTATCCAGATCCTTGATAAGGAGGATGCACATATCCAGGTTTAGGTGGAATCTGGATAATTTCAAGGATCTAATTCAAGGCACACCCAAACATCAACAAGGAATTGTATTCCAATGAATATATTCTAGGTCTGAAAGTTCATAACATGTTTTTTCCTATTGGCCAATTCAGAGATGGTGTCGACCTCATAAAGTAGATAATGTAGACTATAGATGAGGTGACAGTACCTCTTATAATCAACTTGTGTCCCATGATGTCCGACAATGAAACTTATATGATCATCAATTGTGAGCTGTCATCATATTTTTAAGGCATAAGTTGGTGGTTTATTTTCCCCTTACGGCTCTTCAAGAGCCCCCAAATGTCATGAATATTGATGGGGAGTAGAGGTAGGATTCTAGAAATTTTGTTATTAAATGGTCAATCTTATTGATCGATGAATCTAGCCTCAATGGATTGGTAGAGTTGGTTGTTCCTATTATCCCTGATTTGGTTTGATTTAATGTCACCAACAAATTTACTAATTTTATATATGTTGATTTTTTTCCCTGATGTGTAGACCTACACCAAGTACTCTCAGAGCACTAAGCTATTCATTGAATGTTAAACTGTGGCGTAATAGGAATTGAAAGAAGAAACTTGTGGTTTTTCTCTCCCTTGTCTTACAGTGTTGGTTATTTAGGTTGGTCTCACATTTTATTGTGTTGTAGTTCTATTTTGATTTCTATTTGTAGTGTATATGTATCAACATTGTTTTTAACCTTTTATACACATGATGATGTATATTCATATAAAAAAAAGTTGTGTGGGTTATATGTGCATGTTTTTGTATGGTTCCAACTTATCCAAAAAGATTCTTCTAAATAAAATTAATTTTCAGTCTAAAATATATATTACATACTTAAATATATATATTTCCATTGAAACTTCTATTTTTTCATCATATGTATCAATTATTTATGTTGTAATTTGTATATTTATATTTAATATTTCCAATTCATATTATTCTTTATTCCATAATTTTTACTTCTCTAATAACTCCTTCATAGAATCCTTTAGCTTTAAAATGGAGTAATTACATTGAAGGATGCCAACTAGGATGAGATGGTGATGTTTTACCATTCATTTTCCAGTTTCATGTAAATTTTATATTCATGGAATATTATTTTAAAACTGATTCAATATAAATGTTTTATTTGTATTTATCATTAATTTTTTCATGTAGTCAAAAAAATGATTAATCTATATTTTATTATTTGTATCTATATGTTATGTGAGTTATGTTTTTCTATTCGTTTTCCAGTTTCATATAATCTTTCTTTTCATGGAATATTTATTTACAACTATTACAACATAAATGTTTTGTTTGTATGTATCATAAAGTTTTTCATGTAGTCAAAAATTTATTATTCTATATTTTGTTATTTTTATCTACATGTTATGTGTGTGATATGTATTATGTTTTACTATAATATATTATGTTTTCTCAATGAATCATTTATTCTATATGTTGGTCTTTGATGGTTTCAACTGAGGATCGCATGGCCTGAGCTCTAGCATTAATTATCATAATGATCAGAATTTTAATTATCCATTTGAATTAGCTTTTCATTCATGTATTTCCAACTCTCTATACTAAAATTAAAATTATATTCCTTATACATTACCCGAAATTATTTCTCTATTTTTTTAACTTTAATATAATAATTATTATTATTAATTTGTGATCTAAAAATATTAAATATTTATTTTAATTATTTATAGTCAGACCGATAATATTATATACTTAAAAAATAATGAACCATATCAGCGTGTGAACGAATAATCTAAGAATTTTGTTATATCATCGTGCGAATGCATGGGCTTGTACTAGTAATTTATACTATAAAAAGAAATTAAAATCCATTATTGATATGTATTCAATGGGTTGATGTATTTCATAATATTTAGAATCCATAATATAATACAATGAATCTTATATAAAAAATTTATAATGATAGTTTAGTAGAGTGATATTTATTCTCTATGTATCATAATTTAAAAAGTTACCATGATTGAAATAATAGTGATTAAAATTATATATAATTGTGATATAAAATTTCTAAACACAAGGGGTCAAATTATATAGAAATTAAAAATAAATAAAACACAACAAGAAATCTATTTTGAGGTAGTTTACACCATTATAAACTAATTAATACTTAATGGTTTTTTAATAAAATTAAAACTAAAAATTTATAGTGGTTGAGAAAAAGTGATACTATATCCCTAAAACCACCACCTATAAGTGGAAAATGTTCATAATATTGTATCTTTTTTCATCTGGTATAAAAAATTAATAGTCATTTATACAATACTAAAAAAACATATGTTCAAATATATATGACATTGTGAGGGTGAGCGACGAGATGAATTTATCAAAATCTAATTATTTAATTTAATTTTATACGATTTAATTATGTAAAAACTAAATAAATACTTTATATGATTATATATTTAAATAAAAATGATCACATCACCACTTTTTTTATCCATAATTAACACCAAATATGTTTATCATTTTTCTCTCCCACATTCTAGTATCCCAAAATCTCGGTATACAACCAATTAAACATATATATTATATATATCATTCTAATACACAATGTATGTATCAAAAATTACTCATCACTCATCATTCTCTAGAACGTATGTAACACCCCTGGAAAAGTCAGACTTAAAAGGCTAAATTTTACTACCCATGTCAAAAAGGTGCACCTTTCATTTCGGGATCCTACCTAATTAGAACTCCATAGTTAATCATGCATGGCCTGGAGTAGTAATCAGGATGGGTGGCCTTCTGGGAAGATTCCCAGGGAATGTGTGAGTGGGGACAAAACACACTGAAAGAACAAGTGTTGGCATCTGCGGACAAACATTCTTCTGATAAGAGACCCTAGTGAGTAATAGCCAATGGTGTGATGGGAAGGCAAACAAGGTATTATAGGAGACCCATGGGGTCAGATGACAAGGTTCAGGGCCTAGGGAGGTGGGTCATTACAAATGGTATCAGAGCCAATTCCTAGCCGGAAGTGCTTAGGCACTGCCTAGGTTTGAGGCTTGGGGTCCATAACGAGGGCGTTGTGCTTTAAAGGGGTGGATAATGTAACACCCCTGGAAAAGTGAGTCTTAAAAAGCTAAATGTTACTACCCATGTCAACAAGGTGCACCTTTTTTTCGAAATCCTACCTGATTATAAATCCACAGTTATGCATGCTTGGCCTAGAGTAGTAATCAGGATGGGTGACCTTCTGGGAAGTTTCCCAGGGTGTGTGGGAGTGAGGTCAAAACACACTGAAAGAACAATTGTTGGACTGTGGGGATAGTCATTAGTCTGATAAGCGACCCTAGTGAGTAATAGCCTATGGTGTGATGGGAATGAAACCATGGTATTACAAGAGACCCATGGGGTCAGATGACAAGGTTCACGGCCCGTGGAGGCGGGTCGTGACAACGTCCAATATTTTTTGGGACGTTATTGAATTTATTCTAGAAATTCAACATTGGGTTTCATATTTCTTATTATTTTTTGGAGAAAATATTGAATCATAACAAAGTCATGTTTGAAAATTATAACTCACTCCACCAAAAATGAATATCAAATTTAATGTATCTAGAGTTAATCTGTTCTTATATTTGATATAGTTATAGTTTATTAATAACTATGATGCTATCAGAATATAATTAATAGTGTAAAAATTAATATAACTGATAGACATGTCTGTATTAAATATTTTCAGGAATGGACTAACATGATATAAGATTAATCTAATTTTATAATCACAAAAATAATTGAATATAGATCCAAAAAAATAACAGTGTTCTATCAATATATATATATATATATATATATTATTGAGGCCTAAATAATATTTTATATGAAATTAACAAATAAATAATTTATTTTAAAATATGATAAAATTAATTGATTATTTTTTATAATTGTTATATGTAATTTTCATTGATTTTCCTATGTTATAAATAATTATCAACAATGTTCTATTAATTTAGGTAGATTTCGTATCATAACAAATTGGATCTAATTCATGTTTATATTCTTCTAGGAGAAAAGTAATAATTACCAATCGGTAATAAATTTTTCACATTGAAATATATATTATTATAGATATAGATTATGTGATCATATTGATTATTAATGTCCCGACCCGTCCTTGGGGCCCGTGCCATGACTACCCCAAGCACGCCTTCAATAGGCCAGGGGCTGGCAACTAGCACCAAAGGCTTAAATCCTTATAAAAGGAATGGCATTGACTCTATATAAGAAAAAAACACAACAGACTACGAAATATGAAGTAATCACTAAGTAAACCGAGTACAAAAGTAAGTGCTGGAAAGTAAACGGGCCAATACAGAGACCCAACTCAAAGTACAGTACAACTGAGAAAAGTGAAGTACAACATCTGAAATGTAAAGCAGCATCCCCCGAGATGTCCTCCAGGAACCCCACCTGAAGGGTGGGTACATATGGTCTCCTCACCTCCTCAAATCCGTCCATCTGTTCCGTATACATCCTGCCTAAAAGTCCTCCTCTGGATACCATCCCGCTCCACAAGCCTCAACCATGATCAGCGTTGTTTGTCGTCTGCATCTAATACAATGTAGTGTGGGCATAGCCCATCCTGGGGTGAGTATACGATACTCAGTAGGGACCCTGAGACCCCTGAAGGCCTCACAGAATCCACAAAGGATAAACCACAATGGAAAGATACAAACATGAAGTATCAAACGACTCTACTTTGTTATATGCCTATACATATACCTAAGTCATCATTTCCAATTCTTCTCCAACTCACGAGCCCATGTACAACCCAGTCCACACAGGAAAGCATAACCCAATCCACAAAAGAAAGAACAACCCAATCCACACAGGAAAGAAAGTCAATCACATCGATGATAATGATAGAAAGTCAAGACTCAACTCACATAGGTATACTATTCACGAAGAGGGGTGGAGATGATAGATGTAGCCTCTGAATCATCTCCCTTGTCGAACCCACGTAGGATCCAAGTATAGAAGTCATCATTGTTGAACCCACATAGGATCCTAGTACAGTAACCATCACTATTGAACCCACGTAGGATCCAAGTACAGTCGTCATTGCTGCCGAACCCATGTCGGATCCATTTACATTCATCATCTTAGTCTAACCAATGGAGGATCCATGTACAATCATCCTCTCTACCGAACCCACGTAAGATCTAAGTGCAGTCGTCATCGTCGTCGCAGTCGCAGCCATCTCTAGGGTTCCCATACACAGCACCCTCGATTTCAAGAGGGTCCGCTCCATGAGCTATGGAGTTTGATACGTCAACTGAAACTATGTCCCACGAAGAAGTATCTCAAAAGACCGCCTCGTTATATGGGTCTCAACGCCACAGACGGCGCATCAATCAGACGCCCGGTCGGTGAGTTATTAGCCTTTTTTCTCTAGGGGCTCGGGTGGTTTCGTGTACAAACCAACCTGACCGTATGTCAACAGTACCTCGAACTCTCATGGGGTATACTCAAAGTAACCGTTTATCAATGTGATTACCAACGTTGTTGACGGTTTTTCAAACAGACGTCAGGTCTTAGAGTTATTAGTTTTTCCGTTCCAGGGGCCCGGTTTGATTTTGGGTACAATCCAACCTGGAAATTCTCCAACGGCGTCCAATCATCCGGTGAAGTATACCAAAATAACCATCTCACCATGAAGAATCGAACCAAATTAGATGGCTCATCAATCGGACATCCGAAGCTCAAGTTATAAACTTTTCCTCTCTGAGGGCCTGATTGGTTTCGGATTCGAACCAACCTTGTCTTACACAACTTTGCCGAAATCTTTGAGTGTAATATAGAGAAACGATTATCTCAATCCAAGGAATCCTACGCAACTGACGGTGCGTCGATCAGAGGTCTGTAGCCCATGATATGAGTGTTTAAATTAAGAGGGTCCGAAAATAGGGGGTTTGGGCTCGGTCCGACCTGGCACAACACCCCCTGGGTCGGCCTGAACTGGGTCCACCCGACCTAGTCTGCGTCTGGCCCATTTGGGCGCGGCCTGGCCCGGATGGCGCGACACAGCTCGGCCGGCCCCCACGGTTGGCGGCGTGGCTGGCCGACCTGGTGGAGTGGTGGCGCCGAGAGGGGCCCACCCTAGCTGCGGATTGGGGGGGTGTTACACCACCCGGTTTCGAAGAAATGGATGGCCTTAAAGGCTGGACCCTCAAGTGACCGTGAGACCCCCCTTGGGTCTTGCCTATTGATGGCGGCGGTGGCCGGTATGGTCGGACGCCCTTCCATGTCCGATGAGGCCTTAGGCCGCGACATTCTTCACCAGCACGGTGCGACGGCGCTGCGCTCCGCCGCAGCGCCCCGCTCCTGTGGTGGCCCCTTAAGCTCCTCTACGGCGCGCCTGCACCGCACCCCTCCACCACATCCCACCATGGCCGTGGCTCTGGTACCTCCGGCGCGGCATGACGGCGTCGCGCACCACCACCGTCGCGGCCCCCTCTGGTTGTGGTCTCCTTCATCCCCGCGCAGTGCAACGGCCCGACGCCACCTTTTCCGCGACCTTGCATAGTCACGGTTCCCTGCCGATCACTGCACGGTGCCACGACACGGTGTACCTTCGCCTCCAACATCATCAAAAATTAACAATGAATAGGGAGGATAATTGACCGTGTTCATGCGGTCTGATCTCCTCCCATTACAACAAAAACATTCATCCAAACCTTAAGCAACGAAGGACGATGATAAGACTTGAACAAAGGAAATAAGCACTACCACGCAAAGACGCCACATGTTTTCAAGCCGCGGAAAGTGGCAAGAGCTGTGATGATCAGACATTGCGAAAGATCGGTGCCTATTCCCTTTACATTGGAGGAAGATCCATCGTCGATGGTGACATTCCCCATGATGGTGTCTCCTCCCTTGACGCGAAGGAAGATGAAGAGAAGGCACATCGTCGGTGACTTTGCGTTCTTCGTCGGAGGCATCCTTCGTCAGAGGCATTCTTCGTCGAAGGCATTCTTTGTCGAAAGAAGGGAGATCTTCTAAATTCTCCATGAATTTATTACACCATATTTGTACAACCAAATATTAAAATGAGGTTTCCCCCATTTTAACAACTTGTCATCCAAAATCAATTTAATTCAAACTCATTAATTAACTAAATGGTTGGAAAAATATTAAGTGTTGTGAGAGAGATAGAATGTGGAGTGGCTCCACTCCAATAAATTAGAGGAGTTGTCATGTATTAAAAAAGGGGTGAGTTAAGGGGAGTTAAAAATGAGTTATGGGAAGTGAAAGGTTGGGGCTCTTGTGGGCCCCACCTCCCCACATAACCACACATGGGAAGTTGGGTGGTTGTTGGCCCCACAAAAAACATCCCATGGGAAAGTTTAACTTCCAAGGATAATAAAATAAAATTGCACACACAATTTTATTTACTTCTTATTTAAACCCCAAATTTTATCTTCTCATCCCGCTACAAATGCAAATGCAGTAAAGGTCCCCATAAAAAATTACCGACGTTACGAGTTCATCGGTGCCCTCAGATTTCAATTCAATGCACTGATTCAAAAGATAGAAACACTCGCTCATTCGTTCACCGAACGTACCCGAGCTAAACATCGGAAACTGAATCCGGGCACACTGGGCCTCGGAATCAGGTTCCGTTGGAAAATACGCATTCATAAAATTCCAAAGAAATTAAGAAAAAAACATTATTCATATTTCTGTGTATTGACATTACACCAACCTAAGGTATTTACGTCCCTATAAATCTATAACACAAACATGGGAAACTAAAGGAGGTTCTGAGCACGCATCTGAGCCTCCCGCACGAATGTGATCTCCTGGAGGTTTCCGTGCTACCAGAAAAAGTGCACCAGAGGAGTTGACCATCCACGTAGGACCCACTCTTGTCGATCCTCATCCTCTACTGGAACCCCGTGAAAGTCTCCCCATCATCGATGTCTATCTCTCCATGGTCTATGATGACAGATAGGTCATGCACACATTTCCTCAGTAGAGATACGTGGATGACGTCATGCACCCGGTGCATCTGAGGTGGAAAGGACAAGTCGTAAGCCACCTCACCTACCCTGCTGAGGACCTAGATGGGTCTGATGAACCTCGGGGATAACTTCCCGCCTCAGCCACATCTCTGTAGACCTCACTAAGGTGAGACCCATTAGAAAACGTGGTCTCCATCCTCGAACTCATGTGGTCTACTTATCCTATTATCATAGGATTTTTGTCTTCTCTTTGTAGTCTTCATCTGCTCCTGGATGATCTATACCTTCTTCATCGTAGCCTGAACCATCTCTCGTTCTACACATGATGACTCCATCACTATCCACAAAGAATATCTAAAATGTGTCCAGATGCTATGTCGCCACCCTTAACAGATGAATATCAGTCCTCCTACTGAGCTCTTCCGCAACAACGCTCCCCTTCCCAATAGTATAGAATATCTCGAATTCATAGTCCTGGAGGAACAGTAAACTGAACACTCTTGTTGTCACGAGGGTAATGCTGGTCGACTCAAGAGTTATCGGTCGCACCCTCCTAAGCATGAGTTTATCCCGTGCTTCCTGGGTTTTCCTTTTTTCCGACAAGGGAAAAATCCCATCCCAACATTGTAGATAATCCAAAACCTTTTTTCCTAATACTTTCAATTTGTGTATGACCTGTAGTTGCCCAGTCCATACTCAATCTAACATCATAAGGCCTCGACGTTGCCACCAAGAGGTTCCAACCAAAACTCTCGCCTCTAGGGTCAGATCACACCGTCGGCGTAAGTGTGCTTATCGAGTCTCCTTCCAAAGGTATCTCCAGACGTGAGGATCAAGTCAATGGCATAACCAAAAACTCTTGGTCTAGATCAAGATTCATGGAAGGAATTATTGATATCTATTTATATTGATATGGTAGCTCATAGTAGACACAGGCCATACCTAGAATCATTCTTAGAGCCCCTAGGTCACACTCTTTGACCGCATGCAACTACTCTCTTCCCTTGCCCTCTAGCTCCCTGAGCCTAACTGGGAATACAAAGGCGGGTGTTTGTAACATGTCGAAATATTCACAACCTCATGCTTCTCTCCTAGATCTACTTCCACGTCACCTGCTCTGTATATTCATCTATCCTTAACACCTCATCTTCTTGAAACATTTTACACGACCAAGTCTTTGAGACTGGCACTAGTTCACATCTTGCCACTGCTAACATTCACGGGCTATAACCGTTAAGCCATAGAACATTCAACTAAAATGGTTATCTCTAGTACCCTAACATATATAGGAATGCATATAGGAAAGATTTCTTACATGGATATCCTTAAACACACCTCGCTCAGAGGTCCGAGCTCTAAAGCACTGATCATATCATAGTCATCAAGTACCCGGAACGATTGGTGTGCCTCGTTGAGTTTTTAGCTTCCGACCTGTCATCCTGCCGATGGTTTGTAAGCTCTAGAAAACTCTCAACCACCTACTCATGTCAATTCTCAGCCGCCTATGATTCAGGATTGCCTCGGAACTTGAGGGATATCTAGTGCTGAAACATATGTAAGGCATTATGCCTACATGTATCCTCTACCGGTACCGCCGGTAGTGTCAGCTGACCAACAGGTAGTGATATAGCTGACACACTACCTGAAGATACTATCTCAAGCATCGGTCCACGTACCAAATCCTCATCACTGTACAGACCAACCTCAAGGTCACTCACTAGAAAACACTAGTAGTTAAGATCACCATCTACTCTACTGGTGTCTCGACTACACAGAAAACTCTTGCAATCGCCTCCATCCAGTCCTCTGTGGCCTGGGAATCTGTCTCTCCTTGTTACCTTGGAGACCTCTTCTTCTGGAACTTGTGTGACATGCTCTGATAGTGTGCACCGTTCGCTAGTGTGGCTGGTGGAATCTGTTGCCCAAAAAGTAGTGGTGCGGCTGGTAAACCACCCGAAGGTGCCAACATAGTAAGAGGGCAGTACAATAGAGCCTCATCGCTCGGTGGGCCGTCATCGTGTACTCTCTCTTGGGAACCCTAGCTGGATGTCTTCACAGTGGAATCCTAATAAGGAACAGGTGCACCATGGTCAAAAAGTTATACCTGGTCAGCTGACTCAAGGGGACCACAAAGGAAACTCTTGAACACACACACAATTAGTGTATTCGTGGACTGGGTTGGAATTCAGAGGTCAAGGTCCTAGTGTATGGATACGTTGGCCACCACACCAACACTGGACTCTCTGGACTGAAAACCACACTCAGTACTCTTAACACTATAGCTTCACAGAATAGAATGATAAGAGTCCTGAGTTCTGCGGTAGAACCGACTCCTCTTATAAAAATTTGTCACGACCCGTCCTTAGGGACCATGTCGTGACTACCCCAAGCCTGCCTTCCAAAGGCCAGGGGCTGGCGACTAGCACCAAAGGTGTAAATCCCAATAAAAGGGAAGGAATTGCCTTTATATAAGAAACAAAACACAACAAAGTATGCAAGCTGAAGTAATCACTAAGCAAACTGAGTACAAACGTATATGCATGAAAGTAAATGGGCCAGTATACAAACACAAATGATAGTAGAGTACAACTGAGAAAAGTGAAGAACATCAACTGAAATGTAAAGAAGCATCCACCGAGACGTCCTCCGGGGAACCCCACCTGATGGGTGGGTACAGATGAAACCCTGAGATCCTCAAATCTGTTCATCCGCTCTGTATATTTCCGCCTTATAGTCCACCTCTGGATACCATCCCGCTGCACAAGCCTCAACCACTATCAGCGTTGTCCATCATCTGCATCCAACCCAAGGTAGTGTGGGCATATCCCGTCCATGGGTGAGTATATGATACTCAGTAGGGACCCTGAGACCCCCTAAGGCCTCCCAGAATCAATAAAGGAAAATCCAAAAAGGAAAGATACAAACACGAAGAATCAGCCGACTCTACCTAGGTATATGCCCATACATATACCTAAGTCATGATTTCCAGTTCTAATCCAACTCACGAGACCAAGTACAACCCAGTCCACACATGAAAGCACAACCCAATCCACACAGGAATGTACATCCCAACTCACACAGAAAATCAAGTCAATCACATCGATGATAATGATTGAAAGTCAAGACTCATCTCACATAGGTATACAATTCATGAAAATGGGGTGGAGATGATAGATGTGGCCTCTGAATCATCTCCCCTGTTGAACCCACGTAGGATCCAAGTACAAAAGTCATCACTGCCGAACCCACGGAGGATCCTAGTACAGTAACCATCATTGTCGAACCCACGTAGGATCCAAGTATAGTCTTCATCACTACCAAACCCACTGGGGATCCATGTAAAGTCATCATCTATACCGAAACCACGGAGGATCCATGTACAGTCGTCCTCGCTGCTTAACCCACGTAGGATCCAGTTGCAGTCGCCATCGTCATCGCAGTCGCAGCCATCACTAGTGTTCCCGCACACAACACGCTCTATTCTGGGAGGGTCCACTCCATGAGCTAAGGGGATCAATACATCAACTGACATTAAGTCCCACGAAGATGTATATCAAAGTAACACCTCGTCAAAGGGGTCTCAACGCAACAGACAGCGCGTCAATCAGATGCCCAGTCTGTGAGTTATTAGCCTTTTTGCTCTGGGTGCCCGGTTGGTTTCGTGTACGACCAAACCCGACTGTATCAAAATATTACCCTGAACTCTCATGGTGTATACTCAAAGGAACCATTTCTCAACATGAATACCAACGTCGTTGACGGTTCGTCAAACAGACGTTCGGTCTTAGAGTTATTAGCTTTTCCATTCCAGGGGCCCGGTTTGATTTACGGTACAGTCCAACCGGGCCATACACCAACTGTGTCTAATTCTAAAGTGAAATATACCAAAAGAACCGTCTCACCATGAGGAATCCCACAATGTCGACGGCTCGTCAATCGGACGTCTGAAGCTCAAGTTATAAGTGTTCCTGCTCTGACGGCCCGATTGGTTTCGGATTCGAACCAACCCGGTTGTACCCAACATCGTCGAAACCTTATGTTTAATATACCGAAATTACCTTCTTGATCCAAGGAATCCTAAGCAACTGATGGTGCGTCGATCGGAGGTTCGTTTCCCATGATAGGAGTGTATAGCTGAGAGGGTCCGAAAATAGGGGGTATGGACCTGGTCCGACCCGGCCCAACACACCCTGGGTAGGCCCGAACTGGGTTGACCCGACCTGGGTCCGGGTCTTGCCCGGTTGGGCGTGGCCCGGCCCGGATGGCGTGGGCTGGCCCGGCCGGCCCACACGGTTGGCCGCGTGGCCGGCCGACCAAGAGGACTAGCGGCGCCCGCCCTAGCCGCGGATTGGGGGGGGGATGTTACACCACTTGGTTTCAAAGAAACGGCCTTCCTTAATGGTGGTCCCCTTGGGTGTCTGCGGGACCCCCTTTGTGTCCCGCCCTATGATTGTGTTGTCGGTTATCCCGTTCGGCCACCCTTCCATGTCCGTCGTGGCGTTAGGCCACGACTTTCTTCACCAGCGCAGCACGACGATGCTGCACCCCGCCGCCACACCCCGTTCTGGCCACAGCCCCTAAAGCACCGGGGTGGCATGACTGCGCCGCGCACCTCCACCGTGGCCTGCCCTGGCCACAGCTCTTATACCTCTGATGCGGCGCGATGGCGCCGCGCCCGTCCGCCGTGGTCCGACATTACTCTACAGCCTTCCTCGGCCTCTCCGGCGCGGCGTGACGGTGCCGCACACCACCACCGCCACGGCCCACTCCAGACGTGGTCTCCTTCATCCCCGCACAGTGAAATGGCACTACGCCACCTTTTCCGCGGCCTTTCATGGTCGTGGTTCTCTGCCGATCACCGTACAATGCAATGACATGGTGCACCTCTGCCTCCAACATCATCGAAAATTAACAAAGAAGAGGGGAGGAGAATCGGTTGTGTTCGTGCGGTCTGATCTCCTCCCATTACAATGAAAACATTCTGCCAAACCTTATGCAACAAAGGATGATGATAAGGCTTGAACAAAAGAAATAACCCCCACCTCGCAAACACGTCGCACGTCATCGAGCTGCAGAAAGAGGCAAGCGTCTCGATGATCAGACGACGTGGAAGATCGGTGCTGATTCCCTTGACGTCGGAGGAAGAGTCATCATCGATGGTGACATTCACCTCGATGGTGTATCCTCCCTTGATTTGGATGAAGATGAAGAGAAGGCACAACGTTAGTGACTTCGCATTCTTCGTCGGAGGCATCCTTTGTCCGATGCGTTCTTCGTCGAAGGCGTTCTTGGTCAGAAGAAGGGAGCTCTTCTAAATTCTCCATGAATTTCCCACACAATATTTTCCCAACCAAATATTAAAATGAGGTTTCCCCTATTTTAACAACTTTTCATCCAAATTCAATTAAATTAAAACTCATTAATTAATTGAATGGTCAGAAAAATATTAAGTGTTGTGAGAGAGATAGAAGGTGGAGTGGCTCCACTCCAATAAATGAGACGAGTTGTCATGTATTAAACAAGGGGTGAGTTAAGGGGAGTTAAAAATTAGTTTTGGATTGTAAAGGGTTGGGGATCGTGTGGGACCCACCTCCCCACATAACCACACATGGGATGTTGGGTGGTTGTTGGCCCCACCAACAACTTCCCATGGGAAAGTTTAACTTACTAGGATAATAAAAATAAAATTGTACACACAATTTTATTTACTTCTTATTTAAACCACAAATGTTAACTTCTCATCCCGCACAAAAACAGTTGCGTTAAAGGTCCCCTTAAGCAATTACTGGCTTTGCAAGTTCATCGGCACCCTCAGAATTCAATTCCGAGTACTGGTTCAAAAGATAGAAAATCCCGCTCGTTTGTTCACTGAATGTACCTGAGCTAAACTTCAGAAACTGGTTCAGGGCACACCGGGCCTCGGAATCAGGTGCCGTCAGAAACTGCACACTCATAAAATTCCAAATAAATTAAGAAAAAAATTTCCTTGAAATTTATGGGTCGTTAAAATGAATTTATTTTATATTTATTGGGATGATTCAATGAAATTTCTATGTTATGATATTAATTTTCAATAGGTTTAATATCATTGAAATGGATGATAGTGACTTATACATTTTTTAATGACGAGGGAGTTCCATTGTATCAATTTTTTTTATATTATCCAAATATATGTGTAATCATATTTCTTAGTGAATGATTATTTTGATTGTTGGATTCATTTAATATTATTAGAGATCATTTCCTTTAGAGTGGTACTATTTAATTTTATTTATGATTTATATAGAAATTGATTACATTAATTGGTTGGTGATATGATTTTTTGGGTGTTAGTGGAACTAGATAAAATATAAAAAATAATCAAAATGATGTTTTTTAAAATAAAAAAATTAATATTTTTTCTCAATTTTCGAAATATTTAAATAAATTTCAAATTATTAAAATGATGTTTTTGAGCTGATAATATAATGATAAAGTCAAATCTTGAGTATCTGTAGAACAACACAACCCAAGAGTTTATGGAAGTTGTCCACCATATGGATAATGGGAGGACCCTATACTTTATAAAGCTATATGATAGAGGGATTACTCTCCACCAATAACAATATTGAGGATATTGGGGACATAGTGGGTCTAATAGAAAAATGATAATGTTTACTGGACTGAATATTTTTTTCCTAACCTATAATATTATGGGTGGAGGAGAAGGGGTGATATTTTTAAAATGGTGTTTTTTTAGATTTTATCAAGTAAAAATATTATTGTATATGTTCTTAATTTATATCACTATCAAAACTCATCCCCTGGGGCCCGTGTCGTGACTACCACAAACCCGCCTTCCATAGGCCAGGGGCTGGTGACTAGCACCAAAAGGTGTATTCCCAGAAACATGGAAGGGATTACTTTATATCCTGTAAACACATGCAACCAAACACACAACAAGATACAAACTCGAGTAAACTAAATATTAAATTGAGTGAGTTCTGTAAGTAAAAAGGGTCCAGTAAACAAGCCCATCTAGAAAGAACATGAAACTAAAATGTAAAAGTAAACTGGAACTGATCCTGTGAACACTGGCCAAGGATCCTACCTGAAGGGTATATACAACTCTCGAACGATCGTCTCTATAGTATTCCTCCTCTAAGTTCCACCTACCAGCTACCTCCAATACTGGTACCCTCTTCCTCGGTCAACGTTGTCAATTGTCTACACCAAACACAACAAGGTGTGGGCATAGTCTGTGAAGGGGTGAGTATAATGATACTCAGTAGGGACCCTGATACCTTCAAGGTCTCACAAAATCCACAAAGAAAAAACCATATATCATGAAAAAAACTAAGTACCCAACCTAGTTATATGCCCACACATATACCTATGTTATCAAGTATACGCCTCTCAGTCATGATGAAACACAATGTCCAACTCAAATACTAATGCTAAACTGTTCCACAAAGGATGAAATACCATGAAGCTAAGTACCACACTGCTACGTCACACTGAAAAACACCACCAATGTATTACCACGAAGGAATGTACCACATAGGTACAGACTCAGCTCACACCAGGTAGAACATCAGTAGATAAGATGAGATGATTAGATGTAACTCTGTTAGGAGGCAGACCCAAGTAGGATCCTCAATCATTATTAGACCCACATAGGATCGTTCTACATTTTCAGAGCCAGCTACATGGTACCCACAATAAGCTATCTCGTATCTGGGAGAGTATGCTCCTCGTGCCATTGGTCAATGATCCAACTTCCACGAAGCCCCATGAAGAAGTATCCCAAAGGACATACCCATACTAGCGGTCACAAATCAACATACGGTGCATCAATCAGACGCCTGCTATATAAGTTATTAGCCATTTAGTCTAAGGGTCCGGTTGGATTTGTGATCGATCCAACCCGACCATCCCCATGATTTATCAAAACATCTAGTGGGGTATACCAAAAGAACCATCTCACTTCAGGGGTTCCAGTGATGTAGAAAGTTCTTCAAACAGACGCATGTAGCTCAAGATATATCTATAAGAGATAAAATGGGTCGACGAAGGTCTGGGTCCGGTCTGACCCGGTCGGGCTGACCCAGCCTGGGTTGACCTTGTTTTTGTGAACCCAGCCTGACCCGCTGGGTCCAGCCCATCCCATGGTGGGTGGCCCGACCCGGGTGGCCCATGGTACTTGGCGGTTGCGGGTTAGCGGGGCAGCCACGGTGCGGCGATCCGCCGCGGCTTGGCAAAGGGCCAGCCATCCTCCATTCGTCACCATGTCACAAGTCGCTTCCACTTATTTTCTAGGCGGCACGGAAATGCGCTGCTGCCCCCGTCATGCGACAGGCCTCCCTTCGTCGGTTTCTTCCCCTGCTCTGCCACGACTGATGGGCGGTGGCCCTTCTCCGGCGGTGTGTTTGTGCTGCCGTCGTCTTCGTGGCCATAGGCCATTCACAGGCCCCGCCATTACCTATAACCAGATCTGGTCTCTGTCTTCCTCCATCGGAAAGATTCATCAAAAAACATAAGGGACAGTGGTGTCATGACCCGCCTTCACCAAAAGGAGGGAAGGGTCAGAAGATTGTCAGGCCCTTCCTTCTTTTTGTTGAAGGAGAGATAATGACCCTCGAGACCTGCCTCCAATAGGTCCCGGAGTGGCGACTAGCACCAGGGGTATAGAAATTTCTCACAAATGGAAGGCATTACCCCTTTTTATTTTATAAGGTCGAGAGATGAGATAATGAAACTCAACAACACCAAGGTAAAAGAAAAGTAAAACGAAAAAGAAATAAACCATTCCCACATGCTTGTTCGAAAAGTAAAGCCACAAAGTACAAAAGGTGACTACAAAGGTAAGTACCAAAGAAGAAAAACAGTAACTGCAACTGCTCCAAAGGTCTGAGCTAGTATGGTCCTGCTCGATCCCCGAAGTCCTCCTGGAAACCTGAAAGCAGTTTTATATACGTAGGGTGAGCATAAAAGTACACTCAGTAGGGAAAACCAAAGACTCTCGTGCACAAGTGGGGGAACGTACTGAAGTCCCATGAAAAAAAGGAGTAAACCAAACACCTATCAAGGTAAACTATCCACCCAAGCCTCACCAAGGCACACTCCCCAAATAACGCAAGTCAAGTAATATAATATAATAGCACATAGATGTTTTGGTACCCCTCGCCACTTTCCCACTGGTTATTGAGACATCCTACGCATCGTACCAATCCCGCCATTCTCACCGTAGTCCCACTGCGACACCCGCCCGCACACACCTGGGCCACAACCGCACGCAGTCCCACTGCCGAATCCCGCCCGCACACACCTGGGCCACAACTGTCACATGTAACCACGCCTGCAAACACCTAGGCCAAAACAACCACCACCACGCCCGAATATACCTGGGCTAAAGGATCCACCGCCACGCCTGAAGACACCTGGGCCTCATCCCGAAGACACTTGGGAAACCACCTGCCGCACAAACCTGGCCAACCACCACACTGCCCCGCTCGAAGGTTCTTGGGATAATAATGGACCTCAGGCCATCACATCCTGCCCGAAGATACTTGGGCTATCCGGGGAAGGGAGCAGAAAAGGAGCTAGTAACCAGCCACTAAGAATAGTGTTGGGGAAAAAACCCTCCCCCATGAAATGGGGGTGTTCGGCACTAAGTGCTCAACTTGGGTGGGGTGCGAATAAGAAACAAAAAATTTCAAGTATAGATATAGGTAACAAGAACTCACCAAAAGGATAGGTTTTTCTAACCAGCCTACAGAACACAACACCACTGCGTCCAAGTCACAGGTCACGACTCTCGCCAATAAAACCCATGTGTCCCATTCTTGTTTCCAGTTCGGTGATAATGTTTAATTAATTTTAAGCACTACTGGGAAACTAACAAGCATAGGCATAAGTCTAGGAAAGTAAAAAATCAAGCAACAACCATAACACCCATACCCGGTTCTCAACAACAGAGGATCCCACCCCAATTCATGATATAAACAAGTACCCACCTGTCTTAAAACTCACAACCACCGAATCCATACCAACAGGGGATCCCATCCCCAATTTCACACAACCACTGAGGGTATAATAGAATAGGGGATCCCATCCCCTCCCACATCTCCAACAATCGGCCCGAAAGGAAAACAACCAACTACCAGCACCAACACAAGTCAAGGATTTACATATTAAAACGACTTAACACACTCCATGATTTCAAATTTTGTGTGTTCTAACCGGGAGTTATCACAGAAGGTTTGATCCTGGTGCTTTCAATTTATTCAGCCGGATATACGTGATTAACCAATTAACTTTTCACAGCAGGAGTTTACAACCACAAACAATCCATTTAAAACATCAGCAGTGTTCATTAGTGCACAAACAACGACCACCAACGGCCTTGATTTTCTGGAGGCATAATCCAGCACAACTCAACAAGATGGTCATAAATGAAACAACATCAAAAATATAAGACATCATCAAAAATATAAGACAACATCAAAATATAAGACAGCATCAACGATCACACCCCCCCCCCCACATTCTTTATATATTTCGTTCATTTTCTTTAATTAGGTCTGGTTTATCCAATCCTACAAAATCAAAAGCACGCCCACCCCCGCATGATACACAAAAGGGAGAGGCAAAGGAGAAATTCCCTACTTGTTGATAGATGGTCGATGTTTTAGCTCGGGTGCGGAACTTTATAGATAACGATGTGGCGCGCCCGATGCACCAGAAGCTGTTTGTGAAAAGCAACGATCGAGGAAAAGAGAAACCACGGCTATCCCTTAGTTTATAAGAGCTGTGGACGATTGAGGTGAGAATGCGTAACCGCGTAAGGCGCGGGGGTCATGGGTTGACCACACGGCTGGGCAGTTACACACAAAGGTCTCTTGGGATTTTTAGGAATTAATTATGGGCTTTAAATGGTTTTAAAAGGATTAAAAGAATTAATTTACGTCGAAACTTACGTTTCGGGAGCGGAAAAGTCAGGTACTGGAAGAAGAACGAAAGGCTCGGTGAGGGGACATGGTGTCACCCTCATGGTGCCACCATCACGGTGTCACCCCCACGGTGCCACCGTTTTGCTGGAACCTCACTTTTGGAAAAGTAATAGGCCAGTAGGGTTCGAGCCATTACATTAGATACCTCTTAAACCATTCTCGTCCTCGAGAATCAAAACAAACCAAGAAGGAAAGAGAGGGTCCGAACAATCACTTCGAAAGATACCTCTCAAAAGTGAACCCATGCTAACCAAAAACACTTCTCTATCAAGAGCCAAGCAACATAACATGCCAAACTGCCCAGGCATGTGGGTTGGGGAGTCTCCTCCCCCATGTCAAGATATTATCCGATTTGGGCGGCACTGACTCGCCCGCACGGGTTCAATCGCATCGACCTTAATGCGTCTTGATTAGGGGTCGGGTTCTCTCCTCCCCATGGCCAGGGCTTTTCACACGCATCCAGAGGAAGAAAACCCAGTACATATCATAGCCAAAAGACAAAACGTTCTACCACAATAGGTACAACAAGGAGCAAAACTCAAAACAACTCTGGGTACTGGGTACACATCTGTGCTTACCTCTCCCACGTACTCTCCTCAAGCCCACCATGCCTCCACAACACACGAACCAAGGGGACGGTTCGCCCACGAAGCACCTTCTCCTTGCGATCCTCAATCATCACTGGTATCTCCACAAAGGTCACGTCGTCCTCGATGTCCAGCTCACCCCAATCAAGGACATTTGAATCGTCATGCAGATACCGACAGAGCTGGGACACATGGAAGACACCATGTATCCTCAGTAGCAGCGGTGGAAACTCTAGCTGATAAGCCACCTCGCCGACCCGTCGCAACACTTCGAAGGGTCCGATGAACCTAGGGGAAAGCTTACTCCCCTTTCCAAACCTCTGCTGCCCACGCCGAGGGGAGACCTTCAAGAACATGTGGTCCGCAACATCAAAATACAAGGGCCTCCTCCTAGTATCAGCATACGACTTTTGTCGGTCCTGGTCCACCTTCATCCTTTCCCGTATGAGCTGAACCTTCTCTGTTGTGTTCTGCACCACCTCCGGGCCAAGGATGCCTGATTCTCCTACTTCGGCCCAACACACAGGTGAACGGCATGGCCTCCCGTAAAAGGCTTCAAACGGGGCCATACCGATGGTAGATTGATAGCTATTATTGTAGGCGAAATCTACTAGGGGCAAGTGTCGCACCCATGATCCTCTGGAGTCCAGAACACTTGCTCGTAGCATATCCTCTAACGTCTGGATGGTGCGCTCTGTTTGCCCATCTATCTGGGGATGGAAAGTAGTGCTAAAACGTAACTGGGTGCCAAACGCATGCTGCAATCCTCTCCAGAATCGTGAGGTAAACCGTGCTTCCCTATCTGAGACTATAGACCTCAGAACTCCATGCAACCACACCACCTCATCTACGTACTTTCGTGCCAAAGAATCCACAGTACTCGACTCCCTGATTGCCAGAAAGTGACCGGATTTCGTCAACATGTCCACTACCACCTAGATGGTGTCGCATCCCCCTTGGACCTTGGGTAGTCCCGTGAATAAATCCATCGAGATGTCATCCCACTTCCACTCGGGGAAATCTTGGGGCTGCAGTAGGCTGCCCGGAACTCGGTGTTCAGCCTTCACTTGCTGACACACTAAGCACTTGGCCACAAACTCTGCAACCGCTCGCTTAACTCAGGGCCACCAGAACTGCCTCTTCAGTCCCTGGTACATCTTAGAAACTCCTGGGTGTACCACCAGGGGTGAGTTGTGCAACTCACTGAGAACCTTGCCACACTTCACTCCTGGAACAAACAACCTTTTCTGGAAAAGCATCCGGTTCTGACCATCCTTTGTCCATCCTTCTGGAGCATTACCCTGGTCAACTTGGTCACGCATCACTTTGCACTCTGCGTCTCCCCACTGAGACTCCTCCACTTGTCGAAACAGAGATGACTGCACTATCATCCGATATAGGCAACCTCTGCCGCTATCCATTTTTGCATCTAGGTGTAAGGCAGCCAACTCCTCCATTGCCTTCCAGGCGTCCACCGACTCTCGGACCACATCCTTCTGCATCTTCCTACTCAAGGAATCGGCCACTACATTGCCCTTTCCCTCAGTATAATAGATCTCAAAGTCGTAATCCTGGAGGAACTCCACCCATCTCCGATGTCACAAGTTTAAGTCCCACTAGGAGAAGATATACCTCAATCTTTTGTGATCTGTGAAGACCACAAAGCATTTCTCGATGAGGTAGTGCCTCCATACCTTTAGTAAAAAAACGATCGCTGCAAGCTCCAGGTCGTGGGTGGTGTAATTACGCTCATGGGGGCGTAGCTACCTGGACCCATAAGAGATCATCCCTTGTCACTGCATCAACACGCATCCCAGACCCTATCCTGAAGCATCACAGAACACCTCATAGGTCACTCCTTCTTCTGGTAATCTTAGCACTGGGGCACTAACCAACTTCTCTTTCAGATAGCTGAAGGCTGACTCACACTGCTCACTCCACACGAAAGTCAGGTCTTTCTTGTTCAGGGTTGTTAATGGGGCTGCAACTCGGGAGAAGTTGGGTACGAACCTCCGATAGTAACCTGCCCACCCAAGGAAACTACGGACCTCTGCCACATTCTTGGGTGCTGCCCAAGAAACAACCGCCTCAACCTTTGACGGGTCCATCGCTACTCCCTGCTCAGACACCACGTGCCCGAGGAAGTGCACTTCTCGTGTCCAGAACTTGCATTTCGACAACTTCCCATAGAGCTGGTGTTGTCGGAGGACTTCCAAAACTTTCCTCAAGTGCTCTGCATGGTCCTCCTCTGATATTGAGTAGACCAGGATGTCACTGATGAACACAACCACGAACCGATCCATGTACTCCTGGAAGATGGAGTTCATAAGCCCCATCAACACAGCCGGGACGTTCGTAACACCGAAGGGCATGACTACGAACTCAAAGTGTCCATACCTACACCTGAAGGCCGTATTCGGGATGTCGCTCTTCCTCACTCTCAACTGGTGGTACCCAGACCGCAAGTCGATCTTCGAGAACCATCCTGCCCCTTTCAGTTGGTTGAAAAGATCATCTATCCTCGGAAGAGGGTAGCGATTCTTGATTGTCACCTGATTCAGCCTCCTTTATTCTAAGCACAACCTGAGACCACCATCTGCCTTCTTTGTGAAAATGACTGGAGCACCCCACGGTGATGCACTCAGGCGAACATAACCCCTCTTCATCATATCGTCAATCTGTATCCGCAACTCACGTAGCTCCGAAGGTTCCATCCGGTAAGGATCCATCGAGATTGGACGAGCGTCGGGCTGCAGGTCTATCCCGAACTCGATATCACGTCGAGGGGGTAGAGTCGTCACCTCCTCAAGAAAGATGTCCATAAACTCACGGAAGATCTCTAGAACTTCCACAATTTCAGCTTCTACTGATTCCACTGCCAACTCGGTCAACAAGGAGAGGAGAGGTTCCTATCGCCTATTTCCCTTCGGACTGCTCCGCTCGCCGGTGAAGGTAACACGCTGGCCGTCCAAGTCCGAGAACACCACCCTTCTTCGGAAAGAGTCGATGAAAGCACATGCAGAGAATAGCCAGTAGATGCCTAGGATGACATCATATGGCTGAATCTATAGCAGAAGAAGATCCCTAACTGACTGATGTGGCCCTATCATCAGCCTACATCCCCGAAAAACAAACAACAAGTCGGTCTGACCTCCGACTGGTGTGCTCAACACCAGGGGAACTTGAAGTTTCTCTGCATCTAGACCCAAGGTACGGGCTATAATGGGTGCAACAAAGGAGTGCGAAGCTCCGGTATCGAATAAAGCACAAGCAAGAGTGCTAAACAAACTGATCGTACCTCGAACAACCTCTGGCCCTGCCGGAACTGTTGTCCTTGCGGTGTGTAATTGTCCACACCCATATCTTCTGCCCCTCGGCTGCCGGCCACCTCCCCGACCATGCCCCGGTCGAGGTCCTTGAGGATCGCCCGGAGTTCGGCCTCCCCCTCCTATGTCTGCCCTTGGAGGAGTGGGAGCTCGCTGTCCCTGCTGCTGATGATGGAAAGGTCTGGCTGGAAGCTGCTACTGGGGTGGGTGGTGGGGCTGTCCACCACCATCGTACTGCACCCTGTCTGGGCACTGACTCCGGAGATGTTTGGGGCTCCCACAGATTAAGCACCGCGGTCCCGAGGCCGAAGGAAAAGGGCAAGGGCCGGGGGATCGAAACTGAAACTGCTGTGGTCTGCTCCCTGCTGGTCGGAACCTGGAGGGTCCTGATGCTGGAGGCCTGGTGATGACGGCCTTCCCCTTTGATGGTCCCAGCTAGATCCCCTCTCGCGACACTCCTCCTAGAACATGCATCTCTCCACCACTTCGGCCTTCTTCTGGACCTCCAAGTACGTCAGCAGGGTAAAGGGGGTAACAGCATACTACAGGGAGGGTCGGAGTGCCTCCTCTAAACATCTTTCCCGAGACTCCTCATTGGGAAAGTGGTCCGGAGCAAAACGTAGGAGGTCCTTGAACTTGATCCCTATCTCCCTCACGGACATACTCCCCTGCTGGAGGGAGAGTAGTTCCTGCCTCTTTTCTGCCTTCATCGTCGAGGAGAGGAATTCCGCCCGGAACTCCCTCTCGAAATCCGCCCAAGCCACCTCAGACTCTCTCCACTCCCCTAGGTAAAGCATCCACCACTGACACGCTGCTCCCCACATCTGGCTGATGGTCAGAAGAACCCAGTACTCGTTCGGGGCCCGAATTAGGCTGAAAGCTATAACTAGGTCCTCTAGCCAGCCTTCCGTCTTCATGTCAGAGGTGCTTCCTTCATACTTCTTGAGGGACTGTCGCTGGAAGGCCCGAAGAGTCTTCTGCCACTGGTCGTCCTCTTCTTGTCGATCAGCTCGCTGTCGATCGGCCAAAGTAGTCTCCGGGGCCTCGATCGCCTGTACCACACGTGGTCTCCTTCTAGGTGCCATAGCTGCAAGGTAAACAAGGAATGCCTAAACCCAAGTAGTGCAGAATATCGTTCTTAAAACTTCTTAAAATTTTAGATTATTCATAATTCTCAATAAATCCCAGAAACACAAGAACACAAGTCATTATGATGCATGTACCTTTCCTAGGGTCTCTAGCCTGCAATCAGTGTGGCCTCACATGGTCGTTTGGTAGGCCCAGAGTCCTTGCATCGGATCACGTGGGGCCCTAAAATCATGTGTCCTAGCCAGTATTCCCTGGCCTAATTCACGCGCCAAGGTCACCCAACACTGTTGCCTTACCATCCCATGCAATCCTCACTATACCTAACTCCAGACTCCATCCTATCTCTCAACCAACCTCCTTTGATACCATTCTGTCACGACCCGCCTTCACCAAAAGAAGGGAAGGGTCATCAGATTGCTAGGCCCTTCCTTCTTTTTGTTGAAGGAGAGATAATGACCCCCGAGACCTACCTCCAATAGGTCCCGGAGTGGCGACTAGCACCAGGGGTATAGAAATTTCTCACAAATGGAAGGCATTACCCCTTTTGTTTTATAGCGTCGAGAGATGAGATAATGAAACACAACAACACCAAGGTAAAAGAAAAGTAAAACCAAAAATAAATAAACCATTCCCACATGCATGTTCTAAAAGTAGATCCATAATGTACAAAAGGCGACAACCAAGGTTAGTACCAAAGAAGAATAACAGCAACTGCAACTGCCCCAAAGGTCCGAGCTAGTACAGTCCTGCTCGATCCCCAAAGTCCTTCGGGAAACCTGAAAGTAGTTTTATATACGTAGGGTGAGCATAAAAGTACACTCAGTTAGGAAATCCAAAGACTCTTGTGCACAAGTGGGGGAACGTACTAAAGTCCCATGAAAAAAAGGAGTGAACCAAACACCTATCAAGGTAAACTATCCACCCAAGCCTCACCAAGGCACACTCCCCAAATAACGCAAGTCAAGTAATATAATATAATAGCACATCGATGTTTGGGTACCCCACGCCACTTTCCCACTGGTTATTGATACATCCTACGCATCGGACCAATCCCGCCATTCTCACCGCAGTCCCACTGCCACACCTGGCCGCACACAGCTGGGCCACAACCGCACGCAGTCCCACTGCCGAATCCCACCCTCACACACCTGGGCCACAACTGTCACACATAACCATGCCTGCAAACACCTAGGCCAGATCAACCACCACCACGCCCGAAGACACCTGGGCTAAAGGATCCACTGCCACACCTGAAGACACCTGGGCCTCATCCTGAAGACACTTGGGAAACCACCTGCCGCACACACCTGGCCAACCACCACACTACCCCGCCCGAAGGTTCTTGGGCTAATAATGGACCTCAGTCCATCACAGCCTACCCGAAGATACTTGGGCTATCCGGGAATGGGAGAAGAAAAGGAGCTAGTAACCAGCCACTAAGAATAGTGTTGGGAAAAACACCCTCCCCCATGAAATGGGGGTGTTCGGCACTAAGTCCTCAACTTGGGTGGGGCGCGAATAAGAAAAACAAAATTTCAAGTATAGATATAGGTAACAAGCACTCACCCAAAGGTTAGGTTTTTCTAACCAGCCTACAGAACACAACACCACGGTGTCCAAGTCACAAGTCATGACTCTCGCCAACAAAACCCATTTGTCCCATTCTTGTTTCAAGTTCAGTGATAATGTTTAATTATGTTTAAGCACTAATGGGCAACTAACAAGCATAGGCACAAGTCCACAAAGGTAAACAACCAAACAACAACCATAACGCCCATAACCGGTTCTCAACAACAGAGGATCCCACCCAAATTCGTGATATAAACAAGTACCCACCGGTCATAAAACTCACAACCACCGAATCTATACCAACAGGGGATCCCATCCCCAATTTCACACAACCACCGAGGGTATAATAGAACAAGGGATCCCATCCCCTCCCACATCTCTAGCAATCGGCCTGAAAGGAAAACAACCAACTACCACCACCAACACAAGTCAGGGATTTTCAGATTTAAACGACTTAACACACTCCATGATTTCGAATTATGTGTGTTCTAACAGAGAGTTATCATAGAAGGTTTGATCCTAGTGCTTTCAATTTATTCAGCTCCATATACGTGATTAACCAATTCAATTTTCACAGCAGGAGTTTACAACCACAAAAAAGCCATTTAAAACTTCAGTAGGGTTCATTAGTGCACAAACAATGACCACCAACGGCTTCGATTTTCAGGAGGCATAAGCCAGAACAACTCAACAAGATGGTCATAAACGAAACAGCATCAAAAATATAAGACAACGTCAAAAATATAAGACAACATCAAAATATAAGACAGCATCAACGATCACAGACCCCCCCCCCCCCTCTTTCTTTATAGATTGAGTTCATTATCTTTAATTAGCTCTGGTTTGTCCAATCCTACAGAATCAAAAGCATGCCCAACCCGCATGATACACAAAAGGGAGAGTCAAAGGAGAAATTCCCTACTTGTTGATAGATGGTCGACCTTTTAGGTCGGGCGCGAAACTTTACGGATAACGATGTGGCGCGCCCGATGCACCAGAAGCTGTTTGTGAAAAGCCACGATCGAGGAAAAGTGAATCCACGGCTAACCCTTAGTTTATAAGTGCCGCGGACGATTGAGGTGAGAATGTGTAACCGCGTAAGGCGCGGGGGTCGTGGGTTGACCACGCGGCTGGGAAGTTACACACGGAGGTCTCTTGGGATTTTTAGGAATTAATTATGGGATTTAAATGGTTTTAAAAGGAGTAAATGAATTAATTTACATAAAAACTTACGTTGCGAGAGCGGAAAAGTCAGGTACTGGAAGAAGAACGAAAGGCTCGGCGAGGGGACATGGTGTCACCCTCACGGTGCCACCGTTTTGCTGGAACCTCACTTTTGGCAATGTAATAGGCCATGAGGGTCCGGGCCATTACAAGTGGAGAGGTCGGGCCATGTTTGTTTGGATAGTACCATATGCATTAGAGAATTATCAAGTTGTTCAACAACTTTTGAATCATGAAAAATATCAAGAACGGGTAAGGGGGTATTTAAAACATCAAACCGTACATCAAACAACAATATTTATTCCCCAACCCGAAAGAAGAAATCATCCGCATATCAACTAGATAGTGAGTTGATTCGCGTTCTTCATTTAGAAGTGGAGAACATGGGAAACAATAATCACAAAAATTTAAACCCCAACATCGAAGCTTTGATGATGTGTCACGAGATGAAAACGGTAAAGGCGAAGAGGGTTCCAATGATGATCACCTCTATAACATGCTTCCGAATCTGAGCTTGTGCGTCATCTTCTTTCATGGCTCCGAAGAACATTATTTGATAGAGATTATGTTCATCGTTTGGAGGAGAAGTTCTTTGTTGGATATGAGTTTCTCTACGCTCTCCCATGATTCTCCATTTACCAACAATTCCCAACCGAGAAAAATGAGAGGTTCCAACTTATTTAATCAATTCTATCAATTTAATTTATGTTATCCCAATTAAATGTTTGCACAATTAATTGTACCATGTTGTCATAATAAATTTGAAGGAAGTCCATGGGTTAACTCTTCATTAATGAGGGAGTCCAAGGGGTTCCTCCAATTAAGAGGGGTTGGGTGGTCCCCACCTTTAGGAATTCAAAATGGGGTTTTTTTATTTGGATGGTACCCTCCCCAATAACATAGGGGTAATCGACATAGCCTACCATACAAAGCCTCAAAAGATTCCATCTGAATAGTTCATGAAAACTATTATTGTTGGAAAAAACCACAAGAGGTATATGTTTATCCCAGGAACCTCCAAAATATAGGTTGCATTCTCAAAGCATTTCTCCCTGCACTTTTATTGTACGCTAGAATTGGAAATCATTTTGGGGATGGCATGCTATACTCAAAAGTACTTGTGAACCCAACACCCTATGTAGTCCCTGCGAGATCTAACAAGTAAAATGGGTGTCCCTATCTGAAGCAATGGTGTTAGGAACACCATGTAAATGTATGATCTCTCAGAAGTACAACCTTCCAAGATAATCTACACTAATATTATCCTTGTACGGAAAGAAGTGTGAAACCTTTTTGATTTTTTCAATGACAACCCATACTGCATCATTCCCTTGAGGCGACCTCAGAAAACCTTTCATGAAATCCATTGTGATATCATTACACTTCCAACTGGGAATGGGTAACTTCTGAAAAAGACATGCTGGGTACTGATTCTCCACCTTCATATACTGACAGGTGGAACACCTCATGAACAAACCATCAACATCTCTCTTCATACTTGGCCACAAATACTGATGGTGCATATCTCGATACATCTTGGTGACACTAGGATGTGCTTCCCAAACTGAGGAATGAAAGTCACTCATCATATCCTAGTATATGTCACCTGATACCCATACTGGCCAATGAAAATTTATGATCTCATCCTCACCTATGGTCCATCCAGGAATAGGGTCCTCTCCTGACACACTCTTACAAAGAACATGACCTTTGAAATATTATAGCTTCCTTATCTGTACACGATGAATTAGAGTTGAGGTAAAATCCACCGAAGAAAGAAACATCCTCCCGTGTTTGTCGAGGACCTCTAAAGACATCTAATAGAATATTGAAATAAGCTTCCACTCAATGTTGGCCTCTTGAACTGTCTATATTTGATTCCTCATACTCAGCCCATCAACCACAACATTTCTTTGCCAATGCAATTAAACAAGCTCAAATTCAAAAGACTTAAGGTACTCAACCCACCTTCGTTTACTCAGATTAAAATCGTGTTATTTAAAGATATACTTGAGAATTTTTGTTTGGTAAAAACCACGAAATACTCTCCCAACAGATAATTTCTCCAACAACGTAATGCATGTACTACTACATCCAACATGAGATTATTCATTGGTTAATTCCTCCCATGTGGCCTTAACTATCGAGTCCCATATGCAATCACTACATCTCCCTATATAAGCACGGATCCTAGCCCGATACCTGATGCATCATATTAAATAGTATAGCTCTTTCCCAGATCTGAAAAAACTAGTATTAGAACCAAATTCGACCTCCATTTCATCTCATGAAATGCTGAAACACAAGAATCTAACCACAATTAAATTACAAGTTTCTTAGTGAGTCTCTTCAATAGCAATAGTAATCGTGAAATGTCATGTACAAAATTACATTAGTAACCATCCATCCCTAGAAAACTACGTACCTCAAAGACATTCTTCAGCTTCTCCAAGGAAACAACTACTCTCACATTCACTTGGTCTACTTATATGACTGTGTCTGAGATAACATGATACAAGATGTAAATTAGGTCCACCCAAAACTGACATTTTGAGAGCATATCATATAATTGGGGCTCTATCGGTATATTAGAATTAATCTCATGATGGGTGGCATGGTTTTTTTGAATGTGATAGTACACCAAGATATCATCCATGAAGACTACCATGAAACAACACAAGCATGGATGGAACACTTAGTTAAATAGTGCCATGAAAACGTCAAATGTGTTCGTAAGACCAAACTACATAACCACATACTTGTATAGACTATAAAAACATTAAAATGTTGTAAGAGTTATATCTGATGGTCTAACATGCAACAAATGATAAACTAATATCAATTCAATCTTCGTGAACACGAGGGATCCTCAAATATGATAAAAGATATCATCAATCCTTAGTAAGGGATATCAGTTCATGATCTTTAATTGGTTTAGTTTCTGATAATCCACACAAAGTGTGATGGTACCATCCACCATCTTTGCAAACCTGACCAAAGAACCCCGAGGGGACGTATTGGGTTGGATGAAACCCTTTTCCTGCAACTCCTACAACTACATCTTGACCTCCTTTAACATTTGTGTGGTCGTCCTATAAGGAGGAATGGGCACTGGTGACGCTCCTAGAACAATCTCAATAGAATATTCCCCCTATAGCTCTGTAGGAAAACCTGAAAAGTCATCTAGAAATACATATTTGAAATGATCCACCAGTAGAGAAATGGAAAACTGTGAAGTCCCCTAATAATCCAGATATAGACAAGAAATCAAGGATGTAACTCCTCCCACCCCATGATGCTCGGGTCCTTCTATACTTAAATGGACATTGTATTATCCCTTATTTAAGAACAAACAACCCTCTTGTTATGTGAAACTCACCCTATGGTGATAGTAGTCGACAATATCCTAGAATGAAACTAACCGATCCATTCTGAGAAATGAAATCATATCCTTTCATCTCTTGGAGATAGAGGCCACATTTGAAGTGACACACACCAACCTCAAGAGGGCACTCCTTTCACGGATTCACACTAGTAGTTCTTGTCCCAAATAGAGTGTGTAGCATTAAGACACCAGCAGATGTAAAGATATAGATCCCAAGGCTCTCTGCAACAGAAACATATATGAAACTTTGAGAATCCCCTATATCAAAAAATGAGATGCTAAAACATTTGGAATTAGGATCATACCACAAACTCTAGAAGGTCCAAGATCATGCTCCCACTAGGTCTGCTATACTATAATGGTATGGAATGTACAGCGACCCTATGACCCAATCTGACCACCCATAGCTAATCCACCTTATTGCCTTTAGAATACTACCAGTTTTCTACCACAACGACAACCTACACCACGACATGAACTTCTAGAAGAACATTAGTTCCCTGACTGATGAGAAACCAGTGGTGCTCTCCCTGAACGAGGAGTCATAGAGGAATTCCTATCACTAGCTACCGGTGAGATAACTAATAGAACTGCTAATGATTTCCCATCTTGATGTGCGATCGACACTCCACAATTTCTATCGAGAAATGTGGCCTTGTATGCATGCACTTCCCACACTAGTAGCATACCACCTTGCTACCTGAAGGTATATATCCCCTACTTGGATCTCTACATGTAGACTCCTTACGGTGCTTCCTTATATTATCTGGAGAAGCACCAACTATAGATAATGAACTGACATAGCCCAAAGCTCCAGAATTCCTCAGGTTGCTATCTATTATCATTTCCTGGTTAGCTATGGAAGATATGGTCTTAAACAAGAATATCATCACTTTAGATCATATTTTATTCTTAGGACCATGCTCAAACATAATTTCAAAGAAGATCTCATCACCCCATAAAATGGGTTTTGAAATGCTACAACTCTATGAAGAGATAAGAATATTATGTGATCGAGAGAGTACCATGCTCCAAAGTCATGAACACTCAGGATCGATCGACCCTCAATCTATCAAAGTAGAAGTATTCATAGAAGGTACTCTCTAACTCACCCCCAACCATACTCAAATGGTGTCCTGTATGCGACATCAAATCCCACCATATAAGTTGTGAGCTTTACCCTCCTCTCAAGTGGCGTCTGTGGATTCTTGAAGATAGATATCATGGCTTATAACCATGAATCAATTGTTTGTTTTCCACCATCCCCTAAGAATGTCTGAAGATTTTGTTGCTTAATGGACCGCATCAACTTGTCCATAGTAGGGGAAGGATGCGATGCTCCCTCAAAGGACTACATAAACCTCATGAAGCCTTCCCAGAACTATGCATCAACACCTATATCTGGAATGATGGATACTGCCAAGACAGGCATTATGGGAGGGTATGATGATAACCCTTGAGCTACCATATCAGGATTCTGTTCACTACCCTGAATCTGTTTTACAACTGGAGGTTGTCGCGGTGGCATGACTCTACAATGTCAGGTACACACCATATTTCAATACTATCAATGACTAAAATTTATATGTTCATGAAAGGAACAGAATAAGGAAAGCATTCATGTTTTTCAAAATAGGGTTAAAAATCTTGTATAAACCCTACACGATGTGTTCCTTTAACCACTAACATAGGCGTGTACTCCTGGAACCCTTGTTGTGTAACACCCCATACACACGATGTGTCATCCAAGAGACAACATATACTTGAATCATTTTCCCCACCCAAAGTTCTTCTACACGACTATCCCACATGGTTTTTCTAGAATGAGACTCCATGGCATATTCTTGACAGAAATAGAATGTACCAGAAGTATTTCACTGACCTGTGTTGTGAGTGACAAAGCCGGATACATCGGTTACACTACACTATGTGTTCAATCACGACACGACTTGTATAAACTATGTTTCATCCATCTATTTCATTATTCACACCGTTGGACACATAGTCCCTACAATGCAGAGTTTATATCTAATAAATTGCGTATTTCCCCAAGGATTTCCCAACATCATGTCTATTCCCACATAGCTAGTGACACAGTTAAAGACTACACAACTTGTATATACAATACACGGTGTGTACATAAGAAAAAAATTCATTCCTGAATAGAAGGATACATTGCGTTTATTCAAAAATAAACACAATGTATTCTAGGTTTTTCTGGATAGTAATCCTCATAAACTACTGTGTAACCAATAAACTCATAGAAAAAACATTAAAGTTCCAAATTTCGATCTGTGAGGGCCTATACTCCCCAAGAATCAATTTTTGGAATCTTATACATTTCATATACAAGTATAACAGTGTTATGATCCACCAAATTATGATCCATGAGGACCCATAACAACTCAAGAAAAAAACATTGGTGTTCATTCAAAAGAAACATTACACAAAAAAAGAACCCATCAAATAGAAGGTATTCTATCAAGGCATCTTTCAAAACAGCATGCATATCTAGCACAACATCGATCACAACAACATGAAATCTGCAATGGTCCCTAAATGGAATGTAAATAATGAATGAAATTTGGTCTTTTTCAAGAACCAATATGATGAATGAGATAGAATACCCTCATAAAATTAGGTTAAAACAAAAATATAACCTAAATATTATCAATGATAACAGCACAAAACAAGTGAATCACCCAATGGTGAAATCAAATCAATTCTAAAATTGAAAACCAAAAAAATTGCAATAATCAAGGTAAACTGTCTTTTCCTATACAAAGATTATCTAATCCTGGACATAACATATTACCAAATACCTATTTCGTCCAATACCTGACTATAGGCTCCAAATAGTATGTTATGAAGAAAATAATTCATCTGATACCACTTTGTAATGTCCTGGTTACGGGTGCTTCCTAGAGGTGCACTGTACCTAGTTGGTCACATGGCCTCAAGCACATTTTCTAATATTCTAGAGGCTACCAAATTGTATTGAGGGCCTTCGGTGTGAGATTGCAAAATATATGCCCTAATTGGAAGAATAATGAAGTGGAATGAAAAAAATATTAGTAGCGGAAGCATTAATAATATCATACTACAGTAAACATCAGAATACTAGAATTAAATAAACAACTGCATAATATATATATATATCAATAATTTTCCATGTCACAAGTATCTATGAAATCATAAAAACAATTCACAACACTAGACTATAGGTCTGATACAAATGAAAAAGAAAAAAAGTAAATAAATCCAACAGAATTGCAAGCCTCAGCTTGGTCCCATGATCTCCGACTCAATAGAAATCAAGTACAATAAGTAGAATGTCACTTTTACTTATTTATACCTACAACAATATAATCTTTTTGGGCCCAAAAGAATGACCCACACAGTGTGTGAGAAGAATACTAGTAGGAAACCACACAAATATCTATCCCAAAGAGTCAGTGAATATATATGGTAGGGAATACGAAAAATGATACAATAATAAAGGAAGTAGTCAAATTGTAAACAATACTACATGTTCAATTACATTCATTTAAATTCATAAATTATTCAACCAAATGAAAATTAGAAACCCTCTTTAATTTTCGGATAGCCTATCCCCTCTGGATCATCGAATCAATGTCATGTAATCCTGTGGGTATGTTCTCACAGCCTAACCCCTCAGGTTGAAATTATACAAGGATACAACGACCTCATATCTATGCTCACAGGGACTAACCACTTTGGTATCATGAAAAAAAAACAACTCTCTGAGGAAGCACTCAAAATAAATACCCCCAATATACATTTAACAATGAACTATAGACCCAATGAGGAAGAACTAAATTTCAATTCACCTTGTGGTTTGGTAACGGTAACTATAGAAACTATGAGGGAGCAATCAACATCAATCACCCCTATGGAATCATAGTGTGATAAAGAAATAAAAGAGTCTTTGTGGAGATCTCAATGTCAATTCCCCCTATGGTTTCACTACAGCAGGTTCACACAACCTTGTGTGAAGCAATTATCCACAAATGATGTTATGTAGACAATGTAATCCTAAATGTACTACTTGTCTAAAAAGCTATAAGGAATACCAAAACATCAGATAATATCACAACATCCTAACAATACTACTAAAGAAAAGCAATCATCCTAATAGGAAAAAGTAGACCATACAGTCAATATCAAATCAAACCTGGTAAAACACATGCATATCATCATAAAGACACCCTATTTACAAAAAAGATCCAATACACAGACAAATAATCATATCACGAATGAACAGGGTTAAAATCCCTAAAAATGAAATACCCCAATCGTGGGTATTAGCAACTTTTTCACATTATATTCAATGACTAACTTTGGAAATGAACAAACCACCAACCTTGGCATGGTATGATCGATGTACTCTGGTTTAAGCCCTTTAATTTTCCTAGAATAACATAGATCTACAAAAAATTCTAAATCATTCAAGCAAGAATATCTCATGAAATAGGTTAATTCATTGAACAATGCTCTAGAATAAGGATGAACTCAAAATTTTGATTCCAACGTAATTGACACCAGTTGATTCAGAGAATGGACGGTCGATCAAGGGCTTGGAGATAAATCACACCATAAAGTTTTTCATGGACATGACGAGTCGTGAAGAATACTTTTCTTCCTGTTAGACGCAAACCTGGTCTGATTTATCAAATAAAATGACAAGTACACAGTGTGTACATTTACTATACACTCTATGTAATTGCATTAAATGGCCCCCACATTAGGTGGTCTCCATGTTACATCACACCAACATGTACTCGGTCGTTACATGTCCAGTACATGGTCACCCGTGACAACTAAGTATACGAAATTTACTCTAATGTACATGGTGTGTACTCATTAAATTTCAATATTGTACTCTTTATCTAAAAAACAGAAAAGAAAACTCGTACCTCAAGGGAAGGTCCGGTTTCATAAATTATAAATATCATATATAATCATTATATGTGTATTTATTATAATCCATGATATTTTTTGATTAAAAATGCAATACACCATTCATGGGAACATTAGGACATATAATTCATGAACATTGTTTCAATTTTGTTCATATATTGAAATAATAAAATGGAAATAATAAATTTTCAATTTAGAATAAATAATTTTCCATATATATAAAATATTTTAATTAGAAACATCATAATTTCATGCTTTTTAATTTGTGAATGAATCACATCACTACGTGTGGTGGTTGTCCGTCGTGAACAAGTGTTTTTTATCATATTAACATAAATTGGGAATCATGAAGGTATGTGCCATATAATAATTATATAACAGATATAGAATATTTATTAATACATATATCGATATTAAATCCATAATATTTGCAATATATGATAGGTGTTTCTGTAATAATGAACGAAATCATTTTGTGAGGCAGTAGTCCATCGTACCCATGAATTAAGATTTCATAACCCATTTAATTGATGTTGAGAGGGTTGTAAGTAAATACTATATCCTTAAAAATATTATTAAATGTAATTTAATCATTTTATTATATCATTTTGGTTTTAAATTAATTTAAAGAGTGGAGGAAGGAAGAAAACAAAAATGGTCATTGATGAATAGTGATTATTCTTTTGGTATCCTCGTTATGTTTTCACCAAACACCATATTACATATTATTATGTTTCCAAAATAATACATATAGGATAAGAAGAAGGAATATAACATGTTATTTGGGTTGGAAATTGCTGAACAAATAGTGTTTTATGTTTTTAGTAGGTGATGATAAGGGGTGTCCCTTTATATATGAGGAGAGTGGAACACTTGTAATTTTTAAAAGAACGAATGTTACATCAGTTTTCTCACATTAGAACGACTCAATAATAGACCATTATATTTTTTAAATGATATAATGTGTAAATATGGTCATAAATTGGGTAAAGGGATTTTTTTACCAGTATCAATTTACATTTCCCCCAGTAAACTCAATTTTAGATTAACTATGGTAACTAAATTTAATTTTTTCTACTGTTATTTTGTGTAAAAAAATATGTTGAACATAGAAGATAATATTAATAATTAGGACTAAAAATATATAATCCATTTATTAAAATTCAATTCTTAGATGATGTATATATGAATTTAAAAATTAATTTCATAGTGGAGATGAGAATGCTAGTTTCTAAAAGAGAAATTTTCAACGATTATGTAGTTTTTATATAAAAATTCATTATCATGTGGATTCCAATGATCATATTAAAATTAAATTTAATATTATAAATAAAAATATAATTTAAAACGAAATTAGAGTATAATTTTATTTGACGAATTATTTATATGAAATTGACAATTTTAATTAAAAATTATTTTCTTACTATTAATATTTTTTTAATGTTTCAGAAAAATACTAATAATTAACTTTAATGTGATTGTTACATGATTATTTCAAAATTGTTGATTATTTCATAAATTTAATTTATGAAATGTATAATATATTAACTTTATTGATGATCATAAAAATATATAGAAATAATCTTTTGAAAAAACTATGTTTTTGAAAAATATTATGACATTACCAAAAAATAGGTAATTTCATTATCAAAATTATTCCTACATATAAAACCATGTAAATTAATATTTCAAAAGTACATATTACATTTTCTGTCATAAATTTTAATTTCTAAATTATAAATGTGGTTCTTAAATAAATATATTAATTGTATAGTGTGATTTTTGAAACTCAATTTGATGTATAATGCAAGTTAAACCAGTGTTGTTTATAACTCAATCTTATATTTTAATTAAATATAATGTATTATTTCAAATCAATTTATTCTATTTGAAAAAAAACTCAAAAAATTGGTGTTACACTCTACCCACTTTAAAATCATTAATATATCAAAATTCACCACTCCAATGAAATAAATAAGGATACAACATTCTAAAAATATTTCCATGTTCCCATTTTTCTTCTTCAATCTAATTTTTTTCCCAAAAAAATTAACAATGTGGCTATTATTATTTCATGGAAAATACATTGTATGATACATACACTACAACCATTATTTCTCATAAAATGATCGTATTTAACTTGTATGAACTCCGGGTTATGTACTTGTGAAGGGTTAGGTATTCCCTTCCTTAGAAGATGTACAAGGAAAACATCATGTACCTGCGAGAGGTTTGATGGATGATTCCACCAATATTTGATGATCATGTCACAATAATGAATTTTGAAGGGACTAATATACCAAGGTCTCAATTTATATTTCACATGGATTCTCACAACCATCTTCCATAGAAAAGTATTAGATACATATTATAAAGAACTTCAATTTCCGGATCACAGTAGTGATTATCAACATGCATTTTATTTCAACTCTAAGCTACATTGATAAATTATTTAATGGATTTATCCTCCTCTATAATTTCAATAGCTATATATGTTTCAAATAGTTTCATTTCATGAAATTAATTCTATCACATTGGAGATCTATAATTCATTCCATAGAGGGCTTCATAATGATCCGTAGGAAATATTCAACGATTGTTATAGTTATAAGAAAACTCAAGAAGAAAAATTTATTGATCCCAAGATCCCTTTAAATCAAAATAACCATATCTCAACTTATCATCTAGGGAATTAATTGTTCTCTAATATTAACCATTTATATATTGATGATAAACAATGTTGAAACTCAACTCTATATTATTCAAAAAATGAATTCCTTTTCAAAACAATGAGGTAAACTTCATATCCAAATCGGACACAATGGAATGGTGTACTCTATTCACTAATACCACATCCTTAATTTATAACATATCAAGAATTCCTAGATTTAATTCTTCTCTGATTTATTGTATGTCTTATTTTTTTGTTGGGATATAATATAAAATAAATATATCATTAAACCAATTAGTTTATTTTTTATTCCAATGACAGAATCCTTGTTGACGTTTTTTCATTTACATTCTTGTATTGGTAATGGATGTTATATAACAATAATTTTTTTCATACTTAACATTTTAAAATAGAAATAACTGATAGATAAACTCTCTGATATCTATCTTACTTTCATCCCAATATAAATACTCATTCATGTTTCCCTAAATATTTTTACATAATGATTTAATTGTAAATTAAAAACTATGAATTTAATCTAACTAATCCTTATTCAAATCAGTTATATATGTATTGCATACATTGTTATTTATCCTCATCATTCCATCTTGATCAATGTAATACTGAAGAACATTTTTATCCTTCTTTTTTAGCTCTACATATCTCCTCCACACACCTATAATAGTAACTTTGATAGATGGTTGGACATTTAATTTACCAAGATAGTATTTTCCCCATCAATTAGGATTTCCTGACCCACCATTTTCAAATCTATAAATATTTTATCATTTTAATACTTCTCATGTATATTATAGAATGGTCAATTCAACTAGGAGAACCTAGCACCTTGTTGACATTCAATGTGTTGTAATGTATCGAGCTATATTGATCCTTAATTTTCTTTGACCATTTTTTTTGCATATTCAAATCATTATATATGAATTTATACATAATATCTTTTTATACTTATATATATCACACCTATTTAAATCAATATTAAACCTCCATATTATTCATAAAATAATTACCACAACAAACATAAAATCAAGAGATAAGTAATTTACATCAAAAACATCAATTTTCATGAGGCATAGCCTATACCCATGTAATTTCACATAATAATGTAACTTAGTCCATTTTTTCAATTCCATATTATTGACTAATGACCTATATCCACTATAGGGTAATGTAATAATAGATATGATGCCCAATAATCTATTTAGTTCAAATAATATTTTCCCATGTTCATATGTTTATTGGAACATGTCTCCCTTACAAAATAATTTGGTTATAAGAATAATTCATCAGGATAAATTCTCAAAAAAAATCAAAATATTTAAATAATCCAAAAAACTACGGATAAATATAGCCATGTATGGTTTAGTACGATATTAAATAGACTATGTCTTCAATGGATCTTATGGTATACCCTCTCCTGATATTATTTTACCAAAAAAATGAAACCTTTTGTCACAAAAATTTAAATATGGGAATGTTTTAATAGTTTTTCCCATTATTAAGGAATTTAGAACTATTCTCATGTTTCCATCATTTTGTTTTATTATCTTTTAATATATACTAATATCATCTATAAATACTTCCAAAATTTGATGAAGGTATTCCCTCAATACAATATTCATTAAATCCATGAAGATAGTGGGTAAATTAGTAATTCCATATTAAATCACTATATATTCATTATGCAAGTACCGTCTTTCATATAATATATTATGTATACCATATTCATATACCCTCAATTGATAAAATCTAGAATTATGGTCAATTTTTGAAAAGTATCGATCGCCATGATGTTGATAAAAAAAGGTAGCTGTATGGGGAAAAAGATCCATGATCTTTATTGTGATCTTATTCAGCTCCTAATAAATATCACAGTGTCACATTGATCCATCATCCCAGTTACCAAAAATAATAGGTCCACCTCAATATGACACACTTTTTCAAATGAATCGCATTTTAGGGTTTATTTTCTTCCTCTATTTTTGCAACATAATTAGGTTCATTGAATAAGGGATATTTTAAACTGGTATAGAACCATTATATGATTTTAATTCCGAACTCATCCTTACAATTTTGTGAAATAATAATAAAATATTTTGAAAATAAATATTGAAATTCATGAAAAATTGAAATATCATTGATTTAATGTTTATCCCCGATTATATTAAATAATCACGAATTATGAATGGGAATTAATACCCATAAATTGGATGTGATCTCCATTATACCTGTTTACATATCATCACATTGATAGAAAGTCAAAGGATGGTTTAGAATATCAAATTCAACTTCCCTTACCTTAAAATTGACTTGGTAATTATGTAGATATATTCCATACATGTCTCAAGTAACATAATATTCATTCAAAGTAAGAATAAAAATATTTTCAAGAATAACATTCCCACATGCATCATCCAATGACGAATCAAATACATGAGATGTTGTCATCTAACCATTTGGTATTTTAAGAGATAAATTTTGTATCCCATTGTTTTGGTGGAATCGTGATAACCATATAATATTTTCCAAATACAAAATAATGGGTTGATACAGATTAAAATAAAAAATTATTCACTCTATAGTTGATGTCATGGGTAAATTTAATAAGGTCGAAATCAAACCCCTCATTAGAAGAGGTGATATCATTATATTTTACATTGTCACATGGATAAAGAGGATTATATTATTGATTAATATCAATAACCCTTGTATTTGAGAACATGTTACCATAATGATGAGGTCCTTGCATTTAATATACAAGAATGTGGGTGGTTAATTCCATAGATACATCCCTTTATTCGTAACGTTATACAAATTATTCCCATAATATTGAAATTAAATTTAACAATGAAATTTCCCAAAATATATAAAACAAATTACAAGTTCATGTAAGTCAATTTCCTCCAATATTCTTACCACACTATGATCATAAGGTAAATATCATCTTCTTCTCTCCATTTTTCTTATATTTTCCTTTTAATTTAATATTTACATTTCTGTCCAAACCTTGAGATTGGAACATAACTCCAATCTCCAATTAAACCAGGATATCACATTGAATCATCTCTTTATAGCTACTACAGTATCCTATGGATAATATAATTTTTTGACATCATTTTATTCCACTAATTAATCTATCAACTATTTTATCAAGTTGGAAGACAATTCCAAATGTTTAGTTTATTAGTCATAGTTTGTTTATGATGGGTTCTAATAGATTAATTTTCCATTTTATGTATCATCATTAAATCATTATCCATATTAATATGAAGAATATATTTTATGTACTTATTGAAAACTAATTTCATGATCTCTTCATAATACATGGCTTCAATTTTATCTTGTTCTATATAATTCTCGATGTGTTTCCACCATTGATCCATTTAATCTTCCAACTTGTAGAAAACTACAATGACATTTATATAACCCAAACTGTGGATCATGGAAAATATCTTTTTTCATGTGCTGATCCATTGATCAGAAACTGGTTGATAAGAAGACCCACAAAATAAAGGTAGACGTTTCATGATGAAGGAATAAAAAACTATTGCTACCTTTGCTTTTGAAAGTGTAATAGGTTTCCTATATTGACAATATATTTTTTTAGAATGACAGTGATATTTTCCATTCCAATTACAATAATATTCAAATTCTTAGGAGTACAATTATTACCTTCTCTATAACAATCATAATATAAATGATTCATTTAGGTTCCAACTATTGACTACAAAAATGCATACTTAATGAAGAAATGATAATGATGGTGAGTCACATAATCTAGAAAAATTACATATAGGATATCTAAATATTGACACATTCATTAGTAAATTAAAAAGTAGAGATATCCTAGAACACTAATAGTCATAGGCTATTTAAATATATCATGATTATGTATATGGAGTTTTTTAATTTCAAAATCATATCCAGTTGGTTTATCATAATAGGTGTGCATAAAGGATCATTTTCATCTACCAGATGATTGTAGAGTCTAGATCAATATTCCTTTTTTGGTTTATTACCCTTTGAAACATAAATTTCACATACACATGTTGAATCCAGATAGGGACACAATTACATGGATACCATACTCTCTATCTGTTTCTGAAATTCTTGTAAATGTTTTGATCTATGAAATCATCTATAAACATATACATAGACATGTCCTTCAGGATAAAAATATGTTTTTATCATCATTGTTTCCAAAGGATAACAAAACATATTATATGAAACAATCATATATGACTAAGTGTTAACATATATAAATATTAGATCATTTTTAAAATATATAAATTAAATTTAAAATACATTATCTGATTAACCATAATAGATTAGTGTATTGGGAAAATAAAATAAAAAAACATTCACATAGTTAAAATAAATTAGTTACCACAATGATCACATAACTATCACTTTTATTAGACATATTATTTGTAGTACATGTCTTCTTAGCCTGGGGAACAAAAATATAATGAAGGGTGAGCTTAGGTGATCAGTAATGGAAAACTAGGGAGATTATTGAGAATATGTTCAACATATTTGAAGAAGAAGAAGATCATAAAATTTTATAACCCTACCATCGACATCAAAGTTCATAATATACAGTCATGAAATAGAGAATGTCAATTCATATGACATGATTCATACCATATTGAATTAAAATTATCAATGAGATCCAAATATTTACATAATAATTTTTGTTTGGAATAATGATATGTGTACAAAATCATAGGTAATGGATACCCACCAGTACATTCATAAAATGTTAGGTTATGCCAAACCATCTGTGGAATTACATTGGGCTTTTGATGTCCTCTAATGTACCCTATTTCGGTCTTTGGATAACCTATTCTGTATATTAATCATGGTTTGACCTAACCGCCTTTCTATCCTATGAGATAATAGAGAATTTAATATTATACAATGTATTGTAGAGAAATATAGGTTCCACCAATCACATAATTAATGTAATACTAATTTCATCCACATAAGCACAAAAAATCATTTCATCACATCCCATTAAATAAAATTGGATAAATTAACTTTTCATCGTACCATAAAATATTGAAAATATATATGCTTCATAATCATTTCATAATTTCATTATATCTTATACTTTAGAGAATCGTTCATGAATAACCTCAAAAAATAGAATCGTGCTAGAATTTCCACATACCCAATGTTTTCTACTCATCCCCGTGGGATAAAATCTAACACATGAGAATGAAACATATACTAGAGGGAATGATTTTATCCGAAATGATTAAATTAAAATATTGAATATATATATATATATTCAATAGAGAAAAATAAGTGCATGGTTAAATATAGACTTTATGATAAAGAAGAGCTTCAAAAAAATATTACTAAAAATTAATCCAGTATTTCCAGTGTATAATTCAAATAATAAATGGATAACATAGTTTAGAAACCAACAACACAATGTGATAGAAGCTTAAAAATCACACTATCTCATCACCAGCTACCAATAATAGGTTGAACTAAACCATTCTACCTCACTAAAACACTATGAATATCCCTATATCAAAATACATAAAATGGTATATGCACCACATAAGGGGTCTAGAGGTTGTGAGCTAACATGACCATTAGTATCCTGCATAGGTGTTCTATTATAAGACTCTATAAAATAACACGAACAGGGTTAGCTTTATAGAATATATTGAATGACAAAAAATTGAATGTTATTATATCAAAATCATCGAAGTGCATTTAATTTTACATTTTTACAGATTTCCATTAAAAAACACGTAAAAAACAATAAAATAATTAATCATATATAAAAATAATATAATATAATGAATATATTATCATATTAGATTAAAAGTATTGAATCCTAAAATAGTATAGTTTAGTGAACATATAATATCACATCAAAGGTCACTATATGTTAGTCAAGTGGACTAAAGAAACTATAACTAATGACTATATCACAATCATGTCTTTATAAAAACGGACAATAGATTATATAGACATCCAATGAGTGAATCACCAAAAAATGCCAATAGAAATTCCCTTGAAAAATGTGCTTATGGATCAAAGGAATAACCCATGAGTGAACCCCTTGATAAAGAATAGATGATGGATCTAAGATAAACCATCCACTATTGTAATCATGTGTTCCCTTGTGATATATACACCAAAACAATTAATAAAAATCATGCCTTAAAACCCTATTGAGAAATATTTTTCACAATTAGTTTAAAATAATATTTTACCTTCAACAAATAAAATTATGAAAAAAAATTAACACACGGAAAAATTAATAAATTAATACATATATTCAATTTATAAAACAATTTATAAAATAATGAGTAATAAATTTCATCTAAAAAAATCAATAGATGAAACCACATAACTCACAATAGGGTCAAACACTCCCTCAAAATTATCCACCTACAATAAAGTATAAAATACTGACTTCTAATTCTCTAGAATAGATCATCACAACTCAGAATCGATTCGAATTAACAATGGATTCAGTAAGGTAAATAGATAAAATCATACCTCAAAATATTCCCATGCTCTAACACATTCAACAAAAGGGTTATCCATAGAAATATGAAAACACAATAGATATAGAAAAAAAGATGAATCAAAAGGATAGATCAATTAATCTATAATAGTAGTTCAATGGGGATACCATGATAAAATAAATTGATGAAATGGGAGGAATAATAACCCATAAAAGTTATCCATGACTGCAACAATGATCAATTGATGAAATAATGATTTGGTTGGAACATATATCTCTGAAATTTCATGGGAGATATCATATTTTGAGATAGAACATGACATTGGATGAGTGAAATATAAATCACTCATATGGTGTTATAAAACCAAAAATGCTGAGATATAAATAGGTTTAACCCTGTTAAAATTGTGTAATCGAGAGAACTCTAGGTCCCTAAAAAAAATTTTAGGTTTTTATTTAAACCATGTTGTTTCCATTACATGATTTCTAATGTAAATACACGGTGTGTAAAACTAAAATTTCATGAACCAGTTCATAACTTCTTTTAAGTGGACATTTCATGACATGTAAACCCAATACATAGCATAAAAACCCACTATATAAAAATGAAGTCAAATTTTCTATAGAAAATAAAAAGAAAAAATACCAACATTCTCTAAACTCTTAATGAATGTAGTAAATCTATGGACATGTTTATACACATACACCATTAATTTAAAAAAATACATCACCAAACATTCGGTAATTTCCCCCAAAATATTATATACATTAATTTAGACTGCCAAGGTTCACCCAAATAATGAGGGAAATTATATGTGATAAGGGAAATAAATGAATGTGGGAAAAGACATGTTACAAAATCCCAACCATAAGACTTTTCTGCACTAATAAGTAATGTGGCTGAATGATTTCAAAAAAATGGTTAGGAAAATGATCCATCATCAATGTCTCACACTCCCAAGATTCATTAGTATATGAATCTTGTCGCAACAACACTATGACTAATGGAATTAGCTTCCCATGCAAGGTATTCATTTTATTGTCAACGATCTCCACAAGCTAAATCATGATAAAAATTTATAGCCTGATATCGGTATATATGTAAATTATAATGTTTGAAAGATCATGAAGGTAATTCTGGAGCGTTGATATCTGGAATACATCATGATTTCACACCAACTAAATCATAATTTACAACATATAACTGTGAAGCCCATGCCTCTCAATGTTCCCAAATTATAAAACATATCTTAGAAAAATAATTCAATATTTTTCAAGCCAACTGTGACCCAAATGAGGAGAACCATTAATTAAAACATGGTCTATTACACTACTTTTTTTAATAAAATACATAATTTTTAATAATATGATTTCATTAATAGATTTTGTTTCCAGAAAAAACTTAATTAGGCCAATAGTAATATATTATTACAATATTTGATGCCAATTATATCATATCCATTAAATTTTAATGATAAAAAATGAATAAAAAATTTATCAATTAAATAAAATTTATCAAATCAATGATAATTTTTTAGTATGATCATATAAAAAAGATCACAATAGTATTTATTTAAGTCATTTTATTCTTCAAAAATGTATTTTTCTTCAAAATTTAATTTTTATACTATTTATATGTGATCTTTAAATTATAAAAGTTATATAATATTTATTTTATAAAATAAATTGAATTTTGTTGATTCATAATTTCAAAATTATCATCATATTATTTTATAATGTATTATTAAAAGAAGAAATCTTTGATATATTGATGAAAAAAACATACATCAATTTGAAAATTGTATTTCATTGAAATCATTCTAAAATTAAAATTATATTCTTGATTAGTTTTAAAATTCCATTATTTCCTTTTAATCGTAATTTAGAGTTTGAAATGATTTATTACATGGATTTAGTATAAAAAATATTATTCTTAAAAATTAATTATTCTTAATACAATTTCTTAACCTTTTGTCTTGCGATATGAGTTTTAAATTATGTTCTGAATGTTTTGAAATTTTTATTTTGAAATTTTTTTCCATATTTGGATCATATGTTCAAAAAAATTTCTATAAATCTTGTTTATTTTTTTGCTAATATGATTAATAACCTCGGTAATAACATTTCATCATGGTAATGTATAAATTGGTTAATTTACTTTATAAATAAAATTATAATGACGTTAAAATGAACCAAAATCCAAAAAAAATTATTTATTGATTTATTTTGATCTTTAATATTTCATTTGATTGGTTATATGACCATTTAAATTAATTTTCAAGAGATGATGACGTTTATAAAATTTTATTTAATAAAAAATAAAATAAAGAACATTCATGTTTTTGATAACTATAACATTTTTAATATGTTGATATCGAGAAGATATATTTGATTATAAGTGTTCTTTAAAAAATAGATATTTATTTACATCATGAGTTTTTTTTATAAAAATAATTTTTGCAATTATTAACTTAAATAATTACACAATAATGATGTAGAAATTAATTTATTAATATAAAAATAACATATATTATATTAAATATATTAAAATAAATTATATATTTTATAAAAAAAATTATTTATGAATTTTATATGTTTTTCTTATATATTTTGGATGAATTAAAATATTTTATTTATATCGCTATTTTTCTTCATTTTAGTAAAATAAAAATAAATAATTTTTTCAAAATTTAAAATAATGATAATTCATGAATATATTATTTTATAAAATTAATTAAAAAAATGGAAATATTAAAAAATTGAAACAAAGTTAATATATTTTATATAATTTAGTCCTTTGTAAGTATATAATATTTTTTGAAGATTGTGGCTCTATAATTGTATTATTATTATATAATATTTTGAAAACCTCTAAAAGTACCCCTCACCTCAATTATAAAAAGAATCCACATCCTTCACTTATTGATGTCACACTATTAAATACAAATAAATAAAAATATGCCAATTTACATTAACAAATTATATATATAGTTGGGATGTTCTAGTCTACTAAAAAGACCGACCCTCTATCCTTTTAGAGGATATGTAAAGGATTCATTTCGAAGAATATGTGATTACTCTAACCGGACACATTATGTTTCTTCTATTATATAGGTCTTATAATTCTATGATAAATAACATTAAATAATTTCTTTATTACTATAAATATTCTAAAATGATATTATTATAATGAAATAACCCTTATATACCCACCATCCTCCCTTGTATAACATTCAATTATCACTCCTATGTACATACTACATTCCATCTCCACATAGTGATAAAATTCATTTTTCATCAATTTATTTAATGGATAGGTATTATTATGAGTTTAATGTTCATGTATGATATTTCTTACATAATTATTCTTCTAAAATTATAATATTATGTATACCTCAACATCTTCCAATCTATTTTGAAATGATAACACCCCTCGAGCATATGTATAGACTACCATCTCCATGATAAAATGTTATTTTTTCACTTATATTTCACATGGATTGTAATAAGAATTATTATTTTTAACATATATGATATTTTAATCATAATATTTATTTTAGAAGTGTGTGTTACTATTTACCATTCATTCATTCCATTTAATAAAAAATTAAAACAACACTCATGAATACGTATAACTTTCCATCTCTATGAATGGTTTAATTAATTTCCATATCCCTACTTATTTTATTAATTATAAATATCTATATAATGAATATAAATTATTTTTATAGAGTGAATAAAATTATGGAAATTATGGGACCACGGTCAAGGTTTATCGTTGGACTGGGTATCAAAAGAGGGGGGGGGGCTTAATTGAGTACCCAATGAAAATTTAAATTTAATGTTTAATATAATAAATACAACCAATTAAAAAAATCATAGTTTACCAAAGTAATTGTTTGATATATGTTTTAATATTTTAGTAAATTTATCAATAAATTTATTTACTGGGTAATATAAACTAAAATATTTCTCTCTCCTTAAAAATCAATTAACTTCATCAAAATATTCTAAAATATATAATTATGATAAACTATCAATTTAGTTGTTTTTGTTATAGTTTCAATATTTTTTTAAAAAAATAAATAAATTAAAACAAAACACATAATGAAATTTTAATATGAGAGTTTCTATGAAAAACTATGACTTAGCTCCCTAAATATGGAAATCTCCTTCTGCGAAGTAGTTTATATGAAAATAAATATTTTGTCAAAAACTAGGATCTGGTGTTACAATAGTATCCCAACTATCCCAACCACATAAGTAATCTTACATAGTTTATGTTGTAGTACATAAAAACAAAATTTCACTACTATAGTACTACAAATACATGTGGGAAATGTGTGTAATAGGTGTTGAGATGGTATCATTGTTTCTCCTGGTTTAGTGGTGGAGAATGTTTCTATTTTATAAAAATAGAGCACACACACACAACTCGTAAGGTAAAGATAAATAAATAGATTTATGAAATAAAATATATAAATGTGAATATATTAATGTTATTTTATTCATTATGTATCGTGACTCTTGAAATTAATTTGAATAAAGATCGAGTCATGTTTTCCAAAGATTATTATTGAACAAAGTGTCGTAGACTCTTTTTTCTAGATTTCAGGAAGGTACATAAAGTATATTGTTCATTGAATTCAATAGTTGAGTTTATCACAATACATCATGTAATATCTTGTAGTCATTTTATTGATAGTTATCTCACATCACATGTACAAGTCTATATTTCTATTAATAACATCCCCTATTATAAGTTGGTGTCTTCTTCTTCTATTAAGTGTGAACGTACTTCAGATAATCATCCATATCCTATGTGTTCCTTGTACTAGAAGTTTTACACTTATATCAATAAATTATTCCAATAAATTGTGTAACTATAATTAAAATAAATTTTAATAATAAATTTTATAAAATAGTTGTTATAAATATTTAATTCCAAACAAACATAAGCACAAGCATTGTGTCTTTTGAGTGTTGGCACTTTTGGAGGTGAGAGTATAGAATGGATACACTTCGAGTGGCATCATTGTTTGGTTTATATACATTTTAACATTGTCTTGATCTAGATATTAGTCAGAATCTAGAGGTGAGTGTGGATGGTTATGACTCATGCTGATGCAGATTCATCCCTGAACATATATGATTTTAGGTCATAGTGTTGATTCACTCTTAATGGTGGCTCACGATGACAATGAGATTTTGTATGCGGTGGGATATGTGTGGCAGTGATACCTCATGGGCGGTGATTCATTTTTTTCAGTTTAGTATACTTAGTAAAATCTATCAAATCTATATCATAAAATTTAATAAATATTGAAAACTGAAAAATCTTTAATTATAATAATTATCATGTTTTTTTATCATTAATATAGTGACTACAATTACCTCCCCTTTTGATGTTCATACATCATGAAATTAGATATTTATTACATCAATGGTAAAAAAAGACATTTTAGACATAGGGTATAAATGATTAATAAATAATAAAATAATGAAATTGAATCAAATAGTTTCAAAGGAAATAAATTATAGAAAATAGAATTGTATCCATGAAAAATAAGTTATTAACTAAATCCCATATTATCAATGGATGGATAAAACATATCTTGTAGTATGGAAGTAAAGTCAATTAATAAAGAAATAAATTACACAATATAGTTACCCCTATATGGGGTTTTCAAAAATTATACAATAAAATATTAAAAATAAGAGGATATGAAAAAATAGGAAATCCAAGATAGAAATAGAATTCAAATCCACAATATAAGAGTAAAAAGATAATTTCCATTGAAATGTCATTGAGGGGAGATATTAAATATTCCAAAAAAGGTACACAATTAATTTTTATAAAAAAATTATTTATAAGGATCAATTCCACTTAGGATGGGTTGATGTAAACATGATATCCTTTTCCATTACCTTTTCTATAAAGAAACAACAGTGACAGAATGTGCAGCAAGAACCACAACATGATCAATAGCAATGGCTAAAAGTGGTCGAGGCTCTCAAATTATGACCAGTTGATGGTGGTATAGTGCATACTAGGGAGATAGTGTAAATGGATAGAGTATTTTCAGAAATGGTTAATGAGGATCTATGGCCACTCTATGATGGATGTACAGCCGGTTAGTTTTAGGAGGTTTTAAGATTTATGTTACATGGGTGGCCTCATTTGATACAACATAATTCCCATGAAAAGGAATAAATAGTTTTATATGGTGTTTTGATTACGTTATAATATTTCCACATAACTCTATTGTTCTAAATAATTATTTATTCTCTTTCATATAAATGAAGAAAAGACGATAAATTACATTCAACTAATCAACTCAATCCTTGAAGGCTGGGGTCACAGGAGGGATCCTCAAAATCTAATCCAGAAACTGATATCAGCATCCCTGGAATCCATAGTATAAATCATGCATATAGAATACAGAATGCCCTTGGTTATAGTATCTCAATAATTCATCATGTCCTTAGAATATTCTATAATCATCATTATAACATGATCAATTTTATAATAAATTCTTCATATGGTTTATTGAGGTTGTGAAACATCATCTATTGAATCACTACCTGAAGCATCACTATTTTTTCTATGATCAATGATCTCATAAAATTAGTATCAAAAATAGATTAACTAGGAGCACTACATCTATATTCCATTATAGTATGAATTACAAAATTCTCCATAATTTTATCTGTTGATGTTGCAAAGGCAGATTGTATCCCCACAATAGAGGATTTTAGAGATTCCATGTAATTTTATAACCTTCTATTCTCAGTTTCCACTTCATTACTATGATGGGACATCTTCAATTGAATGTTCTTTGATTTCAAATAAAAACATGTATGTATCATCTTGTTCAATTATTCTAGTAATAATTTATTCTTGATTATTTTAAAGCATACCAAAATCTGAATATATGAAAACACTGAACTCATAAAAGATACCCTTTGTGACCATATAAATAGAAATTTGGGGAAAAGTTGGATTATATTCTTTCATAGAATAAAATATACATAACTCCTTAGATTAATAAATATGGTCAATCAAATATCACTTAAGATCCCTTTATTTTAAAATTTCATGTCTACTATTCTTTAGAAGAATGGAAGATAATGGAATGCATTCAACTAACCTCATGTCAATACATCTTACCAAAGGCTTACCAGTAATATCACACAATAATGGATTCAAAGCTGTATGCACAAATACATATAGAATACTAATAGATGAAGTCTAACAAAAATCTTCCACATCTCTCAACGGTACATCACCATAGGTCTCAATAGATATATGATCATCCCAAATATTCTCTACATGCTCATCATCCATCGGATCATCTACATGCAACTCAGCATAATTAATGTTTCTCATATTCTCAACATCATCTTAATCTGACTCTATCTGATCATCAATAAAAAATGATTTCCTTTACTAGAAACCTCAAGAACCTATTTTCATCCTTGTCTGGGGGATTTCTCCCCCTTTAGATATTCATCTCCCATTTCTCTACTAGAAATGTCCACTTTACCTGTAATACTAGGCCTATCTTCTAATGTGGAAACAGATCAAAAAAGATACATAATAAAATCATGTGGAATATCCACATCCTATAATAAACTTTTAGCACTTTTACCATCATGATATGATCCTATATCATCATCATATCAATTTTCATCTTGATTTCCACCTCCACATCCTTTTCAATTCTTTTAATCATATACACCATCATAATTATCATAATTAGATTTTGAAATACTATTGATCTTAACATCTCCTGAGACATTTGTATCTTCCTTGCAAATATTTACTAATTTCTCATTCTTAGGGACGGAACTAGGTGGAAAATGAGATCCATTATAGATAGATGTATATCTAGAATATAGGTCAGGCCCAATCACCTCATAAGTATAAATTACATCTCAGTTTGTTCCATTTGAGAAAGAACTTATAATTATTTCACTTAACTAGAGTGCTCAATAATTTCATGAGTCTCTAGACCAGGTTCAACATGTTCTCATTGTCTTTATGGGTGGTTAATTATATTAAAATGAAGATAATGTTTTTTCATTATCATATTTTCATTACATATTCACTGGTTTACAACTAATGTTCATCTATATTAAAATTATTATTATTACACAATAACCACCACATTAAACAATAGCTTCTTCATTATCATCAACAAAGACATTATCTTTAAAAAATGTATAAATAAATATCAGGTAGAATATATAATTCAATATAATGGATTTATTGTTCAAGTCCATCATGTCACAACCCGTCCCCCGGGGCTCGTGTCGTGACTACCCCAAGCCCGCCTTCCATAGGATAGAGGAACGTGACTAACACCAAAGGCGTAAATCCCTAAACTGGGAAAGCATTGCCTTTATATCTGAAAACACACACAACAGAGTACACAACTAGATAAAAAACACTAAGTAAAATTGTATAACAAGAGAGTGCTGAAAAGTAAAGTGGTCGGAAATACAAGCCCAACTGATAGTACAAGTACAACTGAAAAGGAAAAAACAACTGAAAGGTGAAAAGCATCTCCTGGATCGTCCACCATGGATCCTAGATGAAGGGTAGGTAGAAATATCCCCCCAAGCACACCATGTCCATCAGTCTCTTCTAGGTACTGACTTTTCATAAGGTCCACCTCCGGGTACCGTCCAATCCTCGTACACTCAGCCTTGGACAACAATGTCCATCTTTTTCATCCAACATAATGAGATGCGGGAATATCCCGTGCAGGGGTGAGTATAACAATACTCCGTAGGGACCCCGAGACCCTCAAGGTATCACAAAATCCGACAAAGATAAACCAAAAGGTATGAAATCAATAGATAACCCCACATAGGTTTATGCCAATACATATACCTAAGTTATCAAGTAATCCCTCTTAATCATGAGGAAAACACAAAGTTAATGACTCAGCTCACATAGGTATACAAATTTTATACAGAGATTGAGATGATCAGATGAAGGCAATGAATCATATATCCTGTCAAACCCACACAAGATCCAAGAATAGGAATCGGAACTTTCAAACACACAAATAACCCAGGAACAATAAATAGAGTTGTCGAACCCACACAAGATCAAGGAATAGTCTTCTGTGCAATCAGACCCACATAGGATCTGGGAATAGTATTCGAAGCTTTCGAACCCATACAATATCCAGGAACAGTCGTCGGTGCTGTCGAACCCACACAGGATCTAGGAACAGTTGCCGGTGTTGTCGAACCCACACAGGATATAGGAACAGTCTTCAGTGCACAACCATCAACAAGGTTTCGTACAAAGCATGATTGATTTTGGGAGGGTCCGCTACTCAAGACAAGTGATGATACATTAGCTTCCACAATGTCCCAAGTTTATGTGACCAAAATATACATCTTTCCATAAAAAACTCAATGCGATGGATGATGTGTCAATCGGACACCCGGTCTGAGAGTTATTCCCATTTCCGTTCTGAGGGCCCGGTAGGATTTGCGTTCGATCCAACCCAGCCATACCCCAACTGTGTCCAAACCACAAGTGGGTATAAAAAAAGAACCATCATCTTAAAAAAAATTTCATCACCACTAATGGGTTTTAAATCGTATTCTCATAGCTCAAGTTATGGGTAATATATTGCAAATTCGTCAAATGGGTCGCGGTCCGGTCTGGCCCCGCTGGACCGACCCGGCCCAACCAGTGTCTGAACTCGGTTCAGACAAGGTATGTGGGTCCGACCCAGTACACTGGGATGGCCTGACCCATGAGGGTTGCCCGACCAAAGCGGGCGGCCAGGCCCATGCTGGTGGCCCAGCTCGCTCTGGGCGTGGCCCGCGTTTGGTCCAGTCCGGCGGACCGCGCTGGGTCCCGCCCAACGGCCCGTGCACCTGGAGGCCCGTGGGGTGGGCCCTAGCCACGTCCAGGGAGGAATTCGCGACCCTTGTATCTTTAATGGCTTATCCATTCTTGTGATCTCCACAAAGTGGTGCCACCTGATGTAGGTTCGTGTCATGCGGGACTAGCGAGGGGTCCCACTCCTCCCGGCTAGACAAGCATCCAACATCCTCTCGTGCGGTACCGGTGCACCGTGCTTCTTCTGGCGGCCTGGAAGATCGGGCCGCCGTTATTCCTCACGGCCTTCCATTCACTAGCCATTATTGCGCCGATGCAGCCAAGGGTAGTACCCCCTTACGATACACTGCGTGGCGCAGTTACGTCGTGCCTTCCTCGGCAACCCAGAGGCTCAAGTAAACAGTCTCTTTCACAGCCAGCCTTGAGCTGGCTTTCGCTGCACCGCTGCGGCCCATCGACTTTGGGTTACTCCTCCAGCAGTGCGGTTGCACCGCTGCCAATACACAGTGACATTAGTCTTTTCCAACCACCGAAAATCATTCTGTGGGTCACCAGACGAGTTCCTATGGCCTGATTCTCATTTTGGAAGAAGTTGTACACTCTTAGAGACATCGCCTTCGATCTGCAATCATCGTTGAAGAGAGTCACTCATTATGGTCTCATGTCTCTTTTATCGTCAAATTCCACAATGAAGGCAGAGGGTTCGGGCCGTGTTTGTTCCTTCCGCACCCTCTGAGTTAGGGTGATATCTAGTGGCTTCGAATTATAATCCTCGACAGAAAATGAAAAACACTCAATAATAAACAATGTTTGAACCCCTAACATTTTTCATTGATTGTTGACAAAGTTTCAGAATGGAGGACCTCGATTCGTTATACAAGAATGCATCTGACATCGATGAGGTTCTGAGGAAAGAAGTTTAAGTCAGAATCGAGGTCAGCGTTCTTCGTCGGTTGGAGCGTTCTTCGTCGGTGGGACACATTCATTGCTGGGATCCTTCTTCCATGTTCTCCCCTCTCCCAATAAAAAAATTCCCACCAAGCTTAATAAATTATTCATAGCTATGATTTAATCATTGGAACAAAATTAAAAAGGATTCAAATTAATTAATTGATCCTCAATTAATTAATTGAGTGGATTTGGCACCATAAAGTGGGGACCTCAAGGGGTTTCTCCCAAATTAATGGAGTGTTCAAGAGGTTGTAACCTGGGGTGGTCCCCACAAAAATAAATACGAAGAGGAGTTTAGGTTCAAGTGGTCCCCACCACCATAAACTCTCATGGGAGGTTAAGGTGTGGTGGACCCCACATCCAACTTTCATAAGGTGGTCATAATAGATAAAATAATATAATTCATGCAATTATTTTATTTTATTATTCCCACATAAAACCCAAAAACTATCTTTTATTCCCGACCATCTACCATTGAGGTAAAAGTTTTCTTAAGAGAATACTGGGGATATGAGTGCAACGGTGCCCTCAAAATTCATTTCCGATCACCGGATCAAAAGTTATAAAGTCTCACCAGTACGTTTACTGAATGTACCCGAACAAAAATTCAAAAATTGATTTCGGGCACACCGGGCCTCGAAATCATGCGACGTTAGTTTTATCAGACTCTTAATATTCCCATGTATATAAGAAAAAACATTCCATGAAATTACGGGTCTTTACATTCTCCCCACCTCAGAGATTTACATCCCCATAAGCTACAACTGGAACTGAGAGAACAAGTGGGGGTACTGAGCACCCATCTGAACCTCCCGCTCCCTTGTGCTCTCTTAGTGGTTCCCATGCAGCCAGCGAACCCGCAGAAGAGGTTTTGACTGTCCACATAGGTCTTGCTCTTGTCAAACCTCAATCTCAACTAGACCATTCATGAATTTAGCCCCATCGTCGATGTCCAGCTCTCAGAGGTTGATGATTTGAATAGGGTCGTGCACGTATCTCCTCAGCTGGGATACATGGAAGACGTCATGGACCTGGTGCAACTGAGGAGGAATATCCAAGAGGTAATCCACCTTGCCTACTCTGATGAATAACTGGAATGGTCTGATGAAACGCGGAGATAACTTGCCTCCTCGTCCAAATCGTTGTAATCCTCATCGAGGTGAGACCCGTAGAAAGACATGGTCGCCATTCTCGAACTCCAGAGGTCTCTGTCTCATGTCAGCATATGAATTATGGCTACTCTATGCAGTCTTCATCTGCTCCTAGATGCTCTGCACATTCTCTGTGGTAGCTCGTACCATCTCTGGTCCCACCAGTGTCGACTCCCCTAGGACATTCTAGCAGAAGGGTGATCTGCAAGGATGCACATATAATGCCTCGAAAGGGTCCATAACTATGGTGGAGTGATTGATGTTTTTTAGGAAAACTATACTAAAGGTAAGTGGTCCTCCCATCTACGAACAAAGTCGAGGACACATGCACGGAGCATGTCCTTGAGGGAATGAATGGTCCGCTCCATTTGGCCACATGTCGGAGGATGGAAAGTGGTGCTCAAACAAATCTATGTCCTGAAATCCTCCTAAAACCCCTTCCATAACCAGGAAGTAAAATGTTTGTTATGATCGTAGACAATAGAAGAAGTTACTCCATGTAACCACACAATCTCTTGCATGTAGAGGCGTCCCAAGATCTCTACTGAACCATTCTCCCTAATAGGTAGGATGTGGGCCGACTTGGTGAGTCGGTCGTCGATCACCCAAATCGAGTCATGACCTTTGGATGTACGTGATAGTCCTGTTACAAAGTCCATGGATATCCCATCCCACTTCCACTATGGGACCACTAAATTCCAAACCAAGCTTTTTGGTACCAGATGCTCTGCCTTCACTTGCTGACAAGTGAGGCATCGAGAGACAAAATCCTCTATAGACTTCTTCATTCATGGCCACCAGTGCTGTCGTCTGAGGTCCTACTACATTTTCGCCACTCCTAGATGTTCCACTAACGGGAGAGTCTAGAACTCCCTCAACACTTCCATCTGAAGTGACACTAGCACCATAGAACGTCCTATGAAAAGGTTGGCATGCTCCCCACCTTCAAAAAATCAATCAGGGGCCTGCCGCGTGGATATCTGAGCACCACGTGTCTCACAGTCAGCATCTACATGCTGCCCCTCCCGGACTCACTGATGAAGTGGGGGAGTGATTGTAAGAGACTGAAGGAAGGATGCTCCATATAAATCTACAAAGGATATCTTTAATGTATCCAGCTGCTCGGTCACCTTGCCAAGTAGCTGTATACCAAATCTTCTACTAAGTGCATCTGCATCAATGTTCTCATTCCCAGGAGTATAGACTATCTCAAAGTCATAGTACTAGATAAACACAAGCCAATGTCGTTGTCACAGGTTATTTTCTGACTAAGAGAAGATATACCTGATACTATTGTGATTAGAGTACACAGTAAAATGATCACCCATCAGATAGTGTCGCCACATCTTCAAGACGAATACCACTGCTACTAACTCCAGGTCACAGGTATCGCAGTCCTCCTCATGTTGTCTCAACTGATGAGAACCATAAGGGATCACTAATCACTCTTGCATCAGGACACAACTGATTCTGGTCCATAACGCGTCATTTTAAACTATGTACCCTACGCCGACATCTGGAAGCCTCAATATGGGGGAACAAGTCAGCCTCTGCCTCAGCTCTTAAAAGCTCTACTAGAATCTCTCCGACCACACAAAGGTTTTCACCTTCTTCTTCATTGACGATAGTGGTTCTTCCACTCTGGGTAATTCTAGGATGGACCTCCGTTAATAACTGGCCAATCGCAGGAAACTATGATCCTCCATAACACTCCTGCGTGGATCCCAAGCAAGTACCACCTCAACCATCGCTGGATTTACTGCAAATCCTGAATCCGAGAAGAGAAGTCCCAAAAATTGATCCTCTCGGAATTAGAAATGGCACTTCATTAGCATACCATAATAATAGTGCTCTCGGAGTGTCTCTAGTACTACCTACAAATGGTAGGCATTCTCTTAGTCAGTAGTCGAGTGAATCAGAATATCGTCATGGAAGACTATGACAAATCGATCATGGTATGGATGGAAAATCCTTTTCACGAGTCCCATGAACACTATTGGAGTGTTGGTTACGCAGATAAGAATAACCAAGAACTCATAGTGGTCGTACCATCATCTGAAAGCATTCTTCTGCACATCCTCATCTCGAACTCTGAGCTGGTGAAAGCTTGATCTGAGGTCTATCTTCGAGAAACATCGTTCTCCCTTAATCTGATCAAAGAGGTCGTAAATCCTTGGGAGTGGGTACTTATTCGACATGGTCACCTGGTTCAGGTGACGGTAGTAGAGACACAACCTCAAGCTTCCATCCACCTTCTTGGAAAATAGAATGAGGGATGCCCAGGGAGAATCACTCGGCCAGATGGATCCCTTCCCCTACAAGTCCTCCAGTTGTACCTGTATCTCGCGAAGCTCCACGAGATCCATATGATACGCTGGTGTAGATATTGTTGTCTTCCTGGGGTACATGTCAATGTATAAGTACACCTCTCTATGAGGAGTTAGTCCTGGAACATCATCAGGGAAAAAATCTGCAAACTGGTTCACCACTATAGGATAAGTCGGACTCTCCACCTCAACTGCTCTGAGGGTAAGGCAGGACGACTGATTAGTGATCGGTTGCACCCTCCTATGAGTAAGTTCGTCCTTTTCTGCATAGGCTTCCTTCTATACAGTGAGGATGAACTTGATCCCATCTGTGTAAACACACCACACATTACACCTAAAACATTTGATCTGAGAATTGACTGTAGATAAACAGTCCATACCCAAGATGACGTCATAAGGCATCGACGCCACTACGAGAAGATCATAGCTGAAGCTGTCACCTCCTAGAGTAAGATCACACTGTTGTCACCAGTGCGTGATCATCAAGTATTATCGTTTAAGTGTCTCTATCCGTAAGGATCAGGCCAACAACTCCATTGGAATATTTGATCTCTGAACGGGGGTGGGGGTAATGAAAGAGTGACTGGAACCTGTGTCTATATGAACTACATCCAAGGTGGAGTATACACATATCATACCTCAAATAATGTCTGGAGTGTCGTGATCAGAAGCCTCAGCATCCTGGAGCTGAGCTCTCCCCTATCCACATGCTCCATGCAGTCGGGGTAGACATCCTGGTGGTGGTGGTGGTAACACCTCGTAACATCGTCCACTGCTAGCTGCACGACTAGATCCTCCACCACTTCCACCTACACCCTATAGATCGTCTCGATCGAATCTCTGCCTCGACGTGGGAGGTCCCTCAACTGTCTGCTAATCATCCGAATGGAGGGTCGGACAGTAATGAGCCACATGACCATGCCTGCCTCATATGAAACACTACATGTTCCTAGAATGACTGGCTCTGTCTCATGTTCCCACACAACCGAACCCTTGTCAAGAAGTCGTCCACCGGGGGTTCTGGTCTACTTGGTCCTCTACGACATCTTTCTGTTGCCTGCTGTAGAAGACTCCTCTACGTGACGCCTGGTGGTGGGTCTCGCTGCTGGTGACTGCTCAGTAAGGAAACTCTCTAACACCCATGCTTGTGTCTCGATGTTGAGGGAGATCATCGAACCAATCATCTCTCTCCTGATCCCATGATCGAAGGTTCGGGCCCTGAATAATGTGTCCCACACCATATCTATGGAGTAGCGCGAGATGTTGGTGATCCTTGCTGAGTACTGTACCACTGACATGCTACACTGATGTAGATGCAGTAGATCCTGTATTCGTACTGCACATAGGGTGGCTGGAAAAAACTCCGCCAAAAACTGAATCTCAATGTATGCCCATAGAAGTGTCACCACATCTTGCACCTGAAGCAACAGGCTCCCCCATATTCCTGCTACTGCCTGAAGAAGACTCTCGGTAAGGATCACCATAAGGTCTGTTTGTGTCCCTAACCGTGTGATGAATCTCACCACAGCCTCCAACCAATCCTTATCTTCATGTGGGTCCATCTAGCCCATGTACATGGGTGGCCTCTAGTGCTGGAACACGTGCAACGTGATCAAGTGGCATGCACTCTCAGCTACAGGGGCTGGTGGCATCGGTGACCCAACAGGTAGTGGTACCTCTGGTGCCTCCTTTGTAATAGGGCCCTTCACTGAGGCCTCGTCGCTCAGTGGGTCTCCATCTCTTACAATGCATGGAACCTAGGATGGCTATCTATGTTGGGCCATCCTGAAAAGAAACAAGTGCACCATGGTAAGTATGTTATACCTGGTGAGCTAACTGAAAAGATATCACAACGAAGACTCTTCAAAACACACATTCAATCACGGTTTCCATGCACTAAGTAGTAAATCAGAAGTCAGGGTCCTGGTGTATGTATATGCCAGCCGCTGCACCAACACTGAACTCTCTGAACTAAAAACCACACTCAGTACCATTAGCACTAATGCTTCACAGAAAATATCAGAGTCCTAATTTCTGCAATAAAACTGAGTCCTATGATACCAATTTGTCATGACCAGTCCCCTGGGGCCTGTGCCATGACTGCCCCAAGCCCTCCTTCCATAGGTTAGGGGCTGACGACTAGCACTAAAGGTATAAATCTCTAAACTATGAAAGCATTAACTTTATAACAGAAAACACACACAACAGAGTACACAACTGGATAAAAAACACTAAGTAAAACTATATAACAAGAGAGTGCTGAAATGTAAAGGGGCTGAAAATACAACCCCAACTAAATGTACAAGTACAAATGAAAAAGAAAAAACAGATGAAAGGTGAAAAGTAGCTCATGGATTGTCCACCATGGATTTTACCTAAAGGGTTGGTACAAATAGCTTCCTCACCACACCACATCTGTCAGTCTCCTCCAGGTACTGACTCGTCGTGAGGTCCACATCCGGGTACCGTCCCATCCTCGTACACTGAGCCTTGGTCATCGTTGTCTGTCATCTGCATCCAACATAACAAGGTGCGGGCATAACCCGTGGAGGATTGAGTATAACGATACTCAGTAGGGTCCCCTAGATCCTCAAGGTCTCACAGAATCCAATAAGGATGAACCACAAGTTATGAAATCCATAGAAAACCCCACATATGTATATTCCCATAGATATACCGATGATATCAAGTAATCCATCTCAATAATGAGTAAAACAAAAAGTTACAGACTCAGATCACAAAGGTATACAACATATGTAGGGAGATACAAATGATCTAATGTAGCCACCAAATCATCTATCTAGCCGAACCCACACAGGATCCAGGAATAGAAATTAGAACTATTGAACCAACACAGGATCCAGTAACAGTAAACAGAGCTGTTGAACCCACACTGGATCCAGGAATGGTCGTTAGTGATTTCAGACCCACACATGATCCAGGAATAGTCGATAGTGCTGTTGAACCAACAAAGGATCTAGGAATAGTCGTCAGTGCACTTCCAGCCACAGGGTTCCACACGAAACATGCAATATTTCGGGAGGGTCCGCTCTTGAATCCTAGTGTATATACATCAACATTCACAAAGTCCTTTGTTTATGTATCCAGAAGATTGATCTTTCTGTAAGAAACTTAATGTGACAGACGATGTGTCAATCAAATTTCTAGTCTAATAGTTATTGGCATTTCCATTCAGAGGGCCGAGTTGGATTTATGTTCAATCCAACCCAACCATACACCAACTGTGTTAAAACATTGATTGGGGTATACTAAAATAACTTTCTCCTTTCATGATTTCCGTCGCTGTAGAAGGTTCGTCAATCGGATGCTCGTAGCTCATGTTACGGGCAAAAGAGTGGACAGTGGTCAAAAGGGGGGACACCGCGCCCCCTAGATCCCGAACTGCTTAACCGTGAGGGTGATTTCCCAAAATCAGCAACGCATGGCACCTATCTACATCACAAAAGACCCATATAGGGGTACTCCTCCTCCCCAATTTTTAAGAGGTTGGATGCCTACTGCGTGGCGTCGTTCTGCCGCACTGCCACCGGCGACCCGGCGGCTCGGGTCGCCGGTCTTCCTCCCAGGTAACCTTGCACCGGACACCGTTTCACCATCGCAGCTAGGGGCTGTGGGCCCCCATCGATCCCCCACCTGGATCGGTTGCACCGCGCCTTCCTCGGAAAACCAGCGGCTCGAGCCTCCGGCCTTCTTCGTGGCCAGCCTTGCACCGGACGGCGATGCACTACTGCGGCCCATCGGCTGTGAGTTTCTCCTCTGGAAACGCGGTTGTGTCATAGCCGACATGCGGTGACGTTCGTCATTTCCAACCACCAGTTAACTTTCCACGAGTCAACGGACAAGTTTTAGTGGCCCAATTCTTGTTCTGGATGAATTCTCACACTCATCGGGACGTCGCCTTTGATCCTCAATCAATGTTGATGAGAGTCGCTCATTTAGGTTTCATGTCGCATTTAGCATCAAATTCCACAAAGAAGGTGGATGGGTAAGGTCTTGTTTAACTGGCCTATGCCCTCTATGTTAGGGTGATATCAAGATACTTAGAATTATAATACTCAATGTAAAACGAAGAACATGTACCAATTAACAAAGCATGAACACCTACCTTTGTTCGTTGATCATTGACAAAGTCACGGAAAGGAGGACGTTGATTCGTTGTAGGCGAAGGTGTCCTACGTTGATGAGGCTCGGAGGAAGGAAGTCGAAGTCGGAATCAAGGTCGACATTCTTCATTGGTTGAATCATTCTTCGTCGGTGAACCACATTCTTCGTTGGGAGCCTCCTCCAAAGTTCTCCTCTCTCCCAAGAGAGAAATGACCACCAAACATAATAGATTATCTTTACCTATTATTTAATCCTTGCACATAATTTAAAAAGATTAAAACTAATTATTTGATTCTCAATTTATTAATTGAGTGGATTTGGCACTATAAAGTGGGGGGATCAATGGGTTTCTCCCCTCATAATGGAGAGTTCAATAGGTTTTAACCTAGGGTGGTCCCCACCAAAATAAATATGAAGTGGATGTTAGGTTTGGGTAGGCCCAACCATCATAACATCGCATGGGAGGTTACCGTGTGATGGACCCCACCTCAAACTTCCACATGGTGGTTATAAAAAATAAAATAAAATAATACATGCACTTATTTTATTTTATTATTCCCACATAAAACCGAAAAACTATCTTTTATTACCGACCATCTCCTGTTGAGGTGAATGTATTTTTAAGAGAATACTGGAACAACGATTTCAACAGTGCCCTTATATTTCAATTTCGTGCACCGGTTCAAAATTTATAAAATCCTACTTATACGTTTACTAAATTTACCCAAACAAAACATCAGAAATTGATTCCGGGCACACTGGGCCTCATAATCATGCGCCATCAGTTTTCACGAACTTGTAAAATTATGTATTGAAGAAAAAAATTTCCACAGAAATTCCAAGTATTTACACATCATATAAAGCATAAAATATCTACATAGGGTAGTATTATTTACTTTTTTTATAATAGATAAAAAATTAATAACTTCATACCATAAGGTAGAAAAAAATCTTTCATTGGTAGAGATTATACTAGATATAATTGAATTGAAATATGTACTCACCATCTAACTCAGAGGCAATTGGCCTTCTATATATATTAATTCTCCAGTCAACATTGAACGGTCATTTTCATAGATATAATCATCACCATCATCATGATTTGTTCCTCGATAATCATTAAACATAACTTCATGAATAAATTTTAAACAATCATTCCCCTTACACGAGAAAAAATATATTTTATGACCATTAACCTTTCTTCTCATCCAGTACACTTTTCTATTCTTTAATGACACAATTAACATTCTAATAAAACTAATATAAAAATATAGGATAAATAGTTTTATGGATAGAATATAATGATTACATCCATCCTTAATTATGTATTACAGTCATCACTAGCGACCTAATAGATAAGAACCATTCATCTAACACTTCTTTTTATTGCAAAACCACTCTTTTTGAATGCAAGGGATTAAATGGTCATACTATATTTAGAAAACTCGGTACCAATTTTATCATATTTTTATAATAAGAAATATATTTATAATACTCTAATGTTCACTTAAATCTGTCCATAGAGGTTAGCTAGGTTGGCTTGGTCGATGGTGAACGGATGGTCAATCTTTTAGGAGAGAAATATTACATAGGGCCTTGGAGAAAAATATTAGAGAAAATTGTGTTCATAGAAAATAAAAAATTTGATCCAATTTTAATTTTTCATTATTTGGGATCCATTAAATATAAATTTGAAATTGGTATAAATACTAAATTGAAATTAAAATTGTAATGAAGTAATAAAATTAAATAAACCATAATGATTTTTATAATAAATTGTTTAAAATGTTTTATTGAAAATTGAAAAAATGAATGAAAATATAATGGTGTGAAATCCAATTGTATGAATTAATAAAGTGAGACAATCCATATGTTGATAAATTCACATTTGTGAGATCCATTTGTGTTTGATTTTACAATTTGTGCATATCTACATCCTGCAACTCTGTATTCATCTTCATATGTAGAGAGTGCTACAAGGTTTTGATTAATTCTACAATATGAAGCTAGAGGCATTCCTAAAAAGATTCATGTTTCATATTGTTATTTTCTATTTTACATACATTTTAATTAATTGGAATTTAAATAAATAACAACATAAAATACTTTTCATCATAAGAAAAAAAAATCCTAAAATGGTAATATATTTAAGTTATTTAAAAGTTATTTTTATCACAACCTAGTCTGAATCTTTTGAATTTTCATGAAAGAGAGCATGCATACACACATAGAACATAATTTCAGGACATCCAATAGTAAGGTAGAGAATAATTATAATCATACCCATGTAACTGGTTTTATCCACCAGTCTCCAAGTTTCATCCGGATGCAATTTACATATGTTACCCAAAGGAGTATTAGTACTATTCTTGATATTAGCGATATATAATTTTAATGTATCATCTTTTTATTTGCTATGATTTAAAATTATTCCTCCCATATTTAGAAAAACTTAAAAACCATGAACTATTTTGACATCACCCATTAAAGTAATTTCAAATTTAGATCGCATTAGATTTAAAAAATCATTCCATTAGTTATTTTTTGAAGATCTAAATATAATATCATCAACAACGATTTTTACAACAATGATATATTTTAAATCCGTATTTTAAAAAATTTAGGATCTACGATACCTTTTTAAAATCATTTTAAAATATGGAATGTTTTGTGCCTATCTTTCAATTCTATAAGATATTTCTACAAACAATATAAAAATATGGTTATATTTAAAAACATGAAATGAAAAATGGGGATTTTGAAAACACTAGGTTGTTCAAATAAAATATCATAAACATTATATCAGTCTACGAAAGCACTATTAACATCCATTTTTTAATGTTTTAAATATAGAAATTCATCCGAGGTGACCAATATTCTATTGGATTCAAGTTTTACTGCCGTTAAAAAGGTAACATAATATTATTTTCTTCATTTTGACCATATCCTTATGTATCTAGTATATAATACTTCCATACTATCATTCCAGATTAATCTATCTAATTTATAAACAACCATTTTGTGTCTATATATATGTTTTCCTTGGGTTAATCAACATGTTACCCATAATCGTTAAATTTAAAAAAAAAAAAAATCTTATTGGGTTTCAATTTCATATAATTTATCATTGATTGCATAATTTATGTTATTTGATGCAACATGAGACCACATAGATTGATGTTCATCCTAATTTCAAATAGAATCTCTAGTATGTGTACCTTTATATTGGTCTCTAAATATAAAACCTAAGGGGTGGTACCAATGGTTTCTAAAATCTCTATAATGAGAAGGGATAGTATCTTTGGGTTCCTCTAGATGTTCACATTGATAAATTTCTAGAAATTCATTAGAACTGGATTCTTTTTCTGATTACAACACAATAGAATAAGTAGGTTTTCAATTTAGGCTCAGAGTTGTAAAATAGACCTCATGATTTTCTAAAGAAGACATAGACTCTTGGGGATCAGTCTCATCATATTTTATATGAACATATTCTTCCTCAAATATTCTCCATGTATTTAAAATAGTAAATACATAATTGAGATAGAATAATTTATGAAAATTCAATCATCACTTTTAGAGGAATTTTTTTTCAATATACTAATTACTGTTAAGAATAAATACCTTAAAACCCAATAAGTTGTAATGTATTTAACCATTGTATTTATATTATTCAAAGATCATATTGGGTATTTTTCAAGATCAATATAATTAAAAATCAATTGATTATGTTACATTATGGATTCACAGCCTCATATCAAATGTATACATGTAAGTCATATTCCTTTATAATAGTATGATAAATTTATTCAAAAGTTCTATTCAATATTTATATGAATCCATTAGGATGAGGGGCCATAAGAGTAGGTAATTTATAAATATAGATATTTTGTGTGAAAAATGATTCAAAATATTCATTTTCAAACTCAAATAGATGGTCACATTTAATTTTTTAATTTTTAGATCAAATAATTATTCTACAGATCTATCATACATTGTAAATTAATAACTATATTCTCTTTTTTCCTGAAAATAACACCAAAGTGTAACTACAAAAGTATTCCCCTAATCTGTACACATAGTGATCCAAATTTACACTAGATATCTAGAATGACATTATAAATCCATTTGAACCAAATCAATAGGTTGAGAATTTGGTTCTTATTTACTTGATTTAAATAAAATCATGTGCATATATTATTTTTTACAGGGGTTACAAAGGTTTCCCTTTGGGAAATTTAGATTGGGTAAATCCATTATAATAATTTCCTAGTAATAATCATAAGTGAGTGAATATAACAATGGACTAGTCTTCTTTTCCAAATACTATATTTTTTGGAAAACAAGTCAATAAGGAAGCCTTTAAAAAAAGTAATTATGGTCAATAAAATCAAATTTTTCATTTGATAATGTATGAAAAATTATAGAAACATTATAATAAAAAACCATTACATTATTTTTTTGTAAGTTTGGCATGAGAAAAATAATCACATAATTATTATATTCTATTTAAAATATACATAAAAATATCAAAAATAGTACATTGTCAATGAGAAATATAATTAGAGTTACCAATTTGGATATGTCCATGGACATTCCCATTAGCATAATGACCAAAGATTGCATGACCACCATCATCCTTTATTATGATCATTATTCTAAAATAGTATTCTTTCTTGTGCATTGAACATAAACTATCTGAGTACTATATATTATTATAGGAATACTTAAATATGTATTCTTAAAAATCAAATTAATATAAAAAATTATATTGGTACCCCTATTTGCATGGGTCCAGAACTGTAAGTAATCAGGGCATTCGAATCCTATATTTGTCAAGTTGTTTTCTTATAAAAATCTATAAAATCATGGATATAATAAATTTATCATGGTATATTAAAAAATAATTGGTTAAAGGGAAATAATATTTAGATTTGGGTACATATTTTCTCTTAAAAATTATTCTTTAAACCTGATGGAAACCTATTGAAATAACATATTTTGTTGTGAATTTTTTCCAGAAGAATATGTTTTATTGTTTCTCTACCATTGATAAATCTGTATAATTAATTCTTCACTTGTAAACTAGACAATTTATGTTTATTATTTTCTCTTAACAACTAATAATTCTGTTCTTTTTCAATTGATGAAACATATTTAACATTAAAAGATAATGAATGATGTCTTTTTAAAAAATTATATTTATCCTTATGTTTAATAAAGTTTTCCTAAAACATTAATCAATATTAAATAATCACATATTGGGGAATGTAATACTGATGTACATTCACAAAAATATGATAATTAAATACAAGTAAATCATTTTAATTTGTAGGTACCTACGGTATTTTAGTCATGAATCACATATTTCCTTGATCTAATTTTTTTCATGAGTAATAGAAAACCTGAGACTCATTAATTATTAAAATTATCATGATTTTATTATCATTAAGACAACGACATCAACTACCTCCCCTATTTTATGATCATATATCATGGCACTTGGTATTCATGACATCAAATTTAACTCATCAAATTTTAGACATATGTTATCAATGATTAAGAAAGAATATCAGAATGAAATTGAATCACAATGTTTCAAAGGAAATATATTACAAAAAATAGTTATGTAGAAAAGGAAAATAAGGAATGAAATAAATCCCATAGTATAAATGGAAGGATTAAATGTATATCGATGTATGGAATTAATATAAATTAATCAAGAAATTAATTGCATAAGATAGTTGTCCCACTTTCAGGGTTGAAAATAATTAGAAAAAAATAGTGAAAAAATAGGGTATGAAAAATTGGAAATACCAGATAAAAATAGAATAGAAAAAAAATATGAGTAAAAAAGTAAATTTCCATTGAAAAATATTTTGAGGGAAGATATAAATTATTTCCAAAAAGGTAAAAAAAATACAGTTATATAATAAAACAAAATATATAATTATCAATTCTTCTCAGGTTGTGTGGAAGGAAACATATAAACTTCTTCCATTCTCTTTTATATAATGATGAAATGTTTATAGAATGTGAAACAATAACAACAACATGAACAACGACAATAGATGAAAGAGGTTAAGGCTCTCAAATAATGATCGACTGATGTTGTTATACATCCTAACTGGGAGATAGATTAAACAACAAGTGCTTATTTGGAAATGGCAAATAAAGATATTTACCCACATTAGGAGGGAAAGAGTCCTGATTATTTTTAGGTGGTGGCATGATAGAAGTAACATGGATGACCTCAATTGCCACAATAGTTGTCCCATAAACCCAAAGAAAATGTATTATAAGGTGTTTTAATCACGTTTTAATATTTCCACCTCACTCCATTGCATATTATAAGTATTTGTTACATTCCAAAAAAATCAGAAATAGAGGAGGAAATACATTTATGTAATCAACATAATATTTTGAGGCTCAGGTCACAAGAGGTATCCTAATATTCTAATCCATAACCTGAAATTGGAATCCATGACATAAATACTTTAATCCCTTTAGTGAAAAAATATATAACCTTGTTTATAGACTCTTGATCATACATCATGTCCATAGAATATTCAATAATCATCATTACATAATGATCAATGTTATAATGAATCATGCTTATGGTTTCTTGAGGTTGTGCAAGATTATCTCTTATAGTAATAACTAATCTAGCTCTTATATGATCTACGATCAATGTTCTCAGAAACACAGTATAAAAAATAGGTTAACATGCAGTAGTATGAATATATTCCATTGTTGTATGAATTTTAACATTCTCAATAAGTGTATAAATTTAGGTGTCAAAGGAATGTTGTACCCCCTATATGTAGGATTTTTTGTGATTCAGTGTCATTTAATAACCTTCTATTCTCATTTCCACTTATTTACTATGGTGGATCATATTTAATTGAATGTTTTCGATTTCGAATAAAAAATATTATTTATCCTCTTATTCAATTATCATATTTATAATGTGTTCTTTACTATTCAAAAGAATACAACAATATTAATCTATCAAAACATTTAACAGATCAATGTTACCCTTGGCAGCCATATCAATAAAAATTAAGGGAAATGTATCAGTAAATTATCTCATAGACGAAAATTTCCTAAACTCATTATATTTTTCAATATTGTTTAAAAATATCCCACATGATCCATTTATTTTATAATGTCATGTTAACTATTATTTAGTATAATGAATAGAAACAAAACACATTCAACTAATCTCATGACAATCCATATTACTAATGAATTAGAAGTAATCTCATATACTAATGGATTAGATGTTGTATACATGAATATAGTTGGAATAATAATAGGATAAGTCTAATTAAAATCATCAATATCTAACAATTTTACATCATCATGGGTCTCAACAGATCTCTGATCATCCAAAAAAACATTATATGATCAACATCCATCGGTTCATCCACATGCTACTCAACATCAACAATAATTTTAACATTATCAGCAATTAATTGATATAGATCTATCTTATAGTCAATAAAAAAACACGATTTCTATCATTATATACATCATGAACCTATTTACATCATTTTCATGGGTATTTCTCCCCCTAAAGAGATTCATCGCCCCTTTCTCAATCAGAAGAAAACACTTCCATAATAAAATTCGGCCTCTATTATGATGTATAAATGGATCCAAAATGAAATGTAAGAAGATGTTCATGAATCAAAATATCCTCTATTCTAATTTTAGGACATTAAACACAAAGATATGATCTTGCATCATCATCATAATCTCAATTAGCATCCACATTTCCATGTCCAATTCCTTTTCAATTTCCTTCTTCGTCTATGTCATCTAAATTATCTTCATCATATTTTGAAATACTATTTAGCTTTTCATCTCAATGTACATTGGTATAATCATAATCACTCATTACTAATTTTATATTCATAGGGAGAGAACTAGGTTGAATATAATATCCATAATAGTTATCTATATATCTTGTGATACAGTTCACGACCACTCCCATTATCAATAGAAAATTCCTTCTCATTTTATTCTCTAGAATCAATAACATATATTTCTTTATCAAAATTAGATTACTCATGAAATCTATTTGGCTCTAGGACAGGTTCAACATTTTCTCTCAGTTTGATGTGTGGATAATTTGATTAAAATCATTTTAATGTTTTCTCATTACCATATAGACAATTTATATTCCATGTGTTACAAAAAAATTTCATCCATCTAAAAATTATCCTTTCCAAATAGTATCCACCACAGTAAAATATAAATTCTTCATTCTCTTAAACAATGATATTATCTTTCATAAAATAATAAATAAACATCAAGTTGATCATAAAATTTGATATAGTGGATTTCTGGGTAATTTCCATCATTTGAAACATAAAATATATGAATAGGATTATATTCTTTCATCTTTTAATAAAAAATAACAAATAAATAGATCGGTACTATAAGGTAGAAAATCACCATTTCCTGGGAAAATAATGTACATGATAATTTTTAATAGCAATATGTACTCACCATCTAACTCATATGTAGCCGTCCTTCAAAATATTAAATCTCTTGTTAAGATAGAATGGACTTTTTCATAGATGAAATCATCACCATTATCTGTAATGGTTCATTTATAATAATTAAACACACCTTCATGTGGAAATTTTAAACAACCATTCCACTAACATGAGAAGAAATATATTATACGAACATTAAACTTACTTCTCATCTATCAAACTTCTTCTTAATCATAACCAAATTCCAGATACAAATAAAAGTAATATACTAACATATGGTAAAAAGCTGTATTCTTAAAATAATAGTAATCCATTCATACTTTATTATGTATAAATCTCAGCACCAGTGAATTAATGGATTAGAACCATTCATTTTTCACTTCCTTTTATTGGAAAACCACATGTTTTGAATGGTACAGATTTACTTTTTCTATTATTGTGAGGCAAAACAATTTAAATTTATTATTATTTTTATAATAAGAAATATATATATATAATACTCTAAATTTCAATAAATATGTTTATAGAGGTCATCTTGGTTATCTCGGTCGAAGGTGAAATCAAGGTCGAACAGTTGGGAGATAAATATTGCACATGGCTCAAGAGAAAAATATTAGCAGAAATATTGTGGATAGAAACTAAACAAAGTGACGCAATTTTTATTTTGGATTATTAGGGATCGATTAAATTTAATTTGGTAATTGATAAAAAAATGTAAATTGAAATTATAATTAACTGAAATACATAAATTAAATAAACCATAAATAATTAAAAAAGAAATGTTCTAAAACATTTAATTGAATATTTGAAAAATTCATGAGAAACAAATGGTGTAGAATATATTGTTGAGAATTCCAATTTTGAGAAGTAAAAAATGATTCATTTAAATTAGGAAGAAATTCACATTTGTGAGACATTCACAATCTCAATACATTAACAATTTTGAGACATTGAAAATAATGAGATAGTCATAACACTGAGTGTAGAGACCAAAGCATAAAGTTCAAAGACATTACATTACTTTTGTGGAATACTTTATACATGACAAAAACAGACGCCCAAAGACTGTATTAGTTTAGTGACTTTGGAAACTCGGACCATAATATTCTAATAATGTTGAAAGATCTTGATCATCACCCATAATTATCTTCACATATTGTTTTCTTACCTAAAACCTTTCATTACATCCTGGTGAAAAGAAAACATAAAAATGGTGAGATATAATTTTCATTAAGGGTAAACATGGAGAACATATAAACAATCCATAAACATTTGAACGTAAGAAAATAAACATAAAACATCAAAATCATGAGCAATGAAATAAATCATGGAAACACATAATGAATAGATCATAAATGAACATTAATCATGATAAAATGGAATGGGAATAAAATATGGAATTGTGGAAAACCTTTAAGAAATTGATATGATTTCCCTAGTAGCCAAGGCATTGCTTCCAAGACGATCATAGTGGACAAATTCCATTACTGAACTGGGATTATATGCCCTTCCATCCCTGTATTACTGAATCAGATTCACATGCCATTCTAGCCATGTCGATCTCATGAGATATAAATCTTTACCCAATGCATTGGTGGTAGATATATGTCCCGCCTATCTCATAGTGAAATAATTATTACGTGTGCCACAACACAGTCATAAATCATTCATCACAACCAAAAAATAAAATAGGTTTCAAAAACATCATCCCATTATATCATAACCCATATAAAACAAATGGATATCATTTCATCATAAGAAAAATCAAACAATGTAAATAATAGATACAATATACATTAAAAATAAGCATACTAAATAATGTCATCTTATATGGAAAGTAGTTTTGATTAAACACTTGAAATGAATTCTTGAGGAAAATTTCCATTCTTCTTCAAAATCAGTTTATTTTAACAAAATTCCATGAAATTTTAAAAGAAATGGATTTTATTAAAAATAGTCATTAAATCATGAATAGGAATCCTTATAAAAATAAGTCGTTATGAAACCATAAAAAATCCTTTCATGTAGTATATATTAAGAAAACATTCTTCTCATACTTTTGCCGGAAATGTAAAAAATGTACCTCGTTTGGTAAACAAAAGAAAGATTCATTCCATAAAATGTGGTAGAAGTAAAAAATGGTAAAAATGAATTTAAACATACATGGAATAATAGTAAACATTTTATGAAATCGTTTTTAGAAAACATCCTTATGGATTATAAAAATAACCCCAAAAAGTACATACGAATAAAGAATCTCGGATAAGAACGAGATTGGAATAATTATCCCTTACCATTTATAATCGGTGGAATCATATGTGTCATAAAATAATGAAAATTACATGATTATTTAAATATCATATCCATCATAATAAAAATCCTAAAACATTCATGGGATGAATAAACACCATGGAAAATAAATATGTAGTTATTAAGGGATATGTCACATAGAAATAAAAGTGAGACGAATTAATCCCATACCGTAGGTCCGATTTATTACGTATGTGTCTAAGTATCCTATATAGTGGGTTTAAAAATATTATTAACTTTTAAATGAACCATAATAATATTTATGATATCATATATGATTCACTTATGACTTTATATTACCTGTTCATTTGTCAATTCCATGTTGAGGCAATTTTTCGGGTAAAATCGTTTCATTTATCATAAATGTTTGGAATTGTTGTTCTTGATATCATTATTTATATCATGATTTAATTACTTCCATAATGCAAAACATGATTTATATATAATATATATTCAGAATATCATATATATAATAGATTGATAAATGGAATGAAATACACCGTTAATGGAGACTATAGGTCGTACGTACGCATGAACGTTGTTTCCCTTTCCTTATTGACTTCATTGAATGTAAGTAGATGACATAAATATATATATACATAAATACAGTAGAATTATTATTTTATATATTTCATTATTATTTATTATATATACTTTATAATCATTCTTGATTGGTTAACATAGAGAATGAATCTCATCAGATCATGGAGACGATAATCCGTACGTACGCACGAGCGAGGATATCGTTCCAAAAATTGTTGAATGGAATTGGAGTGGATGATATTATATCTCAGAATGAGTACCAGGTTATAATAATCATATTTTTTATTATTTATACCATTATACCCATCCTAGTATGGTGGTTTTGGAAAAACATATTACACCACGGCGTGGAGACGGTATGTCGTACATACGCACATGCGATGATTTCGTTTTTCATAGGATGGATAGAAGGTGAAATAGGGTTGTATTATATTTATAATAACATATCATTATATTAATGATACTTATATTATTACTTTATAATTAAAAAAATAAATAAGTGTAAGTAGAAGAAGAAATAAATTTGAAAGAATTAGTAAAGCATATTAATTCTTCTTTCATGCGCCTCTTATAAACCTACTCTTAGGGCACTAAAGTTGGTCTTTGAAGAATACCAGGACCTCTAGTTGGATTATAGGGAAGTGGATATGTGAAATGGTTAGGGTTGGGTCGAGCATTTAGGCTCAATATGTTGTTAAGAGGAGACAGAGGAGGTTCCATTTTATAAGGGAGGAGAGTGGCACTTTTGGAAACCTAAAAAATTTAAATTTATAATAAATTCATACCCCACTTATAAACCTCAAAAAATGAGTCAATTCGAAGATAATTTCAGATAATATTGTAATATCATCAACCAATAAAATTTAGAAAAGTTTGGAATTTATTTTAATCCTTATCTACTTGAATTATCATTATTTAATCCATTTAATTTTATTTGTGGTACTAATATTTTAAATTTTAAATTGTTATAATTAATTACATATGTGTCGTGAATTTTCCATAATTGGATACATTATGATATTTATGACCATGTAAATTTCAATTTATTTTTTTAAAATATTTCTGTGATTTTTAAACAATTTAATAATATGTTATTTTTATAAAATTACAATAGTTTCAATTTTTACACTATTCATTTATTTGAATTTAAATAAAATTCAAACAGGGGATATATTCTAAAAAAAATTAATAGATTCATAACATGTCATATTTGTCTTGAAAATTCGTGGAACACATTAAATATTTCATATAGGTTTTAATTTAATATTTTTAAAACCATTTATTTGGTATTTCAATAAAAAAAATAATTTCTACATCACTATTGTGTCATCATTAATGATAATTATTTAATCCCTAAAAATTTTATATAAATTCAAATTTTTAGATTATTTTATTTTATTTCTGTAGAATATTTATGTATGATGTTTTATGAAGTTTATCACCAAATTAATTTTATTAAACTTATAATATATAAGAGAGGGTCATGTTGTCACTTTCTTGGTTTTAAAAATAATTACATCATTTTCATTGTCCAAAGTCCATGCAATGAATTTATTATGACCCATATGTTATATGGGTCGACTTTTATTCATACAATAGAATTTTTTTAGGTGTTATGGTAATTTTATAATATTATTGTTACCCTTAATTGCCAGATTTACCTTTAACCATGGTAAATGAAATTTACCGTAGTTACTATTCATAATTTCCAAAAATAAAAAGTAGCATATTAAAATAATTTGGACCTACTGATTTCAAATATGTAATTAATTTTTCCAAATTCAAGACACATAAGATGCAGTAATATATTAAAAATTAATCCAGTTGTTGAAAAAAAGAGGTTTTTCTTTAAAAAATTGCAAAATATTGAAATGTTTTTACCTATAAATTCAATGTAAAATTAACGATAATGTCATAAGTTATATTAAATGGTAAAAATATAATCTTATTATAATTTAAAACCAATCAGTATTATAACTTAACCATATAAATTATCATGATGAAAAATGTATATTTTATTTAAAATTTAGCGAATTTTTACTATTCATCAAAATATGAATGTTATCAGAAAAATATCTATATTATATCCAACAGAAAATTTTATAACCTGATTCAAAAGAAGAATTTTTTTTAATATTAAACGTATAAACTTGTTAAAAATTAAATTTTAAATGGGTACACCATCAAAAGGCGGCAAAACTGCATTTTTTGAAAAATACCTATTTTACAAACAAAAAAATTTGTTCTCATACTATAATCTATAAAATAAGTAAGATAAATGATAATGTTATAAAATTAAAAATTTAGTTAATATAATTCATTACAGCTAGTTCATAATAATATTTTAATAAAATCTCGTATATTGAAACTCGGTATTGCGTACAACACACGCTATCGAGGAAGGTTTCTCTTGCATGTAACACAATACAAGTCAGGGTTGCATGTTGTGAAAGCGTCCTTTGGTGTCAGGTATAACATAATCAAAACAAATTTCATTTATACTTTGATAAAAATCTAAAATCAATGTTTCATAGAATAATATCTTCCAAACGAACATGAAATTGTGTGTAATAGGTGCCACAAATTGTGTTGTGTATACTGTAAGGTAATACGGTGTTGCATGTATCACAAGATAATCATGGTGTAACATACTACCTAAGATATAAAAGAAATTAATATGAATATATCTCATAAAATATCAGGGTTTTACATTCTACCCCCCTTAAAATGAATTTCTCCCTCGAAATTCGTCGGGGTTATAAAAGATTTTCTACTTGAATGTTTCTTTCAATGAAACTCACATCATAAAAAGGAATAATAAAACCCAATTTTGAAAAAATAAAGTTAGAAACATAATGGTTCCCCAATGTAACTCAGCACTGGGTTTCCAAATAAGAGAATATAGGTGAAAATATGGATATGGAAGTGAAATCTAACCATCATGTTCTGATGAAGAGTGGTAGAGAACATGGATATGAAGAAGCCAACAATCACAAAGAAATAAATTTGTGATGATATAAGGTATCATCTGATTCATCGGATATGAGGGTTCTAGGAAATCATTTTATGTTTTTAAGATCATTTAACTAATGTTGATGATTTTTTTCATAAGGATAATTACTTACTTGATTTCAGAGTAAAATCATCGTTGGTCATTCCATGAACAATTTCCAATTCATCTATTATTTAAAGAAATGAAGTTGAATTTTTCATTCATGAAGTATTAGTAGATCATGAGATAGAAAGATATGTCATTACATATATCTCTATCACAAAAAATGTTAGTATAAGATATTAAATATACATAAGTCCGTCTATGGTGAGGTTAATTGTATATAGTTCCAAAAATGGACTTATACATCATTTACCATAAAACTTAATAAATTAAAACAAATTTCTACAATCCATGGACTTAATATAGGATAGTGGTAGGTTATAAATACATGTCATACTTCGTTTGTGGGTTCGTTTCCCGCAACCTTGTCTGACATGATGGGTTTTCGTCCATCCTACGGGTTGTCCTTTTTCTAAAACTATACTATTATAACATTTTAGAAATAATAAAAAAGTACTAGCCTCATACAATAATATCTGATTACTAACATAATCCATTCCAATATTTAGGCTTAGAAAAAATACATCTATCCAATCTCATAGTATATAGAAAATGATTCTTAGAAAGGTTATATAGAAAGAATGTCAATACCATCATTTATCCCCACATATATCATAATATATAACTTGTTGGTCACATTCCAAACATGTGAATACCTTAATCATTAATTCTCTTGAAACATGAATTACCATAGAACCTTAGTGAAAACATGAATTCTATCAAAGGTTAAATATTTCCAAGTTCCAAAATCCAAAAAATTTCTATATACTCAAACCATGAAGTCACTTTATCCATATATCACTCATAAGCTCAATAATACTATAAAAAATATTACTTTCTCTTTATCCCTTCCTTATGCGCATACCATCTTCTTTCAAAAATAATATTTCAATCACTTTTCATGGATACCAGTATAATCAGACAAATACTTTAGAATACTCAAGTAAATACAATAGTGTAACAATCCTTAGATTTTTCATTATTCCATAGTACGATGCATTATTATTGATAAACATGCAATCATTCCACAACCTTATTAAACCATTGATCGAGCTTCATCATTTTATTCCTCAACACTTCTTTCATCTCATATATCATTTTTAATCTCTTCATAATCAATAACATAAATAATACCCATACGACCATGATTATTCTTTTCATGAGATTTTCCCTTAGGTCATTGGATTGCATAATTCACGTAAATTCAACATTGAAAACATTTTACCGTTTTTGATGTCGTAGTAATACCATCATCCTCGTATGTTGATTTAACGTAACCTTTTCTTTTACATTTACTGACTTTGTGACCTTCTTTTCAACAAACAAAGAATCTTTCAGTCCATTTGAAACATTGTCCTTGATTCCTCTTCCCACATGATTTACATGAGGGAAATTTAATTTCTTTCCTCTATTATCATCATGGAACTCCATCTTCCTCTTATTAGTCGTGTCAGGAAACTTACCAAATTTGAGATTATTGATCTTATTATGAGATTTTTTATTAGGAATTATAACGATGTTTCACCTTCCAAATACTATTTCATATGTTTTCTCATGAAGTATATCATATTATTGTCCCTAATATTTTCCATTAACAAGAATCTTCCAATTTCCATCCATTTTCTAAAACCCCAAAAAAATGGTGTTAGAGGAAAAAATCATATTAGAAAAAAAATATAATAAAGGGGGATTACCGTCAATATCTAACATCTTAGGTTTAATTTAATGATCGTTACCATATTTCTAGGACTATAACCTATAATTATACTTAACCTTAGGGACATCCCTAGACATACCATAGAAATATCTCTAGAGATATCACTAAAGTTTTCGCATCATAGTTTCCAAAGATTAACTAATCCTTTACTCTAATACCAACTGTAGAGAGACAAAGAATGACGCCCATAGACATTACATTACTTTTGTGGAATACTTAAATACATGACATAAACATAAATCCGAAGACCGTTTTAGTTTAGTGTCTTTGGAAACTCGGAACATAATCTTCTAATCATGTTGAAATATCTTCAACATCTCCCATTAAGAGCTTCCCCTTTAGTTTTCTTATCTACAACCTTTCTTTATATCTTGGGGTAAAGAAAACATAAAAATGTTGAAATAAAATGATCATTAATGATAAAAATGGAGAACATAAAAACAATACATAAACATTTAAACCTAAAAACATGAATATAAAACATCAAAATATTGAGCAATGACATAAATCTTGGAAATATATTATGAATAGATCATAAAGGAAAATTAATCATGATAAAATGGAATAGGAATAAAAAATGTAACTGTGGAAAACCATTTAGTATATGATATGATTTCCATAGTAGCCAAGACATTTCTTCCAAACTCATCATTGTGGACAGAGTCCATTACTGAACAGGGTTTACTTGTCGTTCCAGCATTGTATTACTGAACCAGATTCACTTTCCGTTCTAGACTGGTCTATCTCATGAGATATTAATCTTCACCCAATGCATTAGAGGGAGATATATGTCCCAACCATCTCATATTTAATTCCTTCTTACATGTTCCACAAAATATTCATAAATAATTCTTTATAACTCATAGAATAAAATGGGGTTCATAAACATCATCGTATCATAATATAATCAATATAAAACAAATGGATATCATTTCATCATAAGAAAAATCAAACCATGTAAATAATATAGACATTATACATAAAAAATAAACATACTAAATGATATAATCTTAGATGGAAAATAGTTTTCATAAAACAGTTGAAATGAATTCTTGAAGAAAATATCCTTTCTTCTTCAAAATGATATTATTTTCACAAAATTACTCACAATTTTAAAATAAAATGATTTTATTAAAAATAATAATGAAATCTTGTATAGGAATCCTTATGTAAATAAGGCATTATTAAACCGTAAAAAATCCGTTCATGCCTTATATGTTAGAAAAAACATTCTTCTTGTACATTTTTTAGAAAAGTCAAAAAGTTACCACGTATGGTAAACAAAAGAAAGATTCATTCCATACCATGTGGTAGATGTAAAAAATGGTAAAAATGAAATTAAACATACGTGGAATAATATTAAACACTTTATGGATACATTTTTAGGAAACATGGACATGGATGATAAACATAACTCAAGTAAGTTCTTACGAATAAACAATCTCGGATAAGAATGAGATTGGAATAATTATCCCTTTCCATTAAAAATAGGTGGAATAATACATGTCATAAAATAAAAAAAATTACATGATTATGTAAATATCATATCAATAATAATGAAAATCATAAAACATTCATTTGACTCATAAACACCATACAAAAGAAATAGGTGGTGATTATGGCATGTGTATCATAGAAATAAACATGAGACGAAATAATCTCTTACTGTAGGTCCAATTTCTTTCGTGTGTTTCTGAGACTCCTATATAGTGTGTTAAAAAATATTATTAAATTCTAAAAAAACCATAATAATATTTATGATATCATATATGATTCATATACAACTTTATATTATCTTTTTATTAGTCAATTCCATGTTAAAGCAGTCTTTTGGGTAAAATCGTTTCATTAATCGAACGTGTTTGGAATTGTTGTTCATTATATCATTATTTTTATCATTATTTACTTACTTCCAGAATGTAAAACATGATTTATATATAATATATATTCAGAATATAATATATATAATAGATCGTTAAATGGAATGATATACACTGCTCATGGAGACGGTAGGTCGTACGTACGCATGAACGTTGTTTTCCTTTCCTTATTGACTTGAATGGAAGTAATGAGATGAAATAAATGTATATATTCATAAATAAATTAGCATTATTATGTCATATATTTCATTATAATTCAATATATATACTTTATAATCCTTCTTGATTGGTTAACATAGAGAATTTTTAATCTCATCACGTCGTAGAGATGGTAATCCATACGTACGCACGAGCGATGATATCGTTCCCATAATTATTGAATGTAATTAGAGTGGATGATATAATATCTTATAATTAGTACCATTTTATAATAATAATATATATTTATTATTTACACCATTATACCAATCCATGTATGGTGGTGTTGGAAAAACAGATGACACCACGACGTGGAGACGGTAAGCCGTACATACGCACGCGAAGTGATTTCATTTAACGTAGGATGAATATAAGGTCAAATAAGGTTGTTTAATACTTATAATAATATATCTATATATGATTGATACTTATGTTATTGATTTATAATGGAATAAATAAAAATCGAGGATGTATAAGAAGAAATAAATTTGAAAGAATTAGTAAAGGATATTACCACTTCTTTGACATGCCTCTTTTAAACCTCCTCTTAGGGTAGTAAAGTTGGTCTTTGATAAATATAATGACCTCTAGTAGGTTTCTAGGGAAAATTAGAAGATAAATGGGCAGGGTTTGGCCATGATTGGAGGATAAAAATGTTGTGAAGAGGAGTGGGAGGAGGTTCTCTTTTATAAGGCAGGACAGAGTCACTTTTGGAAACCTAAAAAATATTAATTTATAATAAACTCAAACCCCACATAAAAACATCAAAAAAATGAGTCAATTCAATTATGAGAATATAGAGGGTTGTAATATCATCAACTAATAAAATTTATACATGTTGGGAATTTATTTTAAACCTTATCAACTTGATTTATCCTTATTTAATCCATTTAATTTTATTTGTGCTAATAATATTCTACATTATAAATTGTTATAAATAATTACTTATGTGTTGTTAATTTTCCATAATTTAATACTTTATGACATTTATGAACATTTAATTTAAATTTATAATTTTTAAATTTTATTTTTATTTTTAAACAACTTAATAATATTTTATTTTTATACAATTATAATAGTTTCAATTTTAACACTATTAATTTATTTGAATTTGAATAAAATCCAAATAGAGGATATATTCAAACCAAAATATTTAGTAGATTCATAACATGTCATATTTGTCTTGGAAATTCGTGGATCACATTAAATAGTTCATATAATTATTATTTTAATATTTTTAAAACCATTTATTTGTTATTTCAATCAACAAAATAATTTCTACATCACTATTCAGTCATCATATATGGTAATAATTTAATCCCTAAAAATTCTAAATAAATTCACATGATGTAGATAATTTCATTTTATTTTTGAAAACTATTTATCTTTGATGTTTTATTAAGTTAATCACGAAATTAAAATTATTACACTTATAAGATATAAGAGGGTGAAATGTTGTCACTTTCATTGGTTTTAATAATAATTACATCATTTTCATTGTAAAAAGTCCAAGAAATGAATCTATTCTGACCCTTAGGTGATATGGGTCTACTTTATTCATCCAATAGAATTTTGGTAGGTGTTAGGGTAATTTTATAATATTATTGTTAACCTTAATTGCCTGATTTACCTTTAACCGTGGAAAATAAAATTTACCGTAATTACTATTCATAATATCCAAAAAGAAAAAGTACCGTATTTAAATAATTTGGACCTACTGATATATAATATGGAATCCATTTTTCCAAATTAGAGACATAGAAGATACAATAATTAATTTTAAATTAATCTCGTTGTTGAAAGAAAACATGTTTTTATTTAAATCATTGGAAAAGTTTGAAATGTTTTACCTTTAAATTCAATGTAAAATTAATTATAATGACTTAAATTATATGAAAAGCTAAAAATATATTCTATTTATAAATTAATACCAATCAATATTATAATTTAACCATATAATTTGTCTTGATGGAAAAAGTGTTTTTTAATTAAAATATAGTTTATTTTTATTATTCCGCATAATATGAATGTTATCTGAAAAATATCAAAACAGTATCCCACATAAATTTTAATATACTGATTCACAAGAAGGAGTTTTTTTTAAATTGAACATATAAAATTGGTCAAAATTAGATTTAAAATGGGTGCACCATCAAAAGGTTGGAAAACAACATTTTTTTAAAAATACCTATTTTTCCCAAAAAATAATTTTTCTCATACCATGATCTAGAAAATGTGTAAGATGAATGATAATGTTTGAAAATTAAAAATTTAGTAAATACTATTCATAATGGCCAGTTCATAATAATATTATAATAATATCATGTTTAGTGACACTCAGTATTGTGTACGACACACACTATCGAGGAAGGCCGCTCTTGCGTGTAATGCAAGCCAAGTCAGGGTTGCATGCAGTGAAAGCTTCTATTTGGTGTTGTGTATAACATAATCAAAACCAATTTCATTTATACATTGATCCAAATCTAAGCCCAATGATTCATAGAATAATTTCTACCAAACTAACATGAAATTGTGTGTAACCCGAGCCACGAATAGTTTTGCGTATACTACATGCTAATACGGTGTTGCGTATAGCACAAGCTATTCTTGGTGTAGCATACAACATATGATATCAAAGAAATTAAAAATAATATATCTCATAAAATCACAGGGTGTTACACTGTGTCCCAGAACATTGAGCATGAACAAAAATTATCACACCTAACATAGTTTTTATGAAAATAATTCTCTTAAAAATCAAATTTTGAGTGAATATATTAGTAATATTATGTTCGATAACAATTTATTCAAAATTTATATCAATGTTTTCAAAATTATCTCAAAAAAAGTAATGTATTACATAAATATGTTTTTTTGTATCAAGTTAAACAATAATTTTATGAATATTTATAGTACTTGTATTATAATTGTCTATAGGGACATTTAGAAATAGATATTCATAGTTTAGTAATGTGTGTTTCATCCCCAATTCTCTGCATATCTACATCTTGTATCTATGTATTCATCTTTAGACGTATATATTGTGACAATGTTTTTAATAATTTTACAATATAAAACTAGGTATATTCATAAAAAGTGTCACGTTCTGTATTTTCATTTTCTGTTTTACATACATCCACCAAAATTGAAATTCGAATAAATAATATCATAAAATAATTTTCCTCATAATTAATAAAATCCTAAAATGTTATTATACTTCATGAATTTAAAAATACTTTTTATCGCAACCAATTTTGAAGAATTTTGTTTTTCAGGAATGCGAGAACATCAGCACAATGAACATAATTTCATTTCATTAAGCATTAATGTAAAGAATAATATCAATCATACCTATGTAACTAGATTTATCCATTGGTTTTAATGTTTGATCATGATCCATTTTACATTTTGTAATCATTGGTGTATCACTACTATTGTAAATATTAATGATATATCTTTTTAAAATATCATCTGTATATTTAATTTGATTAATAATGATTCCTTCAGTATTTAGAAAAATTCAAAAACCATGAAACAATTTTTCTGCATCCATTAAACTCCTTTCAATTTCAATTTGCATCAGTTTTTAAATATCATAACATAAGTTAATTTTTGATGATCTAACAATAATATCATCAAGAATAATTACTACAAGTAAAATATATTTTGAAATTTGTTTCATAAAATTTGTTGGATCAGTTATACATTTTAAAAAATCATTTCAAATAAGAACTATTTTGTTCCTATCATACAAATCTCTTGGACATTATTTCAAAAAATATAAAATTTTTGTTAAATCAAAAAACATGATTTGTAAAATATGAATTTTTATAACTAGGGGTTGTTATACCAAAACATCATAAACTATATATCAATATAATAATTCATTATTAACATCCACTAGATTATGCTTTAAATATATATGGTCTTCCATGGAGATCAATATTCTAATGGATTCAAATCTGGATACTGGTGAAAAGTTATCTTTATGTTCTATTATTCTTCTTTATCATATCATTGTGTAACTAGTATACACATATTCCATTATATCATTCCTGATTAATATACCTTGTTTATAGAAAAACATTTTTTTCCTATTGATAAGGTTCCCTTGGGTCTATCAATATGTTACCAACATTATTTTTATTTAAAAACTAATTATTTCTTGGTGTGTGTCTATTAATCATAATTCAGCATTGATTTCATCATTTATGTTATATGATGAGATATGAGACAACACAGATTAATGTTCAACCTTATTTTTTATAGAATATCTGGTATGTGTACCTTTGTATTGGTCTCAAAAATATAGAATCTATGGGATGGTATATAATGTTCTTAACATATCTATAATGAGATGGGCTAGTGGCTTTGGGTTCTTCTAGATGTCCATGATTAGGGTGTTCTAGAAATTCATCAGAACTGGAATATTTTTCTTTTAAACTATAGAATCAATAGGATTGGAATTTAGGTTCAGAGTTGAATAATATCCCACACGATTTTCTAAAGGGGAAATAGGCTCATGTAGATCTGTCTCATCAAATTTTATATGAACACATTCTTTCGAAATATTTTTTATTTATTAAAAACACATTAGTATTTACTTGAGATAGCAACCCCAAGAAATGGTATCATCATATTTAGAGGAATTTGTTTCCACATAATCTTCATGGTTAAGAATAAAAAAATTACAACCAAATGCTCTAATGTGTTTAACCATTGAATTTGTATTATTCAAAAATAATATTGGTTCTTTTTCAATATCAATATATTTAAAAATCAATGTATTATCTAACGTAATGGATTCGCATCCTCATTAAAAATGTATACTAGTATGTCATATTCATTTATAATAATCTGGGCATTTTCTTCACGAGTTATATTAAAGATCTATATGAATCCATTTAGATGAAGGGTCATAGGAGAAAGGTATTTGTTAATATATAGATTTTTTTTGCAAAAAAGGATTCAAATTATTCATTTTCAAAATGAAATTGATGGTAACATTTAACGTTTAATTTTTTAGTGCACAAAATTATTCTACATATCTATCGTACACGGTAAATTAATAATAATATTATCTTTTTTGAGCTAAAAATAACACCAATGTATAAATAGAAAAGTCATCCCCTAATGCATATCCATAGTGAATCCAATTTGGACCAGAAATCTCGAATGTCAAAATAAATCCATGTGAACCAACTCATTAGGATGATAATTTCAAACTTATTTCTTTGATTTAAATGAATTCGTGTGTTGTTATCCATTTTGACAAGGGTTATATACATTTTTCTTTGGGAAACATGAATTGGGTTAATCATTCGCAAAATGATTCCTAATAATCATCCTCTGTGTGTGAATATTACATTGCCTAGTATCCTATTCCTAATACGATATTCATTAGGAAAACTATTCCATGAGGAAACCATTTTTTAAAATAAATAATTAAGATCAACAAAAAATAAATTTTCAATTAATACTACATTAAAAACTAAAGGATCTTTATAATAAAAAAACATTACAAAAATAGTTCTCAAATTAGAAATGAAATCCATAATCACATAATTGTTATATTTTAGGTAAATTATACTTAAATACATATAATCTACTACATTGAAAATCGTAAATAGAATTACAGATACCAAATTGGCCACTGCCAAGGACAATCCATTACGCATTATGACCAAAGGTCACATGACCACCATCAACCTTTATTTCGATCATTATTATAAAATAGTCTTCTATCATATTTCATGAACATACACTATCCAAGTACCATATTATATTATAGGAAGACAAAATGATGTTTTCCTACAAATCAAATTATTACAGGAAATGATATTGGTACCCTTATTTTCATTGGACCAAAAATGTTTGTAATAATAGAATTTGATACCATTATTTTTCTATTTTTTTATTGAAATTGTAAAATCGTTAATGTAATAAATTGTTTATGATATTTTAAAATATAATTGTTTAAAAATATTTTATATTTAGATTTAGATATATATTTTCTCTTAAATATTATTCTTTTCAAAATAAGGTATCCTATAGTAATAATATATTTTTTAGTGAATTGATATTCCATGAATATGTTTCATTGTTTCTCTATCATTGGTAAATCTATCTTAATAATTATTTTGATGTATATTAGAAAATATTTGTTCAATATTTCCCTTTAATTATTGGTAATTCATTAATTTTTCAACAGATTAAATAAATTTATCTTTACCAGAAAAATAATGTTGTCTTTTCATATCATTGTTGTTATCCGTACGAATGTTAAATGTTACCTTAAACATTCATCAATATTCAATCATCACTTATCAAAGCATTTAATCATCGTGTAAACTATCAAATCTATTATAATTTAATATAAGTAAACATTAGAAATTGTAGGCACCTCATGGATTTTAGTCAAGAATTATATATTTCCTTGATCTAAATTTTGTTCTTGAGTAATGATATAATCACTAATGTTGTCCCAAGTGGAACTCAATATAAAATTATTATAATTTTTAATCCCTAAGTCCTTATCATCATCCATCATTTTCATTCAGTTTTTTGACATTATTCCTTGAAATGTCTTTTTATTTACCATTCATAAATGGTAATTTCATTTGTTTTTTCATCCTTTCTCTAATCATTATTCTAATTATTTTACTGGTTTCATTTAGTATCATATTTTTTTTAAAATATAATTTTTTAGAAACATCTTCTCCTAGTAATACATAATAAATAATCTAACCAAATATTCTATAGAGTATTCATTATGTGATGGTGAAACTAAGTCACTTAAAATTTAATCATGGATGTTTTCCTTTTATTTTTATCTTTGTTTGGATTCAGTAGACTTAAAATATATGGAATTTATTTTTGTCTCATCTTACTCTTCTTGGATAAATTTTAACTCATCTTTATACTACATAAGTTTTCCAATCATCACTATTATTGTCCTTTTGCTGATATCACATGTTTATACAATTAAAATAGATATGCATATCTATATATTTGTGTGGAATCTTAGAAATATCATAATCTGATCATTGTTAGATACTTGATTTCCAATTGAGTATTTGGAGTTCAAAATTGCATTGAGCTTAAGAGAGATATCAAAAATTAATTTATATGGTTTCTCTATAAAAGAATCATACTTAATAGTATATGAATTTAGTCTCATACCCTTAACATTAATTTTTCCTGTATGTGAAACAAATTTTGTATCAATGAATTCCAATGTGGGTTTACTAGATGAGGTTATATAGGATTTCTCATCTCCTAAAGCTCTGTAATGGGAATTCATAGATTTATAATTACTTTTGTAATAGGTTTTGGTAGTATCATCAACATAATTTCATAAATCTTGTGGTAAATCATATTTATCATTCATATCACTCCATATTTCAAATCCAGTAATTTTTATATGTACCATCATATTGGTCTTCCATTGAGAATAATTATTTCCATTAAAAACGATGTGTGTTTGTAAGAGAACCTTTATTTATATTATCAATTTTAAGGAAATAAATTTTGGACTATTTGAAAATAATGATCTTTATTGAATAAATAAAATTATTGATTAAAATGATTTGACAACATTTATAAGAAATCCTTAACCTTAGATAATAAATGTTGGTTGGAGTGATTATCTCAATAGAATGAGAATTAGTTACCCAATAAAAATAAATTATTAAAATAAATTTAATAAGATCACTCCATTAATACAAAACAACCTAGTTTATCTAAATTGTTGTTTGAGATATGTTTTAATTTTTTTAGAAGATTTCTCAAAATATTGACTTGGTTTTGGTTTAAAAACATAAAATATTATTTATATCCAATGAAACATATTAAATTTATAGAAATATTAAATTAATATTAAATATTAAAAAAAATCTGTGGTTTTTATTATAGGTCAATAATTTTTTTGTTAAAAATATATAATGGGACTCAAATCACCCAGTTGAATTTCAATACAAGAGGTTCAGAATAAATATGTGACTTAGTCATATCAACTTTGAAATCACTTGCTTCTAGTCAGTTAATATAAAAACACATTTTTATTCACAACCTATATCTCAGTTTTTTATGATATACTGACTATACAGACCACACATACCCAATTATTCACTTTTTGTGGGAGTATATAAAATGAAAATATCCATAATTGAACATCTACCACAATATGTGTCAAATAGGTTTAAAATGATTTGATAAGATATTTAAAAATCTTCAATTTTAATTAACTATGGTTTCTAAATTTTATAAAAAGATAATATATAGGTAGGTATTATAGTGTCCTTATCCTTTTACACATATCATTACATTACTTTTAAGAAGAATGAAACATCAAATCAGAATCCAAGGATCCTAAAGTATAGTGTAATGGAAGAATTCGTAAGTAAAACTAAAAACATGGAAAAAAATAATGTTTGTTATTATTTGTCAACTATAATGAGATCATAACATCCATAGAGACCTTAAATATGAAAAGGATAAACTGGGGATATAATGAGAAATTAAATTTGCTAAAAAGCCAAGTATGGGAATAAAAATTACAATAAGGCTTCACACATGGGTACGAAGGAAAACATAATGATATATAAAGGCCTGGAAGATTATTAGACATGAAGAATCATAACATGGGTTTATGAAATCATGGATTTATTTTAATTTGGAAATAACATAAAACATTACATAAGCACTAGTCAAGGCTTATCGCATATATAGGACAATGAGTCAATGAATATTGCACATAGAGGAGCACGAGTCAAGTCTACCCACCAAGAGTGTTCGCATATCATCTCATGAGACTTAAAATTAACCAATTCATTATAGTACTATATTTTACCACACATCATAACATGTTCATGAAATTCTTGAAATATAAATAATCTAACATAAGTAATAATACATATGTATAAGGGTTACCCATGGAAATAATTGGGTATCATAATCATGAGAAAATAATAATAAATTGGCATATATTAAAGTTTCAATGAACGATAGGAATTGAATTATTCTTGGATGTTGATAAATTGATATATTCATATATAATTATATGTGATGTCAAGATGATGTGAAAATTATTTTTACGAAAAATTATAAAGAAAACATTTTAGTATGGTTTAAGGGAAGGCATTGAAGATAATTTTAAATATAAAAGGAATACTTTTTTGTGTAAAACAAGAACTAAACCAATGTATTTTTTTATTAAATGTGATATTTATAAAAATAAACCTGGATTAAAAAATATTATGGCACAGACTTGAAAATGGGAATGAAATTGGGATGTTCCCTTAAATTAGGATTGTTTATCGGGAAGAATAATGTAGGGTACCTTTCAAAAACATGTATAACCCCCAAAAATATGGATGAATGTATATTAATACGTGAATTTGAATAAAATATTTATAATTTATTATATAAATTGAAAAATGTAATTTCATTTGTGTTAAAATGGAGAAAGAGTTGCCTGATGGAATAAAAGTGGTTCAGGTATAAACGATTAAATTATGTCTGAAACGATTCTATATTTTATTTTAATGTCCATAATAATAAAATTATATTCATTAATTAAAATATATTGAACCATGTATGCAATAATTTTTTTATTATAACTATATTAAGTTCATTTATGTCCCTTTTTATGTTTTAAGAAATACAAATTCATCATTTTGTCATGTTGGTCTCCTTGGTTTTCATGATTAGTTTACATGTATATGTTTATTGAAATCATGTAGGGTGATGATAGTTGTCTAGAAATGAACATTATGTTATTAATGAACTTATATAATATTTATGTACAATTTATTCCATAATTGTTTATGATTCATTTGATATATCATTAATGATAATCATTTAGATTAATTTAATGGTTTTTTCAAAAAGAACAAATTTTGATTCATAAAATAATATCATATGTAAAAAATGGTTCCATAACATTAAATAAGATATTATAAATATATAATAATATAGTTAAACAATAAAAATATTTTCATGTCCATCTGTGATGTTTTAATTGAATGATAACAGAACATCATCCACAAAGGTGATATATCGGCACCTCACTAGTGACATTTTCATTTGTAAAATATAAGAGAGGGGATAAGATCATTATGGAATAATTATTATGTAAACATGATAAAATGAAATTATATGTAAGATAATATAGTTTTCAAGACACTTGGAGAAGGGTAATTCAAGTGAATATTACAAAATAAGAAACTTGAAAAAAAAAATCAATGAAAACATAATATGGTTTTACCTATTGACTGATTCTTCTTGAAAACCTTTTTAGTTGATTAGTATAGACTTTTTTAAGAAAAAATCACATGTACATTGGTGTAAAGGTTTTGAAAGTGTATTTTATAGGATATATAAAAGTATCAAGGCTCTAGATTTGTGAGTACAAGAGGTGGGGTATTTATAGTGAAAGAATGGTGTTTTCTAATTAATTATTTATTAGATTATTGTTTTGTAGATGAAAATAAAGTGTGTTGATTCATGAGAATAAATAAATTATTTATATCTTGTTAGTTCTAAAATATTGTTCTTATATCATACATGACTCAATGAATAGTGTATTTTACTTATAAGGTATATATAGCGTAAATTATAGTATTTTACTATTCACCAAAAATTCAATTATATCATAAAAATGCCAAAAAAAATTACATTTACCATTTTTAAATATGTATAATTCATAAATGAATTAAATTTTTCTAATATAAATTTCAACATATTGGAAGTTCAATATTTAAAAAAATTCATCAATTATATGGAACATACAACTTTTAAAAATATATCTGATTTTATATCTCCATTAAAAAGTAACCATAGACTCATCAAAATATCATATAATCATATGAAATCAAAATTGTAACTTCTTAAAATATTTTATGAAAATAAATTTTCATTTAATGTTTTAAATTAGTCATAATATTAAAATTAAATATTTGTGTCTTTCAAAAATCCCACAATTAATAATTATTTTTTAAAAATATTTATTTACTTATACTATTATATAATTATATCATTGTGTCACTTATAAAATTGATAAATATTATTTGTACATTGCTTAGTGTGGTTACTATTCAATTGGTTTGTTTACTATTCATAACATTCATAATACTATTCCATATATCAACTTACTATTACAATGATAGTGGTTACATAACTTCTAGATACACATCATATATCATTCATTCATCAATAATATATATTTTATTATTCTCTATATGTATTAAGACTATATTAAATAATTATAAGAAGGAAATATAAATTTATAAAAACATTGGTTCAATACAATTGTAACAACCCAAGTAAATAATGAATAAGACATTTTCTTATTTATTAATATATATTAATTAAATATTAATTTTATTTTAATGGGGTTTCTATGTTTGATAGAGTACCTGATACACAAAAACGGGTTTCATTGCAATCATACATTGCACACTACAATATAATATTACTATTTTAAATGTTAGTTAAAGCTTATCCATTTTAATGGATGGAATGAATATAACTAACCACAAAATGATTATAAATGTTTGTTAATTTTTTTACATTTACCCAATAAAATTTAGAGTCTTAAAATATGAATGAATCTAATTTTAAGCTTAAATACTCTAATACTCTATAAACGTTCGATTTGATGCCTTTTAATGAAGAACCCTTTTTAAATCTAGTTTTTGTCACTTTTATATGTTCAATTTGAGAAAATAATTTTCATCTTTAGAACCGGGACATCAAAATTTACTTTGGAAGTAATTTTGATATTTTCTAAAAATGTTCATTTTTTAATGAATAGTAAAGAAATGTTGTATTTTAATTGAAAAAATACTTTTAATGTAATTTATATATATTGATAGATTATATTTTTAATTTAATTTAAACTTTAAATAGATAATGTTTTTACCATTTAATCCCATTTTGGCCTTTGAATGTAATTTCACTTTGAAATTAGACATTAACAAATATCAATCTTTTGATCGTTATTATTTCGTAAAAACACACCTTTTGTTTTGATGATGGGAATTAATTATGAAATTAATTACTAAAACTTATATGTTTTAAATTTGGTAAAATATACATCATTTTTGAATTTAGAATATCAAATTTATCTTTGAATGAATTTTTGGAATTTTTCAGAAAAACCTTCCATTTTTTGATTAATAGTGAAACCAATAAGTAGTAGATAATAAACTGATTTTTTATTTTAAATGAAATTTTACCCCTTTTTATAATTTAATTTCCATAATCATACATTCATGGTTGTCATTTTTAAGTAAAATTTGGTTCATTGGGATGTAAATAATTTTTGGTGAATAATAAATTTTTACTTTTATTAATAGCGATTAAAGCTAATTAGGGTAATTTAAGGTAAAAATAATGTTATAATAATATAAAATTACCTTGACACTTGTACTAACATTATTAGATGAGTCATTTTTGTCCAAGACAATCCATGGGTCAATTTTGGGACCCCAAGGAGCCACATGGGAAAGATAATGACATTAATAACATTTTATTGAAAGTAAAAATAAAAATGTCATAAACATGTATTCTTTTAATAAAACAATTTTTAAATGGGGTTATATACATTATAATTTCGACTATAAATATTAATTTTAAATATACAACTATTTTGTACATCATTTTAATTTTTTAATAATTTTTTGACATCAAATATATAAAATTATTTATGACACAATGATGATGCAGGGATTTCGTCATTAATGAATGATTTAAATAAATTAGAAGATAATAATTAAAATTATATCCAAAACTTGTCCAATTATTACTCAGTGAATTTATTTCGACCATGGGACACATTATATTCTAGTTTAATGTTATTTGGATCTTTAAAAACCAAAAATCATTATATAATAAAATAATATTTTCAAACATTCCAAAAGAGAACCTCTTCTACCTAATAAAAATCCCTCGCCTCCTACCCATTTCCCACACTTCTCAATCCACTGGCTCGTCCAAATTCTACTCCAATAATCTCCCATGATCACTCTCTTCATCCTGGAAGCATTACCTTAGGCAGAAATCACTTCAATAAATCATTTTGATTCATACCTAAGGGAGTTACCCGATTTAAATGTAATGTCTTCTAATAAGTTATTTTGTTTTATTTCACTTCGCCAACCCCCTAAAAATATTTTATTCATTTATTTTATAATTAAACCAGTAACCTCAATATTATAGGATGTTTTTAGTTAAAGGATTCGAACTAAACATACACATACCTCCATCTAATGGGTAAAGAACATAATGTTTCTGTGGATGGAAAACTAATGCCTCATGAAACAATGAATGTTCAATTAACTCCTACCGCCTCTCATTGATGACATTATGATGGAACTATATTTATATATGATATAGATTATATTTATGATTCTTTATTATTCTGTATTTTTCATTTATATCATACCTTTATGGTTTCCCAAATTGGTAAATTCAATAATTTCATTTTAGGAAGTGCAGACTACCGCCCCCTCAAAATGATTTGACTCGTTCATGCCATACGTGAAACTTATAAAGGATATAATTTATAATCATATATAACATATATAACATATATATTTTATTGGAGTAATGATATTCCTATGTAATGTTATATTATCATTCCATTAAAATATGAAATAGAAAACAAAGTAGCGTTTATGCATGCGTACAACTTACTGTCTTCATGAAAGGTGCATTTCATTTCAGATCTTAAACTTTTATGTACTATTATAATTAAATATATATACTGGATATATGTAATATATATTAAATCTAAATGATGAACATTATTCTAGATATAATGGAATTTTGACCACATGGACAATTTATAATTATAACAAAATAATTTTTGTCTCAAGGACCAAATGTCGACAAAACGACCATTATTAACTTAAATGATTAAATAATATTTATATCGTAGTAATAAGTGATATAAAAGGAATAATAAACTTGAAATAGGTTCTTAATCAAGTTTAAATTAACTTAGTTTTTTTATTCGGGAAAAAACAGGGAAAAAACAAGTCAAGTCGGACACGAGGTAAAAAGTTTCTTATCTCACTTTTAATTCCATGAGATTTTACTTTTTTTCCAATTATGTATTGCATGATGTGTATTATGTACTTCCATTTGATATATATTATCATAATTCCTTTAATATTCATGGTATTATGTAATTCATTTGTTGGTTATAATGTTTTGGTCATACGACTCGATTGATTACAATGAGGTATGGGGATTCTTATCTCACTTTTAATTCCATGGGTTTTCCATTGTTAGCCACTTATTTATTTCATGTGGTGTATTTTTTACTTTCATTTGATATGTATTATAATTATTACCTTTATATTCACAGTATTTTATAATTCATTTGGTGGTTATTATCTTTTGGTCATTCGACTCGATTGATTACAACAAGGTACGGGGCTTTCATCTCACTTTTATTCCCGTCAGATTCATGCGACATTTGCCTATTTCCTTTTGTCTGGTGTATGTACTAACCATCATTGTATTATTTTTTTAATATACATTAATTTATGGGTATTTTCATCTTCATTTTATGATCCTTCTTTCATGTGGTGTACATTTAGAAAGTTACTCAAATAGGTAAGGGATCCTTTCACCCTCTTCTTTTTAAAAGACTTCATTTTGTTATGCCTTTTAATTTACATCTTCTTATGTTGGGATATGTTCTTATATATCCTTATTACTATAAATTTTATCTACAAGTAATGAAATATCCTTTTATCTCTCATCAACTCATTTTCTGAATTTTAATGTGGTGGCGTTAGGCTGTCGAATTTCTATAAGGGAACTTCTTTACCCAATTTCAATTATTTAGGTTAAAACTCCACATCTTGATTATGTCAGGATATGAATTTGTGTGGATGACCAATGATTGTTTTACACTTACTATACACATATATTAGGTGTATTTATATTTTTTACACATAATTCTATTATTTTTTAATTCTTAATCAAAGGATACTGTCTTTGTAAGGGGCTTCATCTCAATCTTCTTTCATTGAGGCATATTTTTTCATAATACATGATTTTATTTTATAAGCTATATAAAAATCTTTTACTATTCATTTCATTAAAATGGAATCTTTTTCTATGAGTCATTTTACTAAACGAAAAAAATGAATGTTTCTTTTAATGTACGCGTTGACAACGACCATTCCACTGCCATGAGTATTATTTGATCTTTGACTTATGTAATGTTTTTAAAAGGAAAATAATTACCATAAAATATTTTACACTTTTTGGTGTTGAATATGGTTTCGATAATGGATTTGTAATGTTAGTATATTTAAATGATATATTGTGATTGAAAAGTGGAAATGTTATCTTTTATTTATGTTTGTTTTAGGTGTTATGAACCTGTTATGGTTATTGGGAATTTTTACGTATATGGGGGGTTCCATGATAAACCTAGGGCGGGTGACCCTAAGATAGCTCTCTAATGCATTGGGTAACATGACAGATGGAAAAGTTAACTTTTATCCTAAGAGATTTAAGGAATATACTATGATGGGTATTCCAAATGTAGCTCCATACATAGTTGTGATAGCTACAATGTATGTATTATATGGATGCCACAAGTTACCTTTATGATTTGTGATTACTATGTGTTATTCATATATATTAAGATTTCAGAATGTATGTTATGATAGAAAATTATGGTTTCATAGATTTCTATTTATTGATTGGTTAATGTTTACTTTCCTTATGTTAAAACCCTTACTGAGTTTTTATTGCTCATCCCGTGTTTTTGAAATGTTATTGACATCTTATAAGGAAGGGTAAGTGAAAAGAAGTATTCAAGATTATTTATGTCACGAAAATAACTCCTTTTTTATTTATGTATTTTTTATCATTGTGAAAAATCAGTTATAGTATAAGTGTCTTCATTGTAATATTCAAGTTGATATGTAATAGTTTTGGCCTAATTCTCTAAAACTCTAAACATGTATAGATCCTCAATGTGAATTATCCATTAAACTCAATATTATAAAATATTTTAAGACTGAGTCCTTATAGTTGGAATCAATGTCCGATTTATATAACTATAGAGTTTATGGTATTTTTTAAGAATAAGTGACATTATAATAATGGTTAGGATTTCAGAAAGATTCATAGTTTTTTTAGATAAAGTGAATGAGGTTGATATAACCTGAATAATTATATCTTATTATTTACCCTCTTTATAAGATATTATATGATGATTTATCTTATATTCTGACGCTATGATTTTTGGTTTTAGTAAATGGTTGGCTCTAGTAGGCACCAATGTAATAGTGGAAGTAAAGAAAACTGTAACTGTTTTTTGAACGAGCTATGAAATGATATGGGAGATGCAATGCGGTCACTTATGGCTATTCTCAACCAGATATCTGGAGTCATGATTGATCACCTAAACCTTCATGATTCTTATGAGGAATCATATAAGTGAGAAAGAAATCTCTACAGATGTTCAGGTAGTAATCATAAAGTAAAGTATGTTCAAAAACCCATGTGTCAAGTATGTGCAAAGAAACACTTAGGAAAATGTATCAAAGGGATAAGAATATGATATAATTGTGTAAATTAAGTTCATAAAGCAAGAACCTACCATGGAAAAAGGAATCATCTAGTTGACTCTATTAAAGGGAGAAAATTTCTTTCCGAGTGATCAATTTAATTTTTTAAATGTGGTGTGTAGGGACATTATACAAACACATGTCCTATGAAGATGTTTTTGGAATGGGATCACCAGGATCGTACAAATATTTTATAAAACAATACCTAATGCTATTGAAATTGAGGATGAAGAAACTTAAAATGACCAATGAATGGTATAGATTATTTCTTAACATATGTTTTGATATTATTGAATCTTAGGTTATGATTCATGATTTGGATTGTAGGATTGAATTATTTCAGAATATGTTTGAATGGGATGGTTAATGGAACATGAATAATGTTGAATGAGTAAAAAGTCATCATATAACTGATTCAATAGTTATTGTATATTTTAGGATGGTGAAATGATTAAAAGTATTAAGGCTCCTTTGATGATGGGATTATATTAGATGACTTTATATAGTATTTGTAACCCTGAAGTTTGATATATGAATTTTTTTAAAGGAATAATTATATTTTCTATTGTGGATATATTTATAAAAAACCATTTGGGTTTATATAATCCCTGAATTAGAGGCAATTACAGGTTAATTCATTTTGGGATGTAAAATGAAAGTTATTAGATAACCTTTGTGTTTAAAATATGTTATGGTTATTTTTGATTAATTTATCTCATTTTGGGAATGTTATTAAATTATGTCATTTTCAAAAAATTACAACACGCATATTGTGTGACAACTCGTCATGTCAGACAAATTTGTAAGAATAGAACCTACAATCAATGTGAGATTGGTATTTTTCCCCTAACATTGGACTACGTGAACTCCCTAGTTAGTATGAATAATTCATTTTAGTTATATGATTTTATGAATAAAGAATAAGTTGATTTTGGGTTATCTATGGAAATGATAATCCTATTATGGAGGATATTTGATTAGGTTAATTACTTTTCATTATTAGACATTAAGAGAAACTGATGTTATTGGAGATAAATGTTAAGATTTATATGGAAATACAATGTGATTAAATCTTTCTGAGATTTGGTTTCAATATTAGTTTGGATTACATTGAATAATTTTATGGACAACTATTTATTGAATGGTATTTGAATAAATTTGGGTTTTGTTTGATAAATATTAGAGATGAATAATAGTTTTTTTTGTAATAGATTATACTTTTTGGGGATAATCTGATCTTGTACTAACCATTTTTGTTTTGGTTAGGGTCTGAAGACATGGTAAATATATAGTTAATATTTATTGGATTATGTGATTTTATTAAATTTTATTATAGCGATCTCAATTTGATGAAGTCATCTTGAATACTCATCATTTGGAGAAAATATGAGTTTGTGATAGAAATATAGTAAAAGATGAAAGTCTACATGGAAAGTAAGTATGATTCCTTATGTTTTTAGATAATCCCTTAAATAAATTTCTCAACTATATGTTAGGTAACGTAAAATAAAAGCATTGTCTGTTAACTTTTTTTTACTATGGAATCATAGACTGTTTAACCCATCACAAGTTTGTGATTTTATAGGGGTTAGCATTCTCCTAATGATGTTTTCTTTCACTATCCATCAGAATTTTCTCGTTTATTTTCACTTCCATATCCATTTTTTCCTACATGGACTCCTAATATGTGTTAACTCGGGTGACCTATGTACTTCTCTTTCTTTCTTTTAAAGTCATAGTTTTACTAACTCTTTTTCCGATGTGGGACTTTAAATAATGTTTCCGAGCCTAATTATTTTAAAATTGTGAGGACGCAATTCCAAAAAGTGGGGAAGGATGTAACATCCCAGGTAAATAATGAATAAGACATTTTCATATTAATTAATATTTGTAAATTAAATATTCATTTTACTTTAAATGGGTTGATATGTTCGATAGCGTACCTGATACACAACAATAGGATTCTTATAAATCATACATTGCACACTAACAAAGTAATAATATTATTTTAAATGGTAGTTAACGCCTAGCCATTGTAATGGAGGGAATTAAAAGAACTAACTACAAAATTAGTATACATGTTTGTCAATATTTTTTACATTTACCCAATAAAATTTAGAGGCGTAAAATGTGAATGAATAAAATTTTAAGCATAAATACTCTAATATTATTTATTGGGATGATTTACTGCCTTTTGATGGAAAACCATTTTTAAATCTATTTTTTGTCACATTTATATGTTATATTTGACAAAATAATTTTCATCTTTAGAATAGTGACATCAAATTTTACTTTGGATGAAATTTTGATAATTATATAAAAAAAAATTTAATGAATACTGAAAAGATGTTGTATTTTAATTGAAAACAACATTTTATTATAATTTATTTATAAGGATAGAGTATCTTTTTAATTGGTTTTAAAGTTTAAATAGATTATATTTTTACCATATAATCCACATTTGGGCATCGGATGAAATTTCACTATGAAATTGGACATTAGCAAGTATCAATCACTTGATGGTTATTATTTTTTAAAAAACACTCTTTTTGTTTTGACGACGAGAATTAATTATAATATTAATTAATACAACTTCTATGCTTTAAATTTGGTAAAATATACATCATTTTTTAATTCGGATTATCAAATTTATCTTAGGGTGAATTTTTAGAATTTTTCTGAAAATATTCGATTTTTGATGAATAGTAAAACAACTAAGTAATAGTTAAAAAACTGAATTTTTTGTTTAAATGAAATTTGACCACTTTTGTTAACTGAATTTAGAAAATCCAACATTCATGGTTGTCATTAGTAAGTAAAATTTGGTTCAATGGGATGAAATTTTTTTCAGTGAATAGTAATTTCTTACTTTTATTAACTACGATTAAAGTTAACTTAGATAATTTAAGGTAAAAATTATGTTATAAAAATATAAAAATTCCATGAAACTATTCTTAACCTAATTGGATGATTTATGGCCAACCAATAAAATAAATGGGTCATTTTTGGAACCCACGGAGCCACTTAGATAACATAATGACATTAATAAGTTTTTAATTAAAATAAAAAAAATTACATAAACATGTACTGTTTTACTAAAATAAAATTTACATGGGGATATATATGTTATGTTTTCGACTATATATATTCATTAAAAGGCTAAAATGATTTACAAAATTATGTTATTTGTTTTAGAATTTTTATAAAACAAATTAATAAAATTATTTATGACACAATGATGATGTAGTGTTTACGTAATTAATGAATGATTTAAATAAATTTGAAGATAAGAATTAAAAAAATATACAAAACTTGTCCAATTATTATTGCAGGATTTTATATCTAACATGGGCCACATTATCATCGACCTTAATGTTTTTTTGACCTTTAAAACTGAAAATAATTATATAATAAAATAATATTTTCAAATGTTCGAAAAGTGCCTCTCCTCTCCATTATAAAAAGACCTCACTTTCTACCCATTTCTCACGCTTTAAAATCCTTTGGCTCGACCAACATCTGCTCCAATAAGCTCCCAAATACCTCTTTTCATCCTAGATTCTTTACCTTAGGCATAAATCCCTTTAAGAAACACTTTTGTTTCAAACCAATGGGAGTTTCCTGATTTAAAGGTAATGTCTTCTCTTTAGTTCTTTTGTTTTATTTTACTTCTCAAACCCCCTAAATTATTTTTACTACATTATTTTATAAGAACACCAGATTAATCAATATACCAGGATATTGTTATGAAAAATCGGTTATAGTAGAAGTGTATTATTTGTAATATTCCTGTTGATTAGTAATAGTAATGTCCAAATTCTGTAAAACTCTAAACCTGAAAAGATCCTAAATGTGAATTATTTATTTCATTCAAGATTATGAAATGTTTTAAGGCTGGTTCCTTATAATAGTAATCACCCATTATGAAATTTCACCCCTGAAATTTAATTTTACATACTAAGGTGAAAACATTTGTGTTTACATTTCCTTCACCTCTTCTTCTGGATCCCATGTTACCTCTTCTTACGTATAGTTATACCATATTACATTGTGGAGGAGAGTATTCTTGTTGTGTTGAACATTATATATATGATCAAAGAGTTTCACTGGAATCTCCTTGTTATAAAGATCATTTTCCAGCTATATCACCTCTAAATTCATTACATGAGAGGGGTCTGGTATTTACTTCCTCAAGAGTTATACATGGAATAAATCATGTAATTTAAACATTTCTAGTGTATGTGATAGTTTTTGGGCCGCATCTCTAAGATGATCAAGGTTCAAATAGGGGCAGCTATACTTGAGACACAACTTCCCTTTCTTCCCAGACCTCATGATCATATTACATGCAGATTCGTGGTGGAATACCATGGATCATACATTAAACTCAAGGTCCCATCGATGATTGTCTGCACACCACTTTTATCGACCTTGGGTAGCATTGTTGTGTTGTTGAATGGTCTTCAGCTTCTAGTAAACTATAATAACCCACTTATTATAATTGGCTTGAGAGGGCGGTGATCCATTACTAGGCCTTAAGTGACATACCCAAGATGCCAACTAGTGTAAATAAATGTCGAAGGGTTTCAATAAAATTTGATGATGATTTACCTTCAATAATAAAAACAGGATCCAACAAAAAATAATCAAACAAACACTATATGACGCATGATTACTTATAAGACAACACAACTGTATCTTTTATAACAATACCACAAAAGGTATGAAATAGAGGAAGAAAAATTATTTATAAAATTAAATAGTATAAGTAAACTAAAAAGTTGAAGATGTCCACAAGACTCCATTATTCAGATAATCTATTCTCCAACATTTCCAAATTGTCCATGTATCACATAGTGGTGATAAAAACACATGACACATTACCTTTTCCAATATATGGGATGAAATCATCTAGAAAATCTCTAAAATAACAAATTAGGGATGAGTCTAAAATTCATTAGGTTTTTTCAACTAAATTTATACTAATTCAACTATGATATAAATGTTATAAATGTTTATATAAAACAATTTATATAAAACAAATCTACAAAACAATTTATAACTAAATATAAACAAGATCCAAAAACCCTTTATAACCAAGAGTAACAAGTTCTATTTCATCCATATTTCCAGCAAGCCATATTTCCATTAAAACAACCAATAATAACTTTAAAATCATTTCTCAATATAGTTTTTGCATAATCATTCTATTTTTTTCATAAACCCATCAAAGAATGCAACCTCAATATCTCGATACTCACGAGCAGTGAGCCAACCTTCCACTAAGCCTCCACATAGTGGACCACATTGATGAGGGTAATTCATGCCCGTATCTTTACCAAACATTTTATTGGGGTTCTTTAAACCCTTATGCATCCAAATTCATATGAACACACCCCACAACCGATGAAAAAAAAGTGCCTTCATCCAATTCAATACATTTCAAAATAAATGCTAAATTATTCAATATCATTACACAACCAATCTACAATTACTCATTCGATTTAAAAAAATTCAATTTTTTCGAAAACCCATTAATAAAATCCATATACCATAAATCTAGAAAAATTCAAATTTAAAATCATTAATTTTAAAAAAAGAATCATGAACTTAATTAAAGATCACTAATTATCTATAGTTCAACAATCCAACACTCAAGAAGGAATCTAACAATAAAAAATGGTCAATTAATTTAAATTTAATAACATGGAATCCAATTTAGAATCATTTAGATAAGTTATATTAAGAGGAGTTGATAGTGAAACCACCTACCTCAAGCATTTTGAAGAAGATGGAAAATGTATGAATAATGCTCCATAAACTAGGAAACAATTCCATGAAACCACCTTCATTCTCTTACCCTATCAACATCCAAGAAAAATAAATTCATAAATGGCATCCAAAATCTTACATCTACCCATGGAATGTATAGATATAGAAAGTTGAAAATATGGGAGAATTATATTTATGAAATCATGAAAGAGTAGTAATGAACAAGTACATACTTCAATAATTGGGCATCTAAACACCAAGGAAAGGCTACAGATCGATTCTGATATCCTTAGTAGAGATTATCCAATATTCAATAGATATGAATCCCAATTTATGGTTGCATACGAAAAATGATGATCCACATAGTTTAAGGCCCCAACCTAAAACATTACATAATCTTGAATTAAGATAATAATTCACATTGAGGATATTTTCTGGTTTTGAGATTTAAAGAATTAGGTCATAACATATACATAACAACATTAATATTACATATTCACACTTCTACTCACAATCAATTTTTTTCATAAAACTAAAACTCGTAAAAAAAGAAACATGTCTAGTTAGATGTTTTAGACAACATGACTTTTCCTTAATCCCAACATGGACAGTACTAATCATTATGTTTGGTGAACAACATTTAAAAACATGGTATGAGCATAAGAAGATCATTATGGGATACATAACGATGGAAAAATAAAATTTATTCAAAACAACATGTAAACCATGAATAATTTAACATAATGTTATAATTATCACTGTAATGATGTAGCAATAACACTTCATTTAATATAACATCATTGATTACCCTTATTGTAACAATAATATTACCATCTATCCCATATAAAACAACATCTATCATATAAAGGAAACATGAGACATAATCATACTTAAATAGAGTAACCATACGGCCGACTTCCACACATATCACTAAATAAAATAGGCATACGGCTGACATCCATACCCAATGTATTGGAGGTTATAACATAACCAGACTCTTTGGATTATCATGTAACCTCACATCATAGGTTTATTATGTAACCACCAATCAAATTTCCATGTATCATTACATAATCATAACACATAAAATATTTCAAATATCAATATTTTATTAATAAAATTTAATTTTCAATGAATAGATATCATTTGGTGACATTGAAATAATTAATCAATTTTAAAAATATCTTCAATACCAAAACACCCGCAATGTGAATAAGGTATTTCATTTCCTTTTAAAAACATTATTCTTATAGAGTAAGTCAAATAAAAATTACAGTGGTGAAGCCGTCATTGTCATCGTATATGTTAAAAACATTTCTATTGTCATTTACTAAATAATTTTGTAGAAGGAAGATTACCTTTGAATAAAATAAAATTTCAAATAGTTTTATTATACAATGTATGAAAGAATGAGGTATATATTGTCAAAACGTCCCTTAAATTAAAGGATAATGAGACGAAGTCCCTTAATTTGTGTCTGACTAGACTCGTTCATTATTTTATTTCCTGAATAATAAACATAAGTTAATTTATAATTTCTTCAAAAAAATTTTCATGATTATTTTTCCTTATATATAACTTATTACCATGTAATTAAAATTACATATTTATTTAAGTTAATATCATTAGTTTTGACGATATTGGGTACTTGAGTCGAAAATGATCATGTTATAATTAAAAAAATTTCCATGCTGTCAAAATTCCATTATCTATATAATATTATTAAAATATATATATATATATATATATTTCATAAAAATATAATATATATGTATTTATAATATTCGATTACATTTGGAGATAATAAAATAAATGAAATGTTCATGGGGGCGGTAAGCCATATGTAAGAATGAACCCCACTTTGATTTCTATTTCATTTTTAATGGAATGAAAACATAATGATACATAGGCATATAATAATTAAAATATAATATCACATTTTACATATGTTTCAAATTTTCATTACCTCCATCCGTTATATGTTCCATGTATGGCAGGAATGAGTCATATCACATTGAGTGGGCAGTAGTCTTCTCTTCATCAAATAACATTATCGTGTTTACACGTTACGAATATTATAAGTTATGTTGTAAATAAAAATTACAGAATAATAAATAAAATATAAATATTATATGTATTATATAAAAATAGATCCTTCATATTTTCCACCATGAGAGGTGGTAGGAGATAATTTAAGAATGGTCGTTTCGTGAGGCAGTAGTTCACCCTCCACAAAAATAATATGTTATAAGTACATTAGATGGAGGTTTTTGTAAGTGTAGTTCGAATAAATAACATAAAAACATCATAGTATATTTAGGATACTAGTTTTTTTATAATTAATGATTGAGAATAAAATCGTTAGTAATGAAGTAGAATATTGGAAAACAAAACATTAGTGAAGACGCTACCTCTTAAACGGGTAACCCCCTTTAATTTGAGCTGAAAGGTTTTCTTAAATTACCTTATGCCTAAGGTAAGGATTCTAGTAGGAAGATTTGGATTTTGGTATCTTGTTGATGTAGTGGTTTAGATGAGCTAGGGGATTGAGAGTTGTGAGTAAGGGGTTACTTGTGATGGCCTTTTATAAGAGGGAGGAGGGGTACTTTAGGAATGTCTTGAAAGATTATTTTATTATAAACTGAATCTGAAAGATAAGATAATTTCCTCAAAAGTAACCATAACATATTTTTTCCTCTAATATTATCTTATAAAATTCATTTTTCATCCCAATACGTAATAACAATTTATTACATAAAAACCAAAGATCATATGAACCCCTGAGGTTATACAATATCTTTACACAAGAAATGATAATTATTTCTTGAATAACATTTTCACATATCAAACATTAGGGTTACACATACTTTAAAACTTCTTCTAATGTCATCCCATTATCAAAAGATCCTATATACTTTTAAAGATTTCATCATACTAAAATCTACCAAAACTATTGAATCAATTATATGTATACTTCTTAATAATTCAACTTTCTTCATGATCCATTAACCATTCATTACCAATTTATTTTATAATACATCTTTCATATATAAAATCATGAATCATATCCTAAATTCATTAATGTCAAAACATAAAATATGAAATAATCCATACCATTCATTAGTCATTGTCAGTTTCCTCATACTCAATTGGAATGTTAATATGTATCGGTACACATGTAAATTTAAGGCATGGAGAATCCCAGTCATTGAAATATCATTATTGGACAACTATTGGTATAATGATCTTGGAAAAATAATTTAAAACACTCCATTGATCCTTCAGAAATAATTTCTTTCCCTTTCATTGAGTCAAATGGATGGTTCCATTATCCATGGAAGTTTCTTGCTTTATGACTTTCATTAAGACATCTATAGAATCTTCCCATGCCATTAAAGAATTTTCCTAGGGTTTCATTCTAAATCCTTACACATAGGGTTTTGAATACACTTATCATTATGATTATTACCTAAACATCCATAGGGATTTGTTTCTCAAATATACTATGCCTTATAAAAATCAACAAGGTTTAGGTGGTCAATCATGACTCCAAATATTTGGTTGAAAATAACCACATCAATTCTTAGTGAATCTCCCATTACATTCAGTTTCTTATTAAGAAAATATTCATAGATTTCTTCACATCCATTATTACTTTGCTGCCTACTAGATCCAGACATTTAATATAATGAAAAAATTTAGTGTGAGTATATCAGGAAAATCATCATATAATATCTTATAAGGAGGGTAAATACTAAGACATTCTTTTATTGGTTATCTTAAACTCAATAAATTAATCTAAAATAACTATGACTCTTTCTAATATTATAACCATTATGGTTATGTCACTTATGATAAAATAACACCCTAACCTCAAAATATATCTATACCGACCTCTGATGCCAACTATAAGGCCCCAGACATAAAAATTACGGAATCATGAATTTATTTAATAATTAACATTGTGGATATTTTTAGGTTTACGGCTTTAGATAAATAGGTAATATCTTATAAATAACCACTTAAAATTTATAAGTACACACATCTACTCACAATCGTTATTTTTTCATAAAACAAAAACTGTAAAAAAAAAAGAAACATGTACAGTTCCATGTTTTATATAGAATGGATTTTACTTGATCCCATCCTTGATCATATTCATCCTTAATTCATCGGAAAAAAATCTCAAAAAATGGAATGAGCATAAAAAGATTAGTAAGAGATACATAAATAATGAAAACAATTAGTTTTTAAAAACAACATGTAGACCATGAATACATTATCATAACGTAATACTTTTCACCATAGTGATGTAGAAAAAACACTTCAATAAATATAAGCTCATTTATTACCTTCTTTGTAACCAAATGTTTACAATAATAACCATATAATTCAATGTATAGAATATAAATGTATTTTGGGACATAAAAATACTTAAATAGAATAACCATACAGTCGACTTTGACACAAATCACTAAATGGAATAGCCATACGGCCGACTTCCATACCTAATGAATTGGTAGTTATAATGTAACCAGTAGTAAGTTGTCTACCATGTATCCACCCGTCATTTGGTTTATGTGGTAACCACCCGTCATTTTTTTACCATGTAACCACCCGTCAAATTTCTAAGTACCATTACATAATGATTTCACATAAAAATTACGAATATCAACATTACAGTAATAAAATTTAATTTTCAATCACAAGATATCATTTAATGATACTATTATATTCATTGCAATTAAAAAATAATTTTCAATGCCAAAACACCAAAAAATGTAATTAGGGATTTCTTTTCATTTTAAAAACATTAAGGTTATAGATTGAGCCGAATAACCATTACAGCGGTGAAGAGGTCAATGTCGCCACATACAATAAAAACATTTGTTTTGTATTTTATATAATTGATTCATAGAAAAAATACTACCTTTGAATATTTGTTAAAGACATTGGTTTTTATTATACACCACATTAAATAAGGAGGTATATATTATCGACATATTCCATAATGAAAGGAGATTGAGACGAAGTCCCTTACATCATGTCCAACATGACTTGTTCATTCTTAAATTTACTAAATAATAAACATAAGTTAATTTATTATTTAATGAGAAGATTTGTCATGTTAATAATTCTTTTTATATCACTTATTACCATGGTATAAAAATTACATGACTATTTATGTTAATATAGAGCATTTTTTGATATTGGGTACTTGGGTCGTAAATGATCTTGTTATATTTACATTTTGTCCATCTGGTAAAAAATACATTATCTATATAACATTATTCATATATATATATATATATCATATATATACATTATATATGTATTTATATTATTCCATAACACTTGTAGATAATTAATGAAATTCACTGTTCATAGAGAAGGTATGTCATGCATAAAAATGAACTATACTTTCATTTATATTTATCATTTAATAGAATGAATAATTAATGATACAAAAATATATTATAATTATAGTATAATATTGTATTTTATATATTTTACATATGTTCATTTATTCCATCCATTATGTTTTCAATTTATGGCATGAACGAGTCATATTACATTGAGGGGCGGTAGTTCTTGCTTCATCAAATGAAATATTCATGTTTACACATCATGTAAGGCATAAGGGTATGGTTTAAATATAAAAACCGAGTAATAATGATAATATAAACATAATATATGTTATATAAATTTAATTCCATAATAATGGACACCATGGGAGGTGGTATGAGATAATTGAAGGATCATCATTTCGTGAGCAAGTAGTTCGCGGTCCATAGAAACAGTATGTTCTAAATCTATTTTATGGAGGTTTGTGTAAGTGTAGTTATAATAATTCTCATAAAAACAACAAATTATATTGAGTATAATGTTTTTTGTATTCAATCAAATCATTAGAATAGAATAGGGAGTGAAGAAGTATAATAAGGGAAATGAACTATAGAGAATACACTACCTTTTAAAATGGGTAACTCAATTTGATTTGAGCCAAATAGCTTCCTTGAAATGCCTTTTGCATAATTTACGGATTCTAGGAGGAAGATTCGGATGTTTGGAGTTTATTTGAAAGATTTTTTATGATCCAAGAGGCTATAGTGGTGTGATTAAGGGGTTAGACTTTGTGGCCTTTTGTAAAAGGTTAGAGGGGTACTTTAGGATTGTCTTGAATGATTATTTTATGATAAACTGAATTTCAATTTCCATAAGGTACCAAACTCTTTTAATTCTATGATAATACGAGTATTGTTCTAAATAATTACTAAAAATTGGTTCTAGACAAGTATTGTTTTCAATTATTAACTTATCGGTTACCGTTAACCCTATATTAGCAAATTTTACTATTATCATGTCTTCTTGTAAATTCATACTATATGGTTAATATAGTTACCATAAAATGCCAATATATCCTAAAGTGGGTCAATAATGAAATTTCCAACATTATCTAAGTCATTTTTTAAAATCTTACATTATATCACTATTATATCATTCTATAAAAAAGTATTTGTTTTAATAACACATTTACGTTAATTTTTTACTATTCATATCATGGAATTTTAAAAATCCAAAAAATTGATTCTTTTTATGAAAGGTCATAAATTAAAATATAACAAGTCATAAACATCAGTAAATTTTTTTGTGAGATAAAAAGTTATAAGAAAAATTATTTTTATATTTATAATCGCATTTATTTAAATTGTTCATTAATAAGGTAATCACTACATCGTCATTGTGTCATAAATATATTTATTTATTTGCATTTAAAAATTATGAATTAAATACCATGATGTAGGAAATATTTTTATATTTCTAATGACTATTTATATTCAAAATGATAACTTATATAAACCAATTAAAATTGTTTTACTAAAAGAAACATGTTTGTGTTATATTTTCCTTAACATTAAATTAAATGTTATTAAATGTAATTTTCAAACACAAATGACTTCATGGGGTCCTAAAATTGACTCATGGATTCCCATTTTTAGTAATATCCAATATAATAGGATTATGAAATTTTTTAGGGTAATTTAATATTATTATAAATTTAATTTTTACCATTATTTAATTACTTTACCCTCAAACAAAGGCAATGAAAATATATACTGAAGTTACTATTCATAATATCTAAAAATAAAAGTTACACATTTAAAAAAATTGGACCTCCTGATTAAAAATATTTATTCCATTTTTAAAATATAAAAACACAGAAGTTTCCAAAATTAAATTAAAAATAATTGATGTTGTCATAACCAAAAAACGTGTTTTAAAGAAATAAAAACTAAAAAAAATTTACATGCATTTATGTCTAATATTATAGTGAAATGAATTCCAAAAACAAAAATTGGATTAAATTAAACTAAATATAATCTAATTACAATTTAAAAGTAATTAAAATTACAATTTAATAATATAAATAAATTATTAAAGACCTGTAAATTTCAAGGAAAATTTTTTCCTAAATTCTTTGGGATGTCACGAGTACGCAATTTCTGACGGCACATGATTCTAAGGCCCGGTGTGCCTGGAATCTTTTTCCGAAGTTTAGATCAGGTATGTTCAGTGAACGAATGAGCGGATTTTTCTATCTTTTGAACCGGTGCCCGGAATTGAAATCCAATGACACCGATGGAACCGCAGCGCCGATAATTGCCTATGAGGACCATTACCGAAGATGCGTCTTCTCGGGTGGAGTTGATTAAAAATGTGGATTAAATAAAAAGTAAAATAATATTGTTTTACAATTTTATTTCTTTTTCTAAAGTGGTTTTAATATACATGGAGAAGTTGGGGTGGGACCTAGAAGTTTCTAACTACTCATGTTAGGATATTTGTGAAGTGGGGCCCACTCGATCCCCAACCATTAACATTCCCTAACCCCATAACTCTCCCCCTTTAAACTTGTTAACCCCCATTTTATTTATGTAACTCATCCTCTTCAAATTTAATTTGACATCCTACCTCTTAATTAAATTAAACAACTCACCATTTAATTAATTAAGAGGATTTGAATTTTGTAATATTTTAATTCATGCTAAAAGAATAAAATAAGGAAATGCCTTATTTTATTGGGTTAGTTTGGTTGTGTGAGGGATTTTGGGAGAGAGCTCTTTTCTCTTTTGAAGAACTTCATCTTCAAATGAATAACACCAACTCCCCGATGAATAACATCGACCCGCCAGCCCGATTTCTTTATCCTCCTCTTCCTCCACAACAAGGGAGGAGACACCGACGACGACGGAATCGACGCGATCATCTGCGGCGCTTGACAACCGTGAACTTTCTTCGAGGTAGGGGTTGTTTATGATTGAGAAACATTGTTTTTCCTTCCATGTTATTGGTTCTCTCTAAAACGATTGCTATCGAACTAATGTGAAAGGAAGCGGACCAAACTTACACGGTCTGATTCCTCCACCATTCTTGTTGTATGGTGTTCCCCTACCATTCTTGAGTGGTGAATCAAGGCAAGTTTTCGGAGCCAATCAGAGGCCCGAAAACATCGGAAACAGCCTCGGAACATCTGGATGACCATGGAGTGGATGTTTTCTAGCAAATGGATCATTGGAACGAATAACGGAAGCCTTGGGAGGCGTGCTGTCCAGAGGCATCATTTCTGGATAATTCCAGAATACACGGCGTGTCCATCCTAAGCACACACCGTGTAGTACAAGCGTTCAGCGACAGAAGTAACGGACATCAGAAGAAGTGACACATGGAGTGTGACACCTGTCACATGGCATGTACTGTCCACAGAGTTTGACAGAGGAGACTTCGATGGACATGGAATGTATTAAAAGAAAATACACGGACATGGACAGAAATACAGGGCCATGAGGCACGACATGTATTATCATCATAGAAAGGTAGAAGAGGCTTCGGGAGGCTCGGCGTGTAATCTGGGAGATACATGGACACGAGAAGAAACACACAACCAAGAGGCACAGCATGTACTACCTTCACCATGGCAGAAGCAGCTTCATGATGACTCGATGTGTATTCCAGAAAAACACAGACACGGGGTGGAGTACATGAGCATGTACTCCACCACACGACCAGGCATGACCAGCACACATGGAACTGACCCTAGAGGTTTGACACGGCGTGTAACCAAACTACACGCCATGTATTTACTTAATTACACGACCAACCCTACGACACGGGCTGTATCACACGGGCAGTTCACAGTGTCTGATGACACGGCATGTATCAATTATCTACACGCTGTGTACTTTTGGAAAATGGCTTGGTCATCCTGTTCTCTGTGACTTGGGCACATTTTGCTTGGTTTTTCCCCTATGACGTGGGACAGAACTTCGGGATACATCTATTCTGGTCTTCATGAAAATTGATGTATCTAACTTTGACTCGATGAGCGGACCCTCCGGATATCAAGTGTGTTGTGTGCAGGAACCCTGGAGCTGGCTATGACTACGACGACAATGGCGATTGTACTTGGATCCTATGTGGGATCGGCAGCAATGATGACTGTATGTGGATCCTCCATGGGTTCGGTAGTGATGAAGACTGTACTTGGATCCTACGTGGGTTCGGCAGCGATTGTTACTGTACTTGGATCCTACATGGGTTCGGCAGCAATGACTTCTGTACTTGGATCCTACGTGGGTTCGGTAGGGGAGATGATTCAGAGGCTACATCTATCATCTCCACCCCTTTTATTGAGTATTATACCTTTGTGAGCTGATTCTTGAATTTCAATCATTATCTTCGATATGATTGACTTGCTTTCCTGTGTGGATTGTGTTGTACTTTCCTGTGTAGACTGGGTGGTGCTTTCTTGTGTGGAATAGGTTGTACTTGGGCTCAGAAGTTGGAGCTGAACTGGAATTGATGACATAGGTATATGTATGGGAATATACCTATTTAGAGTTGGTTGATACATCATATTTGTATCTTTCCTTTGTGGATTATCCTTTGTGGGTTTTGGGAGACCTTCGGGGGTCTCGGGGTCCTTTCTGAGAATCGTATTCTCACCCCTGCATGGGCTATGCCTGCACTACGTTGTGTTGGACGCAGATGATGGACAGCACTGATCGTGGTTGAGACTTGTGTAGTGGGACAGTAACTGGAGGTGGACTACCTGACAAGACATACTCGGAACAGACGACCAGACCTAAGAAGCTGAGGATACCATCTGTACCCACCCTTCAGGTGGGATATCCGGAGGACGACTCAGTGGTTTCTGCTTTACTTTACTGTTGTTGTACATCACTTTTCTCAGTTGTACTTTACATTAAGTTGGGTTTTTGTGCTGGCCAATATACTTCCAGCACTTACTTTTGTACTCAGTTTACTTAGTGTTTATTTCATCTTGTGTACTCTATGGTGTTTCTTTTCTTATATAAAGTCAATGCCTTCCCTTTTATCAGGATTTACGCCTTTGGTGCTAGCTGCCATCCCCTAGCCCTTGGAAGGTGGGCTTGGCGTAGTCATGACACAGGCCTCGAGGATAGGTCGTGACAAATTGGTATCGTAGGAGTCAGTTCTACCGTAGAACTCAAGACACTGATAATATCTATGTGAATCAATAATGTTTAGATCAGTGAGTGTTTTTTTCAGTCCAGGGAGTCCAGTGTTGGTGCGGTGGCCGATGTATCCATACACGAGGACCCTGACTTCTGATTTCCGACTCAGTGCATGAAAACATTGATTGCATGTGTTATTTAAAAGTTTTCTTTTTGATGACTTTGTGTCAGCTCATCGGGTATATTGAATTAATCATGGCGGACCTGTTGTTTTTCAGGATGGCCCCATGTAGGCAGCCATCTAGGGTTCCGAGATTTGAGCTATATGGAATCCCACCGAGCGACGAGGCCTCAGTGCAGGGCCCCATTACCGCGGAGGCACCGGCAATACCTCTACCCACTGACCCACCGATGCCACCAGCCCTAGTAGCTGAGATTGCACGCCGCCTGAGTGCACTGCATGAGTTTCAGCGTTATAGGCCACCTAGGTTCCGCGGAGTGACGGATCCTCAGGTAGTTGAGGATTGGCTGGAGGCTGTTTTCTGAGTCTTTAGATTAGTAGGGACACCAGTTGACCTCATGGAGATCCTTCCAATGAGTCTCCTACATGCGACAGTATGTAGATGGTGGAGCCTGATGCTCCAGGTGCACAATGAGGCATCTCTACATTAGACGGACGTCGAGAGCCTCTTTCAATCGGAGTTCATTCCAGCCACCCTCTGTGCACTGCGCATCCACGAGTTACTACAGCTATGGCATGGCAGCATGTTAGTAGCCCATTACTCGGCGTGACTTACTGATCTCTCATGCTACTCCACGGATATGGTACGGGACCCATTCTTCAGTTCCCGAACCATCGAGCAGGGACTGAGGCATGAGATCAGTGCTTCGATGATCTCCCTCAGCTTTCTGACACTGGCAGGAGTATTGGAGAAAGCCCTTATTGTGGAGAGCTTTATTACTGAGCCTACACCAGCAGTGAGACCTATCACAGGGCAACATATAGCGGATTCCTATGCAACTGGAACTATAAAGATGTCACAGAGGTCCAATAAGACCAGAACATCTAGTGGGCGACCTCAGGATGCTGGTTCAGATGTGAGGGGCACACGCAGTAGAGCCAGTCATACGAGAGGCAGGTAGTGCTATGCATGCGGCGGGCCGGGCCACGTGGCTCGTGACTGCCTGACCCGCCATGCAGTGGAGCAGCAGACAATTGAGGGACCACCCAGGCAGAGGCAGAGGTTTGACCGTGGCAGTCCGTAGGGAGCAGGCGGACGAGGCAGAGGAGACGGTTGAGCAGTAGGTGGTGGACGACGCTTTGAGGCACTACCACTACCACCACCAGGAGGACAACCCCTACCTCAGGGAGCTGGAAGACAGGGGCAGGCTTAGCTCCAGGCAATTGAGTCCTACAGACACAGCGCACCTAAGATGATTCTAGGTACTATCTATGTCTACTCCACCCATGTTGTAGTTCTTATAGACATAGGAGCGAGTCGTTCTTTCATTTTCGCTGCGTTTTTTTAGAGCTCAGAGATTCCGACAGAGCTGTTGGCTCGATCCTTACAGCTAGAGAATCTTACGGGAGCAGACTCGATGATTTTGAACTGGTACGAACAGTGTGATCATAATTTAGGAGGCGATATCATCGGCTCTGATCTTCTTGTAGTGGTGTCGAGGCCTTACGACGTCAACTTGGGTATGGAATGGTTGTCTACAGTGCATGCTCAGATCGACTGCGTTTGGCGCAAAGTGCGGTGTGTCCGCACAGACGGGAGTAGGTTCACCTTCACCGGTGAGAATGGAGCCTTTACAGCACAGGATGGACTTACGCAGAGGAGAGATCAGCTGATCACACATCAGTTGGCTAGTCTCATCCTCAGAGCGGTTGATTTGTGGAGTCTGAGTTTTCCTGTTGTGGTGGATCAGTATGCAGACGTTTTTCCTGACAACGTTCTAGGACAACCTCCTCCTAGAGAGGTAGACTTCTATATTGACATGTACCCCGGGACCGCCCCGATATCTACTCCAGCATATCGGATGGCTCCCGCTAAGCTTCGAGAGCTACGGTTATAGCTGGAGGACTTGTAAGGAAAGGGATTCATTTGACCCAGTGTTTCACCCTGGGATTCCCCGATTTTTGTTCGCCAAGATGGCGGACGAGAGCTTGCGACTGTGTGTCAACTACAGTTTCTTAAATTAGGTGACTGTGAAGAATATGTATCCACTTCTGAGGATTGAAAACCTCTTCGATCAGCTCATGGGAGAATGATGGTTCTCAAAGATAGACCTCAAGTTAGGCTATCATCATCTCAGAGATCGAGACGAGGATGTGCAGAAGACAACCTTCAGGTGTCGGTATGGCCACTATGAGTTCTTGGATATGCCTTTCGGCATAACCAACGCTCCAGTAGTGTTCGTGAGTATCATTAATAGGATATTCCTTCCTTACCTTGATCGATTTGTTGTAGTCTTCATCGATGACATATTGATTTACTCGACTACTGAGGAGGAGCACGCCTACCACTTGTGGGATGTACTGGATACACTCCGAGAGCACCCGCATTATGGTATGATCTCAAAGTGTTAGTTCTGGATTTGAGAGGTCCACTTCTTGGGGCACTTCATCTCTGAGGTAGGTGTTTCAGTGGATCCGGCGACGATCGAGGTTGTGCTAGCTTGGGAGCCACCTAGGGGGTGACAGAGGTGCGGAGTTTCCTAGGTCTGGCTGGGTACTATCGAAGATTTTTTCCAGACTTCTATAGAGTTTCTGCACCACTTTCAGTGTTGATGATGAAGTGGAAACCATTCGTTTGGTCAGATAGATTTCAGCAGAGCTTCTAGGAGCTGAGATAGAGATTGACCAGTGCACCCATCTTGAGGCTACCGGAGGAGGGTGTAGGGTACGTAGTTTACAGCGATGAACCAGGGACCGGACTCGGGTGTGTCCTGATGCAAGAGCGGGCAGTGATCGCTTATGGTTCACTATAGGTGAGGAAACATGAGAAGAACTACGCAACCCATGACTTGGAGTTAGTAGTAGTGGTGTTCGCCTGGAATATGTGGCGACACTATCTGATGGGGAAGTGCTTTACAGTCTACTCTGTCCACCAGAGCCTCAGGTACATCTTCCTGTGAAAGGCCATGAACCTGAGATAGAGAAGATGGCTCAACTTCCTCTAGGACTATGACTTTCAGATAGTCTATACTCCTGTGAAGGGGAACGTTGTAGATGATGATCTCAGCAGGAGGTCAGGCATTCAGCTAATTGGAGAGGCGACAGAGCAGTTGGCCTCGTTGCATATATCCTTCATTGATAGAGATAGGGCAACCTTTCTACAGTTTCTCATAGTCACTCCTACACTACTTCAGCGGGTCAGAGAGGCACATTGTGGGGACGTTGACTATGAGACACGACGTGCATAGATATCCACAAGACATGAACCTGATGGATTTTCTGTAGGAGGAGATCACGTCATCCTTTTTAGAGGACGTACCATGGTACCAGTTGTGTTACAGGAGGAGGTGCTGAGTGGGTTTCACCCTTCCCCATTGATGGTACATACAGGTGTAGTAAAGATGTACCAAGATCTCAGACGACAGTACTAGTGTCTAGGTATGAAAAAGGCTATGGTAGAGATTGTTTCACGATGTCTCACCTGCCAGCAGGTGAAGGCGGAGCACCAGGAACCAGTAGGCTTGGTCCATCCCTTGGAGGTCCCAGAGTAGAAGTGGGACTAGATATTTATGGATTTCATGATAGATCTTCCACATGCATCTAGAAGACACGACTCCATATGGGTGATCATATACTGACTCACCAAGTCGGCCCACTTCATACCCATCAGAGAGCAGGGCTCAGTGGAGAACTTGGGATGCCTCTACATTCAGGATATCGTACAGCTTCATTGTGTTCCATCATCTATCATCTTCGATTGAGATGCTCTCTTTACTACCCGGCTTTGGAAGGGGTTGCAGGAGTCATTTGGGACAGAGCTATGTCTGAGCACCACCTTTCACCCTCAGACAGATGGTCAGACGGAGAGGAAAATTAAGACTCTTGAGGACATGCTTCGTGCATGTGTCCTTGACATTGGTCGCAGCTAGGAGGATCACCTACCCTTTGTGGAGTTTGTGTACAACAACAGCTACCACTCCACCATCGGGATGGCACCATATGAGGCATTGTACGTCTGACCTTGCAGATCATCTCTGTGTTGGACAGACCCTAAGGAGTCACCACTTATTGGACCAGAGATGCTCTAGGCCCTGATGGAGAAGGTACAGATCATCTAGGAGTGGATGAGGACTGCTCAAAGCCGACCGAAGTCCTATGCTGACAGGAGGCAGAGACCACTAGAGTTCAAGGATGGTGACCACGATTTCTTATGGGTCTCACCTCAATGTGGATTACAGAGATTGGTATGGGGCGGCATGTTATCTCCGTGCTTCATCGGACCATTCAAGGTTCTCAGCAGGATAGGCGAGGTGGATTATCGCTTGGCTCTTCCACCTCAGTTGCACCGGGTGGACGAAGTCTTCCATGTATCTAATATGAGGAGATACGTGCATGACCCGACACATATCATTGATCACGGGGAGCTGGACATCGATGATGGGGAGTCATTTGCGGAGGTCCCGGTGGAGATCGGGGATCGACAGGAGTAGGTCCTATGTTGATGGTAGATTCCTCTAGTGCGCATCAGGTGGCAGCACGGGAACTTCTAGGAGAGCACATGGGAGCGAGAGGCTTAGATGTGTGCACAGTAACTTCATTTGTTTCCCTAGTTTATGATGTATCTTTATGAGGACGTAAAGCCCTAAGGTCGGAGTAATGTAAATACCTGTAAATTTAAAGGAAATTTTTTTCTTAATTTTTTTTGGATTTCACGAGTACGCAGTTTCTGACGGCACCTGATTCCGAGGCCCGGTGTGCCCGGAATCATTTTCCAAAGTTTAGCTTAGGTACGTTCAGTGAACGAACAAGCAGGTTTTTCTATCTTTTGATCTAGTTCTCGGAATAGAAATATGAGGGCACCGATGGAACCGCAACGCCAGTAATTTCCTATGAGGACCTTTACCTAAGATGCGCCTGCTCGGGTGGACTTGTTAAAAAATGTATATTAAATAAAAATTAAAATAATATTGTGTTACTATTTTATTTCTTTTTATGAGGTGGTTTTAATCTACATGGGGAATTTTTTGTGGGGCCCACAAGTTTCTAACTACTCATGTTAGGATATTTTTGAGGTGGGGCCCACACAAGCCCCAACCATTCACATTCCCTAACCCCTTAACTCTCCCCCTTTAAACTTGTTTACCCCCCTTTTATTTATGTAACTCTTCCTCCTCCGATTTAATTTTCCAACCTACCTCATAATTATATTAAACAACTCAAAATTTAATTAATTAAGAGCATTTGAATTTTTTAATTTTGTAATGCATGCCAAAATAATAAAATAAGGAGATCCCTTATTTTATTGGGTTGGTTTGGTTGTGTGAGGGAGTTTGGGAGAGTGCTCTATTCACTTTTGAAGAACATCATCTTCAAACGAAGAAAGCCAACTCCCCGACGAAGAATGTCGACCCGCTGACTTGATTTATTTATCCTCTTCTTCCTCCGTGACAAGGGAGGATACACTGACGATGAGGGAATCGACGCCATCGTCCGTGGCACTTGGCAACAAAGAATTTCTTTCAAGTTAGGGATGTGTTTATGAATGAGAAATGTTGTTTTTCCTTCCATGTTATTTTTTCTCTCTAAACTTATTTCCATCAAACTAATACATAAGGAAGCAGACCAAACTAATGTGGTCTGACTCCTCCATCATTCTTTTTGTATGGTGTTCTCCTACCGTTCTTGAGCGGTGAATCAAGGCAAGTTTTCGGAGCCGATCAGAGGCCCAAAACATCGAAAATGGCCTCGGGACATTGGGATGACCTAGGAGAAGATGTTTTGTAGCGAATAGATCATCGTAATGATGAACGGACGCCTCAGGAGGCATGCTGGCCAGAGGCATCATTTCTGGAAAATTCCAGAATACACCGTGTTTACTTCCAAAGCACATGTCGTTCAGTACCAGCGTTTAGCAGCATAAGAAACAGACATCAAAAGAAGTGACACACTGCGTGTGAAACCAGTCACATGGCATGTAATTTCCACTGAGTTTGATAGAGGAGACTTCGATGGACATGGCGTGTATTTAAGGAAAATACATGGACACGGAAAAAAATACACGACCACAAGGCACGACGTGTATTATCGTCAGAGAAATGTAGAAGCGGATTCGTGAGTCTTGGCATGTAATCTGGGAGATACGTGGACACAGGCAGAAATACATGGCCAGGAGGCATGGCTTGTACTACCTTCAACATTTTAGAAGCGGCTTTGTGAAGACTCGGCATGTATTCTAGAAATACACAAACACGGGGTGAAGTACACGGGCATGTACGCCACCACATGTCCTGGCATGGCCAACGCACATGGAGCCGACCCTAAAGGTTTGGAAATGGCATGTAACCATAATACACGCCATTTATTTACTTATTTACATGACCATCCCTGTGACACGGGCTGTATCACACGGGCAGTACCCGGTGTCTGATGACACGACATGTATCGTTTAACTACATGTCGTGTACTTTTGGAAAATGGCATGGTCGTCTTGTTCTCTGTGACATGGGCACATTTTTCATGTTTTTTCCTCTATGAAGTGGGATGGAACTATGGGATACATCAATTCTGGTCTTCGGGACAATTGATGTATCAATATTTGACACGAGAAGCGGACCCTCCAGAAATCGAGCGTGCTGTGTGCGGGAACCCAAGAGCTGGTTGCGACTGCGATGACGATTATGAATGTACTTGGATCCTACGTGGGTTTGGTAGCGAGGAAGAATGTACTTGGATCCTTTGTGGGATCGGAAGTGATGATGACTATACATGGATCCTATGTGGGTTCGGCAGTGATGGTTACTGTACATGGATCCTACGTGGGTTCGGCAGCGACAACTTCTGTACTTGGATCCTAGGTGGGTTCGGAAGGGGAGATGAATCAGAGGATACATCTATCATCTCCACCCCTCTCCATGAGTAGTATACCTGTGTGAGCTGAGTCTTGACTTTCAATCATTATCTTCGATATGATTGACTTTGTTTCTTGTGTGGATTGAGTTGTACTTTCATGTACGGATTGGGGTTTGCTTTCATGTGTGGAATGGGTTTTACTTGGGCTCGGAAGTTGGATATGAACTGGAATTTATGACTTAGGTATATGTATGGGCATACACCTAAGTATAGTTGGTTGATTCTTCATATTTTTATCTTTCATTTGTTGTTTATCCTTTTTGGATTTTGGGAGACCTTCGGGGGTCTCAGTGTCCTTACTGAGTATCGTATACTCACCCATGAACGGGCTATGCCCGCACTACGTTGTGTTGGATGCAGATGACGGAGAGAGCTGATTGTGGTTGAGACTTGTAGAGCGGGATTTTACCTGGAGGTGGACTACTTGACGAGACGTACTCTGAGCGGATGACCGGACCAGAGGAGTTGAGGTGACCATCTGTACCCACACTTCAGGTGGGATATCAGAAGCGCAACTCAGTGGTTTCTGCTTTACTTTACCGCTGTTGTACTTCACTTTTCTCAGTTGTAATGTACTTTCAGGTGGGTTTGTATATTGGCCTATTTACTTCTAGCATGTACTTTTTTTACTCAGTTTACTTAGTGTTTACTTCAGCTTGCGTACTCAGTGGTGTTTGTTTTATTATATAAAGCCAAGGTCTTCCCTTTTATCGGTATTTACGCCTTTGGTTCTAGTCGCTTGCCCCTAGCCTATTAAAGGCGGGCTTGGTGTAGTCACAGCACATCCCGCGAGGATGGGTCGTGACAAAATTAGATTAAATAATGTGTTTAAAAAATGCAGTATTTTTCACTATTTATTAAAAAATGTACTTTATAAGAAAAATAACAAAATATCATCCAAAGTAAAATTTTGATGTTCTGATTCTATATAAGAAGTTTACTATTTCATATAAAATATATAAATGTTTAAAAAATTTATTTATAAAGGGTTTACCATAAAAAGGTGTTAGAAGTGAATTTTTGGAAAAATACTTATTTCATCCGAAAAAGATGAAATTACATTTATATCATATCTCGAAAAAATATAATATTAATTTAAAAAATTACATTGAATATATATCATATACTTTTCATTAAATAAAAATATATAAAGAGTGATATTAAAACCAAATTATTCTTATTTGAATATCTTTTCCTAAAAAACACATCCCCTATATTCAATTTGTTTTTATTTTCATTTCTAATAAATTTTTGAATAAATTAATCAATATTTAATTAGTGTTAACAATATTTAAAAATATCAGTTAATACTATTCATTACCTCCATTCCAACTAATATATGTTAACTTCCATTTAGAATAATAATAATATTATTGTTTTACTTTTCAGAATACCTCAATGTTGTATGGAATATATGATTTTAGAGAAGCCCGTTGTTGCATGTCAAGTATGCTATCAGAAAAATCATCCCCTTTAACATAAAATTAAAATCTTATTCGAATGAATTAATTGAAATCAAAAACTAATATTCTATAAAAAACTTGGTCGTTACATCCTTCCCCCATTTTGGAAATTGCTTCTTGGAATTTTTAAAATTCAACTCAAAAACATCATTAAAAGCCCCACATCATAAACAAAGTTAATAAAACAATCACATTAAAAGAAGAAAATAATTTTCACACTTTATAAAAATACTAGGATTCCATGAGAACAAGTATATAGAAGAGAGTACTAACCACCATGTTCTGATAGAGAGTGATAGAAAACAAGATCAGAGGAAAGTTAACAACTAGAAAACCACAGTCTTGTGATAGGTTAAATAGTCTTTGATTCCCCAGCAGGAAATTTAAATCGAAAAAGTTTTTTGTTCACATTCATAATGTTTGAGGAATCATTTATGATATTCACTATGAACACAATAAAATATACTTACTTATCAAGTAGTGTTTCATCCTTTAATAAGTTTCTACTAAAAAAATTATCTCTTCTCCAAATGATGATTATTCAAGATGACATGGTAACACCTAAAGCACTAAAATCAACTACTAGAAAATAAAATGATCCAAAAATGATGAACCATATATTTACCCTATCATTAGACATTAACCAATACCAAAATGGTTAGTACAGGAATAGGTAATCTCTGAAATGTATAATATTTTATAAAAACAAATACGACTCTTACTGTTCAAAATTGATAAAACAATACCCAAATCTCAACAATGACTATTCAATACAAAATTTTCCTTAATATTTTTCAAAATAACCCAAACAATGTTTGAAACTGAAAATGTAGAATTATTTTTTCAAATAGTCTTCCTCAAAAATATTAACATTGATCTCCAAAGTACATGGGATACTCTTAAAGTCTCATACTGAAAAGTAATTAACCTAATCATATATTCCCTATGATAGGTTAATCATTTACATAAACAACCAAAATCTCTATATATCAATAATAATAATATATAATATTCGGAAAAAAAAATTCCAACATTACTCCTCAATTGAAATCCCTATGTATTTTATTTTCCTTGGACATATAGGGTTCCCAAATAAGAAAACATCTTCCTTAATAACCTTTATAACATGATCACTAAATACTTTTCATATACTAAGGATATCCATTTGATAAAAATCAAGATCCCAAATCAACATATTATTGATCAATAAAATCATTTAAATAAAAATAATATGTCATGATAATCAGGCGATTTACGTAGGCCAATGGTAGGCGATGCTCCCCTAACGCCCTTCAGTTGTGTGTTCGGTCCCCATGGAATTGTTGTATGCGATGTGTTGTTACCCATCCTGTTGTTTTCCCTTTTTCTAAAAACAAATCATTCCTATGACATTATAAAAAATAAGGGAATTTCCTCAAAAATAACAATAATATATATAATAATCAATGGGTATCTAATGCCTTTCAAGTTTCATTACAAAATGTAATAACAATTTATCTCCTCAAAAACAAATGTTCATATAAACCCCTATAGTTATCCATTATTTCAACACATGAAAAGATAATTCATTGTTGAAAAAATTTTCACATATCAAACATCATGGTTGCACATAATAGAAAAAGTCTTCCAAATTAATCCTATAATAAAAAGTGAAATAATAATTTTAAGCATTTTGTAATCATAAAATCTACCACAACTATTCAATCCCTTATATATATACATATTAATCATTCAAAGTTATTTATGATCAATTAAACAATCATTTCCAACATATTATGTGAAACTCATTTACTAAAAAATCATGAATCATCTCCTAAGATTCAATAATGTAAAAACATCATCTAAGAAATAATCTATTCCTTTCTTTGGTCATTTTCGGTTTCTTCATCCTCAATTGGATTGGAGTTAGGTACTGGTAATCATATATTTGTATAGTCTTGTTGATCCCATTCCAAATCCTTTTTTCATAGGAGATCTCTTTGTATAATGACCATTCACACCACATTAAAAACATTCATTTGATCCCTCATAAATAACTTCTTTCCATTTATTATAGTCAACTAGATGGTTCCTTTTTCCATCAAATGTTCTTGATTTATGACCCTTTTTACCACATCTATAGAATCTTCTCATCATTTTGTGTAACTCCCCGACCACAGTTACCTAGAGTCGGTGCATTATTTTAATACATTGGCATGATTACAAGGAATCATGTCCCGAAGGACCGATCGGTTTAGCAGTCTTGGAAAATAGATTTCATACATGAATGTTACATTACATATTATAACATAAAAAACAACATAAATAATCCTTTAAGAACACCATTATTCCCTTGGCTTAACCCTGAATATCAATCAAAATACTCTTCTTATAATCTAGGGAAAATAAAACATAGAACGGGGTGAGCTCAAATGCTCAGTAAGGGTAATAAATACAGCGGAAACATTCAAAAATAAGCATAAACATTTAAGGCAATGTATAAAATCAAAACAAAATCTTTTTAAACTTGAACTTCAGCATAATATGGTAGAAATAAAATTAAATAATTCAATTTACTTATTCACAAGGATATTCTAATAATCGAATAATCACATTCAATATCAATAACCACATTCATAACGATGGAATACACAATGCCAGACTATCATAAACATGTATCCAAGGCCTCGTTCCAAGACTACAAATAAGATTTTGTCAACGCCTCATTCCAATACACTAGTATGTCTCATGAGACCTACCGATGCATCGAGGAACTATAACAGGCTCCACCCTTCACTTATTAAGTCCCATGCATTCCTCATATGAAAAGGTCTAAACATAACAAAAAACATTCGTAGTAAAACTAGCATACAAATGTCAATACTTTACCCATAAACCATGAATTGTAAAAAAATAACACATCCACAGTCAAACATATCAAAAATCCTTCAACACAATATGGAAGATTTTTATCATGATAAATCAACTTCGAAAAAAATTTAAAATCCATTAAATAACTCTGACATAGATGAAAATGATTTGTAAAACTCTTTGAGGTAAATACCCCTATTTCATGAAAAGATTTAAAAGTCACACAATTTATAAAAGAAGTCATTTAAATACATTTTTGAATCAAAGTGTCACATACCACCTTGAAACCTTTGAAAGGAATTAACATTTTAAAAACATTCATGTATATATAAATAAATCCTTAAAACCCATTTTGAAGACATGAACATTAATGAGAAATATTTAGAAGATAAATATTTAAAACATTTTAAATGATTTTTTAGTAAAAAAATCCCTTAAAAGAATCCTTTATAAAATTATTTCATAAAACATGGACATGGATAATAAATATGTCGCAGTATATACTTACGTAAAAACAACCTCAGATAATAAAGAGATTGTGAAATTAACCCTTACCAATTTGGTAATATACAAAACATACAACCCATGAAAGAGGTATCATAAAATGAATATGTAAATACACATAAATTAAAGTGTATTTCACAAATAATACAACTATGAGAAGTACATACACCACACAAAAGGTAAATAGTGGCAATATGGCATGAATCTCACGGGAATAAGGAGTGAGATGAAAACCCCTTACCTTGCACTTTCCTTTAGTCGAGGGTACGTTTAGCCTCCTGTATGAAGACTATAGTATATTATTAGATTATACTAGAACCATATTAATATTTATGATATCATACATTATTCATTTATTAGTTTATACTACCCATTTAATAATAATTTCCATGTTTTATTAATATTTCGCGAAATAATCACTTTTTTTATCGTATGTGTTTTAAATTGTTACTCTTGATTGTATCACTTAGATCATGATTTAAATACTTCCATAATATAAAACATCATTTATTTATCATATATATTTTTAATATAAAAATTTATAATAGTTGTATATATGAATTTGAAAAAACCATTTATAGATACGGTAGTCCGTACGTACGCATAAACACTGTTTCCATTTTCATATAGTATTGAACGGAAGTAAGTGAATAAGATATACGTAATTACATAAATTATTATATATATAAATATATATAACTACAGTATCATTATTATTTCATATATTACATACTTTTTAGTAATATATATTTTTATAATCGTTGATGAATGGTGAACTTGGAAATGAATCTCATCGCGTCATGGAGACGGTAATCTGTACGTACGAATGAGCGAAAATATCACACTTTTGATATTAATATAATATATAATTGGATGGTATATAATATATTCAGAATAATTATCATGTTATATTTATTATTTACATGAATTATACATCATTATTATACCCATTTAAATAATAATATATTGAATAACAATTACATTACAACGTGGAGACTATAGGTCGTACGTACGCATGTATGGTGACATGTCATTCAAGGGATGGATAGAATAATGAATTTGTTTGTTCCATATTTATAATAACATCAAATTATATATAATATACTGGAGTTATTATTTTATAATAAAAATAACAATGAAAGAAGAAGTTGAAAAATATTGGAACTAAAAGAGGGTGGTGAAAACATTACCTCTTTTTCGGGTTCTTCCTTTTGATTTGTTCAAAAGGGATCTATTGGTTCGATTTATTATCAAAATAAGGCCTCTAGGTTGAAGTGAGGAATGTTTTTAGGATATTTGGGAAGAGTTTGGCCGAGCAAAAAGGCTGTGAAGGTGTGAAGAATTTGTTAGAAGTGGTGTCCTTTTATAAGGGGGAGGAGGGGCTCTTTAGGAAAAAATTAATGTATTATTTTATAATAAATTTATATTCGGTTTATAATGGCTCAAAAGTGTATTATTAAAAGAATAATGTGGGGATGGGTCTAATTCCTTTCAAACAATAGATTTTAGACAGTTTTGGGTCATTATAATAAACTTATCTTTTATTTTTATCTCTTGGTTAATTAGTTTGACACTTATCATGTCACTTTGTATTTTTATATTATATATTTAATAAACAAACAATATACATCCAAGAGACCCCCAGGTGGTCCATTAATGATACACCTATCATGATAAATTCCCTTTGGATGAACCTTATATTTGTTTAATTTAATATCAATTAATAATATAATATTTCATTTAGAAAATCTTTTAAGTCAAATTTGACACTATTTGGTATTTTATTTTTTTGAAACTCATAACAGAATAATTACTTAAAACAATGTTAATTAAATAAATAATAACATGTCATATAAACCTATAAAATTCGTGGAATTCATTAAAAGTCTCAAATTTTATATAATTGGGTATTTATAATATCAATTATTTTAATATTTCAATACTAAGGTAATTACTACATCATCATTGTGTCATAAATAAATTAAATTATCTAATGTCTAAAAATTATAAATAAAATACCATTATGTAGTAAATTTTTTTATCTTTCTAATAAATATTTATAGTCGAAAATATAACATATATAACCCTATGTAAGAATTGTTTTTCTAAAAGATACAGGCTTATGTCATTTTTGTATTTACTTTATCTTAATTAAGATAAAGTGTCATTATCACTTACATGTGGATCCATGGGGTCCCAAAATCGACCCAAATATTCCCATGGTCATAAAAGTATCATCCAATAGGGTTAAGACACGTTCTAGTGTAATTTATTATTAATATAATATTATTTGTTTACCCTTATTTACCGGATTTACCCTTTAACCATAGTAAATAAAATATTTACCAAAGTAATTATGAAAAATTTCTAAAAATAAAAGTTTCCAATTGAAATAATTAGGACATAATGATTCCAAATATGGAGTCCATTTTTCCAAATTCAGAACACAGAAGTGGCAGAAATTAATTTAATATTAATTCCCGCTATCAAAACAAAAAGCGTGTTTTTAAGAGATGATAACTATCAAAAGTTTGACACTTGTTTATGTCTAGTTTAAATGTGAAATTATGTACAATGACCAAAATTGTATTAAATGGTAAAAATATATTCAAAATATACTTTAAAACCCCTCAAATTCATAATTTATCACAATTAATTATTTTGAATAAAAAAGTTGTTTTTAATAAAAATTTAGTAATTTCCACTATTCAAATAAATATAAAAGTTATCCAAAAAGTACCAAAATTCCATCCTAGGATAATATCAATATTACAAATCCAAAAATGAATTCCATTTTGTAAGATAAAATGTATAATATTTCAAAAAGTGGGTATTACTATTCATAACAGCTACTTTGATTGGTTGTGGTGTGTGTTAGAATTCGAAGTTCCATACAACACACGCTACTGTATTATTCAAAGAGAAGCGTATCATGTAAGCTTGTGGTGTTACATTCTCCCCTCCTTTAATAAAAGGCGTCCTCGTAATTTATTCTTGATATTGGAAACTTGGGGTTGACATTTCAAAACATCTTAGTTGAAATCCCACATCGAAAAATAGATTAATGAGGCATCTATTTAAAATAAAGAGTGGAAAGATTGAAGGTTACGGAAAATAACACATACTAGGGTTCAATGTAGGAAAATATAGATATGGAAGAGAAATCTAACCATCAATATCTGATGGATAGTGGTAGAGAACATGGCTATTAAAAGGCCAACAATCCCAAAGCCATAAATTTTTGATGATCTAAGGTACCATCTAGGAAAATGTTTTTGTTCTATGTTCCTTTTATTAATATTGAGGAATTTATTTATGATATTGGCTATGATAATAAGGAGATATTCATACTTTTTAATTATGGTTTTATTCATTAATAAATTTCTACCACAAACACATCATTCACCACAAAACATAATACAAATCAAATATTCTCTATTTATCCTAATCGTATAGGGTTCCAAATATAATGAATTTATAATTCACATATCAGTCCCTTTAAAAAACAACATTATACCATCCAGGAACATCACGTAGTCCAGTGGTAGGCGATAAATCCCAATTTCACTATGGTTGTGGGTTCGATTCCCACAGCTTTGTCCAACGCGATGTGTCGGCACATGGTCTGCGTGTTGTCCTTTTATAAAAATCCAAAAATAACCTTTCAAACTTAATCCATTACAACATTTATACTTGTTCAACATAATTAATTAAACTCTCAGTATAAAAATTATATGAAAGTTAAACATAATGTAGATCCTTTTTACCCCGTAATAGCATGTGAATACCTTCATCATGTATTCATTTAAAACATTTAAACATCCTGAATTACCATAAACCTTATTGATTACATTCATGCTCCCTTATTCCATATAGAATCCATCAATAAATTTTGTAAACTCCAACAATGATGGAATATACAAATCTTTAATCAGTTTCAAGGTAGTCAAAAATATCCAATAAAATTTACCAAAATCAACAATATCTTTTTCCAAAATCCGTACCTCAGTATTAGGACCACAATAATTTTAATCTTTCCTTCAAACATGTAATTTCCAAAAAAGTTTAACTCACTGTAGATTCACTTTTCTTAGTACCATAAAATCATAAATCCTCAACGAAGTAGTACTGCAATATAATCCTTATTTATTTCCAGAACATCATTGGTACAACACTTAAATGAAATAATTCTAATATAACAACATTAGAATAGTAGTCATTCCTCTACATCTGTGGTAGTATCATAACTTGATTATTATCCAATTGCATCATTCGCGGCATAGTATGGTGACTGGGGAATTGGTTTGTGTAGTGTCCAAACTCCTTACAGGTGAAGCATTTTACATTTGAAACATTTTTCTTACACCTGCAGTCACATACTTGGTGTCCTTTTTCTCCACACATATAACATACTCCCATACGCTTCATGAATTTCCCAACGTAATTCTATCCACAGTTAACACATATGGGAAAACCCTTCTTTACCTTATTCCCTTTATTAGTCCTTCTCTCTACCATCCTATTCATCTCTGGCTTCCCATCAAAGACATAGGACTCTGAGAATTTATTACTTATCTAATCAACACATGATACTATTTCTTCATATGATAATAATATGTGAGAGACTATTTCCCTTATATATTCTGGCTTAGGACCATGAAAGATATGATCCTTCTTACTCTTTGGATCATGTGTATTGCTGGAGTTCTCATTCCTTCTATTGGGCGCAATTTCTAAAAAATGGAATACACTAGATTAGTTTATGAATAGAAATACCTAATCCCAAACTTGTAAAACACTTAACATAAATTATACAGTTTATGGATATAACCCATAATAATAATAATAAATTCCTTGAGTATGGATATACTCATTATCCCTTCATAATGGTTTTTAAAGAAAATGAGAATTATCCTTAACATATCCCCTGGTAGTTTCGTAACCAAGAGTGCAGCAAGGCCCGTTGTTGTGCAACAGTTCCCATTTGAGTCTAGCTCAAAGCGGTGTTTTCAGGTTTTACCCCTAGGTACATCTGTGCCGAAACCACCTCTACCTGCTCGTATCCAGACAGGGATGTATTACTTGGAAAACTCACAAAATCTCTACAATACCAAAATTCTAGGATGTTATTCAATACTGATCTTCAAGTCTATCTTAGGGTGATGTGCTATAATAAGAGTTTATCTAAATATAGTTTCCAAGGTTATTTCTAAACTTCCTCTGATACTAACTATAACGCCCCGACCCAGTTACCCAAAGTCGGTGTATTATTTTAATACATTGGAATGATTACTAGGAATAAACTCCCGACTGACCGATCTGTTTAGCAGTCTTGGAAAATAGATTTCATACATGAATGTTACATTAAACATTATAACATACAAAAAAACATAAATAATCTTTTATGAACACCAGTATTCCCTTGGGTTAACCCAGCATATCAATCACAATACACTTCTTGGAAGCCTGGGAAAATAAAACATAGAAAGGGGTGAGCTCAAACGCTTAGTAAGGGTAAGAAATACAGCAGAATCATTCAAAAATAAGAATAAACATTTAAGGAAAGGTATAAAACTAAAACAAAAGACTTTTAAACGTGAACATCAGCATAATATGGCAGAAATAAAATGAAATAATTCCATTTACTTATTCACATGGATATTCTACTAATTGAATAATCACATTCAATATAAATAACAACTTTCATAACGATGGAATGCATAATGTGAGACTATCATAACCACGTAGCCAAGGCCTCATGCCAAGACTACAAATAAGATTTTCGCAAGGCCTCATGCCAGCACACTAGTTTGTATCATGAGACCTACCGATGCATTGAGGAGCTATAGCAGTCTCCACCCGTCACTTATTATATCCAATGCATTCCTCATATGAAAAGGTCTAAACATAACATAAACATTTGTTTTAAAAATAGCATACGAAATGTCAATACATTATACATAAACCATGAGTGGTATAAAAATAACACATCCACAGTCAAACATATCACAAATCCTTCAACACAATATGTAATATTTGTATCATGATAAATCAACTTCAAAACAAGTTTAAAATCCATTAAATAATTCTGACATGGATGAAAATGATTTGTAAAACTCTTTGAGGGAAATACCCCTATTTCATGAAAAGATTTAAAAGTCACACAATTTATAAAAGAATTCATTTAAAAAAATTTCTTAATCAATGTGTCCCATACCACTTTGAATCTCTTGAAAGGAATTAACATTTTAAAAACATTAATGTCTATATAAACAAATCCTTAAAACCCATTTTGAAGACATGAACATTAATGACAAAAATTTAGAAGAATAAATATTTAAAACATTTGAAATGATGTTTTAGTAAAAAAAATCCCTTAAAAATCCATTAGAAAACTCTTTAATAAAACATGGACATGTATAATAAATATGTCTCAGTATATACTTAAGTAAAAACAACCTCAGATAATAAAGAGATTGTGAAATTAACCCTTACCAATTTGGTAACTTACAAAACATACTACCCATGAAAGAGGTATCATACAATGAATATGTAAATACACATAAATTAAATTTTATTTTACAAATAATAAAATTATGGGCAGTACATACACCACACAAAAGGTAATAGTGGCAATATGACATGAATCTCACGGGAATAAAGAGTGATATGAAAACCCCTTACCTTGCACTTTCCTTTAGTCGAGGGTACGTTTAGCGTCCTCTATGAAGAGTATAGTATGTTATTAAATTATAAAAGAACCATATTAATATTTATGATATCATACATTAGTCATTTATGAGTTTATACTTCCCATTTAATAATAATTTCCATGTTGTATTAATATTTCGCGTAAAAATCAATTTCTATATCGTACGTGTTTTAACTTGTTACTCTTGATTGTATCACATAGATCATGATTTAAATACATCCAGAATATAAAACATGATTTATTTATCATATATTTTTAGAATATAAAAATTTATAATAGACGTATATATGAAATGGAAAACACCGTTTATGGAGACGGTAGTCCGTACGTACGCATAAACGTTGTTTTTGTTTTCATATAGTATTGAACGGAAGTAAGTAAATAAGATATATGTAAGTACATAAATACTTATATATATAAATATATATATAACTACAGTATCTTTATTATGTCATATATTACATACTTATTAGTAATATATAATTTTATAATCGTCAATGAATGGTGAACTTGGAAATGAATCTCATCGCGTCATGGAGAAGGTAATCCGTACGTACGAACGAGCGAAAATATCACTCTTTTGATATTAATATAATATATAATTTGATGGTAAATAATATATAAAGAATCCTTATCATGTTATATATATTATTTACGTGAATTATACATCATTATTATACCCATCTAAATAATAATATATTGAATAACAATTACACCACAACGTGGAGACGGTTGGTCGTACGTACGTACATATGGAGACATGTAATTCAAGGGATGAATAGAATAATGAATTTTTTTGTTCCATATTTATAATAACATCACAGTATATAGAAGATACTAGAGTTATTAATTTATAATATAAATAACAAAGAAAGAAGAAGTTGAAGAAGAAAGGAACTTGAATGAGGGTGGTGAAAACATTACCTCTTTTTCAGGTTCTTCCTTTTGATTTGATCAAAAGGGATCTATAGGTTGGTTTTATTATCAAAATAAGGCCTCTAGGTTGAATTGAGGTATGTTTGGAGGATATTTGGGCCGATGATGGCCGAGTCAAAAGGCTTTGAAGGTGTAAAGAATTGGATAGAAGTGTTATCCGTTTATAAGGGGGAGGAGGGGTTCTTTAGAAAAAAACTTAAATTATTATTTTATAATAAATTCATATTAGGTTTCTAATGGATACAAAGTGGATTATTAAAAGACTAATGTGGGTATGGGTCTAAATCTGTTCAACTAATATATTTTATATAGTTTTTGGTCATTATAATAACTTTATATTTTAGTTTTAACTCTTGGTTAATTAGTTTGACACTTACCATGTCACTTTGTATTTTTATATTATATAGTTGATAAACAAACAATATACCTCCAAGAGATCCCCAAGTGGTCCATTAATGATACAACTATCATTATAAATGTCCTTTGGCCGAACCTTATATTTTTTAAAATTTAATATCAATTAATAATATAATATTTGTTTTAGAAACTCTTTTATGTCAATTTTGAGAATAGTTGGTATTTGATTTTTGTTAAACTCATAACATCATGATTACTTAAAACAAAGTTAATTAAAACAATAATAAAATGTCATATATACCTATAAAATTCTTGGAATTCATTAAAACTATCAAATTATATATAATTGGGTATTTATAATATCAATTATTTTAATATTTCACTAATAATGTAATTACTCCATCATCATTGTGTTATAAATAATTTAAATTATTTAATGTCTAAAATTTATAAATAAAATACCATTATGTAATAAATATTTTTATATTTATAATGAATATTTATAGTAGAAAATATAACATATATAACCCTATGTAAAAATTGTTTTTCTTAAAGATATAGGCTTATGTCATATTTGTATTTACTTTAACTTAATTAATATAAAGAGTCATTATCACTTACAAGTGGATCCATGAGGTTCCAAAATCGACTCAAATTTGTCCATGGTAGGACATGTATCATACAATAGGGTTAAGACACGTTTTAGGGTAATTTATTAATAATATAATATTAGTTTTTACCCTTATTTACCGGATTTACCCTTTAACCATAGTAAATAAAATATTTACCAAAGTAATTATTCATAATGTCTAAAAATAAAAGATACCTATTTACACAATTTTTACATCATGATTCCAAATATGGAGTCCATTTTTCAAAATTTTAAACACTAAAGTGGCAGAAATTAATTTAAAATTAATTCCCGCAGTCAAAACATAAAGCGTGTTTTTAAGAGATAATAACTATCAAAAGATTGACACTTGTTTATGTCCGGTTTAAATGTGAAATTATGTACAAGGACCAAAATTGTATTAAATGGTAAAAATATATTCAAAATATACTTAAAACCACTCAAACTCATAATTTATCACAATTAATTATTTTGATTAAAAAAGTTGTTTTTAATAAAAATTTAGTAATTTACACTTTTCATCAAAATATAAATGTTATCCGAAAAGTAAAAAAATTTCATCCTAGGATAATTTCAATATTCCAAATCCAAAAATGAATTCCATTTTGTAAGATAAAATGTAAAAAATTTAGAAAAGTGTGTATTAATATTCATAACGGCTACTTTGATTTGTTGTGGTGTGTGTTTGAACTTGAAGTTGTGTACAACACACGCTACTATATTATTCAAAGGGAAGAGTACTGTGGAAGCATGGGGTGTTACATTCTCCCCTCCTTCAATAAATTGCGTCTTCGCAATTTATGCTCGGTATTGGAAACATGGGGCTGACATTTCAAAACATCTTAGTTGAAATCCCACATCAAAAAATGGATTAATGAGGCCTCTATTTAAAATAAAGAGTGGAAAGTTTGAAGGATACCGAAAATAACACATACTAGGGTTTCATGTAAGAAACTATGGATATGAAAGAGAAATCTGACCATCAATATCTGATTGATAGTGGTAGAGAACATGGCTATGAAAAGGACAACAATCCCAAAGCCATAAATTTGTGATGATCTAAGGTACCATCTAGGACAACATTTTTGTTCTAAGTTCCTTTTATTAATGTTGAGGAATTTATTTATGAGATTGGATAAGATCATAAGGAGATATACATACATTTTAATTATAGTTTTATTCATTAATTAATTTCTACCACAATCACATCTTTCACCCCAAAACATAATACAACTCAAAAATACTCTATCTATCCAAATCGTATAGGGTTCCAAATATAATGAATTTATAATTCACATATCATACCCTTTTAAAATAGAAACTACATTATACCATCCAGGAACATCACGTAGTACAGTTGAATGCAATAAATTCCAATTGCACTATGGTTGTGGGTTTGATTCCCACAGCTTTGTCCAATGTGACGGGTCGTCACACTGTCTACGTGTTGTCCTTTTATAAAAATCCAAAAATAACCTTTCAAACATAATCCATTCAAACCTTTATACTTATTCAAAATGCGTCTGTAAACTCTCAGTCCAAAATTTATATGAAAGGTAAATTCAAGGTAGATCACTTTTACCTCGTAATAGCATGTGAATACCTTCATCATGTATTCATTTAAAACATTGAAACATCCTGAATTACCATAAACCTTATTGATTAAATTCATGCTCCTATATTCTATATAGAATCCATCCAAAAAAATTTAAACTCCAACAATGATGGAATATAGAAATCTTTAATCGGTTTCAAGGTAGTCATGAATCTCCAATATAATTTACCCAAATCAACCATATCTTATTCCAAAATATGTACAACGTTATTAGGACCACATTAATAATTATATTTCCTTCAACCATGTGATTACCAAAAAAGATAAAATTGTTGTAGATTCACTTTTCATAGTACTATAAAATCTCAAATCCTCAAAGAAATAGTACTGCAGTACAATCCTTATTTATTTCGAGAACATCATTTATACAACACTTAAATGAAAAAATTCTAATTTAACAACATAAGAACACTAGAAATTCCTCTTAATATGTGGTAGTATCATAACATGATTATTATCCAATTGCATAATTTGTGGCATAGTCTGATGACTGGGACATTGGTTCGCGTAGTGTCCAAACTCCTTGCAGATGAAGCATTGTACATTTGAAACCTTTTTCTTACACCTGCAGTCACGTACTTGGTGTCCTTTTTCTCCACACTTATAATATTCTCCCATTCCCTTCAAGAATTTTCCAAGGTGATTCTTTCCATAGTTATCACATATGGTAAACCCTTCTTTACCTTCTTCCCTTTATCTGTCCTTCTATGTACCATCCTTTTCTTCTTTGGCTTCCCGTCAAATCCATAGCACTCCCAGAATTCATTACTTATCTTATCAACACATGATACTATTTCTTCATATTATGATAATACGTTGGAGACTATTTCGCTTCTAAATTCTAGCATAGGACCCCGAAAGATATGATACTTCATACTCTTTGGATCATGTGTATTTCTGGAGTTATCATTCCTTCTATTGGGCGCCATTTCAAAACAATGGAATACACTAGATTAGTTTATGAATAGCAATACCTAATCCCGAACTTGTAAAACACTTAACATAAATTATAAATTTTATGGATATAATCAATAATCATAAAAATGTTTTCATTTAGTATGTATATACTCATAATCCCTTCATAATGGTTTGTAAAGAAAATAAGAATTATCCTAAACATAGCCCCTAGGAGTGTCGTAAACAAGAGTGCATCAAGGATCGTTGTCGTGCACCAGTTCCCGTTCGAGTCTAGCTTAAAGCGGTGTTTTCAGGTTTTAACCCTAGGTAAATTTTTGCCAGATCCGGCTCTACCTCCTCATATCCCAATAGGGATGTATTACTTGGAAAACTCAAAAAATCTCTACAATACTAAAATTCTAGGAAGTTATTCTATACTGATCCTCAAAGTCTATCTTAGGGTGATGTGCTCTAATAATAGCTTATCTAAATATAGTTTCCAAGGTTATTCCTAAACATCATCTGATACCAATTATAACTCCCTGACCCGAGTTACCCAAAGTCGGTGCATTATTTTAATACGTTGGCATGATTACAAGGAATCAAGTCCCGAAGGACCGATCGGTTTCGCAGTTTTGGAAAATAGATTTCATACATGAATGTTACATTAAACATCATAACATACAAAACAACATAAATAATCCTTTATTAACAACATTATTCCCTTGGCTTAACCCTGTATATCAATCACAATACACTTCTTAGAATCCTGGGAAAATAAATCATAGAAAGGGGTGAGCTCAAACACTCAGTAAGGGTAAGCAATACAGCGAAACTTTCAAAAATAATCATAAACATTTAAGGAAATGTATAAAACTAAAACAAATGCCTTTTAAACTTGAAAATAAGTATAATATGGCATAAATAAAATGAAACAATTCCATTTACTTATTCACATGGATATTCTACTAATCGAATAATCACATTCAATATAAATAACAACTTTCATAACGATGGAATGCATAATGTGAGACTATCACAACCACGTAGCCAAGGCCTCATGCCAAGACTACAAATAAGATTTTCGCAAGGCCTCATGCCAGCACACTAGTTTGTACCAAGAGACATACCGATGCATTGAGGAGCTATAGCGGTCTCCACCCGTCACTTATTATGTCCAATGCATTCCTCATATGAAAAGGTCTAAACATAACATAAACATTTGTTTTAAAACTAGCATACGAAATGTCAATACATTATACATAAACCATGAGTGGTATAAAAATAACACATCCATAGTCAAACATATCACAAAACCTTCAACACAATATGGAAGATTTGTATCATGATAAATTAACTTCAAAACAAGTTAAAAATCCATTAAATAATTTTGACATGGATGAAAATGATTTGTAAAACTCGTTGAGAGAAATACCCCTTTTTCATGATTAGATTTAAAAATCATACAATTTAGAAAATAATTCATTTAATGAAATTATTTAATCAAAGTGTCCCATATGACTTTGAAACTTTTTAAAGGAATTAACATTTTAAAAACATTCATGTCCATATAAAAAAAATCCTTAAAATCCATTTTGAAGTCATGAACATTAATGAGAAAGATTTAGATGAATATATATTTAAAACATTTGAAAATATGTTTTAGTAAAAAAATCCCTTAAAAATCCCTTTGAAAATTCTTTCATAAAACATGGACATGGATAATAAATACGACCCAGTAGATACTTACGTAAAAACAACCTCGGATAATAAAGAGATTGTGAAATTAACCCTTACCAATTTGGTAACATACAAAACATAAAACCCATGAAAGAGGTATCATACAATGAATATGTAAATACAAATAAATTAAAGTGTATTACACAAATAATACAATTATGGTCAGTACATACACCACACAATAGGTAATAGTGGCAATATGGCATGAATCTCATGGGAATAAGGAGTGAGATGAAAACCCCTTACCTTGCACTATCCTTTAGTAGAGGGTATTTTTAGCCTCTTGTATGAAGACTATAGTCTGTTATTAATGTATAAAAGAACCATATTAATATTTATTATATCATACATTTTTCATTTATGAGATTATACTACCCATTTAATAATAATTTCCATGTTATATTAATATTTCGCGTAAAAATCGTTTTCATTATCGTACGTGTTTTAACTTATTACTCTTGATTGAATCACATAGATAATGATTTAAATACTTCAGAATATAAAAAATGATTTATTTATCATATATATTTAAAATATATAAATTTATAATAGATGTATATATGATATGGAAAACACCGTTTATGGAGACAGTAGTCCGGACGTACGCATAAACGCGATTTCTGTTTTCATATAGTATTGAACGGAAGTAGGTGAATAAGATATATGTAGTTATATAATTACTTATATATATAAATATATATAACTACAGTATAATTATTATGTGATATATTAAATACTTATTATTAATATATAGTTTTATAATCATCGATTAATGGTGAACATGGAAATGAATTTCATCGCATCATGGAGACGGTAATCCGTACGTATGCATAAGCGAAAATATCATTCTTTTTATATTAATATAATATATAATTGGATGTTATATAATATATACAGAATCTTTAACATGTTATATTTATTATTTACATGAATTATACATCATTATTATACCCATCTAAATAATAATATATTGAATATCAATTACACCACAACGTGGAGACGGTAGGTCGTTCGTACGCACATATGGTGACATGTCATTCAAGGGATGGACAGAATAATGAATTTGTTTTTTCCATCTTTATAATAAAGTAAAAATATATAGAAGATACTAGATTTATTATTTTTGAATTTAAATAACAATGAAAGAAGAAGTTGAAGAAGAATTGAACATGAAAGAGGGTGGTGAAAACATTACCTCTTCTTCAGGTTCATCCTTTTGATTTGATCAAAAGGGCTCCATAGGTTGGCTTTATGATCAAACTAAGGCCTCTAGGTTGAAGTGAGGGACGTTGGGAAGATATATGGGCAGAGTTTGGCCAAGCCAAAATACTTTGAAGGTGTGAATAATTGGTTAGAAGTGGTGTCCTTTTATAAGGGGGAGGAGGGGCTCTTTAGGAAAAACTTAAATTATTATTTTATAATAAATTCATATTCCGTCTAATGACCCCAAAGTGGATTATTCAAAAATTAAGGTGGGTATGGGTTTAAATCCTTTCATCCAATAAATTTTACATAGTTTTGGGTCATTATAATAACCTTATCTTTTAGTTTTAACTCTTGGTTAATTAGTTTCACACTTACCATGTCACTTTGTATTTTTATATTATATAGTTCATAAACATAATATATACCTCCAAGAGACCCCAAAGTAGTCCATTAATGACTCAAATATCATGATAAAAGTCCTTTGGAATAACCTTATATTTTTAGGAATTTAATATCAATTAATAATATAATATTTGTTTTAAAAACTCTTTTATGTCAATTTTGACAATATTTGGTATTTGATTTTTTTTGAAACTCATAGAAGCGTGATTACTTCAAAAATAAGTTAATTAAATAAATCCTAACACGTAATATAAACCTATAAAATTCTTGGAATTCATTAAAAGTCCAAAATTATATTTATTTGGGTGTTTATAATATCAATTATTTTAATATTTCTCTAATAAGGTAATTATTGCATCATTATTATGTCATAAATAAATTAAATTATTTAATGTATAAAAATTATAAATAAAATACCATTATATAGGAAATATTTTTATATTTCTAATGAATATTTATAGTAAATAATATAATGTATATAACATTATGAAAATTTTTTATCTAAAGATATAGGCTTATGTCATTTTTGTGTTTACTTTAACTAAATTAATATAAAATGTCATTATCACTTACAATTGGATCCATGGGGTCCCAAAATCGACCCAAAAATGTCCATGGTCGGACATGTATCAACCAACACGGTTAAGACACTTTTTTGGGTAGTTTATTATTATTATAATATTATTTTGTTTCCCTTATTTACCGGATTTACCCTTTAACCATGGTAAATAAAATATTTACCAAAGTAATTATTCAAAATGTCTAAAAATAAAAGTTACCTATTTACACAATATGGAAATAATGATTCCAAATATGGAGTCCATTTTTACAAATTCAAAACACAGAAGTGGCAGAATTTAATTTAAAATTAATTCCCGCTGTCAAAACAAAAATCGTGTTTTTAAGAGATAATAACTATAAAAAATTTGACACTTGTTTATGTCCGTTTTAAATGTGAAATTATGTCCAATGACCAAAATTGTATTAAATGGTAAATATATATTATAAATATAATTTTAAACCACTCGAATTCATAATTTATCACTATTAATTATTTTCATTAAAAATGTTGTCTTTAAAAAAAATTAGAAATTTTAACTATTCATCAAAATATAAAAGTTATCCGAAAAGTACCAAAATTTCATCCTAGGATAACTTCAATATTCTGAATCCAAATATGAATTCCATTTTGTATGATAAATTGTATATAATTTCAAAAAGTGGGTATTACTATTCATAACAGCTACATTGATTGGTTGTGGTGTGTGTTAGAACTTGAAGTTGCGTACAACACACACTACTGTATTATTGAAAGAGAATGTACTGTGGAAGCTTGGGGTGTTACATTCTACCCTCCTTCAATAAATTGTGTCCTCGTAATTTCTCCTCGGTATTGGAATCTTGGGGTTTACATTTAGAAACATCTTTGTTGAAATCCCACATCGAAAAATGGATTAATGAGGCCTCTATTTAAAATAAAGAGTGGAATGTATGAAGGTTACCGAAAATAACACATACTAGGGTTCCATGTAGGAAAATGTGGATATTTAAGAGAAATATGACCATCAATATCTGATGGATAGTGGTAGATAACTTGGCTATGAAAAGGCCAACAATCTCAAAGCCATAAATTCGTGATGATATAAGGTACCATCTAGGACAACATTTTTGTTTTAAGTTACTTTAATTAATATTGAGGAATTTATTTATGAGATTGGATAAGATCACATGGGGATATACTTACATTATAATTAGAGTTTTATTCATTAATAAATTTCTACCACAAACTCATCTTTCACCCCAAAACATAATATAACTCAATAATACTCTATTTATCCTAATCGTCTGGGGTTCCAAATACAATGAATTTATAATTCACATATCAGACCCTTTAAAAAAAGAAACTACATTATACCATCCAGGAACATCACGTAGTGCAGTGGTAGGCGATAAATCCCAATCGCACTATAGTTGTGGGTTCGATTCCCACAGCTTTGTCCGACGGGATGGGTCGTCACACGGTCTGCGTGTTGTCCTTTTATAAAAATACAAAAATAACCTTTCATACATAACCTATTCCAACCTTTATACTTTTTCAAAATACTTTTGTAAACTCTCAATCCAAAATTTATATGAAAGGTAAAACATAATGTATATCCTTATTACCCCATAATAGCATGTGAACACCTACATCATGTATTCTTTTAAAACAATGAAACATCCTGAATTACCATAAACCTTATTGATTACATTCATTCTCCCTTATTCCATATAGAATCCATCCAAAAATTTTGTAAACTCCAACAATGATGGAATATAAAAATATTTAATCGGTTTCAAGGCAGTTAAGAATATCCAATATAATTTACCCAAATCAACCATATCTAATTTCAAAATCCGTACCTCAGTAATAGGATCATATTAATGTTTATCATTCCTTCACCCATGAAATTTCCAAAAATGTTTAACTTGTTGTGGAGTCACTTTTCCTAGTACCATAAAATCTCAAATCCTCAATGAAGTAGTATTGTAGTAAAATCCTTATTTATTTACAGAACATCATTGATACAAAACTTAAATTAAATAATTTATAAATAACAACATAAGAACACTAGTTGTTCCTCTTCATCTGTGGTAGTATCATAACATGATTATTATCCAATTGCATCATTTATGGCATAGTCTGATGACTGGGACAATGGTTCGTGTAGTGTCCAAACTCCTTGCAGATGAATCATTGTACATTTGAAACCTTTTTCTTACACTTGCAGTCACGTACTTGGTGTCCTTTTTCTCCACACTTACAACATACTCCCATTCCCTTCATGAATTTCCTAAGTTGATTCTTTCCACAGTTATAACATATGGGAAAACCCTTCTTTACCTTCTTCCCATTATTTATCCCTCTCTTCTCTCGCTTCACATCAAAGCCATAGGACTCCGAGAATTCATTACTTATCTTATCAACAAATGATACTATTTCATCATATGATGATAATACATGGGAGACTATTTCCCTTCTAAATTCTGGATTAGGACCATGAACAATATTATCCTTTATACTCATTGGATCATATGTATTGCTGGAGTTCTCATTCCTTCTATTGGGCGACATTTCTAAACAATGGAATACACTAGATTAGTTAACGAATAACAATACCTAATCCCGAACTTGTAAAACACTTAACTTAAATTAAACACTTTATGGTTATAATCCATAATCATAAAAATGTTTTCTTTAAGTAAGTATATACTCATAATCCTTTCATAATGTTTTGTACTGAAAATGAGAATTATCTTAATCATATCCCCCAAGAGTGTCATAACCAAGAGTGCATCAAGGCCCGTTGTCGTGCACCAGTTCTTGTTCGAGTCTAGCTCAATGCGGTGTTTTCGAGTTTTACCCCTAGGTACATCTATGCCAGAGCCGCCTCTACCTGCTTGTATCCAGACATTGATGTATTACTTGGAAAACTCACAAAATCTCTACAATACCAAAATTCTAGGAAGTTATTCTATACTGATCCTCAAAGTCTATCTTAGGGTGATGTGATCTAATCAGTTTTTTTCTAAATATAGTTTCTAAGGTTATTACTAAACTTCCTCTGATACCAACTGTAACGCCCCGACCCCAGTTACCTAATGTCAGTGCATTATTTTAATACATTGGCATGATAACAAGGAATAAAGTCCTGAAGAACCGATCCGTTTAACAGTCTTGGAAAATAGATTTCATACATTAATGTTACATTAAAACTTATAACATACAAAACAACATATATAATCCTTTATGAACACCATTTTTCCCTTTCCATAAACCTACATATCAATCACAATACACTTCTTGGAAGATTGGTAAAATAAATCATATAAAGGGGTGAGCTCAAACACTCAGTAAGGGTAAGCAATACAGCGGAAACTTTCAAAAATAAGCGTAAACATTTAAGAAGTGTATAAAACGAAAACAAAATCCTTTTAAACTTGAACATCATTATAATATGGATGAAATAAAATGAAATAATTCCATTTACTTATTCACATGTATATTCTACTAATCGAATAATCACATTCAATATGAATAACCACTTCCATAACGATGGAATGCATAATGCCAGACTATCATAACTATGTAGCCAAGGCCTCATGACATGACTACAAATAAGATTTTTTCAAGGCCTCGTGCCAAGATTCTAGTTTGTCTCATGAGACCTATCGATGCATCGAGGAGCTATAGAGGTCTCCACCCGTCACTTATTAAGTCCAATGCATTTCTCATATTAAAAGGTCTAAACATAATATAAACATTCGTATTAAAACTAGCATATGAAATGTCAATAATTTACCCATAAACCATGAATGGTATAAAAATAACACATCCACAGTCATACATAACAAAAAACCTTCAACACAATATGGAAGATCTGTATCATGATAAATCAACTTCAAAACAATTTTAAAATCCATTAAAGAATTTTGACATGGATGAAAATGATATGTAAAACTCTTTTAGAGAAATACCCCTTTTCATGAATAGATTTAAAAGTCATACAATTTAGAAAAGAAGTCATTTAAAGACATTTTTGAATCAAAGTGTCCCATACCACTTTGAAACTTTTTAATGGAATTAAAAATTTAAAAACGCTCATGTCTATATAAATAAATCCTTAATACCCATTTTGAAGACATGAACATTAATGAGAAATATTTAGAAGAATAAATAACTAAAAATTTTGAATTGATGTTTTAGTAAAAAAATACCTTAAAATAATCCCTTTGAAAACTATTTCATAAAACATGGACATGAATAATAAATATGTCCCAGTAGATACTTATGTAAAAACAAACTCAGATAATAAAAAGATTGTGAAATTAACACTTACCAATTTGGTAATATACAAAATATACAACCCATGAAAGAGGTATCATACAATGAATATGTAAATACACATAAAATAAAGTGTATTACACAAATAATACAATTATGGGAAGTAAATACACCACACAAAAGGTAATAGGGGCAATATGGCATGAATCTCACAGGAATAAGGAGTGAGATGAAAACCCCTTACCTTGCACTTTCCTTTAGTCGAGGTTATGTTTAGCCTCCTGTATGAAGACTATAGTATGTTATTAAAGTATACCAGAACCATATTAATATTTATTATATCATACATTATTCATTTATGAGTTTATACAACCCATTTAATAATAATTTCCATGTTATATTAATAGTTCGCGTAATAATTGCTTTCCTTATCGTACGTGTTTTAACTTGTTACTCTTGATTGTATCACTTAGATCTTGATTTAAATACTTCAGAATATAAAAAATGATTTATTTATCATATATATTTAAAATATATAAATTTATAATAGTATTATATATGAAATTGAAAACACCGTTTATGGAGACGTTAGTCCGTACGTACGAATAAACATTGTTTCCGTTTTCATATAGTATTGAACAGAAGTAAGTGAATAAGCTATATGTAAGTACATAATTACTTATATATATAAATATATATAACTAAAGTATCATTATTATTTCATATATTACATACTTATTAGTAATATATATTTTTATAATCATCGTTGAATGGTGAACTTGGAAATGAATCTCATCGCGTCGTGGAGACGGTAATCCGTACGTACGCACGAGTGAAAATATCAATATTTTAATATTAATATAATATATAATTGGATGGTATATAATATATAAAGAATCATTAACATGTTATATTTATTATTTAAATTAATTTTACATAATTATTATACCCATATAAATAATAATATATTGAATAACAATTACACCATAACGTGGAGACGGTAGGTCGTACGTACGCACGTATGGTGACATGTCATTCAAGGGATGGATAGAATAATGAATTTTTTTTCAATCTTTATAATAACATAAAAATATATAGAAGATACTAGATTTATTAATTTATAATTGAAATAACCATTAAAGAAGAAGTTTAAGAAGAAATGAACATGAAACAGGGTGGTGAAAACATTACCTCTTCTTCGGGTTCATCCTTTTGATTTGATCAAAAGGGCTCCATAGGTTGTCTTTATCATCAAAAAAATGCCTCTAAGTTGAATTGAGGGAAGTTGGGAGGATATATGGGCAGAGGTTGTCTGAGCCAAAAGCCTTTGATGGTGCGAAGAATTGGTTATAAGTGGTGTCCTTTTATAAGGGGGAGGAGGGGATCTTCTGGAAAAACATAAACTATTATTTTATAATAAATTCATATTCTGTTTTCAATGGCTCAAAAGTGTATTATTAAAATACTAAGGTAGGGATATGTTTAAACCCTTTCATACAATAGATTTTAGACAGGTTTGGGTCATTATAATAACCTTATCTATTAGTTTTAACTCTTGGTTAATTAGTTTGACACTTACCATGTCACTTTGTATTTTTATATTATATAGTTAATAAACGTACTATATACCTCCAAGAGACCCCCAAGTTGTCCATTAATGATACAAATATAATGATACATGTCCTTTTCTCTAACCTTAGATTTTTATGAATTGAATATCAATTAATAATATAATATTTTTTTAAAAACTCTTTTATGTCAATTTTGACACTTTTTGGTATTTGATTTTTTTGAAACTCATAAAAGCATGGTTAATTCAAAAAAGTAAATTAAATCAATCCTAACATGTAATATAAACCTATAAAATTAGTTTAATTCATTAAAAGTGTTAAATTATATTTATTTGGATATTTATAATATCAATTATTTTAATATTTCACTAATAAGGTAATTACTGCATCATCATTGTGTCATGAATTAATTAAATTATTTAATGTCTAAAAATTATAAATAAAATACAATTATGTAGGAAATCCTTTTATATTTCTAATTAATATTTATAGTCGAAAATATAACATATATATCCCTATGTAAAAATTGTCTTTCAAAAAGATATAGGCTTATGTCATTTTTGTGTTTACTTTAACTTAATTAATATAAAGTGTCATTATCACTTACAAGTGGATCCATGTGGTCCCAAAATCGACCCAAAGATGTCCATGGTCAGACATGTATCAACCAACAGAGTTAAGACACGTTTTAGGGTAATTTATTATTCTTATAATATTATTTGTTACCCTTATTTACCGGATTTACCCTTTAACCATGGTAAATAAAATATTTACCAAAGTAATTATTCAAAATGTCTAAAAATAAAAGTTACGTATTTACACAATTTGGACATCATTACCTCAAATACGAAGTCCATTTTTCCAAATTCAAAACACAGAATTGGCAGAAATTAATTTAAAATTAATTTCCGCTGTCAAAACAAAAAGCGTGTTTTTAAGAGATAATAACTATCAAAAAATTGAAAATTTTTATGTCTGGTTTAAATGTGAAGTTATGTCCAATGACCAAAATTGTGTTAAATGGTAAAAATATATTCTAAATATACTTTAAAACCACTAAAATCTATAATTTATCACTATTAATTATGTTGATTTAAAAAGTTGTTTTTAATAAAAATTTATTAATTTTCACTATTCATCAAAATATAAAAGTTATCGGAAATGTACAAAAATTTCATCCTAGGATAAATTCGATATTCAGAATCCAAATATGAATTCCATTTTTTAAGATAAAATGTATAAAATTTCAAAAATTGGGTATTACTAATCATAACGGCTACTTTGATTGGTTGGGGTGTGTGTTAGAACTCGAAGTTGCGTACAACACACGCTACTGTATTATTCAAAGAGAATCGTAACATAGAAGCATGGGGTGTTAAATTATAAAATTCTTCAATAAATTGTGTCCTCACAATTTATGCTCAGTATTGGAATCTTGGGGTTGATATTTCAAAACATCTTAGTTGAAATCCCACATCGAAAAAATTGATTAATGGGGCCTCTATTTAATATAATGAGTGGAAAGTATGAAGGTTACTGAAAATAACACATACTAGGGTTCCATGTAGGAAAATATGGATATGGAAGAGAAATATAACCATCAATATCTGATGGAGAGTGGTGGATAACATGGCTTTGAAAAGGCCAACAATCCCAAAGCCATAAATTTGTGATGATCTAAGGTACCATCTAGGACAACATTTTTGTTCTAAGTTCCTTTTATTAATGTTGAGGAATTTATTTATGAGATTGGAAAAGATCATAAGTGGATATACTTACTTTACAATTATAGTTTTATTCATTAATAAATTTCTACCAGAAACTCATCTTTCACCCCAAAACATAATACAACTCAAAAATACTCTATTTATCTTAATCGTATAGGGATCCAAATACAATGAATTTATAATTCACATATCAGACCCTTTAAAAAAGAAAGTACATTATACCATCCTGGAACATCACGTAGTCTTGTGGTAGGCGATAAATCCCAATCGCACTATGGTTGTGGGTTCGATTCCTACAACTTTGTCTGATGCGACGGGTCGTCACATGGTCTGTGTGTTTTCCTTTTATAAAAATCCAAAAATAACCTTTCAAACATAAGTCATTCCAACCTTTAGACTTATTCAAAATACTTCTATAAACTCTCAGTCCAAAATTTATATGAAAGGTTGACATAATGTAGATCCTTTTTACCCCGTAATAGCATGTGAATACCTTCATCATGTATTCTTTTAAAACACTGAAACATCCTGAATTACCATAAACCTTATTGATTACATTCATGCTACCTTATTCCATATAGAATCCATCCAATAATTTTGTAAACTTCAACAGTGATGGAATATAAAAATCTTTAATCGGTTTCAAGGCAGTCAAGAATATCCAATATAATTTACCCAAATCAAACATATCTTAGTCCAAAATTCGTACCTCAGTATTAGGACCATATTAATGTTTATCATTCCTTCGACCATGTAATTTCCAAAAAAGTTTAACTCACTGTAGAGTCGCTTTTCTTAGTACCATTAAATCTCAAATCTTCAATGAAATAATACTGAAGTACAATCCTTATTTATTTCCAGAACATCATTGATACAACACTGAAATGAAATAATTCTAAAATAACAACATAAGAACACTAGTCATTCCTCTTCATATGTGGTAGTATCATAACTTGATTATTATCAAATTGCATCATCTGCGGCATAGTCTGATGACTGGGACATTGGTTCACGTAGTGTCCAAACTCTTTGAAGATGAAGCATTGTACATTTGAAACCTTTTTCTTACACTTTCATTCACGTACTTGGTGTCCTTTTTCTCCACACTTATAACATACTCTCATTCCCTTCAAGAATATTCCAAGGTGATTCTTTCCATAGTTATCACATATGGGAAAGCCCTTCTTTACCTTCATCCCATTATCTATCATTATATCTACTATCATTTGCTTCTATGGTTTCCCGTCAAATCCATAGGAATCAGAGAATTCATTACTTTTCTTATCAACACATGATACTATTTCTTCATATGATGATAATACATGAGAGACTATTTCCCTTATAAATTCTAGCTTAAGACCATGAAAGATATGATCCTTCTTACTCTTTGGATCATGTGTATTGCTGGAGTTCTCATTCCTTCTATTTGGCTCCATTTCTAAACAATGGAATACACTAGATTAGTTTATTAATAGCAATAACAAATCCCAAACTTTTAAAACACTTATCATAAATTAAAAAGTTTATGGATATAATCCATAATCATAAAAATGTTTTCTTTGAGTAATTATATACTCATAATACTTTCATAATGGTTTGTAATGAAAATGAGAATTATCCTAAACATATCCCACGGGAGTGTCGTAACCAAGAGTGCAGTAAGGCCCATTGTCGTGCACCAGTTCTCGTTCGACTCTAGCTCAAAGAGGGGTTTTCGGGATTTACCCCTAGGTACATCTGTCTGAGAGCCGCCTCTACCTGCTCATATCCAGACATGGATGTATTACTTGGAAAAATCACAAAATCTCTACAATACCGAAATTCTAGGAAGTTCTTCTATACTGATCCCCAAAGTCTATATTAGGGTGATGTGATCTAATCCGAGTTTCTCTAAATATAGTTTCAAAGGTTATTTCTAAACTTCCTCTGATACCAACTGTAATGCCCTGACCCCAGTTACCCAAAGTCGGTGCATTATTTTATGACATTGGCATGATTACAAGGAATCAAGTCCCGAAGGACCGATCGGTTTAGCAGTCTTGGAAAATAGATTTCATACATTAATGTTACATTAAACATTATAACATACAAAACAACATATATAATCCTTTATGAACAACATTATTCCCTTGTCTTAACCCTACATATCAATCACAATACACTTCTTAGAAACCTGGGAAAATAAAACATATAAAGGGGTGAGCTCAAACGCTCACTAAGGGTAAGCAATACAGTGGAAACTTTCAAAAATAAGAATAAATATTTAAGGCAATGTATAAAACTAAAACAAAAGCTTTTTAAACATGAACATCAGCATAATACAGCAGAAATAAAATGAAATAATGACATTTAATTATTCACATTGATATTATACTAATCGAATAATCACATTCAATATCAATAACCACTTTCATAACGATGGAATGCATATTGCTAGAATATCATAACCATGTTTCCAAGGCCTGATTCCAAGACTACAAAGTAGATTTTGTCAAGGCCTCGTGCCAAGACGCTAGTTTGTCTCATGAGACCTACCGATGCATCGAGGAGCTATAGCATGCTCCACCCATCACTTATTAAGTCCAAAGCATTCCTCATATAAAAAGGTCTAAACATAACATAAACATTCGTATTGAAATAGCATACGAAATGTATGTAATTTACCCATAAAACATGAATGGTATAAAAATAACACATCCAAATTCAAGCATATCACAAAACCTTCAATACAATATGGAAGATCCGTATCATGATAAATCAACTTCAAAACAATTTTGAAATCCATTCATGAATTTTTACATGGATGAAAATGATTTATAAAACTCTTTGAGAGAAATACCCATTTTTAATGAATAGATTTAAAAGTCATACAATTTATAATATAAGTCATTTAAAGAAATTTTTGAATCAATGTGTCCCATACCACTTTGAAACTTTTGAAAGGAATTAACATTTTAAAAACATTCATGTCCATAAAAATAAATCCATTATACCCATTTTGAGGACATGAACATTAATGAGAAAGATTTAGAAGAATAAATATTTAAAACATTTGAAATGATGTTTTAGTAAAATAAACCCTTAAAATAATCCCTTTGAAAACTATTTCATAAAACATGGACATGGTTAATAAATATGTCCTAGTAGATACTTATGTAAAAACAACCTCGGATAATAAAGGGATTATGAAATTAACCCTTACCAATTTGGTAACATACAAAACATAAAACCCATGAAAGAGGTATCATACAAGAATATGTAAATAAACATAAATTAATGTGTATTACACAAATAATACAATTATGGGCAGTACATACACCACACAGAAGTTAATAGTGGCAATATGGCATGAATCTCACGGGAATAAGGAGTGAGTTGAAAACCCCTTACCTTGCACATTCCTTTAGTCGAGGGTATGTTTAGCCTCATGTATGAAGACTATAGTATGTTATTAAAGTATACCAGAACCATATTAATATTTATTATATCATACATTATTCATTTATGAGTTTATACTACCCATTTAATAATAATTTCCATGTTATATTAATATTTCGCGTAATATTCGCTTTCTTTATTGTACTTGTCTTAACTTGTTACTGTTGATTGTTTCACATAGATCATGATTTAAATAATTTCAGAATATAAAACATGATATATTTATAATATATATTTAAAATATAAAAATTTATAATAGACGTATATATGAAATGGAAAACACCGTTTATGGAGATGGTAGTTCGTACGTACGCATAAACATTGTTTCCATTTTCATATAGTATTGAACGGAAGTGAATGAATAAGATATATGTAAGTACATAAATATTATATATATATAAATATATATAACTACAGTATCATTATTATGTCATATATTACATACTTATTAGTAATATATATTTTTATAATCTTCGATGAATGGTGAACTTGGAAATGAATCTCATCGCGTCGTGGAGACGGTATTCTGTACGTACACATGAGTGAAAATATCATTCATTTGATATTAATATAATATATAATTGGATGTAATATAATATATAAAGAATAATTAACATGTTATATTTATTATTTACATGAATTATACATCATTATTATACCCATATAAATAATAATATATTGAATAACAATTACACCCCAACCCGGAGAGGGTCGGCCATACCTACACACGTATTGTGATATGTCATTCCCGGGATGGATAGAATAATGAATTTTTTTGTTCCATATTTATAATAAAATAAAAATATATATAAGATAATAGAGTTATTATTTTATAATAGAAATAAAAAATAAATAAGAAGTTCAATAAGAAAGGAACTTGAAAGAGGGTGGTGAAAACATAACCTCTTCTTCGGGGTCTTCCTTTTGATTTGATCAAAAGGGATCCATATGTTGGATTTATGATCAAACTATGGACTATAGGTTTAATTGAGGAATGTTGGGAGGATATATGGGTAGAGTTTGGCAGAGCCAAAAGGCTTTGAAGGTGTGAAGAATTTGTTAGAATTGGTGTCCTTTTATAAGGGGGAGGAGGGGATCTTTAGAAAAAACATATAGTATTATTTTATAATAAATTCATATTCAGTTTATAATGAATCAAAAGTGGATTATTCAAATACTATGGTGGGTATGGGTCTATATAATTTCAAACAATATATTTTAGACAGGTTTGGTCATTATAAAAACTTCATCTTTTAGTTTTAACTCTTGGTTAATTAGTTTGACACTTACCATGTCACTTTTTATTTTTATATTATATAATTAATAAAATTACTATATACCTCCAAGAGACCAAAAAATCGTCCATTAATTATTCACATATCATGAGACAAGTCTTTTGGCCGAACCTTAGATTTTTAAGAATTTAATATCAATTAATAATATAATATTTGTTTTAAAAACTCTTTTAGTCAATTTTGACATTATTTGGTATTTTATTTTTGTGAAACTCATAATAGCATGATTACTTCAAAATAAGTTATTTAAATCGATCCTAATAGGTCATATAAACCTATAAAATTCGTGTAATTCATTAAAAGTCTCAAATTATATTTATTTGGGTATTTATAATATAAATTCTTTTAATATTTCACTAATAAGGTAATTACTCTATCATCATTGTGTAAACAATAAATTACATTATTTAATGTCTAAAAATTATAAATAAAATATATTTATGTAGTAAAGGTTTTTATCTTTCTAATTAATATTTATAATAGAAAATAAAACATATATAACCCTATTTAAATATTGTTTTCCTAAAATATACAGGCTTATGTCATTTTTGTATTTACTTTAACTTAATTAATATAAAGTGTCATTATCACTTACAAGTGGATCCATGGGGTCCCAAAATCGACAAAAAGATTCCCATGGTCGGACATGTATCACCAAATATGTTGAAGACACGTTTTAGGGTGATTTATTATTCTTATAATATTATTTGTTTTACCCTTATTTATCGTATTTACCCTTTAACCATGGTAAATAAAATATTTTCCAATGTAATTATTCAAAATTTCTAGAAATAAAAGTTACCTATTTACACAATTTGGACATCATGATTCCAAATATGGAGTCTATTTTTCCAAATTCAAAACACACAAGTGGCAGAAATTAATTTTAAATAAATTCCCTATGTCAAAAGAAAAAGTGTTTTCTTAAGAGATAATAACTATCAAAAGATTGATACTTGTTTATGTCTGGTTTAAATGTGAAATTTTGTCCAATTACCAACATTTTATTTAACGGTAAAAATATATTCTAAATATACTTTAAAACCACTCAAATTCATAATTTATCAGTATTATTTATTTTGATAATAAAAGTTTTTTTTAACAAAAATTAAGTAATTTTCACTATTCATCAAAATATAAAAGTTATCCGCAAAGTACCAAAATTTCATCCTAGGATAATTTTGATATTAAGAATCCAAAAATTAATTCCATTTGGAAAGATAAAATTTCAAAAATTTCAAAAATTGGTTATTACTATTCATAACAGCTACTTTGATTGGTTGTGGTGTGTGTTAGAACTCGATGTTGTGTACAACACACGCTATTGTTTTATTCAAAGAGAAGCGTACCGTGGATGCTTGTGGTGTTACATTTTGAATCATTTATCTAGGTGTTTCTTTAAACATACATGACACATATTATTTTTCATATAATTATGATTATGATTATTACCTAAAATTTTGTAGGGATTTTTTCCTCAAATATATGATACCATAAAAAATACCCATGGTGTAGGTGGTCAATCATGAATCTAGACAGTCGATTTAGAATAACCATAGGAGTATCATTGAATCTCCCATTCCATTTGTTTTCTTATTTAGTAAAATATCACAGTTTTATTCAGGTCCATTGTTACTTTTGTGCCTCATAGATCCATCCATTTACTAAAACCAAAAATGTCAGTGTTTGTATATCAGTGAAATCATCATATAATATCTTATAAGGAGGATATATAATAATATATATATATATATATTCATTTTATCATAAACTCATTAAATTTATCTATAGAAACTATCAATATTTCTAATATTATAACCATTATGGTTATGTCACTTGTTCTTAAATAACACCCTAACATCTAAAGTTATCTAAACGGATATCTGATAACAACTGTAATGCCACAGGCAAAAACATTACATAATCATGAATTATGTTAATAATTAAAATTGAGGATATTTTTATGGATAGAGATGTAGAGAATTAGTTAATAACTTATGCATAACAACTTTACTATTACATGTAGACACTTCTTGTCAGTATCCATTTATTTAATTAAACAGATACTCCGAAAAAAGAGTCATCTATAGTCCAATGTTTTAGAGAGAATGAGATTTCCATGATCCCATCCTTGACCGTATTCAATTTTATGTCATTTGAAAAACATTTAAAAACTTTGAATAACCATAAAAATCTCTGTAAGGGATACATAAATTCTGAAAACTGTTAGTATTTCAAAAAAACATGTAAATCGTGAATACATTATCCTAAAGTAATAATTTTCACATTAATTAAATTGAAAAAACACTTCACTGAATATAATGTAATTTCTTAACCTTTTGTAACCATAATATTAACATGAATCCCATAAAAAATTATTTATAGCATTTAATGGTATCTTCGGACATAAACAAACATAAATTAAACAATCTTGCGGACTACATCAACACATATCCCTAAATGAAATAGACATATGACCAACATTGATGCCCAATCTATTAGAGGTTAGAACCTAACCACCCATCCTAGGTTTATCATGGAACCACTCATCATTTGTTTTAACACGTAACTAATTTTTATTGGATTATCTCGTAAGGTCCCATCATATAGCCAAGTACCATTACCTATTCAAAACACATAAAAATATTAGAAATATCAACATCTCTGTAATAAAAATTAATTTTGAATCACAAGATATAATTTCAAGATATTGAAATACTCAATCCATTTCAAAATAAAATTTCCAACACTAAAACAACCAAAAAGGGAATAAAGTATTTTTTCCCTTTTAAAACATTAAGGCTTATATAAGAAGGCAAATAAGAAATATGGTGGTGAAGATTTTATTGTCACAGAATACATTAAAAATGTTCCTTTTTTCAATTAGTGAATCACTTCATTGAAAAAATAATCCCTTTGAATTAAATTAAATGTATAAGGGTTCTATTATACACTATATCAAATATGGAGGTTTATATAATCAAAATATACATCAATGAAGTGAAATTGAGAAGAAACCCCTTACCTCATATATGAAATGACTCTTCGGTCTATAATTTTCTGAATAATAAACATAAGTTAATTTATAATTAATTCAAATCCATTTTCAGTTTTATTATTCCTTTTATATGACTTATTTGTGTGTTAAGAAAATTACATGATTATTTATGTTAATAGAAGACTTTTTTCAATATTTGGTACATGGGTTGAAAATGATTTTGTTAAAATTTCATTTTTTCAATGTGGTAAAAAGTCCATTATATCTAAAATATTATTCATATATGTATAATATATATCTAGTATATATGAAATTATAATATTACATAACATATAGAGATAAGATATGAAATTCACTGTTCATGGAGATGTTATGTCGTACGTACACTTGATCAATACAATCATTTCTGTTTCATATTTAATGGAATGAAGACATAATGATACATAGGTATATTATAGTTACAATATAATATAAAATTTTATATCTGTTACATATTTTCATTATCTCATTCCCTTATACATTCCATTTATGGAATGAATGATTCATATCACATTGAGGGGTGGTAGTCCTCGCTTCCTAAAATGAAATTATCATGTTTACACATCATGAAAATCATAAAGGTAATTTTTAAATAAACATTACAGAATAATAAAGAAAATATAAACATAATATGTATCATATAAATACAGTTCCATCATAATGGCCATAATGAGAGATGGAAGGAGATAATTGAACAATCATCGATTCGTGAGGCAGTAGATCTCTATCCAAAGAAACATTATGTTATAAATCCATCACATGGTGGTGTGTGTGTGTGTAGTTATAATCCACATCATAACAATGTACTAGTATACTGAGGATACTAGTGTTGTTATTTAATCAATGAATACGAAAATAATAGGGAGTGAAGAAGTAGAATATTTGAAAGGAACATTAGATAAGATGCTACCTCTTAAAACTGGTAACTCCCTTTTATTGGAGCCGAAAGGAATTATTGAATTGAATTATTCCTAATTTAAGGATTTTAAAAGGAAGATAGGTATGTTGGGATCTATTTTTAGAAATGGTTGGATGAGACAATTGGCTTGAGTGGAGTGAGTAGGGGGTTAGAGGTGGTGGACTTTTATAAGAGGGAGGATGGGTACTTTAGAAATTTCTTGAATGTTAATGTTATTATAAAATGAATTTCGATTATATAAAGGTCATAAAATCATTTAATTCGAATATAATATGTCTAATTTTTCAAATCCTCTCAACAAATAGGGTTTAGACATGTTTTGGTTAAAATATTAAACGTGTCATTTAGATTTTACCCTTAGTTAACTAATTGAAGTATTACTATGTCTTCTTGTATATTTATACTATATGGATAATATAGTTACTATAAAATGACAATAGAACCTAAAGTGGTTCATTAATTTCATTTAAAACATTATATAAGTCAATTGTTCGATTATTATATTTTTAGGTCTATTATATCATTTAATAAAATAGTATTGTTCTAAAAAACTCATTAATATCAATTTTTATACCATTCATACTATGTCTTTTTTAAAATCCATAACAACATGATTCTTTCAAAACAATTAATAAATAAAAAAAATAAAAAGTTATAATCTTCCAAAAAAAATGTGTATGGCATAAAATGTTCCAAAATATTATTACATTAATATTTATAATCTCGTTTATTTAAATAATTCATTAAAAATTTAATCACTACATCGTCATTGTGACATAAATATATTTATTTATTTGATTTCAAAAAATTAGAAAAAAAAATACCATGACATAAGAAATTTTTTTTATTTCTAATGACTATATATATTAGAATATATAACTTATATATTCCCATATAAAAATTATTTTACTAAAAGATACATGTTTAGGTTATACTTTCCTTAACATTAAATTAAAAGTAACTAAATGTCATTCTCAAACACAAGTTACTCCATCAGATCCTAAAATCGACCCAAGGATTCCAATGGTCATAATTATCTTATAAAATAGTGTTAAGACATTTGTTAGGGTAATTTAATGTTATTATAATATTATTTTATACCCTTATTTACTGGATTTTACTTTTAACCGAGGTAAATAAAATATTTACTAAAGTTACTATTCATAATATCTAAAAAATGTTACCTATTTAAACATTTTGGACATGCTGATTCAAAATATGGAATCCATTATTATTAATACAAAAAAATATTCATAAATTTTATTTAAATTAATTTCCGTTTTCAAAACCAAAAAAATGTCTTTTTAAGAAGTAAAAACTACCAAAAGAATGGCATGTGTTTATGTCCAATTTCTTTGTGAAATTAAATCCATTAAAAAAATTAAATTAAATGATAAAAATATAATCAAATTTCACTTTAAAACCAAATATAAGTACAATATAACTACATAAATATTTTATATTAAAAGGCTATTTTGAATTAAAATGTACTATTTTTCACTGTTCATTAAAATCTGAACCTTAGAAAAAAATACCAAATTTTAGTCCAAATTACATTTTTATGTTATGATTCAAAATAAGATGTTTATTTTTTCAAATAAAATACATAACATTGTAGAAAATATATTTAAAAATGGTTCTCGATCAAAATATGGTAAAAGTACATTTTTAGAAAAATGCTTCTTTTATCTAAAAAATGAATTTATTCTCATATCATCTATAGAAAAAATATAATATGTGTTTAAAAAATTAAATTTAATATAAAAAATATATTTTTAATGATATACAAATCCATAAAATAGTGATATTAAGACACATTTATTCTCTTTTAACTTGGTTTTCATAAAAACACATCCTTTATATTGAATTTTTTTTATTTCCAAATCAAATAATTTTGGTAATTAATGGATCGTAATTTAAACATGTATAAACAAATATTTAAAATTCAGTTGATATTATTCATTCCCACCAGTATAATTGATAGGTGTTAACTACCATTTAAGATAATAATAATAATTTTGTATTATTTTTTAGTATAACTCAATGTTGTGTGCAATGTGAGATTTAAGAGAAGTCCATCGTTGCCTTCTGAGAATGCTATATAAAAAATCATTCACATTAACTTATAATTAATATCTTATTCTTATGTATTAATATAAATCAAAATGGATTATTCTATATATACCTGGTTCGTTACACTTAGAGTCAACAAAGTGTGAGATCCATTTTTTAGGATCTCACATTGACCACATGCATGGTTAAGTCGCATGGTTAAGAAAACTGGGCAATAACCATGCATTATCTATTTTCTGGATAGACCCTCACATGTACTCTTCACATGGTATCACTAATTATGTAGCAATTTTTCTATATATACTATTCAATATCTACAACTTTCCATAGTTTCAACAAGGCCTCCGCTTGGTTTAGACAAAACATGTGCTACTCATTTGACTCCCCATTAGAGCAAAAAACTCCATTACAGTTCCTTATCATATCCCTGCATCATCCTTATAATTTATATAAAAAACTTAAATTAGGAGTCTCACACCAAAAAAATGTATTTCAATAGTCTCCCCTCCATTTGTCATTCCGTCCCCAAAAAGTAAAAAACCATCCTTTACCTAAAAGAGTTGGGGAAACTGCTTTTTCATTTCCTTCTAACATTTCCGTGTACTTCCTAATTTTTTCCATGATTCCATGAATCCCAAACTAGTCCAATTATTTTTCCATATAAGAATTTCTCATTCACATTCTCAATCTACATCAAGATATGTACAAATAGAAGATCTAGCTCTAGGTCGACGTCATCCCATCTGATCACATGGTCTGGATCTGGTAGATGAATTTTAAACTAGGATATGTGGATAAAATCATTCACTAAATAGAACCATGGTTTTATTTCCAACAAATACTCCACCTATCCAACCCATTTTAGTATCTCAAATGGGCCAATGTATTGAGGAGATAACATTTCCTACATCTGAAAAGGATGATGTCCAATCCTGATAGGGATCATTAAGATCACATGATCACTAACTATATATGAAAAAATTCTTATCCTAGGATCTGCATATGAATTTTATAAACGATGAGTGTTCCCCATTATCTTACGTTTCATATGAATCTTTTTATTTATTTCGTGGAAAAGGAACATCCCAAATACTAATGTATCACTTGTTTTCACCCTACAAAGTGGAAAATGACAAGGATACCCATACAACGCTTCAAACATAGCAATATGTATTGAGATATAATAGATGTTATTATATGATAAATCCTCTAAGGGTACCTGGACCTCTATTGAGCCACTATAATCCTTTACAAAAGGTCATAAAATATCTCTCAATGTCATTATTGTCCTTTTAGTTTTCCCTTATTTTTGTGGAAGATAAGTTATACTCATAGAACAATGAATCCCAAGCGATATCTATAAGAATATCCATAAACTAGATGTGAACCTTGTATATCTATCTAGAACTATAAAATCTAGTTTGAATGTTTTTTTTACCACATCATGGATACAGATTTTAGATAGATCATTGAATTTATGAGTTTCACAAATAGGATGAAATGAGCCAATCGTGTGATATAATCCAGTATCACCCATATGGTATCGTGTTTTTGAATTGTTCATGGGAGACCTATAACAAATTACATGGGGATATGCTTCCAATTATACACTAGTATGGGTAAGGACTACAACATACCGACTTTTCATTGATGTTCTTCTATATCTTTCTAACATGTTATGCACCTTGAAATGAACTCAACCACAATCAGTTTTATACAAATCCACAAAAAGTATGTCTTCAATGACGTATTCATATTTTTTAATCAATTATGTAATACCCATTTGGAATATTTGTTATCATGATCATTTGTTCATTGAAATCCATAGGTACAAGCATCTGATCTTTGTACCACAAACCCAATCTCCCATTACGTTTTCTCCCCCCAATGGTCTCCATACAATTGAATTTGTAACTGGTATCCACACATTATGCGTCAAATGTTTTTTCCTATTATAACATCATTAACAAATTAGAAATCATTTAAACTAAACAGAAAACTCCAAAATCACCTCAATAATCACATTATATGACTATTTTGGCTACAACCAACATAAATTACCATTTATCTAAAGATTCTTTTTCAAAATGAGTATATGACTATGTGACCAACGCACCAGCCACTGAATTTCCAATTCATATGTACTAAATACATAAACGTCAAATATATGAATACTAAATCCATCTCTATTTCCATAGATTAAAATCCAATTATGAGAAAATATATTTCAACCTTTTATGATCTGTGAACATAATGAATTTATCACTAGAGAAATAATGACGCCATATATTAAAAACATGGACAACCACATCTAACTCCAAATCATGTGTTCAGTAATTATTTTCATTCATTTTCATCTTCCTTGAACCATAAGTACCCAAGTGGTATCTTTTTATGAGAACACGTCCAATCCTAGATTCTAAAGAATCACCATACATCACATACTCCTATCCTGATTATATGAAAATCTGTATAGGTGATGATATAAGATAAAAATTTAGCTCTTGAAAAGTCTTCTGGAATTCCACACTGTATTGAAATGGAACATTATTTGAGGGTAAAATAATTCATTGGAGAAGCTAGTCATGATATGTCATGAAAAAAGTGTTCTTAATAACCATCAAGAAAAATAATGATTCGTATGTCAAACACATTTTTGGCGGTTTCCAAGAGATAACAACTTTTATCTTCTCCAAATCTCCCCTAAAACCTTTTTAAGGATTGACATGGAAAAGGAATAATACTTATTATATAAAAAAACCACACATATATAGTTTTCTAACCAACTGATTAGATCTCAATATTCGCAACAATATCATCATGTGTTGATCATGATCGACCCTTGTCATTAGATACACCAATATTTCATCCACTAAAAACAAATCAATTGAGTCTAATTATCTCTAAAATTTCAAATTAGTCAATGCCATAATGGTTGTAGGTCCATTCATAATATTGAAAGGAACGACTATGTATTCATAATGGCCAAATATTCATTTAAAATCTATTTTGGGAATATCATATTTTTTAACCTCACAATTGGTGATATCTTTATCACATGTCCATTTTAGAGAAACATTGAGCTCCTCTAAATTGATCAAACATGTCAATAATGTGTGTACGTTAATATCTATTCAATATCATATCCGGGATAAGATTACGATTGTCACAACCTGTCCCCTAGGGCCCATGGCGTGACTACCCCAAGCCCGCCTTCCATAGGCTACGGGCTGGTGACTGGCACCAAAGGAATATTCTCTAAAATTGGGAATATATTGCCTTTATAACCTGTAAATACACACAACTAAGAACATAACAAGATACGAACTCAAGTAAACTGAATAGTAAACCGAATTAGTACAGCAAGTAAAAGGGTCCAGAATACAAGCCCAACAGGAAAGTACAAGAATCTTAAATTACATGTAAACTGGAAGAGATCCTGTAAACACCCTCCAAGGATCCTACCTGAATTGTATGTAAAAATCTCGATCATTCGTCTATGTGGTATGCCTCATCTAAAGTCTACCTCCTCACTACCTCCAGTCCTAGTACTCTCATCCTCAGTCAGCGATGTCCAACGTCTGCACCAAACACAATGAGGTGCGGGCATATCCCGTGAAGGGGTGAGTATAATGATAATCAGTAGGGACCCCGAGACTCTCATGGTCTCACCAAATCCACAAAGGATAAACCAAAATGCAAGAAATCAACTGACAACTTAACTTAGGTATATGCCCATACATATACCTAAGTTATCAAGTATACTCATCTAAATCATGAGGAACACACATAGTCCAACTCAAAGACCAAAGATCAACTATTGTACAAAGGAAGGAATACCATCATGCTATGTAACATAGGTATGACAAACAGAAAAATACCACCAAGGTATGACCATGAAGGAACGTACCACATAGGTACAAACTCAGCTCACATCAGGTATTTCATAGGTACAGTATTAGAGATGGTTAGATGTAACTACTAAATCATTTTACTCTGTTAAGAGGTAGAACCATAAAGGATATCTAGATGTTTACCCACACAGGATCACTTGGTGTTGACCCACATAGGATCTCTCGGTGCTGACCCACATTGGATCGCTCGTTGCTGTCCCACACAAGATCGCTAGGTGCTGACCCACACAGGATCGCTCGGTGCTGACCCACACAGGATTTCTAGAGTAGTCCCACAGTGAATCTTAGAGCGGATCCATGTGATAACCTCAATCATATACCTAAGAAGGATTTCTTACTCATGTAAGAGCTAGTTACTAGGTTCCAGCACTAGGCTGGCTCATCTCCCGGTGGGTTCGCTTCTCAAGCCACTGGTCAATTATCAAACTATCATGAAGTCCCATAAAGAAGTATCTCAAAATACAGCCACATACTAGGGGTCTCAATGAAATAGAAGGTGCATCAAGTAGACACCTGGTCTGTAATTTTTTAGCCATTTAGTTCCAAGGGCCCGGTTGGATTCGTGCCCGATCCAACCCGACCGTTCCCCATCATTATCCAAATATCCAGTGGGGTATAACAAAATAACTATCTCACTCTATGGTTTTCAGTGACGTATATGTATCATCAATCAGACATATGGTGCCAAAGTTATGGCCAAAAGATCATAAATGGGTTGAAGTGGGTCTGGGTCCGGTCCGACCTGGGCCGACCCGACCAGACCTGCTGGGTATGGCCTTGCCTGCAGTGAGGCCTGACACAATGGGCGGCCCGAACCAACCTGGGCAGTCCGACCCGGTGGCATGGCCTGGGCATTGAAGAGGCTATAGGGGCCACGAGGGAAGTGACACCGTGAGGGTGGCAAGACCACGGGGGCCACGACGGAGGGGAGGCATCGCGGTAGGATACGGGTCAAGGATGCCCCGATGCGGCACGCCAGGTCATGGGTCGGCGAGGCCGCTGGTTGGAAAGGCCATGGGATGGCGCGGCAGTCCGCAGGGAGGCAAGGCCATGTGGTGGTAGATCCATGGGGTGGCGGAGCACCCAGCCTGTGGATCCACTTACTGCAGATGCCATTGGGAGTCAGGGTGTCATGCCAGCGTTGGCCGCCAGGTTGACTACCCGCCCTTAGTTCGTTGCCTTCTTCATGGACGGGTGTGGTGCCTACTGTGGTTCTTGAGTTCCACTAGTGCCAACTTCCAGTACCGGTCACCATCACTATCGGGATGAACAAACAAATAATGAAGAACGACGGAGGGGTCTGTCCATGTTTGTTTGGCCCGCACCCTCCGTTTTAGAGCGGTAGCATACGGCTAAAGGAAAAATGATTCAATGTGAGAGGTAATTAACATTGATCAATTTTAAACACAACCCTACCTCATTCATTTTTTGATGTCAATGAGGAGGGAAGGACAGTCGCCGATTGATGACGTCCTACATTGGTTTCCTCTGCAAGGTTCTTCTGATTCGGCCCAAGGTCGGTTTCCTCGTTCTTCAATCTCTGGTGGTCGTTCTTTGTTGGGAGGTGATGTTCTTCGTTAGAGATTAATTTCTCCAAGCTCTCCCACATGCTTTCCCAAATCTCATCCCAACAAAAGAATATCCATCATAATAGAATATGTTTTTTATTTAGTTTGTTTGCTTAATTTTATATTGGCTTAATTAATTAATTTATGTGGTTGGCAACATTAATTTTGGAGAATACCAAAGGTCACCTCCCTCATTAATGATGGAGTTCAAGAGGATTATACCATTAAAGAAGGGGATAGGTGGTTCGGGTGGTCCCCACCCTAAAATTCAAATTGGGGGGTTTTGGGCTCGGTGGTCCCCACCTCCATAACCTATCATGGAAGGTTTCAACAAAAATAAAAATAATAGACATTTTTATTTTGATATTATTCATACACAAAAAATCCAAAATCTAACGTTCACCCTCCACCTACTACTGTCGAGGTGAATGTCTCCTTAAGCGAATATTGGTGCAGCCAGTTCAATTTTCCACTCAGATTTCAATTCTGAGCTCTAGTTCTAATGTTACAAAAACCCACTCGTACGTTTACTGAACGTACCTGAAAAAATGTTCAGAAATTTATTCTGGGCACACAAGGCCTCCAAATTATGCGCCGTCAATTTTCACAGACACATAAAATTCCCATTTAATTAAAAAATATTTTACATGGAAATTCATGGTCTTTACATTCTCCCCACCTCAGGGCTTTGCATCCTCGTATTCCACAACTCAAACTATGGGAATAAGTGGGGATACTGAGCATAAATCTGAGCCTCCCGCTTCCATGTGCTCTCTCGATGGTTCTCGTGCTTCCCACGAATGCACAACAGAGGTATCGACTGGCCATGAAAGACCTGATCCTGTCAATCTTCAATCTCTACTGAAACCTCTATAAAAGTCTCCCTATCAACAAAGTCCAGCTCACCGAGGTCGATGTTGTTAGAAGGGTCATGCACGTATCTCCTCAACTGGGATACGTGGAAGACGTTGTGCACCTAGTGCAACTGAGGTAGAAGAGCTAAGTAGTATGCCACTTGGCATACACTACTGAGGAACTGAAAGGGTCTAATGAACTTCGGAGATAACATGCCATTTCGGCCATATCTCTACGAAACTCGTCACGGTGAGACCCGTAGAAAGACGTGGTCGCCATCCTCAAACTCCAGAGGTCTTCATATCCTGTCGTCATACGACTTCTGTCTACTCTATGCGGTCTTCATCTGGTCCGGGATGATCTGCACCTTCAATTTTCTAGCATGTACCATCTCTTTTTCCACTAGTGTCGACTCCCTTGCATCAGTCCAGTACAAAGCTGGTCTGTAAGGTCACATGTACACCGCCTCAAAAGGTGTCATCCCAACAGTGGAGTGATAAATGTTGTTGTATGAAATCTCCAGAAAAGGCATGTGATCCTCCCAATTTTAACCAAAGTCGATGATGCATGCACGCAACATGTCCTCAGGGGTCTAAATAGTCCACTCAGTCTAGCAATCCCTTTGAGGATGGAAGGAGGTGCTCAAAGATTCATTAATGGAAATCCCACTTGATCTAATTAAATGTATCTTTATATTTATATAAAGTGTCATCTTATTTGGTTTTATGTTAAGAATTTTGACCGTCGCTAATATAGTCATTGAACAGTGATCACATGATTAGTATAAATCTAGGGCTTTAACAAATCCAAATTTTCTCAGACAATGGAAGCAATGGCATAATCCAGTAGAATTTCCCCATACGATGCCCATTTTTCGGAGCTCGGAAAAGAGGTGGCGTCCTTGGGCTTCGCTCTTGACTAAGCCCAAGCTTAGCTTCACCATGTCAAGATCGAACAGGACTATCTATGGGAAAAGTGGAAGTTGTTAGAGATTACCACTCGAGCAATGTTAGCTGAGCCACACCAAGAGTCTGTCACCATCGCACACCTTACCCTTAGGTCTTATGTGGCTGTTTTAAGGGGTTATGTAAAAAATTGATAGTAATATGTTCATGTACATTATTTTTTTGTATATAATAATGTATATACATTCTTGTCATCATTTATACTTTGTAAATAGTTTTTAAAGTACAAATAGTGTTTTTAGTTATTATTTAATTAAGAATTTTATTTTATTAAATTAAGGGATTTTTTTGAATTAAATAATATTTTAATAAAATATTATTATTAAATTATTTTTTATTAAATATAAATGATCTAATAATTTTATTAATTCAATTATAATTTATATTAAGTTTTGAAATCCATTTCTGTCAAAACCCGTGATTTTTCAATAAATGTTGGTTTTTAATTTAAAAGTTAAAATTAACATATTTTGAAAATTATTTTGATAAAATAATTGTTATTTATGGAATCAGGACATTGAAATTATCCAACGGTGAATTTTTCATAATTTTCTGAGAGTAAAATTTTTGGGTAAAAATTAAATACCGTTTAAATATATAATGTGATTTATGACATCATAATGACCCAATAGTGATGTAATAAAATACTATAATCTTTATGTTCGGCCAATATATGTTTTACCATTAAAATATTGTTATTTTGGGTTTGTTTGAATTACTTTTAAAAGCATTAATGGACCCCTCAAGACTTATTAAACACCTTGCCTTTTAAATTAATTTTCATGGGTGTATGACTCACCTCCACATAAGCAACCTTATTATTTTAAGAATTTCAGACTTTGGCCATATAAAATATTTCTTCCCTCTTCCCATTTCCAAAAACCATGGGCCAAAACCATGGGATGGTTTGTGGTATGGATTAATTTAATATAAGGGGTCCCAAACCTAAATAATAAAGAATTCCCTCACCTTTCCTATATAAACCCACCCAAGATCCCACTTCCTCCTCACTAAAAGCCTTTGGAGTCTGTCCAACTTATGACCTACTCTCTCTAGAATCCTCCCAAGGTGCCCCAAGCTCCCAAGAAGCCTCTCATAAGCCTCTCTCTAGCATTTGGAAGCACACTTCCATGTAAGGGTTCTTCTTCCTTTCTCATTTTTGTCAATTTCCATTAAGTTGTATTTCCCTTTTAATTTTAATTATAAATGATGGGGTATGGTTTTTCACCTCTCCCATACTTCTATATTACTGTTTGAATGATGGTATACCCCTTTATTTCTCATTAAATTCCTCTCATGTACACCCGTTACTATGCCGATATTCCGAAAGGAACTTCTCTCCTTTTACATTAAAGAAATAATTTTGTATCATTAATATAAATTCCATTTCAATTGTTGGTACATGTTTATATATGACCTCCTTATTGTCCATTACATGTAAATATGATGAGTAACCACTTTATCTCTCATCAACCATTTTTATGAATTCTTATGTCACGTCGTTACGCTGCCGAAATCACACCGATTTTCTAAGCCAATGTCATTGTGTAGTGAATAAGATGCCCATTTCTCCATCAAGGGTATTCACCTTTATGCACATTTACTTATTGATTATAAAGTTTAATTTATGAATTCCATATTCCTTTATCATGGAATAAATGATTATGTTTTATGAATCCATGTTTTATGATCCATTTGGCACACTTATGCATGAAATGAAATGTTTAAGAATGGTGCGCCCTTATTGCGCTCCAATGCATTGGTTAAAGTATAGTATCATGATACGTCATGTTAAATTAGTGTTGACTCATGCTAATTCAAGTGCAACAAGGTTTTACTCGTGCTTCATGTGCATTGAGGATTTACTCATGCTCCAAGTGCAATGAGCCGTGTCTCATGCTAATTCCATGTTAAGTGTTGTTGCCACATTTCCATGTTATGATTATCACGCTTTATCATGCATTTATGTTCATGTCTCTCTTATGATCTATTGTTATTCATATTTTCTGACATTTATTGTACTCATCATGTAATTCCATGTGTATTTCCATACTGGGCTTTGTAGCTCACCCTTTTTTATGCATGTCCTCAGGTTATTGCATGCAATCCTAAGTACGAGGGAATGTAGTGGTCATGTAAAAGAAGTTTTCAATAAAGATGTTCTATATCATGTTTTAAGTTTTTATGTAATGATCCTAATCCCCAAAGACACTAAACCTCTCAATATTCTTTGTTGTATCAAGTGAATTTTTATGTAATAAATCATGTTAATGTTTGTAATAAAAGTAGGGTTGTAATAGTTGGTATCCGAGGATAGGTTTAGTTATTTTTTGGGATTAGGATTAGAAAACCATAGTAAAGCCTTAGAGACAAGGCTAAGTATAATAAAAACATCCCTATGTTGTGTTAAGTACTGATTATGTGGTTAATCAAACAAATACATCCTTGTCTGGATACGAGCAGGTAGAGGCGGCTCGGGCACAGATGTATCTTAGGGGTAAAACCCGAAAACACCGCTTTGAGCTACACTCGAACGGGAACTGGTGCACGAAAACGGGTCTTGATGCACTCTTGGTTATGACACTCCCGGGGGATATGTTTTGATAAATTCATAAGCTTAGTATGAACCCTTATTAAGGGAATACAAAAAATTCCCCTAAGAATATATGTTAGAATTTAGATCATGGAAATCCTAGATTGAAACCTATAGACTCATGAGTTAAGGAAATAAAACATTGATTATAAGTCATCAACTTTTGACTTTGGATTACCCTTTATGTGTTACCACTAAATTCCTTTTATTTCAGCCAATGGCCGGTAATAAGAGGACTCGGGCTAACAACTGATGTGAAGATATGTGTGATGATTGTACTAATGAGATGCCCAATCCAATGGGATCGGGAATTGCGAACTTTGTCACGCTTCTCTCTCAGCAAACACAAGTTATGAATAGAAACACAGTTTAAGAGGAAAGTTCAACCCCCCCCCCCCCCAAGAAATAACAAGTTGCTATCGAGAGCTTCATGAGACAAAGGCCTCCCAATTTTAGTGGATCGTCTGATCCCACGATTGCTGAACAATGGATCCACTCCATTGAAAAGATCTTCCCCATCCTTAACTGTTCTGAACAAGAGAATGTTCTCCTAGCGGCTTATCATATGGAGTGTGAATTTGATCAATGGTGGAAATTGATCAGAAATAAGAAGCCTAAGGATGAGATCGAGGCATTGGATTGGAAGGATTTCAGGAAGATATTTTTTGATAAATATTTTCCACGCACCCTCCGGCTTAAGATGGAAAGGGACTTCCTTTCCCTCATGAAAAAAGATGAAGAATATGTTGGAGCGTACGAGGAAAACATCGCAAGGCTTGCATGATACGCTTCCGGATTTGTCGTTACACCTGAATGCAAAGTTGACCGCTTATTTGGTGGGCTGAAGTCTAGCCTGCGGAAAGCATTGGAGATCTGTGACTTTGAAAGATATAAGGAAACTGTCCGATGTGCCCTCAAGGTCGAAATGGAGATTGGGTAATCACAGGGGTATCAAGGTGAAATGAAGCGTAAGGTGAACTTCAATGCTGGCGGTCATATGGATAAATCAAACGGTGCTAAGATGATCCCGCACCCCACTTCCCAAAATTGTGGAAAGAAGCACCCAGGAAATTGCCTTAAGGGGACTAGGAAATGCTTCAGTTGTGGAAGAGAAGGGCACCTAGCTATTAACTGTCAGCAAGAAAGACCCGCGGCTGCGATAGAGGAGGGGAACACTCTATTCGAAACTCAACTCACTGTTCAATGCTACAAATGAAAAGTACCCGGTCATTTGGAAAATCAGTTCCCTAATCCAAGGGTTTTCGGAGTCAACCAACAACCTCCAAGGCAGCAAAAAAGAGCCTTTGCCATCACTTCTGCAGAAGTGAACCCCCACAATGAAGTGGTGATAGGTACGCTAGTTATTCATTCAAGAATAGTGAACATACTTTTTGATTTAGGTTCTACACATTCTTTTATATCTCAAAAGTTTAGTAGAACAATACCAGAACCACCAAAAATCATGGAAGTGAAGATGTCGGTGAGTACGGAAAATGGGGCAATCATTGCATCCCATGAATATAAGTCATCCCCTGTTATAATATGTGGATTTAATTTCCCGGTGAACCCCGCCATACTCCCTCTAGTGGAATTTGATGAAATTATTGGCATAGATTGTATTTCCTAATATAGAGCCAACATAAATTGTTGAGAGAGGGAAATCACACTGTATATGGAGAATCGACCCCAGATTCATTACAAGTGTAAGGAGGAAGATGAATCTCCTTTAGCTCCAGCATCTCAAGCATGGATATTACTACCTTATGAGAACTTTCATCTATCTTAGATGATTGAGTCCAAGGATGAAACCATCCTTGAATAAATGCTTATTGTGAGAGAATTCGCGGAAGTGTTTCCCGAGAAACTGCCTGGTCTTCCTCCTAGAAGAGATGTTGAATTCTCAATTGAACTTCTACCCGGGGCTTTACCAGTATCCAAGACTCCATATAGAATGGCTGTTGTAGATCTTTAAGAGCTTAAGAAACAACTACAATATAATCTGGATAAAGGGTTTATACGCCCATGTGCTTCACTATGGGTTGCACCAGTCCTCTTCCTCAAGAAGAAGGATGGATCAATGTGGATTTTCATTGATTATCGAGAACATAACAAAATCACGATAAAGAAAAAGTATCCTCTCCCAATAATTGATGACTTGTTCGATCAGCTTCATGGATCACAATACATCTCCAAGGTGGACTTGCGGTCGGGATATTATCAAGTAAGGTTAAAGAAGGAAGATATCCCCAAGACTGCTTTTCGCACAAGATACGGGCACTATGAATTCATAGTAATGCCTTTCGGACTCACTAATGCTCCAGAATTCTTCATGGACTTGATGAATGGATTATTTAGAGATTACCTCGACAAATTTGTGGTAGTCTTTATAAATGACATTCTAATATACTCCAAAACCAAGGAGGATCATGAGGAGCATTTAAGAACTGTACTAGAGACTTTGCGCAAGGAGAAGCTCTATGAAAAGTACAGCAAGTGTGAGTTCTGGTTGAAGGAGGTATCATTAATGCGCCATATCATCACAAGAAATGGGATATATGTGGATCATTCCAAAAAAGATGCAATTAAGGGATGGTCGAGGCCAACGTCGGTAACGGATATCCGTAACTTCTTGGGGTTAGCTAGATATTAACAATGATTTGTGAGAAATTTCTCACAATTGTCCAACCCTATTACCAAGATAACTCAAAAGGGTGTAATGTTTTATTGGAGTGATGAATGCGAAGAATGTTTCAAGGATTTGAAAAGGAAGCTTTTCACTACGCTCGTTCTCACATTACCCACAAGAGGGGAACTTTTTGTGGTATTTCGTGATGCTTCAAAGAAGGGCTTAGGCTGTGTGCTGATGCAGAATGATATATTTATATCCTATGCCTCAAGGCAGTTGAAAATACATGTGTAAAACTATCCAACGCATGATCTAGAGTTGGAGGTAGAGATCTTTGCCTTGAAAATCTGGCGGCATTATCTCTATGGAGATAAATGTGAGATATATACTCACCACAAGATTCTTAAATATATATTCAAATAGAAAGAGAATAATATATGCCAGAGAAGGTGGATAGAGCTCATCAAGGATTATGATTGTTCAATACATTAACACCCTGGGAAAGCGAACAAGGTGGAAGATGCCCTAAGTAGAAAGGATCCAGTGATTCTTTCAATGATGAGAATTGAGAAGGATCCAATCATCTTATACTTGATGAATATGGACATGTGAATCATAGAGAAGGGGACATCATCAATCCTTTCACAAATTATTTCTCAACCATCTCTTTTGTAAAGGTTAAAGGATGCTCAAAAGGATGATGTGGGAATTCAAGAGAAAGTGGAAGTTATAGAAAAATGGAAATCCTCAGTGTTTAATGTTAATGAAGAATGAATTGTGATGTTTGGGAAAAGACTATGTGTTCCATCAAGTCTGGAGCTAAAGAAGGAACTTTTGGATGATGCACATAGTTCAAATTTCTCTATTCACCCAGGGTGCACAAAGATGTATCGAGATCTTCGAGAAAACATTTGGTGGGATAATATGAAGAAGGAGATCGCTGAATATACATCAAAGTTCCTGGTGTGTCTGAAAGTGAAGGAAGATAGGCCGAAGTTTAAGGGGATGATGCAATCATTTCCCATACCAGAATGGAAATGGGAGAACATCACAATGGACTTTGTCACCGGACTTCCAAGGACATCCATAGGCAACAATTCAATCTGGGTTGTTGTGGATCGTCTTACAATGACTGCACACTTCATTGCTATTCGAGAGGATTTCTCATTGGATCAACTGGAACAGATATATATCAGATAAGTGGTAAGGTTGCATGAAGTAGCACTATCTATTGTTTCTGACTGAGATCCAAGATTCACCTCTAAGTTTTGGAAGAGTCTTCAACATGCTATGAATACTGAACTGAACTTCCGTATGACCTATCATCCTCAAACTGATGGCCAAACCGAGCAGACTATCCAAACACATGAGGACATGTTTAGTGCGTGCTCAATGGACTTTAGAGGATGGGATCAAAATATTCCCCTTATTTATTTCTATTATAATAACAGTTTACACTTGAGCATCCAAATGGCACCATATGAAGCCCTATATGGGAAAAGGTGTAGAACACCGACATGTTTGGATGAGGTCGGTGAACATAAGCTGCTTGGACTAGAAATGGTTGATGAAATGGTGGAGAAGGTGAAAACCATTCAGCAGCATATCAAGGCAGTCCAGAGTCGACAGAAGATTTATGCAGATAATTGATGACGAGACCTTGAGTTTAAAGTTGGAGACATGGTTTTTCTACGCATATCTCCGTGGAAGAAGCTCATGAGGTTTTGAAAGAAAGGGAAGTTAAGTCCAAGGTACATTAGCCCCTTCGATATTCTTGATTGTGTCGGGGCTGTAGCCTATCGACTAGCACTTCCACCTACTATGGCTAATTTACATGATGTATTTCACATATCCCACTCAAGGAATTACATACCGGACCCTTAACATTTACTCTCTTCTGAGGTGGTACAATTTGAAGATGATCTTTCTTATGAGGAGCAACCAGTTAAGATCTTAGATCGTAGAGAAAAAGTTCTACAAAATATGACAATTCCCCTCATCAAGGTGTTGTGGAGAAACCACAAGTTTGAAGAAGCGACTTGGGAATCAGAGGAAATGATGATGCTGAGTTACTGACATCTGTTTTAGTGTGGGAAAAGGAAAATTTTGAGGGTGAAATTTCTTATGGGGGGAATACTGTTACGACCCAAAGTTTCATTAATGGAAATCCCTCGTGATCTAATTAAATGTCTCTTTATGTTTATATAAAGTGTCAACTTCTTTGGTTTTATGTTATGAATTTTGACCATTGCTAATATAGTCGTTGAACAGTGATCACATTATTAGTATAAATATAGGGCTTTAACAAATATAAATTTACTCAGACAAAGGAAGCGATGGCCTCATCCAGTAGAATTGCCCCATACGAAGCCCATTTCTCGGAGCTTGGAAAAAAGGTGGTGTCCTTGGACATCGCTCTTGACCAAGCCCAAGCTGAGCTTCACCACGTCAAGCTTGAACGGGACCGTATACGAGAAAAGTGTAAGTTGATAGAGATTATCACTCAAGCAATGTAAGCTAAGCCACCCCAAGAGTCTATCACCATCACACACCTTACCCTTAGGTCTTATGCGACTGTTTTAAGGGGTTATGTGACAAATTGATTGTACTATGTTCATGTACATTATTTTTGTGTATATAATAATGTATATACTTTATTGCCATCATTGATACATTTTAAATAGTTTATAAAGTACAAATAGTGTTTATAGTTATTATTTAATTTAGAATTATTTTTTATTAAATTAATGGATTTTTTTTGAATTAAATATTATTTTAATAAAATATTATTATTAAATTAATTTTTATTAAATATAAATGATCTTATAATTTTATGAATGCAATTATAATTTTTATTATGTTTTGAAATCCATTTCTGTCAAAACCCGTGAATTTTCGATAACTGTCGGTTTTTATTTTAAAAGTGAAAATTAACATATTTAGAAAATTATTTAGATAAAATAAATATTATTTCTGGAATCAGGATGTCTAAATTATCCAATGGTGAATTTTTCATAATTTTTTGAGACAGACAAATTTTTGGGTAAAAATTAAATACCGTTTAAATAAATAATGTGTATTATGACATCATAATGACCCAATAGTGATGTAATAAAATAATATAATCTTTATGTTCGGACAATATATGTTTTATCATTAAAATAATGTGATTTTGGGTTTGTTTTACTTACTTTTCAATGAATTAATGGGCCCCTAAATACTTATTAAACACCTTGTCTTTTTAAGTTAATTTTCCTTGGAGTGTGACTCACCTCCACATAAGAAACCTTATTATTTTAAGAAGTTCGTACTTTGGCCTTATAAAATATTTTTTTCCTCTTCCCTTTGCCAAAAACCATGGGCATAAACCATGGGATGTTTTGTGTATTTGATTAATTTAATATAAGGGGTCCCAAAGCTAAATAATAAAGAATTCACTCAACTTTCCTATATAAACCCACCCAAGCTCCCACATCCTCCTCACTCAAAGCCTTTGGATTTCTTCCAACCTCTTCTCTAATATCTCTATAATCCTCCCAAGGTTTCCCATTCTCCCAATAAGCCTCTCACAAGCCTCTCTTTAGCCTTTGGAAGAACACTTCCAAGTAAGGGTTTTTCTTCCTTTCTCATTTTTGTCAATTTTCATTAAGTTGTATTGCCCTTTTAATTTCAATTACGAATGTTGGGGTATGTTGTCGGACCTCCCCCATACTACCCTATTATTTTTTTAATTATGGGATACCCCTTTATCTCTCATTAAATGTCTCCCATGTACACCCGTTACTATGCCAAAATTCCGAAAGAAACTTCTCTCTTTTCTTTTACATTCAAGCAATAATTTTGTATCATGAATCTAAATTCCATTAAAATTATTGGGACATGTATATATATGACTTTCTTCCTTTACATTACATGTAAATATGATTAGGAACCACTTTCTCTCTCATCAACCATTTTTATGAATTCTTATGTCATGCCATTACGCTGCCGAAATCGCTTTGATTTTCTAAGCCAGTGTCATTGTGTAGTGAATACCATGCCCATTTCTCCATCAAGGGTATTCACCTTTATACACATTTACTTATTGATTATAAAGTTTCATGTATTAATTCCACATTCCTTTATTGTTGAATAAATTATTAGGTTTTATGAATCCATGTTTTATGATCCATGTGGCACACTTATGCATGAAATGAAATGTTTAAGAAGGGTGCACCCTTATAGAACTCCAATGCATTGGGTAAAGTATAGTATCATGATACGCCATGTGTAATAAGTGTTGAATCATGCTAATTCAAGTGAAATGAGGTTTTACTCATGCTTCATGTGCAATGAGGATTTACTCATGCTCTATGTGCAATGAGCCTTGGCTCATGCTAATTCCATGTTAACTGTTGTTGCCACATTTCCATGTTATGATTATCATGCTTTATCATGCATTTATGTTCATGTTTCTCTTATTATCTATTGATATGCCTATTGTCTAACATGTATTGTACTCCTAATGTTATTCCATGTGTATTCCCTTACTAGGATTTGTATCTCACCCTTTTCTTATGCATGTCCTTAGGTTATCCCATGCAATGCTAAGTACGAGGGAATGTAGTGGTCATGTAAATGAAGTTTTCAATAAAGATGTCGTATTTCATGTTTAAGATTTTATGTAATGATCCTAAGCCCAAAATACACTAAACCTCTCGATCTTATTTGTTGAATCAAGTGATGTTTTATGTAATAAATCACGTTTAAGTTTGTAATAAAAGCAGGGTTTTCATACCCTATCTGCACATCCCTAACTAACTGAACAAGTGGGGGAGTTTCCGTAAGAGACTGAAGAAAAGCTGCTCCACCTCAATCCACAGTGGATATCTGCAAAGCAGAATGCTGCTTCATCTCTTCACTTAGGAGTTGTATACTATATCTTCTGCTGAGTGCATCTACTACAACATTCCCCTTCCCAAGATTATAGACTCTCTTGAAGTCATTGTCCTCAAGGAACTCAAGCCAACATCACTTTCTTAGGTTCTAGTCCTTCTGAGAGAAGATATACCTGAGACTTTTGTGATTATTAAACACATTAAATTTCTCGCCCATCAAGTATTGTTTCCTCATATTTAAGGTGAATACCACTACTACTATATCTAGATCATGTGTAGTGTAGTTCTGCTCATGTTGTCTCAGCTATCATGTACCATAAGAGAAAACTATTCGCTCCATCATCAGGAAACATCTGAGTCTAGTCCCTGATGCATCGCATTTGACTACGTACCATACGCCCTCCTCTGGTAGGCTCAAGACGAGGGCACATGTCAGCCTCTACCTCAGCTCATGAAAACTTTGTTGGAATCTCTCTAACCACATGAATGGTTTCCCCTTCTTCTTCAATATTGGAAGAGATGCTTCAACTCGTGAGAAATATGGCACAAACCTTTGGTATTATCTGGAAAAACTCAAGAAAATGTGTATCTCCATCACACTTCGGGGTGGCTCCCAAGAAAGTACCACCTCAATTGTTTCTAGATCCATTGTGACTCCAGCCTCTGAGATAACGTGTCCCAGAAAGTGATCATATTGGATCCAAAACTTTCACTTTGAGAGAATACAATAAATAAGGTTCTCTTTGAGTGTGTCTAGTACTACCTTCAAATTATAGGCATGATCCTCCCCAGTAGTCGAGTAGATCGGAATGTTGTCGACGAAGACTGCTGCAATTAAATCAAGGTATGGTGAAAAGATCCTGTTTAGGAGTCCCATGAACACTGTTGGATCATTGGTCACACCGAATGGCATAACCAAGAACTCGTAGTGGCAGTACTGACATCTGAAAGCTGTCTTATGCACATCCTCATCTCATAATCTGAGCTTCTGATAGACTGATCTGTTATCTATCTTTAAGAACCATTGTTCTCTTTTCAGCTTATTGAAGAGGTCTTCAATCCTCGATCTTGGGTACTTTTTCTTCACGGTAACCTGGTTCAGGCTCCGATAGTCGACATAAAGTCCCAAGCACCCATTCTCCTTCTTGGCGAACAAAATAGGGGATGCCCAAGGAAAAACCCTGGGCTGAATGAATCTCATCCCCTGTAAGACATCCAGTTGTACCTGAAGCTCACAAAGATCTATGGGAGCCATCTGATACATTGGAGTAGTTATCGGTGTTGTCTCGGGGTACGAGTCAATGTAAAATTCCTCTTTTATATGAGGAGGTAGACCCAAAACATAATCAGGGAAGACATCCATGTTCTGGTCCACCACTACAGGATAACTCAGACTCTCAACATCAACTACTCTAAGGGTAAGGCTAGCCAACTGATGAGTGACCGGCTGCACTATCTTCGGGGTAAGTCTATCCTTTGTTGCAAAGGCTCCATTCCCATAGGTGAAGGTAAACCTAGTCCCATCTGTACGGACACACCACACATTGCGCCTAATATAGTCAATCTGATTATGGACTGTAGACAACTATTCCATACACAAGACGACATATTAAGGCCTCAAAACTGCTACTAGGAGATCATAGCCGAATCTATCACCTCTTGGAGTAAGCTCGCACTGCCGCCACCATTGTGTAATCTTCGAATCCACTCCTGTAGGAGTATCTAGCCGTAAGTATTGATCGAACTGCTCCATCAGAGTAACCGGAGTGCTGTGTTTGTCGGCCTCAACAACCTGGAGCTGAGATCACCCATGTCATCCTGCTCCATGTGTTCTGGGTCGACCACTTGGTTGTGGTGGCAGTAACATCTTGAATCGCCACCCACCACCAGCTACAAGGCTAGCTAATCTGCCATGTCCCCCTTCTTCCTGCTGACCTCCTCGGCCAAATCTCTATCTCTTCCTAGGTGGCCCCTCGGCCATCTACTGATCATCCTTACGGCAGGTCGGACAGTCACGAGCCATGTGACACTGCCCAACGCATGCGTAACACTACCCACTCCTGGCATGACTGGCTCTTCCTCGGGTGCCTCACACAACCGAACCTAAATGATGTTGTCGTCCACCTGTAGGTCTGGTCCTCTTGGACCTCTATGTCATCTGTCTGCTGCATGCTGTAGAAGACTCTGTTACATGATGACTGGTAGTGGGTCTAACTGCTGGTGACGGCTCAGCAAGGAAACTATCTACTAGGAGTGCTCTCTCAAACACCCCGGCCTGCGTCAGGATGCTGAGTGAGATCATCAAAGCCCTGATCTCCCACCTAAGTCCCTGATCAAAGGTTCGAGCCTGATGAATGTGTCCCGCACTATATAAGTGGAGTATCATGTGAGGTCAGTGAACCTCACTGAGTAATGAGTCGCAGTCATGCTGCCCTGCTATAGATGAAGAATCTTTTATAGACGCATTGGGAGAAGAGTTGCTGGGACAAACTCTTCCCAAAACAATCTCTCGATTTTTACCCAGTGAAGTGTCACCTCGTCATGAACCTGGAGCATAATGCTCCACCATCTGCCTGTTGCTGCCTATAGAAGGCTGGCAATAAGGGTCACCATGAGATCAGATGGTGTCCCTAACAGTCAAAACACTCTCACCACAACCTCTATACTATCCTAAATGGCATGTGGTTCCATCTCTCCCCTGACCCTGGGTGGCCTTTGGTGCTGCAACTTGTGCAACACGCTCATGTAGCGTGCACCCTCTGCTTCTGGTGCAGGTGGCATCAGTGGAAAAACGTGTAATGGTACTGGTAGTGCCTCCAATGGTGCTTCTACTTGAAGAGGGCCCTATACTAAGGCCTCTTCACTCGGTTGGATATCAGTGAGTAATAAAATCATAACACTATCTGGCTATCTCCTTGGAGGAAACCTGAAAAGAAACAGGTGAGCCACAGTCAAAAAGTTATACCCATTGAACTGACTCAAAGAGTACACAAAGAAAACCTATGAAAACACATAGGTAGTCATTGTTTTCATGCACTAATTTAGAAATCAGAATTTAGGGTCCTAGTGTATTGATACGTCAGTCGATACACCAACACTAGACTACCTAAACTAAAAACCTCACTCAAAACGCTTAAGAGTATTGCTTCACACAGAAAATATTAGAGTCCTAGTTTTTTTTGTAGAATCGACTCCTCTGATAAACATTTTCCATGACCCATCCCATTGGGCCCATGCTGTGACTACCCCACACCCAGCTTCCATAGGCTAGGGGCTGGAGACTAGAACCGAAGATGTTTTCCCTAAAACTTGGAAGAAATTTCCTTTGTAACCTATAAGCAACAACAACCAAGTACGGAACAAGATATTAACTCAAATAAGCTGAATAGTAAATATAGTGAGTACATTAAGTAAAAGGGGTAAGATTACAAGCCCAACTAGTAAGTACAAGAAACTAAAATTACAAGTAAACTGGAACAGATCCTGTGAGAAACCTCCATGGATCCTACCTGATGGGTAGGTACATCTCTCGATCATTCATATCTGTGGTACTCCTCATCTAAGGTACACCTCTGAGCTACCTCGAGTCCTGATACTCTCATCCTCAATCAGCGATGTCCCTCATCTACACCAAACACAATGAGGTGCAGGCATTGCCCATTCAAGGGTGAGTATAATGATACTCAGTGGCACCCCGAGACTCTCAAGGTCTCACAAAATCCACAAAGGATAAACCACCAAGTATGAAGTCAACTGATAACCCAACTTAGGTATATGCGTATAAATATACCTAAGTTATCAAGTATACCAATCGAAATTATATTAGGGTAAATTTTTTGTACTTTTCTGATAACATTCATATTTTGATGAATAATGAAAATTTCTAAATATTAATTGAAAACAACATTTTAAATCAAAATAATTAATAGGGATAAATTATGAATTTGAGTGATTTTATAGTTTAATTAGATTATATTTTTACCATTTAATCCAATGTTGGTCATTGGACTTTATTTCATGTTTAAACTGGACATAATCAAGTGTCAGTCTTTTGATAGTTATTATTTCATAATAACACAGTTTTTGTTTTGACAATTGGAAATAATTTTAAATTAATTTCTGCCACTTCTGTGTTTTGAATTTAGAAAACTGGATTCAATATTTAGAATCAGGAGTTCCAAATTGTGTTAATATGTAACTTATATTTTTAGATATTTTGAATAATTACTTCGCTAAATATTTTATTTACCATGGTTAATGGGTAAATCCGGTAAATAAGGGTAAAAAAATAATATTATAACAATATTAAATTACCCTAACACGTGTCCAAACCCTATTAGTTAATACATGTCCAACTATGGGAATCTTTGGGTCGATTTAGGGACCCCATGGAGTCACATGTAAGTTATAATGACACTTTATATTGATTAAGTTAAAGAAAATACAAAAATGTCACAAGCATATATATTTTAGAAAAACAATTTTTAAATAGGGTTATATATGTTATATTTTAGACTATAAATATTTATTAGAAATATAAAAATATTTACTAAATAATGGTATTTTATTTATAAATTTTATACATTTAATAATTAAATTTATTTATGACACAATAACGATGCAGTATTTTACTTATTAATGAAGGAATAAAATAATTGGTATTATAAATGTTAAAATAAATATAATATAAACGTTTTGATGACATCCACGAATTTTATTGCTTACTATGACATGTTAGGATTTCTTGAATGAGATGTTTTCAATATAACAAAGTTTTTCAAAACCTTATAAAAAAGAAATTATTAAATATTATCAAAATTGACATAAAGAAGTTGTTAAAATAAATATTATATTATAAATTGATATAATATTTATAAAAATATAAGGTTCTTCCAAAGGACTTATATAATGATAGTTGTATTATTAATGAACCACTTTGGGTTATCTTGGAAGTATATAGTATGTTTAGTAACCATAGAATATAAAAATAATATAGACATGGTAAATGTCAATCTATTTAACTGAGATTTAAATATAAAATTTAAGGGTAATATAGTGACCCAAACCTGTCTAAAACCTATTAGTTGAGTGTTTTTCGACCCATCTCCACATTATCCATTAAATAATCCATTTTGGAGCCATTATAAACCGAAAATGATTTTATTATAAAATAATATTTTATGTTTTTTCTAAGGTGCCCCACACCCCTCTTATAAAAGGGCACTCTCCCTTCTCACTAATTCACACCATCAAAGACATTTTTCTCAGCCAAACCCTACCCAAATATCCTCACAACTTCCCTCACATAATTTTATAGGCCATATTTTGATCATAAAGCCAACCTAATGAGCTATTTTGATCAAAACAAAAGGAAGAATCCGAAGAAGAGGTAATAATTTCACCACCCTCTTTCAAGTTATTTTCTTCTTCCACTTCTTCATTCTTTGTTATTTCCATAATAAAATAATAACTTCCATATCTTATATATAAAGTGATGTTATTATAAATATGGTACAGCCATATTCATTATTCTATCCATTTTTTGAATAAAATGTTACAATATGTGCGTACATACAGATTACCATCTCCACGTCGTGGGGTAATTATTATTCAATACATTATTATTTGGATGGGTATAATAATGATGTGTAATTTATGTAAATAATAAATATAACATTATAATTATTGTGTATATATGATATACCATGTAATTATATATTATTTTAACATCAAAAGACTGATATTGTCACTCGTGCGTACGTACGAACTACCGTCTCCACGCACGCGATTAGATTCAATCCCCATCGTATCCTTTCAAGAATAATTTTAATTTGATGGTTAAAAATAATGTTTAAATAATTAATATAATTCTGTATATGAATAAGATACATCCTATCTATAACAAATATGGATCACATAACAAAGAATATAATGGAAAACGAATCTGTTAACACCGGAAACGGCGATAATACTATGATATTTTTAACAAATCAATGTAAAAAGATCATATATGATATCATATTAATGTATATGATTATTTTATAATTCAATAATAATTATTTCACCATTATACATTGGGTTAACCTACTCTTGACAAAGGAAAAATTACAAAGTTATGGGTTTCTTATCTCACTTTTAAATCCATGATATTTCCATTGTTCACCACTTATTTTTTGCATGTGGTGTGTGTACTTCCCATGATTGTATTCATTGTGTAACATAATTTAATTTATGGAAATTTACGTCATCATTGTTGATCCTTCTTTCGTGGGTGTATGTTTCATAAGTTACCAAATCGATAAGGGAATTTGAAATTTTAATTTCCACTCATTCAGCTTTACGCATACTTCATTGATTATTTTACTGCAAGATTATGTGTGTAACAACTATTCATTTACTTATGTCATAATTTCCAATCACATTTTTGTGGATATACATTTTTTATACATATAATCACTCCATTGATAAATTATCAAGTCATTGATATGCACTTGATAAGAGTAATTTTAACTCAATCTCCATTTGTTGAGTTAAATATCCAATTCATTGGTGTTGTTTTTACAAGAATATGTGTGAATGTACTCTGATTGATTTACACTGAATATCCTATCATATTGAGTGTTTTTATATTTGGCACACATAATTATGTTGTTTATTTATCATTAACCTAAGGATACGGTCTTTATATGATATTTCATTTCAATTTACATTCCCTTCAAACTTCATTGTTGTTATATGAAAATTCACTTTTATGTGGTGTATATAATGTACTTTGACATATTATATAATGAGTCCCTTTATTCTCATGATATTATAATGTTTTGATTACCTCAATTATTTGTATTCATGTGTCTCTCTTTTGGTTAGGAACTCTAACTAAAATATCATTTTAAATGTTTTAATGATTTATTATTCCAAATCATTCCCATTAATGTCCATGTTTTAAAAATAGTTTTAAGGAAATATTTATATTGAAATTAATTTTTTCAAATCAAAATTCCTTTTAAATGTTTCAAAGTGGTATGGTAAACATTGATTCAAAAATCTATTTTTAATTGGCTTCTTGACAAATACTGTGACTTTTAAATGATTTCAAAAAAGGGGGATATTTCACTCTCATAGTTTTGATGATTATTTACATCTATGTCAAAATCATTCATTTTTCTTGATTGAGGTTAATATGATAAAATACAATATTCCATATTGTATCGAATGAGTTATGTTTGAATTTGGATGTGCTATTTTTATACCATTCATGGTTTGTGGTTAAAGTATTGACAATTTGTATGCTAGTTTTAATATGAATGTTTTTGTTATGTTTAAACCTATTAATATGAGGAATGCATTGGACTTTTAAGTGATGGGTGGAGCCCTCTATAGCTACTCGATGCATCGGTAGGTCTCATGAGACAAACTAGTGCCTTGGAACAAGGCCTTGAAAATATCTTATATGAAGTCTTGGCACGAGGTCTCGACTATGTGGTTATGATAGTATGGCATTATGCATTCCATCATTATGAAATTAGTTATTGATATTACATGTGATTATTAGACTAGTAGAATATCCATTTGAATAAGTAAATGGAATTATTTCGTTTTATTTTATCCATATTATGCTGAAGTTCATGTTTAAAAGGCTTTGGTTTTAGGTATACATTGTCTTAAATGTTTATGCTTATTTATGAATGTTTCCACTATAATGTTATCCATACTGAACATCTCAGATCACCCCATTCTATGTTTTATTTTTTCCAGTATGGAAAGAAGTATATTATGACTAACCTCCAGGGATAGTCTATGGGATCTCAGTGTTGTATTTGGAGATAATGTAGTTGTAGCTTTCCATTTAATGCTGTAATATAAAGCTTATGAATATATCTAGTACTTCCAAGTCTACTAATCTAATCGGTCTTTCGAGACATGATATTTTATGATCATGCCAAAGATATTTAATAATGCACCAACTCAAGGTTTCTGGGGTCTGGGCTTTACAGTTGGTATTAAGGGAAGTTTAGTATAAACCTTGGAAACTAGATTTAGATAAACCCTGATTAGAACACATAGCCCTAAGATAGACGTTGAGGATTAGTATAGAAGAACTTCCTAGAATTTTAGTATTGTATAGATATTGTGAGTTTTCACATGAATATATCTCTATCTGGATATGAGAAAGTAGAGGCGGCTCTGGCATAGATGCACATAGGGGTAAAACACAAAAACACCACTTTGATCTAGACTCGAACGGGAATTGGTGCACGAAAATGGGCATTGCTACACTCTTAGTTACGACACTCCTGGGGGATATCCATAAGATAATTTATATTTTCTTTATAAAAATATTTTAAGTATTTTAATATAAGATGAGAATAAATGACCTTGTTTAATCATAAGGTGTTTTATATTGAGAATATGGTGTCATGATATTCTTTAAATGATTTTATGACTACTGTTACTCACACAATGATTTCTGGTTTTAGTCAATGGCTGGATTCCAAGGAAGTCATAGTAAATTTGGGAATGATGTACAAGGTGGGAACAGTGGTGGAAATGAGAAACTAAATGGAATGTTGACAGGCGTAGTGATATCATGTTCATTTCAAATCAGTTTTCCAAAAATATGATCAACAATATATATATTAACCAAATCCTGGACTCATCCAATAAGAGAAAGGTGATGAATGATAAGAGCTCCAGTAGTGGATACCATAGAGAGAAGAATACTCAATTTCCATCATGTAGGAAATGTGGAAGGAGACACCCAAGAATGTGTCTCAATGGAATAATGAAATAATTTACATGTGGCAAAGAAGGACATAAAGCGAATAATTGCAGAAGAAAAGTGAAGAGTATTATGGAGGAAAATAAAAATGGTCCCAAAAGTCCATTTACATTCATTTTCTATAAATTTAGGTGACCTAGCCATTACCTGAGTGAATGCCCTATTCTATAGGATATTTTCTTAGTCAAAGAAGAATCTATGTGGAAATAAATTGATAGAGAAATGTTAAATAGTATTAGTGCTCCTTGTTGATGGGATTACTTTGGTATAATTTTCTATTGTATTTGTAACCCTACAGTTTTCCATGTGAGAATGATATTGGAGGAAGAATTATTTTTTCTATTGTGGATATAGTTATAAAAAACCATTAGGTTTTACATGATCATTGGGTTTGAGGAAATTACAACTTATTATATTTTGGGATGGAAATTCAAGTTATGAGATAACATTTGTGGTTAAATTATTTTATAGTTATTTTGAGGAATTTATCACATTTTGGGAATGTCATAAAATATTATTTTTTAAAAAGTTCATTATGAAAATCGTGTGACAACCCGTCACGTCGGACAAAGCTGTGGGAACAAAACCCACAACCAAAGTGCGATTGAAATTTATCTTCTACCACTGGACTATGTGAAGTCCCCGGTTAGTGTGACTAATTATTTTTAGTTAAGTGATTTTATTGATCAATAATATGTTTATTTTGGATCTTATGTCAATACAAATGAATACCCTTAGAATAGAAAAATGATTTGGTGATTAAGTGATAAATGTTATTTTATAAGATGTTTTCTTTTTGGGAACACTATATGCCCAATGAAAATAGAATACTATGGGATTTCATTTAATGAGTAATGGTGGATTTTTATCTATTTTTTATTGTTTATTTGTAGTGATTTTAGTTATTTATGTAAACGATTGACCTATAATAGAGAATATGTGATTAGGTTAATTACTTTTAATTATGTGACTTTAAGAGTTGTTGATGTCATTTGGATATACAATTTAACATGGAAGAATACATAACCAAATTCTTCAAGGTTTTGGGTATCAATATTAGTTTGGATTATATTAAAGGATTTTAAGAAAAATTATTTATTGAATGATTTTTATTTATCTTTGGGGTATTATTGGTTTAATTTTTGAAATTAAGATTAGTGTTTCTTTCTCTAATAGAATATCATTTTGGGAGATCATCAGATCTTATAATAACCGTTTTGGGTTTTATTAATCTCTAAATACAAGGTAAATATATTGTTTATCCATCTTGGATCATGGGATTCTATAGAAGTTTATTGTAGCTCATCCAGTGTTACCAAGTCTTCTTGAATACTCATCCTTTAAAAAAATTAGTTAGAGGTAGAAGTTTTTAAAGAATGAAACTCATCTTAAAAAGTATGTATATCTATTTATGTTCTTAGTCAATATCATAAATTAATTCCACATATTTATGTAATTTAACTTAAAACAAAAAGATTGTTGTCCTTTTACTTTTCCTACTGGGAGACTAATGATCATTTTTCCCATCACAATTTTGTGGTTTTCTTATTATTAACATTCTCCAGATCATGTTTTCTATCCCTCTCCATCCGAACCTGACAATTATTTTATCATTCATATCTATTTTTTTCAACATGGAATCCTAGTATAGGTTTTCTCAGGTGACCTTTGTACTTCTCTTTCATTATTTTAAAGTGATAGTTGTATTGAATCTTTTTCCGATGTGGGATTTTCCATTATATTCCCAAGCCCAAATTTAAAAATTTCGAGAACACAATTTATTTATGGAGGGAAGAATGTAACACCCCAGGATTCCATGGTACACTTCTCTTTAAGTTATACAGTAGCATGTATTGTACGCAACTTCGAGTTCTTACACAGCACAACCAATCAAACTAGCCGTTATGAACAGTAATACCCACATTTTGAAATTTTATAAATTTAATATTTCAAAATGGGCTAAATTTGTGGATTCATAATATTGAAATTATCTTAGGGTGAATTTTTCATACATTTCTGATAACATTCATATTTTGATGAATACTAAAAATTACTAAATTTTTATTAAAAACAACTTTTTTAATCGAAATACTTAATAGTGGTAAATTATGAATTTGAGTGAAATTAAAGTATAATTAAATTATATTATTACCATTTTATCCAATTTGTTCATTGGGCATAATTTCACATTTAAACTGGAAATAAGCAAGTGCCAATCTTTTGATAATTATTATTTCTTAAAAACACGCTTTTTGTTTTCACAACAGGAATTAATTTCAAATTAGTTTCCGCCACATCTGTGTTTTAAATTTAGAAAAATGGATTCCATATTTAGAATCATGAGGTCCAAATTTTGTAAATAGGTAAATTTTTTCAAGACATTTTGAATAATTACTTCGGTAAATATTTTATTTACCATGGTTAAAGGGTAAATCCGGTAAATAAGTGTAAAAAATATTATTATAATAATATTAAATTACACTAAAACGTGTCCTAGCCCTATTGTTTAATACATGTCCAACCATGGGCATATTTGTGTCGATTTTAGGAACCCATGTAGCCACTTGTAAGTGATAATGACACTTTATATTAATTATGTTAAAGTAAATACAAAAATGACATAAGCATATATCTTTTAGAAAAACAATATTTACATAGGGTTATATAGGATATATTTTAGACTATAAATATTAATTATAAATATAAAAATATTTCCTACATAATTGTAATTTATTTATAATTTTTAGACATTGAATAAATAAGTTTATATATGACACAATAATGATGCAGTATTTTCCTTATTAATGAAGGAATCAAATAATTGGTATTATAAATGTTAAAATAAATATAATTTGAATGTTTTGATGACATCCACGAATTGTTTTTGTTAATATGACATGTTAGGATTCCAAAAATGAATCTTTGTAGAATTAATAAAGTTGTTAATAACTTAGAGAAAATAAATTTTAAAATAGTGTCAAAATTGACATAAAGGAGATGTTAAAAACAATATTATATAATAAATTAATATAATATTTTTAAAAATCTATGTTTTGGGAAAAGGACTTATATAATGATTTATGTATCATTATTTAACCACTTTGGATTCTCATTTATGTATATAGTACGTTTATTAACCATTAATATAAAAATACATATAGACATGGTAAATGTCAAACTATTTAACGAAGAGTTAAATCTAAATGTTAAGCTATATATAGTGAACCAAACCTACTTAAAACCTATTGGTTGATTGGTCTTCAACCTATCCCCACCATATAATTTAAATAATCCATTTTGGTTCCATTATAAACCAAAAATTATTTTATTATAAAATAATATTTTCAGTTTTTCCTAAGGTGCCCCTCAACCATCTTATAAAATGGAAACCCCCCTTCTCTATAATTCACACCTTCAAATCCATTTGGCTCGGACAAACCCGAACAAAATATCCTCCCAAAATCCATAAATTAATCCCAGAAACCTTTGTTTGTTCATAATGCCAATCTAAGGAGCCTTTTTGATCAAATCAAAATGAAGAACCCGAAAAAGAGGTAATAATTTCACCACCCACTTTCATGTTCTTTTCTTCTTCCACATCTTGATTATTTGTTATTTAAACTCTAAAATAATAACTATAGTATATAATATATAATGTGATTTTATTATAAATACGGTACAACCATCTTCATTATTATATCCATCATTTTAATGACATGTCACTATATATGCGTACTTATAAATTACCGTCTCCACGTCGTGGTGTAATTGTTATTCAATAAATTATTATGTGGATGAATATAATAATGATGAGTAATTAATGTAAATTATAAATACAACATGATAATTATTAGGTATATATGATATAACATCCAATTATATATTATTTTAATATCGAAATAATAATATTGTCGCTCGTGCGTATGTACAGACTACCATCTCCGCGAACGTGATTAGATTTATTCCACATCATATCCATTCATGAATAATTATCATTTTATGGTTAAAAATAATGTTTAAATACATAATATAATTCTGGATATGAATAAGATACATCTCATCCATAACAAATATGGCTCACATAACAATGAATATAATGGAAAACGAAACCGTTAACACCAAAAACGATGATAGTACTAATATATTATTAACAAATCAATCTTAAAATATCATATATGATATAATATTAATGTATATGATTATTTGATAATTAAATAACAATTATTTCACCATTATACAAAATTATAACCTACCCTCAACCAAGGAAAAAGTTCATTGTATGGTGTTTCGTATCTCACTTTTAATTCTGTGAGATTTTCATTCTTCCCCACTTATTTATTGCTTGTGGTGTGTGTACTGCCCTTGATTTTATTAATTGTGTAATATACATTAATATTTGGACATTTACATCATCATTGTATGATCCTTCATTCTTGGGTGTATTTTTCATAAGTTACCAAATCGATAATGGAATTTTAAATTTCAATTTCCACTTATTCGTCGTCATGAATACATCATTGATTATTTTACTCCAAGATTATGTGTGGAATTACTATTAATTTTCTTATGTCATAATTCCCACTCCCCTTTTTGTGGATATACTTTTTGATACACATAATCACTTCATTTTTAAATTCTAAAGTCATCGATATGCACTTGATAAGAGTAGTTTTATCTCAATCTCTATTTGTTGAGTTAAATATCCAATTCATTGGTGTAGTTTTTACAAGAATATGTGTGAATGTCCTATGATTGATTTACATGGAATATCCAATCATATTGAGTATATTTATATTTTTCATTCATAATTAGGTCGTTTATTTATCTTTAACCTAAGGATATAGTCTTTATAAGAGATTTCATCACAATTTACATTCCTTTGAGACTTCTTTGTTGTTATAAGCCAATTCAATTTTATATGGTTTATATAATGTACTTTGACATAGTATATCATGAATCACATTATTCTCAGGATATTACAATGTTTTGATTTCCTCAATTATTTTTATTAAAGTGTCTCTCTTTTATTTAGGTTCTCTAACTAAAATATCAGTTTATATGTTTTAAGGATTTATTATTTCTAATCTTTCTCATTAATTTCCATGTTTGTAATAAAGTTTTAAGGAATAATTTATATGGACAATAAAGTTTTCAAATCAAAATTCCTTTTAAAATTTCAATGTGGTATGTGACACTTTGATTCAGAAATCTATTTTTAAATGGATTCTTAACAAATAGTGTGACTTTTAAATGATTTCAAGAAAATGGGGGTTATTTATCTCTAATAGTTTTGATGATTATTTTCATCTATGTCAATATCCTTCAATATTTTTGATTGAGGTTAATCTGATAAAATACAATCTTCTATATTGTATCAAATGAGTTATGTTTGACTGTGGTTGTGCTATTTTTTTTTACCATTCATGGTTTTTGGTTAATTTATTGACATTTTGTATGGTAGTTTTAATAATAATGTTTATGTTATGTTTAAACCTCTTCATTTGAGGAATTAATTGGAGTTAGAATGTGATGGGTGGAGCCCGCAATAGCTCCTCGATGCATCGGTATGTCTCATGAAAGAAACTAGTGTATTGGCACCAGGCCTTGACAAAATCTTATTTTTAGTCTTGGAATGAGGCCTTGACTATGTTGTTATGATAGTCTGGCATTATGCATTCCATCATTTTGAACATGGTTATTGATATTGCATGTGATTATTAGACTAGTAGAATATCCATGTGAATAAGTAAATGGAATTATTTCATTTTATTTTTTCCATATTATGTTGATGTTCAAGTTTAAAAAGAATTTTTTTTAGTTACACATTACCTTAAATGTTTATGATTATTTATGATAGTTTTCGCTATAATGTTATCCTTACTGAGCATATGAGATCACCCCTTTCTATGTTTTATTTTTCCCTGGATGCAAAGAAGTATATTATTACTTACCACCATGGATATTCTATGGGATATCAATTTAGTATATGGAGACAATGTTATTGTAGTTTTCTATTTTATGATGTAATAAAAATGTTATGAATGTTTCTATTATATCCAAAGATACTAAACTAATCGGTACTTTGAGACTTGATATTTTATGAAAATTCCAGTGGTATGTAATAAAGCACCAACTCTGGGCTTCTGGGGTCGAGTCGTTAAAGGGGCTGGGGTCGGCGAGGTCGCAGGGCGGTAGAGCGCAGCGGGGTGGCATGGCATCATGCCTTCACCGACGACATGCTTGACCAACCGCCCTTCATTCGTCGCTTTCTTTATGGTCGGGCGTGGTGCTGGCCACAGTTCTCGAGCTCCACCGGTTCCAACCAATGGTACCGGTCACCCTCACCATCACGAGGAAAACACAAATAATGAAGAACATAGGATGGGTCGAGCCATTTTTGTTTGTCCTGCACACTCCGCGTTAGAGCGTTATCATACAAATCAAGGAAAATTGATTCAATGCGAGAGGGAATTAACATGGATCAATTTTAAACACACCCCTACCAGGTTCTTTTGTTGATGTCGATGAGGAGGGAAGGATGGTCATAAATTGATGACGTTCTACATTGGTTGACTCCAAAAGGGGCTTCCGATCCGGATCGGGGTCGGTTTCCTCATTCTTCAATCTCTGGTGGTTGTTCTTCATTGTGAGGTGATGTACTTCATTGGAGATGAATTTATCCAAGCTCTCCCAAATGCTTTTCCACCCCTCGTCCCAACAAAAAAATATCCATCATAATAGTATATGGTGTCTATTTAGTTTGATGGCATATTTTCAAAATGACTTAATTAATTAATTGATGTGGTTGGCACCATTAAAGTGGGATGATACCAAAGGTCACCTCCATCATTAAAGTGGGATTTCAAGAGGCTTATCACATTAAAGAAAGAGTTAGGGAGTTTGGGTGGTCCCCAGCCTCAAATTTAAATTGGTAGGTTTTGGGATCGGTGGTCCCCACCTCCATAACCTTGCATGGGAGGTTTCATCAAATATAAAAATGATAAATATTTTTTTTTAAATTTTATTCTTCCACGAAAAAACCCAAAATCTAAGATTCACCTTCGACCTACTGGGGTCGAGGTGAAGGTATCCTTAAACGAATACTGGCACTGCGACGTCATTGGTGCCCTCATATTTCAATTCCAAAAAAACGGTTCAAAAGTCACAAAAACCCACTTGTACATTTTCTGAACGTACCCGAAAAATGTTCATATATTCATTTTGGGCACCTCGGGCCTCGGAATTATGCATCATAAATTTCCACGAACTTGTAAAATTTCTATTTAATAAAAAAAATTACATGGAAATTCTGGTTCTTTACAATGATAATCCGCACACATCACTAGATTTTCATATTCTTTTTTAAAGAAAGAGACTGGTGCTACCCATAGAGATGTGATTGACCCAGTGAGACCCATTCATTCTTACTATTAAACTAAAATTTAAATTATCTACACTTTCATAGTTCCATCGAATAAGATGTAAGGGAATTAGGACATGTCCCTTGGAGAGAAAAATTTTAAACTACACTTCACCCAGATAATTTCATAGGAACAAAATATAGAAAGTGGTATGAGACTTTGGGGAAAGTGTTTTACTATATCTATTTAATCAATTACAAATTAAAAAACACTAACATGTAAGATATTGTTCCCACTACTGGTTCCAAAAATCATGTTGTCCCTATCTTTATAACTCTTTATCCTCTCAAGAGATTCCCAATGATGTCTTCAGTTGTAAATCTAACCATTATCCTATAAATAATGATGTGATTCTTACACTTTATTAAAAAATACATACCCAGTATTACATAAAATACATCCATGTCCATCACTATTAAATCCCATTTCTTCTCATCTTCATCAATAGTTATAGAACATGCTCCTCATAAAAATGATTTATATTCTCTTTTACTAAGGGGACTTTGAAATTTTATCACAGATGAAATCATCTCATGTTTTAAACATTGAAAAAGAATATCACGAGAATCTATGAAGTAATATGATGAACTTGTATGAAACAACACTTTAATAAGAGTAAAATTCAACTGAATCAAACCTCTCTCCATAGATGTTCATGCCCAATCATCCAAATTTACCTGCTCATCTCCATACTATTTATTTGTTGGTGCACACAACTATTTGTTTCCATAATGATATTTCCTGTTTTGGGTAGTCATGGAGTTACTAAAATAATCATGGCAAGCACTGTTCAATTGATGATATTGATTATTCTGGCCACATCCTATCAAAACATACGATTCTTATGACACCTAAAAAGTGTCTTGAGTACCTAACCTCAGAGAACTATGAAAATAGTGTGGAATATTCCCCATATTATTATAGTTTTATCAATCTTGGGATTATGTTGTACAATCTCTCATAGTGTAGTCAAGAGAACCACATTGTAAAAAACCCACTTTTCTATTGAGTCATTGAGAAAGGTTCACTAATCAAACTGTCAGATTTTGAGTCCCACCCCCACCATGGAAATATGTGTTCCTCTTCCTTTTTATCCCATTATTAGAGTTCCCACCATTTCTCATGGGTATCAGCATACATCCTCTTCCCACAGTTCATAAGAATATACATTCAGAAATTGTCTCTCTTTTTACCATCTCTATATAATTCATAATACAAAACACCAAAATCGTCAATAAAATCCCTTCCCACAGTCTTTATTTGAATACGCATACCTTCAATGCCACACTTAGTGAAAATTTGGGTTCAATGCACGCTAAATTATTGAATTTAGCCACATATTCTATGAATGAAAGATTATCCATATTCTGACTGAATAAGGCCATCATTCTTTAGATCCCAAACATGTGAGGATATTATTATTTATTGAAAAAATTCCCAGAATTCTCCCATCAATGGTCTTGATCATGGTTAGCCTAGGCCAGTAGGTCCCACCACTGTCATGAATGATCCAAAAGTTTATATATTAACAATTATATTTACAACTATGTAAGAGTCACAATGAAATCCATTATATGATTCATCATATTCAGCCACACCGTTGGCTTTTCAGGTTCATAATAACCCTAGAAAATATGTGGATTATACTTCATGGATTGGATGAAATTATTCACATGTCTTGCCTAATCCCATTGATTTCCTATGTCCACATCTTGAAATGGTTGGATGATACTATGAAGTAGATTTTGTTTCACCTGTTTCCAAGGTGAAACCACATTCTATGTAGCTACTTCAGGTTTGTTTCTACAATGCCTATTGGGTTCCAATTTCTAAAAAAACTACAAAGTCAATAAGGATCAACATCCTGTAACTGACGGATTAGAATTTCGATGTGTATCGCATCATGTGTCACAAGATTTATTTTCAAAATAAAATTCATTTTTTCACATTTAATTTCATTTAAAAAATTTATCTTTCTTTTGAGTATCAAAACATTTTCCAAATATACCAACCATTTCCTTTTCCAAAATCATTGAATTGAAAAAAAATCGACATTTTTCATAATTAAGAAAAATTCATCACATAATATATCATTTTATTGAAATTTAATATGAAATGCCAGTGTGAATTCATTCCTCTAATGTATATCATTCCCATTTCATTATATAAACACAAGACAATGTGATTCTAATTTAAAATAAGTTTCTCCAAAACACATATGTACCCATATCCCTAGTAGCACGATATTCAAAATAATTAGTTTAGTTGTGTATTTCTGTGCTCTACATTTCATGTCCTCACAATACTACTCCTTTCTATGAATTAGTATGATGGAATTTATATGAATGAATTTAACTAAAAAACCATGAAACAGAACACCACATGTTAGGAAAAGACCAAATTACCTGATACTGTTTGTAATAAACCACTTATTCTTATTTGATAGAGAGGGATGTGAGACATTACTATGCCTTAAGAAACATCCCCAAGATACTAAAGGCTAACGATAAATGTCTATGGTATTTAATACAAGTGGTGGATGATTTACCATTTATTAATTCAATCACGATCCAAAAAACATAATCCACCAACCACTAAATAGTTCATGATTTCAAAAAAGACAATAGAACAACATCCATTATAACAACAAAAACCAAGTGTACAATAAAAAAAGATAAAAATAATGTTCAATGTAAACAGTGTAAAAAAGTAAAGTCTCCAAGATTACCACAAGACTCCATGAGTCAAAAGATCCATGCTACAATATCTTAAAAAAATCCCATGTTTCACGGGGTGGTGCTAAAAATATGTCATACTTTACCATTGACTATGTAGGGGAAGATAGCGTCTGTAAAAGCAACAAATTTACAATCTAAGGGTGAGTATAAAACTTATTATGTTTTACCAAATTAATTCACTACTCATGCCATTTGGATAGAACGTTTTTCAAAATTTATATAAAACAATTTATATAAAACAATTCAATAAAATAGTATATATATATATATGTTCCAAAATCCATTTATAACAAAGAGTAATCATGTTATATTTGAACCAATTTTCCAACAAGTCTGATTTTTAGTAAAATAAAAAAAAATAATTCTATAGAAATAATTCTAAATATTATTTAGGAATAACAATTCAATTTCACTTTTTCATACACACAACCATGCATAAAACCTTGACCTTCCTATACTCGTGAGCGGTGAGCTATAATTCCACTAAGAAGTCACTTCCTGGACCACAATGATGGGTGTAGTTCAAGCCCATACCCATACCAACATATTGATGGGGGTCCTTAATTCCCATATCCATCACAATGAATATGAACACACACAAAACCCATACCAAAACCAAGTGTGTTCAACCTATTCAACCCATTTCAGTTAAATTGTTCTTTTTTAAAATCATTACACAAACCAATTCCATAAACTCGTTATATTTTAATAAAATCATTTATTTTTTTAAAAAAAATTAATCAAATCCATTTAACATAATTCTAGAAAAAATCCATTATAAAATATTCTTATAAAAATGATATATCTAGTTCATTACTCAAGAAGACCAATTTTACAAAATTCCAAAAGGTAAAATTCAAGAAGTTTACTATCATTAAAAAAATAAAATTCATAATTATTTTATCATAATGTAATAAAGTAAATATAATTACAATCATTTATACTATGAGGATTCATGATTGAATCTTCCTACCTTTAGTGTTTTTTTTAAAATGGTAAACATATAAAAAAACATTGACAAAAGGAGATAATAATTCCATGATACTAACTTTTATCTCATCACCTATCAACAACAGCGAAAAATAAAATCATATATTGCATCCAAATCATAGTTCTGCCCAAAACAGGTGTAGATATATAAATCCAAGAAAATGAGATAAATATGTTTAATAAAACATGATAAAACAGTCAAGAACAAGTTCATACCAAATGAATCAAGCTTCTAAATGCTGAGGAATGGATCTGCATTAATTCCAACCTTCTTGGGAGATGTTCTCCATCCTTCAAGAAGGATTAATACTGATTTCTATCCAAATATTAAGAATAATGAGACACGTAGTGTCAAAAACATGTGAGAACCATTTTTAATGATCTCATATTGACTGCACACATGGTTTCTTCGCACTGCTAGACAATCCGTGTTCTAACCATGAGTTGTATACTGCCTGGGTAGAACCTCAAACAAGCACATCACACAGTATCCTTAACAGTGTGCCCACCATGCCAAAGCTACTATCCAATATCTACAACTATATACTGTTTTTAATAGGCTTCTTCATAGTTAGACATATTATGTATAGCTCGTGTGCCTCCCCATTAGTACAAAAAACTCATTGAAAGTGCCCAAAAATCACCCAAAAATAACCCTTATAATTTATGTACCTAAATACATAAATAATGGCATAAATACTTGAAATATGGGGTCTTAAAACCATTTTATTGTCCATTTATAGTTATAACAACTTTCCTTCAATGAATTCAGCACAATGTGCATGTGTTCTAAACCTTCTCTAATAAAGGGATTCATATGGGTCCATTTGGTTTCCCTAGTGGAAATGTTTTTTGTTGGAGATTTCAAATAGTGAAATATATTGTCCACATCCTAATTTTATGTCCATATAACATGATCTTAATATGTATTCCATCATACGTATAGTATTTTGAGATTGGCCATCTGTTTGATGATGATAGTCTGTACTTATGATCATATTAAATATTCATGCATGTTAGAGACATATCCAGAACATGTAGGTAAACTATTGATCTTGGTCAAATAAAACAGTTTATTTTAGTAAATAAAAACTTACCAAATCTTTGATGTATATTTTTTAATGTTTATCCAGTAAGAAGTCCTCTAAAATTGAGATAAAGTGAGCTGTCTTTGAATTACTTTCCATAAAAACTGATATAGAAATAACTTCTCTTGATGTCTTTGGAAAACAAGTTACAATATACATGGTGATGTTTTCCCATTTTAGTGTTGGTATTGCTAATGGTTTCATCATTCTATTAAACTTTTTTCCTTTCAGCATTTACATGATGATATACATAGAACATTGATTAATATTTAGTGACATCCTATTTAATATTATCCCACAAAATGTTCTCCAAGAGATCTCGATATTTTTTTTCTCAATAGGTGAATAAGGAAGGATGAATTATTTTAATTATCTAGAATAACTTTCTTTATCTATGCACTGAATGGTACACAATTTTGTGATCCAAATCATTTGACTAAATCACCACTGATCATGAACTCAGAAGATTTCCCATTCATGATTTCTTCTACCTTTTTCAAAATTTCCTCATCATTTAATTGAGAATACTTTATTTTTCCCACAGGGGATGATTGATAAATAATTTTCGAAAGTATTTATGATTTTCCTCCATTAATAATTGCCTTTCACATCCTTTAAAATTATAATAAGATTTGATCCTTCTCAATTCACATTATTGATATAGTTGTGGGACATATTCTATGTAGAGCACCCACAACCTCGTTTTCCATAACATGACGGTAGTGGATTGAGAAGTCCTAATTCTAGATGAGATCTAATGATCTTCATTGAAACATATTAATCAATTTTTATAGTAATATATATTTGAGACTCTTGATATAATTATATATCTCAAACTTATCCCCTTTGATATGATGCTGCCATATTTTCAACACAATGATCATAACATCCAATTCCAAATCATATGTATAAATGTTATTCTCATGATTTTTCAACTTCCTTCTGCCATAAGATTTCACATTTTCATTTTTAATTATTATAAAACCTATTATTTTCCTTGATGAAACATTGTACATGAAAATGAGTTCTACACTTATCTAGACTTTGAGTACTAGAAATGTTATAAGCCGCATTTGGATCTCCTTAAATCATTACGAAATTTGTGTGTTCATTCAAACTGCACTGCCTTCCCTGTCATCATTGTTATTGGTTCTAAAAAAGTAGATATCTTCTTCAAAAATCATTGGTAATACCTATATAAACCATGAATGACACTGATATCTATTACAGATGTTGGTATGAGACACTCTTCAATTTCAATTATCTTGGAAGGGTCCACATATATTTTTGTTCTGTTTATAGTATGCCTCAATAATGTTTCTCTTGAAATCTACAGCTAACAATTTATTATGATTTTCATATACATTCACCCCTCATATGTTATTTTTCATACTATTCAAATTCTATTAATGTTACTCCTTTCTCATTGTGTATTGTAGAATATCATCAATAAAGATAGCCACATGTTTGTCAACAAGAAATCATATTACTCTATTAATTAAATTAATGAAAATAGTTGGATCATAAGTGAGTAAAAATATATTTACAATGAAATCATAATTTCTATACCTCATCAGAATGGAATTTATGGGAATATCATCCTTATTAACCTTTAATTGGTGATATCTTGACTGATGGTCAACCTTGGAGAAATAACTAGCTTGAAATACATCATCGAAGAAGTCATCTACCCATGGTATGTGAAACATGTTTGTTAATGGGATTTTTTAAGCTCATGATAATCGATGTTTAGGCACATTGGTCTGTCCGTTTTTGTTATAATGAGGACTGGAGCACCACATTGGGATGCACTCAAGAATATAAAACCATGGTACCGATTATCCTATAATCGTTTCTTCAGTTCTTCCATATCATCTGTGGACATTATATATGTTGTATTTTATATATTTAGAGATACATGTATATGTTAAATATGTAACTAAACATCTTGTTTATGGGGGTGACTAGGAAACTCTTCTGGGAATACATCAGTCTAATTTATCTTGATGGGAATATCATCGAGCATGGTTATTTCCATTCAAACGTTTCGGGGAGATATGCATTCACATATGGTATTAATATAATCATTTTAGATGATGATTATGAAGAAAATTCATCTTCCACCCTACAATTTTATAGAATTGGAGGACGCTTCAGTATGTGATCAGTGATCTTCGTTTCCCGATAGTTAATGTTGGTGTATTTTAATATAGCCACATCCCTATAAAAAATAAAATCAATATCTTCCACATGGAGTATGAATTTTTTTGGAACGTTCATTCCACAATCTTTAACCAAAGAAGTGTTATGTTATTTGGATGCAATAATTTCACCATTAGTATTTCGCACATATTACTCAACCACAAAAATTTTGAGGTGGTTTTTGAATAGTTCCACAAAACATTCATGATATGAATGAGTGTGTAAAAATAAAATCAAATAGTATGTTCAATATACTTTAGGGAATAACTAGTATACATCTCACCATAAAATTTTTTAATCCACAACAATAGTAGTTGGATCTTTATTCATTCCTTGATTCCTTATAGGTTGTTGTTGATTTCATCTAAAATCCATGGTCGTAGGGACTTGGTTTTAAAAATGGCTGGGTTATATTCATTTGAAACAATGAAATATAGGATGGCCATTGATAAGATCCTTCATTAATTCTTCCATGTTATTGGTATTATCCATATCTAGACAGAATTTTGTAACCATATTTCCCATTCATCCTCATTTGAAACATTTCTTGGTTCCCTTTATATTTCTCCCATTAGGTTTCTCCCAATAATTTTGACATGCTGGATATTTGATATTCTTTCCATCATGGTATTTATTTTCAGATCCACCCATATAAGACTCCATTTTTTTGATTTTTTTCACAGGGCCCACAATACCATTGAGTGTCACTAATATCCATTTAATTTTTGAGGGTACACTATAGATTCTCTTCATAACTATGGAAGTTTACTATCACCAACGATTTTCATAGGATTAGCTTTAGTCTGGTAATGAATTGAACTACCACGGTTTTTGTGTTCATGAAAATGATGATGGTGTATCTTGAAATGATAGTGATATTTTTTAATTATCCATGATAGAATGAACTTCCTTCTCCTTAACTCTGAGGAACTCTCTTTCTATATTGAAATAGAGCTTCTAGGGAAAATATTTAGTGAAATATTTTTTGATGAATTCAACCTAATCCGTGGAATAAATTTCCCCATTGGACATCATTTTTTTATCATTATCCACTAAATATCAGCTTCCCCATCAAATTGATAGAATTCCATAACAATATTCAATTAATATGAGAACCGAAGGATATACAATATCTTATCAATGGATTTAATCCATTTTTCTATGAGGAAGGAATCAGAAGATCCATCAAACATGGGAGGCCTTTTCTGCAAGAATGATTCAAGAGAATCTTGTTATTTACACGGATAAAGAGGGAATTCCATTTCATTTATGTTAATATTCATAACTTGAACCCTTTGATAATGTACAACCGTGACATTTTGATAACCCATTTCAATCATAATATGAATATCATTATAGAAATCATCATGTTTCCTATCACATTGTTTGTTGGAATTTGTTATTATTCTTATATCCATTAACTATTAAAAATAAAGAGAAATTATGGGGGATTTAATACATATATATATACTACAAAGATGAAAAATTATAAATAAAAGTATTAAATCTTAATGAAAATTTTAATCTAAACATGTGATTCCCTAGGTATCCATCTTGGATACCCATGATATATTTCCATTCATATAGTCTTATGAGAATTTTCATTATTCCCTTAATAATTGTTCATCATGAGCTTATTTATTTAGTAAAGGAAATCCCACATGAGTGTCAAACTAGGTTTGAAGTAAGGCCTATTTTCTTGTACTATGTTACCCCGAGGAAAGACCAGAAAACCATTTCAAAGATTCACATAAAGTTTCATATATTTCAGAACCATGTCAACCTATAATATCCATACAGGGACACATTTTCTAGATAAGACACTTACGGTATACATACCGAAATTTAGGGATGTTTTGTCCAATTTGGCTTATCCCTAGGGTTCTTACTAATGTTCCCTATTCCTAGTCTCAATAAATAACTAAACATATCCTCTAATACAAACTATAGTGCCCTTAGCCTATTACACATATCTGTACATGGAATTAAGAATAATTAAACATCATTGTACAAGCTAATGATCATAAAATATAATGTCATTGAAGAGTATGTAAATTAAACTAAAAAATATAACTAAATATAACACTTAATTATTTATAATCGATTTTGAGCTCCTAACTTCATTTGAGCCATTACATCTGCAAAGGATATCCAGCGGATTACATGAACAAATGGATGAGATAAAAATCACTATAAGGGAATACACATTAAAATAAATCGTAGCTCATGGGTTATGACCCATAATATAATGAAATATATAGGAATGAAACATTATCATTTTGTAGGAATCATATAACGGGATCATAAAATAATGGATTCATAATAATGTAGTGAAAAAACCAAACATGACTTTAGAATGAGTTAAATATCCTTCCATATAGTAGAGCACAAGCCAAGGATAACCACCAATATGATTGGACAAAACATCTCATGAGGGTAAAAATTACCCAACGCTTTGGAGTACTATCTGGGTTCCCCTTCATAACATGTTCATAATCATTATTTAAACCAAAACAATTATACATAATTAGTCAAACATAAACATAAGGGTTTCTAATAGAACAATTTGGGTATCATAATATTGTCAAAAGAAAAATAAATTTGTGTTTCGTAACAATGTCCATGAAATAAAGGTATCAATAGATACATGTACATTCATAAAGGAATATAGTAATATATCATGATAATTGATGTACAAATTTAGTGAATGGTGTATTTAAGATACTTTAGAAATAAAAAAACTTCGTACATTTATATGAAAACATTTAAGATTCTATAAAATGGAAAAGGAATAATTGTTTCAATGAAACCAGAATGGTAACAAAGTAGTTTTTCTTGATAAAATGAATTATTTTATAAAATAATGAGGTATTAATATATATTATGGAAGACACAAGAAAATGGGGCAAAATTATTGAAGTTTTTTTAATTCGAGAGTGTTTATTAAGAAGATTCTAGTACGGTACCTTTTAAAAACATGTATATCCCTAAAAAAGAAGGATAAATTTATATTGTTGCATGATTATGGAACAGATACAGATATGTTTTAAGATAAAAAAAGCATAATTTCATTTTGGTAAAAATAAATAAGGAGTAACATGAAGAAATAAAGGAAGTTCAGGTAGAATCCCATACATTTATACGAAATTATTCCAAACATGATCTTAATGTCCTGAATAATTAAATTAGATTCATTAAATAACAATTAAAAATACATTTATTCACGTATTTTTAGTATTATAACTTTATTAAATTCAGTAAAAGTCTTTTTATGGGTTAATAGATTTAATTTCATCATTTAGGAGTGTTGATTTCCTTGGTTTTCATGATCGATTTACATGTATATGTGAATCTAAAGTCATGTTGAATGAAGATTTATGTCAAAATATAAGGCCCCAGCCTTAAACCTTACTTAATATTGAGTTATTAGAAGATTACACATTGAGAATCTTTTCAGGTTTAGAGTTTTAGAGAGTCAGATCATAAAACTTTCATTACATTCCACATTTAAAAAAAGTGGTTACATAAAGATAGTATTTATTTTTTCCCATCAACAGAAACATATTTAAAATAAAACATGTATTCTTTCTTGACACTTCCTTTACACTATTATCATATCAGGAACTTTTCCCTTGACCTGTGAAAAAAATTTCAAAAAACTTCGGATGAGCATAAAAAGCTCAGTAAGGGATATAAAAAATATGGAAAGGAAACATGAGTTCATATATATATAAGAATGAAATCATACTTTACCCATAAAATATAGACACTTTAACATACCTCATCAAATCATGAATAAATCATAGAAATCATAAGACATAAAGGTAACTTGAGGCATTCATAACATTTTTATATAGGGAGTTACCCTCTTGGTTACGTTTGGAATACCCACCACAGTATATTCCCTAAATCTCTTCAGATAAACCTTAATGTTTCACTCCTTCACGTTACCCAATGCATTGGAGAGCTATATCGGGCTCACCCGCCCTTAGTTTATCACGGAACCACCCGTTTTCATAACAATGCCCAAGAACCATAACATAAACGTATCACATAAAACATGCATAAAGGAAACATAACATTTCCACATTTCAATCACAATATAACATTTTAGTATATTGAAATAATGAATCCATTCAAAAAGAAACCATTTCGAAAACCATTTAAAACATTTAATAAAGAGATTTTGGAATCAAAGTGTCCCATACCACCTTGAAGATTTTAAAATTTTAAACCATTAATATCCATATAAATAAATCCTTAAAACCATTTTGAAAACATGGATATTAATAAGAACAAATATTTAAAACATTTAAAGCGATATTTTGGTTAAAGGGGTTTTACCAAAATTAGAGACACTTGAATACAATAATTGAGGAATAACATTTATTTTGAACTTTATAATATCATGAGAATAAATGGATTCATGATATAATATTCCAAAGGAAATTATATACACCATATAAGAGTGAATTGGTGCATAACAACAATGAAGTCTCAATAGAAATGTCAAATGTGATGAAATCCCTTATAAAGAAGGTATCCTCAAATTAAGGATAAATCAATCTCAAAATTATGTGTGACAAATATAAATACACCCAATATAAGTGGATATTATGTTTAAAACAATAAAAGGCCATTCACACATATTCAAAGTATGACATATTCAATAACTACATGTTGAACCCAAAGAAATCGAAATTGGGTTAAAAAGTTCCCTTGGTAAAATTCGACAGCCTAACGACATCACTTCAAAATTCAGAAAATGAGTTGATGAGAGATTAAAAGGTAATCTCATCACATGGAAATAAAATTTACATCAATAAGGATATAATAGAACATATCCCAACATAAAAATATGTAAATTAAAAGTCATAACAAAAGATTTCCTTTAAAAAATAGGAGGGTGAAAGGTTCCCTTACCGACTTGGCTAACTTTCGAAACATACACCCCATGGAAAGAAGGACAATAAAACATTGATTTAAATACTCATAAATGAAATTATATTACACAATGAGTAAAATAATGGGAAGTACATACACCACTCAAAGTAAATTGTGGCAAATGTTGCATAAATCTCACGGGAATAAAAGTGAGATGAAAAATACCTTACGAAAACTCGGCAGCCTAACGGCGCCACTTAAAACATACAAAAATGGATTGATGAGATAAAATAGGATCTCTCATAATATTAACATAAAGATTAAATCAAGAGGAATATAAAATAATATCCCCCAATATAACAAAGATGAGCTTAAAGAAGTGTCATAAAGGAGAGTACTTAAAAAGAAAGAGAGAGGTTAGATCTCTTACGAAAATTCGGCAGCCTAACGGCACAACTCAAAACTTCCAAAATGGGTTGATGAGAGAGAATATGGTCTCTCATCATATGAAAATAAAAATTACAGTAGAAGTAATATAAAAGAACATCCCAATCTCATGAAATATTCGCTTAAAAGGAATGACATAGAAGAGTGTACTTAAAAGAAAGAGAGGAGTAAGATCCCTTACCTCAGGTCCGACTTGTCTTGTTCGTTTATTTATATTCCTGAATAATAAACTTTGGTCAATTAATAATTTCCTAAGGACCTCCTTTATAGATTATTTTTCAGTTAATATCACATATTATAATGTTATAATAATTGTATAATAATGTTAGTTCATATCAGACGTTTTTTCCGATGATTGGTACATGAGTAAAAAATGAACTTGTTTGAAAAATGATTGCCCATGTAGTTATAAGTAAATAATTTCCATAATAGTATTAATTATTAAAAAATCATATATATCCAGTACATATTCATTTTATACCATTCCATATCATTTGGAGATAAAAAACGAAAAGCACCATTCATGGAGACGGTAGGCCGTACGTACGCATGAACGCTACTTTCATTTGTTTTCCATATTAATGGAATTAAAAAAATGATAGATATATATATTATAATTCCAGAATTGTACCCATCATTTATATGTAATATATTACATATATATCCATTATATATATGTACTTATAATAGTATATAACATTTGGAGATAATAAATGAAATGTACCGTTCATGGAGACGGTAAGCCGTACGTACGCATGAATGCTACTTCCATTTCTATTTCATATTTAATGGAATAAAAACATAATGATACATAATATTATTTTAGTTCCAGTATGTTATTATATATAATATCATTAAATATATCCTTTATATGTTCCACATATGGTATTAACGAATCAAATCCCTTTGAGGGGGCGGTAGTCCGCACTTCCTAAAATGAAGATATCACATTTACCCATAATGGAAACCATACAGGTATGCCATAAATGAAAAATACAGAAGCTTAAAGAAAACATAAAAATATTATATATCATATATAAATATAGTTACATCTTAATAGACACCTTTGAAGGTGTTAGAAGAATGTTGAACAATCATCGTTTCGTGAGGCAGAAATTCGCCATCCACAGAAACAGTATGTTCTTTAACCATTAGATGTAGGTGTGTGTATGTGTAGCTCGAATAATTCTTATAAAAACATCCTAGTATATTGAAGATACTGTATTTGTTACAAAATAAATTAATAAAAAGAGTTTAGGGGGTTGGAGAAGCAAAATAAAACAAAAGGAGACAAGTGAAGACATTACCTTAAAATCGGGTAACTCACATTGGTTTGAGCTCAAAGGCTTCCTTGGGAAGACTTCTGCCCAATGTGAGGCTTAAAGGAGTTAGGGAAGGATCTGGAGAGTCAAAATGGGAAGGTTTTGGCCGAGCCAAAGGCTTTGTATGTGTGGGTAAGGAGGTAGAGGTGGGGGCCTTTTATAAGAGGAGAGGAGGGGCACTCTTGGAAAGTAAAGAAAAGTCACTTTATTTTAAAATGATATTCGGATTTAAGAGGTCACACATTGATATAATTCGAGGGTAAGGTGATAAGGGTTCGAAATCCACCCATCCAATAGGTTTTGGACATGTGTAGGTCTTAGATATTACATTATCTTTCCATTTTATTTAAATCGTTAAATAATGAGGTCATCACTGCATCATCATGATGTCATAAATAATTTAATTTATTTAATGTCTAAAAATTATAAAAAAACTACTATGATGTAGGAAATCTCTTTATCTTTCCATTTATTATTTATAGTCAAAAATATTACTTCTATTACCCCATGTAAAAATTGTTTTAGTAAAACCTCTCATGTTTGTGTCATTTTTTACTTTAACATTAAATAGAAAGGTATTTATGTCATTTTCCAACCAAGTGGCTCCATGGGGTCCCCAAGTTGACCCATGGATTTTCTTGGTCGTCCATGACTCATCCAATTAGGGTAGCACATGTGTCTAGGTCATTTCATTTTATTAAAACATTATTCTTAACTTAAACTACACTAATTACCTCTAATCGCGATTAAAAACATAATAAGTTATTATTCACCAAAAAATTATTTTAATCCCATTGAACCACATTTTACTTCTTAATGACAACAATGTATGTCGGATTGTTGAAATTCAAAACACAAAGATGGGAAAATTTCATTTAAATGGAGTAATCAGTTTTTATAAGTACCACTTAGTGGTTTCACTATTCATCAAAAATTGAAGTTTTTTCAGAAAATTACCAAAAATTCACCCTAAGCTATATTTGATATTCCGAATTCAAAAATGATTTATATTTAAAAAAATTAAAAACATATAAGTTTCATTAATTAATTTAATAATTAATTCCCACTGTCAAAACAAATAGCGTGTTTTTATGAAACAAAATGTATCAAAAGATTGACAGTAGTTTAAGTCCGATTTCAAAGTGAAATTAATTCCAACGACCACTATTGGATTAAATGGTAAAAATATATTCTAATTTCTCTTTAAAACAAATTCAAAAGATAATCTAATCATATAAATAAATTATATTAAAAAAAGGTTTTGAATTAAAATACAACATTTTTCCTTATTCATTAAAAATTGAACTTTTTCGGAAAAATACCAAAAATTTACACAAAGTAAATTTTTATGTCCAGATTCTAAAGAAGAATTTTATTTTGTCAAATATAACACATAAAATTTTCAAAAAGTGGATTTAAAAGAGGTTCGCCATCAAAAGGCGGTTGATCGACCTTTTAGAGAATATTAGAATGTTTACGCTTAAAATTGGATTCATTCGCATTTTTAATCCTCTAACATTTATTATATTAAGTAAAAATATTTGACAAACATATATAATCATTTTTTTGTTAGTTCTGTTCATTCCCGCCATTACAACGGCTAGGCATTAACTACTATTTTAAATTATATTATTTTATTATTAGAGTGCAATGTAAGATTCCCAAGAAACTCATTGTTGCGTATTGGGTACGCCATGGTGCATAGCGTCCCCTTCAAAGTAATATTAATATTTTATTCACAAATATGGATAAATATGAAAATTTCATTTTTCTTTATTTACCTGGGGTGTTACATCCTTCCCCCCTTTTGGGAATTGCGTCCTCGCAATTTTAAAATTGAGATTGGAAACATCTTTGAAAGTCACACATCGGAACAAGAGTCGGTAAAACAATCACTTTAAAATAAATAAAGTGATTTACAAAGGTCACCCATGTTAACCCATACTAGGATTCCATGTAGGAAAACATGGGCATGGAGGAAAAAACAAAGGGTCATGTTCTGATGGAGAGTGATAGTAAACATATCTTGAAGAAAGTTAACCATAAGAAAATCACAAAATTGTGATGGGCTAAACGGTATTCGATTCCCCAGTAGGAAAAGTTAACAGACAACATTTTTGTTTTAAGTTACTTTATATTGAGGAATTTATTCATAAGGAAACATAATTACTTATCATGTTGACTTTCAACTTTTATTAGATTTCTTACACAAACTCATATTTTCTCCAAAAGATGAGTATTTAGAAAGACTTGTTCACATTAAGAGTACTATAATAAACATCTAGAGAATCACCTAATCCACAAAAGAGAGCTATATACTTCCCATGTCTTTAGACTTTAACCAAAACCAAAACTAAAAAGGTTAGCATAAGATCAGATAATCCCGAAAAGGATAACCCTTTATAAAAAGGAAATCTATTCTTAATATCCAAAATTCATCCAACAAAACCCAAAGTTCAACGAGGACCATTAGATAAACAATTTGTCCATAAAATTCTTCAAAGTAAACCAAACTATGATTGAAACCCAAATATTTGAATGATTTAGTCACATAGTATTCCAAGTTAAATTGTAACATTTATCTCCAAACAACATCAGTTTCTCATAATGTCTCATATTGAAAAGTAATTAACCTAATCACATATCCTCCATGATAGGTTAATAAATTTCCATAGATAACCCAAAATAAACTTACTCTTAATTAATAAAATCATCTAACTAAAAGAATCAGTCAAACTAACCAGGGACTTCACGTAGTCCAGTGGTATGCAAGAAAAACCAGTCGCACTTTGGTTGTGGATTCAATTCCCCTAGCTTTGTCCAACGCGACGGGTTGTCACACGGTCTGTGTGTTGTCCTGTTTCCAAAACTATATAAATCTTAATACATTCCCCAAAACGAGATAAAATCATCAAAAATAATCATAACATATTTTAACCTCAAGTTTATCTCATGCCTTTCATTTTCCATCATAACATATAATAACCCATAATTACCTCAAAAGTAAGGATCATATAAACCCTAATGGTTACCTTTATAATTTTTACTTGAACTTCCACATCGATTGGTCATCTCGTACATGATTTATTACAGAACATAACAAGGTTCAAGTGGTTGTTCATGACTCCTTGATAGTTGGTTTAGAACAACCATGAGTTTCCTCATTGAATCCCCCATTTTATCTAGTATCATAATCATAGAACCACCATAGTTTCCTTCAAACCTGTTGTCTCTTTGGTGCCTGCTAGATCCATCCAATCGTTAAAAACAGAAATGTCAGTGTGAGTATATCAACAAAACCATCATGTACTAATGAGGAAGATAAACACTATTACATACTTACTCATTCACTTTATCTAAAACTAGTACTATTTCTGAAATCCTAACCAATATGGTAATGTCACTTATGCTTAAAGAATACCCTAACTTATAAAGTTATCTAAACCGACGTTTGATACCAACTATAAGTCCCCAGCCTTAAACTTTACATAATCTTGAGTTATTACAAGATTACACATTGAGTATCTTTTCAGGTTTAGAGTTTTAGAGAGTTAGATAATAAAACTTGCATTACATTCCACATTTATAAAAAGTGGTTTCATAAAGATAGTATTCATTTTTTCCCATCAATAGAAACATATTTAAAATAAAACATTGATTCTTTCTTGACACTTCCTTGACACTATCATCATATCATGTACCTTTCCCTTGACCTGTGAAAAACAATTAAAAAAACGTGGGATGAGCATAAAAAGCTCAGTGAGGGATATAAAAAATATGGAAAGGAAACATGAGTTCATATATACATAAGAATTAAATCATACTTTACACATAAAACACAGGCACTTTAACATACCTCATCAAATCATGAATAAATCATAGAGATCATAAGACATAAAGTAACTTGAGGCATTCATAATATTCTTATGTAGGGAGTAACCCTCTTGGTTACGTTTGGAATACCCACCACAGTATATTCCCTAAATCTCTTCGGAGAAACCTTAACGTTTCACTCCTTCACGTTACCCAATGCATTGGAGAGCTATATCGGGCTCACTCGCCCTTAGTTTATCATGGAACCACCTGTTTTCATAACAATTCCCAAGAACCATAACATAAACGTATCACATAAAACATGCATAAAGGAAACATAACATTTCCATATTTCAATCACAATATAACATTTTAGTATATTGAAATAATGAATCCATTCAAAAAGAAACCATTTCCAAAACCATTTAAAACATTTAATAAAGAGATTTTGGAATCAAAGTGTCCCATACCACCTTGAAGCTTTTAAAATTTTAAACCATTAATATCCATATAAATAAATCCTTAAAACCATTTTGAAAACATGGATATTAATAAGAACAAATATTTAAAACAGTTAAAGCGATATTTTGGTTAAAGGGGTTTTACCAAAATTAGAGACACTTGAATACAATAATTGAGGAATAACATTTAGTCAGAACTTTATAATATCATGAGAATAAATGGATTCATGATATAATATTTTAAAGGACAGTATATACACTATATAAGAGTGAATTGGTTCATAACAACAATGAAGTCTCAATAGAAATGTCAAATGTGATGAAATCCCTTATAAAGAAGGTATCCTTAAATTAAGGATAAATCAATCTCAAAATTATGTGTGAAAAAAATAAATACACAAAATATAAGTGGATATTAAGTGTAAAACAATAAAATGTCATTCACAAATATTCAAAGGACGACATATACAATAACTACATGTTGAACCCAAAGAAATCGAAATTGGGTTAAAAAGTTCCCTTGGTAAAATTCGACAGCCTAATGGCATCACTTCAAAATTCAGAAAATGAGTTCATGAGAGATAAAAAGGGAATCTCATCACTTGGACATTAAATTTACATCAATAAGGATATAAAATAACATATCCCAACATAAAAATATGTAAATTAAAAGGCATAACAAAAGATGTCCTTTAAAAAAGAGGAGGGTGAAAGGTTCCCTTACCGACTTGGGTAACTTTCGAAACGTACAACCCATGGAAACAAGGACAATACAACATTGATGTAAATAATAATAAATGAAATTATATTACACAATGAGTAAAATAATGGGCAGTACATACACCACTCAAAGTAAATTGTGGAAAATGTAGCATAAATCTCATGGGAATAAAAGTGAGATGAAAAATCCCTTACGAAAACTCTACAGCCTAACGACGCCACTTAAAACATACAAAAATGGATTGATGAGATCAAATAGGATCTCTAATAATATTAACATAATGTTTACAGAAAGAGGAATATAAAATAATATCCCCCAACATAACAAATAGGAGCTTAAAAGAAGTTTCATAAAGGAGAGTACTTAAAAAGAAAGAGAGAGGTTAGATCTCTTACGAAAATTCGGCAGCCTAACAGTGCCACTCAAAACATCCAAAATGGATTGATGAGAGAGAATAGGGTCTGTCATCATATGAACATAAAAATTACAGCAGAAGTAATATAAAAGAACATCCCAATCACAAGAAATATGCACTTAAAAGGAATTACATAAAAGAGTGTACTTAAAAAGAAAGAGAGGAGTAAGATCCCTTACCTCAGGTCCGACTTGTCTTGTTCGTTTCTATATATTCCTGAATAATAAACTTTGGTCAATTAATAATTGCCTAATTACCTCCTTTATATATTATTATTCAGCTCATATCACATATTATAATGTTATAATAATTGTTTAATAATGTTAGTTCATATCAGACGTTTTTTCCGATGTTTGGTACATGAGTCAAAAATGAACTTGTTTGAAAAATGATTGCCCATGTAGTTATAAGTAAATAATTTACAGAATATTATTAATGATTAATATATCATATATATCCAGTTCATATTCATTTTATACCATTCCATATCATTTGGAGGTAAAAAATGAAAAGCATCGTTCATGGAGACGGTAGGCCGTACGTACGCATGAACGCTACGTTCATTTTTTTTCCATATTAATGGAATTAAAACAAAATGATAGATATATATATTATCATTACAAAATGATACTCATATTTTATATATAATATATTACATATATATTCATTATATATATGTACTTATAATAGTACATAACATTTGGAGATAAGAAATGAAATGTACCGTTCATGGAGACGGTAAGTCGTACGTACGCATGAACGCTACTTCCATTTCTATTTCATATTTAATGGAATTAAAACATAATGATACATAATATTATTTTAAATCCATTATGGTATCATATATAATATAATTAAATATATCCTTTATACATACCATATATGGTATTAATGAATCAAATCACTTTGAGGGGGCGGTAGTCCGCACTTCCTAAAATGAAGATATCGCGTTTACCCATAATGGAAACCGTAAAGGTATTCCATAAATGAAAAATAAATAAACTTAAGGAAAACACAAACATATTATATATCATATATAAATATAGTTACATCTTAATGGCCACCATTGAAGGTGTCAGAAGAATGATGAACAATCATCGTTTCGTGAGGTAGAAATTCGCCATCCACAGAAACAATATGTTCTTTAACCATTAGATGTAGGTGTGTGTATGTGTAGCTCTAATACTTCTTATAAAAACATCCTAGTATATTTAATATACTGTATTTGTTACAAAATAAATTAATAAGAAGATTTTAGGGGGTTGGAGAAGAAAAATAAAACCAAAGAACACAAGTGAAGGCATTATGTTAAAATCGGGTAACTCCCATTGGTTTGAGCTCAAAGGCTTCCTTGGGAAGACTTCTGCCCAAATTGAGGATTCAAGGAGTTAGGGAGGGATTTGAAGAGACAACATGGGCAGGGTTTGGCCGAGCCAAAGGATTCGGAAGTGTGGGTAAGGAGGTAGAGGTGGGGGCCTTTTATAAGAGGAGAGGAGGGGCACTCTTGGAATGTAAAGAAAAGTCACTTTATTTTAAAATGATATTCGGATTTAAGAGGTCCCACATTGATATAATTCGGGGATAAGGTGATAAGGGTTATAAATCAACCCATACAATAGGTTTTGGACATGTGTAGGTCTTAGATATTACATTATCTTTCCATTTTATTTAAATCGTTAAATAATGAGGTCATTGCTGCATCATCATGATGTCATAAATAATTTAAGTTATTTAATGTCTAAAAATTATAAAAAAAATACTATGATGTTGCAAATCTTTTTATCTTTCCATTTATTATTTATAGTCAAAACTATGACTTGTATAACCCCATGTAAAAATTGTTTTAGTCAAACATCTCATGTTTGTGTCATTTTTACTTTAACATTAAATAAAAAGGTATTTATGTCTTTTTCCAACCAAAGTGGCTCCATGGGGTCCCCAAGTTGACCCATGGATTGTCTTGGTCGGACATGACTCATCCAATGAGGGTAGGACATGTTTCTAGGTCATTTCATTTTATTAAAACATTATTCTTACCTTAAACTACACTGATTACCTCTAATCACGATTAAAAACTTAATAAGTTACTATTCACCAAAAAATTATTTTATTTCCATTGAACCACATTTTACTTCTTAATGACAACCATTTATGTCGGATTGTTGAAATTCAAAACACAAATATGAAAAATTTTCATTTAAACGGAAAAATCAGTTTTTATAAGTACCACTTAGTGGTTTCACTTTTCATCAAAAATTGATGTTTTTCCGAAAATTACCAAAAATTCACCCTAAGCTATATTTGATATTCCAAATTCAAAAATGATGTATATTTTAAAAAATTCAAAACATATAAGTTGCATTAATTAATTTAATAATTAATTCCCGCTGTCAAAACAAATAGCGTGTTTTTATGAAACAAAATGTATCAAAAGATTGACACTAGTTTAAGTCCGATTTCAAATTGAAATTAATTCCAACGACCACTATTGGATTAAATGGTAAAAATATATATTCTAATTTCACTTTAAAACAAATTAAAAATATAATCTAATCATATAAATAAATTAGATTAAAAAGAGGTTTTGAATTAAAATACAACATTTTCACTATTCATTAAAAATTAAACTTTTTCGGAAAAATACCAAAAATATACACAAAGTAAATTTTGATGTCCTAATTCTAAAGAAGAATTTTATATTGTCAAATATAACACATAATATTTTCAAAAAGTGGATTTAAAAGAGGTTCTCCATCAAAAGAAGGTTGATCGACCTTTTAAAGAATATTAGAATGTTTACGCTTAAAATTGGATTCATTCACATTTTTAATCCTCTAACATTTATTGTATTAAGTAAAAATATTTGACAAACATATATAATCATTTTTTAGTTAGTTCTGTTCATTCCCTCCATTACAATGGCTAGGCGTTAACTACTATTTAAAATAATATTATTTTATTATTAGAGTGCAACACAAGATTCCCAAGAAACTCATTGTTGCGTATTGGGTACGCCAGCATGCATAACGTCCCCTTTAAAGTAATATTAATATTTTATTCACAAATATGGATAAATATGAAAATGTAATATTCCTTATTTACCTGGGGTGTTACACACAAAATGAAAATATATCTTAATAATGAACATATAAAATATTTAAATACCATTTTTTCATAATTTAATATTATTCAATAGATAAATAAATAATTATAATAATTTATATTAATTTATCATTTTATGACCACCGCAAACTAATTTTGTTTGATAAATTGCGATCATGTGTAAAAAAAATTTCAGAACATTCAATTAGATACAATACATATATTACAATTTGGTTAAACCATACTAATGGTTTCTTTACCATAATATAAGGTGGAATATAATGATGAAAGCACATATTCAATGAAGGTGATAGACCAAATCCTCACAGTCAATGTTTTAATTCTTAAAATAAATGATTTTAGAGATTAGTTTTTATTAATAATTATTACATAAACATGATAAAATTTCATTATATGTATGATACTATAGTTTTCAAGCCACGTGTACAAGGGTAATTGAGGTGAAGAAAATATATGAATGGAACTTGAAAAGGGAATTGAGTGAAATGAGTGGAGGGTTATTCCTCCTCATTCCTTCTTCTTGAGAACTTCCTTAGGTGATTTGTTTTGGTCTTTTGTTAAGACCCTATGTGCCTGAATGTGTGTGGGAGGCTTGGGAATATAATTTTTAGAATATAAAAATGATCATTTCTTGAGATGTGTGAGGATAAGAGGTGTTGATAGTCAGCATTTATAGTGGTGGCGGGGGTATTCTCAGTATTTAATTCATTAGTTTATTATTTTCCTCAAGATTAGAAATAATATTGATTAATGAGGAAAAATATAAAAAATAGATAACGTTACATTGAAAAAATTATTCATACATAATCAATTTATCAATGAATAATTTAGTAGACTTTTCATGTATATATTATATAAATTTTAGTATTGTACTATTAACAAAAATTAGGTATTTTAAAAAAACCAAAAAATTAAACCTACCCATTTTCCAATTTGTAAAAATCAAAAATAAAAATATTTGTATGATATAAATATTCTAAATAGTAGAAATTTAATATTTTATTTAAATTATTGTATACTATGAAAATAATAATTTTGAAATTATAACTAATTTTTAATATATTTGAAAATTAACAAAAGTATTATAAAATAATATTAATATAATAAGACATGAAAATATTAAATTTTGAATACATTTTGTGAAAATAAAAATTTTAAAATTTTAAAATTATTCATTAAAATGTATTTAAAAATTTATAACTTAAAAACATACCAACACTTAATTAATTTTTTATGATATATATTTTCGTATAATATGATATAAATATTTCTGAGTGTAAACTATAAGATGGATAAATATTAATTTTAGTTTATTTGGTGAGGATAGTATTCAATTGGTATACTTACTATTCATAAGTGTCACATTACTATTCTAAATATGGAGTAACTATATCAATGGTCCACACTCTTTAACTTCAGGAAATTCATTTAATTTAATTTTGTGATCAGTTATATTTTTTTATTATTTTCTATATGTTCTTATAAAATGTGAAAAAAATTATAAGAATGTAATTTGCATTGATAATACTTTTAATCATTATAGTGGTCATATTTTAATGATAAATAAATAGATTGAAAAATTAATGATATAGAGGGATAGTCTTGCTCTATTTTTTTATCTATGAATATTGACTCATGAATGTAGTTTTAACTGAGTCTTGAGTCATTTTTTAGAAGTCTGATATAGAATATAGTTCCACAGAAATGTTATTCTTAAATCCATGATGGATCCATATGTATTTTGTTCTCACACTCCATCAGTCAAATGTTGAAAAATGAAGCATGTATTTTAATCTAATTTCTTCATTGATTTTTATCTCACATCAAAATTATATATTTTCATTCAACACATTACAAGATTGAATGAAGGAGTCTGCTTCTTCTTTTAATAATATTTGAAGTACGGTTAATCATCCAGATCCTCTATTCACCTCACACTAAAAGTTTGACACATAATTCAAAACAATATTACTAGAAATTATGGAACAATCATTAAAAATATTTATTCATTTAATTTTATAAAATCATCATTATAAATATTTAATTAAAAATAAACATAAAAACTTGTGGTGTGACTTTCAAGAGATGAATATTCATCCATATAATCCTTGGAATTGATAATCATGTAGTGGTATAAATTTCTATTAAAGATACAATCGATCCGTTTCTTGATCTAGTGGTGATTCAGGGTCTGGATTTGCATGAGTCTAATGGTGACTCATGGTAATGGTGATTCATCCAAGTACATAACGAATTTTATATCCCAATTGTGAGTCTTTAATGGTGATGTATAATGTAGATAGAACCAATTTTTTGGTGGTGGGACATGACTGGAGGAGAGACTTCCTTGGTAGTGATTATATTTTTGTCGTTGTTTCAAACATATAAATTTATTTTCCAATCTACCTCATAATATAAAATGCTAAATAAAAAAATAAAACACATTAATTGTCACAATAATCATAAATTTATGATCATTAACATAATGTGTTCAGTAAAAGAACATGTATTATGACTATCAAAATGTGACATGCTAGGAAAATAAATTACTTGTCACCGATAATAATGATTTTGAAATAAAATTATTAATAAATGGGTGATAAGATGTTATAAATCAACAACACATCTTATGATGAAATTATTATTAATAATAAAATTTGTAACAAATTGATATTTAAAATATAGTTTTTTTCAACTTATATAATGAGGGGAAATACCAGAGGTAACAGTTTATTTCACAATATAATCATTATATGAGATTGTGTGTGTTGAAGTTTCCAATGGAGAATATTTCTCTTTCATATTGATTTTATTTAAATAGAATTAAAAGAATTTCACTTTTATTCTAATAATATTTTATGTACTTTTTTACCCTTTATATAATTTTTCAAAAAAGGGTTGATTGGAATATCTGTATCAATTTTCAGACAAAGAACATTGTTATATTCTATATCAAAAATACGGATTTAATTTTTTTATCATATATAGCATGGAAATATTTTCGAGCCATCCTGATGCCTTAAGTGTTTGAAGCATTCTATAAAATATTACAGAATCATTTTGATGTAAAATTCCCAATCTAAATATGTGGATTATCATAATTAATTTTTTCTGAAAGGGAAAGGATATTGTAATTAGTAATTACTCTATGTGAACCTTCAAATACTATTTTCTATTTCTGATTAAAAAATGTGGTGTTCCGTATTCATTTCTATGGAAATTAATCTAGGATATCATAAATATTATTTATATATATTTTTTATGTCTATGATTGCATGATGTTTAGGAATACAGTTACATTTCAATTATTTATTATCTTATGAAATTCATTTCAACCCCATTTCCTTTTGATATGTTCTTCAATGCTAAAATGTTTTCAAAAAATATTTATTTTCATGGGATTTCATATTATGAATGGTTTATGATCATATGGAAAACATAAGTATTTTTTATTATGAGATCGGTGGGACCTATATCTCCCTCTAATTCATTGGGTAATGATTAATATCTCATAAGTAAACAATGGGATGAATATTGATGGGATCAATCCAATATGTGAAATAGGTGCATCCAGATCAATTATAGGAAACATGTTCACCATGATTTACTATGTTAAATAGGTGCATTCTGATATACTATGGGAAATATATGTGTCCATATCCACTATATTTATGTTCATTGTAGTTATCCTTGAAATATGAAATGTTTCACAATATTTATTATTTCTCCAAACATTTATGACAAGTCATTATGGTTCATGATTGATTTTTGATGACTTTTAACATTAATGGCCAATTTTTTCTTATATGGTAATGTTTGTTATATAAATTATGAATATAATCTCTGATAGGATGGGTATGAGCGTTGAATGTTATGTAACATATCACATAAATTTATTCATATCATCTACTTTAATATGAAAATGGATTGATATCTCATATGTTATCTAATATTGTGCATTGGAGCTCACTGTTTATTTTGTTTCATTCCCCAGGTGATGAATAATTTTTTAGGTTGGGTATACTTATGAAGATGAATATGTGATATTATATTTGTGTGGGTTATTTAATACCATTCCAAAAATATTTCGATTATATATATATTATTAAAAGACACTAAATATTTATTGTTATGGAGTAGAAATTATTTTTATGTATTAATTATTCAATTAAACATTTATAATATATATAGGGTATTTATTGTAGGAATTAGTGAATGATTTGTATTATTTTTGGATATTGGAATTAGATAACATTTATTAGAACCATTTTTATAAGATTATGTATATGATGATATCATAAATATTTTATAATTATCCTGATATACCTTGGTTTAAACTAATCTTTATATGAAGAAAATGTTGTTTCTTATAAATATTATAAAGACTTTTTCAGTAGTATGTTTTTTCTATATGATTAATCATTCTCAAACTAAGATTTTTTAGTTAGTGGTGGGAACCATAATAATTTAGGATAACATTGACTCTAACATAAAATTTTATGATGAGTGAAAGATTTGATAATTATTGGAGTGATAGATTTTGTGATTTTAATTAATCAATTATTATATAACATGATTAGAGATATTCATTATAACCAACTCTTATACTCTCCAAATAATATAAGGATTGTGTTCATTGAGAGTTCATGTATTGTATATCATAGGTAAATAAGTTTCAGATTCATATATTATATCAATATGTGAAGAACCACTCAAAGGAATGTCTTAGCGGGACAATAATATTTTTTGGAGTGTGAAAAATAATGAAAAAAAGAAAGCAATTTCAATGGAAAAGTGAAATATTCAATAAATAAAATGGATTGAAATATTGGTTTCAATATGGTATCATCCACAATTGAAGGTTTTAAATTTTGTATGTAATGGTATTATGAAAATCGATCTCTTATGGGAATACATGTGGAGATAATCATCAATGAGGTATGGGTAATGGTTATTCTATTTACCCTGAGGAGATAATGAGTGACATATAAATGTTATGGGTATTTCTTACATTTCTCATTATGTTATTCACAAGAAGCATGATTAAATTGAGGATGATGAATTTTAACACACATATCATATTTTATATTGAATGAATGAGGTATTAAGTAATGTAATGTTGGATTCTAGTTAATGTTTTAAGAGTGAAATGAAATAATTTATTTGTTTGTATATTTGAAATCAAGAATCATGTTATATAATTCATGAAATATAAAAGTATTATTTTGTATAAGTTTTCATTGAGTATTTTCAAGAAAATGATGTATGTAAATGAGGACCTAGGTAATTTGTTTTTTAAAATGGTGATACTTCATGGATTTCATGTGATTAAGGGAATAACATCATTAAATTTTTTTCAATTATTTTGATGAGGAGATGTTGAATATGATTAATGAAAAGTTGATAGTATTGGTGACCTTGGAAGAAAATATTTATTTTTAGAGAAAGTTTATTATCTAATAGTTTATGGAGCTTAATAAAATTTCGATTCAGTAAATATATTGAATAATCTAGGTTTTATTTATAGAATAATTAATCAAGTATATTTTGAATAAGGTTTTATAGAATTTCATGATTTTAAAATGATTCAGGAGAATACAAAAATTATTTACTACCACGTTTTTTTTGGAATATAAGAGAAAATTCATATTGTTTTTGTGATTAATGATATGATAATTTTGTAAATTTATGGACCATCTTTCTAATGTTATAATTTAGTAAATTTAAAAGGGTCATATGATTAAAAATTAATGAAGTGATTTATATTGATCATTGGATGATGTTTTATAGATTGATCTATAATTAAAAAATATAAATGTTTAATTTTATTAAAAATATAGAGGTAACCATAATGATATATGAAGATATATAGTGAATTAATTATCATTATATTATGGATCTCAGGTTCCAATATTTTTGAATAAAAATAAAAAAATTATCTTTATTTCATGGTGTTAGAGATTATGGGGAAATTGTTCATAGTAAAAACAAAGTAGTGAATTAAGATTATTATACAATGGATGGATAAAACATAGGTATATTGTTCCCTTTAAAATTAATCATCATATCATGATTGTAGCGTATCTATTGGAACATCCATTATAACTATCATAGGTTCTGGATGTTTTCCATGTTTCTATACACATACCTGATACGTAACATGTACTAAACTCATAGGACATTCCATTGGTGAATAATATTCCTTATGATGAACAACCGATATATTTTTTGGATTGAATATAGATGGTACTATTAAACAAGACCACTCACATAGTCAGTGTTTTGTGGAAAACCCACCAGTTGTAGAAAGCTATGAGGGAACGTAAAAGCATTATGAGGCATAAGTGTCGTATATTTTTTATACTTATGGGATGAATTTCGATAGATAAATTCATTTGTGGGGGGGGGGGGGTTGACCGTAACACCCTGATATTTTTATTAAATTAATTTTTTAAATACTTTTATTTCATTGATAGGTTAGGCTGCACATAGTAACCTATTTAGAAAAACATTTTATATATTATTAAAATTTATCAAGTCCATTATAAACTAGGCATTAAATTGGAATTAATTAATAAATAAAACTAATTAATGAAGTAATTTTGACATTAAAACTCAAAATGTATATATTGTTATGTGCTATTAAAATTATAAATTATGTGTTTACAAAAAACATTTTACTCTTAAAAACAGTTTTTTAAAAATTATATTTTCGTATTTATATTAATAAATATTATTTTTTTTATGTTACAAAAAAAATATTTTAAACAAATTATTTTCATTTTTGAAATAAAAATTTCAAAATCATCTTAAATCATTTTTATAAATTTTTTTAAAAATTATGAATTCTTATTAAATATTGAGAAATAATGATTTTTATTTAAAGCTATATTTTGTTTTAAATATCTTATTAAGAAAAAAATTAATATTTCATTGTTTTTTAAAATTATTAGGTCCTTTCAATATAAATATTTTCTTTTAAATTAATTGTATATAAGAATTTAGAGTAAAATTTTTTATACATAAAATGGCATTTCATGGGGAAAATGTTTTTCTTTGACTTTTGTGGGAATAATTTAAACTAAAATTATGATTCTTTTGAAGATTTAATTTTTATGAATGGATTCCAAATTTCTATTCAAAGGTTACAAATTTAATAAATATTCCCCTTTTAATTTATTTCTAATATAAATAGTTATTTTGGTAGATTTTTTTAATAAAAAAATGTGTAAATTGGTTAATTGAGGATAAAATTAAAATTATTTGTACTATATGATGACCAAAAAACATACCAAATTATTTATTTATGATTAATTTTTTAATAATCATTTATGATTTAGTTATATCGTTATTTATGTCTAAATTATTGATAATACATTGTTTTTAATATTTTATTAGAGGAAAATTCAATTAAGACACATTTCTATTTTTGATTAAAATTTCATTATTAAAAAATTTCATTATCGATAATATATATTTCAAAATAAATATTCATTTAAAATTAATTTTATTTATCTATATTGTTATAATTTATTTTTTATTTTAGTCAGAAAATAAAAACTATATATAATTACACAATGATAATTCATTTATTAATAAATTAATGTAAAATCCAATAAAAGATTTATAAAATATTAAAAAAATCATATTTTAAATAATTAATTTAATCAATGAATTTAATAGATTATATTGATTTATTATGGATCTATTGAAATATTTTCTTTTATGTTTTCTTATTGTATATATTTTTATTAAATTCAATGCAATGAATTTTTTCAATTTGATAATAATGATAATTAATGAATATAAAATTTTATGTAACACCCCAGGATTTAATATTACGTTATCTCTTTAGGGTAATTAAATAACCAGCACCACACCCAACACCGAGTTCAAGTGCCCCACTACTTAACGAACTAACCGTTCAAAAAGGTTTTTGTGAATAGTATTTACTGCATTGTGAATTTTATAAACTCCATATAATTTTAACATCTAAATTATGTGTTTCTTGTTAATTTTATAGAGAAAAATTCAATTTTTAAAATAAAAGAAGTATTTTTCAATAAATACAGTTTCAGGCTTTGAATGGTGAACCCTTATTAAATCCATAATTTGACAATTATATATATATATATATATATATTCAATTTTATGAAATAATATTTCTCTTTAGAATCAGGACAAAAAAATGTTTGGATAAGATTTTGCTACTTTTCTAATAACATTCATATTTTGATGAATATTGAAAATATTAAATATTAATTAAAAACAAATTTTTTTAATTAAAATAATTTATGTTGTTAAATTATAAATTGGAGTGGTTTTAATGTTTCATTAGATTGAATTTTTATCAATTAATATAATGTAGGCTTTTGATGTAATTTCGTATTTTAATTTTACATAAACATGTGTCGATCTTTTGATAGTATTTATATCTTAAAAACCGGCTTTTTTGGTTTTGATGATGGGGATTAATATTAAATTAATTTCTGAAACTTATATGTTTTGAAATAAGGAAAATTGATTCCATATATTGACTCATAAGGTCTAAATTGTGTAAATAAGAACTGTTTTTAGACATTATGAATAATAACCTCAGTAATTATTTTATTTAACAAAGTTAAATGGTAAATCCGGTAAATATCGGTAAATAATAATATGATAATAATATTAAATTAAACTACATGTTTCATAACCCTATTGTATGATACATATCCAACTATGGGAATCCATGGGTCGATTTGGGGACCCCATAGAGACATTGGCAATTGAATATGACAATTTATAATTATTAATTTTATGTTAATGAATAAGTAACATAATCATATTTCTTATAGTAATTTTTTCTCATATTAGGTAATATAAATGATCACATCGACTATAAAGAGTAATTATAAAGATAAAAATATTTCCTAAATCAGGATATTTTATATATAATTTTTATACCAAAAATAAATGTATTTATTTATGACACAATACTAATGTAGTATTTTCCTTATTAATGAATGAATCAAATACATGATATAATAAATATTAAAATAAACATAATTTGAAATATTTGATGCCATCCAAGATTTTTATAGGTTAATATTACTTGTTATGTTTGATTCAATGCAATATTTTTCTAAGTAATCAAGTATTTATGGCTTTCAAACAACCCCAATAATAAATAGTATCAATATTGACAAAAATGATTTTTGAAAACAAATACTATTTTATTAAATGATATAATATTCTTAAAAATCAATTATTTTCCCAAATAACTTTTATAATGATATATATATATATATAATGAACCTGTTGAGGATTTATTGGAATTATATGGTATGTTTATTAACTATGTAATATAAAATCACATGAATAAATGGTAAATGTAATACTATTTAACTAAAAGTTAAATCTAAAAGATAAGGTTAATATGATGACCTAAACTTGTAAAAAACCAATTGGTTGAGAATATTTCGAGCTATCCCCACCGTTGACTTGAAATAAATTCCTTTGGATCCAATAAAATCAGAGAATTATTTTGTATTAAAGTAATATTTTAACTTTTCCTAAAGTAAAAATCACCTCTCTTATAAAAGGGTTCCTCCCATTCCCTTAATTTCACACCTCCAAATTAATTTGGATCCTTCAAAACCAACTCAAATATCCTCTCATATACCCTTAATAAATCATATAGGCCTTAATTTGATTATAAATTCAACTTAAAGATCCCTTTTGTTCAAATCAAATTGAAAAACCCGATGAAGATGTAATTATTTCATCACCACTTTCAAAGTTATTTTCTTCTTCCACTTACTCTTTCTTTATAGTTTAAATACCAAAATAATAAACCAGTACCATCTACATAATTGTATTTTATTATAAATATGGTACACCTATCTTCATTATTCAATCCATCAAATGAATGAAAGAGTCATCATACGTGTGTATGTACGGCTTACCACCTCCACGTCATTCTGATGATTATTATTCAACACTTCATTATTTGGATGGGTATAATAATTAGTATAACTGATGTAAATAATAAATATAACATGTTAATTATTCTGTATATATAATATACCATCCAATTAAATATTATTTCAACCACAACAAAATGATATTGTCGCTCGTCCGTACGTACGACTTATCGTCTCCACGACGTGATGAGATTCATTTCCATGTTCACCATTCAAGGATGATTATAAAAATACATATTATTAATAAGTATGTCATATATGACATAATAATTATTCTGGATATATATATATATAACTAATTATTTTATTTCTGCTCAATTCGATATGAAAACAGAAACATCGTTTATGCTATGTACGACATACAGTCTCCATAAATGGTGTCTTCCTTTTCATATGACTATATATTATACATATTTATTTTCTGAATATATATGACACATAATTATTTTTTTATTTTATGGAAGCAATTAAATCATGATACAAGTGATACGATAAATAATAACAAGTTAAATAATTACGATAAAGAAAGCTTTTATTACCCAAAACGTTATTTTAACATGGAAATTATTCTTAAATGGTTATTATAATGTCATAAATGAATCATGAATTATATCATAAATATTAATATGGTTTTGATATAATTTAATAAAATATTTTGGTCATTATATAGGAAGTTGAACATACCCTAGAGCAAAGCAAACTACAAGGTAAGGGTTAATTCTTCAATCTCATTATTATTCAAGATTGTTTATCTCTACGTATCTACTGGGAAATATTTATCAACTATGTACATGTTTCATTAAAATGTTTTAAAATTTAATATAATAAAGTTTTATATAAGATACTCTTTAACTATATCAACATTTTAAATGTTTTTAATGATTTACATTTCTAAATATTTTTAATTATTTCCATGTTTTCAAAATGATTTTATGTATTTATTTACATGGATATGATCGTATTAAATTGTTAATTTAATTAAATGTTTTCAAAGTGGTATGGAAAACATTAATTTAAAAACCTGTTTTAAATGACATCATATATAAATTGTCCGACTTTTAAATGATTTCATGAAAATGGGTATTTATCTCAAAGAGTTTTGTTGATTCTTTTCAAATAGTTCTGCATCCATTATTGGTTATAATTCTTGATTGAGGTTGAATTACTATAATGTAATCTTACACATTTTATTTAATGAGTTATGATATGTTTGACTGTGGATGAGCTATTTTTATACAATTCATGGTTTATGGAGAATGTATTGACATTTCGTATGGTTGTTTTTGTATGAATGTTTAAAATATTTTTCACCCTTTTTATATGTGGATTGAATTGCAATTAGTTAGTGATGGGTGAGGCCTTCTATAGCCCTCCGTGAATCGGTCTGTCTAATGAGACAAATTCGTGTCTTGGAACAAGGCCTTGAAAAAAAATTATTTGTTGTCTTGGCACTAGGACTTGACTATGTGGTTATGATGTCTAGCATTATGAATTCTATTTTTATGAAATTAGTAATTAAATTTGATTATTACAATAATAATAAATCCATGTGCATGTTTATATGGTAATGTTGGATTTATTTTATCTATATTATGTTCATGTTTATTTTTATAAGGTTGTTGTTTTTATTAATCATATTTGCATAAATTTTTATAGCTTCCACTAAATTATTTACCATTATTATGCATCTTAGGTCACGTATGTCTTGTGTTTTGTTTTCCTAGGAATCCATGATGTGTGTTATGATTGATATGAATCGTCAATCTAGGGAAATAATGTAATTTCAAAGCATTATTTATGATGTGTTTTATGATGGAATGTGTAATGTAATGTTCATGTCTGTAATCTATTTTACAAGGCTGAAAAAATGATCGGTCCTTCGGGGCTTGATTTATTTAATTCATGATAATGTATTAATATAATTCGCATGCTCTAGGATTCTAGGGTCGAGGTGTTATAGTTGGTATGAGAGGAATTTTAGCAACACACTTGGAAGTTTATTTAGAACACTTATGTTAGGGATCATAGCCCTATGATATACTTTGAGTATTAATATATAAGAACGTCCAAATGTTTTGGTAATGTAGATATTATGTGGGATTTCCCAGAAATGCATCTGAGTCTAGATATGAGTAGGTAGAGGCGGCTCTAGCACATATGTATCATGTGGTAAAACAAAAAAAACACTTCATTTATCTAGACTTGACCAGGAACTGGCGCACGACAATGGGCATTGCTGCTCTCTTGGTTACGACACTCCCAATGGATATTTATAGGATAATTCATATTTTATTTACAAACCATTATGATTGATTTTGTGTAAATATGTTATCAAAAAAATCAATTTTTGATTATGAGACTAGATGTGTGAAAATATTCCATTAATGTTGATAATTATTCATGTTTTTGGATTATATAGTATGATATGATCTAACCTAGTGGATGTCATCAATTAGACATGGCGACCAATAGATGGAATGAGAACTCAAACAATATGAATGATCCAAAGAGTTATAAGGATCATATATTTCATGGTCATAAGCCAAAATTTAGAATTGAAATAGTCTCCCATGTAATCACATCATATAAAGAAATTATATCATGTTTTAAAAATATTTGTAAAGAATAACATGAGTCTTGTGGATTTGAAGTGAAAATAGGGCATAAGAGGATGGCAGAGAAAAAGTTGGATAAATGGAAGAAGGGGAAAAAGATTTTTCCCATATGTGATAACTATAGAAATAATCCCCATGGGAAGTGCATGAAAGGAAATGGAGTTTTTATACGTGTGGAGAAAAAGGACACCAAATATGTGATTACAAGGGTAAGAAAAATGTTTCAAATGTACAATTCATCATCTTAAATGAATTGGGTCACTATATGAATCAATGTCCAATTCATAAGAGTACTACCCAAAAGATGCTATTGGATAATAATCATGTTATGATACTACTACAGATGATGTGGAATTATTAGTGATCTTATGCCATTATTAATTAATTGTGTAATTTGAGTATAGTATTAATGATTTACATGTTATAAGAATTATAGAGTATATAAGAATTGTATTTTAGTACAAATTCATTAAGTAAAAGTGATTATGTGTAACCATGTAAAGTGACACAGTTTCAAGTTAAACATTTTGTAAAATATATGATTGGGAGAAATAAAACCCTTAATATGATTCTAAAACTGATATAACAATTTTGGAATAAGAGATAATTTATTTGGATAATGTAGATTAGATATTATTCACATATTTTGAACTGATTTGTGGTTTTTTAAAAATAGGTTTCGACCATCATTATTGGTAGTTTACAAAAAAAATTATTTAAGGGTTATATCCATTTTTCTATAAGGAATAATGGAGAATTAATGTAATAAATATGATTTTATTGTAATTAATCGAGTAATCATGTTTTAAGAGAATAAATGATGAATGTTTTCATATGTTATTACCTGGGAAAAGGGATCTTCAGTATGTTTTCTTTCCTTATAAATGTTGGACTATGAGTTTATACTGAAGTATTTTGGATAATTATAATGGTTGGAATGAATTATGTTTGACATTGGATATTATTTTTTATGGTTAAAAAATTTCTTCAGATTATATTAGGATTTTTATTAAAAGGACAATCCATAGGTTGGGTGACAACCTATCGCGTTCGGCAAGGCCGTGAGACTTGAACCCACAACCAAAGGGCGACATTGGGGCATCACCGACAACTATACTACGTGTTTTCCTAGTTTTTATAATGTATGTCTTTAAAATGATTTGATAGATGAATTATAAATTCATTATTTTCAGAACCCTACATAAATAGGATAAATGGAATATTTTTTAATTCTATTATCGTTTGGAATGAAATATGAGTTTAAAATAGAAGTTAGATGAAAGATAGAACTCTACCTTTCAAGCATTGTTTTATCTTATTCTATGTATAAATTAATTCTTAGAATTTATGGAAGGGATATTAATTCCAAAAAAGTGTTATCCTAATACCTTAGGTTTCGTTGAACTGATAATATTTTATTCATCATAGAATTATGTAATTGAGTCATTCAATATACCATTTATTGTTCAATTTTTTTGTGATTGATGAACTCAATCACTCCCTATAAATATTTTTGTTTTCCTAAAATTATGTGTCTCTAATATCCACTAATAAACTTCTATTCAAAACCCTAATATTGCGGTGGCATTATAATTTACATTTCATGCTTTTTCAGACTAAATTTTTGTAACCCAATTCCTGATATTGGTTTTCCAAAATGGAATTTTCTATTATCAACATTTTATTTTCGAAGAAGAACTTCAAATTCTAAGGATGAAATTTATCAAATGGGATAAGAATGCAACTCCCTAGGATTTCATATTATGTTTTGTCATTAATTTAATTCAATAGCTTGAAACACTCGTATAAACGATTTCAAGCACACTAAAACTTAACAAACTAGTAATTAAAACATTTTTTGTGAAAATTATTAACTGTATTTTTAATTTTTATATACTCCATCTAATTTGGAAATCAATATTATGTGTTTCTTATACATATTATAAGGATAAATTCAATTTTTTCAAATAAAATAAGTTTTTTAAAAAAATACAGTTTCCACCTATTAATGGGGAATTTTTTATAAATATAATATTTGAAACTTTTTTATATTTGATTTGATGAAATAAAATTCATTCTTTTAATTGGGAAATAAAAATATAGTTTGGATAAATTTTTGGTAGTTTTCTATTAACATTCATATTTTGATGAATACTGAAAAATACTAATTTTTTTTAATTCATCTTTTTTAAACGAAATAATTTATATTGTTAAGTTATACATTAAGTGGTTTTAAATTATAATTAGATTTTATTTTTATAATTTAAAATAATGTAGGTCATTGGATAATTTTACTTTCAAATTGTACACAAACATAAGAGAATATTTTCATACTTTTTACTTCTTAAAAACCCATGTTTTGGTTTTGACAACACAAGAATTAATTTAAAATTATGTTCCGCAATGTATGTGTTTTGAATTTGGGAAAATGGATTACATATTGGAGATAATAATATTTCATTTGTTTAAATAGGCAGCTTTTATTTTTAAACATTATTAATAGCAACTTCATTATATATTTTATTTACATTGGTTAAAAGGTAAATCCATTAAAAAAGGGTAAAAATTAATATTATAATAATATTAAATTATAGTAACACATGTTTTATCCCAATCAGATAATACATATCTGACTATGGGCATCTTAGGGTCAATTTCAGGACCCCATGGAGCCACGTGTAAGTGAAAATGACAAATTATAAAAATTAATTTAAATTTATGTATAATGTAACATAAACATATAACTTTTAGTAAATCAATTTTTATATGATGATAAATAATTGATCTCCTCAGATTAAAATAGTAATTATATTGCTGAAAATTTATTCTATATCATGATATTTTATTTATATTTTTTAGACATAATATAAATATATTTATTTATGATACAATAATGATAGTGTACTTTCCTTATTAATGAATGATTCAAATAAATGATATTATAAATATAAAAATAAAAAAAATTAAAATTTTGATGCCATAAAATAATTTTGTAGGTTAATATGACATTTTATGGTTGATAAAATGAATTTATTTCGAAGTAATCAAGTTTTTATGACTTTCATAAACACCAAATACAAAATAGTGTCAAAATTTAAATAAATGTGTTTTTAAAATAAATTCAATTATATTAAATGATATAATTTTCAAAAAAATATAAGGATCAGAAAAAGGACATTTATAATAATAGTATATCATTAATTAACCACTTTATATTTTTTTAATTTTATAGTAATTTTATTGACTATGTCATATAACAATACTAGAAGACATGGTAAAAGATAAACTATTTAACTAAGAGTTAAATCTAAAAGATAAGGTTAATATGGAGACCTAAACATGAATAAAACATATTTTTTGAGAATATTTGGACCCATCTCTACCTTATCATAGAAATAAATTATTTTTTATTCATTATAAATCGGAAAATGATTTTATAATAAAATAATATTTCAAGGGTTTTTTAAAATGACCCTCACCTCTCTAAAATACCTTCTATGTACTATGATGTCATTATAAATATTGTACAACCATATTCATTATTCTATCCATCTTATGAATGGAAGATTCACTATATGTTTGTACGTACGGATTACCGTCTTCACGTCGTGGAAATGTTTGTTATTCAACACTTTATTATTTGGATGGGTATAATAATTAGAATAATTGATTTAAATAATAAATATAACAAGTTAATGATTACGTATATATAATATACCATCCAATTACATATGATTTCACAATCAATAGAATGATATTATTGTTCATGCATATGTACGGCTTACCGTCTTGACGACGCAATAGGATTCATTTCCACGTTCTCCATTTAAAGATTGTTATAAAAATATATATTATAAATAAGTACGAAATATATAATATAATAATTCTATTGGTAATATATATTTATATTTTTGTGTGTGTGTGTTTACATATATATCATTCTCCTACTTCCGTTCAATAAGATATGAAAAAGAAAACAACGTTTATGTGTAAGTACATCCTACCGCCTCCATAAATGGTGTTTTTATTTTCATAGGTATATCTATTATACATATTTGTGTTCTCAATATATATTACACATAAATAATTTTTTATATTCATGAAGAAATTAAATTACGATATAATTGGTATGATCAAGAATTTCTAGTTAAAACACGTATGATAAAGAAAGCAATTATTACGTGAAATGTTATTTTAACAAGGATTTTATTATTAAATGCATAGTATAAATTCATAAATTAATCTTGTATGATACTAGAAATATTAATATTGTTTTGGTATAATTTAATAACATACTATGGTCATTATACAGGCGGCTAAACGTACCCTCGACCAAAAGAATGTACAAGGTATGGGTTATTCTGTCAAACTTCTTATTATGTGCGATTGTTTATATCTATGTATCTACTAGAACCTATTTATAATCTATGTAAATCAATCATTAAAATATTTTAAAAATTAATTTTTTATAGTTTTATAGAAGGTAATCTTTAACTAGATCATCATTTTAGTTTTTTGTAAATATTTATTTTTCTAAATCTTTTTAATTATTGACCATGTTTTAAAAATGATTTTAATGATTTATATACATGGATATTATTATTTTAATTTGATGACTTCATTAAAATAATTCAATGTGGTATAGGACACTATAATTTAATAATATCTTATAAATGTCTTCATTTATAAATTATGTGTCTTTAAAATAATATCATGAAATTAGGTATTTCACTTTAAGAGTTTTATTGATAATTTTCAACTACATCAAAATAAATTATTGGATATTATTCTTGATTGATTTTGATTTATGATTATACGATATTCGACATTGTATTGAATGAGTTAGGATATGTTTGACTGTGGATGAGTTTTTTTCATACCATTCATGGTTTATGGTTAATGTATTTACATTTCATATTCTATCTTTTGTATGAATATTTATGTTACCTTCCAATAATTTTCATATGAGTAATGCATAGGACTTAGTATGTGATGGGAGGGGACAGCTATAGACCATTGATTCATAGACATGTCTCATTAGACAAATTAGAGTCTAGGCACAAGACCTGGAAATTTTTGTTTGTAGTTTTGGCACAAGGACTAGACTATGTTGTCATGTTTTCCGACATTATGCATTCCCTAATTATGAAATTAGTTATTACATGTTATTATTCAACTATTATAATATCAATGTGAATGTTTATATGGAAATGATGGATTTTTTTCCATGTTATTTTCTGGTTTATGTTTAAAAGGCTATTGCTTTTCACACATTTTTCCATAAAAGTTTATAGCTTCCGCATAATTATTTACCGTTATTAGGCATTTGAGCTCACCCTATTCTTATTTTTGTTTTCCCACGATTCCAAGAAATGTGTTAGGATTGATATTAATGGTTATTCTAGGGGAATAATGGATATATCAAAGGATTTTTAGGTTGTGTTTTATTTTTGAATTTGTAATGTAATGTTCATGTATGTAATATATTATCCAAAACGACTAAATTTTTCGGTCAATCAGGACTTGATTCATTGTAATCATGCAGATGTGTTAAAATAATGCAATGGATTTGGGCTTCTTGGGTCAGAGCGTTAAATTTTATTATGAAATTTATAAATAATAAAAATTGTAATAATTAAAAATAAGATATCATATGGTATAGAATATCTTATCATGATAATTTATAACACATTTGAAATCATATGGGTGAAGAAAACTCATATTATATTTTAATAATTTCATAATTTTGAATGTACACAACATCGAATTTATAAATGAGAAGCCCCTCTTTAAAAACATACACCACATTGAGATATATATATCCATATAACTAAGAAAATTTAACTTTAAAAAATCTGTATCCATGTTCTAGAGGAACTATAATATTCAAAATATCAATAATAGATCAAATTAGAAGAGATCTAAAGGATATGTTTTGATGAAGATGTACTAAAGTAACAGAACACGTTATTTGTATATACATCATTAACTTGTATAAATATATGATAAATATCAAAAAATAAATAATTTAAAAATCAAAAAAAATCATAAATGTTATTATGATTATGAAAATAATAATAAATACCATTTTTCCTATCAAATGATAAGTGAAAGTTTTTCTCATGTTTATGTATATCTAATTGTATCCACATAGAAATAAAATTAATTTCTCATCATCATATTTTACTCATGGTAATATTAATTGTTTTAATGATAATATATGATATTTACGAAATAATTTACCATGTGTGATGATAATATTATATCTACCCTATCACCATCACACCATTTGAGAAATGATAATGCCACTTGTGTGTACATATGAACTACCATTTCCATTATAAGAGGTCAACCTTTTTACAATTATTCAAAAAATGAGTATTTTTATTTAAGATTATTTCATTTTATTGATGAAAATGGAAACATCGGTGAAGATTGGGTAAGACCAACTACCACCATGAATGGTGCAATTAGGTTTTCTATCCATAATTTTTATTATTATTTATAAATATTTATATAATAAATATATATTATTTTTATTCAATTATTAATATTATCGATTTAGGTAACCATGATAATTTTATTGGGACAGGGACTACCGAAAAAAAATTCAAGGTAATCGATGATATTATCACCCAGAATAGTGGTTTTTTAAAAAAAATATTAAGAAAAGTTTCCAATGTAGTAATAAAATTTTATACATGATATGATAGAATTAGAGTTATCAAATAAAATTACCAAAAAATTATATTTATATCAATTATGGTTTGAACATGTATGAATAAAAGAAATAGTTGAGGTAAGGGTTTATTTCACAATCTAATCATTATTCATGATTGTTTATTTTTAAGTATATTATGAGAAATATTTATCTATCATGTATATGTTTTAAATAAATTTTTTAAAAAAGTATTTTAGTATTCTAATATAATGGTTTAATGTAATTATTTCCAATTTTTCCCTTTTTACAAATGGGTTGAATGAAATGTTATAATTATTTTCTAAACAATGTACTTTGGGACTTTCCCTACAGAAATATACAAAAGGGACTTTTTTATCACATATAGAATGAGTAAATTATCCTCAAAACATGAAGAATTATTTCTTTTAATATTTCTATACAATATTACAAGGATCTTTTCAAATATAATGTATTCAATGGTAATTAAATATATTTTCAAGGAAAATGTTTTCAAAAATATAAATTATATTTTCCTCAAGATCTATTATAAATAATATTCAAAAACAATTTATCATTAATGATAACATTATTTGATGTATATTATACATTATAAGGTATATTATCATTGCATAACATCCTTATTACTTCTATAGATCATTTATGATTATTATGGTATGATTCTCAACAAATTATGTTACTTTTCAAAGAGCCATCCTCCTGTGAAATGTATTTGAAACCCATTTTTTCTATTGGATTTTGGAATGATGAAATTTTTATGAAAACCAATTCTATTAATTGTATTTGATATGGATATTTGTTTATGATAAATTTTAATACATAAATATGGTTTTAAATATTTCATGGGTCGGATATATATCTCAATCAAATGAATTGGGAAACACTTAATATCTCATGCGATAACAATAAGAAACATGTTGATGGGCTTGAATCACTATGAAAAAAAAAGGTGAATCTTGATCTATAATGGGAAACAAGTGTGTCCAAATATAGTCTATTAAATAGGATTATACTAATATTCTATAGAAAATAGGTGTGTCACGATCCACTATGTTTATGTTTTTTTTTGTTAACCTTGACGTATTAAATGGTTTTTTATATTTATGATGGGGAAAAAATTTTATGAAATGATATTATTATAAAAAATGATTTATAATGATTTATAACTCTTATATTTAATGTTTTCGGAAATTAATTTATTTATTCCATGAATCATGTATATTATCTATGACATGTAGCATATGAAGTTCAGTTGTTATTTTCATGATCACATAACCATATTCATATGTTATTCTTTCAAATGATCATGGATTAATATATCCTATGTTTACCCATAATGATAATCTAAGAATACCCTTTATAATGGTTCATTAAATAGGTGATAAAAATGATTAGTTAGGTTATACGTAAGAGGAGTACTTTGTGAGATGATCATTTTGGCTGTTGTTGGAGGTCAGTCATAAAATATGATGATTTTATACATAATCTCCAAAAACAATAAACCATTATTTATATGGAATGGAACATATGGATATGTATTTATTATTAATAAAAAGAGAGGTAATATGTGTTTATGAAAATATCAGGAATATACATGTTCACATGTTTAAAACTTTAAAGGATGTCATCAATTATTTGAATTTGATTTCAGTTGAATCTAAGATTTTACGAGATTCCAATATATATCTAGAAACATCACTATGTTCTATTGAATGTTATTATATTACACCAATGATTTTACTCCATCAACGTCCCAACATTGAGGTGATCTACATGGGAGACCATACAACACATTTATTTGAGTGACAATAATCAATGAATGATAAACATTATCATTAAAACACAACTAACCCCATATAGATATCCCATTAATCAACGAAAATTCATGATGTATATACATATAATATCCTATAAGATCTAAATATTATTCTCAACCTTGAAATACGTATGTTTATGGAATGTTGTACTCAATCTGACATTATCCCACATCATCTCTTAGAGACTCCTATGGTAACACAAGGTTCACATATGATACATGTTTGAAACAAAGGTAGAAGGAATTCCATCGAACCTCATGAATTCCTTTACATAATGCATATTTGTTACTTAAACTATACTGGTTTCCTTAATATGAATTTGTTGATAATACACTATCATCCTATCAAAAACCACTCATATATCATTCCGTCCTCGGGGAGTCCATGATAATGGAAAAACAAAAAGAGCTAATTAAACATTACATTTCCAAACATTCACTGTAAGGTATTAATGTAAAAAATAATGTTTTAGATTCTCTCAATTTATCTATTGGTATTTTTTTCCCTAGGTCACAAAATCTATAATGTAATACTTTCTACCCAACTACTAGAATATCTATCTCATTGCATAATACATGTTTTAAATAACCATATATAATGTACAAGAATAACTATGATATTTAAAAAAATGAGACCCTCATAGATAATATGATTAAAAAATAATCCCATAAGCCTAGAATAACATTTTAAGTGAGAGTCCAACCATAAATCAACTACCCACCTCAAAATGTTTTTGGAATATTCTGAACCGATAACCTTACCTTAGACATGGAAGAATAGGCTCATGGAGTTACTATGATAATCAAATAAAAGAAAAAAACAAATTCGAAACATCAACTTGAGAATCCACGTGAAACTGAATGATGAGTCCTATAAGGCTCCACTCTTTCTTCGATTATAGAATAACCTGTGATGGAAAATTCTTACTAACAGAATATAATTTTATATCCCCCTTCACTAGGTTCTTGGCAATGTACAATTAAATTTTTTTATTGTAATACACAAACCAAATCTTTCTAGATTCAAGTATTTCTAAATAAAGTGTACAGTTATGACTCATTTAGTCACAAAAGACTATTAACCTATCCATAAAAGTATAATTATTATTAAAATAACAAACATGAATTTCCATGGAATTATATAACACATGACGGGGGTAATGTTCCACATAATGTCAAATATGTCATGATCCATAAGCCACAACATGATTATCATCCAAAAGTATGATTCCCGAAAATGTTCCAGAAGAATATCCAAAAAAAAGATCCAATAATTGGATTTGGTTAGATTAGAATAGGAGATTATATAAGAAGTGATTTCAGGTAATCAAAAGAAGAATTAAATTCTACAAGCCAAGTAAATTTCATCATATTAGTAGTATTATTAGTAAATGGTGATTCTCGCCATTAAAAAGAATAGAAGAAACATAAATAATATATAGTAATACAAATAAATCTCTGAAACTCAATAATTTTATATGGATATTACCATTAAAAGGCATGCTTATAATTCATAGAAAAAACTAATAATCTATGCTCATATATCTTATTCCCCATGAACATCAGTTCATAAACAAGAAAACTAATTTTGAATGATTCCTTACAAACATTAACTCAACATGATTTCTAGGAAAGAACACAAATTATGATCGAGATAATGACCAGATCTCAAATAAAACAAAATTTCGACCACAAACACTTGCAACAAAGTGTCTACATAAAAATATATTATAAAATTCATCAATCACATAAAATAATGTGGAGAATTTTTTATGAAATGGTTGTCTCAAAATATTCTTAATGGCCATATCGACTCCTAAATTTTATGTTTCGTATATTATACAACCAAACATGAAGCCTATGATAACACGAACGATGGTTAATCTCTGAAAACAACATTTCCCAATTTAAATATTCAAAATAATATTACATACAATGAAAATGATACTAAAAATTAATTTTATACTAGTTCAAAATATGAAATTCCATGCACATTCTACGTGAACCATAATCCTTTTTGTATGTGATAATAAGGGATGACCATGGAAGAATAGTATGGCTAACATATCCTTTCACTATCAGTTAATAAAAAAATATCATGTTCTCTTTTTGATCGATTAACAAAATATGATAAGAATGAATAGAAATCAGTTGTGTACAGATGACTAGGGGAATAATAAAAATAAACCCATCTATAGAAGAAGACTATAGAAGTTAATATATAAAATTTCTTGAAATCCATGAACAATATAAGGGAGGTAAAAAATTGATGAAACTTATTTAGGATCATATAAAATAGGAGATGAAAAACTACTTGCTATAGGTGGGGAGGTACAACATGAGTAGATCTTATATCATAATCTTCGAGAAACACCATCGAGCTCACATCGGTAAAAAGGAATGACACTATCCATATAGAATAATGACCTATATAATGATAATAAGTAATACATTACATTACAATGATTACATCAAACACATATAGGTTAAAATTATAAAATCCAAGACTAACTCCGAATTATCTCTTTATAACAAACATGAAGAAACCTGAATCCCCTACACATTCTACTTCTCAATAGGTGTTTATATGTCCATAAAAAGGACATGAGATCCATAAAATGTTTAAGGAAATAAATAATTTATTTCTATTAATGACTGGGAATAAATAGTATCAAATAAATAAATCAATGTTAAATATATAAAAAATATGTTACCTCTCTCTCTCTCTAGAGATGAACCTATATCTGATGTAAACCAATTTTTTTATAATGGTTCTTTGCTCCTGAGTCCTACATGTACTTCCATTTAGTCATTGATGCATCTAAATACACCATAGTAGCCTTTATTGATGAAAATAACAGACTATATCAACACATTGAAATTAGTTGATAAAAACATTGATGAAGACTATAACATCAATAATGTATACACATCATCATTTGTGTAAGATAATAAAAACATGTGTTTTTTACCTTACCACACTAATATAAATTTATACGCACACTATTAGATGAAAAATAAGGTTTAGTGAAGGTATATAGTTGATATCGACCTTCAGCACTCGTGTTATTATCTTTCTATTTCATTATTATCAAATAACTACCACAATAGAAACATGTAGGTGGAATATATGTGGAATAATATTCAAATAACATTTACGTTTTCAAATAATATATTATTTCTTAGTATAAAATATCCTAATAAGTCCAAAAAATCAATATAAATTCATAAAATATTATATCTGATTTAAAACCATTATGGTACTTATTATCATTTAAGTAGTCAATATTTAACACCTCTAGTTCAAAATAGAATATATCAGAAAACATATTAGCCTACACTAAAACTAATAAATACACCTTTTATAAGGATAAGAACTCTCAAGACTTATACATCAATATAGAATCTATAAAATAAGTCTATATGAAACTAGCCTCGAAACCCTTCCAATCCATGACATGATGAATATTCATGTTTACCATGAAATCCCACTATCTCTTACCGATAACATCATTCATGAAAATCACACCAATCTAAGATACACTCATGATTATTCATTATGTTAATGATCTAACCAATTTTTAAATCTAGTATAATTCCACTGTATGATTATTTTAAACCTTTATGGATAGTGGCATCTTTAGTATGAACTCATGTGATTGATCCCTTTCTCCTACACCTCTTATATTCACCTCAATAACTACGTTCGGAATGTGTAGTAAATTATAATCTATAGAAAAAGTATCCCACACAATAGCATCATTAATATTATGTTCCATTAGTAAATTCCTTTTAGGGGAAACACCTCTACCCACTTTCAGAACCTATCGAGCATATCTCATATGCCCAAAAATTCATAACGAATCCAATAAAATTATAAAAAAAAGGATAATATGATTTCAAACTAGAAAACAGCATGTTAAATCCATGATTTAGATCATGAAGTGAAATAAAGACACACACATCCCAATTCCCTTATGTAATATTAGTATATTCATCGAATTACTTGTCCAAAAAATCAATGAATCATACCTCTTATGTCTGATTAATCTTATATTCAGTTTAACAAAATACCTAAGATATAGAATCATGTGGAAAAAACCATCAATACTATGTTGTAGAGATCTGGCCTAGAATACCCTCTAAAACTAGACATTTCCATATATACATAAATTTGAATAAATTTATGGATCCCCACAGGATGGATAATAGAACCCTAACATCAATACAAAACTAGATTTAATGATATCACCCAACCTCAATAAATGACAAAAAGGCTTACTTGTAAAAAATAGAGAAATAGAATAAGTTATAAATATTTCCTATAACTGAATGAAGTTAAAGGAAATGATACAACTCGAAAATAAGACATAACATCCCAATGTACATGTACAATCAGAAATGGGAAATAAAAATAGAAAAAAAATCACTCTATGTGATAGAATATGTGAACTCCCACTATATCATCACTGGATACCCAGAAACAGATGAATAAAGCCCCACCACCTCATTAATATTTCATTCTACTCCGTACCTCAAGATATATATAATGAATTATGCCCTATTGAATGGGTAAATAGGGTGTGAGATAATAGGTTCTGTATGATCCCACTAAGGTGTCCATAACATTACTCAATATAGAAAACTAAACACAGTCATCATAAAAGAACAAGGACAATTGAAGAAATTTTATTTTTCCTTCAAAAACATGGAAAAAATATTTAATTTTACACTTTTGAACATTTTAAAAATATTCTATGTAAAAACCGATTCAGGTAATTTCACATATATAAAATTAATTATAAGAATTTATCACAAATCATATCAAAACTATTTGAGTAAATTATAATACAGTTCCATCTAAACCGTCGGTAACATTAGGCCAAAGATCCCTACATGTCATCCAACTAGAACCCTCATACCACAAAGAATGACTAGTTCTTAATAAAATCATTAAAACATATTTTTATGGATCATAAAATCACACTAATAGTTATTCTCTCAACAACATCAATATCAAGTTCCTATAAAAATGTTCTCCTGAATAGAGGAATTATCCATTATTGAACCCCACTATAACACAAGGATGAATTCCCTAGGATAAACATTTGACCAATGTACCCAAGGTTTCCCATGTACTCTATTTTGAAATTATATGATCACATTTTTTTATGAAACCCATTTTATCAATCTATTCTACACAATATTGAATAATAAACTTTTTATTAACAAAAACAATTGATATAAATATTTTATCAGAAACCCATTTTAACAAAAACATAAATAAATCAATCCATATTTCTATTTAAATTATATATTCAATTCATAATAGTTAGGGTAATATAGATCATCCAACAATGACAAGATAAGGAACCACCCTCCTCAAATTATGGTCTCACGTGCCAGCAACGTGGTCCACCAAAATAATTACACAATTACTAAAAGTGAGTTCCTAGAATTAATTTACACATCCCAAAATCTATTCAATTTATCACGATGATCGTAGGAACAAAAATGATAAAAAAAACTTAATAGACTCACATGTCACACAATAACCAACCCAAGGGTTACCCTCTAGAGGAAGATTACACTGCCTATCAAGAAATAAGAAAGAATAATCAATATGATAGATACAAATATATATAACTATAGTACAATAGGGATACATAGATCAAGGAAAAGTTGGAAATATGATGAATAATCAGAAAATGAAATGAACCATAACAACAATGATAATAAATCAATGAATTCATATATTTATGAGTAGAGTCTATCAAAATTTTCTAGGAGAGATCATATTACTAGAGGTAATATGTTTTATTTTGACTGAAAAATAGGCTCACTCATATGGATCCCTAAAATAAAAAATCATGATATTTACATGGTATGAAACCCCTTTTTATTTTATGTAATTAATGAAAAATTACCATGAAAAACCTATCACATTTTTATTAATTATATTATTTTTTCCATCTCATAACATGTAATATTTTGACATGGTGGGTCATAATCTCACACCCTACTTTGGTTTATGGATTTCTCCTCGGGAGTATAGAATGTCTTGTAGTTTTTCAAAATCTCATAGGCGCCGTCTCTCCGTCTCGGATTTCCTAGGCGATGGCCTCATCGCCCGCCCCCCACCTCGGCCCTCTTCGGCCGGGGGGGGGAGGAGGTGTGTTCCCCCCTCATCCATTTCCTACTCTCCCTTCCCCCTTTTCTCCTTTTACTGATCCGTCTTCTCTCCCTATCTTCCCCTACATTGAGGTTTTCCATAAAGTTCAATCATGTGTGGATGGGGTTCCCACGGTTCTGATTTCATCCCTGGAGTTCACGAAGGCCTCTACGATGTAGGGTATTTCGCTGGTCACTCGTTTTAGCAAGAGACGACCAACCGTTGACATCTTCGACAGATTCATAACTAACAGGTGGAAGTTGCAAGAACACGTGATAGTAGGTCTATTGGATTCCAAACATTTCTTGGTTCGCTTCTCGTCAGATGATGATCTAATTTCAGCCTGGGTGAATGCTCCGTGCATTATCACAGGTTTTCGGTTTTCCCTCTTTCGGTGGTCTTTTAATTTTCACTTGAAGTGCGTTCCTCCTACCACAACGATTTGGATCTCTCATCCTGGTCTTCCCTTACCATTTTAGAACCAGGTAATCCTTCGTCTAGTTGGTAATTTATTGGGTAAATTTATCTACTCGGACAAGCACACTCGAGCTGTCTGCCACCCAATTTCTCCCAGGATTTGTATCGAAGTTGACATTTCCAAGAAACTAAAGAGCACTATTGGAATTGATATTGAAGGTGAGATGTGGTGGTACCAACCAGTTTACTATGAATAATGGGTTCATTTCTGTCTATCATGCCAATGTCTTGGGCACGAAGCCATCAGTTTTCGGCATGGATCGTTAGGCTCCTTGCAGGAGGACCTTCCCTCGGACATCTCGGGTGAATTACCCCCTCTACATGTTGAGTTAGAGAGTGGAAAAGGTAGTTTTGGCTACCCCTAACCCAGGGATGCTGGATTTGGGATGCAATGAGGTTAGTATTTCTCCTACCATCCAAAAGGAGGATAGGGCCATGCTTTTGGAGCCAAAGGATGCTGATGTTTTCAAGCAGCTGAGACACAACTTGGGAGTTAATTCAGTGGAATGGGAGGAGACTAAGGGACCTCAGTGGAGGAATTTGTCTCCCATTTCATACGCAGCGGCTATGATTTCTAATGGTGGTGGTGCTCCAGTCCAGGAGGTTCATGGGGGGGATACAACTATGTGAAACTAGGGGACTGCTTAGCCCTGTGTAGTGTGCCCATGAAATGGCGATGGCATCTTTATGGATGGTCCGGATGGGGTGGTGCCTACGCTTGGTGTTAGTAGGGTGTTAATTCCCAACCAGGGTTCTAATATGAGGGAACCTATGGCCAGTATCAATTCAAACAACCGTTTTGAGGTTTTGAGTTCTGATGGAGGGGCTGGATGCATCTCTTTTTACCCCTTGGAATTAGAGTCTGAAGGAGAAGGGAAAGGATCAGTCGATAATGGTACAGAAGGTATCCACAAAGGCCCGCTCAGCCTTAGGAGAAAGAAGGGAAGTAATGTAAATAGGGACCTGGGGTGCTGCATAGTGTCTAAGAAACAGAAACCAAAGGGTCTCAAAGACCACTCATATCTCTCTAGGACAATAGAGACTCGGTCTACCAAAAACGGTGGTAGACTCAAAGAACTCCACGTTCATATAGTGGTAGGCGAGGATGCCCAACTAGTCAGAGACTCTGGGTCTCCAGATCAGGGCAAGGATTTTTGAAAGACAGAGAATAGATCAAATGATTTGGTGAATCCTCTGGGTGAGGAAGCTGAGAGTTTGGAGGTTCAATTAGGGGAGACTCCACTGCATATTGACATTTTAGCGGTGGGGAAGGAGGCTGCATTTCCTCCTGAACAGCAGGGGGAAGGGGAGATATGGGATGATATCATCCATTCTGAGGAAGATATGTTGGGGAAAGCAGTTTCGTTCAAAGCCTCGAAGGAGGATGGTGATAAGATGTCGGAGAGAGCACTCCGGGTGGCCACTAGTGAGGTGCAGATGGAATGGATCAACAAGAAAGACCGTATTCTGGAAAGAGAATTTAATGAAGAGAAGGTCAACATGGAGGGGTTCATATAGACGTGGGACAAAATCGTTGTCTGGTTTGAGGAACTCATAAAAGACGATCCAGATTTAGAGGTTAAGGGACTTCTTCAGAAACTACTTAGGAGTAATACGTCTAAAAGTCTCAAAATTTATTTAAATGGTTCATTTATCTCGTTTCTGGTCTGGTGCTATGTGTTTGTACTGACATGGGTTCTCAAATCCCCACAAAAGTGTTTGAAAATAATAAAAAGTAATTTTGAGGTATAAAATGTCTTGTAAACACATTACAAGGAATTTAATTCCACAATGGATAGAAAATATCATAGTAATCAATGGAAGAATACAAATAGAAATACATTATTCTCCCAAAACATAGGGATAATACAAAAAATCCATTAACGTGTTTTCACAAATACTTCATTAATTCAAACAAATAGACATCCCAAAACATTATGTCATTTTCACCATAAAATTATCCACAACCTTGAGTTTCCAATAATGCTCCCATATATTGTAGGAAATCATAATTTAAAAGGTCAATACATTAAATCCATTAAATTCCTAAAATTATATTTCAATGGGTGTGTATAAATATATTGTGTAATAATATTGGTGAAAACATATCATAAGACTTGTAGAAAGAAAATTGAGATAAAATTATCTTCCCCAATGTCATGAATTCCACTATACAAATTAAAACATCATGAATAATAAATATTAGTTTATTATAAATCTTATAATAAAAAATATTTATAAATATCATATCATTTATGATTTTAATTTAACCTTTTTTACCAATTTAATAAAAATTTCATGCTATGTAACATTTCGTGTAATAATTACAATGTTTTTCACATATATTTTAATTTTATATTTTTATTCATCATAATTAGATATTTTTTAATAATATCCATTATTTAATCCATGATGTAAATATAATATATATATATATTTATAATAATACATAATATTATATTATTGAAAATGAAAAAAATCATTCATGGATACAGTACGTCATATGCATGCATCAACAATATTTCAATTTTTTCAGAATGACAGAAAAAAAAGTAAATGAAATATTATCATTATAAAATAATTTTTATTTCATATATATAATATTATCATTAAAAAATTCTTTTTTACCATTAGTTTGATGCGTGAATGAATCACATTTCTTTGTATGGTGTAAGTCTATTTACAAACAAACGATTTTATCGTAATTCCACAAAATAAAAAGCATAGATGGATGTATGATATAATAATTAAATATGAATAAGAGTGTCATTCATATAATATATAACCAATAAATAAAAAATTATTCATATCATTGAATGTTGTTAGTGGAAAATTTTTACATTGGTTTGCGAGGTGTTAGTTTGTCGTACAAAGAAATGATAATTTCGAATACAATTTGATCAAAGATGAAGTGGTTGTAGCTTTGTCCCATAACAAAAAAATCATATATATGTATGAACTATATTTATTTGATTAAATCATCATAGTATAACAATAATTTATATAGGTTTATAATGATATAAAATTGGAAAACTTGTTGATGAATGTAACATCTTATTCGTGTATCCTCATTAGGATTGCACAAAAATCCTTACTAGGATGTATTTCTGTCCAAAATAAGGAAATTTGGATGAGGCGAGGGAAGTTGATAATTTACATGGGTTAGGATTATCCATACAAAATGCATTCACTATGATTTGGGGATAGAGGAATGGTTTTTTTCTATATGTGAGGTGAGTAATACATTGATAATTTTATTATGGAAATAATAATATACACATTTTCCATTTCAAAATTGACAAAAAATGGATGATTATAGATATTTATAAATATAATTTTTATGTATTTATTTTGAATGGGGTTTTATATGATTTATATTAATTTTAAAGCATATATTTTTATTTTAACACAAACCCGAGCCGGAATACCCATTTTTTACTTAAACCTCAGTAAAAAAATATTTTTATTTTTAATTATGCATTTTGGTCATAACATATTTTGAAATAATTAGAAAATATAAATTATTATGATTCCAAATATTGAAGAGAATTCTAAAAATTCCATTCATATATTTGGAATATTTTAATATAAAAATTAATCCCTCAGATGATACAATAATGTATAATTTAAAAAAAATGTTCAATAGTTTAAAATGTTTATATAACAAAATTAAAAACCAAATTTTTTCTAATTACATAAATTAGACTCATAGAAATATTATTTTAGAAATTATAATTTAATACCATATATAAATATAATTTACATCAAAAATACAAAAATGAAAAGGAAGAATTCAATTAAGAGTCTTTATTTTTCTCAATTCATCAAAATATTATACAATTTAGAAAAAACAAAATTTTAACCGTATGATTATTTTGAAGGTCTCATTTCACGAATGAAGTTTCTTTTATAAAATTAATTTTTTAAAATACAAAAAATTAATTTTCATAATTTTGAAAAAAATAAATAAAAATCTTTTATCGTGACAATTGAATATTTAAATCATACACAGTCATTTTCGATAGTTAAGTACTTTTTTACCAATATATTTAATTTATATATATCCATTAGAACTTTTTGAAAAAGTATTTATCACAATTAACATCAGTAATTTTAATTGATTGGTTATTAATGTTGTGATTAATAAACTATATTAATAATATATATTTTTAAACATTCTGACATGTGTATTGCATGCTAACCTAGTGTTTCTTGTAACATAAGTTTATCATGTTTTTAAATTTAATTAATTATGTAATATTAATTAAATTTATATGAGAAATAATAACTAATAAAATATAGAGATGTTATAATCATGGTTGATAAATATTTTTAAAATGGAATTTTTTTCATTCAATTTATTTTGGAAAATGATTATTATAACTCTGATATTATATGATTAAGCAATATAAATTATAGTTATTTGAATTTAAATGATATTGGCATTATTTATATATAAATATTAAATCATTATCAGAAGAAAATGTTATGAAACTATTATTATTATTGAAATTAAATATTAGAATCAAATATTTTGGTTATTTTTAACGATGGACAATTATCTTGGGATATATGATAACATTTCGGTTTCATTTTTTAGGAGTTGGATATTAATGTTGTCTTTAATTATCTGATAGTTTATTAGTTTTTTAAATTAACTTATATTCTAATAATTATTTTTTTGTCAATGTCTAGAAACATAAAGAATATTATTTTTTCCATATATTGTTATGTTATTCATTAACTGTTTTTTCCTAATTATGGAATAATCAATCATCGTTGTTAATAATCATTTGGTAAAAATGAAAGGATTTTTATAGAAAATTTGTAATGGATGAAATTAAACATATCATGCATGTATATTCCATTATTTTCATTATCTATATTGTAATGAATTTCTCAATCCAAGGAAAGGGATTTAGAAAATGTTAATCTAGTTATTTTAGATTCATTTTGAATGAATCAATAGTGTTTTAACACTACTTTTGTTTATGTTTTTTTGGATGTTGAATTTATCTTTATAATTCACATTCTTTTGATCAATGATCAGTGTCAATCCCCACTGTTATATTGGAATAAAAAATTTCTTTCTTGTCCAAATATTTAATTCCCACCAATGATAAATTATTTTTAATAATTTTGTGTGTTATTCCAGCTGGCCTTTATACATCCATGTCTTTTTAATGAATGGTAAATTATACTTAAAATTCATATAATATTGTTTTTCAAAAAAGGTATTTTTAAATTTATATTCTTTTACATTAGATAATAATTCAAATTATATAAAAAATACATATTAAATGGGGGAATGTAATATCCATATTTATTAAAAAGAAATTTATTCTCGATAAATTAAAAGACACACAACATCAAGCATAAAAAAACCACAATATAAAATTATTTTATGGTGACCATTATAATGTAGACCTTAAATTGAAAGGATTCAAATGTAATAACTACTTTTTGAAATTTATATAAAAATTTCAGAACATATAATATTTTACATATTAATTCTTATTAATAAATAAATAAAATTCTTTCTAATGTATTTTTATTCATTAAAAATATGTTTCCTTCAACAATTACATTTATTTATTTTTTTTTTAAAATCAAAATTAATTTAAAAATTATGTAAATTTATTTACTAAAATTAACATGATTTTTGATGTAATAAAATTGAAATTAAATTTGGGTCAATGTTTTTGGTAATTCAAAAAATAAGTATTCTTCATTAAAAAGTGGAATAACATATTTCCATAAAAATGTCATTTTTTTCAATTAATTAAATATTTTTAATGTTCCATTATGTTTTTAGTACTATTAATAGAAATATATATATTATTTATTTAATTAAATCCCAATAATCATTCTATAATACATTTTATATATGATTTAATTATATGTATATTTTTTTGTTTATAAACATGTTATTTATGAATACTATTATATAGTGAATAATGTTTATCCTTATTAATTAATAAAAATAATAAATAATAATGTATTATTTAGATGAAATGTATATATTATGTAAATATAAATAATAATTAATATTCATTTAATTATTAGTTCAAATCATGGAGTTAAAATAAAATAATCCTCTCCAAAATAAATGTAATTCTTGAAAAATCATTTCTTCATTACACATGATAGTTTTATAATATATTAATGAATACTTATACTATTAAAATAATTTTTTAAAATAACATCAAAAATTTTAATTAGAATAATTTGATTCATATAATAATTTTATCTTAATATTTCTTCATAACAACTAGTGAATGTAGTAATGTTTTAAGGAGAGTTAAGTTCTAAAAGGCTCTACCATGTGGTAAATCTAAAATGAAAATAATTTAAATGAACTAAAATGATTTATAATACCTATTGGATTTCAATTTAATGACCATTAATACATTATTCTCTTTTTTTCTTGTTGGACACTTTTTTTAGTATGGTGGCCAATATAACATCTCATGAAAAAAGACAAAATACCATACTATTAGTTTAAATATTTAATTATCTTTTCACATATGATTACATGTAACATGTGAATGAATAAATTTTTTATTTTTAATAATAATTAAATTATATTCATTATTTTTATCTTTAATTATATACTAACGTTAAATTCGTAACAACGCCCATGCAGTAATTATTTATTTAATAAGGAAAAGATAATTTATACTACAAATATTAAAAGTAATATAAATAGTAGGAATTATTATATTCCTTTATTTTTTTAGAATAATTTGATTTTATATAAAGATTTTTTAAAATGAACTCTAATTTCATCTTTTTCATGATGTTATTGATGAAAAATTAAATGAATACATTCATAATTTAAATTAATGTTATTTTATAAAAAGTAATATTTTATAAAATGATAAAAATTAAAAACAAATTAGTTTCCTTTAAAAAATTATTATCATAATTATTACAATATAATTAAGGGCCCATTTGTGGACAAATTATCATTTTATAAAAATTATATTAAACCCTGAATTGTAAAAAAAAATATTGTTACCATGGTAAATGGTAAAATTGGGGTTTTCACGATTCTTGCACTTATGAAAAATTAATATTTCAAACACATTGTATTTTTTATTATAAATTTTACATCATATTTATAACTAGTTATAATAAATTTTCTAATAAGGATATGTTTATATCATTTTGTAAGCAATGAAACACCTAGATAAAAATTCCAGAAACCAAAGTGAAAACTGAATGGATTAATGTTAGGAATCATTTATGAAAAGGAAATAAATAATTATAAAATGCATTTTCCATGATATTTAGAGGTGTATATTGACCTAACATTCCATCAACTAATTTTTTGTCATTTCTGAGGCATTTTGTATGGGATAAACATTCAATTTTTGAATTGTATGGGTAATTTACAATAATTCCACTCCTCCTCAATTATAAAAGGTAACTCTCTCCATTAACTTCATTACAACTCGAAATTAATATCCTTTACTTATATAAAAAAATTATATCACAAACACCAATATAAATATTCTAGTACATCTATTATTCGTAAATTGTAAACACTGTTGTCTTTAATAAGACATAAAATTGATGAAAATATATGATAATATAATCATCTAACAAAATATAATTCAATTTCATTCGCCATTTAAAAAATTATAAATGTCTTAATATGTAAATAAAATTAAAATAATACCTAAAATATACATATATTATATAATATTTATTATATAAACTATATCCTTTTCCTCTTCCATCAAATTTTAAAAAAACCACTAATCATGTGTACGGTGGACTATCGCCACATGAAATCTTGTAAATTTTATTCTATATACTTCTTTTACGGATTTTAATAATTATAGTTTTAATGTTTATATATTATTTCTATAAGATATTTATTATTAAATAATTTAAATCTTATATATATCTCCTTTCATGCCATCTTGTGGTGGATTGGAAAACATCACTCTTTTGTACGAAGGACTCCCACCTCATGATGTGAGTTGATTCGTTGATTAGTAAAACATTTGACAGAATGTTATAAGATTGAAATAAATGAAAATATGTTACATATATTGAATTAGTATGAATTTAAGGACACATGTATATGTATTTAAACATAAACTCACATTCTCTTTGTTACTCTTCCACTAACATGAAAATAAATAAAATCATTATTGTATATGTGTGGACTACCACGTCCATGAAGCTATATGATTATTTTCTATCCAAAAATAAAAAAGCATGACAGATTTAAGTATAATTAAATATAAATTATAGTATTTATGTTATTATTATCATTATTTAATGTTAAAAAAATATTAATATTCACCCTATAATGAACATTGAAAAATAGAATCATTATCGATGAATACATTCATCCATCCTTCTTAAAGACTGTAAAAACTCATTTTTCATTAACAAATTCTGGATCAGTTTTGAAAGTATAATTTATATATATAATTGATAATTATTTCATTATTTTAATTCCAAATAATTTGATATAATAAACCAATTTACCATTGCCCACCTACCAAATTAATTTTTTATTTAAGTGCCTAATATCACAAAAACATATGATTTAAACATATGTCCTTAATTTTTTTATATTAAATGGTTATATGTGGAATTAAATGAAAATAAAATAAAATTAATGTTTTAATTATCATAAATAATTATCATAGATATATTATTTAGCACGATAAATAATTTGTGTATAAAGTATGACTAAAGGAAATAGGCTTTTTTTACAATAATATTATTCTAATGTAACCATCAAACTCGTTTTAATCCATGAAATGTTTTTAAAAACTAATTTTTTGTATTTATTTATATTTAAATTAATGTTTATAAAGGTAATTTCTTAAATTTATTAAATGATTTTTAAGTGGAATATTTTTTCATATTTTGTATAAATATTTTTTAAAAAAAATGTTTTAAGGAATGTTATATTTTAATTATACGATATCAATGATTCACACACTATAATAAACATTATTTTATTTAATATTTCATTTATAATATTTCATTTTTAATTTAAGATAAAAATCAACATACTATTTTTTATGTTTTATGGAAATGAAAATGAGTTTTTTAAATTTAAAGGGAATATCAATGAATGAATGGGGCCTTCTTATGGGTTCAAAAGGCTTTTTCATAGGGTTTTATAACAAAAATGTGTACAAATAAAATACTTTCTTCATATTATAAGAAATAATATTTATATTTGTGAAATGTTTGAGCATGTTTTTTGTTATATGATGGGGTGATCCTAATTATAGCACCTATATAAGCCCAATATAGTTTTTATGAAACATTGACCCCCTAATATAGATCTAAAAAAATATGTGAGATCAATACAGATTATATGAATTGTGAGAAACAATATATATCTCCAATATATTTTTTAATTATTATATTCTCTATATTTTTATGTAGGAATTCAGGGATATGGTGATTCCAATTTTAATTGTTTGTAAATGGTTATGTTGATATGATGCCATTTGATTCCAAAAAGATATTTAATTTTTAAATTAGGGGTTTTAAAGTTTCTCATTGGAAAAAATGTGTGTGTGTTTTCAAGAGGATGTTTATTATTTCACACTATCAACCAACCTTGATGATAATATAAAATAGTACATAGGTTTTCTTATTTTCCACAAGACTTATGGATTTATTCATTTGATGTCCCTTACTAATTTTTTTCCAATTATTCATTCATAATTTTTTCTATCAATTTAATAATGGTAATTTAAAAAAAATCAAGACTTAATTATCGAATTATTTAGAAAAAATATTTCAAAAAATATTTTTAATTATTTATATTCTGTGAAAAACAGATTTATTTTTAGAAGTGTTGGAATTGTATATATTTGAATTTGTTATGAAAAAATTATGGCATCTGTGTCCAAAACTCTAAAACTAAAGGATAATTTTTAATTATATAAATCTAATTTATGTATAATGTATCTACAATTAATAAATTATTAATGATATATCCTTAAATATTAATCAATATGAGACTGGGTTTAGTTAATATATGTCATAGTCTCATTTGCTTTATGGATCTCATATTCTAATATTCTATTGAGGGAATCAATATTGATAGTATTCTTTAAACCCCATCCCTTTTCTTCTGATATTTTTTTCATTAATGTTTTACATATTAACAGCATTTCCCCCCTCTTTGGTACTTAAAAAGACTGAGAAATCTTTTCAATGAAAATAAATATTGTATTGAGTCTTTTCTCAAAAAACCATTTCTTCCATTTCAATATTCATTAAAAATATTTTAATAATATTATTATATTTTTTATATTTTAATTTTTATTTAGTTATTATATATATTATAATTTATTTTCAAATTTTTAAAAATAAAAATTTACAATGTTTTCCAAACATGTTAATTATTAATTTTTACAAAATGATTGAGTGGAATATGGGTATTAACATATACTATAATATTTACTTTTCAATACATCAAGATTAGCCTTTTTATTGATTATTAAATTATAATATTCCAAGATTATATTAAAATATATAGTATTTCTAGTTATTGTAGTGATTTATTATGAAAAAAATTATAAAATGAAAATGATACTTTACCAATATTATATAAACTGTAAAATTCATTTCTAAAAGTCTATTCCATCAATGTAAAAATTGTTTTTCATTTTTATTTTTTTAGGAATATGATAATATGATAATAACAATAATAATAACTTATATGAATTGTTATTAGGACTATTTAAGGATGAATTTATAATGTAGTTTTATTCCCAATTATTATGCTATGATGAAATAATAGATTATTTTTTAAACATGTTTTCATACCATGGGATATTTTTCATAAACTTTTATGTCATTTAATGATAATATGGAATACATATTTATATTATTTAATATGTGAATATTGAATGTTTTAAAGCCTTCAAATTCATTTGGAAATGTGGCATCGAAAACTGATGGGATAATGGTTATAATCTAGGAAATGATTATGAATAGCCATTTTTACATTTTGATCACTGTGTATTATTTGTTATAGTTATACTAACACAATTTCGTTTATAAATGAATTTGAATGGTTATATTCCAATATTAATGTTTTTAGGATTTATTTTATATATGATAAAAATATAATCAATGGAAATGCATACAAAAAGTTATTTTTAGACAAATATGATTTCATTTTCCTAATAATTCCCTTTCCATATTATGAATCTTTAATGAGTATTATCTATTTGGAACACATATTTACCATGTATCTATAAATGAAATGAATTTAAAATTATAATAAATGATTTTAAATATATGAATCGTTTACAATGATATTAGTAACATCATTTTATTAAAATTCATGTTTGACCATTTTAATTTTTTTATGAATTATTTCTCCAATGTTTAAATTTATTTAGGATTTGGGATCATACTTTATTATATATTCCATTAAATATATTTGATTCAAGGTTATATGTTTTATATATTTCAAGTGGTAATAATATAAATAGAATTGTATTATATTTTTTGTATCATTTAAGAAAATTATTTTATTTTGGTTCTAGTATCCTATGAAATGTATCAATTAATGTTTTCTACCATGCATAGCTATTAAATTTAAAGAATATTCCTCTAGAATGTTGGAATATTTATGAATTTTATACATGAGTCACCATAGTAGGTATTAATTAAATGGTTAGTTACATTTGAAAACTAGGATGTGAAAACTTTTATGAGACAACTTATGATAATAATATATATACTAAAACAAATTATGTAATTATAATGAAACAAGTGAAGTAATACTATAATATGTATCTATGTAAGGATACTAGAATGTGGATGAGACTATTTTATATATTCAAATTAGAATAAAAACATTAAATGTTGAGGATTGGGTATTAACATGGTCATAACTAGTGTATGAGGAATGGTCATCATACTATATAAAAAATTAGACACTCTAGAGTGATATGATTTTGTTATTTCATCTTTTCACTATGAACCATTATGATTAAATTTAACAAATTATTTCCATTTAGGAAAATGCATAAACCTATATTGTCATCACTTTATGAGAATATTACATGGTTTATACATCCTATTAATCAATTTTCATTATAATATTATCTATCATTATTATCATGATTCCAAACATAATGTTGTTGGTTTCAGAACATGCATGTAACTATATCAAATTATGTTACCACTAAATGTGATGGACATTGAAGTGGATTTTCTCCTAAAAATTTATTGTTATTAGATAATTAATGAAGAATATTATTTATTTACATACAAAACATTCTAAAGGCATCGATCATAATCAACATCTAAACAACAGAAAGAGGGAACCACATTTATTTGATTCCTTCATAAGTGATCATCCACATTATTTTATAATGTTTTCTGATCCCCTAATTATTCATAAGTGGATGGATACCAAAAATATATATTTTTTATTCTCTATATATTAATGGATGAATATGTAATATTTTTATAAATCATTTCTAATTGGATGAAGATAAATGGATTAATATTATCAAGAACACGATGAATCATGAATAAATTGGCCCTAATGTATTGGGTGAGTTTACTTAGGTATTTTCCAATACATATAGTAATATTATTCCTTATATTAACCAATATAAATAGTTCACCATGATAAATAATATGGATGAGGAATCCGTTAATACTGATGAGGACAATTTTAAACAAAATTTTAAGCACAATTAGTTGGCTGTAATATAACGTCAATGGGAGAAAGATAGATTCATTATTGTTTTAAAAACCATTATGTATAAGTATTTTTCTAAATAATAATTTGATATCAATAGATAAATAATTCAATGGGATATCCATGTTGAAAATTAGAGCAGGGTCACCAATCAGTCTAATGATTTTGATAACAATGGAGTTATGGAAAATAAAATAATTTCTAATAATAAAAACCATGGTGGGAAGTCTTTGAGTCTTCCAGTATTCATGATGTGTTGATGAAAACATGATGGAGATATTCTTAAATGGTTATAAAATTCTATAATTTTGGAATGTATTCTAATCAGACAAACAAATTATGATGTGATGGGAAGATGTCAGTTAATGATTGGAATAATGAAAAAGCATTGTATTATTCACCGCACGCAATATAGTGTTACATTTTCAAGGAGTATTGAAATCATTTTCAAAATTTATTGAGCCTGAGGTTAATTTAAGATTATTAATATCATCAGTCTCTTCGTTCTGTAAAAACATTCTATTTCTATTACAATTTCTAATGATATTTATATTAAAAATGAGTTGAAATTTACAGTTAATATTAAATATAGAACATCTAATTTATTTTCTATAATGTTTATACGAAATATTTTATTTCAAAATAATTTTATAATTGTATCACATTTCTATATAAATAATTATATATTGTCATTGTAGTGTAAACTCAAAATGTTACAATTACAATATATAATATCTATAATTCTTATACATTTACTTTTTTTGTGGAGCTACTTCATAAAATTAATGTAGGTAATCCTTTAATTTTGTTTGATGATATTTTTTTAATGGATTACATATATTTATATATATCAAAAATTATTTTTTATGGAAGGGAGGACTCATTTTTTTCAAAAATGTGATATGTCTATATATTTGGGTGAGGATAGAATTGAACATATCAATGGATACATTTCTACTGTATGGGTCTTAATAAATGCTTATAAGGGGAATTTAACTCAGATTGTTCTGTAGAAAGTCAACTTTTTTAAAATGTCAATTTCACTTGAGTTTCCTGATTCCATTAAGAAAGATATTCATAGTCATCCTCAGGATTGCAATGTTGAGTTTCTAGTAGAACATAAAAATTATTTAACACATATTTCAAAGACTCTATATAGATTGTACATCATAGTGTTTTACAAATTAATTAATCCAATCAATCAAAATATTTATAATTGATTCATTTTTGTATGGTATGTCTCCATGGGGTGTACATGTTCTTTATGTTAATCATAAGGATGGATAAATGTGACTCTATATAGATTATCACAAACATAAAAATATAAATATCAAAAATAATAAATCTTATACACAAAATTGATTATTTTATGATCAATTGTGAGGATATCAAACCTTCTTAAAGAATACCCTTCATTATAGATACTATCATTGAGAATCAAAAGTACAAACATTCATAGGGAAGCAATCTGTATTTTGTATGAACACAATGAATTTATTTTTATGCCATTTGGTTTTTCTGTAAAATAACATAATTCGTGTATTTGATGATTACATTAATTAAAATTACCTTGATTAGTTTCTTGAATTCTGTATAGCTTTTATTCCTATATATTTTAAGATAACATAATTTCATTAATATGATATAATTATTATACTAAAGACCGTATTTAAGAAGAAGATATATATATAAATGACACATTTGAAAATATTAGCATCATAAAACACAATTTTAGGTTCATATAATATAATAATATTGTATATTTTTGGATTTACAAACTATGAATATTATTTAACATTATAAAGTAAAATATATTGTGTTTGAGATCAATATTTTATTAGTTTTTGAGAGATATATTAAAATAATTGTGAATAATTTCTCACGGATATCTATTACAGTATCCATTTTAACTTCTATGGTATTCATGTCCACTAGGATTGAGTAAAGTTATGAAATATTCATCTAATATAATAGAAATATGGTTAGTGGTCATGTGATCACACTTTCATCCAATAGAAAATATATTTTATTTTATTAGGAGGAATTAAAGATTGGGATTAGATATATTATTATATTTTATTAAACTATTGATATCAAACGAATAATTTCAAATAAAGTTTTAGGAGATGAATTATCCAAGTCATGTACTAGTGTTATACATGGTAATATTTCCATTAGAAAATGGGAGACATAATCCTTAAAAACAAATGTGCATCATATATTTTTATCCAAATTTTTTAATGTTTGTAACCACCCATTAATGTTGAATATGTTATAGTGAATGTGAATGGTGTTTAGTAATTATTATTAGTAGTTAATAAATTACCACCCTAGATGGTGAACATTGTGGTCAATGATTTTAGCCAAAAGGGTCATGATAAATTATTTATGGTAATGATAAAAAAGATGAATTATTTCTTTATTTTAAAATTATAGACCATAATATAATGAATTATGAGGTGAAATAATATCTTTTTCAAATTATTTTTCCAACATTTATCCACGTAATTATTATATAGATAAAAAATAAAGTTATAGAGCTATATAAAATGGTTAGAAATTTTAATTTGTTCAATACTGATTGTGAAATAATTATAAGGTTCGAAAACAAATAACATTTTATTTTAATACTGGACTTGATGATGGGTCTAATTGATGAATATAGTAGTTCATCATTCTCTATTACTAATAGAATAATGAATATGTATAATCATTTGAAATATTTATTCTTGTGGGAACACCTCATAACGGAAATATATAATATATATCATGGTGCTTTTTATTTCATAATGATATTTCTTAAGGATAGGAATATAATATTATCTAACTACTATATCCCATTGTTGAATTAAAATGAGAAAAGATAAGAATTTTTTGTTAGATTCCCAAAATAATCTAATGTCTGTGAGGATTTTTTGATTATAGTCAACCACCATACAAATTATATATTTCAATTCCAATCATACGATATTTATCTCATTATAGCATTTCAAATATATATTAATGAAGATATAATGTATAATTATGTTCCATATTCTATTAACAATGATAGTGATATAAGTATTAACTGAATATTATAGTGAAGTATTCAGTAGTCTCTGGAAAGTGAAATGATTTTCAAAAATTATAATAATTGTCATTTACATTGTAATTATTAGAGAATTATTCAAAAACATTAGGTTATTTAATGATCACAATTTCAGTATTGTATAGTTGGTTGGGATAAACACGTTTTTCTTGAAGAATTATCTTACACATATTTCATTACCTCGAGCATTTAGAATCCACCTTCTACAGAATGTGATTAAAGGAAGTGTCAAATTGTTATGTGTTGTGATAATTCTAAATTATTAAATCAAATAGTACCTGATATTTTTATGAAAATATAAAGTATTGTTAGTGAAATTGAATAGAAAATAACAGATTATCATAGTTTAATGATTATTTATAATGGAAATCACCAATGGGATATGTAAATCAATGTTGGTGATAAGTTTTTCCTAAAATTTTATCCATATAAAAAGATTTGGTAATTTGTAAATATGGGAATCATGATCCTAAAATTAATATACCATTTTGACTCATTATTGGATTAGGAATGTTTCTTCTCTATTGATATCTCATAAGATCCTTTCTCAAGATCATTATTTCTTCCATATTTTACATTTTAATATGTAGTTAAATTATCCTCCACATGTACTAAACATAGAGGTTATACCACATGATCATGAATTTTCTATGAAAAAAAACATTTATATTTTGTTGATTTTGGGGATGATTTTCTATATTAAAATAAAAATCACATGGTTACATTTCTTTGTATAAATTTAAAATTATAGGAAGATACATGGGGACTATATAATGTGATGAAAATGTGATATACCCATTTATAAAAGAGTGATATATATTTTTGGTAGAAATTATTTTTATGAGGATTCCATTTTTACACCATTATATTTTATAATGTATTATGTTGAAATGATATTGAGGTATTTCATTTCATTAGTTACATGTAACACTAAAATTTAACAGACAAGTGATATAATAAACCATTACATGATTTCAATTTTAATGGTATGCATGGATATAAATAAAAAAATTATTAAAAATATATTGATTTTTTCCTATTTTATAATTTCTTGATTAATTGCTTATAAATAATATTTAAATATTTAATAATATCATTTCATTTTTAGAAGACAAATGTTTATAAATAATTTTATTTTTGTGTTATTAATTCTTATTTTGAAACTAAATTGATTACTATTTTAAAGAAATTTTTAAATAAAATTGTATTAATTTTACATATATACTTCTTTAACGGAGTCATCTAAATGTTAATAATGATGATAAAATCATTTGATCTTATAAAAATATATTATTTTCTAAAAAATTTAATGTGAACAATATGATTCTATCTAAATAAATTAAATGATTATATATAAAAATATGAGTTCAATTAAATTTGTTGATAATATATCCAAAAAATATTTTAACAGTCACATAATAAATTTATATAATAAAGAATCATGGTAAAACTAGTTTTGTATATAAAATGGAAATTTTTAAATATAGATTTTTTTATTATTGTGAAATTATTTAATATAAATTTCTACCAATTATTGGAATAAAATTATACAAAATTTAATCCATATTTAAAATATTGAATATTTATATTATTTAATATTGTAAACTATATTTTGGATCATTGTAAATAGTAACTGAGTTAAAAATTTGTTACTATAGTGAAGTATAATATGGTTTTTCTAGGTGTTAAACTATATAGATAGTGGTTCAAATATCCTAAAAACAATTGTAAATTATATTTTATGAATACATTTATACAAAACACCATTCTATATTCTAACATTATCATGTTTGGAACCACATCATTAAGATATTAACTTTATTGAATTTAAATTTTCATTATTATTATAAAGGTGCTGCTCCCCTCGCATATAAAATGGAACATGTTTGTATATGGTTCTAGAAAAAATATATAATATATAATTATTTATTATGTATTAATTTTTAATCTGTATAATTATGTATGAGACATTATGTAAGGGATTTTTGTTACAATTTAATTTCATTATGGGACTATCTTTTAAAAATTTCTATAGATGGAACTTATATTTACCTTATACATTAAAAAATTATTATCATATTTCTAATAACTGAATTTTAATTTAGTTATAACATTTAACATATTTTTTATACTAACTTTATATGAAATTTGTTTTATGAAAAACAAAACAAAATTCTTTTATGGCCTATAATGTATTTCTTCCATGTCCATATTCATTAAAATTATTAATATAATGTTATTTTAGAAGAACGAAGGATTTTATATTCTCATTTTCAATCATAATTTATATTATTTGAAATGGTTTAAAAAATAATTTATAAAATGTTATTAACAAAACTATTTAATCACATAACACAAAATGTTTCAAAAGAATCATTTTTTCACATTTCTCCCTTGAAAAACATTTCCTATCTACCTTAATACTCTATTCATTAAAGCTACATTGAAATTAATTTCATGTTTACTTTCATAGAGAATAGTTTCCTCAATATTATAGTATTTTTTATATTATATAGAAATAAAAATAAAAGTCCATTTGTCCTATTTTTTGAGAAATATAAAAATTCACCTCTAAATGTATTTTTATTCTATGTTCACATATTTTTAGCATTGTTATGATTTATGAGGGATTTGATATTATGTAAAAATATGTGTTCATTCCCTTGATGGTATATAATTATGATGTGTTATTCATGATTTTATGGAAATCATTTCAATCCCATAGGTAATACTATGAATAAATGATTCATTTTTTATGAAACTCGTTTCCTTACCCTCGATTATTCTATGATTAATCGATAATAGTTTTTATGTTCTTCAAGAACAAATATGTATGGTTTTAATTATGTGATTAGTGGGTCTACTATATCCTACAATTAATTTTTAAATAATATATAGATATATCATTCTATTATTAGGATATACATGATAATGAATCCAAATATTTTTGTTAACATTCCCATGCATCATTATTATTACTTCTAACAATGATTTTAATATTTTTAATTCACATTTTTGAGAATGTTAATGTTCAAATTTTGATGGATGATTATGGATTGTTTTTTTAATATCAAAATATTATTCATAGATATGATTGAAAATGAATATTTTATCATATTGATGCATGAGAAATATTTCATATTTCCGTGATCACAATATTATTCTATGAAATGATTGTAAAAATATATGATCATATAATTATTATTTTATATGATTATGATTCCACATTCCTATGTTATGACTCATGAATTAATTTTTCATATTTGAAACATTTTTTACATTTTTATGTATATGAATTGATTCTGAAAGTCTTTATAATTGAATTTCATTCTATGAATCATTAGCATTGATAAAATTCAATTTTATTTTTTATTATACACTTATGATCATATTTACTCTATTATGATTCGTACCTCTGATGTTTAGCCATATAGAATATTTGATCTCACCCATTAGTATCATCTCCCTCAATAATTTTATTTTTTTTGATCAAGGAATGATATTTATTGATGGGATATAGAATAATTATTTTTTGGGATATGTTACTTATATTATAAGAAAATTGATTGTTATGTATATATTCTATAAATAAACGTCACATTTCATGTCACCAACAATGTTTAACTGTGATATTTATTAAATATATATCTAAAATTTTGAAATTTATTATTTTTTTATAAGGTCTCCTCAAATCATATAATTAATGGAAAAATTATAGATTCTAATTTCAAATTATGGATATGATAGTTTTTCTAAAAACCCATCACATTGAGGGATGCATAATCTATAACCTTCAAATTTTTCATTAGAAAAAATATGAGTATAAAATTTTTTAAATCAATATAGGTCACAAAACCTCCTCTACTATAGGGTAGTGTTACCAAATATCCACTAAAAATCCTTCTTTTTTATTCCTTAACATTTTATTCACATTAATAATACATAAATAGCATGGATCCCTTCTTTTTTATATTAGATTTTTTAATTTTATAACATGTGAAATTCATCACAAATAATCATTAGAATACACCTAGCCCATAAAAATGTAGGATTTTGTTTTACAGTGGTCCTCTTGGAACAAATTTCAATAAATTTTTTCCTTAATGGATCAAATAATATATCTTAAATTCAAATAATGGGACCCATAAATGATAATGTTTTTCAGTAATTCACTTTTACAAAAAATTTCATATAAATTGTCCTTCATTAATTTCATAAAAAATATTCATAAATTTTTCTTCATTACAACCCCGTATATATGAATATATAATAATATATTCTATAATGACTAATTTAAATAAATTATTTTAATCTATAATGATTATATTCATCAGATCAATTATTATAGTATTGTCATTTTTATGTCCAAATGGAATCAATAAAAAAATAACCATTACACAATATGAAGGCTGTATTGGATATTTCATCAATTGTGACACTCAATTTATGATATCCAACCAAATTATGATCACTGAAAATAATTTATCTCCCCATAGATAAAAAATAATAAGTAATATTTGGTAAATGATACTTGTTCGTGATACTGATATTTTTTTCTTTTTAATTATTTGAATGATGCATTCACTCATATTTCTTCTAAATAAATTTATAGGTTATCACCATTGATAAGAACATGTCTAACTGAATTCCTTATGGTGATTCTCATTTAAATTTTTATATAATATCTACAACCCAACAAGGATGATTCTATTAGTATACATAGAAATAGGCATAGAACTATGAATGAATTTTTTGAAAATCACCTATATTATTTAGGGGATGATAATAAATAAATTCAATAAATGAAATGGAATATTTCATTACAATATTCATATAATCAATTTCGAGTATCATGAAAACAATTTGTAAGAAAACTCCACAATAATAGGCAATATGACCCATACAATTGAATTAATTTCATCTCAAAGTTCAACACTATCCTCACACCAATAAATAATGTTAGTATGATTTAGAATAACAAATGTGACTCCACATCCTCCAAAATTTATATAGAATATGTATATTAATCCAATACCATGATTAAATTTAAATAAATTATAACTAAATGAAGAAACCCCTAGTTTTTAAAAGAACATTCCCTTGAATATGTATTTTATTTCAGTGATATATTTGAGATGTAATAATAAAACCATTAGTAAATTTCAACGATAATTTAATATATTATAATTTATGTTCTTATGTGGAACTGATAGAAAATTATTCATATATAATAGTGTGGGAATTAAAAGAGTTAAATAAGTTATTTATAGTTCATCTGTTAATGATATGTGATACTTCCACCACTTCATTATTGTTACCCAATTTCAGATTTGTGATCTCAGGAGATTTCCATTTATCTTATTCATTAAGAGATAATTTATGTCAACTGTAATCATTATCCCAATGATTTATTCACTATTTGTTACAAAATAAAAACATATTATTGTATTTTTAATAGAGTGTGGGTAGTTCATTTGGATAATCTATACTCTTATTCATTTCACTTTAATTCATCATTTAATAACTTTAACATTGACATGCATGATTTTTTAATACTTGTCCTTTATACAATGTTAATGATTATTTTCATTTAGGTATAAATTATATTTTTTCCCTTGTGAGTGTAACCATAGGCATAACTAAGGACTTGGGAGAATCTGGAGCTTGTTAAGATCCATATCTCCATATTTTGGAGGATATAGGCCAGGTGCATGGTTTGGGGAAACTATAACCACGATCCTACATAATTTCCCATTGTATGATGGGTTTTTCAGATATGGGAAATTTGGTGAATGATTACACTAAACCATGGTCCATTGGATGAATATCCAGGTTGTTTGTCTCATAAAAGTAACAGAAGCACTTTTCACAAGATTCACTTGCTCAAACAAATCATGCACCTATAACAAGTTTTGAGGTTCCCTGGGAAGTACCATTCAAATGGATGGTACATGGATTGGAAAACCATGTAGAAAAACTATGTGACCCATTAATGAAGGGTAATATACTCACTGTATGTTAAAATAATATAAATAAACCATATAATTTTCTTCTCAAGTAAATGAACAACTCTCCCCTTTCACGACAAATATCTCATTCCTTCAATAACAATTTTTTTCTCTCTCCTAGGAAATATATTTCCTTTATCATTAGATTCATTGGATATTTAATAGTAAGATATACAATACTCTCTCTTATATGATTTAATTGTGGGTCAAATAATTATTAGTTTATCTAGGAATGAATTTTATATAGCTATGGATGTAAAGCTCAGACATGAATAAAAATGGAATATTCTTTTAAAAAATTGAAAAAATGAAAATTGATATACCACTATCCACAAGTATGAATCCTATTTTAATGAAAATTTTTCATTCCATAAATATTGTTCAATATACTTCAAACATGAATCTGATGACATATTAGGATTCATAGGTGGAACTATGGTCTATGGTAAATCAATTATATATATTTTTTATTTTTTCAAAGCATATTCCAATTTTATTTATGACTTAGATTTCCACGCATAACTATATTTTATTCATTCTTATATAAACTAAACATGATATGATCCACACAAAATTTCGTTTTAAATTATTTATAGCATACCTATATAATATTTATTCTCCCAATTGGGTGTGAAAAGTATTATTCGATATTTTATATAAAAATATCATGACCATACCATCATCTAAGTGGATTGGTATTCCCGTGAAGTTTATTTCCTGGATTTCTAAATAAAATAGTTAAATTAATATGATGAATGTGATTGGAAATGCCACATCACATAATTTAATCCATTATGAATTTGTATAACCTTTAATACCCATTCATAGATTATAGTTAATGATTTAAATTAAAATTATATATTATATTTATGATTAGGACATCAATATTTGTGGGTGCGAAATGGGAACGGGGCATGTCGAGCATGGGGTTCCATGGTCAATTCTGTTGGGTGATGGGAATGATCAATCATATAATTTACTATTACATAGATGCTGATTATGATTTCATATGTCCCATTTCTATTAGTGATGGGCATGAAGACTCACCCCACTATATCCAGTAGTGGTCACGATGAGTCACCCTATAATCTCTAGTTACCAGTGTGACATCACACATTCCTATGACATTCATGTCTAGTAAACACATAGGAGCGAATATCACATTATTATATGAAAGGACACCAGTGTTACTCCCCCATTATAGCTAGACGAGAGTACATTTTTTAATCTCTATAATTTTCATATAATATGTATTTAATATACATATATACATAGTAAGTATAATTTATAATAAATGTATGAATATTGTAACCCAAGATCAGACTTATTTCATCATATACCAAAAAAGGTAGGGTATAATATGTTACCTATAGGGACCTGATCTCACTAATATTTTATTTTCAGTATTTCTAAGTACCACATATGTGAAGTCTCATGTTTATGAATTGGGTTAAAATACGATGGTTTTTGAAAATAAAATCAGTTTATCAATGTGTTATATATTCAAACCGAGCTCGTGTATTTTATTCCAATTGTTGGAACACCCTAAGGTGACATTTTTGGAATTCTATAACAACACTATAATTTTAGCGGGTGTCTCGATGGGTCTCAGGAGCACCAAGTCCAGAGAATTCCACTTTAATGGATCTATATGGGCAACGCATGGTTGCGGTCCAACCCTTGCGGTTTACCCTATTTAATAAATTATTCAGTTTCATTAAAGAAAATTATATGTGAGATTGTGATTAATTAATGGAATGTTTTAATAATAATAGTAATGAATTTATAATTATTATTTTTGTGGTTGGTTAATTTAATGAATGAAAATGAATTAATTAGATGACGGTTGAAGAAAATAATGTGGATTGTGGGTTTATCGAAAAACCATTTTAATTAAATGAAGAGTTTTAAAATTATTAAATTAAAACTTATTACTAAAATGAGTAATTTTCTAATAATAATAATTTTATTATTATTATTATTATTATTATTATGGTGTCATAAATTATTTTGATGGTTTGATATTTTAATTTCACGTCTATTAAGTGTATCATTTATGCGAATTCAATGTGGCCTTGAAGCTTATCAATGAAACATTTAATTAAATGAGGTGGTTCAGATTTAATGAAGCATGGTTTTTATATCGAGGATTTGGGTATATCAACGTTTTAAAAATAATAATAATGTGATTTTTATTATAATTATTATTTTATTAATGTAATAATTATTATTACAATGTTAATTAAATTAGGGATTATGGGTTGTAGTTTTTATCATATTAATGATATTTCATCAAATTGGGGGTTTTGGATTAAATAAATTAATGTTGGAATAATAATAATGACGTAATTATTAATTTTGTGTGTTTTAGTTCAATAAATGTTAAAATAATATAATGATCAATATGGAGTTTCATAATTAATTACAAAATGTTTATTAAGATAATAATAAATGAATTAATATTATTAATTAAATGGGGAGTTTTTACTTTATTAGATAAGTGTGTAATGTGTTTATTAATAATAATAAAATGAGTATTATTATTTTAACTATTACATTCAATTATATGGATTAATTTTAGGGGGAAATGAAAATAAAAAGGGGAGGCACGACCTCCAGGTTGTACGACCCCTCCTGTTTCTCCTCCATGCTCGATACAGATACATATATAAACTCCTCCTCTAAAACTCACTCCTTATTGGGACATACAGTAGCGTGAAACACTCGTGCGACCCTCCCTGCAGCAACATGACACCCGAGTAGAGCTCCTGTAGGGGGCGACCCACGTGGCACAGCCCTCTCCCCTTTCTGGGTTAACCATCTGCATCTTTTCTTCCACCATTTCTTCTTGGTATAGGTATGATTTTTATGGTAAGACCTTCCCTCTTGGTCTCCTTCATTACCTTGGTAATTCGATTATTTTTTGCTGCCTGTTTTAGTGTTGGAGAAAACCTTAAGGTTCAGTTTTATACGATTGTTGGTTTTTTCTAATGTCAGTGTATGTGACTGTTGTTTTGTGACTCGTAGGTCAGTATTCCGGAATCGGCCTCTAAGCTCAAGGAAGATGGGAATTATTTTCATTGAATAGGTTGTTTTGGGTAATCTTCTAAACTCGATGTTTGGTTTTGTACAAGTTAAATTAAGGTATGCTAATTTTTTACTAGCCCCGGGTATCATGTTAGAGTTGTGTTGATCATTACTCCTTTGACTCTGAGTACCGATTTAAGATATTTAATTTTTTTTTTGATATATGTATAAAACACGTACATGTATATGTATATGGATGTGTGTATATATATATATATATTATGGTGTGCACGCATGTGACGACTGACCAGTAGTGGATTGGTTGCCGCCATGTTCATTAATGTGTTGCATAATTGAAATGGTGCCACCCCGAGGTAGGTTCCCAAATCTCTATCACATTATTTAATAATTACAGCTTCATTAAATAAACTGAGAATGTAAGTTTCCTTGATTAAACAACTTCTAAATTTATATTAAATGATGATTAATGAAAAACCGTTGGTCAGTGGTAATGTCATATCATGATTTCTCTGGATTGGATTTTCTAATATTTTCTTGTCAGTGCTGATATATGATATGTCGATGCATGACATTTTTAATGTTATTAAATGATTCTACTCTTGATTGATAAACGAGGACTTTGTTTTGTGTTGGTTTTAAGCAAGTATTTCTTATTTGGTTAAGGTGATATGATTAAATATTTAAATGAATTGAATGGCGCATGATGGGTAATTGGGTAATTAATTGAGGAATTATTTATCAAGTCATGTGTTTGAAAAATTGTAGCATTTTTTTAATATTGAGAATATTAAATATTTTGATATTTTCAGAATTTAAATTGTAAATTGGTAATAAATAATGGATGGATTAATTATTACATCACAAATGGTAATAGGATAATTAATTTATGAAATTGTTAAAGATATATGATTTAATTAATTATTTTTTTATTAAATAATTAGCATGCATTAATTTAAGATTTTAAATTTATTGTTTTGATGTGTGTTCTCTTTCCATGCATTCAGTTGTTTTGGATGGAGTTTTTTAAAAATATGATGTGTTATGTGAGAGGATTGCTGAATATCTAGGCCTTATTCACCTTGATTGAATTCATATGTTTATGATGTGCATGTAAATTGTTACAGCCCTGGACGAATAACTGTTTGGGTGGACAGGTTCAGGCTTATTAAAGAATTGAGATAATTAAATGTTGAGTTAATTATTTAGTTGGATTTCTATGAATATTTAATTCTTAATCAAATATTAACTATTGAGATATTTAATTTTTAATTATTTTTTGAATTATTTGACGTGGGATATATGTTTTTAATTAGGTTTTGAATTAATTAACAGATTGGATTAATTAATTTATGAATTAATTAATGGATGATTTTGTGTGTGTTATACATAGTAATCTACACCAATAATAAATATAATGGTTTGATTGATAAACGTGTTGTGAGATGGGTACTGATAGTCCAAATACCAATGGAGTTCTAGACATGGAATTGTACACCCATCGTGCATGAAAATATTCTTTTATTGGATACGGACTGATGTTCCAAATACTCATTGGTTGGGAGACAAGGATTGATGCTCAAAATATTATCAAGGGTGATAGACATGATTTATTACACCCATTAATTGACATTATAGTATGGGTCCAATTGGTTGTACATGGAATTAATTAATTGGTTAATGAAAACTATTGAGACATATTTATATTTGAATTGAATATATAAAGGGGTTTAGACATATAAATGAATTTGGCGAATAACGTTTAGTGGATGGACCCAGGAGAGAATCGCTATTTTTAGTTTACGGGCTCAGAAATAGTATATGAAAGATTAAATTTCATATCTTATGGAAAGTTATCCAAGCCATTTACAGAACCATTGATTAAGTCATTTAATTATTTACATAGATGGTCTTTATAGACATCTGTGGTGAGTGACTTGTTCGGGGGATTTCATCTTTAGGCCGAATAACAGAAATTACGTAATTTAATTAGGATTGAATAAATGATTTATGAAAATTATCGTGTGATTAATGTTTTGTATAAATGAAAAATGTATAATGTAGGTTTAGACACCAATTGAGAGCTGATGTAGGTACTTGGGTATATAGATACATTGTAATGCTTACCTTAATTATTAACGATTTTTCACTATTTAAATTGTTTATTGAATTTTTGAATTTGGGGACGTCACTGGTGGTCGTAGCCTATTGATATTTACATCTCACATCCTACTGATGCCTCCATTTCACTTGGGTACCCGAGTAGATTCTATTTGGATGAAGGTTGTGGTTTTTGCATTTAATTTGGTGATAGGAGAAGAGGACCGAGTGGATGCTCGTGATGCTTGAGGAGACCACCCTCTGGGATTTGAGTCATTGTTTATTTATTTTTTTATTGGAATGTAAAACATTCTTTTTTGTTAATTTTTCTATTTTTCATCATTATCATGTCATGCATGCATTGTTGTATAAATGTTGTTTGCAATTTGTTTAGTACATGATTTTCAAAATCTACATTTCGCTTCTTTATCATTTATTATTCTGCGTACACTATTTATTTCCAATGCCTATTATTGAACTCTGATATGAGGGTATAGTCTCCCCACAGACAATCAATAGACACATGCTACTATTCAGCAGCCTCTAGTGTCATAACCCGTCCTCGGGACCCGTGTCGTGACTACCCCAAGCCCACCTCCCATAGGCCAGGGGCTGGTGACTAGAACTAAGGCATAAATCCCTACAAAAAAATGGTAAGGCATTGCCTTTATAAAGTAAACAACACCACTGAGTAAGCAAGAAGAAGTAAACACTAAGTAAAACTGGGTACAATAGTAAGTGCGGAAATATAAAGGGGCCAGAATGCAAACTCAAACCGAATGTAAAATACAACTAGAAAGAAAGTACAGTAACTGAATAGTAAAGCTTCAACATCGAGCCATCCACCAAAAGTCCCACCTGAAGGGTGGGTACAGATAGTCTCCTTAGCTCCACGGGTCCAGCCATCTGCTCCGTGTACGTCCCACCCAGTGGTCCACCTCTAGGTACCGACCTGCTCCACAAGCCTCAACCACGATCAGCGATGTCCGTCATCTGCATCCAACATAATGTAGTACGGGCATAGCCCGTGCAGGGGTTAGTATACGTGACTCAGTAGGAACCCCGAGACTCTCGAAGGTCTCCCAGAATCCACAAAGTATAATCCACAATGGAAAGATACAATCATGAAGTAATATCTGACACTACTTAGGTATATGCCCATATATATACCTAATTCATCAATTCCAGTTCAGCCGCAACATCCAAGCCCAAGTAAAACCCAGTCCACACAGGAAAACATAACCCATTCCACATAGGAATTCACAACCCAATCCACACAGGAAAAGCATAACGTAATCCGCACAGGATATCAAGTCAATCTCATAGAAGATAAAGATTGAAAGTCAAGACTTAGCTAACACAGGTATACTTCTTTGTAAGGTGATAGAGATGATCAGATGTAGCCACTAATTCATCTAAGTTGTTGGACCCACACAGGATCGATAGGTACTAACCTCCACAATGACCCAAACAGGATCGAATGGTACTAACCCCCGCAATGACCCACACCAGATCTGACCCACATAGGATCGGTATGCGCTGGCCTACACAGGACCGCTGAGCGCTGACCCACATAGGATCGTTAAGAACTGATCCACCCAGGATCGTTGAGTGTTGTAGTCGTCGCTGTCGAACCCACGGAGGATTTCTGTACAGTCTTCATCGTCGTCGTAGTCGTAGCCAGCTCTAGGGTTCCCGCACACAGCAAGATTGTATCAGGGAGGGTCCTCTCCATGATCCAAGGGGTTGATAAATCAACTAACACGTAGTCTGGAGTTGATGTATCTAAATGTTATGTATCGTCAATAGGAACTGAACGTGACTGACGACACGTCAATCAGACGCCCACTCTAAGACTTATTGGATTTTTCGTTCCAGGGGCCCGGTTGGTTTTTAAGTCAAAACCAACCTGACCATACTTCAAATGTGTCCAAACCTCAAGAGTAGTAAGATAAAAGGTTCGTCTCACCATGATGAATCCAACAAAGTCGACGACACGTCAATCGGACGTCCGGAGCTCAAGTTATAAGCGTTTCTGCTCTGAGGGCCCAGTTGGTTTGGAGTCTGAACCAACCCAACCATACCCAAAGTTCTCTGAAACCTTATGTGTAATATATTGAAACATCTGTCTCGATCAAAGGATCACGTTTCAAACTGACGGTGCATCAATCGGAGGTCCGTAGCCCAAGATATGGGCAAAAGAACGAACCTGTCCGGTTTTTGGGGGTGTTGGGCCCGGACCGACCCGGCCCGAGACCCCCTGAGTCGACTGGACCTGGGTCTGGGTCCAGCCCATTAGGGCATGGCCCGGCCCCGCTAGCGCGGCCCAGCCCTGCCGACGCGGCCCGACCTGGGCGGCCGGTTGGCCTGGCGCGGGCGTGGCCCGCATGGCCAGCTCGGTACTGGCCGAGCTTCGCGGAAGGGGGGGAGGCTACCCCCAAGATTGAAACTGCGGCCCCACATGGGGGGTCGCTCCTTTGCCAATCGTGGGTTACGACCCCTGGGATTCTCAAAAACTCGCTGGTTTGATCGGTCGGTGTGTCACCGCGGGACCCCCCGCGTGTCCCACCCTACTTGCACCAGCGGCCGGTGGTTCCGGCCGCTGCTCCCTTGCTCCGTCGCAGCCACAGGCCACGCCATTGGTTCGTCTGGTGCCATGCCCCGGCGTCGCGCCCCTCCTCCACGGCCCCACTCCGGCCGCGGCCCCCTCATGGTTCTCTAGCGTGGCGCGATGGTGCTGCGCTTATTCTCCTGTTCTTCTTTGTTTCTGTGTGTTATCGTTGCACCGCGCTGCCTTTGTTCGTACCGTGACAAACACATCATCAAAGGGGGAGGAGGGTCGGCCATGTTCGTGCGGTCCGGCCCCCTCCCATTAATCTAAATATCAAGTGGCTAAAAATGGATGTTTGGGCGGTCAAAGAATATTCATGTACCAAAATCAAACCCCTACCTCAAGGTGTTGTCGAACAAAGGTTCGTCGCGGAAAAAGGATGTCGCAGAAGAAGAGGATCGTCGGCGTCGCGGTACATGGTGTCAATTCATCGATCTCCGAGGAACTATCATTCTTCGTCATCTTTCTTCGGTGGTCGGCGTTCTTCATCGTTCTTTGCGTTCTTCATTGAAGAAGATGAAGATTCTTAAAGACTAGAGCAATTCCTCTACAACCTTCTCGCACAACGAATTATCCCCCCAATTGAAATAAGACTTTGTCTTATTAACACACATAAGCAAAAATTAAATTAGAAATTCAAAATAAATTCTCGAATTAATTACTTTGAATAAATTAATCAAATAATTTAATAACAGTTGACTTGAATTTAATAAGGGGGTGCGGGTGTGTTACAAAATAATGGTGTTTTGTGGAAGTTGAAAAGGTGGGGCACATGTGGGCCCCACCTCACTAATATCTTAACAAGTGCAGTAGAATATAGTGGGTCCCACTCTAACCACCAAGTGTAGGTTTAAACTACTAATAAAATAAAATAAAAATTGTTGCACAACTTTTATTTTATTCATTAGTTAACCCATTTATTTAAAAACCACACCCGAGCAAAAGAAACTCCAGAAAATGTGTTCCTAAGCAATTACCAGCACTGCGAGTTCATCAGTGCCCTCGAATTTTGATTCCGAGCACCGGTTCTAAAGTTAGAAAAACCTGCTCGTTCGTTCACTGAACGTACCCGAGCTAAACTTCTGAAATTGATTCCGGGCACATCGGGCCTTGGAATCAGGTGCTGTCAGAAACAGCATACTCGTAAAATCTCAAAGAAAATTAAGAAAACATTTCCCTTCAATTTTATGGGTCTTTATATTACTCTCACCTCAGGGATTTACGTCCCCGTAGAGCTAAATCACAATCTAGGGGAACAAATGTGGGTATTGTGCACGCAAATGAGCCTCCTGCTCCCAAGTGCTCTCCTGGAGGTTCTCGTGCTGCCATTTGATGCACACTAGAGGAATCGACCGCCCATATAGGACCCGCTCCTGTCGATCCTCGATCTCCACCAGGACCTCTTCAAAAGTCTCCCCATCATCAATTTCCAACTCCTCATGGTCGATGATATGATTCGGGTCGTGCAAGTATCTCCTCAGCTGAGATACGTGGAAGACGTCGTGCACCCGGTGCAACTAAGGTGGTAGAGTCAGGCGATAATCCACCTCGCCTATCCTGCTGAGAACCTGGAAAGGTCTGATGAAGCGCGGAGATAACTTGCCGCCTCGGCCAAATCTCCATAATCCACATCGATGTGAGACCCATAAGAAGACGTGGTCGCCATCCTCGAACTCTAGTGGTAACCACCTCCTGTCACCATATGACTTCTGCCGGCTCTGAGCTATCCTCATCCCCTCCTGGATGAACTGGACCTTCTCTGTCATGCCCTGGACCATCTCTGGTCCCATAAGTGCCGACTCCCCAAAGTCTGTCCACAATAGAGGTGATCTGCAAGGTCGTCCGTATAGTGCCTCGTATAGTGCCATCCCGATGGTGGAGTGGTATCGGTTGTTGTACGCAAACTCCACCAAGGGTAGGTGGTCCTCCCAGCTGCGTCCAAAGTCGAGGACACAAGCACGGAGCATGTCCTCGAGAGTCTGAATGGTCCTCTCCTTCTGACCATCCGTCTGAGGGTGAAAGGTGGTGCTCAGTCTTAGATGTGTCCCGAATGTCTCCTGCAAACCCTTCCAAAGCTGGGAAGTAAAGCGATCATCTTGATCGAACATGATAGATGATGGCTCCCTGTGAAGTCATACGATCTCCTGAACATAGAGGCATCCCATGCTCTCCACTGAGCCCTGCACTCTGATGGGTAAGAAGTGGGCAGACATGGTGAGTCAGTCGACAATCACCCAAATGTAGTCGTGACCTCTTTAAGTACGTGGAAGTACAATCACAAAGTCCATAGATATCTCATCCCACTTCCACTCCGGGACCTCCAAAGGTTGTACTAAGCCTGCTGGTACCTGGTGCTCCGCCTTCACCTGCTAGCAGGTGAGGCATCAAGAAACGAACTCTGCCATAGCCTTATTTATAACCGGCCACCAGTGCTATCGTCTGAGGTCCTGGTACATCTTCTCCACTCCTGGATGTACCGCTAAAGGGGAAGTGTGAAACTCCCTCATCACCTCCTCCTATAAAGCAACATGTACCATGGTACGTCCTCTGAAAAGGATGACGTGCTCTCCACCCACAGAGAATCTATTAGGTGTCTGTCCTAAGGATATCGGTGCACGCCGCATCTCACAGTTAATGTCCCCACGATGTGCCTCTCCAAACCGCTGAAGTAGTGTAGAAGTGACTGTGAGTGACTGCAGAAAGGCTGCTCCACCTCTTTTTACGAAGGATATCTGCAAAGTGGCTAGCTGCTCTGTCGCCTCCCCAAGTAGCTGAATGCCCATCCTCCTGCTGAGAGCATCGACTACTATGTTCCCCTTTCTAGGAGTATAGAATTTCTCAATGTCATAGTCCTAGAGGAACTCGAGCCATCGCCGATGTCTCAGGTTCAGGTCCTTCTGTGAAAAGATTTACCTGAGACTCTGGTGGTTAGAATAGACTGTAAAGCGCTCACCCATCAGATAGTGTCTCCACATCTTCAGAGCAAAGACCACGTCTACTAACTCCAAGCCATGGGTAGCGTAGTACTTCTCATGCTTCCTCAACTGACGTGATCCATAGGCGATCACTACCTGCTCCTGCATCAGGACACACCTGAGTCCGGTCCCTAATGCATCGCAGTAGCCTACGTAGCCTACTCCCTCCTATGGTAGCCTCAAGATAGGTGCGCTGGTCAATCTCTGCCTCAGATCCTGGAAGCTCTGCTGACATCTATCTGACCACACGAAGGTTTTATCCTTCTTCATCAAAGATGAGATCAGTGTCGCAACTCTGGAGAAGTCTGGCACAAATCTCCAGTAGTACCCAGCTAGCCCCAAGAAATTCCGCACATCTGTCACGATCCTGGGTGGCTCCCAAGCTTGCACTTCCACGATATTCGCCGGATCCACCGAAACTCCCACATCAGAGATGACGTGTACCAGAAAGTGGACCTCACGTATCCAGAACTGACACTTTAAGAGCTTACCATAAAGATGGTGCTCTTGGAGTGTGTCCAGTACAACCCACAAGTGGTAGGCGTGCTCCTCCTCAGTGGTCGAGTATATCAATATGTCAGCGATGAAGACCATGACAAATCGATCAAGGTTAGGCTGAAAGATCCTGTTCATGAGGCCCATGAACACTGATGGATCATTGGTTACGCCGAATGGAATAACCAAGAACTCATAGTGGCCATACCGAAATCTGAAGGTCGTCTTCCGCATATCCTCGTCTCGAACTCTGAGCTGATGATAGCCTGACCTTAGGTCTATATTCGAGAACCACCTTTCTCCCTTGAGCTGATCGAAGAGGTCTTCAATCCTCGGTAGAGAATACTTGTTCCTCACGGTCACCTGGTTTAGGCGACGGTAATCGACACAGAGTCGCAAGCTCCCATCTGCCTTATTGGCGAACAAAATCAGGGAAGCCGAGGGTGAAACACTGGGTCGGATGAATCCCTTGCGCTGCAAGTCCTCCAGCTTTCCCATAGCTTTCAAAGACCAGCATGAGCCATCAGATATGCTGGTGTGGATATCAGGGCTATCCCGGGGTATAAGTCAAAATAATAGTCTACCTCTCTGCGAGGAGGTAGTCCTGGAACGTCGTCAGGAAAAACGTTCGCATACTAATCCACCACTATAGGAAAACTCAGACTTCGCACATCAACTGCTCCTAGGATGAGGTTAGCCAATAGATGAGTGATGGGTTTTCCACTCCTCTGTGTGATTCCATCCTGCACTGCAAAGGCTCCCTTCTCGCTGGTGAAGGTGAACCTGCTCCCATCGGTGCGAACACACCGCACCTTGCTCCTAATGCAGTCAATCTGAGCCTGGACTCTAGATAACCAATCCATGCCCAAGATGAAGTCGTAAGGCCTTGACATAGATATAGGAAGATCCCATCCAAATCTCCCGCCACCTAGAGTATGATTACACTGCCTACACTAGTGTGTAATTGTCGAGTCTGCTCACGTAGGAGTCTCTAGCCGTAAGGATCGAGCCAATGGATCCGTCAAAATCTCTGAGCTCCGAACAAGTGTAGCGGTAATTAAAGAATGACTCGCCCCTATGTATATAAGAACTACAGAAATGGTGGAGTAGACAGAGATAATACCTCAAATCATCTCTGGTGCACCGTGGTCGTAGGCCTCCACTGCCTGAAGCTGAGCTAGCATCTACCCACCAGCTCCATGTGGTCGGGGTGGACCTCCTAGTGGTGGTAGTGATAGAGCCTCAAAGATTCGCCCACCACCTGCTGCTCGACCGGCTCCTCTTCCTCATCCTCCTACTCCCTGCGGACCGCCATGGTCGACCCTCTACCTCTGTCTGGGTGGTCCTTCAACTGTCTGATGCTACTCTGCATGGTGGGTCGGGTAGTCATGAGCCATGGGTCCCTACCCTGTTCATGTGTAGCATTGTCTTCCCCTCATAAGACTGGCTCTGCGCTGTGTGCCCCACACCTCTGAGCTAGTGTCTCGAGGTTGTCTGCCTGATGGTCTGGTCTGCCTGGACCCCTATGACATCCGTCGACTGCTAGTTACAGAAGAATCTGCTACGTGCCACCCTGTAGTAGGTCTTGTTGCTGGTGTAGGCTCAGCAAAAAAGATCTATATGAAAAGGGATCTCTCCAGTACTCCTGCATGCGTCAGAATGCTGAGGGAGATTAGTGATGCCCTGATCTCATGCCTCAGTCCCTGCTCTAAGGTCCGGTCCCGAAAGAATGGGTCTCGTACCATGTCCGTCGAATAGCGCGAGAGATCTGTAAATATCAATGAGTACTAGTATACCATCATGCTGCCCTGCCGTAGCTGTACTAGCTCTTGGATGCGCATCGTACGGAGGGTGGATGGGACGAACTCTAAGTGGAAGGGGCTCTCAAAGTTAGTCCCAAGGAGAGATGCCTCATCGTGAACCTAGAGCATCAAGATCCACCATCATACTGCTACAGCGTGCATGAGGCTCACTACAAGGATCACCATGAGGTCTGTTGGTGTCCCTACCAATCGGAGGACTCGTACAACTGCCTCATACCAATCCTCGGCTGCATGAGGGTCCGTCTCCCCATGGAACCTGGGTTGTATCTGACGCTAAAACTCGTACAGTGCCATAGGCGACGTGCACTCTCATCAGCTGGGGCTGGTGGCATTAGTGGCTCGGCGGGTAAAAGTACCACCGGTGCCTCCACAGTAATAGGGCCCTGCATTGAGGCCTCGTCGCTCGGTGGGCTATCGTCTCACACAAAGCTCTGAACCCCAGTTGGCTGCCGTCGTGGGGACATCCTGAAAAGAGACAGGTTCTCCATGGTCAATACAGTGTACCTGGTGAGCTGACACAATGTAATCACAAAGAAAACTTTGAAACACACATGCAATCAATGTTTTCGTGCACTGAGTCAGAACTCAGGAGTCATGGTCCTGTTGTATGGATACGTCGGCCGCCGCACCAACACTGGACTCCCTGGACTGATAACCACACTCAATACCCTTAACATTACTACTTCACATAGAAGAATATTAGAGTACTGAGTTCTGCGGTAGAACCAAACTCCTTAGATACCAATTTGTCATGACCCATCCTCAGGACCCGTGCCGTGACTACCCCAAGCCCGCCTCCCATAGGCTAGGGGTTGGCGACTAGCACCAAGGCGTAAATCCCAACAAAAAAGGGGAAGGAATTGCATTTATAAAGTAAAAAACACCACACAGTAAGAAAGCATAAGTAAAGACTAAGTAAAACTTGGTACAATAGTATGAGCGGAAATGTAAGTGGGTCAGAATACAAACCCAAACCAAAAGTAAAATACAACTGAAAAGAAAGTACAGGAACTGAAATGTAAAGTAGCAACGTCGAGCCGTCCACCAAAAGTCCCACCTATAGGGGTGAGTATACGATACTCAGTAGGGACCCTGAGACCCCCGAAGGTCTCCCAGAATTCACAAAGGATAATCCACAAAGGAAAGATACAATCACGAAGTAACATCTGACACTACTTAGGTATATTCCCATACATATTCCTAAGTCATCAATTCCAGTTCAGCTCAGACATTCAATCCCAAGTACAACCCAGTCCATACAGGAAATCATAACCCATTCCACATAGGAATTCACCACCAAATACACACATGAAAAGTATAATGAAATCCTCACAGGATATAAAGTCAATATTATCGAAGATAATGATTGAAAGTCAAGACTCGGCTCACACAAGTATACTTCTTTGTAATGTGATAGAGATGATCATATGTGGCCACTAATTCATCTATGTTGTCAGACCCACACATGATCGATAGGTACTAACCCCCGCAATGACCCACACTGGATCGATAGGTACTAACCCCCGCAATGACCCACACAGGATCTGACCCACACATGATCGGTATGCGTTGGCCCACACAGGACCGCTGAGCACTGACCCACACAGGGTATGACCCACAAATGATTGGTAGGCACTGATCCACACAATATCACAGAGTTTTGTAATCGTCGATGTCGAACCCACGGATGATTTCTGTACAGTCGTCATCGTCATCGCAGTCGCAGCCAGCTCTAGGGTTCCCGCACACAGAAAGCTCGAATTGGGGAGGGTCTGCTCCACGAACCAAGGGTTCGATACATCAACTGACATGAAGTCTGGATTTGATGTTTCTAAAAGTTCCGTATCGTCAATAGGAAGTCAATGTGACTGACGACGCGTCAATAGGATGCCAGGTCTGGGAGTTATTGGCATTTTCGTTCCAGGGGCTCGGTTGGTTTTTAAGTCAAACCCAACCTTAATGCACTCCAACTGTGTCAAAACCTCGAGTGGAGTAATCCAAAAGGTCCGTCTCACCAAGAGGAATCCAAAAAAGTTGACGGAACGTCAATCGGACGTCCGGAGCTCAAGTTGTAAGTGTTTCGGCTCCGAGAGCCTGGTTGGTCTCGTGTTCGAACCAACCCGGACATTCCCAAAGTTCTCAGAAACCTTGGTTGTAATATACCGAAACGACCGTCTCAATCCAAGGATCAAATCGCAACTGACGGTGAATCAATAGGAGGTCTGTAGCCCATGTTATGGGAAAAAGAACAAACATGTCTGGTTTTAGGGGGTTTGGGGCCCGGACCGACTCGGCTTGAAACCCCCTGGGTCAGCCCGGCCAGGTGGGTGTGGCTTGGCCCCACAAATACGGCCTGGCCCTGCCGGCATGGCCCGACCTTGCCAGCACGGCTCAGCCCGGCCTAGGCGGCCCATCCCGGTGCGGCCGGTCTGACCTGGGCGGTCGGTTGGCCTGGCGCGGGCGCGGCCTACATGGCCAGCTCGGCGATGGTCGAGCTTTGCAAAAGGGGGAAGGGGGGGTGGCTGCCCCCTTAATTAAAACCGCGACCCCACATGGGGAGACACTCCTTTGCCAGCCGGGGGTTACGACCCTCGGGCTTCTCGGAAACCGGCCGGTGTGTCACCGCGGGAACCCCCGCGGGTCCCGCCCTCCTTGCACCAGCGGCCAGCGGTTCCGGCCGCCGCTCCCTTTCTCCGTCGTGGCCCAAGATCACGGCCTTGGTTCTTCCGTCATGGCTTGATAGCGTCGTGCCCCTCCATCGCGGCCCCGCTCCGGCCACGGCCCCCTCGTGGTTCTCCGGAGCGGCGCGACGGTGCCGCGGCTTTGTTCGGCCTCTACGGTGCAGTGCGACGGCGCCGCGCTTCTCCACCTGTTCTTCTTTGTTTCCGCGTGGTGTCGTTGCACCCCGCCGCCTTTGTTTGTGCCACGAAAAACACATCATCAAAGGGGGAGGAGGGTCGGCCATGTTCGTGCGGTCCGACCCCCTCCCGTTAATCCAATATCAAGCGGCTAAGAAATTGATGTTTTGACGGTCAAAGAATATTCATGAACCAAAATCAAACCCCTACCTCAAGGTGTTATTGAACGAAGGTTCATCACAGAAAAAGTACGTCGTGGAAGAAGAGGATTGTCGGCATCATGGTACATGGCGTCGTTTTGTTAATCTCTGGTAAACTAGCGTCCTTCGTCGTCTTTCGTCGGAGGCCGGCGTTCTTTGTCATTCTTCACGTTCTTTTACGAATAAGATGAAGATTCTTCAAGACTAGACCAATTCCTCTCCAACCTTATCGCACAACGAATTAACCCCCCAATTCAAATAAGCCTTTGTCTTATTAACATACACAATCCAACATTAAATTCGAAATTCAAAATGAATTCTCGAATTAATTACTTTGAATAACTTAGTCAAATAATTTAATAAGAGTTCACTTGCATTTAATAAGGGGGTGCGGGTGTGTTACAAAATAATGGGGTTTTGAGGAAGTTGAAAAGGTGGGGCTCGTGTGGGCCCCACCTCACTAATATCCTACTTAGAGGAGTAGGATATAGTGGGTCCCACTCCAGCCACCACGCTTTAGTTTAAACTACTTAGAATATAAAATAAAAATTGTTGCACTACTTTTATTTTATTCATTAGTTAACCCATTTATTTAAAACCACACCCGAGCAAACGCAACTCCAGAAAAGGTGTTCCTAAGCAATTACCAGCGCTGCGAATTCATCGGTGCCCTCATATTTCGATTCTGAGTAGTGGTTCAAAAGTCAGAAAAACTCACTCGTTCGTTCACTGAACGTACCCGAGCTAAACTTTGGAAATTGATTCCAGGCACACTGGGACTCGGAATCAGGTGCCGTTAGAAACTGCATACTCGTAAAATCCCAAATAAATAAAGAAAAAATTTCCCTTGAATTTTACGGGTCTTTATATCTAGAATATGAAGTGATGTGCTTGAGGTCATGTGGCGACCAGTCCGACCACTGGTTCAAGGATGAGCTGGGTCGGGACGATACATCATATACCAGTACACTGCTATGATATATTCATTATATTTATTGGAATAGCAAAAATTTGTAGTGGCCTTCATAGTTTATCTGAAACCCTAATTAGACTTCCATATTCAGCAGAGTAGAATTAATTATTTCAATATTGGATAAGTGGAAGTCACCTATAACAAAATCTTGTTCTCTTTTTATTAAATCGACCAGCCCAGGATTGTTGGACCTCGAATATTTTCATGATGATTAGGTTGATTTCATTAGATCTTTTCTCAATTTTATTATCATGTTGTATATTCATGTATTCTATTTCCGAATTATCCAATTTTCCATAATAATAATGACATGAAAACATTTTATAATGGACTCATCTTATGGATTTTTACTATTAGAAAATTCTTAAGGATATTTATAAATATTCAATTGATTGTTGTACTTTTTTCCATTGTGTAGTTAGTTATCTTATATCCTTCTGCATCATATTCTATTTGTTTATCTCTAATTTTACACCCTGATATGAGGGTATTTTCTCCTCAAATTAACACCATAAAACCATTTTAATAGTGGGAAACCCCTTTCATATGGGGGGGAACACTTGATTCCATGTGAACAATCAGTTAAAGGATCCATTTTGGAGGATCCAATGTCAAGATGTTACAAAGTTGTATAAGAGGAGGTTTTATTTCCTTAAAATTTATTTATTATAAAGGAGACTATGAATGTGTAATAGTTTGGTAATTAATAAAGTAAAGGGTGAAAAGGCCCCATGTTTTGGGGAAACAACATATTTCATAGGATTGAATATTTCTATTCTATTTTTCACACTACACTATTGAATTTATATCACCATTGTTTTACATTTCATGACATATCCAAATGTGGCATGTAATGAATCTACTACAAGACCACATCCAATAGGAAAGGGGCTAGTGACTAGTTCTAAGTAGGCATATCAATTTACATTGGATGACATAGCCTAAGGTACCAATACAGATGAACGAATATGTAAGACCATTCAATGGTATAAGGTAAAATATCTGCTAAAACATGCATTCATACATCTTTATACCACTATCTTAGTATTAAAACAAGTAATAAAACGTAAAATGTCCAAATTAATTCCCATTTCTTATAGTTTGAAAATATTCTATCGTGAAAATATTAAACTAGAATGTTTATATGTTAACAACCAAAAATAACCTCTGTTAGTATTTCTAAATATGAACCTTGGGGTCATGGTCCCACTAGGACTATTTCAAAATGGAGATCATCGATATATGGAAGAAACATTTGTGAAAAGGCAATTCAGGTGTGATTATTACACTACAAAGTATGGAGCCCTATAATAAGTAAACATATAACAATAATATATGTCTACTCAACAATGGTATAGGTTAAACAAAAGATAACAATAAAATATAAATATAATCCATAATGAAAAATAATATCAAAATTAAAAAAAATGTAAATCAAATCTAGGAATCATCCTTGATGGTTTCTAGTAAAAATCATCTAAGAGAACACACTCCATAGGTCACATAACACAAGTGGTGTCTATATAAGGTGTCACGACCATTGGATTTCTCAAAAATAAGTACATGATGAATGTATAAAGGGAATGATGCACAAATAATTATCACAAATAATTCTATATGTTATACCAACAACACAATCTATAATTACCAACGAAGTATAGGATCAACTCCTGGATAGTGTTGGAAAAGAAAATACAATGAAATACACTCGGGGGAATAAAATTTTAGAGTTTATCACTCCAAGATTCATGGAATGATTTTAAAACATTATACATGAAGAACCATATATGGAATAATATTCTTACATGTTGGACATGATTCCATAAAAACCCCAAGGTGAAGCATCAAGGGAACACTACCTAACGAAGCATTAATATAATGAAAATGAAAAGGGTTATAATACTTAATTGATGGATTATATATCATGTAATGGTAGTAAACAATATTTCCCTTTGACACAGGGTCCTACCAATGTGTCACAAACCGGTCCTGTGTCCATGTCTGTTTTAGAGCACACAACAAATCTAAGCTACAAACACATGGTCGTGACCATGTAGGATAGGGCATGTCTATGTATGGCTTGTTATTCTCATTCATATATACCTCCCCACATAAAATACAAAACTCCGGGTAAGGGCCACATAATATGTGATATGGGCCACACCAAATTTGATACATATCATTCTCACAGAAACCATAGCACCAGCCTAGGTGTCTCACATGCACAGTAATCTCATATTACATGCCTCATTCAATGCGATTTTATAGAATTTCAGATCCAAATATTGCTTCTTTTTTAAACACCTATGGTATTTGATACATCCACACACCATACCTAAAAGAATAAATCCAAGGTCAATTAACCTTATCCATCCCTTATAATCGAGTTATGTCATTCAAATCTATTCCCTAAAACAACTGCACACATCATCTATCATCAAACCCCAAATACCAAAGGGAAGGTATACCTAATCCAATATCTAATTGATAATCCATCATCAAATCTCAATCATTTCATTGATACATTCCTTGATCTATGATATCATTCCACTGTGCTGAGAAATGGTTTCCCAAAAACTTATTATCATGAATTTTTTTCACACTTCCATTCATATTAATATTCAAAATGAATGAAAAGGAACCATGCAATAAATATAAGGTAAACACAAATAAAAAAACCTATAGAATTTTTCATTGTCTTATATCCTTTATCATTATAACTATGAGTGAAGATCTAAATAAAATTTATAAATTTATTCAATTATCGCAATAAATAAATCACTAACTCGCAATAAGGGAAATACAATAATCAATTCGTTGCATGATTGATTCACGTTAATCATTGAAAAAAATAAATTGGAAGGAATATAAATAAATCATAATAGTACCTTTATTTGGATCAATCCTTTTAAAAGACTTGTTCAATTCCATTATCGTAGGTGAGATCCTTGAGAACCATCCCACACTGATCAATAATGAGTTATATAGATGTTTCTGAGTAATGGAAAATACCAAGATTCTATACAATGACTCCTCTTGATTTAATTGTTTTTATTACCCATTAAATAAAACATATCAATTTTTATAATGATATAAAAATTGGTAGGGTAATTAATTAAATTTATTTATTTATTATAAACATTCACCCTTGAATGTTCACAAACATGAGTGACATATGTGTTCCATGTTTTGGTCATGCCTTCGGTAATACACATGATATGAACACTATTTTTTCCTCAAAATTTTTATAAAAGCCTCTATTTGGAAGCTATTCAACTATTTTTTTGAAAACAATGCATGCATGGATATAATATATTTAATATATTTCAAATAAAACTATTCATGACACATCTGTCTTTGGAATATGATACAATATCCACACCTACCTATGAGAATAATTAATATAATATTTTTAAACAGTAAATTGAGAAAAAAGAGTCATTATGTTCTCCCCAACATATTTATTTATTTCCCAGAAATCCAAAATGGGCTAGATAAAGAGATATGGATCATGAGAACACATATAAGTCTTCTGCTCCCATGTTCTATATGTATGATTTTCATTCTACCATCATTCAAAAAATTAATGGAATCAATCAAACATGAAGACTCCTCCCATGTGGATCCTTGATATCAATAATATACTGAATAATTTTATAACCTTCCTCAATTTCCAAAACTCCCCATTCGGTATTTTGTGATGGATAGTGCACGTACCTCCTCAGTTGTGACACATTGATGTCATCATGTACTTAGTCTATCATTACACTAACCCTAATAAAAATACCACATCTACAACTCTATGTAGTTTATTTAATGGTTCGATGAATTTTTGAGATATCATTCTACCACGAATAACTCTATAAAATCCATGTTGAGGTGAAACACATTTGAACACACGTGTCTCTCATAAAACTCCAAGGGAATACATATTTGGTTAATAGAGGATATCTGACAGCTCTATGTTTTCCTCGTCCACTCATTGATGATATTTACATTATATCTAATGTATCACATCAACATTGGTCCCATATGTTCTAACTCTTCTGGGTCATTCTAGTATAGTGGTGAAAAGATGGGTTTTCGGTTCAAGGCCTCATATGGTACCACAATTATGTCATAATAGTATATGTTTTTTATGCCAAATCCAAAAATGGTAGATGATCCTCCAAGAAATAAAAAATGTATAACATTAATACTAACAACATGTACATTAATACAATAGTTTTATCCTAAATTATACCATCCTTTTGGTGATGGAATGTTGTTCTCATGTAAAGATGAGTGCCAAAATCCTCTTACAATCACTTCCATAAGTGAGATGGAAAGTTTGTATCATAGATAGAAATGATCATCAAGGTAAATATTTGGATTTAGGATATATACTACATGTATAGGCATCACATTCTCTCTGCTAAATTCTGCTTTCAAATATATAGTCTATTGGATTAATGGATGACTTGGTCTATGATCACAAATATTTGATTTTGTACCATATATGTATGTGGTAACCCTATCATTTTGTCCATAGATATCCCATCCCACTTCTGATATATCACCTAAAGGGGTTGATATAAATTCATTGGAACCTACGACCTAACCTTCAGATGATGATATGTTTTGAATTTAGAGACACACTCAAATACTCCCATATTCATTCCTAGAAATTGAAACTGATTTCAGATCTCACAGTATATCATTCATAAACTATTATATAAATCCAAATGAGATTTATTAAACTCTATCATAACATCCTTCTACAACATCAATGATTCTATTGATCTTCCTCTAGAAATATCCACATGTTCCAAACATTATGAATATCCATAATGAGAATGTGTAAAAGATAACTTTGTACATTGAGTATCATTGTCGGTATCACAAAATTCTTCCTCCCTAACCCACTATAGAAGTGTAGGGGAAAAAACCATTGACTAGAGGAGATCTAATTCATTAACATTCAATAATGATATGAATAATGATTAACACTACTCTAAATCCATGATTAGATACTATGATGAAGGTCTATTAATGATAGATTTTGCTTCCATGTTCTACTTCAAAGGTGAATATGCATTCTCAAAATCAAAATCCAGGATGAAATATATCCATTTCTTCTATCACAAGTTTTGACCCTTCAAATAGATTATATACTCGATACTGTTATGGTAAAAATAGATGATAATCATTTCACCTGTAAGGTACCATCAATATAACTTTTGTATGAGTACTACCACTACAAACTCTTTATCAAGGGGTTTATAGTTCTACCCAGGTGGAGTAAGCATATGTAAAGGAAAGACTTTATCTTCATTCCAATTAATCAAAAAAAATCATCCCCAGTTCTATATACATAATAGAATACTTTCTAATTGACACACTCCTCTTGCAATCTCAATATGGGAGAACTCTTCAATCATTATCTCATCATCTAGAAATCCATATAGAACCTCTTTTTACAAACAAAATGAATCCCATTTCTGTAAAAGTAGTCATGGGAAATGGTTTAATATATAAATTAGGTATAAATCATTGATAGTATCCTTCCAACATAAGGAATCTTCGAATGTCAATTAGGACCATCTGTGGAACCCAAGATAACACTACATTGGCATTCTCCAAGTCCACTACCTCATAATATACTGAATAACATTTCCATGAATGTGGACCACCTAAATCATGAATTGACACAATGAGAGATTTCCATAATGCTGTAGATTTATTAGTTTGTTTAAGACCTTCCTTTGATGTATCTTGTGTACCTACTCAGATTTCACATAAGCTGGGATATCCTCAATGAATACTACTAGGATACGGTCTATTAAGGTCTAATTTATTTGGTTAATGAGTCTCATTGAATCTTCAACGATTATTTTCATGTCAAAGAGAATCCACAGGTACTTATTAATACTACAATGACATCTGAATGTTGTATTGTCTATACTTATGACCCATAATTTCATATGGTGAAAGAATAATGTGATGTAAATCATCGAGAACCATCATCCACCTCTCAAAAAATCAAATATTTCATCTATCCTTGACAGTGGATAAAAATTCATTGGGGTCACTTATTTTTGGGGATGTTACTCCACACATATCATCATTATTTCATCTTCCTTATTGAAAATCTAAAATAGGGAAACCCAGGGTGAAGCACTATGTATTACAAATCCCTTCTTCTCCAAGTCCTCCAAATAAACCCTTAGCTCGTGCAACTCCAAATGATAAATATGGTGTTATTGTGTTGATTACAAGGACATCATATTGTGTAGATCAAGGATTATATATGTCTCTCAGTGGGGAGGTAAGCCTCGAAAATCATCAGAAAATATAGCCTAATACAATGCTAGCAACATAGTGAAATGAAAATTTACATTATCCATTATAGTATGAATCATGGTATCCATCTAATGAGTAATTAGATGAACCCCCAATGTACGAGTATGCACTTTGCTTCATGGGTATCTGTTTCTACCAAAAAAGAAAACATATTCCTATCTCTATAGAAACTTTACATCGTATTCCTAAAACAATATATATGGGAATGAAATATATATAACGAGTCTATATCTAAGATGAAGTCATATGGTCTCATTACTTCTTAAATGATTTCTCAAAAAAACTCTCACCTCCATGATTTATATCACACATGAAAAAAAGATGTTGAGTCACCTCTCATAGGAATATTTATGAATAAGATTTGATCTAAAAGATCTACCTAAATCTCTATGTCTCAAAATAGATATGTTTAATTAAATAAATTTATACAAATATGATTATCAATACTATAACTAATGAATAAATGTCAAATATCATACCTCACATTATCCATGTAGCTTGAAGGATAAAATCCTTTAACGCTTGCAGTTTCACTCAACCTTATATACTAACACCTTGAGCCTTTTGTGGACCACGTGAGGGTGGTGGTGGAAGTTAATAAAAATTTACATAACCTCAATATACTCTCCCAGATCCTCCCCATATAATCCACCATTCATAAATTTCTTATATTTTCATTGCCTCTGCATTGTCATCTCGCCCATTGTTTCTGTACCATATGTATAGTAGGATAAAGAATTTCAAAAGAAATACACATACAACAAAATAGTTGAATCAAGCCATTTTGGTACAATATAAACATAATTTTAGCCTTGAAACATAGAACTCATATCCTAATATCATCTTATTATATGTCTCTCACATGATGGTCCATGAGTCTAATATTGATTCCTTGCTTCCAAATCCTACAAAACTGAGTGCCCATTTATAGTAGTAAATTATTGTGTGTTCTTACCTAGAAAATTCTCGAAAAAAGGATTTCATTATAATCCTACCATAGGTAGGGATGTACATATTTTTAACCCTAGCAAGAATATATCTACACATTCATCACTCGACGATCAGAGCACGAAAGAGCTGATTACGAACTGTATCCATTGAGTTCCTAGAGTGGATAGTGAATATTGGTGAATACTCAACAACTATTTTAATAAATTTATGAATATCTAAAATATATTTTATTTTCAAAAACTATGAAATTGATGCAATAGAACCCCTATCTAAATATAGTCATGAAGTCTAAACAGGGCACAATAGCTTCATCATATGAATTCATTAGTAATCCAAAAAATCACACTATAAGGATAGGTAGAATGATCACATTTAGGATCACATTATTATTTGATGGTTTTTGATTAGATTGATAAATCACATCACCAACTCTATAAATTTTTCAGCCACCTATGGTTTGGGATGACCTCAGATATTGTGTGTCCTCTTTCATTGAAACTCAGAAGATGTGCTAAGATTATGGACCTCATTTATTAGTATTTTAGGTGCCATATGATGATCTAAATGAAGTTGTACAACTATTGCACCCCTAGTGTGAAAACATCCAAATCAGGTCCTTCTATTGATGACTCATCATGGAGGCGATCATCCTTATTATCCTGATGCATAATTCTAACTCGAATATATCACTTTGGGAACCTGAAATAGATTTATTTTACCTTCATATATCACTATATATAAAGAGATGAATCTTGAAGGGAATTGGAACCATATCTAATTCTTATATGATTCACATACCAATTATTATCATATATCATGTGTCTAAATTCAATGAGTGGTAACATGGTTGATCAGAGCCATGTTGTATGAATATGTTGGATGTCACACTAATACTAGAGTCCCTGGCCTAAAAGGATAACTCAGAACGCATAAAACTGTTTACCCAATATAATCATAAAGACTCCCATCCTATGATATAAATGACTACTCTAATATAACCTTTTCAGGACACATCCCAATAGGGGATCTTTCATGAATAACTCATGTTAACCACCAATAGGAATGGGACTAGAACCTATAACCGAGTAGGAACATCACTCACATGGGAGGTCTTAGACTATGTTACACGCACACACACACACACACACATCTGCAAGTACATATAATGTTGAAATGTAAAAAACTAATCAACCAGGTATGAATACATTTAAGTCTGTCTATCATATTTTGATATAATGCTATGAATGAATAAAAGTCCAAATACAATCCCAATAAATAGTGTCTGAAAACAATTCCAACATGAAATAACATAAGGGAACTACTCTCATGTTAACTACCAGAATTCACATTTATTAGTCTATATCACTTAGATCTTCCTTGTCTTATAAAATATATGACATCAAAAAATAGGACTACATTAATGTATAATACACAATATGTGTGGGAAAATACCTTGTGTGTTTGACTATAAAAGTACCATGTAGGACACCCCAAAATAAATAAACATATAACATTATTATAATTCATCCCTACACATGTATATATATACAAAACAAATTAAACTAATATCTATAATGCTCATGAAAGACCCACTATATCAATGTAATGTCACAAGAATAATTCTAGTCTAGTTTTCATTTTCTATGGTTCCACATAGAACTCATATAAAACAACACACTCTACATGACTCATAGAACAACTTGATTTTATACAAGGTGTCATGCTTATTGTACATCATCTTAAGATAATCACTATTTATTTTCAAATGGAATTATAGATAGATGATAATCAATCACAATTCCATGGGGGATACAAATGACTTGATCTGTAATTACATTTTTTTGGAGTACAGACACATAGGTAGTATTGGTTATGAAGATACTATGAAATCGACATAAAGAAATATAATGATAGAGTATATCACCTAGGGAATCAAGAAATGATACATACTACTCTATACGTGAATACCCATTGATGGGATCCCCATTCTATAACTATTATGTGATTTCATACCAACCCTTAGTCAGTTGATCAATGGAACAGTCCCTAAAGAACTATGTCCAATCTAAAATACACAAGGGATATAAAATATATTTGAGGGAGTGCACAAAATGTACTACTAATACTCAGAGTAGCCATTAGACACTAGGTCTTGCCCATGTATCATGTACCCATCCTATGTCCTAGTACATATAAGAGTTCACAATGTGTTTTAGCATGTGTATTGTTTTCCATGTACTTGTATAGCTGGTCATGTCCTTGTATGACGAGTCATGCAAATGCATGTCCTGTTTGCCCCCATGTATATGCCCTATCACAAGGAAGGGGTCACATTCCATTGTACTAGAATCATATTTTATATGATACATTACATTCTCATAGAAATACAAGCACCTCCCCAAGATTACCACATTCCTTGTATTGCGGGATTAGATGAGGGGTTCTGTATGATTTTCTAGAATATCATATTTGGAAAATATATCTTGGTTATCTCCAATATCTATATATATGGCCACACACATCCCTTGAAAATGTGAATATGAGGTCTCCTGACACTTTTTTTTATTGATCAATGAGTCAGGGACATCGAATTCCTCCATTAAATCATCCAAAAGTTTATTTCATCACCGTACACTAAATACATGAATAACGGTATCCCTAAACACATTTTTGATCAATAATCCATCATTTTAGCATGATATAATCATTTTTTAATTCTCAGATCAATGATATAATTATATAATTATAAGATGCAAGTGAAATATTATTGATTATATGGTGTTTTTTTAAACCACCATTCAAACAATGATCAGTGATGAATTCACATGAACTGTGAGAGAAATCAAAGAAATACAAAAAGATAAAAAAAATTGTGGCTAGGATTTTCAGCCATCATCCATTTAATTTATAATTTCAAAAGAACATAAAATTAATATAATCAATTCATGAAAAAAATCAAAATAGATAAATCCCATATCATCTCCACGACCGATCCATGAATCAATCCATTGGAAAATTGATTCAAGTCATTCATATAAATAAATAGCAAGGAAATAATCTTGAAAATTATACAACATAAGATGATTTAGATTTATCATTAATAAATAAAGTTTTTTTTTCTACAGTCTCTAGAAGGATCCTCAATATTCATCACATACCAATCGATGAACCATGATCTGGTCATCACTCGCCAATAGATGCTCTTCTAATTTTCTCTAGTGACTCATATTGGTTTTTGGAGTTATGTGTATAACCTGAAATATATTACATAATGGAATTTATATAGAAATAAAATTTGGATAGGAAATTAATTAATTAGAAAAATATTTTTGATTAATTTATTTTATGTTTTATCCCATAATTTCCCCTCAAAACCAACACATACTATTTTATAATGTTCTATAATCCCATGTATAAAACCCACACTTTGAACTCAAGGACAACCTCATATATCACTGTTGGGACACTTTTTTTTTAATTTCTCTTCTTCATCAATAATGAATGGAATTTCCAATTTTATATTTAATATATTTAAAAATGATAATTTTGATTACAGGGGACCTCAGAATATAATGTTGTCTTCATTCATAGTAAAAATAATTATCCATACAATATTATAAAATAGTACATTGAAAATTATGTTTTCATAAATGAAACACATGTTTTTTGAGGTCATTATTATTCGTATAATGAAATTTTGATTTTACCACTGACCTATAATGAAATATGTATACTTTAGCATACTTCTTGTAAGAACTCTGGGACTCACATTCCATGCATTTCTCCATGAAATATAGGTGAATTTATATTATTTCATTCCATTGATTTCATTTGATTACTATTAGTACCTCGAATATATTATATATAAAAATTTTCTACCACTTATGATGGTATAAAATAATTTTATTCATTAATGTTTCTATATCAATCTAAATCATGTTATCTATATGGACTAACGATGACTACATAATTGCCAAATTATACATTTTATGATTCATAATCCTACGGTTCTATGGAATGATTCATTTGTGAATAATTTTTTTTAACTAAACATGTATATTTATTAAAAAATTACTTATATAATTTTCGAATGTTACTTAATTTTATAAAATTATTTTATATGCCTTATTGCAATGGGATACTAAATGTAAAGTCTAGGATGAGATTATATGAAGTGAAAATTGAATTTTATAAGTGAATATATTTTATTAATTGGGAATGGTTACAAATTTAAGTATACCATGATATATATATATATATATATAATTATGATCTGGAATGGGATTAAATCTTTTAAGTGAAATGGTTATTGTTAAATAGGGACACCAACTAAAAAATAAGTAGTGTTTTCATTTATAAAATTAAATTGAAACATAATATACCAGAACCATTGTCATTTTAAATAAGAGTTTGTACTAGAACCAAAAAAAGTAGTTGGTAGTTGGGGGTACTTATTATGATTATTATACACTGTTATGGTCTCCCATTATCATATAGACCTGATTTAGGAGTATGAATAGATGTGTATGTTTACAAATAAGAAGGATTCTTCCAATCCTAAAAGTAAATATGTGATCTTTTGAACTCTTATATTTTAATTTGTGGTGTGAAGATGGAATTGTATAATCACTTAAAAATGAAGGCGATGAGTAATATTATATGAGGGATATAATGACCATGCTTTAGAGTAGGTGGCCCCAAACACACTATAACTACCTCCTGTAATTCCACCAATTGAATATCTTAATATTCCAGACATGGGCACTGGCCCATTATTTTGATCGAGCTTCTCTTATATGATATACTCTATGAATGTAGTTTCTATTAATGTCTTAACTCTGACATAGTCAATATATGAATTCCACAAGAATCACCCACCTGTAATTTCAAGTTTCGGTGGACCACGATATTATCAGATATGGTTTGAGTCCAGGATTTCTCTATTTTTTCATCTAAATATTCTTCTGAAGAGGAGTTTTACAATCACATCACACATGTTTCATGGTTCTACAAATAAGATGATGGATATTATTACTCGGATATAGAAACATAAATATATTATCATTAGGGAATTGCATGAATTCATCTATGATAACTTAGTTCAATAGATATTGGGGGCTAGATGATATAAAAGGATCGTAAAATTTTAATATAGAGTTATTTATTTTGGTAGTGTATTCTATTTGATTTACTAATATTTAGTTACTCCCACTGAATCTTGTTTTATGTGATATTATAATGACAAAGTGATTTGAAAATGGGTAGGTATAATTCATTGGATCATAGATATATGGGTTTGGTTGGCTAATATATTTTAGGTAGATAAGATGTTGTTCATTACATAATGAATTTCAGTGTCTCTGAAGGTGAGACATAGGAATGTTCAACACCCTGACAAAGTTGTGGTTCTACTAGAGAAAAAACCCATCACACTGAGGTTTCTAATTTGGGTAATGGTTTTCTAACATGTCATACTGATAGTTTCATTTATTCCATTAGTATGGGAATAGAGGACACATAAAATATATTATTTATTAGGATATGACATTCCCACCAAATCATAGTGATTTTTGATCAACATTGACTCCCTGTTTTTGAGTAGAGACAATAGTACCTCTCCAAGCTGGTAGTATGACTACCACCATAGGCATAGGCTGAGGAGGTAGTATAAGAATAGGGATCTAGTCATAGGATTCACATAATCAGTAGATGAGTATTTCTCGGGGGAGTCCACAAGTATCATAGGCATGTTGTATGGTCATGTTTCATGTAGTTCCACATATTCTAGAAGAGTAGAGAACCTTAAAATATTCCATTCAAGGACCTATTATTGTATCATTTACAATAGTGAATGAGTTGTTTGAAATATTTGCATCAAAATCTATCATAAAGTCAGCAATTCTGGTTATCATGTTCCTTGAGACAACATAATTTTTTGTTATGATTTTACTTCATACCATGTTGGCTATCTGATCAGTGAGTTTTCACCGATGTCAGTAGTTCCCCCTCATGATAGGTGGTTATTAGTTAATGTGTAATATTTTAATCCTCGTCATGATAGGGATTGATTAATTCTCAAGATAGATTGGATGATTCCGTATTACAACCATATCAATTTTTATCATTGCATGTTAATGTCTACATCACCAAATTTCGTTTCATATATTCACTACATAGAATGGGATATCCCTGAATTTTGAGATATACATGATAATCGGGTTTTGGGATGAGTGACAGTAAATATCGGTAATGTCTTCTTGGATAATCAGTTGATATGATGTACTACTTCACCTAGTGTCATAAAGAATTTACCTAATGTATTTGTTTGTTTCATTTTTATGATACTTCCATTATAAGAGAAATAATTTATTAATGATCTAGTTCATTTATTAGAACTTGTGTCCATTCCTCCTTAATGAATGATAGTAATGGAGAATCTGTATCTCATGAAATATTTTCATGTCTTGGAAATATAGTGTTTTATTTGATCTATTACCACACCTTTATTTTCATAAGAACAAGTATCCAATAATGTGGATGGTACCATTAAAATTTTAATGGAATGTTGATGGATAAAACTTCTTATTATCAATATTGGGATTCCAAATCCTCAAATAAATTACTTCTTTATTTAGCTCTGAGAAGCAATGGTGTTTTAAATAGGTTATTTGAGGTCATAAAATTCTAAAGTTTGTTTCATGCCTTTAAACATACCTCACATATATTTTTATTTTAATTATAATATTTATCAGTACCTATTAATGTTGCTCGTTCTCACAAACATACCATCTTTTTTGATATCCTTGTTGACTTGGGATTTTCACCTATATTATTATTGGTTTTTTGTAGTATTTTTGGATGATATATTGGTGTGTTGTCATTGAAAACATATCGATGAAATATATATAGTGATAGTAATAATTACAATATGATAGAACTAGTTTCATGCAATGATCACCAAATTCAACTTTTGATTGAAAAATACACTTCTTGGGGAACATCAACACGTAGTATGGAGTACAAGTAGGATAATAAAATGTTAGAGTTTTAGATTAATAAGAGTCGACCATGAAACTACTTGATATATGTATTTTTTTGGGTATATATTGTTATTAAATACACTTCATCTGATATTTTTAATTCCTTCATTCTCCTTTAATGGGATTGACTATGAAGGAAATAAAAATCATTTCATTAGAAGATGTTGAATTTAAATTTTGTAAATTTGATGGAAGGATGACTTTAGTACAGATCCTAAATATTAAAGATACATGGATGTGTTTTTTTTGTTTTTTGACTCATTTATAATTGTTCTATGTGTAGATCTGTTACAAGATGAGTGATTAATATTGAATAGGTCTCTCCATTTATCACCAACTGATAGGAATAACTAGACTCATGATCTATTGCATATTATTTTGGTTCATAGTTAACATGTTTTGGAAAATTATTTTTTGGGGAATTTATTTTGAATTCACATATCAGAAATACATCTAATATATCATTTTGAAATTTTATTTGAATATCAAGAAGTGTTTAATGGTTTAATACCTAAATTCCATTGATTTTGAGCATGCATATATATATAAAGATGAAAATGTGTTATTTGATCTTCTATGTTCGAAGTATCAGACATATCCGGTTATTTAGTACAATTCTGAGGGGAAGATTAGGGACTTTTTTTCATAGATTCATGATGAGTTACTAGAAAATCATGGGAGGTCATTCCTCTTACATTTAATAATTAACTCTACCCTATTTAAATGGGAAAAGAATAGGAATCTTTCCTACTATGAGGGGTTATTCATAAAGTAATTTTTTTCAAATGAGGAATATTTTCATATTTTTTCTAGGCATGAGGATGAGATCATATGCATACATGTGAATGTATATGACCCAGAATAAATCCATGAAGTACTGATGTTTAAATATCCTGACTCATCATGGGTAGTACATCCCACTGTTACAAAAATGTATAGGGACATATGTCACCAGTATTCGTGGCTTGGTATGAAATTATAAATTTCTATATTTTTAACTCAGTTTTCGACATTTCATCTAGTGATGGAGTAACATTAGTGATCGATTTGAATTTTATGTCCATTGTCAATTCCTAAGTTGATACTGTATAATGTCACCCAAGATTGAGTGATATTATTTCCAAGATCACATTGAGGAAACAATATAGAAAGCAGCATAATTGATCTTGTGATGAAGGCCCAAAATTTGATACTTATTTTATGGAAATTCTCAGTGGATGATCTCTAAAATATATACATCATAGATCCCCAATTCATTCACATTGATCCATAATTTGTCATGTCTTATAGGGATTCTCATTATACATCATGTTTCTAGAAGGAGATGTCAAATCCATGGGTAAATATGTGTTTCAATGAATGGACAATAAAAATTTGACTAAAGGATAAACATATAGCATTATTTAGGAGTTATAAAACATGTTTAAATAAAGCTTCCATGACATTTATGGGTTTTTGGAGTAAAATATATCACTGAGTGATTTCTCTTGTAATTACAGTTTTCACACTACCATACAAATGTATCCATTTAAGGACATATATAGTCGAGTATACATTCAACATTAATAATGGGTAGAGGTAGAATACGTATCACTTATTGGACCACATTTAATTTATGACAATTTTGGAAAGGTTTAGTTGGACAAGACATGAATGATGAAAGATCATTCCCGGTAGCAGTCATATGCTTCCCCCCATCAAATTCATATTGAAGATGATGATGGTGACTGAATGTTTCTTATATGTATCACTATGGATGGTCTAGCGATACATCAAGAGGTTGGGTAAGCTAACTGTTAGATAATTATATCATTTTCAGACCATATAGAGGACCAGGTGAATGTATTTTTTGATATCTCTTCCCAGATAAATCAGTATGTTCATGATGTTTTTAATTTTTCTCTAATCTTCCTATTATATAATAAACAATAACATGTTTTATATCCGGATTATGTTGAGTTATATTTGGATGGTTCCATTGAGGGGTACACAGTGCATATTTTCAGTCAATTAATGATGAATTTATAAAGAAAATAGTTCCTTTTTTGGGTCCAATGTCATCATGGACTAATACAGGACGATACGCAGGAGTGGGAATCTGTCATATATACTCATCTTCTAGATATCTTCATATAATATACATTAATATAATCATATCTAAAACAGTAGTATTAGTTTCTTTATAGAGTGTATATTATAACAAAATATCCAATTTACCATTTCACGAATTTTTGTTTGGGGTTTAAATTAATTTTTCATCTTTTTTAGTGTTCCCTATGTCTTAATGATGTTATCAGTAGTCTTCATGGATTTTTGAATCCCTATATTTCTGTGTTTTGTAAGAAGAATAACATGTACAATGTGGTTCCAAACCAAGTGGTGTGTTTGAAATGATTGTTGAGTGGTTCATGGTTTATGTACAAAATGATACCCAAGAAACATGGCCATGATAATTGTAATAGAAAACTGACTAATGTATTTCACATGGGATATGGGTGGATATTTAAATCATTATACCTGTCCTATAAAGGGTGTAACATGGTCAATAGTTTTCGTATACATAGAGAACGGTTTGGAAAATCATGTCGCCAAAAAACTAAGTCCCATTAATGAAGTTTAATTTTCCCATATTTCCTTAAAATCTCAGAACCATGCTCTTAATTTTTTTTCATTGGATACATATATATCCAATTTCATTTGTGTACATTCTTACATTAATGTTGGAATTTTTAGACATCCCCCATTCGGAATCCATTTTTATTTTTGTCCAACTCATTGGATAACTAATATTAAGAGACCTAATCCTCTTAAATTATTCAACATCATAACTCGCCCTCCCAATTTATATTTTGGTGAGATCTCATATACAATATATATATGGAATACTTCAATTCTAGTAATATCATAAATTATACATCAATTATACATCTTATATGAGATGAAGAGTTATTTGGGGGAATAACATAGGTGGTCTGGTAATTTTCCCAAATTTTTAAATGTATTCATAGAATATGATATTGTTCCAATTTCCAATCATTTCCATAAATTTCCTTAATATTTATTTTGATTTCAAGATAAATTAATCCATTTTATTTTTTTTCTATATAACCTTGATAAATTATTTACATAATTCCAACAATATTGGTTTACACCCCATTGTGCGTACTACAATAAATTATCTCATCTAGATTAATATTGATTGATCAACACATTATTTCAATAATTTGGATTCACATTGAAATATACTTTCCTTGCATTATGATTTAAATATTTATATTAATTTAATTATAGTTGGTTGAAATGAAATATCAAATGTTGTAAATTTATTAATAAATTGTATAAAATATAATATCCATGGATAGATGAGGATAAATAATTTAAATTGAAATTCTATTTTATTAATATGATATGACAATTGATATTTTTCAATGGAATATGGTTAATGTATTTGTTCAGAGTTGTGTTTCATTATTCCTTATGTTTTTTGATGGGTATGGGATCACACAATATTTAATTTTACATGAATGATGGTGTCACCCTTGAAAATCACTTTCAAATGGTGCTAGGAATGATGAATCACCCCAATATCTTAGGGGTTATAAATGATTACTCTACCCACTATCTCATGTGATTATCATGAAATATCACATTCTTATGAGAATATAGAATATTAACCATGATGGATCTTATACCTCGTTAGAATATTCATGGACTCTAGAGTTGTTCCTTGTTTCCAACAAGAACATAGTATCTATATATATATATATCCACATTTATAATGTTAATATAGTTATACATATTACTTATTCCAGATTATAAATGTACAGACAACATAACACAAGATCAATCTAATTATGGACTATGTTGATGTATATAGAGTTTACAAGATTCCTATAAGAACCAAAACTTACTATTATTTTATTTTTACCATCTTTTATTATCAATTATACATGTAGAATATTATGCCATATACCCTACCAAGATTATTAATCAAACTAACTTTGGTAGCATAATAGGATTATTTCACACCATATTAGGGCCACCATAGTACTTGAGAATTATTGATTATTAATTGAGTGGATAAATTCAATGACCATATCATGGATTCATGATTAGTTCTTCATATAATATTTAGAACATGTGTAGAGGGAAGAGTGTATAGACGTGACTCAAGTTGATATATATTTGGATATTTTCCATCTCTGCATAGCAAGTTGTAAATTACATACCCTGAATCCCTTGTATCACTAATTATTATGTTAGAATTCTTTGACATATTTTTATATTATAGTGATCTTACAGTTTATTATTATTGTTACAATACCTTGGTTTTTTGTACTTAGAATGTTTATTGATATATTTATTTTCACTAGGTTTTCAGACATCTTTTATTCTAATGATACTATTTATCTCTACTTATATATGTTTTTTCCTTATGATATAATGGTACAACCTCCACATCATAAAACATCATACCCTCACTACTTAATAGTAGCCTCTAGCATATGGGAAGGCGTACGATGGTCCATGTGACCCACTGGTTTGTGGAACCATTTAGAGTCCTTATACATGTAGTGTTACATGATGTATATATTTTCCATTAATAAGATAGTTAATAGTTCACAATTGAAAGTTTTATTAATTCTTCATTCATCACATCTATTGTAAAATAATATTCAATTTCATTCCCCCATGGGTTTTAATATTACAATTCCCCTAAAAATCGTTCTTCCATATGTTATCAAATAGATTATAGTGTTGGGATTCTTTACTCGCTATTTATATAATGGGGTAATATTCAGCGATTAATAAAATTATATTAATGTCCCTTATGACCAACTCATTTTGATGACACATTTTTTCCATTGAAGAATAGATCAAATTTATTTACAGTCAAATAGAAAAGGTGAATCATACCACAAATTTTAGGTAATATATTCCTCAAAATATCAAATATATTTATCACACAATGTAATAATATCAATAAATACCCATTATATTTTTATTTTTATATTTAGGGAATTTTAATACTAATAAATACCTTCATAAAATGGACTCATTATTTATAGTCATTTTTTTCATCTTTACATTAATTTTAAATATGATTTGACTATTTGTATTTTTATCTATATAAATTATACATGACTATGATTTACTTTTCATGTTCATAGCTCTTGATAGTGGAAAATATCCTTTCAAAATCCATGATCAATTTCTTGAAAAAATAGCAGATGAAAGGATCCAAAAAAGTTAATGAATACATCAAAAAGAGAGTTAAAATTGTGAATTTGTGCATCTTTTTCCCATTTGTAAGAATATCATGATTGGTGGAATAGGAGATCTAAATTATCATAGAATCGTTATTTTACATTCTACATCCAATATGTATCAAATTTTTTAAACATAATTAAATTATCTGCCGCATTCATAGTTATAAGATTTATCAATGTGATATAAATTATCTAAAATATAAAATTAACGTAATATTTTTTCTATAATAATCATACTGATGAAAAAAATAATCCTAATAATAATCTCAATTTTGATATAAATTATGAAATTGTCTTAAAATAATATTACACATATATATTCTCCTTAAAAATTCATAATCATATTTTTTTTATTTTTTCTTAGAACACTTAATAACAAAGTCTCCAAAAAATAATGAATCCCTACTTTGATACAAACATAGTTCACATATTAATTTTATACATTTATAATATATAATTTGAGAATAATATTTTAAACATTTCACAATAATGCAAATCATATAACTATAATGGTGTGGATTATTTCGATAATACATATATAATGAAATTATATATTGAAATATATTAAACCTCGCCACTAAAGTACATCAACCATTGAACCCTTCTATGACATTTCTTACATAATAACATTATTCATTACAAATTCGAAATAAAAACATAATAAAGTGTGTGATCATATGTCACTGAGAGAATTTCTTTTGGATATTAATAAATTATTATATGAAAGAATGAGATAAGAGTAAAAATATTTGAGAATGATTAATACTTATTATGTTTATTCATAATAAGTCATAGAGCATAAATATTTTTTATGTAATACTTATTTAGTATTTCCAAAGAGACAAGCTAGATGATTAAATAATCATCACTAACAAATATATATATATATATATGAGAGAATCTTTTAGAAATATTATAAATTCATATGTATTGTTTACAATAATTTCAATACAAAATAATTTCATTTTTCAAGGATCATTACAAAGGCCATCACTACATAATAGATAAAGTCCCATTATGGATTGTTTTTAATCCCCAAATTCATTTCATTCATGTAATGGGTTAACTCATTACTATCAATCATATTTTTTTATTGATATATTAATCAATATAGAACACCCTCTAGTAATATATTCTCCCCTATCAATCACATAATGAAAATCATACATATGTGTTCCAAATAATTATTGAAACATTTATCATATAATCATAGACCAACCAATGGAGGAGAAATATGTTTCAAAATCATTTCATCATAAAATAATCGTAATCCGTCCAACGAAGTAATGTGGATGGTATAATTAGTTAAAAAAACTAATGTTTAATTTAAAACATCAAAGGATGATAACATAAAGGAGAAATACCATTAAAACAAAATTTTATTTTTTAAAATATGAAAAATAACTTGTTTCTACAATATATATATAAACAATTAGAATATTGTGAAAATTATATTCCATGAAAATATAAATATAATAATGTAAATAAATTTATAATTAATACAATGGTCATAATGTATGGTAATAACATTTGGGTATTAACTATTAATATAATAATAACATCAGTACTTTTATCTGAGATGTCATAAATATGCTTCTTATACTAATTGTAAAAAATTCTAAAACATTATAAATAAATAAAATATTGATAAAAGGTCATTTAATTCATATTTTTATTTTATAAAACAAAAATTTATAAATCATTTTAAATAAAATGAAAATGGGAAGAAATGTTCCTCAACTAATGATGAAACATTATCATATTTTATTTAACGATATTTTTCAAAATATTTAATTTACAATGATATGATAGTGAAAGAAAAACATACAACACCAATGTTTTTTAGTATAAAAACGAAGTGGATTTAAATTAAATGTATTTCCAAATATCTATAATTTTAAATTTAATATAAATATTATTGAAATGAAATTATATTTTAACGTAAACACTTACATACATCTTTACATACGTCACACATTTTCTCTAACATCTATAAAATAACATTACATTTATTATATATATATACTATAAACTTATTCATTATTTTAATACAATATACCTTAATAGAATAGTATTGAAAATAATAACAAAAAAATATTATTATATTAATTTTACTATTTTAATGATGTAAACATGGTTATTTAATATTTTTATCAAAATATTTGTATATAAACATAAATTCATTTGGTGATGATGGTTACATCTTCATTGATAATACTCCATTGGATATATTCATAAGAACCATAGGTCCAGTACTTTAAAAATCAAATCACTTCTAGAACATGGAATGAGATGTCTAGAAGATATTTATGAATATTATCATTTAGCTAAATGGAACAATAATGTGTGAGGGAGAGAGATAATTAGAGGTTCTATTTGAAAAGTATGGTGAGTGGAACACTTCTAATTATTCAAAACATTATAATACTATAGTGTTACATGAGTAAAATTATTGTTGGAAATTGTCTCAATTAAGTATTTCAGATTAAATAATGTCTAAATCCATTCAAATAATAGGAGTTATACATGATTTAGGATATTCTATTCAATATAAATTTAGTTTGAAAAATTGACAATCCCTTCATCTTTTACCATAAGTTTTTTTTACATGGTGTCAATTCATTTTCAAAAAAAATTAAATTAAAATAAATAAACTTTGGAATCATAAATAGAATAATATATATTTTTTTATGAATATTAAATTTCATATGTAGTAAAATTGATTTTTAAAATATGAGTTAAAAAACAATAAAACATCTAATTTGAACAATCATTTTTTAAGCATAAAAATGAATTTATCTGTATAGAATGAATGATAAAAACCATTGTATTAAATTTATAATTTTTGATATAATATATTATTAACACATTTAATTAAAATAATTTATTAACATAGAGTAATTTGTTTTATTATTATAAAAACAAATTATTAAACAGAAAAATTTTGTTTTATATAAAATATCTATTTTTTAAAATAAAAAAAAGGATTTTATATTAATTTATATAAAATTGAAATATGATGAATTTATTTTATAGAGGGGTAATATAAAATTTCCTTAATCATAATAAACTAAATTAGTTTTCAATATGTATATATATATATATATATGATTAAAACAATTCTAATAATTACACTTCTCAAAATTGAAATGTATGGCGAAAATTAAATCATTTGTTAATTCAAAATGATATAGGATAATTATATTACATTTAAATATCATATAAGAATACTAGTTTTAAAATATTTATGTATTATTAACATATTTTATGGGTTGAATGGTTTATATGGGATCAAAAAACTTTATTAATTAATGGAAAATATATTAAAAATATAAAGTCCATATAGACGTACACGAACCTATGAATATTTGTGCTATTGATTGGTGAAATTTTATTCAACTAATACTTTAGTGGCAATATATCATTCAAAGATGATTTGTTATTATTTTTGATACATTTTTAACCACAAGTGATATCTCATTCACTTATGTAACAAGTAGTGATACCCTATTATCCCATACTGTTTCAGTATTTATAAAATTATGCTTATATTGGATGATATCTAAATAACTCGTGTTATTATTAGTGATTCATCATTCAGTAATTCATATTAATTATTATTGATACATCATTAATTTTAAGAATAATTCAATTTAACTATGATATTGAGGGTAATACCTTGTTTTCCCAATAAATATTACCATTATTGATCCCTTGTTAATAATAGGAGATGTATCATTCAAAGATGTTATTATTTGTCATTATTTGTTAAATTATATTTGTTTTTTATTATAAAAACCTCATTTTTCATTAAATTTATCTCATTCACAAAATTCATTGTTTCCTATATGTTTATTTAGACATGATATTCTATTATTGGTGATAAATCCTTCTACATAGGTATTAACTCATTCACAGATCTCTAAATTAATATGTTTATAATAAATTCCAATATTATAGTTTATATAATGATATCACATTCAACGTATAATTTTGATCTATAAATAAGAAAACATATTCCATATAAATAACAGCTGAAATAAGTGTATGTTAACCATATTAGTATATTTCTAATAACATGATTGAACTACTAGTGAATTATTGTCACTTCATCAATGATTAATTTCATTAAGAAAATTTATACACATACATAATAGTTATTATTAGGGGAACAAATAGTTTTTTTTTTACTATATTTTATTCTCACTCTATTTACAAGCATTTTAGTCTATATTTAGGATCTATGTTTGTAATGATGATATGAGAATTAGAAATTATGTAGGTGAGTTGGACATATTATCCAATGGGGTATGTTGACAAATTATTTAGGATATTCCCTAGAAATAGGTTGGTTTTGATTGATATTTTATTTTATTATAACAATTTTCAATGGGAAAATGTTTCCAATGTGTTATATTATTAGTAATGTTTCAATATACAAAATATATCATTATATATTTTAATAATATGGTGTAAAATTTATTTAATTGTATGAATGTTCATATAAATAAGTTATTATTCTACAATAATATATATTTTGATTTTATATGGACTTTTTAGTTATTATCTATGTTGATACTGATGGTATATGTCATGAACAAACCCAGGTACCCTGGTAAACTAATAACTGAGCTGACTCTGACATAGCCCGAATGGAGGTCCTGATCCCCAAGTGTTGGCAACTAGCACCTGGAATCAAACAACATGATACTGGGAATGATTTTTTCAGTAACAATGCAAATGAAAAGAAACAAGACAGTATGAATAACATTATAAACTCTAATGGGAGTAATGTACAATAAGTAAATAAGGAATAAATAAGGAAAAAGCACTATAACTAAACTACTAAAAAGAAAAAATGGCCCTAATGTCCCTATGGACACAACTCACAAGACCAAGTCAAAATAGATAGATCAAACTCCAAGTGATCCCTTCAATTTTCTTGAACATTGAAAAAGAAATTCTACAAACACCCAAAAGAAAAATTAGTGTATGTGGATAATCATAGAAGGATACCACCAATGATTCTATATTATATTCCAAATATAAATTCTCCAAATAAAATCATTCAATTTTTAATGATAAATAGGTTTGGAAATTCAAAATCATATTTAAAAAACATAATATAAATTTTCAAAATACTGAAAAATACCTTTAGAAATGACATTAAATATGATTCAATATTTATAGAATAATGACTTAAATAAAACAATTACATAAAACAATTTACTGTCAATTTAGTAGGCCTGTAATCAATTTCAGAATAATTGAAAAATATTTATATCACAAATGTAAATAAAAATAATGAAACATGGTCATTAGTCAAATATGTAGAATAGTACTTCCGGATATAGTACTATGTACTCTCTAATTGATCAAAACAATATGTATACACAGAGGCCATCTAGACACTATTCAGAGAGGACTCTTCACCATTGTGTAAGGGATGTGACATGATGTATGTATGTTTTAAAACCCTATAGTAATCATAGAGTGTGTCCAAATAACTCACAAACCACCTATGGAATGAATGTTCTCTTACACAATCAATGGTGGAAAACATATTTTATGATTTCTTAACATAAAAATAAACCCATTATTCCATTTAGTTCCATTTTTTATTTAAAACCAAATCATGTTATAATCAATAATATTCAATTTTCCTTGAAAAAACCACTAGGTTTTTATTATATCATTTTAATCAATTTTCACATGTTTTAAATCCAATAAAAACACATTCATGAAATTTCATAGCTCATTTACACAATTAAATTCATCAATTTAATTGAAATATTTTCCATAAATTAACAATTTAAATTAAACAATTTAAATTAACCAAATTCCCATGCCGAAATCCTATTATACGAAAAAAACCCAAATTCACTGACGTTGTGTTTTTTTTTGAAAAAACAATCTAGGTCTTTAGGATTCCAATTTAAACATTGTATTTGAATTCCTAAAAATTAAATTTAAACAATAAAATTAGGGTTAAGATAAATTTGGAATCATTTTGAAAAAACCTAGATCATGTTCATTGATGTATGTGGTAAAGATAAACCACCCCTTGTGGTTCAATAAACCTCATCATGGCCCTATTATCTTAATAGTCGACAACAAAACGTTCAATGTTAGTCAAGTTGTCCTAGATCCAATTTTAGTAATATTATTTGAAAAAAATTAAATGTAATAATACATTCTATCTTCTGGATAATTTCTAATTTATTGTTTTGGTTATCACATGGGATGTTACATCCTCTCTCATTGATAAAATTTCAAATTATAATTTTAGGTCAATTCATATGTTTATAAATTATCTTCAGAATAATAATAAACCACATTCGATATTATAATATATTTAAATTAAAATGTTCACACAAGTGGCATTCCATTATTATTATTTTCTGATAATTTAAATAATTATCCTATAATAATATTATTTAATTATTATAATTTTTAAATATCATGATTTTCTCATGATTTTTTATCATAATTATAGTTTCATAATTAATTATTAATATCCTATAATAATAAAGAAGAAAATATCACTTGGTGATTCTAAATAATTATTATTCGACAATTTACCATTTGATAATTTTTTTTTAAAATTATCATTGAGAATTTTAGGAAATTATCCATTGATAATTATGATAATTCTATATTGATAAATGATATAAAGTTATCTATGATAATATTTTTAAAATGATCTCCTTGGATAATATTTCATAAATTTTCCTTATATAAAACATTGAAATTATCATCTATCAATTTTATTATTATTCTTTCAGAATTTTTATTTAACTTCTATTGATATTTTTTTAAAATAATATTTCTATTATCAAATTAAAATTAAAATTTTATAATTTTAATTAATATGGTTTTTATTAAACATAGATATTCGTTATTTATTTTATTTATTTTTTATTACATGCTAAATATTTTTTATTCAGAAACATGAAGCAGGGAAAATAATAAACTAACATAAAATGAAGAACTTGCTATGTTTCTTATAACAGAAGGAGTCGTATCTCTATTTTATATAACTAGAAAACCAAAACCCATAGATAGTAAGGAAGTAAGATTTCATTCTCTCATGACTAGAATAACAAGGAATTAAAACCATATGTTTGGTTATAAATGATACCCCCCCAAAACATGTGTTCATACATTCATGGAATCAATACCCAATATTTACATCTTATTCACCCAATAAATCAATGCAGAATCATTGAGATAGACTAAATAGTGTATTTATATCATTAAATGGTCAAAATGTGTGATAAATGAATCTTTCTATTTCTTAAGGGTGTTAGAAATGGGGGATCACTGATGATATGGAATATAAATAGTGATGCCTTTAATTATATATTTTACTAAATTAATTGTGTTACATTAAAAATAAAATAACTCCAAACGTCTATTATACATGAATGTTATACAGTTTATATGGTAAACCCCCCATTCAAGACCCAACTGTGTCTTTGGAATTCCAAAACAATGAACTGTTTGAAAGATATTAATGATTTATTAATTAAACATCATAAAAATAATTATTTAAAATAAAAAGATTTATTTTAGTGAGTGAGATATCCAAACCCCCGACGATAATAAATTTTATTCCTTATATTTGGTAAACTCAAAATTCTGAAACCATCAGTGGTATCATATTTCTTATATGACACAACGTTTTAAAGATAGTTAATTATATTTAATAAATAATGTATCAAATATTATTAAATAACTTTTTCTCATGAGTGAGGCATCCAAATTTCTGGATCCTTGTAATTTTATACCCCTCATAGTGTAAACACCATATTTTGGACATAATAGTTGTCTCATAATTATCAAACGATGCACATTTTTTGGAGTTATTAAATTATTTTTAATAAAATGAATGTTCTTAATATGATAAAATTTGAATTTTTTTTCAATCTTCATTGAGTATTTCTGGGCCTCAGAATATCATAACAACTCAGTGTCAAACTCTAAAAAAACTTAATTGAATATTCCATGATGTTAATTTACATTTATTTCCATTAACAAATTTCATGAAATATTGCGGATAAAACAATTTTTTACACTAAATATATTAATAATTCTACATAAGAGGGTTTAGGAATACTTGAAACTGTAACGGGATGTTACAACCTCCCCACCATAAAAACATTTTGTCCCTAGATAGAATACGATAAAGACTCAATGTCAAATTCCTAAGGCCACAACTCACTAATCAGTGTCTCGCTCTCCCACATCTCAAGAGAATCATAACCATGCATCCATAACACACATAATAGAGGTATTGTTCCCCCATAAAGTAACTTGGTCTCAGAATCAACCTTCCTAACAGGCTGTTTAGCCACAGTTAAAGAAGGTTTTATCTCAAGAACACTCTATATCAAAATGTTATATTGATTATAGAGATACATTAATATCTTCGATACATGGAAAACATTTTATATCGATGCCAGTTGTGGTGTTAGTGATAAACAGTAAACAACATTCTCCACCTGATCGAAAACCATTAATGGTCACACAGAATGAGGAACGTCATTCCCTTCCCTCCCAAGTTGACGATGACCCGACCAAGGTGAATACTTCAAGAACACATTGTCACCAACTAAGATCTACAATGGTCTATGACGATGAAAATTATAAGCCTTGTATCATCATTTTTATGTCATCATCCTATTATGATTTTAATGAATAATAATGTTTTTCTGTTGGACTAAACTCAGTTAAAATAAGGATTTTTTTTACAATCTACAACCAAAAACATATATATTTATAAGAATTTCACAATAAGGACTCAATAGAGCCATTATTATCATGGGCTGGTAACTGTTATTATATAAAAACTCAACCATCCCCATGTAATCATAAAATTAACCACCAATGCTGAGAACATAAGAATGAAGAATATCCTCACTAATATAATCAAACTAAGACTTCATCTCATTTAGATCAGTTTGTTTCATGCGATAAGAGAAAATTGAAACTGGTTGAGTCCCGAGCATCATGAAAATGGGAAAATCAGCCTCTAATAGTAGTGGTAAACCAGAGAAGTCAGACAGAAACAAAATGGGAATCCCAACAATAAATGGATAGATATCACCACTCATTGAATCATGTTCCAGATCAAAAGAAACCACTGATGTCACATTCCACAACTCTAGATAAGAATGTCCATCTCAGCTCAAAAATGGGTCTCATTCCCTTTGAATTATAAGATTCACACTAGGTTTATTAACGTAGACCCGTCGAAAATAACAATCAGTCCATGCAATATTAAAAATTAGAAAATCCTTCCCATATATAATTTATAGAGATTCCATGTTGAGTACCAAAAAACTTCATGGATGATCGACATCTAAAATAGAGAATACACAATTGGGACTATAATGACCATTCTCCCAATTTGTACCAAGGGGTGTAGTAGTATCTGTTGCACAAGATAAAATACCAATAGGATCATTAACCAGATTATTGGTAGGGGTTGAAATAAACAAGTGAGATGCACTCATATCAAATAGAGTAGTCAATAAAGGTGAATCTATATTAATGGTACCTATCACAGTTGATGGACCCGTATCATCTTCCTCTGGAGGCTCTTCTACTACGTGAAGAATTATTATTCTAGATTCATGTGGAATGAACCCCTTTTATGTGAGGATATTGATTTCCCTACTTATTTTTATGATGATCTTGTGCCACCGTGAGGTGTGGATAAGTTATGGCAGACCATCTACAGGTTCCCTAAACATCCACGTGAGCCATAAATCTAGGGTTCCTTAGTGAACACCATTATTGAATGCCTTGTATGACTACACTGGTAGGATATCAGTGGGATTCCTCCAAGAACCTCATGATAGTGATAAAAAACCTATATTAGACAACCACCTGAGAGATTAATCACATTTACTAATTCCGTTAATAGGACTCACAAAAACAATAGGAAAAAGGAACTCTCATCAACTCTGAATTTCTATCAAGGTCCAACTCATCTTTCATCACCCTATCCAAATCATCCGCATAATAGGGAATCTTAAAAGAAATATAGAGAATGAACATCTGATCGAATCCACATAATAAACCATCAATTCATTATCCTCTCATTTGATATAGTCTCATGAGTAGAATTAACCAACTCAGTATTGTTATTTAAATACTCAGTCTCTGTTTTTTCATCCCACTTATGCGTGAATAACTTATCATCCTTGTCCAAAACCACTGACACTGGTTACAACTAGTTAGTGTAAATAACATTAAAGTATATCCACTATATTCCATCATGTTTCTTCACGGTTACCATCGTTTCTGACAATATTATACTTATTCCCTCCAGAACAAAGGTGGGGCACTTCACATTGATCTTTTTTGGTGACTCCAAGAACATAAACATGTGTTCAATCCCGCCAAACCCTTGCTCAGAATGTTGGGGATTAGTGGATCCTTTGAAAACAGGTGTTTTCTCTAAAAGGAATAGTTGAAAAAAATTTGAAGCGCATCCCCCTCAGGCATCATAGCTGTAGACTGAATGGGGACTATAGGTGGTGCATATCTGAGATCATGGACAGTGAACACAATCACCTCGACTAGACTTAGGTCCAATAGAGGATTCACTCGATGAGGCATAGCAATATCCTCTTACGAGATCTAGTTCAAATGTCTTCTTGGAGACAAGTTGTAACCCAACATCAGCATACAATAAGAATGATATTATATAATTTTATTACAAAGAAATGAGGGAATCATGATCCTAACTGGTAGAAAATATATTAATTGGGTTTCACTATATATAGATAAAAATATATAAAATACTGAACTAATCCACAAAATGTATTCCCTAACCACCCTTGGTTACAGAATGTTCATTACGGTGAGAACTATCCAACCACTAAACCAAAACTACCTCCTAATTCCTTAAAAAATACTGATATGAATACTCTCATTTAGGAAAGATACATAACCTCCCATTGATATTATTTTCTCAAGAACCAACTAGGGTACCCTGGTAACAAGAATACATTGTTGACTGTGACATAGACTAAAGGGCGTTCTTGATCCCTACAGGTAGTTGACTACCACCTGGAATCACACAATATGCTAGTGGTAATGACTTTTTCATAACAATGCAGATCAAAAAATACAATACAGTATGCACAAAAAATGGACACCATTGGGATTAATGTAATATATGTCAACAAGTCATAGACCATCCCAAATTACAAAAACAAAGTACTAAATAAAGGATTCCCTATAAACACAACTCACCAAGATGAAATCTCCAATGTTAGATCTACATCTGAGTGATTCATTCCCATTGCTCGAACCGGGAAAGAGAATGTCTAGAAACAACCGAATGAAAAATTAGGGTGTGAGCCTAATCCCAATTCGATACCACCAAAGATTCTATAATAGATAACAAATATATATTATCCAAAGAAAAACATTATATTATTAAAGATAAACAATTTTTAAAATTCAAAAGCATAATTAAACAAAACATGTTATAGATTTTAAAAAATATGGAAAAATACATTAATCATAGGCTTAAAAAATTATGGAATATTTTAAGACATTGTTTCAAAGAAAATAGTTACATAATACAGTTCATACAAATGCAGAAGTTAGGAAAATCAGTTCAAAAGAATTGGCATTTATTTATGACTCAAATAAAAAAAACGAGAGTAACATATTAATCCACCAAATATTTACTATAGTACTTCAAGATATATGACACCACAGCCTCTAAGTGATCATGGTAATATGTGTACACATACACTCTATGGATGCTGGTAAGAGGTGGAATTTCACCACCACCTTAAGGACGTGACATACTAAATTTATGTTTTAGAACGTTGCAGTAGTCGTAGAGTATGTCCAAATAACTCATCAATATCCTAAGGTTTGTATTTTCTCTGACATAATCAATGATGATAAATTTATTTTAACACTACATAAAATATAATTAAACCCATTATTCAATTTAAATTAAACTTTTCCATTTAAAAACAAAACAAGTTTTAATCAATAACATGACCCTCTCAAAGATAAAACCACTGATTTTATATTAATACATTTTAAGAAATTTCCACATTTTCTAAATCTATTCAATCATAATTCAATTAATTTCACAGTTCATTTATACAATTAAAATCAACAATTTTATTTAAATAATTTCCTTTAATCCAAAATTTAAATTAAATAAATATAATTAACATAATTCCCATGTTAAAAACCCATTTTTATGAAAAACCTCATTTCATTGGAACTGGTTTTTTATCCAACAAATAAATTTAATGCCATAGCAGTTATATTTAAAAAATTATATTTGAATTCAAACAATTGAAATTTATATAAAGAAATTAGGGGTAATATAATTTATGATTTAGGAGGGAACCAACTACAACAAGGTTGTAGATGTCGGTGATAAAGATATATAACCATAAATGGTTCAATACAAGTCCTCAAAACCCTATAATCGTAAGCATCGACACACCAATGTTCGATGGTCATCCATGGGTCCTTAATAGAATGTCAATTATTTTTTTCAAATATGAATAAAATTTTACATGTGATACTACATTTTCTCTCTTGGTTAATTAATAATTTATATTTTTGGTTATCAAATTATTTGATACTTCATATCTCCTTGATAAAATCCCAAATTATCATTTTATGTCAACACATATGATCCCAAAACTTTCATCTGAATAATTTTAAACTATATATGATATTATAATATATTGAAATTAAAATGAGCATACATGTTGTAGTACATTATCATTATTCATTGATAATTTTAATAATTATCATTATATAATTTAAATTTAATAAATATCATTTGACATTACCTTGATTATCTCAAAATTATTTATTGTAATTAGTGTTTGATAATTATTTATAATTCATATTTCAAAAAATAGAGAAAATTATCAATTTTTCATTCTTTATAATTATTGTTCAACTATTTAATATTAGATAAATTTATTTATAATTATCATTTGATAATCTAGTGTGATTATCCTTGATAATTTTTCAAAATTAACCTCTGATAATTATGATAATTATTTTTTACTTTTTTTTATAAAATTATAAAATATAATAATTGTTAAATTATCTCCATGGATAATGACTGATAAATTATCCTTATATAAGACATTAAAATTATAATCTAAAAATTTCATTTTTATTATTTGATAATTTCTATTAATCGCATCTTGATTAATTTTTTTTTCAAAATTATCAATTGATTATTAAATTAATAATATCATTTTAAAATTTAAATTATTACTGTTATAATTCATCATTAATATTAATAATTTATTTTACTAATTTATTTTAATTAATTAATATTTTATATTCATAAACATCAAGTGGGGAAAATATAATGAAAAATAAAATAAAATTAAGAACTGAGTATCCGTCATAGAAGTGAAAGAGGAAGATAATCAGTGGATCTAACTGGAAAAAAAAACTAGGGATAGCAATGGAGTAAAATTTCATTCAATAATAACTAGATCAACCATGAACCATACCCATGGGGGTTTTTATAAATGAGACCCCCAAAACATGTAGTCATACATTTATGAAATTAATTCCAAATTTTAACTAACTATTCACCATATAAATCAATGTGGAATCATTGATATAAACTTACTAGTTTATTTATATCATTAGATGGTTTAAATGTTTCATAAATGATGATTTTTTTAATTAAGGATGTTACAAATGGTGGATGGATGAGGATAAGGAAGATGAATAGTGTTGTATTTATTTATTTATTTTATTAAATTTAATTATTTACCATAAATATTAAATAACACTAAATTTCAGTTTAGTAGGAATATTATACCACATCTAGGGTAAACCCTCCATTCCGATACCAACAATGGTCTATGCTTTCTCAATCATTGAACTGTTTGAGTGATATTTATGATTCATTATTTTAAAATCAATATATTTATTTAATTAAAATAAAAGGGTTATTTTTTCAAGGAAGGAATTAAAATTCTCAATGATTGCAAATTTTATTCCCTATATTAGGTAAAAACCACTTTTAAGACCAATCAGTGGTCTCATTTTATTCATACGACACACAATTTGGTAGATATTTATTTAACTTTAATAAGTAATATATTATATAAAATTTAATAACTTGATATTAGGAACGAGGTATCCAAATATCATGAACCTTCGAATGTTATACCCATCCTAAGTTAAAAACCATATTTTAGACATAACAATGGTCTCATATTTATAATAAGAATAATTGTTTTTTGTTGCAAAATTATTTTGAGTAAACATTTTCTGCTTAATATGATATAATTAGTATTTATATTCTATATTCGTCCGTGCATTGTCTGTCTAAGAATATCACACTAACTCAGCGTCGAACTCCAAAAATATATAATTTAATATTCCAAGATTTTAAATGACAATTAATTCCCTTAAAATTGAATGAAATATTCCTGATAAAATAATTTCTTCCACTTGAGATTATTATAATTTTAAACATGAAGGTTTAAGAATACCAGAAATAGTAACAGGATGTTATTGTATGGGACCTCCATGAGGTTTTATCTATCCAAAAACAAAAATTTCCACTCATTGGAATATTGTGTGGTGATCCTATAGTCAAATAGATATCCTACTGAAATCATAAAAATTAAGACAATGATTGCAATATTTAAAATTTTTATCAAAGATTATTTTTTTCATTATTTATTTAGGACATGGGGTTGAATATGGAAATGGTCAAAACAATGGATTGATGTCATATTTATTCATAGAGATAACATTTACGGTAGGAATCCATATTTATAGTGAGGTAAAACTGTAGTTTTTATTTATTAATTATATTGGTAATTTTATTTCATATGAATTATTGTACAGTCATTATTGTCTCCTTTAGAAGGGATATATTTGTTAGTGGAATCACCGAATGTAGTGCCAATTAAAAAAATAGAGGACTGTCAAAAGAGGGATATTATATTTTGATGAGGATTGCTGGTTGATATGATTTATGAATTCGATCTTGTATATTATAATCAATGAATTATTCAAGATATCAAAAATATTTAAACTAATATATATCATTTTAAATATATTAAATTTAAATACATTTAAATGTTATAGAGAAAATTTACATGATTTTTAGTTTAAAAGATATATTTATAAGTTATTTTTTTGTGTAAAAGTATTCAATAAACAAGGGGTGATTCCATGATATAATTTGGTTCTCAAATGGGATGATCCAAGTTATTTACTTTTACTTAATGAATATTTATTTTTTCAATTAGTAAGTCAGGAATTTTCATGTTCATGATTCATATCAAATATCAATGGGATATCAATCAAAATTTTATTATTTCTCCACTAATAAATTTTCAAAAATATATTTTATATGTCCGTATTTATTTAAGGGTCTTCAATATTTTAGGCAAATGTTTTTTGCACCAGGAGATAGATGGTTGTTCCAGTAAGTCTCATATCTTTATCTAATGATGGATTTGATGAAAAATTGGTGTTCCTCTATTTATTAAATATTATATTGGTAACACTATAATTATATAGATAATGTGTAATTTTAATAATATTTTGTTTGGTTAGAAGTAAAAATTTTAAAAATTTTACTCATCATGGTATAATAAACAACTATATACTATATTTTGTGCTAAATAAAAAGAATCAAGTGAATATGATTATGTTCATTCATGGATGAATCAATGGATAACCAGCTCAAAACATATAATCAATGAAACAAATAAATGTTGAAAATTTTTGTACTTTCATCAAGTTTAGTGAATTGAATATAGACTAATTTATTAGGTATTTTTTTGGGGACTCATTTTGAAATTAAAATTCAAATGAAAGAGAATTTGTTATGGTGTGCATGTGAAAGAGAATAATTTTTTTTCAAAACATTGAAATGAATATTTTTAATGTAGAAGGGAAAAGGAACAAACAAATAAGGATTTATACATAAATTGATGTACTCATGAATATGAATCATTATATTGTTATATTTAGTGAATATATTTGATGGTAAGACTAATAACTTTTTTTTGTAATGTTTATTTATATATTCTTTTTATTTTTTCATGATGATCATTATTTCATTTATTATTTAAAATATAATAGTTTAATAACGATTATCTTTTTGAGTGTTCTATAGGGATATATTTATTTTTGAATTTTAGATTTGTAGTGATCAATGTGAAGAAAATGGGGTGATACATTATTGATTGTTGACTAGAATATATTTTTTATAGATATAAAACATCAATTTATTATATCATTTATGAAATAGCATATCGTTTTTCTTGGAATATATGACGTATTATGAGATATTTTACACAAATTAATAATATGAATACACACTTGTTTTTTTAATCCATTTGAGGATTATACTATGTAATATTAGAGTAGATTACACCACATCATAATAATGATATAACATTTAATTTTAATACTTTACCATCTATATAATATATATACTATTTCATTATTTGGGTATTTATGTGAAATCATTGTGTTCTCTTAATTACAAAAAATAGGTTTTTTGGTGAAGAATTTTTAATGGTGAAACCATATTTTTTATAAAATTCACCACAGTTGACGGTTGGTTTTACAATACTAAAAATAGAATGTTATTCATCGATTCCCCCACATAGATAATAATTGCATTATAAAGACATTACATTCGTATTATATTCCATTTTAATTGTGATCATATTAATGTATTCCCTTAAATATCATCAATATTTATTAGACGTTTGGTATGATTCACTCTCTAGTGGATATTCTTGTTGTTTATGAACTATTATTATTTATCAAGGACAATATTTTAAAAGCAATTAAAAAAAACATATCCTTTAATTTAATGGGAAAATTTAAAATTTATGGAAGGATATATTGTTACTTTTTCTTTCTCACTTGGTTTTAAAACATTTGGAATGAAATATAATGTATTTAATCTTTTAGTTAATGGTGACGCATTGACACCTAATGATATGAATAAAATAGGGATTTATTGTTGTTAATGGAATTCTAGCAAAACCTCATGTTCATAGAATGATTAAATATTGGTTTATGATGTTATTATATTGAATTTAAACTATATTAATTAGGATTTATTCATTAATATAGTTTTTATATAAAATATCATATAATTTAAATCTATAATGCAAAATTTGAAGATATACATATGCTTTCTAATGCGTTTGTGGATTGTTTTTTTTTTATATTTTATAATAATGTTAGCTACATTGGTGGTTTTTTCAAAAAGAATATTGGATTAATATATAATAAAATATATATAAAATAATACATAAATTATGTATATATTTTAATGTTATATGTAAATACCATTCAAAAAAATGATTATGCAAAATACTTATATGTATTCCATAGAAGAGGGTGATGATTTAGATTCATATAAAAATTATAATGTTAAAATTTATATAATAGTTTTACTTATGTAATCTTCTATGGAAATGGTATCATTTATGAATCATTGTAAACATCATATAAAGTGTATATTTGTGGATGTAATGGAATGTTTTTTATAAATAATACATATTTAATGGATAAAGATACAGATGAAAAAAATATTTCATTTAAAATGTTCTCCAAAGAACATTATAAAAATTTATTAAAAATAACTCAACTACTAATAAAAAGGAATATTAAAATTTTAAATTCTTAATGAAGTTCTCTTTTCCCAGGATATTATAATAATAGTGTTATTAAAAAGTAAATCATAAGGATTTATCACTAGGTGATAATTGAATGATATTTCTCATTGTAAAGGTCAATAATAAATATCTTTCCAATGGAAGATATAATAATGTTTGATAATGATCATTGATAATGATAGAAGTGACTGTTGAAAGATTTTTTTAGGTTGAATGTCATACTAATTTATTTAAATATCATTGACACCATTAAAAAATTGTAAAATAAATGTGATGTTTTTTTATTAAAATGTTACGGAGTGTGTATATGAGGTGAAAACAGTCATGTATGACTTCAAAAAATTTAGGATTTATGTGAGAAAAAATTATTATTACTAAGAATCATATTATTTCCACCATGATTATTGGTTATTATAAAAATAACAAAAAAATCACACTATATTGATTCAAAAGACATTATTTAAATGTATAAGATGACCATGTTAATTAATTGGGAAATAAGAAGAAAATATTTTCTTAAATGGGTGAATTTAAAACTTTTAATAATATACAATCGGATAATTGGTTCAGAAATATAATATTATAGGAATCTTGGTTATTAATGGGAATTGTACACAATATTTTTATATGATTAATTAAAACCAGAAATGTTATGTTCGCGTTAAGGAGATAAAAAAGATGTTATAAATTTAATAGAGTATATGTGTCATTGTATATAAATTATGTAATTTTCTTCATTAGAATTCGCATTATATAGTTGAATTTTTTATTATTATTCATATATACAATTTGAAATGAATTTTTGGTATAAAAATGTAATTTATATAATTTTAGATGTTTTGGAGGTATAAAATGTTGTTGTAAACCCTCTTAAGGAATTAAAATTTAGAGTGACTCGAATTATTAAATTGTTTAGATGATAAATTGGTATCAATTTATTAAAATATTATATGGAACATTCAATCCTCTATTTAACAAGGATGATAAATTCATATCCATTTTCTAGAATATTTGATAATAAATAATACAAAACTATTTTTGAATAAGGAATACAAATGAGAGTAGAATGATTCCATGAATGATGTTTCAGTCATAATATATTAATAGAATCACAACTGTAAACAAATTAGTGGGTGTTTGTTACATGATATAGGTGATAATATATTTCTACAATTTCAGATAATGTTTTTTGGAGGTTTCGGATAATTTTCAAATAATGGAGAATATGTAATCAATGAAGTCACTATTAAAAAATTTATGGAAGAGAAGTTGTATTGCTATAGTAATCTATGTTATGACTACTTTAAACAAAACAATACCAGGGATTACAAATTTTTTTAGAAGGAAATAGAATAATATTTTACAAAAATAGGTATCTGTTGTATAGATTGAAGTATGGATACATAATGACTCAAGGATAATGAAAAAATGTAAATATATTACTGATGGGTTATAGTAAACATTATAAAAAATTAGGCATGTAGGTTGAAAAAGAGTCATGGAATAAATGGGTATGTTATGATGTTCAATAGGTCATGAAAATGATAAATCATAAAAAGAAATTTTTTTATTAATTGTAGATCAATGAATTGAAATGTTAAAAAACAACATGTCAAAATTGAATTGTTATGATTTATTTATAGTTAATCATGGATATAAATAAGGTTCATCCCATTGAAAATTTTCAATGGAATATTTATTAATTTATAATTAATTAATTTATAGATTATAATATCTACTGGATATACTTAATTGTTGTATTTTTATAAATGCCTTGTATTTTTTTCATTATTCTAAAATCTAAAACATTGATGTTGTTTTAAATATATAAGGGCTTGTGAGAGAATGAATTTATTTAATTATTGTTGTGGTTTTATTCATATAATTGATGGAAATTATGAAATAATTAATTAATAATAATTTCTATATGAATGGTATTAATTATTCATATAAAGAATCATATACCAAATAATATCATACATTTTTTTAAAGGAAGATTTTTATTTTATTGGACTTAGACTGAATCGTTCATTAGAACCATGAAATTATTTATACGTTTGAATGAAATAAATTATGAAACCTATATAAATTTTAATTTGATGTATATATCATCCAAAAATCATATTTATATATATGAGACATTTAATAAAATTAAACTAATCTTGAGGAATGTTAGTGTATTTTTATGTACATTCCTCATCACACGCAAGGGATAAATATTTTTTATTTTTGATAAAAGTGAAGATTAAGATATTTTCTATGGTTACATTACATATATAATAGGATATCAGAACTAAAATAATTATCTTATAAAAATATTTCATGATACTGTAGTTAATTTATTTAATCACACAACTAAATATTATAAACTACATGAAATCTACTTCCAAGCCCAGGAAGAAGATAAACTATTGGCTCTACAATGTGCATAGAATTAAAGAAGTGTAGAATATCTACCTGATTGATATAAATTAGATGTTGATTATAATTGATCAATTTTTAATTAATAATTAGTTTTTATTCATCCAATGTTGTAAATTTATGTGTAGTTATAGAATAGAATTAGTAATTAAGGTTAACTTATATCAATAAATAATCATTTAGGGATACATTAACATAACTCAAATTTTTTTCTTCTGAAAACTGATATTTATGTTTATTTATTTATTCCAACAAATAGATGATTTATATCATGATTAGGGAGCTGAATCTAATATATAAGATTAATACTTAGATATTAGTTAGAATGTATATAACCATGAATCTTATCAGACGAATGTGGGGGTCACATTAATAGTTGAATGATAATTGTGTGGTAATAAGAAGAAAGGAACATAATATATAAATTGTATATTTATAGTTTAATTTCAACAACACCAAAGATTAATTTTCATCAATTTTCAGGAACATTATCAAAATGATTATTATTTATAATACCACTCAAATGAGATATAATTATTTATAAATGGATGTTAAATCATAGATTTCTAAGGGAGAACATGAGGAAGTGGTGTACATTGAGTAATACAAAGCCTTTATATATGGATAATATGATATAAATGTTTATCCATTTTATAATTAATTATATGTATATTATATTTTATACTGTTATATTAAAATCATTAATTATTATAGATGTTACAATGAGTCTATAATGTAAGATTTAAGTCTTTTATCTATATCATAGAATGAAAGAAGGTATACCACATATTTACTTTTCATAGTAATAATATATAACATTTTATAAAAATAAATTTTTCTCATTTATTCGAAAATAAAAACATAATTGGATATATTGATTTTGGAGAATATTATGAACTTATTTAGAGGTTAGATCTATGATGTGAATGATTGTATTAGTTTTAATAATGAGAATTATTCATGAGAGATATCAATGATGTATATAATTAATGATGTAAATATAGTTTCTTCCCCAATATTGGTGGAACTAATAATTTAAATGATTAATATGAAAAAGGGGTTATTCAAAAGGAATAGAGAAATCATACTAATTGTTTTTTCTATCCTGTATCATTCATTTTTTTCAACATTTTTATCCGTTTTCAATAGAATTAATGTGTACTATAGGATTTCCATTTCATAAATATTAAAATTATTCATAGATATATCTAATGAGAAATATATTTTTTGTTTAAAGTACAAAATTAATGAACAAACGTTTTATTTAGCAGTAATGAAAATAATTGGTATATAAGTTTTGATGATCAAAAGTCCATGTCAAGTAGTGTTTCTTTTTGTTGGAATCTTGTTTAAAATTTATGAAGAATAAATATATATTTTTTCTATATTCATCGAGAAAATTGAATATGATTTTTCAAAAAATGATATGAATCACATTATGTGTATGGAGACATATATTAATTATATTATACTATAAGTGAAGATATATGTATTTGTGGAATATTCTTAAAATATTTCATAAATATGATTATAATAGTGGATGAATGATTCATCATTATATAGTATGTTCTTTAAATTGTCCATGTGGTGGATGTAATTACCTATCCAATCTCGAGTGATGAATTTCATACGAGGCGGTTGATGATGGCAGATAAAAAAAATTATAATGTTTGAGGTATTGGATTCCTTCTTCTCACACATAATATTTCTATTTCTATTTTCAGAGGGGCAGATAGTAATATTAACTAAATGAATATATTATTCCATAAGTTTGAAAATATAATTAGGATGTTCATAAAAAAAGAAAATAATTCATCATTAGTTTTGGTAAATGTGTTAATGAATGTAATGTTATTATATGTATGATGTTTATGTGTTAAAGAAATGTTTTTAGGAACACACATGATTTTTTTTCTAACAACCCCTTAATAGTGGACATACTGAAGCCCTAGGGTAGTTCACCACATGGAGTAATATTTACCTCCACATATTTTAGAGGCTAATAAATATTATGGATGGTTTATATATGGTATCGTGGGTCGAAAATAACCAATATTCAGAGAATTAAATACCAATGGGAAAACACGTTTATCATCTCATCCACACACAAAAACATAAAATTCAAAAAATTTAAATAAAATGTCAAAAAAATATCATAAATATTATACATATGTAATATTATGTGAATTACATAATAATAAATCACATAAATACAACACTAAATAAAAAAACCACAATTCCAAAAGACATACCATCCCATTATAATTATCGATCTCTTTCCTCAATCTTAGTCACCTACTCCATTATATTCATAAAATCTTAAAACAAATATATTTAGCCTCCTCGTAATCTAGTTTCCTAGGGAGAAAGATCATTTTCATCGGTAAAATAAGGTCATATCATTCCATGTATATTATTAGGATAATTTTATAGTCCACCACCAATTATTTCTAATAAAAATCCATTATACAGTTTTACAACATAATGGTGTAAAAGAAAAAAAGGTATAAGTGTTAATATTAATCAAGGGAAATAACTGCCACCTTATTGAGCATTAGATATCAATAAGAATCATTTAGATAACACTACATGATCTTAAAACCACCTATATCACTAATCGTGAAGGATGAATCATTTAATAATTAGTTTCATTATACATAATTGAGGAAATAAAAATCAAGTAACCATAGTGGAATCGATGTTTCTCATATTGGAATTCCCATATAACAAATCCAATATTATATGAACTATCAGGTATGAAGTCATGGGATGAACATTAAAATTATAAAGTATGTATTTATTATAATCCAGGTATCACACATGATGCATTCTATAATGAAATTAGTGATCTTAATTAATAGAGCTCATACTATGACATAAAACAATTAAACAACTCATGAATCCAGAAAATTAATATATGAAATTCAATAAGTAGATACCTTACTGTAGTTAATATAGGTTATAACCCATGTAATGTTTGTTAATTACTCTATATATTATATAGTGTCTCCGATAAGTCATTTAATATCAATATACCTCATTTAATAAATTTTTGTTCCACTCATGGAATTTATATTAATATCATAGTGGAATCAATGTGTATTCCATGGAATTAAATATCATTAAAAATAATAAGGATTATAAGGAATATTGTTATGGAAATTGATATATAACATAATTTACAATAATTACAGTGAATTAATAATAAAAAATGAATAAAAATTTTCAATATCCCAATAAAGTTTTTACCATTTTTTATATTTCACAAAAAAAATTAAAAAAATTGTCCATATTTACCATTTCATAAAATTGATATTTCCATTTAAAATTTAAATTTACAAAGAATGTTATTTTTTTATAAGGGACTTTATAGGAACCTAACATTTATGTTAATTTATATATTTCTAATTGTATCCATACACTAAAAAATTAAAATAATCCAATATACGAAATAAGATATCCCATTACATAATGGAGTGTATCAAATACACGAAAAAAGATAATAATGAATACTAGGTTTAATGGGGGGTCAATATAAAAATATTATAATAAAACAATTATATTAAATTTTAGTTGAAGTAGTCGATAAGTGAGTATGTCTGCATAGGTCAACATGAAATCAAATGAAAATATATGTTTGGATAATAATAAACCCACATATTATATGGTAATAGTAATCTAGTTTCTTAATATCTTCCTATAATATGGGATATAATTTTAGAAATTTAAACTATAATCAAATACCATTAAAAATTTTGTATTTGCTATAAATTAAAATAATCCACACGATATTCAATGAAAACCTGAAATAATAAAGGAAAATGGTAGACTCACCACTATATTTCCATCACAAGGAACACTTAGTGTCTCCACTAATGATCAAATAAAATATAAAATTATTAGAGATATTAGATCCAATGATATATATTGATCTACAATACTTCTAGGGGATTCCTATCCAAGTTATTTAAAACTCTAAAATATATATTTTGATTTACAAAAATTCTAAAAAACTATGGTGGATCTTTTAATAGTTTGATAATAGATTTCAACAGAAGGAATTTTGGAATATAGGGATCCACTAAATTTCCTAGAACATTTATGACATGAAGGAATATTTCAAAATTTTAGAGTATTATACCATCTATTTTTCAACATTATGATCATGAATTCATCCCACAAGATGTCTTTCTCTACCATAGAGCCCCTAAACATTTAGTAAAAACCAAAACAAGAATTCAATTCGAAAATTTAAGTGATTTGGTACACTAGATAAGTTTTTTGGTTTTAAAACCTCCCCATCATAATGATTTTCATTATCAAGATTAATTTAGCAAAAAAACAAACCTCATTGGCCAACAACACCAACTACTAAGCCCATATTAATGACTCCCTCTCTAATATATCCACTAAAAATAATATCATGTTTCTATAGAACAAATAAGTTGAATGTAGTAACCTAATATAATAATCCATTATTATCCATCCAAAAATACCAATGAGACTCTCCTTTAATGATTAATCAACATTAAGACCAAATTATCATAAAATGACTCTATACAAGGGTCTTGTACATACCCATAGGCTACAACATAATCATATTTCACTATTTTAGAATTAATTATTATATTGAAACCTTCATTGTGTTTTATCTCATGATTCAACCCAAGAATAATGTTCTGAAAAAGCGTGTCAAATACTAATTAATGTGATAAAACTGTTTCAGCACCTAAAATGATACAAAAAAGGATTCCACCCCTAAATAAACTCAATAAATTATATGAATTTCTTCATCCATATTAGAAACAACGAAAAATTCTATGAAGTATCCTGTAAGAGACTTTTCCTAATCAATTATTCTCACCGACCTCCAATCAATACATAGGTGAACAACTCCAAATATAAATAGTTTTCCAGAAGGAAATCAAATATTAGACTGTATTCTTTTAGCATGTCCTCAAATAATTGAAACTAAGTCATAGACTATCTAGTAGCCTATTTTGTTAAATGAAAATAAACATTGTTACATAAAATAGTTTTTGTCATCCCAATACATTGCATAACTAGTTCCATTTCTTAACATGTTATTAACACATCCATTGTGGTTCCATTCGTTCCAATTGACACCACTATGATCCCTTTTTATACAAAATATTTATTTACCGTAACACCAAACTCACCATTATGGATGATTCCACTAGGGTACACTAGTCTATATCTTACACTACCTTACATGAACCATCAATATCACTACTAATAATATTTATAACCTAATAAATCACATTAATTTTCATATTGATATGTTATCCCAAAGGAAGACGGTTTCTTATACATAGTCTTCTTACCAATTTGTTTCCCAACTATTGCATCCTAACTCACCACCTAACCATTACCCTATATCGAGTTATATTTATAATAACCAATTATATAAAAAATATATAAAATATCATTATTTGAAACTAATACATGGGTTCAATATTCTTTATGCATCTAACACTATCACTTGTAAACATTTGATGTCACCAAACCAAACCCGCCTCTGGGTAAGGATAACACAACACACCCCATTCAATGTACACTAAGATCATCCAAATTAAGCATAACATGATACATCATTAATGGTTCCCCCAAGGACTTCAAACATCCTCACAATCGATATATGAGTAATATATTTCCTGATACCAATCCTCAAGTGGCATTGGTATTATAAAGCCATAATCTTTTCCCTTATCATATGATATGATCATGGAAATTACTCAATGTCCAAAAAACACAACAATATATCAAGAAACCACATTCCATGATAATCCAAAACACATTCTTTGAGTCCTATCCATGTCTTAATATATAGTCATTGATTGAATCTATCAAAATCTCATTCATATAACGGAAAACCACAAAACTAAAAATGGTGAGATCATATGTGATAGTTTTTATTAGATATGTTGACATCCAGTCATTAAAAATTAATACCCTAATGAATTGTAAAATTTTTAATGATCCATAAATCTCTTCTATGATTTCGTTAACACTAACATGATACAACACTACCACCATCACCTCTCTCATGATCCTTGGATACATAAATGGAATACCTTATACCAATATATAGAATTTTTTATTTTAAATTAACAATAAAAAATATAAATTTTCTGTAGTACATGAAAATAAATAACCTAAAGACAGTTGGATATTTCAACTAATAAATATTCTAGTTTCACGTAACAAGTACAAAACACCTCCAATAGAACATCACCCATAACCATACTGAACCCCAAGGTACACATGAATTCAAAATTGAAAATAAAAATTCCCAACCCAAATCCATTGATTAGTACAACAAATATCCCCCCATACATGCATTGAGTCAACCACCTATCCAATAAAATCAATAGCTCCCCCATAACCATTTACCTCTTGAGAATCACTCCAACAAAGAGTGTCTAACCACACATACATCACATAATAATTTATAAAAAATTCATAAGGATGTGAATCACTTTGATTCAACCCTCACAACCAATAGAAGTCACCCATTTCACTATCATTCATGAACCCTAGAATCCATAGATACAGTATCTCAAAATACAAATTCAAAACCTACTATAGAATTTTCAAGGACCCTCCATTTACAAATAATAGCTTTCAGAAAAATTCCAAAAATTTATTTCCTTCTTGGCATGGTTCCAAATCATCACTAATATTAGACCATCCCATTTTATTACATAATAAATTATTCCATAAAAACATGTCCACTTGATAAACTACATGGAATAAAAAATATTTCGACTATCCAAATATTTCTTTACCAATGGTGTCACTAGACCACATTGTTTTTAGTAACAAAACCCATGGAATTTAAATTTCTAATTACACATAGATTAAATTTCCTCCAATGGACTGATAAAATTATTATAATCATATATCCATTCTACACACATCTATCAATACATAGGTATGAGTTAGATCCCCCTAGTTCGCCCTCCAAGAGTGTATAAGTGTCAACTAATTGTGTAGAATGGTCCCATATAAGGGTCAGTAGCTCATTCCACCTAGAGAAAACTCCGTAAAACACCATTATATAACATCAAAGCATTATCCAGTTACATGTGTCAAGATCAAATTAAACATATTTGGGAAAATACACCAAACAAAAGGGTCTCAAAAATAAAAATAAAAACACACATACCATAAGATTCCACATTTCGTGCTCCCTCTCATAACCAACGTACCCATAAAAGTCATCTTCTGGCACATAATTTCAAAATATGGGAGCCCCTCAATCCCAACATACAACTCAAGGACACAACCCAGATTTTATAAAGGACTTACACTATCTCATCATTTTATATATTATATAATTTCATAGGTATTATATTATTATATTACAAATATTGTTTAAATAATATTTCATTAAAAAGTTATTAGTTAAAAAACAGATACAATTCATTTTAATACATTATTTTACCGCATTCAATACTTATGTTGATCCTGGTGCCACACCAAATATAACAATGTATTATTCATTTTCATTTCCATTAAAATTTCTTGATAAATTTTTGAGGATTCATTATTTAATGGGTTACACCCAATTTATAGAGGAAGAAATAATTTATGATATGATTGGAACTCGATTTAACTAAAAAAAATTAAAATTCAAAATTAATAAGCCACATACCATTGTTCACAAGGATTACAATCATGTATAATTTAATTATCATCATGATTCATGGAATTAATAATTAATAATTTATGAAAATATAAAAATATTGTATTTTTATATAGGATACCATTCAAAACCTACAGATGAAAAAACAAATATGTTATATTCTAGTTCATTATTTAACCTAAAAAATTGCATTAATAACCTATGATTATTTTTTAGAAGGGGTTTCCCCAGTATTTTTACACATAGAATGAAACCATAGACTTATAATTCAAAAGATCCATATAAATGGATTCTAACACCATAAATTTCCAAACACTCTGAATTATATAAATGTAATGGATGATATAAATGACCCTCAATTACAATCCATAGATAATTAATAAATTGATATATGTGAATACTATGAAACAATTAATCAAATGTAACATAGGTATAACATTTAAATAATTTTTTCCTAGAGTGATTCATGGACAACAAATCCTCTTTCTATAACATCATTGAATAAAAATACCATGAATCAATAACATCCCACCCATGTATACTAATGAAGATGTAACTCAGTAAGATGTAACTAAAAATGAAATTAAAACAATAAAAATCATATGAAATGATGTTTTTCCCCAATAACATGATTATTCCACCCATAGATCTTCTCTTGTACAATATTATTGAATATCATAGTAATTACCTATAATTCCTATATATATAGATAAAATAAAATGTTCCTTTAATATCATTTTATAAAAACCCTCTACCATAATCCACTATACTTATACCCTGGGAAGATGCACCACTTGTACACAAATACACCTACCTATATGATAAAGGCATCTATCTAGGATAAATTTTGTATATGTTTTACAATTGGGAGTATATAGACTCTTTTTAATGTTCAATATAGAGGAAATATAGTAAACATCATATAACATCACGAAAAGAAATATATTTTACATGAACAAAAATAGCATAAAATTTCGATACAATATAATAATTATTCCACATATATAATATGGATGATTTTACATAAAAATAAATCAATTTTACCTTGGCATAAAAAATAGACCAATAAAAAACATAGAATTTTGATTTTCATCATATAAAATTCAATCAACCAATGTTATAAAATCTTCTAGAATTGCATCATGACATTCTTTGAACCTTCAATTATTGATATAGGAGTTTTTGATTGGTTACCCAAGGACTATGGTAGCTTTTGTAGGGTGTTAGTAAAACTCATTAGACCACAACCACAGGATTCCAATGTAATAATGGTCTTTAGTTGAATAGAATAATGGTGGTTAATTAATAAATAAAGCACATTTAATATAAAAATTCATAAAATAAATGGAAATATGATGAGCCTCGTGCCTAAATAGAATAACCAATGGTGACAATACTTTCTTCATCTATCACTAAAATCAATTATCTCAGTTCAGTCATATTGTCTTAATAAGGTCTCATGGAACAAACCAGAGGAAACCATATTCATGAGGCCAAAGTGTATCTACCATCAATGATATGGTAATTCCCTCTTAGAAAATATCTCATAAGAAATTGTTAGGTCACTACAAAAGGGACCACCCCTGGCATTCAGAATAATGAATCAATTGGAAGACATGACGTGCACCTATGTTCTTACATTAATATATTAATAGAATTGAATCTGTGGATATCATCAATTTCCATTCATCATGTGTAAAATACCTAAATCAAAGAATTTAATCATATTAATTAAATATTGTAAACATTAAAAAAATAATGGGGATCTCCCCATAGAATATTTGGAAATTAATCAATGTAGATTCTCAAATATTCTGCGTGGAATTATATAGAACTATAACATATTTAATATAAGGGATTTCAACTCCCTTTATTCACATGATCTCTTAGTGGAATCCATGGATCGCCCATGGAATTCAATGACGGAAATTTTGAAAAACAATATATGGTATCTCTCTATAGAATTCAATAAATACAATAAGTTTTAAAAAATATAAATCAATTAATTATTTGAAAATATGGAATATATCATTTTCACATATCAAGATTTAATCCACTACATTGGTTAATTTCTATTAGATTCAATTTAAACACATTCTTCCAGGTTAATAATTTAATTAAATATTAAAAAAATTAACTACAATGCCCAATGATTTATATCGGTTCCAAAGCACCACCCTTTGAATCCTTCATACCAATTTAAGTCAATCATCTTTAAGGGAAATCCAGTACATCCCAATATAATTTCCCAAATATTATGAAAACTATTACTAATTACATTATTGGAAAAAAATTATTTCCTTCCCAATCTAAAAATATTTCATATGTCTTACAATATTTATCAATCAACTAATAGGATAACTAAAAAATATTTCAATTTGTTGTAAATCATTTTATGAGCCAACATAAATTAATAGACCATATTTCTATTTAATATTGAGGCATTAAGGTTATATAACGAGTCAAATTACATTAATTTCGTATACTTATACTCACGTAGTATTTTTTTATTTATTGAAGAGAAATTGGTAGTATTTACAAAACAAGATTGATTCTATAAAAATGGTGATTCTTGACTAAAAATAAATAAACCCAAAAAATTGGGAAAATGTGAAATTAGGAAGGAATAATATTAAACTCACTATTATCTATACAAGATAATTAATATTTAATGATATAATCAATACAAGAGGGAGTCCTCCAATTGAAGGGGAGAGACAATCTAAAGGTGAAAAGGCATCAAACTACTCATTAGGGAGACTTCTCTAAAAATTATAAATGTCCCCCATGAATAATTAAATTGATAAAATATATAAATATTATCAGGGGTAATATATGGCATGAAATAATAATTCATTAATTGACTTTTTTTGGAAGAGGGATCCTCCACATGGCTCAAACATTTAGGGTGTGTATGAATCATTCATGTTAGGAAAGTCTTATTCATGCTATTTTCTATAGATGTATTACTTTTTATTCCCAAGAGAATTCTCAGAAACCATCACTCCCTAAAACCTATAATACTAATCTAAATGAAAATAATATGAAAAATTTTACATGTTTATGACCAATAAATATTTGTCCTTATTTTATATTTTTTTGATAAGATATTTTTTTAAACTAACTACAATATAGTTGTTTTAAGTGGATATAATTCATTCCAAGTAAAAATTATATTCTTGTTAAATAATAAGGTTTCTAAAACCAATATAACAATAATATGATTATAATATTTTAATGTTGAATCATTGCTAAATGGGGTTGAGATTTTTGATTAATGGTTTATAGTAAAATCTAAAGGGGGTATTTTCGAGACTTGAATGATTTTTGAAAGTGTATGAACCACCATTGGATTAGGATTCAAAAATATGGGATTATAAAATTATTATTTATATATATTAATATCATATTTAAATTTATCTGATATATTTTTTTTATTGTCAATTATTTTGAATGCATTTGAAATTATATGAATAACAATAAAACTCCAGTGTATGTTTTTAATTTAATTAATGTAATAGTGATTGGGATGTTTATTATAGATTTTAAAAAGTGTTATAGATGAAAAGTTATTGTTATGGATGCTTACAATATGGAAAATAAATTATTTAATTGGAGAATACATGCTATAAGAAGGATATGATATGTAAAGATCCTTGAGAAGATATTTCATGAGATGAATATTTGGAAAAAATTACTATATAATGATTATATATGTTCATGATATTTTTATTGGTCCATGACATGTTTTGATAAATTTCATGTTTTTTCCTTGAATCCCTAGTAACAAAACACTACATAAGTCTATGAATATTTGAGTTTATACTATTTGTAAAATTTAATATGGTTTTACAATGAGAGATATGGTATCTCAAGTGAATCTAATATCACACAGTAATGTTTGATTTCATAATAAAAATTCTTTATTTTTAAAGGATTATATAGGTCATATAAAAATTTTAATGTTCATGGCCCATTTCTAATTGAATTTGACATGTTGGAAGTGACCACATTCAAAAATGTATTCCTATTGAAGTAATTTATCTCATTACAACATATTTAGTTCTAAATGTATTGTTTCAAATCAATTTCCTAATCTTATTTGTAGATAACACATCTTATACCCAATTTAATATCCATGGTAACATATACACATTAATAATGTCTTCGAGAATTGGGTGGACCCAAAAAAATCATATTAATTTAGTTGTAGTTGAAGAGGAAGATGGTTTCTAGTGTATGAATTTGAAAATAGAATTCAAATTAATTCGGTTGTGTGCTATTTTATAAGTATATTAGAATTTTAATTTTTATGGATTGGAGTACTAGAGCATAAGATAACAATATTTAGTGGAATTTGGGAATACATAATTCTAATTATATACAAGTTCTCTTGAAAAAATCATTAGATTTTGGAGATCAAAGTCATTCTTTAATTATGATCTAGTATTAATTATTTATGTGTTGATTTTATAAGTCTATTATTATTATAATATAATCAATATATAATTTTTAATTGTATAAATAATAGTCAAATTATAAAGATCATTTTAGTATTTTATGTAGAATAATTTGATTACTAATTTTCTGTGGTTAAGTGATGTATCAACATAAGATTATTTGGTAATATATTGAATGTTAACTTAGATATTATATTATCTATTGATATTGTTTTTCATAAAAACCATGAAATGTTATATTGATGTTTATTAGATCAAATCATAATTCTCTAAATATAATTTTACATGAATGAATTTCAAGGATAATCCAATTTATTTATAATCTATTTGGTAATTCTAGCTGATAGAATGGTATTGTATAATTACAAATATTACCTAGGATATATCAATTTTTAATTGAATACCATTTACATAACAACATTTCTACATGTTTCTATGGGTGTGTAAATGAAACCAATGTGATAAATTAATTTTAATAAAATAAAATAGTTATGATGAATGTTGATTCTTTTTAGCGTACTTTCTATCACAGTCATCAATTTTGAAGTTTGATTAGTGAAGAATAATAAAATATTTTATGTAATACATCCACCTTATTTCAATAAATATATTGGTTTATACCATTCTATAATTGAGTTAGTTTCATCTATAAATTTATATTATTATAATCCTTTCTCACTGTTGTAAGAGGCATGCATACATGCATCATACATTATTTAGAGGTCAATATAACATCTGAATTATATTTTAATTATGGAATTTTTTTTTCAATAAATATATTTTTTAGTTACATAAAATTTTATCATGGAAATATTTGTTTGTTTCATGAAAAAATTATTTTTAGAAATTTATATTGCTAAGTTAGACTATGGTTATTTCATAGATATAATTAATTATAGAGGCTTGTAATTTAATTACCCATATATGTGATAATAATTAAAGTATCATGGGTAAAAATATGTGATACTACCAAATACTTTCATATTGAATAGAAATTTTTATCATTATAAAAATTACCTCATAATCCATGTTTTTAATGAAATAAAATTAATTTATAATCTTTGAAAAAATAGGATGTTTTGTCTTCAAGAAAGCTTGTATATTGTGTTAATGATGATTTATAAATTTATATTTTATGATTTCTCTATTCAAGTAGTTTTATATGATGATTATCGAGTCATTTCATGACATGGTTGATGATATAGGGAGGTATACATACAGGTTAGTCACACATTATAATGATAGTTCTCATAGAAGTGTAAAGAATTCAAATAAATGGGTAGTGTTTAATTGTGAGATTTTTATAGTAATGTGGTATTCATTGGGTATATATAGGGTATTTAATAAAAAATTATATTTTATGTGGTGGATATGAATAGAATTATTTGGATTAATTATAAAAGAACATGGTATATGGGTATGTGATAATTGCATATGACTTTTTATGGAATGAATTTAGTGGTACAACATTGTAAAATTTTGGGGTTTCATTCATTATGAATATAATTAGACATTTATAATTGTCACCCATGGACCATTATGATAGTGAATATTATAGTTATCTCTTACAGTGTAATCATTATAATTAACGTTCATATAATAAGGGTCGCATGTGTAATGTTGTTTCCTATGCTAACAGAGGGGTGGTGGGATTAGTGATTAGATACATATGAATGGCCTTGTGAGGAATTGAGATATAATAAATATATGTATTTTGTTAAAATTTTCTATTATTTAATTGAACTATTATAGTCCCTATAAATTATATGGGACGGTTACAATGATGAATAATGATTCATGATTGTTGTATTAAATACAAATTAATATTTTGATTATACTAAAATTGAAATTGAGTTTATTCAATTGAAAATTAAATGGGATGTAAAAAAATGATAGGTTAATGTATGTTATAATACGTTCTTTTTATCCTATGATCCATGAAGTTAATATATAAAATTCATCAGATTATAGTGTGGATTAAAGATATGTATTTAATGTTTTGAGATTGATTATTGTAAAACTCATTAGTTGATATGAGTTATAACTTTCATGATTGACTATGGGATAATATAGTTAGAACACTATCATAATATTGGTAATTGATTATATTTTCTAAAACTGTAGGTATGGTAATAGGTGGAATGAAAATTGTAAACTTGTAGATCAAGGTATTACTATAGTGAGAAATTTGAACTGATAATGAAAAAAATTAATGTTGGAGTACAGATGAATTTATTGTAATAAAAGTTTCTAATATGGTTTATAAGAATATAATTAATAGAGTGAATGTGTCAAATCCTATGAGTTATGATCCTATGATTTCATTAAAAGAATATTGAGATGGGCTATCTCCCCTAGAGAGTGAGATCACAAGAGTTATGTGGTAGTGATTGAGGCTTCTATGCTTGAGATATATCCTAATAATGTTAGGCGTAATTTGAAATGATTTTTGAAATATGGTTAATTCATAGTGAAGAGTACCACATTCGATATTTTCACCAGGTCAAGGATTATGGGTTCTGTTTTTTAGTTATTATAAATTATTAATCATTTGAGGACTTTTTTCCTGATGATAGAATCTGAATATTTTTATGAGAATTAATCATGTAAATTTGAAATAATATATTGTGGAGCATTTCAATCACTAGTTTTAATTTTTGAAATTTTTTTATGAAAATATATATTGATTTAGGATTCATAATGAATATAAAACATAAAAAAATAATAGTTTCTTTTTTAGATTTGTTCATAGATGCATGTGGAATAGATATTCAAAGAAATTGTAATTAGATAAGTGAATGGATTTAATTGATGAAATAAACCAATGAAAGTATATTATATAAATGTTTAATTTTAATAATTACAGAATGGAAAATTTTTATTAAAAGGTTTTTTTAATGAGTAAACTATACAATTTTCACAGTGGTAAGTAAATCACTATTACGAGATAAAAATTTTCCCATGTTGCAGTGAGGGTTTCAATGAATTTTCTATAGTTTTTTGTTCAAATTGGCACTATATGGTTATATTAACATTGGATAAATAACAATTTAATGGAATTATTATTTTTATATTGATTAATTAAAAACATTTTCAATTTATAAATCATAATAAGATGAATGAAAATATTTGATTGATATTCTAGTATAGGTTTTTTATCTATTTAACTTTAACTTTTGTTTTATTTTTTAGGATAGATCATATTATATCTCTATAAAAAATATAGTTTAATGACGAACAATGAGGCTTCCCCAAGAAAAAATCAAAATAATGGTGATTTCATGATAATAATTGTATGTAGTTATTGATGGAACATGAGAATGGATTGACTTTAGTGATACTAGATCCAAGGAGATTTAAAATCATGATTTTAGAATGGGGGTATACAATAAAGGCAATATGTTTGACTGATTAAATTTTTTTGGGATTATAATTATTTGGATGAGGGAATCTAAATTAAATTTCATTTACTGTTTGAATAAAGAGGATAGTGTGGTTCTAGTGAAAAGAAATACTATGACTAATGGGATACTACATTAATTTTATAGATTGGACAATGATATAAGGATAGTCTACTAGGAACACTGTAAGATACATAAATCACCTAGTGAATTCATTCTATGTCTTGAGGATTACATTGAACACACTATGAACCTTCTTCATCTCTACATAATATTTTTGGTAGTATAGTACATTTTTTATTGTAATTAAAACCATTAAATATTTATATTAGTATATCCAATTTGAATGAATTGTAAAATTAATATACTTATCCCCCATTTTCTGCTATTAGTTAAGGCATATGATAACTTATTAAAGGTAATCTATTCATCAATTTGGGAAAGGATCATCACCTCATTATCCTACAACACTTATTATTAATTCACATATATTATATTGTCTCTTTTTCTGGATTTAGAGTTATATTCTATAAGGGAATAATGGAATTTTTTCACATTTTTATAGATTGAAGATGATTATTGTTGTGTTTTTATGATATTTTTTTAAAAATTATTATATTGATTAATTTACCTATCATTAAATATTCATGGTGTCCATTTTATTTGAATGATTTTTATTTTCTAATTTTAATATGAAATTGAAGATTACATTCAATGCGTAAATATGAGTGGTTTGTGATTATTGAAAATTTTATATAAATTATTGAAAATTTTATAATATTAAATAGGGAACCTCAACGAATATTAATTAGTACATTGAGGTGAGTGTGTTCAATTATAATATCAATATGTTGTAGATATATGTTCAATGGGGTTTATCACCCCATTATTTAAATTTACTGTAGATTTAACTCTTTATAAATTATTGAAATTTTACTAAGTAATGCTAGATTAGTTATTAAATTATAGATGATATAAAATATAATTGAATTGGGTTATAAATATTTAGACAATAATTGTGAGGTTGTTGAGATCATAGAGAGTTATTCAGGTCTTATGCATTAATATGACATTCACCAACCATAGTTTTTTTAATGGGAATGTAATTTTGAGAGTTGAATTGGAAATATGGAGGATAAATTACTATTTTATAATAATTTCATATCTAGGATATGTTTTTTTTCAGGTATAACATTTATCCTAGAATGAGGTTTAAGTATTGATTTAGGGAAAATTCCTTTATGTGTTATTATTGAATTATGGGTAACAAAGAGGAGTGACCTATGTATTGAAATGGGAATATAACTAATAGATATTAGTGTGATATTTTTGTTATAAATTATTTTTCATATAGTTTTGTATATTATATTTATAATATAGGATTAATTTATATTGGGTATTTGAAGTTTATTTAAAATAAAGCTGATATTTTTTTATTAAATCATTAATCCTAGGGTGTCAATTGATATGAGATTAAACTAGTGGAATTGGTCAACATTTATCTTATAGAATTGTGAATGATATCATAGAAAGGGTATATTATATGGTGAAATAAATATATTATTTCAAATTTGATACCTTAATAGGGGGATAATTCCTCATAGATTATGGGATTTTAACCTCTTAGAGGTGGTTTCCCAAATAACGGGAAACCATAGATGGATAATACCTATACTGTAAATTTTTTTAGAGATTCTTGTGAAGGGATATATCATAATAACCAAGGGATAGAAATTTATTTCTAACTATTTTAATTTTTATGATGTGGATTAAAATTTATTTTAGGGGTTCAATTATAAGAACATGAAATTTTGGTCCTTTTATATGAATATTTTCTTTGATAACATATGTCACACACAACACCAAACAAATGTAACAACAGACTAAAGAACTAGCAAATATTAAATCTTCATAAAAGAAATATTATTGATTAAATAAAAATAAAACAATTTATTATAATAATTACATATCATTATTATTTATTTATCTCTAAAACATTATGCATTCCAGATGTCTTTTAAAAAATTGGTAATTAAAATTATAATAATAAACTTAATTTATCATATATAAATGCTTATTATAATATATGATATTTATATTGATATTATAATATCTGAAAATTGAGTTCCTTATAATTTTTTAATATATAATATTTAATGAACATGATGTTTTAGAAAGATGTTTTTTCATTGAATGTAGTATTTTATATTGATTATAGACACAAAAAATAACAATATTTGTTTTATAATTTCAATTTAAAATATTAATAATTAATTTTTAAATAAAAATGTAGATTTTTTAGTAATGTAAATTTTTTATACATTTCTAAAATATTATATTTTTAGAGAGAATAGTCAACAAAATAACTTTTAATAGATTTTTTTTTGATATTGTTGTAAAACAATATTTATTATGAAATTTAACTAACATTAAACATAAATTTTTGGAAAAAAATAATTCATTATAAAATATTATTTTGAAATTATAAATCTTATTTTTAGCATTTTTTGAGATCATGTATTATTTTACCATAAAATGTTTTTTATTTATTCTATTGATTATATATTGTTTTGTTAAAATTTTGTTTTATCTACCTATAAAATAATCTTAAATTTTAATTCTTTTATAAAAATACAAATTTTTATATTAAAATGAAATAAATTTATAATTATATCATAAACATATTTTTTATATTTAAAAATTCACTTTTTCTAATCATGGGTTTTTACACATTACAAGTGCTAATGTTCAAAATGATATTTCGTAAAGATATAAATCTTATCAAATACAAATAACTAAATATTTTAAAAAAAATCCAAATAATTTAATATGGACAGTTTTTTTTCATGAGTAATGTTTACATTACTTCGGTAACCACTTTGTACCTCTATAGAAATCAAAAGGCGTAAAAAGGTTCTTTAAATAATAAATAACCAAAATCATGTATGAAAACATTTTGGGAATGTGTTTTGTAGTATTTTATTGAAATTAAATCATTACATATACATTTTTAACATAATTTTATCTTCTTCCAAGGAGAGTGACTTCCTATTAATGGAATATTTTGGGTATTTACAAAAATGTAATCCCATTTGACTAATAAAATGGGTATTACTGTCCTCGCTTAACCTCTATGAAAATCCTATAGAGGTTAGATAAAACTATCAATAACCCACTTCATAATTATTATATTCTGGTAATAGGTTATGATATTGTTTTATGATCATCCTTTAATTTCATAACCCCCTTTTCAAAAAGTTAATTGAAGAAGTGACGTATAAATCCATAATTTCTCCACAATCAATTCTATTTTCTTATATAGATATATTTTTCATATTATTAAATTACACCATATTATGTTGATATATTAAGTTAAATTAATATACTCTTTTGTTATTGTAATTATTATATGAGTATTAAGAAACACTAAATTAACTCTTATTAAAAAAACTATTCAATCTTTTGTGTGTTCTACAGACTTCCACCTCCACTATGGAACTTTATTATTTTTCCTTCATCATTATTCACTGACAGACTATTTATGGAATTTTAATATATAAGATTTATATACATTAAATATTTTATTTTATGAAATGTTAATCCATTTTACATCTTTTACATATTATATGGAAAATGAAACAATCTTCCTTTCAAGAATGTGTAATAATGCATCCCTCAAATGATTAATTTTCATCATTGTTTACATCACCAACGTAAATGGATTGTCATGATAATTGGTTTAATATATAATTATTCATTACTAATTTTACAGAATGAGAAAATTTAAACCCAATTAATAATGTTACTAGTAAAGAACACATGTATATTTAACCAATCCAAATATAATTATATGAGAAACATATTATATCCATGTACAATGAAATAACCAAGTATAAGTAATATTGTTGTTATAAATATTTAAAATTATAACATTATATACTTATAAACACTATCCAATTTCATTATACTTTTATAACAGTGATATCATAACTAAATGATATCATAGTTATCCATTAATTATGTTATGGTCTTGTTTGAGTCAGTTTAACCACTTAAATGAACAATTTTATATAGTTATATAATGAATGACTAAAATAATTAAATTTTGGGTTATATATGATTCAGATATGTGAAAAATGGTTTTATTTTAGTTTTCAATTCTGATAATAAAAATAAAATCAATAGTTATGATACAAATGACTATTTTTTATAAATCAGTGAAACAGAAACATCACTGATTTCATTTTTAAGGATCATAAACAAAACACCAATAAATTTCAATCATAACATTACAAATAAATATAAAATATCATTTCCAGTACCATATATTAAATTTTAATGATTATATTTGTCACAATTATGAATAAAAACACTATTAGGAATCTAGATGATAACTTGAAAGATTTCCCACTCCCGATATTGTAATTATATAATAAATAACTAATATAAAATTAATGAATTGATTAGTAAATTTTAAAAAAATTTATATATATATGGTTATTTAATTGGTGTTTAATATTTTTTGTTTTCTTATACAAGAGTATGGAATTTTGACTATGTAAAAAATGAGGCTAGTGATTCTTCTCCTAAAATTTAACATCTTTAAACATGTTCTTAATGAACATAATATTATATTTAATTTTATGTTATTAGTTCCTAACAAGTTACATTTTTTATATTTATTTAAAAATATATATTTCATTTTAATTAATTTAATTTACTTTGATTCAAAAGATTCAAAATATTAATGGATTTTTATTAATATTTTTTCTAAACTTTATTGTTTTATATTTAAAATGTATTTTTAAAACTAATAATATTTCAAATGAAAATTAATATTAGTAATTTGTACTATTTTTGAACTCTTACATTATTATAATTTTATACACTTTAGGGTTACATGTCCACTCAAAATTTCATTTCATATTGACTCGTACTTTACATGAAGTGTTTCTTTTAAGGGGAACAATCTAATCTTCTTTTCATGGATGAAAATAAAACCCCCATATTTTTAAATTAGAAAAACATGATCTTTAGTCATTATAGGATATAATAAAAATATTAAATGAAAATATAACAATCCGTTTTTTTGTTATCATTATTCAATCCCCTTGACTAGTTTTAATTCATGCAACACATAGTTTAAACGAAACATGACGCTCTATTAAATATATTATTATATATGGACCACAATTATAACTTAACTTTTAAATTGTATGGTCTGTTTAGTAAAATAAAAATTATTTAAAATTTTATGATTTTCTGATGTATAATAAAAAATAAATTAATATCTATTATTTATATTAAAAAACTATTCATTTTATAGTAAATGAATTGTTATCTAAAAAATTTTATCATTCTAAAAGTGGTTATGTTAATCTCTACACACATTATTTATAATTGTTATTATTAGGAAATATTAAAACATTAAATAAATAATTTAATTAAATTTTTATATATGAATAATATAATTATGTAAGAGTAACATTCTCTGATTGTTATGAAATGTTTCCATTTTTGAAAAATACTGAAAAAAACTAAATTATAATTTTAAACATCCAATTCATTTATAGTATATATAATGTTAATTTATATTTTAATTTTTTAAACAATTTTTAGTTAATATATATATATATATATATTAATCCTATTTAGGATATTTAAATAAACTTGATATTGAAATTTTCTATTCAAAAATAATATAATATTTTGAACATTGTCTCTTAGAAATCCCTCATTCTCATCGATCATAAATTATTAATGTTAAATAAAATTTATCCACGTCAAGGGATATATTTTTTAAAAATAGATACTTTATTTTTAATAATAATAATTTAAAAAATATAAAAATTTGAATTATGTTTTTACCATATTGATTATAAAATAAAATTGAAAATTAATTTTAGTAATTAAGTTAAAAAATGAGGGTTTTGTGCCACTTTTAATTATGTTAAAAGTAATATTCCATGATAAATGGATTTTTTAAAAAAATTATATTTTAAATTTATAATTATTAATTCTAAATTATCTATAGAAGTTCATTTCATATTAGTCATCAATGATAAATTACATAGTTGACTAAAAAACATGTTATTATAGTGAATATTAAAACTATAAAAGTGAGTAAAATATAAAGGATAAGGAATGACATGTTAAAATCTTGTTTTTTCTTGGTGGAGGTGAGTCTCAACCACATCAACCTTAACCACCTTTATCTATAAATTTGGGGTCCATATGAGGTTAGAGCAACCTCCTCATATTTAATAATTTTTTGCATATTCAAAAATGAGAATCATCTGTAATAATAAAAGGGAACTCACTCCCCTCACTTAGTCACACCTATAATTCTACTTAGTAAAAAACGTATAAAAATAACCATAGTCATAATCCAAATTATATATTTTATGTTTATACCATAAGAAAAACCAAAATTTATTTGAAAATATATCCAAAGGGGATTCTATTAGACATAATTATTGTATTAACAAATAAATTTTGTTTTATTTCTTATTATTGAACTTATGTAATATATATACACATAATAAATATATTAAATAATTATATACTATAAAATATAATTTTTTTAATTTAATAATATTTATCCTTATCCACTTCCATTTAATTGGTTACAAAATCATCATTCGTTTATCAGTTGGACTAACACCTCACAAAGTGATTTCATTTGTCTTTAAAATACCACCATCCATCATTTCCAATGATGATGAATCTAAATAATATATATGATATACATAATATAATTATTACTATTTTATGATAATATCATGTTGACTTTTTTACTTTTATTTCTTAATGGAATGTGATAACACATCTCTTGTTTATAGTGGACTTCCGACTCACAGATCCATATTATTCATTTTTTATGAACTCTTTACATGGAATCTAATATGTATAAAGATATTGAGTATACGTCATATTAATGAAAAATTAATTGTATTAATAGATTAATTATTATTCATAAAATATAATATATAATTATATTTCTTACATTTTCGCTCACTAGAATAATCCTAATGTCATTCATTTTTTTGTGGCCAACTGCCTTTATGAAGCGATGTGACTCTATTTTCAAAACCATGCCACGTGTACGATAACTTTTTTTAAATATAAAGAAAATTTATAATATATATGATACTATAATAATTTTTCAATGAATAAATATTAATTACTTACTTTCCATAATGAATGATGAAAAATGGAAACATCAAACAAGAATATAGATAACCTACTATCATCAAGATCATAACATACATAATTTCTCAAAACGAACATACATTATTAGTCATTAATGAATACATGATGTATAAAAATTATAAAAATGTATGGATTATTATTTTTTATATGTTTAAATATATTTTTGTTGGACCATTTTCAATCTACCACATTTTTTTAACACATGCGTAAAATATCATCGAAACATTTCATGTTAACATAATTTATTATTTAATTATATATAACATGGTAATTAATAAAATAATAATTATAATAAATTTTAAATAGGTTATCATGAGAATGAATAAATAAAATTTGTTTCTAATTAAGGTTTATTATAACACATGTTATTAGTAAAACTCAACGTAAGGGACCTTGTATCAATCTTCATTCACTGAATCAAATTTTTATTTCATTCCCATGTATTCTTTTATGATTTGTATATATGGATAAATTGAAATTTTATATAATGAATTTTTCTATTCTAATGTAATATAGTTTTTTCATTTATATTATCCATTCATGGACCATAAAATTAAAATGTGCCTATTGTGATATAGTACTTCTCATTTAATAAAATAATCATTTAATATGTTCTTTATTACACTATTTTCCATTCATTTAAATGTTTCTTAAAATGATTTTATAAATAATATTATGTGGAAATTATGATTTTATAAATGTAATTTTTTCTTCATTCAATGTTTTTTAAAATAAAATATTATTTTCATTGAAAATTGGTGTTTAATATATAAAGATATTTCAGTATCCGGACTCATTTTATATATTACATTTAATGAGTTTTTGTAAAATGGTTTTTACAATAAAATAGTGCATGAATAAATTATATTATTCAAGAAATGGAACATTATCATTATATGAAAAAATATGATGATATTAATAAATCTTATATGAGGGGTTGAGCATAACTATAGGTCTCAGTTGATCCTAATATAGCTTATACTATGGGTAATCCCATTTATAGCTAATGATAAATGGTTGAGCCCGATTTATCTTATATTAATTCATATAATCCATTATATATCACGGGTGAACCCGATATTGGTTATATGATTTTTTAACCCAATTATAGATCTCTAATTTATTCTTAAATGATTATATTTAATTTATTTACTTCATTAATTTAATGAAATTTTTATAATGGAAACCATTATATTGTATTTCATGATTTCCACAAGGCTAATCCTTTTTATTTAATATCCCTTATTAATATTTTTTACTCATGCCAAATTTTAATATATCGTCCCAATGGTAAAGAATTGGTAATTGAAATGAAAATATCAAGATGCTTTTTTTAGTGATTATCCATGAAAATAATTCATTATTTATATTAAATATTTTATATTATATGATAAATTAAAACTAATGGGAAATGACAAAATTTTATTTTATGGTTTTTTTATGTGTTATGGACTATTTATCTAAAATTATAAACAAGAAAATATAATAAAATGTATGTGAATCAATTATTTACATAAAATAGAAGTCTAATTAATAGTTATGTTTGATCACATATAATTGTTATCATATGTTTGTTTAGATAACATTATAGTTCATAATGATGAATATATATTAGTTTTGATGTATATTTGATTAGTGAAATTATTAAATGATATAGAATTTATAAATTACCATTTTTATTCATTTATACTACATATGATCATAATTATTTTTAAACAAATAAATACAGATGCTATAGTATAATGCATTGTGAATAATATATCCTTCTAAATAAGAATCTCTTTATTATTGGAGTTACAAAAGAATATTCTTTTTCAAGTGATAAATCATTTTTCCAAATACATTACTAGTGTTGGTTTGAATTCTAGAGACTATTGTTATCTTTTATTAAGGACTATTTTTATTTTGAATAATTTCATAAGAAAAAATCCCCCATCATTCAATAAATCATCTAACCCAGTGGTGGAAGAATGATGGATTAAGGCCTTATAGAATATATTTGACAGCATGTAATGTTTATAAAATTAAGAGGTAACCCTATATATTTATCACTTAGAGGGTGAAGTTCAATGTTGTAGGTGCTTGGTTACGAATACTAGAGATAAAATAATCAGGATTCCATAAATTGGGAATCATTTAACAATATATTCCTTGATTAATATTTCTAGATTTATTTTAAGATTATGATGGATAAAAAATTCATTAAATTGAAGAAAAAGGATAATGGTTCAGGGGATACATATAAATAAAACATCACAATATTGAACAAGTATGTTCTAAATTTTATTTTAGAAAAATATTGTAAAATTAATCATTTTTACTAAATATTTAGACCATGTTTATAGAGATATTTTTCAACATTATAATTTAAATTATATGAGAATTATTTTTTCTATTCTGAGATAATTGAGATATATTTCAATGACACTTATGTTCCATATCATTAAAATATTAAAAAACTGTCGAGGTGATAAGAAATTGATAGGTAACTGACTAAAATATTTTGAGAGAAGCGTAATACTTGTTCAAGTGTTGTCAAATAAATTTTTACGAATTCTTTATAAAATATAGAACTTTTTTTAGTGTGTTAAATATGATAATAGGAATTTTTTATTTATATTAAATACAGTAAAACAATCAAAATAATATGAAATCATATATAAAGTTATTGAACATTTGTTTTATCTGCAATTTTTTAGTTCATTATGCTAATGTTAGAATGATGTGAATTACTCATGGATTAAATCACAACCAAAAAAATGCTATGGAAAACTCATTTTCTACTAATATATTTGATGATGTTCCATTTAGCGATACAGTGCTAGCTAAAAGAGGATTGATATTTTATAAAGGATGATAAAAATTAAATTTTATAGAGACTCAATTTTATGGTTTATGTGATGATATCATAAAGTGATAAATAATATTTTGGGAAATTTTATTGGTTTTAAAGTGATCAATGTCTATTAAGTATTTTTCTGTATTTTCATCATATGTAAAGGTAGTTTATGAGTTTTACATTTTAATTGAAAGGAAATCATGAAGTTCATGTTACAACCTATCATAACTAGAAAGGTGGAGTGTCTTGAACCAACTACCAAATGTTGAAATGGGTGAAATGGATATATATAGCCTATGTGAATTCCTTGTTAGTGTTAAAATATTATGTTAAATTGAAAACATTGATAGGTGACACTAATTTTTATTTCAATAAAATGTGAAATTAAAATGTTATTTGGTGATTAGGTAATTTGTCATGAATTGTTCCCTGGGGCCCGTAATGTGACTCCCCCAAACCCACCTTCCATAGGCCAGGGCTGGTGACTAGCACTGAAGGCGTAAATCCCTAAATTGGGAATGAATTTCCTTACTGGGTCATCCTTCATAATTAAAACCTGAAGTGTGGGTACAGATGGCCTCCTCAGCAGCCCATGTCCATCTATCCACTCCATGTACGTCTCACTGAGTGGTCCACCTCTTGTTACTGTCCATTTCTGCTACTCTTTTTCCCGATCAGTGATGCCTCTCGTCTGCAACCAACACAACGAGGTGCGGGCATAACCCGTATAGGGGTGAGTATAACGATACTCAGTAGGGACCCCGAGACCCTCAAGGTCTCACAAAATCCAACAACGATAATAAAAAATTATATAATCAACGGATAACCCTTACTTAGGTATATGTCCATACATATACCTATGTTATTTAGTAACCCATCTCAATCATTAGAAAAATATGAATGTCATTATCTCAGCTCAAACCAGGATGTTCATTATCGAAACCATGACTACTGGAGAACTCCTCCTATCGTGAAGTTATGCGAATAAGTATATAAGTACAAATGATTAGTCGCGAAGCTAGATCATCTTATTCTGTCAAGAAGAACTACATCTAACCATTCGTAGTCTGAGTCGCACAAGATCTATAGGTACTAACCCCTTCAATGACCAACACAGGATCTGACCCACACATGATCATTATGCACTAACCCATAAATGATCATTGAGTGCTAACCCACACAGTATCGTTGAGCGCTGACCCACACAGGATCATGGAGCGATGACCTCCGTATGATCTATCTCCAACCTTTGCCTCACTATCAGCCACTGGATTCCTCGCACCTGTGTGCTTGAGTTCCGTAGAATTTTTCCTCTTGATATCGTTCATGTCCCGACCACCACTAAACTCTGCAAATGAGTAACCCAAAGGACCTCCATGTCATAAGCGTTCCAACGAGACAGACGGTGCGTCAATCAGGCACCTCATGTGTGAGTTATTGGCATTTCTACCCTAGGGGACCAGTTGGTTTTTATATTCAAACCATCCCAACCATATGCCAAATATGTCCAAACCTCAATGGGGTAATTCCAATAGAAATGTCTCACTCTCATCTTTCTGTCGCCATAAACGGTTCGTCGATCCGACACCTGTATCCGAAGATAGGGGCGAAAAGGTGTAAACTAGCCAAACGGTTCTGGGTCCGGTCCGACCCGGTCAGTACCAGGGTCCGACCCGGTCCGTGGGTCTGAACCGGTCTGAGGAAGTGTCCTAGCCCAAGGGGGCGGCCATGCCTGTGGGTGGCCTGGCCGAAGGCGGCCCGGCGGCTTACACCGGCTGCACCCAGGGGGGAAGGCGCGCGCCACCTAGCACCCAAACTGTTCAACCGTTCAGGTGGAACCTTACCAGTGCCAGGTGGCGCTGGTCATGCTCACGCTGGACCTGACGGGGTCCCGCTCCTTCTGGCTGGCCCAAGCGGCCATCCGCTCCACACCCACGGCATGAAAAGACGGTGCTGCACCCCTCTACCGTGGACCGCCATGGCCACGACCCTCTGGTGGCCTTCGCACGGCGCGACGACACCACGCACCTCTGTTGTGGCCCGTCGTGGCCGCCACACTAACTATGCACATCCTGGCGGTGCCATGCCCTATGGGCGACCCGACGGCCTTGCACCACTGGTTCTTTCACCGTATGTTTTCTTTGCAGTCGGCCTGACGTCGGATGCATTTCTCTACCTCCAACACCAACACAATGAGAACAAAACATGGGGGGAGGGTCGGACCGTGTTCATGTAGTCTGAGCCCTAATCGTTAATATGATATCAATCGGTAATAAGGAACACAACAATAAGATGAAGAACAGAGGGTAAATCTCATACATAAATCAACCCATATCTCGTATGATGATAATTGACAGTGGAAGGAGAGGAAAAATGGGCGTCGATTCGTCAATGTTGGGAAGTGTCTGGGGAAGAAGCGTCGCCGGCGTTCTTTGTCGTCGGCTCCTTGACTTTTGGCTCTGTCGAAGATCGATGAAGAAGTTCGATGTTCTTCGGTAGTGTGTGGATTTCTTCATTGGAATGATGAATTTCTCCACTCAAAGCTCCACCAAATTTTTTGTCATCCCAAAAATAATAGAATATATATTATTTTAATGGTTGGTAGGAATTCAATAGAATTCAAAAGAGTACCAATTAATTAAAAGACGTTCAATTAATTAATGGTGAGGTTTGGAACAAAAATTAATGGGGGAAGGCGGAGAGTTGACATCCAACATAAATGGGGAGTTAAAAGATGGGTTTAAAGCTTGTGTGGGCCCCACCAGAGATATCCTCCCAAGAGAGGTTATGTGAGGGTGGGTCACACCACCATATCCTTTCATGGGAGGTTAGGGTGTCGTAGCCCCACCTCCAACCTCCCCTTGGAGGATTAAACATCCACAAATAAAAAAAATGTAACACATTATTTTTATTTAATTTAATTAAAAATCCAAAAAATAAACTCCAATTCTTGTTAGAACACAATTGCGGTGAAGGTATAACAAAGAAATCACTGATGCTGTGAGTTCAACGGTACCCTCAGATTTCAGTTCCTTGCACCAGATCAAAATATACCAAATCCTGCTCGTACGTTTACTGAACGTACCCGAACAAAACTTCAAAAATTGATTCCGGGCACACCGGGCCTCAGAATCAAGCACTGTAAATTTTCACGGGCTCGTAAAATCCCATAAATTTAAGAAAAAAAATTTCCACCGAAGTTCCAGGCCATTACATAATTAATGTTTTTTTTCAAACATATGTAGTATAATTTTATAAAACAAATTATATTTTTCTAATAATTTTGTTCGTAAATATTTTTTAAAGATACAAAAACTAGATTTTTATCCATTTATATATTAGATGATAAATTATATGTTTATTTTAATGAATTGATCAATAAAATGTTCATCTTGGATACTAATCATTGAAATAAATATGATATTTTGGAGTAAATTGGTTAATTTAGTAATCTCTACATAACAAGTAATTGTATTTCCTTTTGTTCTTAGTCATGAAAGATTATGGATTCCTCAACAATAAGTAAATTTCATTGAGGGAAGTGTTTTTATATTATGTAAAATTATGATGAATCAAATGATCTTTTATTTATTCTTAGATTTATGGTGTTGATGACATTAAATTTATATTGATTATTATCTTTATTGTGATAAGTGATGTCTAGCACTCCACATTATTATTTGGTATTTTCAATTTCATTCCATATCTAGATATTCTATTCCAACATAGTTTTTAATATATTGAAATACTGTTAAGAGTTTGTAATGGCCCATACCCTCCTAGTCCATCCCTTTTCCAAATTTCTGGTGTTTGGCACGCCCGGGACTCAGCAGGTTCGAATCGTAAGGGTTGAGTCTCATTGATAGGACGTCATCGCGATGTCAACCATCTGTGACACTATTCGGTTGGTCATCGATCGGTGTGTCACAAATTGGTGCGACGCTAATTGGTGTGTCAGCAATCAGTTACATAGGGTATTGTTAGTATTTCCTTCTCCTTTTTTCCCCCGCAATGCCACTTTTATGTCTTTTTAACCTTTTTAAAGTGGTTCAAATACGTTTTTAGCCCCGTAGTCAATGATTTAAATTTTTTAAGAGTGGGGAGACCCTCAAAATACCTAGATTGTGTGTTTGTAACAAGTCTTCCTCTGTTCAAATAAAACCTTTTATCTCATATCTGTTATAGCCACCTCTCTTATGGGAATTATTAAATAACAAATACTCCCATGGTGTGTAACCACCCAACTGCGTGGTGAAACCACGATCCGCCATTGAAGCTGGTCAATAACTTCATATCTCGTAGCTACTAGATCTTAACCTTATATTACACTAGAATTATTTTGTTCTTCTTCTTTTCTCAGTTTGTTCTTCCCCTTGGTGAATTTGGAGTCCCTTTTCCTGAGGTGAGTGGTGCGCCTATGCTATAGCCTTCATGCACATTCTTTGAGTCCCTAATGTTCCTCCGCTGCTTGTCGCACATTCCCCGTTCTTGACACGCAGAGAAAAACGCCAATCATTGATCATCCAAGTAGGTTTTTACTTCATCTCTCTTTATTTTGTATCATGTGGGGCGTGTATGGTAATATTTCTGTGGGGATGGATGAATCCAATCATAATTGATAATAATAAACAGAATTTTAAATAATGAATGGGTTTGTTTGACGGTGATGTTATTCTCTATTATCTTCTTTTATATATTGTGGATTATATGAGCTTATGTCCATTGAAAATCATGGCCATTAGTGGTACTTCGTTGTGCACTAATGAACACCCATCTTCTAAGATGATTGAATGGCTGTAACATGGAAACTGGTTAATCACATAAACACTATTGATTAAATGGATTCTAAATGAAAAATAATCCTTGTGTGATCAACCCCATTAACCAAATGGAATAACGGGAATAAATTCATGGAATAATAAAATTTGAAAAACTCCCTTGCTCTGTTCTGGTGATGTTTATGGCTGATGTTGAGAAGTGACGTGGATGGGGATGGGATCCACTGATGTTGTGAAATTGTTTGTTTTTGGATCTGAGGCCATGTGGGGTTGTATCGTGATGATTTGTTTGGTTCCACTACATTGAGGGATCTCACAGATCCCTTATATTATTGTGACTTTACAAGAGAACTAGGTGAGAATGCTTAAGTTGATTTTTGGAAATTTCCCTTTCCTTGGCATGCGGCTATGCCTGTTAGTTTCCTGGTAGTTCAAAATAACATAAATGTAATACCATTAATTTGAAAACAAGAATGGGTTCAATGGGGAATTTATTCCTAGGAATGAGTTGTGATAGGTTTGGGGGTACACTGCTTCTTATGAATGAATAGTAACAAGGGTGTTTGTGTTGGGCTAGTTTGGACCCCCTAGGTTGGATTGAGTGCTTGTTACCTATATATATATATATATATATATATATATATAATTTTCTAATGTTTATGTTTCTCTCCCCACCCAAGTTGAGTACTTTTTACCGAAAAACTCCATTTCATGAGGGTGGGTGTTTTTTCAAACTCTCCTATGAGTGGCTATTTATTAGCTATTTTTCTGCTCCGTTTCCCGAGTAGTCCAATATCCTTTGTCCAGGATATGATTGGATGAATTCCAATATAGCCCATGATTATTCCGGTAGGGTATGCTGGGGAGGTTGGACCAGGTGTGTGTGGGCAGGTGATTTCCCAAGTACCATCGGGATGAGGCCTTGGTGTCTTCAGGAATGATGGTAGTTGTTATGGCCAAGGTGTCTGTGGGAATGGTTACGTGTGGTTGTTTTTTCCCAGATGTTTGCGAGTGTAATGTGTGGTGGTGGTATCCCAGGTGTGTGCGGGACGGGGATGGCAGTGGGATTGTGGTGAGTGTGGTGGGAGATGTTTGACGCGTATGATATATTCAATAACCAGTAGTAATGTGGTGCGGGGTACCAAACATATCGATGTTCAGTTGCTATTACATTACTTTACTAGCATTATTTGGTAAGTGTTCCTTGGTTTGGTTGTGTGGATAGAATCCTTTCTTGGTGCTTTAGTTTTTCTTTGTTTCTCAAAGGGGATTAGAATGCCTCCCCACTTTTTCACAAGAGATTTTTTCCACTATTGAGTATACCTCTATCCCAACCCAACGTATATAAAAATGATTTCCGGTTTCTAGGAGGACATCAGGGATCGTACGGGACCGTACTAGCTTAGACATTGGGTAATTTGTTGTTTCAATTTTTCTTTTTCATGGTACATTCGTTTGGGGTTTTCATGAACTTTTGTGGCTTTCACATTTGTACATGAATATTCAAATGGTTTGCTTTTGGATTTACTTTTAACTCCAGATTTTGTGTTTTTGGGATTTACTATCTTTTCTCTTAATCTGATTAATTAAAAAAATGTTAATGCCTTCTATCTTATGTGTCATTCTATTCCCTTGGTGCTAGTCACCACTCAGAGATCATTTGATGGCAGGTCTATGGGGTTATAATCTCTTCTTCAACAAGAAGAAGGAAGGGTTTGGCAATCTCTTTCCCCTTCCCTCATCATGGTGATGGCGGGTCATGACGGAATGGTATCAAAAGTAGAGGTTGATCGATAGGATGGAGTTCGGAGTTAGGCACAATGAGGAGTGCATGTAATGGTAGGGAAGTTGTGTTAGGGAATCTTGTTGTTTGATATAGGTCAGTGAAGACTGTCTAGGACATGATATTTTAGCCCCCCCCCCCCCCCCCGTTGATCCGATGAAAAGAGTCTTGACCTACTGAACAACCAAGTGAGGCTACACATATTGCAGGGTAAAGACCCTAGGAATGGTACATGCTTTATAATGACTTTTGTTCTTATGTGTATTGGATATTTTGGGGATTTAAAATTATTAATAAGTATATGGAAACTTTTAAAAAAAAATATACGCTACTTACGCATAGGCATTCCATCTATAACATGAAGCAATGGCACTTGGATGATGACAGCGAGTAGTTCGGGTGATCGATGCCTATGAGGTTAGATTGACTATCAGCAGAGGACCGACCGAGAGGAGTAGGATGATTAGTGGTAGAGGACGCTTAAATCCTTTCAGCAGAAGACTCTCACTAAATACAAGGGTAGCACCTCAGACATGGAGACAGAGAGCTGGCTAGAGGAGTTGTTGATAGCTTTTAGCTTGATCCTGGCTTTGACGGAGTATCGGGTTCCTCTGGCTGCTAGCCAAATGTGGGGAGCATCTTGTCATTGGTGGACTCTCTATCATGAGGATAAGAGGGAGACTAAGGTTACGTGGACTGACTTCGAGATGGAGTTCCGGGCGGAATTCCTCTCTTCCACAAATAAGGCGGAAATGAGGATGGAGCTACTCTCCCTTCAGTAGAGAGGAAAGACGGTAAGGGAGTTGGGGATCAAGTTCAAAGATCTCCATCTATTTTCTTTATAACACTTTCTGGATGAGTGGTATTGGTGTAGACATTTAGAGGAGGAACTCTGACAATCTCTACACTATGATGTTAGTCCCTTCACCCTACCAACATATTTGTAGGTCAAGAAGAAGGATGATGTGGTAGAATGGATGGACATGCTGGGAGGTGTGTTGGGAGATGGGAGCCAATTGGGATCAACAAAGTGGAAGGCCTTCATCAATAGGCCTCTAGCGTCAGGGCCATCTAGGTTTGAACTAGTGGGGAGGAGGCCCCAGTAGCTCCAGTTTCGATCTCCCCATCCTCTCCCTTTCCTCACAGTCCCAGGGCCAATATGCTTCATCTTTGGCAGCCATGGAATACTTTAGAATCAGTGCCCATACCGAGCATAATACAGTGGTGTTGGTATAGTTCAAGGCCCAGCTCAGCAGCAGCAGCTTCTAGCAGGGCCCTTTCAGTAGCAGCAACAAGGACAGCGAGCTCTTGCTCCCCTACGGGAAGATGATACAGGAGGAGTCCAGCCTATGGGCGCTACTCAGGGACCTCAACCAAGTCATGGTCAGGGAGGTGGCCGACAGCCGAGAAGCAGAGGAGCTGGGCATGGTCAGTTTCATGGCACAGAGGCAGAAGATCCAGCAGGGCCGGAGGTCATTCAATGTACTATTAGGTTGTTTAGCACTCTTTTCTATGCCTTGTTTTATACAAGAGCTTCAGAATCCTTCGTTGCACCAAGTCTGGGCCATGCTATGGGTTTAGAAGCTGAAAGAACTTCAGTTCCCCTATAGTTGAGTACGCCAATAAGAGGTCAAATTGATTAGTTTTATGTTTTATGAGGGTGTAAACTACTGATATTGCCACATCAGTCTCGCTGGGTTCTTCTACTTTTGTAGATACATCCATATAATTCCATCCTAGGAATCAACTGGCTGTTTTCTGTGCACATTGTTATCATCAATTTATGAAGAAGAGTCATGTTCTCCAATTAGGATAGCCAGTGTGTGGATTATGTTGGTTGCCAGAGTTGTCAGTTGGGGAGATGACATGTAGAGCCTCTTTTTTCTAAGATAGCTGATATTTCAGAAGAATTAGCATATGTGGAGATAATGGATGTTCTGAGAGTCATTAGAGAGTTTCTGGATGTTTTTCCTGTAGAGTTTGTGACTCTACCCCCTCAATGAGACATTGAGTTTGGGATAGACTCACAACCAGTTGCTCGTCCAATTTCCATGGATCCTTATCGGATGGAACCTTGTGAGTTGTGTGAGTTGTACATTAAGATTAAAGAATTGATGAAGAAGGATTTTTCATACCTAGCATGTCACCACAGGGTTCTCTGGTCTTGTTATCGAAGAAGGAATAATGTGGTCTCAAGGTATTCATAGTCTACCAAAAATAGAATCAAGTAACAGTCATGAACTGTTACCCTCTCCCACGGATTGATGATCTATTTGACCAACTTAGGGGAGCAAGTTGGTTCTCATTGATCGATATGCGGTCTAGGTATCACCAGTTTTGGTTGAAGGACAGTGATATCCCAAAGACTGCTTTCAGGTGTAGGTATGGGCACTTTGAGTTCGTAGTCATGTCGTTTGGTGTTACAAATGCACCTGATGTGTTCATGGGGTTCATGAACTCTATTTTTTATGAGTTTCTAGACCAGTTCATCATTGTGTTCATCGATGAAATTTTGATCTACTGATTAGAGGAGGAACATACGAAGAACCTCTTGAGGGTCTCGGAAATCCTTCGACACCACCAACTTTATGAGATATTGTCCCAGTGAAAGTTCATGAAACAAGTAGTGCATTTCCTTTGACATGTGGTGTTTTATCTAGGGTTAGTGGTAGATTCATAAAAGGATGAAGTGTTTGTTTCTTGGGAATCACCCAATAATGTGATAGAGGTTCACAGTTTTCTCGGTTAGACAGGCTATTATCGGAGTTTTGTACGCGACTTCTATCGAGTCAAAACTCCTCTAACAACCTTAACCAGAAAGGATCAAGCTTTTGCATGGAGTGAGCTGTGCCAAGATGCATTCAGTTATCTAAAGTGGAAGATGGTCAGTTCCCCAGTGATGAGGATACCAGAACAAGGGTTTCTTTTGAGTTATTTTGAGATTCTTCTTGACATGGCCTAGGGTGTGTGATGATGCATCAGTAGGGAGTGATATCATATGGGTCTAGGAAGTTACATCCCCATGAGAATACCAATGCCACCAAGATCCTAGAGCTTGTAGTAGTAGTTTTCGCATTGATGTTGTGGAAGCATTACCTCATCGGGGAGAAATTTGTGGTCTTTATAGATCACAAGAGTTTGAGGCGTATCTTTACGCAGCAGGACCTAAACTTCTGACAATGAAGGTTGGGGGAGTTTCTTCATGCCTACAACATCGATATCTCTTACACTAAATGTAAGGGGAACATAGTGACTAATGACTTGAGGTGGATGTCATGGAGGGAATCCATTCAGAAATTTGTGGATGCTTGGAAGGTAATGGAGGAGTTGGCTACCCTACACCTTGATGTAAGGGAGGATGGTGGTAGAGGATGTCTATTTCAGATGACAGTGCAGTCCTTTCTACTATGGAAGGTGGATTAGTCTTAGTGGGGATACATAGAGAGTGAAGTGATACACAATCAGGTTAATCAAGCCAATGCTCTGTAAGGGTGGTCGGAGGACGGTCAGAATTAGATGCCATTTTGAGGGAAGATGTTTGTCCCAGAGATCATGCACAAGAGAGTTCGGAGTGAGTTCCATAACTCACTTTTAGTGGTACACCCTGGAGTTTCCAAGATGCACTGAGGCCCGATGGAACAGTTTTGCTGGTCCAGGGTGAAATGGGTTGCTACAGAGTTCGTGGAAAGGTGTGTGGTGTGTCAGTAGGTGAAGGATTAGCAACATGTCCAAGGATGTTTGTTGCAGCCTTTAGATGTCCCCAAGTTAAAGTGGGATGACATCTCAATGGATTTCTTCATAGGACTATCTAGGGTTAAATAAGGATTTGATACTATCTAGTTAGTGGTAGATCGACCGACGAAATCAGATCATTTTCTGGAGATCAAGGAGTCGAGTGCGATGGATGTCGTATCACAGAGATATGTGGATGAGGTGGTGCAGTTTCATCGAGTTTCAATGTCTATAGTCTCGAATAGGGATTCATGGATTACCTCATGAGTCTGGAGGGTATTGCAGCATTCTTTTGGCACCCAGCTATGTCTTAGCAATAGTTTCCACCCCATGATAGATAGGCAGATAGAGCAAACCATCCAGACATTGTATAATATGCTACGGGCATGTGTTTTTGAATTTTGGGGATCGTATGTATAACACATGACTATGGTAGAGTTTTCTTACAATAATAGCTATCACTCTACCATTATCATGGATCTATTTGAAGCTTTTTACAGGAGGCCATGTTTCTCACATGTGTGCTGGATAGAGTTGGGGAAGTAGGTGTTCTTGGCCCAGAGGTTGTGTAGAACACAACAGAGATGGTTCATCTTGTGCGTGATAGGATAAATGCAGGCCCGAACCTGCATAAATTTTATGTCAATCATAGGGGTGGACCCTTGTAGATCGAGGTTGGATACTATGTGTTCTTGAATTTTTCCCCTCGACGTGGGCTGTGAAGGTCTAGAACAGGGAGAAAACACTCTCATAGGTTCATCAGGCCATTCTAAGTGTTTGGGCGAGTTGTTTAGGTGGATTATCACCTGGAATTTCCACCTCAGTTGGAAAGGATCTATCTCATTTTCCATGTCTCACATCTTCATCGATATCTACACGATAACTCCCATGTCATTGAATGGGGAGAGTTTGATATATGGGACAATGCTCGTTTGTTGAGAGACCAGTGAGGATCATGGTTAAGAAGGAGCAAGTGATTCATGGACAAACCATTCCTTTGGTTCGTGTGTTGTGGAGGCATTGTTTCCATGAAGAGAGTAAATGGGAACCGGAGGAAAAAATGCACGCTCAGTACCCATAGAAATTTTTGAGTTCTGTTTTGTTTTGTTTTGTACTTTTTTGTGATTAAATGCTAACCCTATAGGGTTATATGATATTTTGTATCCATACATTGTGAATTTTTATGAAAAGTCCTCATTTGTGGGTAGGGGAGGACCTGATCCCTAATCAAGAGGCATTAAGGTAGATGCAATTAATCCCATGCGGGTGAGTCAGTGTCGCCCAATGTGGATAGTATCTTAACATGGAGGAATGATTTCCCGGATCTTTGTGTCGGTACAATGTGATCCTTGGGTTTGGTTTGGCTATTTGGGTTGGTTTGTCCCCAGGAGGTATCTTTCGAGGTGGTTTTTTGGTCCCCTATCTTCTTTTCAGTTCTTTCTTTGATTCTCGGGGATGAGAATAGTTCGAGAGTTATCTAATGTAATGGCCCAGTGATTTCTGGTCCATCCCTTTTCCAAATTTATGGTCTTTGGTGCACCCTGGACCCATCTGGTCTGGATTGTAAGGGCGGTGTCTCGGTGACGGGATGTCATCGTGGTGTCAACCATCAGTGACAATGATATGTGTGTCACTACTAGGTGAGCCACCAATCAGTGTGTCACGGATCGTTGTGACATCGATCAGTGTGTCACTGATCGGTGCCATAGGCGCTTGTTGGGGTTTTCATCCCCATTTTTCCCCGTAACAACACTTTTAAGTCTTTTTATCCTTTTTAAAGTGGTTCAAGGAAGTTTTTATCCCCGTAATAAATGTATTAAATTCATAAGAGAGGAGAAACCATCAACACACCCAGATTGTGTGTGTGTAACATGTTTTCCTCTATTTAAATAAAATCATTTAACTTAGAGACGTTATGGCCACCTCTCTAATGGGAATTATTAAATAACAATTAATCATATTGTGTGTCACCACCAAACCACGTGGTGAAACCACGATCATCCATTAAAGTCGGTAAAGATCTTCAGGTCTCATAACTACTGGATCTCATCTATATATATCACTAGAATTCATTTCTTCTTCTTCTTGTCCTAGTTCATTCTTTCCCTTGGTGCGTTAGGAGTCAATTTTCCAGAGGTGAGTGGTGCGCATGTGTTGTAGCCTTACTTCTCATTCTTGGAGTCCTCGATGTTCCTCCCCTGCAAGTCGCGCATGCCCAGTTCTTGATGCACAGAGAAAAAACATCAATTTTTAATCATCTAATTAGGGTTTTCTTCGTCTCTCTTTAGTGTGAATCATGTGTGGTGTGTATGCTATTATATCATGGGGGATGGATTAAACCAAACATTAATAAAGATAATATAAGAACTTTTTAAGAATGAATGGGTGTGTTTCATAATGATGTTATTCTCTTTTATCTTACTTTATATGTTGTGGATTATATGGGCTTAAGTCCACTGAAAATCATGACTGGTGCTTGTCCATCATTGCGCACTAATGAATCCCTGTCTCTTGTGATTATTTAGTGGTTGTAACAATGAAATTCATAAATCATGTAAACTTTTTTTATTAAATGGATTCCCAATGAATATGAATCCTTGTGTGATAACCCTGGATAACCAAATGGAAAGACAGAACTAAATTCACGGCATTATCAAATTTGAAAAACACCCTTGCTCTATTCGGGTGATGGTTATGGTTGATGTTTGGGAAGTGACATGGAAGGGGATGGGATCTTCTGTTGTTGTGATGTTTTTGGTTTTTGGATATAAGGACATGTGTGGCTGTATATTGAGGCTTTGTTTGGATCCAAAACATTGATGGTTCTCAAGGAAACCATATGTTGTTGTGAAATTACATGAGAACCGGGTGTGAATGCTAAAGTTGATGTTTGGTTGTTTCCCATTCCGTGGCTTGTGGCTATGCCTGTTAGTTGTCCAGTAGTGGAGAATTACTTAAATAGAATACCTTGAATATGAAAACATGAATGGGTTCAATGGGAAATTGTTTTCCGGGAATTAGTTGTGACAAGGTTGTGGGTATGCTTTTTCTTATAAATGAATAGTAACGAGGATGATTGTATTGGGATAGTTTGGAACCACTAGGTTGGGATGAGTGCTTGATACCTATATATATAATTTTAGTTTTTATGTTTCTTATTCTCACCCCACCCATGTTGAGTACTTTGTAACGAAAATCCCCATTTCATGTGGGAGGGTGTTTTTTCCAACACTCCTATAAGTGGATGGTTATTAGCTCATTTTCTACTCCCTTTTCTGAGTATCCCAAGTTTCTTTGAGTAGACTGTGACGGCCTGAAATCCATTATAGCTCATGATTCATTGGGCATGGTATGCTGGGGTGTTTGGCCCAGGTCTGTGTGGGTAGCTTATTTCCCAAGTTCCTTCGAGATGAGTCCCAAGTGTCTTCATGCGTGGTGGTAGTTGTTATGGCCTAGATGTCTATGAGTGTCATTACGTGTGGTTGGTGTGGCCCAGGCATTTGATGGTGGGATGTGTGGTTGTGGTATCCTAGGTGTGTGCGGGTGGGGGATGGCAGTGGGACTGAGGTGAGAATGGCGTGAGAGGTTTGACGCGTTGGATGTCTTCAATAACCTATGCGAAAGTGGCAGGGGGTACCCAATTATCTATGTGCCATTACTAATAATTTACATGAATTACGTTATTTGGGGAGTTTTCCTTAATGAGGTTGGGAGGATTGAATCCTTGCTTGGTGCTTCTATTTTTTTCTTTTCTTACGGGGCATTAGAAAGCCTTCGTACTTGTGCAAGAAAGCTTTTGGTTTTCCCGACTGAGTATACATGTATATACACCCTGTGTATATAAAACTATTTTCAGTTGTCTAGGAAGGCATCAGGGATCGTATGGGACTGTACTAGCTCAGATGTTGGGATAGTTATTGTTGCTGTTTTTCTTTTTCTTTGTACTTTTGTTTGGGGTTTTCTTGTAATTTTGTTGCTTTCACTATGGGACTTGCATATGAAAATGGTTTCTTTTTTTCTTTACTTTTACCTCCAGTTTTGGTGTTGTTGAGATTTACTATCTTATCTCCTGATCCTATTAAATAAAAAAGGATAATTCCTTACATCTTTTGTGTGATTCTATACCCTTGGTGCTAGTCGCCACTCATGGATCTATTGATGGCGGGTCTCGGGGGTCATTATCTCTTCTTCAACTTGAATAAGGAAGGGTTTGACAATCTGTTATCCCTTCCCTTATCATGGTGAAGGCGGGTTGTGACCGAGGTATTCGATATTATCTATATAATTTCATTTATATCATATCATGATGATTTTTTTATCTATTTTAATATTATTATACCCAACAAATGTTTATTCAAATTTCCAACCATTTAATATTGATATACTATTCATATTATGAGGACATAATTTATATAAAAAGGAGTATGAAACCATAAATTATTTTAAAAAAGGAACATCATATTCGATAGAAAGTATGGCACAAAAAACCAAGAGTTGAAGATAATTTCACATCCCAAGACATTATAATGAATCTAATCAATCCCATTTATTTCATCCAACGCACAAAACATGAGTTTTAAACAAAATATGATAATATATTTCAATATAATCATTTAATCATTATAATAATATCATAGATATTAAATGGGAATTTATTATTTTTAGTAAATATGAGAAAAACAATTTATGGTTTTAAATAGTGTAAAATAAAATAAATGGATGAACATAAATTAAAAAAATATATAATCAATTGAAAGTGAAATAATTGTTTTCTAAAAAGCATTACTTTTCTAAAATTTTCTTTATTTATTTTTTGGGAAAATATAAAATATAAAATTTTTACTCATTTTTAAATAAAATGATTAATAATATATGAATAATTTTTTAATTAATTATATGAAAATTATAGTTGGGAGAAATGTTTTTTTTATATATTTTCATTTTTTAAAATTACTTAATGATAATGAATTTTAATTGAAAACAAAATTTTTAATATAAATATTCCACTTGTGTAAAAAAATTGAAAACAAATTGATTCAAATTTGGAAAAAGAATAATTATTATAATCTAATAATTTATAATTAATATTATCAATTGTTTTTATTGAAAAATTATATAATTTAATTACCTGGATTAAGGTTACAGTAGGTTTTTGTGCATGAAATGAGAATATGTTAAAATTTAATTTCCACCCATCTTAGAATTTTATTTTAATATTTATATTTAATTTTTATAATGAATGATTCTAAATTACATGACAATAATAATTTTATTTTAGTCTAAATGTATTAATTAAATAGGATAAGGAAAATAGTTATCTAAGTGAAAAGAAAAATAATAAAACAATGTATTGCTTAATGCATAAAGAATGAAACAATGAAAAAAATTGGTGGAAATGTGAATAAACTATAAGAGACTACCCCTAAATTAACAATAATGTTTTCCTCCACATGAGGTGATAGTGGCCTCCAATTGTTTAATATAGGTTTGAATTTAATGAAATACCACTCCTCTCCAATTATAAATGGGAATCCACACCAATAACATATTCACAACCATCATAACATTTGGATTAAACAAAGGATAAAAATACCCCACTACCAATAACATTGAAAAATTGTATATGTTCTTTTAATGTGAAAATTCCAACTATATGGTCCATAAGATGAGATCTAAATGGTGTTTCTAAAATAGAAAGAAATAGTGTTAATAAATCTCTTTCACTTTATTTCATATTTTTTAAACCTTCACTTATGAGATAAAAAATAAAATAAAATAACACAACTATTAAACATATAATTATCTATTATTATATTTATGTACTGGTATTTTTCCTTGTCCTGTTCCATTAAAATGGTTATGGAATCATCAACCATATTTGTGGAGGACTTCCACCACACATACTGATGACATTCATTTTATCATTGCCACCTCACTTAGATGGGTATTATGATTTATAATATATATATATATATATATATATTATTTAAAACATTTTTATACTTATTTAATCATTATATGAATTAACTTCTTTAATTTCCTTTCCGTAGGTCATACAATTACATCATTCGTGTTTAAAGTGGACTATTTCCTTGTAAAGTGCTGGGATTATATTATCACGAAGATGTTAAATGGATGGTAATGATGACAATGATAATTAATATATGTGACACACATGAAATAGTTTTTTATTCATGAAATTTTTTAATTAAAAACATTTTTTATTTCATTTTTTGTCTTAAATTTTCACTCACTGATATAGTGTTAATGTCATTCGTTTACGAGTTGTCTATGTCAACCATGATGTGATTTGACTAGATTATCATCAATACACCAACTGGAAGAAATTCATAGGTATATTTAAATCTCTAATATGTTATATATTATATTATAATGGTTTGTTTAATTTTATATAAAACATACCATGTTTCCATATTGATTGTTGAAAAATCTAAACGTTACTCATGCATACATTTGACCTACCATCTCCATGATCATAACGCACATTATTGAACAAATCCAACATTCATGAATGCTATTGATAGAGTAATTGATTATACATATGAATATTATAGAACGATTTTTATTTTATTGATATTTACAAAATGACCAATTTCATCGTATTCAACTTAAAAACATTTTATTCACTTATAAGAAATATATCATCAAAACAAATAATATAAAATTAATTTATTATGTAAATGTTAATGTAATTTTAAGAATTGAAAAAACAAGGAATAATAAACTTGAAAATTTTTGTCATAAATTTAATAAATTAACATTATTTAATTATTTATAATTATAATGAAACATGTGATATGTCAGACTCAAAAAAAGAGACTTTATCTCAAGCTCTGTTAGTTGAGAAATAATTTGATGTAATAAACATATAGTCATTTATGAGGTTTACGTACAACCCAATTGATATTTTATATTATTAATATCAATATTAACATTCAATTAAATTTTTTAATATTATATTTTCATAGGGATAATGATACAAATGTTTTAAAAGTGATAATGGAATTTTATTTAAGAAACACTTTTATTTTCTTCATTCATACACTCTATTATTTCCTATCAATATTTTTAAAATGAATATATAAATTACCCTAAATGGATACGAATGATTTATAAAGGTGGATTTTGTCTTTCGTTTAGTTTTTCATAAAAAAAATTATATTGAATTTGTGATTTGGGAAGTACATTATATTTCAGAGTCTGAAAAAATTTATTCAATTGATTTTAAAATATTTTTTATGAAATATTTTTTATGATTAAAATGTGAAAGATAATTTTTTTTCTAATTATGTCATACTTTATAATTATATGAAAAAATGGGTAATACTAATACATCTTTTATTTATAATTTCTATCAATTAGTGTTCATGGTTGATATTGATATTACTTAACTGAAGGGCTGATCCCGTTTATAGATCATGAAAAAAGGAGATCCTAATATATATTATATGAGGGTTGGAGATGCATTATTTCTCACATGTGAGACCTATATGGATTTCAAAAATGGTGAGCCCCATTATTGATCTCCCACACATTTTGTATCGATTATATTGTATGTTGTAAGTATATTAATTCTAATTTGAAGGGGTTTGAATTTTATTATTAATATGACTCACTATGTTACCAAAACATTATTTTAATTGATTAATATTTTCTTGAACTTAAATTTATAAAAAATATAGTTTGTTTTTCTGGTGAAAATATTTTACATCATACAATAAAATGTTTGTCGATAAAGTCATTCATTATACTAGTTTTCATTTTTTACTTGATAAGTGGTTTATCCATTTATTCCCATACAATAATTTTTGTACTAAAACAAAATTTTATAATGATTTACACATGGTTTTAGGATTGTTATGTGAATGTAAAAACTCATGTTGAATGTCACCGATATTTTCCAAAAAAAATAATCATATATTGTTATAAAATATTTATATTATGAAAAATGGATACTAATTTGATGTTTCCAATTTTTATTTTATGATTAGGTTATTTTTGTGTAATTTTTTTATTTGAAATAATATTTATATATTTTTAAACCTATTTTTATGACCCCTGATCATTATAATGTGCTGAATGGGACCCATTTTTTCAATGGGTTACATATTGTATAAATGTTTAATTATTATCATTTTAATTTTTTATGAGTCCCACAATATTTTATTGGGTTATTTATGATTTGATAAGTGAATTGTAATTTTTATAAGAAGAATATTGATGTATGTATGAATGATTGGTAAGATCCTATATCACCCACCAAATTAGTGGTAAATGATTTATATCATATGGCATATGTGTTCATTAGAAAAATATTAGTTACTTAATTATCATAATTTTAGAATCAAATTTATTATCTTATAAATTTAATGTTCTGTTAAATAAAATTTGTTCCAAATATAAAGGATGTTTGATTGCATTATTCTTGGTATCATGCTTATATTTTAATCTCATAGATCATATATATTGACTCATGTTTTTAATTATATTTATTCATAAATTATATTAATATAAGACTTATTCCATGTTTTATTAACAATAATTTCATTGGTATATGATTATTTTATATCAATATTATAATAATACTATCACTATAATATCAATTGTGATATTTGGATATAATTTTTATGTTACCCTAACTGAACATTCTAGAACCACCGCTTTCATGTGTTTTAACATCCACTATTAATAATGATGATTATAATGTATAATAATTATATGTGTTATTATATTTTTTGTCAATTATAAAAAATATTTACCACAATATCAAAATTTGTTTCTTGTAAATCTATATATAAATTATATTACACCTTCCATTCATCGTATTGGTTGATTATATTAGTAATGAAATTTTAGGATTATAGAAATGATGTTATGTAAATATATGTATTTTTTGGGTCATATTTATTTTAATTTGAAGTGGTTTTTATATAATTTTGAGTATTACTGGAGTTATTCTGTTATTTAAGAAGAGTGATTTTCATAAAATCCTTGTAATATTTTTATGAAATATGTTTCTATATGGAAATATCATAATATTTTATGTAAAAAATATATATTAGATAGTTTCCATTGAAATAAAATCCTTATAAAGTTAAAAAATAGTTATATAAACACTTCTATATATGTAATTATGGAAAATACTCCTAAAATGAAAATGCGGTGTTTTAACTCAAACATCAAATGGTGAACAATGAAGGGGATTAATATTACAGTAGTCCAAAAAACATCAAGGTATATTCATTAGATAAAAACATTATATTTATGAACTATTATGATTAATTAGTACCTAATTATATTAAAAGAATATGATATGAATTATAAGATAACCAAACAACATAAAAATTAAATAAATTATATGTATCAATGGATGAAATAATGTTGTCTTTTATATGACAATTAAAGAAGAGGTTTTCATATTCATATCATCATTTTGTAATATTTTCAAGATATCCATTTTGATTTTTATTATTTGGATGAAATAGGATCAAAAAATAGAATCAATAGATATAATGTGTTTTCAAACAACAATGTCTTATCACTAAATAATGAGGAGATCATAAATTTTTAAAATATCTTATATGAATATTATTATAGAAAATGTTGATTTTTTATCCTTATATAAGGTAGTGATGTTTATATCATAACATGAATAAAATCACTACAATATTAACTATTTTAATTACTGATTGATTTTTATTGGTGTTATTACTGTACAATATAAATCTACAATGATTTGGTAGAAAATCTCTCATAATTTCTTCTTAATGTTTTCATTAATGTTTGGGAAAAGTATATATTAAATTGTATTAATAACCATGAAAATTTATTCTATGAATATGTTATATTTTTTAGGACATCTATTGGAGAAAATATGATTTGAGGAATGGGAAAATCGTAGGATTAATATATTGATTAATTTTATGAAATAAACTATATATTTATTTTGATAATTATGAGTTAGGTATTATTGATAGACATGAAATTTAATGATTAAAAAAATAAAAAAGTGATATCTGATATTTTTTGTAATTTTTTTTTCATTTTTAGGATTATAATATATATATATATATATATTGATAATTATTACTGTGTGAATTTAAGAATGAGTGATTATTATATATATATATATATATCGATAATTATTATGGTTGGAGTCCAACTCGACTATTGCTGTTCAAATTCATCGTGATAGATCCCGAAATGTACTAGAGAAGATCTTGCCTGACTAGATCTAATGTCTACATCTTGTGGAGTTACTCTCTCTTGATGTAACGCATGGTTATCATGAGGACAATCGGGTTGTGGATGCTCTGTCCAATAGAGCAATCTTAGAGGTTAGTTCCAATTGGTCCTGCATCTCACCTGATTTTTGCAATGACCATGTCCAGGATGATATTTGTGGTGTGGATTATACCCATCTTTCTTGATTTGTTCTGTGACTCTGTTTTACTGTACATTTTTACATTTACATAATATATTTTTTAGGAGCAGGTTTCTAGCATGTCTCATGGATTTTTGGGTATTTTATTTTTTAATATTGTATTAAGTCATATTCATAATAGAGTATATGATTGTTTGAAAATTAATGTTTCTTGATGAATGAAATTACGGATTTTATTTACAATGTTATTTCGGTATATTTCATATTTGAAGATATATCATGAAAGATGATTATTTTATGATTATGATCTCATGCATTAATCATTGATATTTAATTTATATTTTTTGGAATCAATTTATTATAGGGTAGAATGTAACAGCCTGATATTTTGGACCATTTTAATTAATAATATTATCAACAATGTCAGACACATAAAATATAAAACAAAAACCACATCTCACTAAAATAAAGCATTAAATTATAAAATTACATGAAAATTTTTATCATTATTAAATAAATATGTAGTATTGAACTAAAATAATTACATATCATTACTTTTCTAAAAAATAGTATCCTATTTGGATGGATTTTAAAAAATATACTATTCTATTTTACATTAATAAATTTAATTGATCATAGTTAAAAGATTAATAAAAAGGTATGTTAAAATTCATAATATATCATATTTAAATTCTAAATTTTTTTATTATAAAATAATAATGATTAAATACATTTCATTGTTAAAAATCAAATTTTTTAAATAAATTCATTTTTTGTTTATATAATGTATTTCTATTAAAAAAATAAATTTAAATATTTTATAATCTCTGTTTTAGATAAATAAAATCCCTTAAAAATTACCCAAAACAAAATTAATCTGATTTAATTTTTTTTCTTTTATATGTTTTTTTATATCAACAGTAATAAATATTGTTTTTAACAAGCCTATATTTTTTATGAAATTTTAAAAATATATTATTCTATTATCATTTTATAAGATAATTAATATGTATTGATGGAATTAAAATTATATATTTTAAAATATTTTTTGGAATTTATAAATCCTATAAATAGAAATTGAAGGGCTTATGATATATTTCCGAATATAATCCATTTTTTGGTCTTTTGTTTTTATAAAATGTTATTTTGCTATAATTTATATTTTCATTATTTAAAATTGAAATTATATTTCTTTACCACAAAAACCCAGTATATATTATTTAAATAATATTAATTTAATATTTTAAAATTCACATATATTTTTTAGAAAAATTTACTATTTCTAAAATGTGGTTTTACACATTTCACACGCTAATGTAAATATAATTTTATCTTAATAATTGAAATGTTTACATCAAAAATGTATTTTGAAATATTAATTACTAACCTATATTAATTTAATAATAACCATAATATTTTTAATAAAAAAAGTAAAAATTACATTGGTAAATATTACTTACCTCTATAAAAATCACAAGAGGTAAAAGGGGTTTGTAGAAGAGGGAATGATTGAAAACATTTTTATAACATGGTTGATAATTTTAATGGTATTTATATATATGTTAAATTAAAATTTTATATATTAATTCCTTAAGAGTTAGATAACATTGTTAAAATGTTCTCTCTTTTTAAATATTCAAATCATTTTAACATGTAGAAATGGAACTCATCTCTATACTTTCACTCAAACAATAAATAAATTATTTCATATATAAATGTGCCTAATACTCTGATAATCATTTTTCACCACCTTTCATAAGTTATGTTCATTCAAAGGACAATCACTTGATGGCTTAACTCCTATTATAAAGAAGATAATCCGTGAAATGTGGTATAAATTTCTACTCGCTCCTTTCACATTTTGGTTTATTTATACACAATTCATATTGTAATAATTCCATTAAACCATGTTGAAATGATAAAATTAATATAATTATTAGTATATTATATTATTGTAACAAATGTATTGGCATTCTCCATCTTTCCCCAATCTATTATGAAAAATAAAACCTTCATTCATTTGTTTTGAAGAATACACCTTCCACCATGCAACATATTTCTTTTTTCCCACCCTTCATCAAATATATGGTACCAATATTCAATTAAATATATAAATAATATATTTCTAAATTATATTATATTATGAAATGATTAACTATAATGATCATTTTCTTGATTTTATGCAAAAAAAATTCATCATAAATGTATATGTGTTGAATACCATATATATTGAAAGATTTATTTTTGGTAATCATTTTTGTTACATCCAATACCAGGTGAGATGTTGTGGTTCCCCGAGATGGATCACCGTATGACAGCAATTACGCCTCCTCATATTCTAGAGGCTTCCAACTATGAGATTTGGTTTGGTAAGTCATTCAGGGGGAGACGATACCGTCAATTATCAACGTAAGACACCATAAGAAATAAATAAACAATAGAGGAAGCATATATGACAATAAAAATACTCATGTAAAAAGATAACCAAATAGGAAAACAACAGTCAACTGGAAGGTTAAACATTCTATACCAACATAAGTGTCAGTTTTCTAATATGCTACTTAAAATAAATACATCATTAATACACTAGGGATCATGAACCTCATTTAATTCCCTCCTCCAAGATCCATACCCAATCAGCCACCTATCCTAGGGCTTTCTCCCTTATCCATTGCTGCAACAATATAATCTATTCGATTACCGAATAGGAAGCTTTAATAGGGTGTGAGTATAACATAGTATGTCACCACCAGTGATGTATAAAAAATTCTTGTAAAAATTTTCGGTTCGAAATTCTATAAAAAAATAAGTATAATACAATAATAAATATTTTATCACATTTTCATTTATTTTTTCTAAATAAATTAAAATCAGGGTTCCCATGGATACTCGTACATAAATACTATCATCATCTCATGTTTAAGCATTAATTGTTCCCTAGTTTATATTATATCTTAATACTTTCTTCTAGCTGAAGCTCGATGAATTCATGGTGATATGATATCTCAGTACGAGATTTGACTCATTCTACAGATTGAGTATTCTCATGTGAGGCCAAAACTCTGAGTTCCATTATTTATTTATTTTAATTTAAAATTTTTCATTAACAATTCCAAAGTTAACAATATCACAAAAATATGTAAGAAGTCCTTGTTACCATTTTTAAATGTCAAAAGAATGACCAGGTTCCCACTCTCTTTACCCATATGTATAATAACCCAGTTACTATGTATACATATCAATTATGAATGACTAGTTACCCATTCACTTTACTCATAAGTATTATGGACATGTTAGCATTTGTAATTTTCAATTTAGAAGGACCATCTTCATATCCTTAATAAAATAATTAATTTACCAATTAATTATACACCCAATCCCATAATGAATTCAAAAAATACTTAAACACTTCCATTCAATTGGTTAACTAATCAATTAACAGTGTTCTTTCTACCATTAATTAATTTATCAATTAATTAATATATATCATAATTCATATTCTACAATTAATTTTAAATATTTAATTACATCATTCTAATATCTACATTCCTTTTTTAATGGAACAATTCATTATCTAGATCATTTTATAAAAGGAACATAATTAATCCACAATTGATTATCTCAATATAGTCATTTTAAAATAGCATAATTAATATCCAAAATAATTACTAGATTACTAACCAAACTTATTATAAAAAATCCCCCGTATTAATTATCTAATCGGGAATCCCAATAGCCTCATGATTGATTCCCCTATAAATCATCTATTTTAACAATGCTTCGATTACTAAATGGGATAATCTGATAAACCCAATTGAAGGAAATAATTTTCTAAAGGATTCTTGAAATTCAATAATTTTTAATATACATATCAAATCTAGGACTATGGTAATTTGATTTATACTACCCTACTTGTTTAATTAACACATGTTTTCTAATGGAAATCCCCAAAATCCGAGTAGCACAACGACTTTGATAGTAGTTCCGGGTCTAAATACCTAAACTGGAATCAAGATCGTTGACCTAAAGATCTCATTAATCTAGATCAGGATCTATAATACTAGATCTAGATAACACAATATAGGTTTAAATCCAAGGAAACAGTGGATATCATCCATGAAAATATCAATGAATGATAGAAAAAATAATAGGAGAAGTATATGGATGAAATCAACATAACTAGAGAAGAGAAGATCCATGATTAAGACATTGAATCTTGATGAATGGAGGATAAATATCATTATAAACCCATTGCAAAAATCAAGAATAATAAAATTATTTTCAATCCTACTCCAATGTCGGAATGGTGGTTTTTGAGTGTTTTCAAAATTGTTAAATGAATTCTCGGAATAAATAAAACATTTTTCAACGTTTTCCCAGTCTAGGGTGCACGATTAGGGAAATCGTGCACTAACCACGCAGACCTCAGTATCATTGGTCGTACAGTTACTTTGGTTTAGATGCACAGTTTTTCAAACCATTTGAAAACTATGCTCAACCCCCGTGTACATAATCAATCTTAAAATCCCACCCAAATGCTCCCAAAAACAAACCTTCAAATAATGTTCCTTGAAACCAAATAGAATTACCATAAAAAGTGTCTGATATGTCACTAGCGAAGTTCTAGATCTTAAAATATCCCCTCTTTATAACAAATATTCCTTGAGCTCACTCCTTAATGACTCCTAGATTCTTAGCCAAAATGATCGGTCTATATAGCAGTCATATATGCTTCTCATTCCCATGTTTCATCTTATACATGTCCATGATTCCATAATACATGAACAATCTACTCGGTTGTTCCTCACAACACCTTCTCACTTCAATACTACACACGTATCAAACGATCCTCCAAGTACGCATTTATCTCTAGGTAAAAATCATTCACATCGATCACATGAGAAAAGGTGAAGTGATACAATAGATATTTTGAAACATTGAAAACATCATGCATTGTGCCGAATCATTATAGGAGAGCCATCAGGTATTCCACTGACTTGAGTTTCTCCAATGACACAAAAAAACAAACAAACCTGGTCCCTAACATACAATGCCATCATATCCTATGGCGACCTAACCTATGTGACACACAAAGAAACACATGATCACCCTCAGAAAATGCTATGTGTCATCTTCGTCTATAAACTTATGAATTATGTCTACTCTGAGCCACAGCCATACATTTCTGAATCATCTAACCCTACATTGATGCCTCTCATATGAGAATCTGTCTAAAAAACTCTGACTCAACAGCCTCCATCTAGAATATCACTGATCTACATGTCATACCAAATATATCCTCGTATTGTGAAATCATTAATGATTCATGATAACATTTTTATAAGTGAAATCCTCTAAGGCCAAGTGCTTTTCAAAAGATCCACTGATGTTAAGCACAAATTCCTGTATCATTTCATCAAACACCTATATAGTACATTCTGAATTCCCATCTCTTTGTTGGTGGAAAGATGTAGTCAATAATTAATGTGTGCCAAGAGCATTATAAAATCCCAACCTGATGAGTGATGTGAATCATAAATTCTAATATAAAACTATAGTTTTCAGACATTTATGATATTATACTATCTTCTGAAAAAACTATTCTCCAAATAGTTCTACTATAAATGTTTCCCTTATATACATGAAATGTGATACATTTTACAGTCGATCGAAAATGACCCAAGTAGAGATAGTATTTATAATAAAATTTGGAAAACCATGAACAATGTCCATAGTAACATTATCCCAAATCAATTTTAGAATCATAAATGTTTTATGTAAACCACTAGGTCATTGATGCTCTGCCTTCACCATGAGATAGGTGAAACATATTTTCACAAACCCTAGTATATCATATTTCATGTTAGGACACCAATACAATATTTTTATTTCATGATAAATTTCGATTACACCGTGATGCACCAACCACTTTGATGCATGAAATTCCATCATGAGATCTTGTCATATGCTCATAGATATGTTCACTTGATTCCTCACAAATATGATCTAATTCTCATCTATCAACGAGTCTGAAGATGTCTCCAAACATTCAAATATTACCCTAATGGCTATTAACTTTAGATCCTCATAATTTATATCCATGATCCATCTCATTAGATTATAAAACACTACAACTGAATATAAATTCATCTTCTCTTGACTCTGTACAACCCCCACATGCATTTCAGCAAGAACAATCATCATCTTCCATTCAACAGTCAACTCTAGAACCATATGATTCTATATTTTACTACTTTGGAAATCTTCCACGCTATTTTTATTTCAATGCATATATGCTGGTAAAAAACTACATGTACCTCATATAATATACCCATCTCCACAACTGAATATTCAAATAATGATGTGAAAATATAAACATCAATCTCATGTGATATGTATCAACAATAAATTTGTTTTCTAAAAAATAGTGTCACCAACCAAAAAAATCATTAACTACTACTTCCAACTCTTTCCCATGTGTAGGGTAATTTCATTCAGGATGCTTCAATTACCGTGACACGTACGCCACAAATCGATCTCACTATAACAGTACAACTCCAATTCAGGTCCTATAAGTGTAACAATAATATGTATACTATTCAAATGACTCAGGTAGGATAAATATCAGTGCTGATGTCTAGAACTTCATATTCTATTTAAAATATATCTCAAAAGCCACTGACCATTCAACCATTACTCCATTTTTGGTTAAGCACGAATGTGACGCTACCAAGTGGGAAATGACATGGATGAACATCATATAATATTCTGAAAATCCCAGAAATATTTTGATATCAAAAACATTCATGGTCTTCCCCCAATAAACCACTATTTTAACATTCTCTGGGTCCAATGACAGACCATCCTCTAAGATGATATATCCCATTAAGTCTACATTGTCAATCCAAAACTGGGATTTATATAGATGGGAATATATCTGATGTTCTCTCAATGTACTCATTACAATGTCGATATTTTTGTAATAATCATTATGAGTCTTGAAGCACACAAAGATTTCATTCATAAACTCCACCACACACTGATCCAGAGACATATTAATGATATTGTACATCAAATCAATACACACTACTAGTGCATTTCTAACACAATTCACGTTAAACATAATAATATTGTCCAAAACCTCATATGAAAGTATTATTAGGTATATAAAATGTCTACACATTCATCTGATGATCCACTGCTCTCAAATTGATCATTAAGAATACACAATCTCCCATAAATTAGTCAAACATATCATCGACATGTAAAGAAGGATATTGGTTCTTCATAGTAATTTTGATCAACATTTGGAAATTGAAACATAAACGTAACTCTAGTCATCCTTGTTTAAATTTTTTTAAGAGATCCCCAAAGTTGATGTTCTTGGATGGATAAATACCTTATCTTCTAACACTTCTAACTGAGCCTTATTATTTGGAAGCTGCTTTGCTTATATTCTATACAATGAAATAAATAATGGATAACTACACGACATGAGCTCATTAGTGAATTCCACACCTCTATGAGGATGTATCCCTGAGAAATCATCATCAACAACATCATAAAATAGTTCCACAAATGGTTGAATGAAATCTTTTCTATCACCCCCATCATCCAGTAATAGACTAGATATTGTTTATATGAGCTATCCTAGTGACTATGTAATTGGACCTGTTGGGCTTGTCAGGATATCCCACTCTCCCTGATGAATATATTGGTTACCCTTATAAGATATAAATTTAACCCTCCTATGGTAACAATATATGTGGAATTGGTATGCGACTAACCAGTTCATCTCTTAATCAAGTAAAAGCCCATCATATTCGGAACATAGAAATCCTATAGGAAATGAGATCCCATGAAATCAAGTTAATATCCATTACAATGATTGATAGCTTTAGACTATATTCCAAATGGTTTATCTATAGTAATTACCCTTGTCACAAACTCCAATTGCTGAATCAAACCATTTACATGTTTTGGAGATATAATTTAATGAGAGGCACTGGTATCAAACAAGGAACTAACTATAGTAGAAGATACTATAATAGTACTTATAACAGTTGATGGTCCATCCTCACTATCATAGATTTTTGGTTGTACTGCATGCAACTGTGGTTCCCCTATTCATTGTGATGTTTTATGACTCCATTGAATAGCATATCTATACTAATATGGGTGATCCAGACTAGAAGCACCAGATCCACTCCCTCTACCAACTTGGTCATGAGAATTACAACTACCAGCCCGATTTGGTATAGAATATATTATTCTCATTATTTGAATCTTTCAAACTCCTTCTTCAATAATAGTCTTTCACTATGACCAATAAATTTTTTGTAGTTGTCTTACCTTTCCACTAGATCAACTCATTGATGGTGGTTGGGAATAGTGTCAATGATAGTGTCTCAAACTACCAAACCGATGAATGATCACCCTAGTAATGTCTTATAAAATCGATCCTCCAGTCTGCATAATCATTTTTCAACTCATACATAATTTTCAGAACATTCCATGAGTCTCTTTCCATGAATTTCATGAAGCGAGTGATGTTCTCTCAAAACTATCCCCCTCCATCTATATCTAGAACAATCATGACATCTAGTTCATTAACTAGAAAAACATTCCTCGGAATGACCCTACATCATTCCCTCTATAAGATTCAGGGACTCATACTCTCTAAAAATCCAAACACTTGTCTCAATTCTTATAACATAACATTATAAAAAAATTTCTTAGTGGAAAATAGTCACAAAAATCCTTTTCCACCACATCGCCACATGGGTAAAATTGAGGCGCTATAACTTCCCTTAAACATCCTGCACCTAGGCATTAGTTAACAAGGGTAAATACAACATAATATTAATATTTCACATTTATAAACCCATTTATTAACATTTTTCACCATTTTACAATATTTATCAATTCAGGTCAGACAAAATTTTTCATTATAATCTCAGAATATGGAAAACAATTCATGTTCAACATCATACCCATAACATGTTTCCATAAGTGTGACTAAAATGATGAATGCCATAATAACCATGAGTTTCTAGAATAATTCATGTAGACTCAAATCTCGTTCCAATATGGTTAACGAATCAATACTCAAAATTCTCAGAAAATATAATCACATAACACCACAACTGCATTAGAAAATGTGAAATAACATTAAACATTAATATAAAACTTGAATAACAACAATCCCACCTGGTGTACTTGTGTTTTTCCCTATACATGGGATTTAATCTCCAATGCATGAGCTAATTACCACATATCAAATCTTCCTAGTCTCTTTCCAAACATTCCTAAAATAGTGCATCTAAGAGGAATAAAAATAACTACACCTCTAATCCCACACGGTAATGTCTCAACAAGGGTATCATGCAATGGTGCGCTGGTCCGGTTCACTACATGAACTCATGAACCCCTCCTCATATTCTATATGTTTATGTCTAGTATAGAGGGTCTTGTATGTTATTCACGGGGAGACTATACCCTCATTTATCAATGTATGATGCCTACAGAAATAAATAAACATTTTAGGAAGAATATATGGCTATAAAAAAACTCATGATACTAGATAACCAAATTTGAAATCAATACTAAACTGAATGGTAAAAATTATATACCAACATAAGTTTCATGTGTCTACTCTTAGATTGATAATAATGACACTACAACTCCCCAAGTGAATCCTGAACCGTGTACAGTTCCCTCCTCCATGATCCATCCCAATCAACCAAATATCCCAGTGCCTTTTCCCTTATCCATTCATGCAACAATATAATATATTTGAGTACAGATCCAGAATCATGAATAGGGTGTGTGTAAAACTCAGTTGGCCACCACTAATCGTGTCTAAAATTGTTTAATTCAACAAAAAGTGCATGTTGTTCTATAAGTTTATAAGTACAATGAAATAAATAACATTTTATCACATTTTCAATTATTATTATTATCTAACTACAATAACTCAATGGTTCCCAAGGATACACATAACTCAATAATAACTTCATATAGAACTGAAGCCCAAAGTGTTCCCTATATATAATATCTTATTACCTTCTTCAAGATAATGTTTAATGTATTCAAGTCTCTATAATATCTCATTACATTATTTGACTCATGCCGAAAATCAAATATTCTCATGTGAGGCCATAATCTATAGTGCCATTATTTCCATTCATTAATTTCACAAATTAATTCAACATTTCCAAATATACCAATATCACAAACATAAGTAATATAAACATGTTACCATGATTACTACTCAATAGAATGACCATGTTCCCTTTATCATTACTCATAAGTATAATTAGAATGTTACCTTGTATACATCACAAATTAGAATGACCATGTTCCGATTCTCTTTTATCATAAGTATGATGTCTGTGTTATCATTTATACTTCCCAATATAGAATGATCATGTTCCCTTTATTAATCACAAAAAATAAATTACCAAAACATTTTACACCCAATACCATTATAAATTCATCATTTAGTTAAACACATCAATTCCAGTGGTTAAATCAATAATTAACTATGTTCTTTACACCATTAATTAATTAATCAATTAAATAATAAAAATCACTATTAGTATTCCATAAATAATTTTATAGAACTAATCATCTCATTCTGTTTTTAATCAATACATAATTAATCCCACAATTAATGTATAAGGATTCGGCCTTAAACCTTGCTTAATATTGAATTAAATGAATAGTTCACATTGTGGATCTTTTCAGGTTTAGAGTTTTAGAGATTTAATCCGTAACTATTATATCTCAAAAGATTTTAAAAAAATAGAAACTTCTACATAGTTACCATTTTTTTAGAAAACATGAACTCTTAAAAAAGAGTCATGTCTAGTTTCATGTTTAAGACAACATGACATTTCCTTGATCCCATCCTTGACCCTATTCCACATTATGTCCTTTGAAAAACATTTCAAAAACATGGGATGAGCATAAAAAGCTCAGTAAGGGATACATAAAGAAGGAAAACTATTAGTTTTTTAAAACAACAAGTAAATCATGAATAATTTTACATAAGTAATGCATTTCACCTTTATGAAGTAGTAAATACTCCTCATAGAATAAAAGATCTATACTTTCCCTTTTGTAACCTAAATATTACCATAAAACCCATATAAAGAACACAAAACATATAAAGGTAACTTGGGACATAAACATACATAATGGAATAACCATACGGTCAACTTCCACACATATCACTAAATAGAATAGCAATACAGCCGACTCCCATACCCAAGGAATTGGAGGTTATAACGTAACCACCCATCCTGGTATTCATGGCACCACCCGTCATTTGGTTTATCACGTAACCACCCGTCAATTGTCCAAGTACCATTATAAAATCATAAGACATAAAAAAATATAATGGAAAGAAAAAATTACCACATTTCGATCACAATATATCACTTAAATATATTTACATAACAAATCCATTTTCAAAACCATTTTCAATACCAAAAATACGTAAAAGATTATAATTTATTTATTTGCTTTTAAAAAAACATTATGACTTGTTGAGGAAGAAAATGATCAAATAATACTTGCGGTGGCGGAAAAGGTCGTTGTCACAGCGTACGTTAAAAGAAACATTATTTTTTGTCGTTTAGTAAAATGCTTTGTAGAAAAAGATTCCCCTTGAAAAGTCAAGGGTGTTTATACAGCGTATAAAAGAAAATATGCCTCAATGAAAAGAGATTGAGATGAAGTCCTTTACCTCGTGTCTGACTTGACTTGATCGTTCTTTAATCTCCTGAATAAAAAACTGAAGTTAATTTCTACTTGCTTAAGAACCTTTTTCATTTTTATTATTCCTTTTATATCACTTATTACCATGTTATAATCATTATGTAATCATTTATGTTAATAACGTTTATTTTTTCAATATTTGGTACTTGGGTCAAAAATGGACTTCTTATAATAACATGTTCTAAATGTAGTCAAATATCGATTATCTCTAGAATGATAATCATGATGTAGATATAATATATATACATATCTAGTATATACATGTATTTATAATAGTACATAACATTTGGTGGTAAGAAATGAAATACAATGTTCATGGAGACAGAAAGCCGTACGTATGCAATAACGCTACTTTCATTTCTATTTCTTATTTTAATGGAATTAAAACATAATGATACATAGGTATATTAAAAGAAAAGTATAATATCATATATAATATCAATAACTCTATCCTTTTTACATCCAACATAATGCATTAACCAATCAAATCACTTTGAGGGGGCGGTAGTCCGCACTTCCTCAAACTACATTATCGTATTTACACACTATGGAAACCATAAAGGTGTGATATAAATGGGAAGTACAGAAGAATTAGGAAATCATAAACAAAATATATATCATATATAAATACATTTCCATCATAATGGCCACCATGAGAGGTGGTAAGATGTAATTGAACAGTCATCGTTTCGTGAGGTGTTAGTTTTCCATCCATAGAAACATTATGTTCTTTATCCATTAGATGGAGGTGTGTGTAAGTGTATTTCGAATAATTCTCATAAAAACATCCTAGTATATTTGGTATACTGGAGTTGTTACAAATGAAATTAAATAAAAAGATTTTAGGGGTTGGAGAAGTAAAATAAAAGAAAACAATTTAAGAGAAACTATTACCTTTAATTTGGGTAACTTTATTTGGTTTGAACCTAAGGACTTCTTGAAGTGCCTTCTGCCTAAGGTACGGATTCTAAGAGGAGGAGAGGGATTTAGGGATCTTAATTGGGAAGAGTTTGGATGATCCAAGTGGCTTGATAGGTGTGGGGAATTGGTTAGAAATGGTCTCTTTTTATAAGGGAGAGGAGGGGCTCTTTCGGAAAGTGTGAAAATATTATTTTATAGTATAATGATATTAGGTTTCTAATGGTCTAAAAATCATTAAGGTCGAAGATAAGATGACTCATATTCAAAATAAAATCATTCAATCATAATTGGACATGTTTTGGATAATAATATAATCATTATAATCTTATTTATTTAAATAATTTATTCATGAGGTAAATACTACATCAATATTGTGTCATAAATCACTACTGGAAAACTAACCTTTACCAACGGTTTGGAACCGTTGGTATTGGCCTCCAAACCGTTGGTATAGCCTATACCAACGGTTTGGAGAACCATATCCAAGTAAGCCGTTGGGATAAGTCTATACCAACGGTTTTTCAAAAACCGTTGGTATAGGTAATATGAAATCTATACCAACGGTAATGGAACCGTTGGTATATAAATTCCAAAAATAAAACATCTGCTAGGATTTGATCCCATGACCCCTCATTTATAATCGAACGACTTAACCACTAAGCTAACATCACTTTTGTAAATATAATTTCATAAATATATATATGTATTATCATAATTATTTAAAATTTTTATTTATATAATGTTCTCGGTTAGTAGATCTGGAAAAAAATTAAAGAACCTATCCCAACGGTTTTCAAAACCGTTGGGATAGGTTAGGGGTGGGTTGAGCCGAAGGTTGGATTTTTGGGTGTTTTTTCCCAACGGTTTTGGTGAACCGTTGGGAAAGGTCACTCTTTCCCAATGGTTTTGGTGAACCGTTGGGAAAGAGGCTCAAAACACACCCTTTCCCAACGATTTTGGTGAACCGTTGGGAAAGGTCACTCTTTCCCAACGGTTTTGGTGAACCGTTGGGAAAGAGGCTCAAAACACACCCTTTCCCAACGGTTTAACATAAACCGTTGGGAAAGAGTGACCCTTTCCCAATGGTTTCCCAAACCGTTGGGAAAGGTGGGGAAATCTATGGCTTTCCCAATGGTTTTGGTGAACCGTTGGGAAATGGTAGCTATACCAACGGTTTTTACAAACTGTTGGTATAGAAGTGTTGGGAAAGATCATCTTTCCAGTAGTGAATAATTTACTTTATTTGTTGTCTAAAAATTTAAAAAAACCATGATATAGGATATCTTTTTAGATTTATAAATAATATTTATTGTCGAAAATAGGACATATATAACACCATATAAAAATTAATTACTTAAAGATTTTTGTTAATGTCAATTTTGTCTTTACATTAAATTAATTAATCTAAATTGTCATTTTCATGACTAGTGGATCAATGGGGTCCCAAAATCGACCCAAAGATGCCCATGGTCGTTAATTACTCAACCCAAAAGGTATGGACAATTGTTAAGGTAGTTTTTAATTATTATAATATTCTCTTTACCTTGAATTACCCTATATACCTTTAACCGCGGTAAATAAAAGTCTAAAGTTACTATTCACCACAAAATTATTTTCATCTTAATGAACCAAATTTTACATCTTGATAACAACCATGTATGTCAGATTTTTGATATTCAATTCACAGAAGTGGTAAATTTTAATTCAAATGAAAAAGTCTGTTTTTTGAACTACCACTAAGTGGTGTCACTATTCATCAAAAAATTGATGTTTTTCAAAAAAATACCAAAAATTCAGCCTAAGAATTATTTGATATTATGAATTCAAAATTTATGTCCATTTTTACAAATTCAAAATATAGAAGTGGAATTAATTAATTTAAAAATTAATTCCCATTGTTAAAACAAGTAGTGTGTTTTTAAGAAACAATAACAATCAAAAGATTGATACTTGTTTATGTCTAATTTCAAAGTGAATTTAATTAAAATGAAAAACATTGGATTAAATGATAAAAATATATTTTAATTTGACTTTAAAACCCACTAAAAAGATAATCTACCCATATATATAAATTACATTAAAAGTCACATTTGAATTAAAATGCTATATTTTTCACTATTCATTAAAAATTGAACATTATGAGAAACATACAAAAAAAAATAACCCAAAGTAAAATTTGATGTCCCCAATATAAAGAATGATTTTATTTGGTAAATTAGAATGTATTAAAGTTACCAAAACTATATTTAAAAAGGGTTATCCATTAAAAAGTTGTAAATATGCATTTTGATGTAAATTATGCTTAAAATTAGATTCATTCACATTTTAAGCCTATAACGTTTTTTGGATAAAAGTAAATACATCTAAAAAACATGTATAATCATATTTTAGTTAGTTTCGTTCATTCCCACCACTAAAATGGCTAGGAGTTAACTACAATTTAAAATAATAATATTATATTACTAGTGTGCAACGTAAGATTCCAAAGAAAACCATTGTTGCGTATCAGGTATGCTCTCGAACATAGAAACCATTTTAATGTAAAATGAATATTTAATTCACAAATATTAATAAATATGAAATATTTATTATTCTTAATTTACTTTGGATGTTACATCCTTCCCCATTATTGAAAATTGCGTCCTCAAATTTTTATTCACTTATCAAAATAAGTGGGGGTATTTATCCCTCATAGCATTTTCAGATTCCCACGTTTCCTCTTCAACAATATGATTTTTCCATAAAACCTTTAACTAATTAATTACCTTATTCCGCAACACTTTATCTTTACGGTCAATAATTTGAACTAGTTGCTCTTCATAAGATAGATTCTCTTCAAACTGAACTATCACTGGCCTCAAAACATGAGATAGATCTGGCATATACTTTCTCAACATTGAAACAGGAAAAACATTGTGTACCTGGGATAAACATGGAGGTAAAGCCACTATATACACAACTGATCCAACTTTATGCAGAATTTCATAAGTCCAAAGAACCTCGAACTCAACTTTCCCTTCATACCAAAATTCATCACACTTTTTCAATGGAGAATCTTTAAAAAAGACATGATCACCTACCTCAAAAGAAATATCCTTCCTCCGGTTATCTGCATAACTTTTTTGTCTACTCCGAGCTGTTCTCATGTGCTTCTGAATCAACTGAACTTAATCTACCATCTCTTCTACCAATTCTGGTCCCATAAGCTTCCTTTCACATACTTCATCCCCAAAAGCAGGAGTTCGACAATGAATTCCATATAATGCCTCAAATGGAGCCATTTTTATACTGGAATGAAAACTGTTATTATAAGAAAATTCAACCAATGAAAGATGTTGGTCCCAACATCCCTGATAATCCATCGAAATAGCACGTAAAATATCTTCCAATGTTTGAATTGTTCGTTATGACTTCCCATCTAATTGAGGATGAAAAGATGTACTAAAATTTAATTCAGTACCCAATGACTTCTGAAGGCCTTTCCAAAAGTTAGAAGTGAACCAGGAATCACGATTAGATACAATGGAGAGAGGAAAACCATGAAACCTGACTATCATTTTAACATAAAAGTGAGCAAGTTGATCTAGAGAAAAAGTATCTATAATAGAAAGTAAATGAGAAGATTTAGTCAATCGATCAACTATAACACAGATTGCATTATGACCTCGAGATGTCTTTGGTAATCCCACAACAATTTCCATGGATATATTTTCCCATTTCCATTCTGGCACTGGTAATGGCTGAAGCATTCCTTTCGGTAACTGTCACTCTGCTTTAACCTGCTGACAAGTCAAACACTTCACAATAAAATAAGCAATATTTATTTTCATTCCATCCCACCAGTAATACTCCCGATGATCTCTGTACATCTTAGTACTACCAGGATGAACTGAAAACGGGGAATTGTGAGCTTCACAAAACAACTCATTCTTCCACTGTGAATCACAAGGAATACATAATATCTTTCCAAATCTCAAAACTCAATCATTATCAACATTAAAATCAGGCAACATACACTTCTGAACCAACTCTACCTTTTTCTTTGTCAAGAAAAAATATTCTATTTGAAAGTAAAAAAATGGAACTTATAAATTATTATTAATGGAAAATATTACTTTGGATGCTATCTAAATCTACATATTTAGTGTATGTTAAAACAAAAATTCCTCTATCATATTTAGAAAAAATTAAAAGTACCTAAATAGAGAAAATAAAAAATCAATACCTTAAATTTTTTAATCAATTCCAAAAAATATATATAATTAATTTTATATATAATTTTATAAGTAAAAAATAAGTCTCGATTTTTTTCCAAAAAACATCGATATGGAGGAAAATGGATTTCCCACCTAAGAGATAAATAATATAGGTTTCCCATAATAGCATTATTTCAATATCCTATGAACATAAAGAGATGAAAATGAAAATAAAACATTTAGTATACTAAAATTACCATTTCATAATAAAATTAATATTGTTTATTATATAGAGAAACTATAATTTCATCATTAATAATATAAGAATAAACAATCAGTGTAAATAATGATATTATTATATAAAATCATTACCACCATAGAATCATTAGATTCATTAACTCTTTGAGATAAATAAAAAAAATTCACATAAAATGAAAAATATATATATATATATATATATATATTAATAAAAATTCATATCAATGGTTCAGTAGGGACAAAATTTAAAATAGAATGTTATATAACGTTTCATATTCAAAAACCAAGACAATTTTTTATGGTAAATACTTACAAATGTGGTAAAATTTTAATAAAAAACCATTGGATAAAAATAATTTTATAAGAATATTTAATTAACCCTATAAAAAATGTATAGAAGACATTGAATTTAAAAGGATAAGTATATAATGTTCAGAAACATAAATTGGTTCATAAGATCACACAAGTCCCAACAAAATAATTGAGATATATAACCCTTACAAAATATCTGACACGATTCATATGGTCTCTATCATCCAAAATAATAAATGAATATTTTTTTATATTTATATAATAGGATCATACTCATACATATAATAAAATATATGATTCAATTTTATTAGATAATCACATTTCAAGTGACACTTCGTTACTAACATTATCATTTTATATATGGAATACTTCATTTATCAAGTTTTTTTAGATCAGTTATTATAATAGTTTCTGTTTTTAAAAAGTTCATCCATAAATAGAATTATAATAATGATAAAAATATAATATATATTCCTTATATACATAATTATAACCATTATTATTATGTGATAATAAAAAATGAACTACTCCACTTCATTGGGATGATTAAACATATGTACACGTGAGTAATGCTTAAATATTTTCACGGCTGGGAAAAATTATTGGTAATGTGTAGTTATAATTTATATAATTTCAATTATATCATAAATTACATAGATTTATTTCTAAATATGAATATTTTTAGCTATGTAATATATAAATGAAAAATAAATCACATAGTTTCGTGGATGTGGAGGTAGATAAGTACCCCCCAAGAAAAGTTATCATTTACCAATGGATGAGAATGGAAGAAGGTAGATAACATATTATAATTAATGATTAATAATTATATTATAAATATCATATATAATCATTAAATCAATCATTATAACTTATAATGATAGTTGGTGATCAGAAATGATTTGTATCAGTACATAGAAAATGTTGTCCAAACATATGCATAAGAGAATCTAATAAATCCCATTTGATGGATAATGTGTCGAAAATAGGTTTTTATTAATAATTAAAAATTATAGTATATTTAAAATACTATATATTTCATTATTTAAAGATAAAATATTTTATTTTATATTTAAAAATAAAATAAAATTGATATTTTGTGGTAAATATTTTTACCACTTCTTGTAGAGACCACCAGTGGCCTAGACCCCAAGCCATGAATGATTAGTCTTGGAGGAGAATAAAATCTCTCAGATAATGATATGAAATCTATAAATTCTATTTTTTATGATGTATCCAGTACAAAATGGTTAATTAGAATGAATAAAATAAGATAAGCAGTTCCATTTTATATGTGAGTCGATGGGAATACATAGAATTACATAAAATATTTCAATGATATAAGGTATCCTTAGTGGTAATGTATAGAAAAATGGATAGGGATTCTCAAGTAGTATATGATACAGTAAGGAAAATTTCTACAAAGATGAAGTAGAAAACTATGGCTAAAAATTTTACACTTATCTCATGAATTACCACCCCATTATATACTCTTTTTAACCATAACAATCGTATAAGACTATTAATGTTATTAATATTAACTTTTAAAAAATTAAGGTTGAAAAAATTAATTATATTAATTATGGTCAACAAAATAATAGAATCAATTTTACCCTAGTATATTTCTATAAATGGTGGAATTTAATTTTAAATAATAATAGAAACCAAAATAAAACCATATTCTAAAACATTTCATTTTAGGAATAACATTAATTAACATCTATTCACATAATTGTAAGACCATAACCTGAAAATTACAATATATGACTCAATATATAATATTGTTTTTACTAAAATCATTAGTTAATTGTTATTATTTTAATATATAAATTAAAAAACATAATACAACCATAATTTATTTTTGGAAAATTATGGTCTTTGAAAAATGATCAACTTATCAAAAAATAATGAACAATGATTATTGATGATTATTTATGTTATATAAAATTAATAGAATATTATGTAACATAGAGAAAAAAATTAATTGGATTTTTGGTTACACCTAATGGTTTAAAAAAATAAATTTAAAATCATGATTCTTTTTTGTAATTATATAGTTATAATTAGCCTTTAAACATAATTTTTCATCTTATATGATTTGAATTTCAAAAAAATGGTCACCTAGGGTTGAGATCAGTATGTTATTTGGTGTCGGATAAAACCAACATGTTTTTTTGGTGAATAGTAACATACCCTTATGAAAATTAATATGAATAGTTTTATGACCCTTACAAATAGAAAATAAAGCTATTATTTTATTTTCATAAGGTTATTAGATGATGATATTTTGATTAATATTTCATGGTGTTAAAAATTTAGTTATAGATTTAAAATTGTTATTTTGGAATAAATTATGATTTTATATGAAATTAAATTACTAATATTTAGAAAATTATTTTCTAAAAATGGTGTTCATTTTTTAATTCAACATGTTAAAAATGGTTAGGGTCAATTATTGGGATTTCTATTAAATTCATGTATTTTTTATGAATTGTAAAATACGAAAAATTAAGATAAATGAAAAATACTTATTTTAATACATCATAAGGTGAAGAATACTCTTACTTTTTCATGTGTTTTCATTCTAATTAATTTATTTTCTTATTATATCTTACTGTCCACTTATCTAAGAGGTATAAAATATCCATAATCTTATTTTTTATGTATTTTACCAAGTTAATGTAATAGAATCATCATCTTCATTCCTCTCCTCTGTCTATTGTTCTAAAAATAAAAACCCTATCCACGAAGTGCCAATTTTCCAAAATCATGGACAATGTGTTTAAAATATCTAATACATCATTCAATGGTGATCATAAAAACGTTTTAATGGTCCTTCGATAGTTTAAGTTGTATTTTTTAACCTATTTTATGTTCTTTAATGAACTTATATGCATTATAATAAATTATATAATGAAAAAAAGTTCATGATTATCAATGATCAAAAAAAATGGTCTAAAAAATATCATTAATGGTTTATCTAAGGATCCATCACCACATATGACAGAAAAATGATTTCATGAATCAAATAAATATTTTGGAGAAATATTATAATCAAATCATTACACTTCTGGAATTTCATTTTGAAACTACAAGAAAATCAAATACAAATCGGCCATGGAAATAATTTAAATAATGAACCGAAAGAAAGGGAAGGAAAAAAATATTAATAATTGAATGGAGAAATGATTACATGAAATGATAATATATGGTTCTATAAACTAGAATATGTTTCATTAATATATTAATATCAATATTTTAACAAAAATACAAGTTATTTAAATGAGTTTGAAGTAAGAAAAACCTGAGGTAAGGGAATTCATAACGCTATTTCCATTATTTGGGTAAACCATGTATATAATTATGTTTTTTGTATCAAAATTTTTTGTTTGATGAATTTATGGAAGATAATATTTAATTATTTTTATTAATAGTTCATATAAAAATCCAATCACTCTATTAAGTCTCACTTCAATTACATGATATTTATAAGGGGATTTTTTTAATCATTTTTTAAAAATCTATTTTACAACATTCAAAATAAAAAAATTTATGAAATTATTCATGTTTTATGATTATATTCTGGTTCTGTGTAATTTTTTATGAATAATTCTAGGACCAATATATCCCTCCAATGAATTGGTTATAAGTAAGTTGGAGGTTATCTTTATGGTCTTTCCAAGTGTAACTATGATGGTTACTCAAAATGTGAGGTAGTCGTGAGGGTTATAAATTATAATGTACCTGGAAGAATTAAATTATTCTTGATGTAATTCCCCATGATAAATTTATGGTTTAATTTATGTTTATTATGTTTTGTAGGAGTCTCATGTTTCACAAAGTAATTATATATGGGTGACATGTTTTTCTTTTTGAAAATGTTTTCAAGATGTTACAATTATTAAGGGGATAATGTTTCCTATTCTTATTTTTATATCCCATACTGATATTTATTTAATCATCCCATGTTTTAATTAATTTTCATAGGTTATATGGCTATATAAGACAAACAAGGAATCCATGTTAAATGTTACAATTTTTTTCAATAAAATCATGTGTTATTTGAAAGGTTTTATATTTTGTAATAAATGAATAAAATTTTTATAGTATCCAAACTATATAAATTTTTAAGGTTATGAATTATTTTTTAAAAAATTATCTAATTCTCTAAACATCAAAAGATCCTAAATGTGAATGGAACTGATTTCTAATCTATGTTCACGATTACGTAATGTAATAAGGTTGTGTCCCTATAGTTGGTATCAAAGGATGATATATATAACATAATGAGTTAGGATGATGTTAATCGAATAAAATAAATGATTTTTTACTCATTTAAATTTGAAATTATATTGAATTTAAAGATTATCATGTTTCTTCGTCTAATATATTTTTTAAAATAATGGTTTTATGAAGAATATATAGGGTAGTTGAATTAGAGAGGCACCGTAAAAATGATAACCTTACGAATTTGTATCCCAGAATGGTCGGGATTGCAACCATGCTATTTGTGACAATATTGGACCAGCTGATGTAGGAAAAAATGGTTTTAGAATCCATGAAATATATCAACCATAGGTACCATAATGGAACATGACTATAACATTTTATGAGGAAAAATCCCCATTCTTTAATCGGATATTCTGACCTAATAGCAGATAAAGGATGGATTAAATACCTTGAAAAGATATTTGATGTTATGGGTTGTTCAGATAATAAATTTTCATGTCATTCCACTTTTTCTTTTGAAGGCAAAGCTGATCAGTTGTGGTCAGTGGTCAAAAATAAAAATGATAGGGTAGAGATTTATGACTTTGAGTGGGATGAATTTAAAATTATTTTCAATGAAATTTATTTTCCTAAGGTGGTGTGACATAGTATGGAGAACCAATTGATTTAATTAAAGAGAAATGTTCATGATTCGGTGGTTTTTTATCAAGGAATCTTCACACTTCTTATGAGGTATGCTCCATATCTTATTCTGATTCATGATAGTAAAATCACCACCTTTTACTCAGCATTAATGAAAAGGTATCAAAGGGCATTGGCCTCTAGTGAATTCAAAAGTTATGAGAGAATTTTTCACTATTGTATGAGGGTAGAAATGGTGTTTTCTGATGATCATTTGTTCTTTGAAAACAAATATAATAATAGGATCAAATGGAAAACGATGGGAAAGAATCAACCAATGAAATATAATGGTACGAAATTATATTTTACTGTTTGTGAAAAGTGTGGAAAAATAACCATAGGGAATGTCTTACCAAAGCTGAGAAGTGTTTTTGATTTAGTCTGATTGTACAAATAGACTAAAATTATAATGAAAATGATCCTAAGACTAATTGTGATAAGAAAACTGTAAAGTGTTTTAATTGTGGAGAGATAGTTCATAATGAAAACTCCTACCAAAAGAGATATCTGAATGATGAAAAGAACCTAGAATATAAGTAGAAAGGTGTAGTGAGATATATTGCAACCATTTAAATATAATCTAGGACATAAAATGATGTTATATCATTTACCTTGTTTTTTACTCATATTTTTCAAATGTTTTGTTTGATACATGGTATTCACATTCATTTATTTATATGTAATTTTCTTTTAAAATTGTAATATCAGATTTACAAATGAGCCTAAAACAAATTGTTAAAACACCAGGGGAAATATTATAACAATGAGGAATTATAAGAATCTTTTTATTATGGTATGTGGAATGACATCAAAGTCAAACTTTTTTGTTTTTATTTAGTATATTTTGATGTCATTTTGGGAATTTATTGGCTTTTTTTATCATTCTAAGATAGACTATAAAGATAATGAATTAGTTTTTCAGAATGTGTTTCTATTTTTATATAATAAAGATGCCAAAAAATTGATTAAATATCATGAATCTATAAAAATATAGAAATATGTAAATGAATGTTATCATTATAATACTGATGAAAATAAAGTAACTATTCAGAATAATGATGTGTGAGTGGTAATTGAATACTTTGATTTTTTCTTGATGAGTTACCCGATGCCATTCCTGATCGGGGAGTCTAGTTCACAATTGACTTAGTTCTTACTGCTAATCAAATTTCAAAAATGACATATTTAATGGCTCAAATGGAACATCTTGAATTTAAAAATAAGTTGCAAGATGTTCTTCAGAAAGGCATCATCTATCGTAGAACTTAACCATGGGGTGCTCTAATTTTGTTAATTAAAAAAAATATGGTTACATGAGACATTTCATTGATTATAATTCTTCGAAAAACATAACTGTTAAAAACATATATCCTTTTTCTAATTTTGATGACATGGTTGATTAGCTCCATGGATCACTGTATTTTTCCATTATTGACTTGAGATACGAATACCATCAACTAAAGGTGAATGAGGATTACATCACAAAAACAACTTCTCAAACTAGATATTGGAATTATGATTTTGTTAGTATGCAGTTTGGGTTTATTAATTCATGTGATCTATTCATTGATTTATGAATTTTATATTTCCTGATTTCGTTGATAAGATTTTAGGTGTGATTATTGATGACATTGTGTTATTTTATAAGAATAAAGTGGAGCCTGAAAAAAATCTGTGGGTTGTTTTAAAAACCTTAAAGTCAAAAAACCTATATGGATAATTTATAAAGTTTCATTTTTTATTTAAAATTATTACTTTTTGTTGGAAAATTATATATAATGATAGAATAATAGTTGTTCATTCTGAAAAAGTGGTTGATGAATGTCCAAAACCTAAACATGTTACGGATATTATTGGTTTAATTAGATTAGCAGGTTATTACAGGTGGTTTTTAATAACATTTCATGGTTATCTAGACCACTAACGAATTTAACAAGAAGAGGGTGAAATTAATTAGTATAGAACAATGAGATTTTTTTTTCGAGAACAAAAGAATATATGAATGAAATATCTAGTTTTGGCTTTGCCTTCCCGAAATGGTGAGTTTTTAATCTACAATGATACATCATTGAAGTGACATGGTTGTGTTCTGATTAATAATGATCGGGAAATTTATTATGCTTCAAGACAATAACAAAATTATGATTAAAAATTTTTCTACACATTATTTGGAATTGGCAGTTGTTGTTTTTGGTGGGAAAATTTTAAGGCATCATTTATAAAAATCCAAACAGGAAATATATAACAACCAAAAAAGTCTAAAGTATATAATCACTCATATACAATTAAACATAAGGCAGAGAGGTTGTATTGATCTGATAATGTTTTATGATTTCAGAATCAATTACAATCCAAAATAAGATAACAAAGTGGTGGATTCCATGAGTCAAAAATATAATGCATCATTAACCAGGTTACATTTGGAACGATATACATTGATTAATGATTTGATGAATTTTGGATCATATGTTTGTTGTGTAGGAAATAAAAACGTTTTTTTTCTAGTTTTAGTGCAGCAATAATTATCAAAAAGAATTAAGAAAGAGCAGATGTAAGACCCCGAGCTACAGAAAAATGTAGAATTGGTTAAAATGTGCAATTTTCTAGAATTTAACCTCGATAATTATTTTGTTTTAAGATTCGGTAAAATGTTGTATGTGACTTGTGATTTCTAGTTGAAGAGAAAATGTGTTCCCTGAAGCTCATAGGTATCAATTTTCAGTTCATCCTGGCATTACATTGATGTATAGAGACCTTCTAGGATATTATTGGTTGGATGGAATGAAAAGAGATATTGCGGATTTTACCACAAAATGTTTGACAAGTCAACAGGTTAATAAAGATCTGATGTTACTCAAGGTCATGCTTTAGCCTTTGATAGTTTAAGTGTGGAAATGGGAAAATTTATACATGGACATTTTGGTGGTCCTAACTAAGAATTATTTAAGCAAGAATGTGATTTGGGTTGTTTTTTATTGGTAGACAAAATCTGTACATTTTCATCCTATTTGTGATACAATGTATTTGGATCTGATTTCATGACTGTACCTCAAAGAGATTGTTAGGTTCAATAGAGATCTACTTCCCTTTGTATCTGAATGGGATCTTAGGTTACCTTCTATCTTTTGGAGTGGCCTTTATAAGTCATTGATCACAAAATTAAATTTTAATATAGATTTTCATTCTCAATCAAATGAGTATTCAGAATGAATGATTCATACTTTGGAGGATATTATTAGATACTTTTCAATGGACTACTAGGGATGTTGGGATCATCATCATTCATTATTTTCATTTTCTTATAATAATAGTTTTTACACCAGTATACATATGTCACGTTATTATGTATTGTAAGGGATGCGGTGTCGAACTCCATATTTTTGGGATGATGTCGAGGAATGGAAGTTGATGGGACCAGAATTAGTAGAGGATGTGGATGAGATAGAGAAGATGATGCAGCAACATATGAGGATAGCTTAGAAAATACATAAAATATATGCAGACAAAATGAAGAATGATATTTATTTCGAGGTAGGTGATCAATTTATGAATTAAAATCTCACCATGGAAGAGTATTATGTGTTTTGGTAAGAAAATAATGTTATGTCCATAGTTCATTGGACCGTATGTAATCCTGGAGAAGGTTAGACCAGTTTCTTACCAAGTAACTTTGCCTCCGAGTTTATATCAGCTACATAATTTTTTTCATATATCGATGTTGAAAAGTTATATCATGTTTCGTCACATTTTTTGATCCTATTGAAGTTCATCTACAAAAGATCATTTCTTTTGATGAGAAACCAGTTTAGATTCTTTATTGAAGGGAACAAGTATTGATGAAATAGGAAATCCATCAAGCAATGGGTTTGTGGAGAAACCACAATCTTGATTATGAGACATGGCAATATGAATATTCTTTGAGGGAAAGTTACCATCACTTTTTTAAGAAGTAAATAAAATTTTGGGGGAGCAATTTTCAGAATGTTGGGATAATGTAACACACCAAGGTTTTAAAATAATAAATTTAAATTTATAAAACTTTTTTTTATGTTGATAGCTCTAACTATTCATAGTCTTGAACAGAAGAATAAAATAATGATTAAAATAAAGTAAAATCCTTCCTCTCCTCCATTATAAATACCACCCTCATACCCCTCTTCCTCTCACACCTCTCAATCCTTGATCATTGTCTATGATCTTCCAAATACCTTCCCCAAGGCACTTACAAACATCCAAGAGCAGATTATTTCCACAAAATACCAAAACCAATAGGTTTAATTGGGATCTATAGGAGAAGAAATCGAGAGGGCATAATCCCTTTCATTTTTAGGTGTTTTCATTTCAATTACATTCATTTGATAAAATCAATTTCTCTACAATAATTTATGTGGTATGAAATATTAGAATATTATAAATACATTATTTTACCATGTTCATTTAAAAGATTCATCATCTTCCTTCTGCTCTTCTCCCTATTGATCTAAAAAGAAAAACACTATCCACGATGTTCCGATTTACCAAAATCGTCGACGATGTATTTGAAATAACAATTACATCCTTCAAATATGATCATAAAACACGTAGAATGGTTGAAAAATAATTTAATGTGTATTTTGTAACATATTTTATGTTCTGCAATTACTTTTATGAATGAAATTAAATTATATAATGAAACAAGTACATTATTATAGAGGAACCGCAAAAAATGATCTAAAAAGATATTTGTAATGTTTTATCTAATGATCCGTCACAATATATTATAAAAAGTTATTTTTGGTATTTTTAAATATTCTGAAAAAATATTAATACCATTTTATTCAACTTTTGTAATTTCATTTCGATACCAAATTAAAAAAAATACAAACCGTCCATGGAAATTATTGGCACCAAAATATTGCACAAAAGGGAGGGACGAAAAAGAAGGCTAGCGCACTGCCTCGCGAAGCGCCGATGCGAAGCACCGACGCGAAGCACCGACGCGAAGCGCCCCGAACATCACGGCCTCGCAAAGCTCCAGAGGCGGTAATCCTCTGTGAACGTATTTGACGTTCGCGAGCCCGCCGCAAAGCTCCAGAGGCGGTAACCCTCTGCGAACGCATTTGACGTTCGCGAGCCCGCCGCGAAGCTCCAGAGGTGGTAATTCTCTGCGAACGCATTTGACGTTAGCGAGCCCGCCATGAAGCTCTAGAGGCGGTAACCCTCCGCGGACGATGTTGACATTCGTGAGCACGCCGCGAAGCATCTGAGGCGGCACGCGAGTTCTGCTTCGCGGCGCCCCTTCCCTATAAATACTGGACTCCCCCTGATTCCCGGGGACGGACAATCCAACCTTTCGGCTTCTCCTCTCCCGAATCGCGAAGCACTCTTTGCCCCAGGAATCATGAGCTCCACGAGGTACTTCTACTTCATGAGACACCTTTGCTTTGTCTCGTTTTGAGCCCCTCTTCTGAGAGGGATGGCCTTCGTGAAGCTCAAGGTCATTCGCAAAGGAAGAGGATTCCCAAGGGAACCCGGGCAGCTGCGGAGCGTTTATGCTTCGCGAAACACCCAACATGTGCTAGTGATCCCTATGCTAAGGCAGGATCGCTACACATCGCGAAGCACACTGCTTCGCAGGACCCTGCTTCACGAGTCACCCCTTCTTCGCGAGGCAGTGCTCCGCGAACACTGTTCCACTTCGCGAAGCACCTTCCACTCACACCTATGCCCCGTGCTAAGGCCAAGGCACTCCACTTCGCGAACCACACTCCTTTTCTTAGAAATTCCTCTTCCCGTGCGACCCTCCAGGTTTGAACGATGTGATTTCAAAGTCCCATGGACAATACCACCCGTAGCGTTGCTTCTCCTAATGCTTCTTCGCATAGGCACGCTAACGGCTATTGCTTCTTCACATAGCCACGCTAACGTGGACCCCTTGATGGTTCGTTCCACAACCCCCCTTGACCATGGCATTACTGGTACCTACCCTTCCCCAAGGACCAGAGGGTACCGGTTATGTAATTCCTAGGGGTGCGTAGTGAACCCACCTCGTCCGAGCTGCAGGACGTTAAACTACCAAGCACCACGTCCTCAACACATGACGTTAAATTGTGACCTGACCTCGTGCCTCTCACGAAGGGTCCCCCCAACTCGAACATTCTTTACACCACTAGTCTCCACAGGAATGGAATAACCCATCCACAAGGGATGATATCCTCATTATTGGAGTGGCGTATGTTCATAGGAGAAGGGCGACCCTGGTTCCCCAACAGATGGTTGCACCTCTGCATCTCCATATTTCCCCACTACCAAGGTCAGTGGAGGGCGTGATAGGGAATGAGGCACCTCCCATCATTGGTCCCAAATCCCTCTTTCGCTGCACTTTGTCGCACTTTGAGCCTCCATACTGGAGTAAGTCCTAGAACCATGGGCCGCCTAACGCGTAAGCCCCTCTTCGCTTCTCACGGACGCATCCTTCGCGACGTGATCGTCAGGTCCTTGCAACCTCTTGTTTCTCACACCGAGCATGACTCACGTGGGCTTAGAGTGAGCACCGACCCCGACCCCCACCCATAACGAACTGCAAGTACTTTGATCCATGTCAAGGCATGGTACGTAGGAATCCTCCATGAGGTTCAAGCCACATTGCTCGGTCATTCGTTCACGTCGAGTTTCGCCCTCGTCCAGCATGACGTTAAACTGCACGCCCCGTCCCGCATGACGTTAAACTGCATGCCCTCGTCCAGCATGACGTTAAACTGTATGCCCCCCTCGTCCTGCATGACATTAAACTGCACACCCATTCCCACCTGAACTACGAGTTCTTTGATCCATGTCAAGGCATGGTACGTAGGAAGCCTTCCAGAGGTTCAATCCCACCACTCATTGGACCAAGGTCCACCTTCACGTCGGTTCGTCGACAAATCCCCATATGAACTACGAGGTCTTTGATCTATGTCAAGGCATGGTACGTAGGAAGCCTTCCTGAGGTTCAAGCCCACCCATCATCATTCATGTCGGTTCACCCCCGTCCCTCATGACGTTAAACTGTATTCCACAACCCGAACTACGAGGACTTTGATCTGTGTCAAGGCATGGTACGTAGGAAGCCTCCCCGAGGTTCAAGCCCATCAATCATCGGACCAAGGTCCCTCATTTACGTTGGTCCGCTGACACCCACCGCCTGTCGTTTATTCACGTCAGGGTTCACTACCGTCTCGCATGACGTTAAATTGTGTTCCATCAATCCTTTGAACTATGAGGACTTTGATCCATGTAAAGGCATGGTACATAGGAAACCTTCCCAAGGTTCAATCCCACCACTAGTGGACCCACGGGTCTACCCTCACGTTGGTTCACCGATGAAACCCTTTGAACTATGAGGTCTTTGATCCATGTCAAGGCATGGTACGTAGGAAGCCTCCCCGAGGTTCAAGCACATCTCTCATCGGACCAAGGTCCACCTTCACGTCGGTACGCTGACGATGCCCATCGGACCAAGGTCCACCTTCACGTCGGTACGCTGACGATGCTCATCGGACCAAGGTCCACCTTCACGTCGGTACGCTGACGATGCCCATCGGACCAAGGTCCACCTTCACGTTGGTTCGCTGACGACATTCATCGGGCCAAGGTCCCCCTTCACGTAGGTTTACCGGCACCGTCCCGAACTACGCAGACTTTCATTCCCTGCCACGGGGATACGTAGGAATCCCCTTCAAGGCTCAAGACCAACTTCACCGTCGCCCCTGCGATGGTCCTATTTCACTCCCCCTCCACTCCATTCATCCACCTATCACCCATCCCAATTCTCACCCGGACCATCATATCTCGGTGAGACCATGTTGGTACGCTCCTCTTCACAGCTGCCCATGGGCTGGCCCCGGTATCAGCATCCCTTAAAGGGGAATCCCTCAATCCGATATAACCTAGATAATGCTCTGGTTGGGTTGATCCGTCTCCGCTGGACGTTAAACTCATGGTGTACCCTGTGTTAAACACGGGAAGCTAAGGAAAACCTCAGATATGTGTCTATGACATATAATTCCCCGCGCTCGATGTGGGATGCCTCGGGATTCCACGCCCGCAAGAAGCCCTGTGACTAGGGATAACAGACAGACATGACAGGTTCCCCAGCATCCAGACATGCTACTGATGCCTCAACGTGACTACTCCCCCGACTGAAGGTTGCTGACCTGACCGGACCCTTTGGAATGTCCCGACAGAAGCAGTGTAATTAACCGGCGTCCATGGAAACATGGAACTGGGAAGAGTTTCACGAACTGCGTATTAAATCTATGAGGGAGACCCAGACTAGGTGACGAGTTCTGAGGAGGAATCCCCAGAAGGAAGAACCGACATCCCATCATCCTGTTTCGATCAAGGAGCAGACGTCCCTGAATAAGGAGTGAATGTCGCCCACCTTTGGAAAGCAGGAATGCGGGGCAACAAGCGTCGCGCGTCCTCCTCCGCGGGCGGACGGATGTGCGCGCCCCGTTGAAAGCGTCGGAAACAGAAATGGTGAACCCAACGTGAAATTATTCTCCTCAATATGGAGATTAGTAGCGTTCGAGACGCCAGTAGATTGACGTGTCACCGGATCCAGATATCCGGTGCCTGGTCCCGCCAAGCAAATAGCGGGCCTGTCGTGAAACTCACCGGAAGTCAGGACAGTAGAACGTGGGGCACTCCGTTCTGCAGTGTATTGCCGTGGATCCTTCTTACAGACGTGGAGAATGGAAGGACGCTGGGGCACTGGCTGTCAATCCTTTTCCTCTCGGTGCTGATGATTTGATCCCTTTGTTTCTCAGGAACCAGGTTGCTGTTACAGAGACGTGATCACCACCCGCTAGCCTACGCAGGGGCAGGGGAAACATCGCCACAGCCACCCCACATGGCGCTGTTACCGCCACGATGGATACCACATCACGGAATACGGGGTGCCCACGTCCCCTTTCCCCAACATAGTTCATCCAGCGAAGGGTGATCAACAACCTCGTGCGCAGGTACGAGGAGGAAGGGGTCATCCCAACTCGGGATATGGCCCTCCTGGACCTGGAGGCATCCAGGCCCCGCCGTCAATGCTGCCCTAACAGGCCGCGTAGGGAGCCCCTGCTTCCCACCCCAACGTTCAACCGTTTCGGGAGCCTGTCCCCGAAACGCCTTGACGAATCCTTGCCTTACGTTGAAGAGGCGAGCGCCGTCCGGATCAACCCGCTCAGGGTCCCGAACCAAGTGCTCCAGGAAAGATCTCCCGCCCGGCTGTGTCAGTGCCGCCGTCCGACTCTATAGGAAGAGCAGGCAGGCTAAGTCCCTGCACCACCTGCACCAGCTCGCCTGACCCGACGTCAGCGTCGGGCCCGGGCTGAGGACGCCCGCCCAGGTGCGTCAACGTTAACAGCTATAGTGGCCCGAGCCACCGCCGACGTGCATCATGGGGCCCCTTCATACGCTGAGCAGGGGCACTCCTTCACCCAACCAGGATCGAGACCCCAACCGCCCCACGGGTAGGCTGGGTTGACTCTCCGGGTTGCAGGCCCAAGTGGTGATCGCCGCGAACTAACCCGCGGTGATGTCACCCCGTACGGAGGTCCTCCCTGTACCACTACTCCACATAGCATGGGCCTTCCCCGCTCCGAAGTTCGTCATGGAGGTATGCCTCGTGCTACCCCCATCCCGAAGGAAGACCTGCCCCGCGGCAGTGACGCTCGGTGCGGAAACCTTTCCTGCGCCCACTATACAGGGTATGGAGTCCATCCTCCTGCCCCCGACCGCCGATCTGAAGGCACCGTCCATCTGTTCCTTCTCCAATGTGGGGGCCCTCCCTACTTCCTCTCTGCAACCAGCGAAGGTCCTCCTCTCCCCAGCAACTCAAGGAGTGAAGGTCAGCCTCGCTCTGCCTGCATCGACCATGGAGGTCCTCCCCATGCTCCTGCTGATTCCAACAGAGGCTCCGCCTACATGGGTGTTGTTCATGGAGGTCCTCCCCATGTACCCTTCTACATTTTCCCTGGTGCCCCTCGCACCTCGGCTATCTCGAGTGGGGGCCCTCTCCGCCACGGCGCCAGCACCACCCCGAGATTGCCTGATAGGGATCAACCCTGTCCCGAAGAGCCACCCCGGTGCAGGAGAGCGGGTCGTCGTCGCCACAAGAAGAATCCTGGGAAGGCCCGGGTGGAGATCAAACCTGCCCGCTTCTCCGGCTTTGAAGAAGAATGCGATTCAGCGATGGAACCTTCTCCCCGATCCTCCGTATCAAGGACTGGGGTAGGAACCAGACGCGTTAGCCTCATTCTACCGGAATTTGAGGTCCACTAGATTCCCATCTCTCTTCGCAGGTACATCCAGGAAGAAGAAATCTTGGGAATTCCGCAGGTCTCGACCGCGCAATCATAGCCTTTGTCACCAGAAGTGCCCTTTACCTCTACCAGAGATCACGGAGAGTTATTTTGGGGTCCAACGGCGGTAGAGCGACGACACGACCTGTCGTCGGTAGCCGCGACTCCTGTTCTGGAAGCTGTGGCTATCAGACCATCGTATCGTGACATCGTGGCCAGGTCACCTTACTCTTCGGAGGATGGCCTGGAATTCGGCGGCCAGTCAGCTCGTTCGCCGTATTCTCCGCCGCCGAGTTTTATATCCCAGAGGTCCGCCTCATTACCGCTACCGGTCCCTCATCCACCCCCGGTTAATGAGTGGGGCAACACAGGGCCAGGCCCTGAGTCCGAACCCAGGAGCTTCTGGAGTATTCTTGCAGCGGATTACTTCCCGAAGAAGTTCTGGCCGACGGCGATGCTGAATTTTCACGTACCAGAGTCTCTTACCCCGGAAGAAGTGGGGTGCTTTTGTCGAACCCTATGGGCAACACACTTCCGCCTTCGTTACGAATGGGTGGTGTACCCCAGAAGTCGAGAGCACTTCGAAGAAATCGACGAGCAGTGCCGCCTGATCGATGTGGCCGCACTCCTTGTGGCCCAGCACCCTGAGTCGCTAGGCCACCAGAGCACCCTTCAAAGGAAATGCATTCAGAGTTTTAAAGCACTCCACAGAATCGTCAGGGAAGCCACCCCCATGTGCAAGTCCGCTGTTGGGGACACTATGCGGCTCCCCTCTTCGACCCTATCCGACGGCAGCCCGATTCGCTATGCGACATCGAGGACATGCTCTCGAGAGGGGTCGCGGTCCACATGGCTGACATAGTGGACAAGGAAGACGATCTTGAATTCCTTGATGGAGACTTACCCCCCGAGGGCATACCGCCACTGCTAGACCCATCAGGGAGGGTTACCCGTCAGTAGAAGAACCTGCTAGGCCTCCCCGTACCCACCAAGTCGCTGGTACTCGTTCGAAACACCGGCAAGGGTAAGGAGCACGTCGGAACTGTCAAGAACTCTAACCCATCCGCCTCTGTAGAGAAAACGGACGAAGATCCCGAGAAGACCACGTTACGCCAGCAGCTTGCTGAGCAGAGGAGGCTGGTTGACGAACTCTTGGCTGAGCGCACCGCAGAGCGGCGACCCGACTATGGTGATCCCAGGTCGGGGCAGCAGGGGCAGGAACAATTTCCCCCCGGTGAGATGCCTCCGGGCAACCCTGATCATGCTACTGCCGCAGACAGGGCAGAAGTCGGAACGTATGCCAAGAGGGCGTGATACGTCTCGCCAAACCCCCCGAGCGACGGGGCAATCTGAAGAATCCAGTCCGGGTTCCCCGAGTCGCCCCACAGGTCGTTCCGCCAGTTGATCCAAAAGCGGCCGAAGAAGTCTACCGTGTTGAAGACCCTGGCAATGCACTTGTGGTTAGGGATCCCCGTCAAGACAGGGACCCCCACCCGAATGATCTTATTGCGGCGCTCACATCCCGCCTCGAAGCGTTGGAAACGCGGCAGGTAGCGGTCCCACCGGATGGCAAGCCGTATCCCACGTGGGTGGATGATATGCCCACACCTCCGGGTTTTGGGAACCCCACTTTCTCACCTTTCAACGGGACAGGGTACCCACCGTAGCACTTGGCTCATTTTTCTTCCAGGTGTGGCCCCATGCTGGGGACCCTGGCTCAGCAAGAATCCGCCAAGCTCCGATGTTTCGTACAGACATTGGAAGGTCCGGCATTCGTCTGGTACAGCCAGCTCCCTATCGGATCGGTGACCGGTTGGGAGGATCTTCGCCGGAAGTTCTTATACCAGTTCAGCTCCACCATGCGGAAGACCAGCATTGCAGACCTCTTCAAGTGCAAGCAAAGGCCTGATGAGCGGGTTGCAGATTTCATCGCCCGGTGGAAGGGACTTACGTATTCCCTCGATATTCCACTGACTCAGGAGAAATTACTGACGATGTGTGTGGGGAACGTCAAAACAGAGCTGGTACCCTCCCTAATCACCCAGAACTACCCTGGAGGGTTCAGAGATTTCTCAGATAAGGCTCAGCGCCTTGAGGAAGCCCTGCAACAGGCTAGTCAAGCACGTTTGTTTCCCCCCATGATCCCGGCCAGGAGGACCGCCAGGGATGAAACCGCTACGGTGGCCCAAGTAGAAGCCCCTAGGCAGCTGGAATTACTATCGGCGGCACCATCCCCGCAACCCCGCAGAGGTCCTCCACCTCAGGCACAAGTTCCTGCCCAGTAGCGACCGCCTCAGAACCAACAGGTTCTCCCGCGCAATGCGCCACCGCCACCTAGGCGAGACAATCAAGCACCGCCTCCTCGGCTGGCCCCTCCGACCCCTCATTAGGGCTAGGCCCCCAGGGCCCCCTATCTGGAAAGAAGGCACCAGACTTATTCGTTCAACGAAAATCAGGTCCCTGGCTACTTCCGAAGCGCTCTAGAGTAAGGGATTTTGCGCCTGCCCGAGTGCAGAAGGTCGGCAGAGGCGAATCTCACCGATCACCCCAACTACTGCCCTTATCATTGGATTCTGGGGCACACCCTCAAGCAATGTTATGTGTTTAAAGACTGGCTTCAAGACCAGGTCAACAACAACATAGTCAAGTTGGGCCCAGCACCAGCGCAAGTGGAGGGTGTATTTGCAGGGTCAGAGATCGGTAGCGACAGCGAAGGCGAGTGGCAGCAGGTTCCCAACCGCGGATCCCGGAAATACGATGACTGGATGGCTCGAAAAACCATCTTCTGTTCCAATGGTATCATCCGGGCGCGCCTGAAGCAGCCCGAACCTTCATAAGAAGTAGCTGGTACCCCCGCATCGTCTTCACAGTCGACCTCTTCCCAAAAGGGCAAGCAGCGGCGACGCAAGAAGAAGCAACGCACACCGTTGTTGTCGTCGTCATCCCACAATCTCGGCGACTTTATGCCCCCTGAAATGGGGATTCCTCCCAGAATCCGCCCAGTGGTGGATGAATCCTCGAGCGACAGCCAGGGGTACGCTTCGGTTAACACCGCAGAGCTGGTAAATCCCTATATGACTCCCGACGAGGGGGAGCGCCAGGCGAACCTCCCCAACGTTTCCAGCCGACGTCAACGTCAGTGGAATCGCAACCGCGCCGGTCATCGAGGTACGTTAGCAGACACTTTTGGCCAAGCCGTGCACGCTACTGAGACCAGACAGTAGGCTCAGTGTAGAGCTCAGCACGCGCAACCCCATCTAACGCTCTCGGCTCTACCTCCACCGTCGTTCATGCTACTAGATCAGGGAGAGCTGCCTCGTTCGTATCACAGTCAGTCTTGCCCGGCTACAGGCCAGCCTCCTCTATCCAATCCTAGTCCGGTGACTACTCTCCAGGCTTCTACTAGTAGGCAGTAAGATGTACCCAGTACTAGCCGATCGTCGGTTCAACCGGTAGGACCCGCTATGCCTCCAAATGCCGAACGACCTCCTGTAAGCAGAGGTTCACGTTTGGCACGAAAGTATGATGTACTGAAGCACCTGGCTGGCATTCCGGCAAGGCTTTCTATACTCGAGGCCCTTCGCCTGTCATCTGAAATGCGTGAGGCACTTGCTGAGGACCTAAGGAGCCCCCTCCAGTTTGAGACGGAGTTAGCAGCTGCAGAAGCCTTCCATACCAAGACGATTGAAAACGCCGAATGTCAGGTGGCTATCTCGTTCTCCGGTGAAGATGAGGACCCTCCTATACAGGGGCACATTCACCCGCTGTACATCACTGGCCACTTCAATGGTGTGGAAGTCCGCCGCTGCCTCGTTGACATGGGTTCTAGAATCAATCTAATTCCGACCCAGACGTTGCGAAATCTGGGTCTGTCTGAAGGTGATTTAACTCCCTCTAACCTCATAATCCAGGGGTACGACAGGACCGAGCAAACCCCAGTCAGCAAGATCCACCTGAAGACTCAGTTCAGTGGCTTAATTTCCAGCACCGAGTTCATGGTTGTCTCTCAGGACACCGCCTACAACGCGTTGATGGGTAGGCCATGGCTCCATCTGCATGTAGCGGTCCCTTCGTCGTATCACCAGTGCCTCAAATACTCGCTCAATAGTCGAGTAGGCATGCTCCAAGGAGACGCGTCCCCTTTCGCTTCTTGTGAGTCCCACTATCTGGATGTGGGTTATTACAAAAGTAAGGGTAAGCAAATCCTAGTAAGTGAGGATGAACCCGCCCCGGTCACAAGTGATCCCTGGGCAATCATGGATGAAGCCTATGTCCTCCTGATCCACCGATTGGAGTCCACGCTCCCCGACATGGGGCAATGTTTTGTTTTTTCGGGTACGCAAGGAAGGAATGTTCCCATGTCCAAGCGACGGTGGAAAATCACATCGTACTCCTACATCAACCAGGCTCAGGTCATCCTAGAACCTCCTACCCCTGTACGGTACCGGGATGTCATGCTTATGACAACGGCGGTGCGCCATATGTGTCTCTTTCGCTGGGCTGGAATTAACCGACTCAGGCCGACACGTCACCACTGCTTTGATATCATCAAACATGGCCCCTTAGGCCGAAGGCCAGATGGGATATGGTCGACTGCCTTCATTGTTATGGTCTCAATGGAAAGTGACTCTCCTGGTATGATGACCACTTCTACCCGAGCCGGCACCAGCTTCCCCTCAGGCTTTGATAGCCCAGAAGTACCTCCCGTCGCGGGAGATCCCCCCACGGGTGGGGAGGAAGACCTGGAGGATGCTCCCCCCGCCTTTGAAGAAGGCATCTCTACCACGGTCGATGAACTGGTACAGGTGAACCTTGGTAGCGAGGCAGATCCAAACCCACATTGATCAGTGCAGCCATGGACCCCTAGGTGTGGCAGTAGTACGTAGACTTCCTCAAACAGCACCATGATGTGTTTTCTTGGAGTTACAATGAGATGCCAGGACTAGATCCCCAGGTAGTTGTTCACCGTCTGGGCCTCCCGGCAAAACATCGTGGGTTTAAGCAGCCTCCCAGGAAGATGTACCCTTCTCATGGTGCTATGGTTGAGGCCGAAGTTGACAAGCTAATCAAAGACAACTTCGTTAAGGAGGTCCAGTACCCCAAGTGGCTTGCCAACATTGTGCCAGTTAGGAAGAAGAATGGGCAGATCAGAGTCTGCATCGACTTCCGCGATCTTAATCGTCATTGCCCAAAGGATGACTTCCCACTCCTGGTGACGGAGTTATTGATTGACGCCACGGCCGGGTTCCAAGCTCTTTCTTTTATGGATGGGTATTCCGGGTACAACCATATCCGGATGGCCCCCGAAGACGAGGATTTCACTGCCTTCAGGGCTCCCCAAGGTACCTTTTGCTACCAGGTTATGCCATTCGGTTTGAAAAATGCAGGTTCCACTTATCAGAGGGCCATGCATTGCATATTCAAGCCAATTCTCGGGACATTGGTGGAATGCTACGTGGATGACCTCGTAGTCAAATCATGTCAGCACTAGGACCATCTCAAAGACCTTGAGAAAGTGTTCAGTTTCCTCCGTTCCCGTCACCTGAAGATGAACCCGCTGAAGTGTGCCTTCGGGGTCACCTCCGGGATGTTTCTAGGCTTTGTTGTCAGATACCGAGGTATCGAGATCGACCCAGAGAAGATCAAGGCCATCATCCAAATGCCTCCCCCGAGCAACATTCGGGAGCTTCGAGGCCTTCAAGGCCACTTAGCCTATATACACCGATTCATCGCGAATCTGGCCGGCAAGTGTAAGCCATTTTCCCGGCTCATGAAGAAGGGCTCCGCCTACGAATGGGATGAGGAGTGTCGGACCGCCTTCGAGGAAATCAAGCAGTATCTGCTCCAACCTCCGGTCTTGATGTCGCCCGTCTCCGGAAAGCCGCTGGTCCTTTACGTGACTGCCCTGGAAAGATCCCTCGGTGCGCTGCTCGCCCAGAAGAATAACGAGGGTACTGAGAACATTCTCTACTATCTCAGCCACATGCTTCTCGATACAGAGGTCAGATACTCCCCTATCGAAAAGAGCTGCCTTGCGCTCGTCTTCGCCATGCAGAAGTTGCAACATTACCTGCATCACCATGAGGTGCAATTAGTCTCCCGGGTAGACCCACTGAAATACATCCTGAATCGCCCCATGCTGACTGGCTGACTAGCATGGTGGGCGGTGATTCTCCAGCAGTTTGATATCAGGTTCGTACCTCAGAAGGCCATTAAGGGACAGGTGTTGGCAGACTTTTTAGTTGCCCATCCAACCTCCGCGGATCAATCCCTGGACCTGGATTTCCCTGATGAGACGATCCTCTCAGTCGATCATGTTGTCCCGTGTTGGCAAATGCATTTCGACAGCACCTCTCGAAGCCCCACCGGTAGGAGGCTCAACGATCCCAAGCTCAACAGAGTGGGCCTGGGTATTGTCTTCATTACCCTGGCGCAGGTCGTCCTGCCATACTCGTTCCTGTTGTTAGAAGGCTGTACAAACAATGAGGCAGAGTACCAGGCTCTCATCACCAGCCTCGAGTTGGCCCTTGAGATCCATGTGCCCCATCTACATGTGAAGGGAGATTCCGAGCTGGTAATCAAACAGGTTAATGGTTACTACATCGTCAGGAAGCCGGAGCTTGCACCGTTGCTGGAGTACACCCTCCGCCTAATGGCCCAGTTCTCTTCTCGAACAGAGGTTACCCATATCCCACGGTCACAGAACGGCTAAGCAGACACCTTGGATGGCTTAGCCGCGTCGCTCGCAGAACCCGAGCAAGATTATTTGATCATACATGTGGCACACCGGAGATTCATTGCCCCCGTCACCCAAGAGGACAATGATGGCCTGTGGGTAAGTCATCTCACTGCCGGACCCTCCACGTCAGGGGTCCCAGGTTCGTCAAACGCAGTGGTTGAAGCCACTCCCAACTGAAGGGCACCTTTTGTCGAGTATCTCCAAAATGGTCGCCTCCCGGACGACCGGGCTGAGCGCAAGCGAATTCGACGTCGCGCGCTGCAATTTACCCTCCAGAGCAGCCCAAGTCTTGAACAGATCCTTTATAAGAGGAGTTTCGATGGTTTCCTCCTCCGTTGCATCCAAGGAGTAGAGATACCTCAAGTTATGCAAGAGGTTCATGCCGGTTCATGTGGCGCCCATCAAGCTGGGCCAAAACTGTCCCATCAAATCCGGAGGTTAGGGTACTTTTGGCCCTCTATGATCCACGATTGTATTGGGTATGCCAAGAGATTCCATGTGTGCCAAGTTCACGCCAACTTCCTGCATCGGCCACCGGAGCCCCTCCACCCACCAAGTACTCTTGGCCATTTGCGGTATGGGGACTTGATGTAGTGGGACTGTATCCACCGGCAACAGCCCACCAGTGTAGGTTCATCCTGACTGCTATAGATTTCTTCTCCAAGTGGGCAGAGGCAGTTCTGCTCAAAGAGGTCAAGGCCCATTCCATCGTTTACTTTGTGAGCTCCAACATTATCCACTGGTTTGGGGTCCCTCACGCCGTCCTCACCGATAACGGCACCAACTTCCGAGTGGCTGAACTAAAGAAATTGTACGCCAAGTACGACATCCGGTCGAACCATACCTCCCGCTACTACGCGCAAACAAATGGATAGATCGAGGCATTCAACAAAACCCTCTCTAACATTCTGCAGAAGATGGTTGGTCAGAACAAGAAAAGTTGGCCGGAAAAGCTCCCCAATGCCCTCTGGGCTTACCGGATGATGACTCGCAACTCTACCCAGGTGACCCCATATTCCCTGGTGTATGGAGCTGAGGTCGTCCTACCCATTGAGATCCAACTGCCATCATTACGCACTGCAGTTTATGATCACCAGACATCAGATAAGGTAGCCGAGATCCATCTAGACGAATTAGAAGCACTGGATGAGAACCGGCTTCGTGCCCTGCACAATCTGTAAAGGCATCAGGATAAGATAGCTAGGGCCTTCAACAAGAAGGTTCGTCTCCGTTCTTTCCTACAAGGCGACCTAGTACTGGCCCTTCGAGCACCAATGATTCCCGGTAGGAAACCGCCCAAATTAGAACCCAAATGGGAAGGGCCTTGTATCATCCATAAGGTTTACCCCAATGGAGAATACTCCTTGGTGACCACGGATGGAGAGCGATAACCCCTCCAACCAATGCCAAATTCCTCAAGCAATACTTTGCCTAGGGCAAAAGGGTCCTACACAACCCTAAACTACAAAATGGTCCCACATGACCTTAAACAGCACGTTAAGGTCCTGCACGACCTTAAACTGCATCTTCGTCCTGCAAGACGATAAACTGAAAAATGGTCTGAGCTCTATGACTTTAAACTAAGATCTCCCCCCGTCCTTACTGCAAGACGTTAAATTGCATGCCAGTCAGGCCTTCCTGACCAAGGCTCAGCCTCAGGCCCCTTGGCCTCCTTGGGCCCCAAGCCCCCCCCCCCCCCCCCCCCCCGTCCTTACTACAAGACGTTAAACTGCAAGCCAGTCAGGCCTTCCTGACCAAGGCTCAGCCTCAGGCCCCTTGGCCTCCTTGGGCCCCAATCCCCCCCTCCCCCCCCCCCCCCCTCTGTCCTTACTGCAAGACGTTAAACTACAAGCCAGTCAGGCCTTCCTAACCAAGGCTCAGCCTCAGGCCCCTTGGCCTCCTTGGGCCCCAAGGCCCCCCCGTCCTTACTGCAAGACGTTAAATTGAAAGCCGGTCAGGCCTTCCTGACCAAGGCTCAGCCTCATCCCCCTTGGCCTCCTCGGGCCCCTGGCCCCCCGTCTTCACCGCGAGACGTTAAACCGCAAGCTGGTTTTCCCCGACTTACCCTCTTGCGGGATTGTACGGTATGGTATGGTATTATGTCCTCATTCACGTCGGATTACTCGATGTACAGTACATATCCCCAAATGAGATGCTCCTCGTCCCGCATGATGTTAAACTGCATTTCAAGAACTATGTGTGGCTTGATTCCCGTCTTCATGGGATACGTAGGAATGCTCGGACGCCTCGTCTTGAGCCCAGCCCCAAGGTTTTCTCTTCCACTATCCCCCCTGGGAATAGTTTCCTTGGAGGATCTTTGTGTAGAAGGGAGTAGTCTTTCTTGGCCCCACTCATGCAACCCCGCTCACACAAGGATTGTAAGGGTCTCACCATGTGCCCACTCCCGTTCTTCTATCCTCCCACGTCCTCACCGCACGACGCTATACTGCATGGCCTTTAAGAACTACGTATGGCTTGATTCTCATCCTCGTGAAATACGTAGGAACGCCCAGGAATTTCATCCATTGTCCCAGCCCAAAATCCAAAATCTGCCCCTCGGGTCAAGACATGGCAGGGTGCACACTTTTTCCCCAACTCACATCGAGCAAGCCTCGACCCGGCTGCACATCCCCCCTGGAGATGTTTGCCTCTTTCATGGATGGATACAGCTATGCTTCACCCACTCTTTGACTGGGATTCCATCATTTTTGCACACCCATAGGGACCCCCAAGAACGGCCTGGATACTACGCCCAAGGGCTCTCCTACCGATTCGGGCCAGTGCCCCCGAGGGTTTTCAAGCAACAAGCATATACAAGTCCCGCATTGTGAATTTAGTCAGTGGTCGACGCTCATTTGTTGCTCCCATATCGGGTCACCATAGGAACGCTGTGTTTTGAACATGGTCAATAGTGTCCTGGATCTTCGGGTCCATCCCGAGATGTCCCAGACATTGAGTGCAGTGATTTGTTTTGCCCCATCCCGAAGTGACAAACTTCCCCCTGGGTGGTGCTAGCAATTGGGCCCACGACCCTGATTCCCCATAGGGGTGTACGGTGTGGTGTAGGACTACGTCCTCATTCACGTCGGGATCATGTACCATGCCATACGCCTTCCTTTACGAGGCCCAGCCTCAGGCCCCTTGGCCTTCTCGGGTCCCCGACCCCCGTCCTCATGTAAGACGTTAAACTACAAACCAGTCAGGCCTTCCTGACTGATGCCTAACCATAGGCCCCTTGGCCTTCTCGGGCCCCCCGGCCCAGGTCCCCTCTTACCCAGGTTGTACGGTGTGGTGTAGGACTACGTCCTCATTCACGTCGAGATCATGTACCATGTCGTACGCCTCCTCTTTTGAGGACCAGCCTCAGGCCCCTTGGCCTTCTCGAGTCCCCGACCCTCATCCTCATTGCAAGACGTTAAACTGCAAGCAGGTCAGGCCTTCCTGACCAATGCCTAACCATCAGGCCCCTTGGCCTTTCTGGGCCACAGCCCAGGTCCTCCCTTATAGGAGTGTATGGTGTGGCGTGAGGTTATTTTCTCATTCATGTTGATCTTGTAATGACCACTCCATGTACCTCTCCCTCCTGAGCTGTTTCTTCGATCCCTTTTCAGCAGTTCACCGATGTGCCTAAGAGTACTCTGGCTTATTACCTGAAATTCCAAGCTTTAATCGGACATGTCTGCACCCTCTTTCCAGGCATTGTGTATCCCTGCATCAGGGCTTTCATCATCTTTCACACCCGGAGGGACCCCCAAGAACAGCCTGGATACTACGCCCAAGGGCTCTCCTGCCGTTACGGGCCAACGCCCCTGAGGGTTTTGGACAACAAATCGATAAAATCCCGCGTTGCGAATATGGTCAGCGGTCGATGCTCGTTTGTTGTTCCCACCTCAGGCTAACGAGATATGGATGCTGCATCTCCACCATGGTTAATAGTTTTCCTCTATCGCCACGCCAACCCATTAGGTCTAAAATGTCGGGTGCACAATTCACACCCTTCATTACTTCACCGTGTCCAAGTGGAGTCTCGGAACTTTTGGTACTTTTCCTCCATGCACGTCCACGCGTTGGGGGAACAAGCCATGTCAAAGGTTTCCTTAGGGGCTCTACCAACTCCCGTTTGACTCGCCCCAAGTATTTCAATGAGGATACCCCCCTTGTTTCCCACACCGAGTTTAACTCACGTGGGCTTAGGAATCGGGTTGACATCTATGCTTACTCGAGAAGTTGTCACCATTCACGGTCCGAGCTATAATACCATAAACTAAGATTCTCATCTGGAACTACGTTCAGCTTGATTCCTATCTTGATAGGATACATAGGAATGCCCAGACCCCTTGTCTTTGGGTCCATCTTGAGTTCAGCAAATTCACCTCTCTGGTCCTGCCTTCAGGACCCCGACTACGGGACCGCGTGGAATAGTACGGGATTATGTCCTCATTCACGTCGGGTTTGTAATGGATGCACCACGCGCACCCCCGTTCTGAGGGTTATCCCTCCTATTCCTTGTCCAATATGACATTAAAAGGCACCCTTCAGAACTACGTGTGGCTTGATTCCCATCTTCATGGGATACGTAGGACCACCCAGATGCCCTGTCTTTGGGTACAGCCCATTTAGGGAACCAGTCTCTCTCCCTGTTTCACCTCTTACCTCTATATAGGCCCCTTGGCCTAAGGTCTCCCTCTCCGATTGGCGTATAGTTTCATGTGGGATCATGTCTCCGTCAATTGTGTTTTATAACACTGTGCACATTTCCCTCCTAGCATCATCTCTGCTACGTCTGCGATGCATGATGATAAAATGAATGCTTGGTCCTATCATACGACCCTAAACTATGACATTATCATCCTGGCCTCATGACGAAAAATAGCACTGCATTGTGGTGACCTCGTTGTAGAGGACATCACGTTGGGTATTGGTCATGTGCCATGCCATTTGTCAATGCCCATCACGGCTTGATCCTTGTGGCGACACCACATCCTACTATTCTAGGCCTGTCTCTTCACAAAAAAAACCATTCACCTTAAAGAACAAACTAGATTCATCAAATTCTGCTTCTTTTAGTGCAAGGGTCACGCCCGCACTCCCCTTTTCCCCCGGCACTGGTATCTTACCATGTCACCTTTCAGATCTACGTATTGCTTGATTCTCATCCTTATGAGATACGTAGGAGCTCCTGGGCACTTCCCCGCGGGCCCAGCCTAACTTGTGTGTTCGGTCCCTCGACTCAAGCATTTCCCCAGAGAACGCATGGTAAGTAGGGCTTAGGTCCTCCATCACGTCGGGTCTTGATGCCATGCGTCCCCTACTCCTTTTACCCATTTATGGTCTAAGGTCCATCAAGAACTACGTGAGGATTGATTCTCATCCTTATGAGATATGTAGGAGCACTCGGACACTTCCCCCCGGGCCCGGCCTAACTTTCTCTTTTGGTCCCTTGACCTAAAGCCTCTCCCAAGGAGGTCGTGCGATGTGATATGGGATTACGTCCTCATTCACATCAGGTTGTTCATCGCACCATGTGCCTTTTATGTCTCCTCCCATCATGATCCGAATTCTACGACCCTAAACTAAGATCTCCCTATGGGAAAGGAATCTGCTCCCTCTATCTAATACGTCTCATTGCCGTATTCAGATGTGTTTTGACAAAGAGCCCGAAGTGTGGGATTTTCACAGGGACATTCCCCTCGTCCCATGACCAAGCTTTGTGAGCTTGCTATTTGGATCCTCATCCTCTTCTACATCCAAAAGAACCCTCGGACGACATGGATACTAGGATTAAGGGCTCTCTATGAATGTTGGACCTAGGGGCCCTCCAATCGTTTCGGGCCAACGTCCCTACGGATATTTGACAACATTTGTGACATGGTCCCGTGTTTCGAACATGGTCAACGGTCAACCCTCATTTGTTTGTCCCCATTCTAGGCTAACGCGACAGGATGTTGTGTTACGAACATGGTCAGCAGTTATCCTCCATCTTCACGCCGCCATCATCGTGATCTGAATCTCGAGCGCCATGATTCACACATTTCCACTTCCTCATGTTCAAGTGGAATTCCATCATACTCGGCTCTTTATCTTCACGCATCTAGGTGCACTAAATGATCGTGTTAGTGTCATTGAGCCGGTATTCACCGAGCGTCCCTTTGCCCTAACCTGCCCCTTTCTGTGTCGGGAAATTCCCACCACTACTGCTTGTTTCCCACACTGAGCACGACTCACGTGGGATTAGTAGTTTTGGAAGGATGTGTACTAACACAGTCATACTGCTCCTCATCCTGCATGATGTTAAATTGTGCTTCCAGAACTACGTATGGCTTGATTCCCATCTTCATGGGGTACGTAGGAATGCCCGGCCACTCTGCTTCGGGCCCAGCTTAATCCTCACTCTTGGTCCCTCAACCTGAAGAGTTTCCTCCAGGAGCACGTGGTGTGATTTGGACTCCAAGTCCTCATTCACGTCGGTTTCATATCTACCGCACCACACGTTCCCTGGGATCTTTCCTTTTATTCCACGTCCTATTGTATGACGTTAAACTACTGGAGTTCATGTGTCCTCAACGCACGGCACTAAACTGCGGTTCTACCCTGAACAAGTTCAGGATTCCCCAAGATCCCATTGGGAAGTGACAGATCCCCTCACCAGAGAGGCCCTGTCTGAAAGAAGGAATGATCCATGATCAAAACAATGCACCCATATGGTGTACTCCCACCACGGTGGTGTAACTACCTAAGTGTTGGATTCTGTTCGGACAAACCATCACTCCATATTCCACGCTTTGCGTGCCCCATATTCGGACCCTTGTCCCCTTTCATGTCTGAAGGGACCCCCTAACGGCCTGGTCTCATGCCGCATCGGCTCACCTACCGTCCTGGGCCAATGTTCCGGAAGACGGGTCATGTCTGGAAGGACCCCCTAACAGCATGGATGTCGACCTATGGTCCGCCCACTGTCATGGGCCAATGTCCCGAAGGATTGATCGACAACACTTGTGACATGGTCCCGTGTTTCGATCATGGTCAACGGTCGACCCTCATTTGTTGTCCCCATTACAGGCTAACTCAGTAAGGATACCGCTTCTCCTCCAAGGTTAACGGTTGTCCCTTATTGTCACGCCATCCCCACAGTGTTCCGAATCTTGTGTATCATGATTCACACTTCCCATTTTCATTTGTTTGGACCAATCTCGGCACCCCTGGAGTTGCACCGTTCGTGCATAAGAGCACGCTGAAGAAATGGTAATTTGGATATCCTGAAAGTTCCTTCTCCAATCAAGCCTCTCCCGTCTTTCAGAAATCCGGACTGGTAATCCGAATCCCGGATGCCCGGAGCATGATCCCCACTCCTATGTTAGGTGGGATGAGAGGGCAACTATCTCATATTTCTCACATCGGGCTCGACCCACGTGGGATTGGGGAATTGTCACTGAACGTCCCACAAACATTGTAGGGATGTAACAAGGAAATTATAACAGTGGAAATCGTGCGCGCTACGGCATTCAAAACAAAGAAGAAAGAAGAAATTGAAGCACGAAAGTACCAATAAAAAGTTTTTGGGTTTGTTACAATACCCGGGGGTCGAATCCCCCCATGGACAGGTTGACCCCATCAAAAGAGCGTTGCAGCTCCGCCACTTGTTGGCTTGTGGCATCCAAGGATTGCTGCCGCTGACTTAGCTCCCGCTCCTCCTCAGCAGCGGCGGGGCGCAGTCCGTCAGTCTTGGCTTTGGCCCTCTCTATTCTAGCTTGAACGGCAGCCATCTTTCCAGAGGTCTACCTCATATGCTCTTCTGCCTCTGCCAGCTGGGCCTTCAACCGTGAGACCAGCTCAAATTGTGCATTGAGAGAGGCTGAAAGCTCATCTGCCTGGGTCTGCATCTGTTGAACCTCGCCTTCAGCCTCCTGGAGCTTATTGATGTTGGTCACCTTCCTCCGCTGCCAGCCCACGCTGATCCCACGATCATGCTCCCGGATCTTCTCAGCCATAAGATCTCGGATGAGTGCATGAGGACGTTGGGCATCCACTCCCCCAGCACACATTTTGTGCAACCGCGAGTGGATTCTATCCATTTCGGCCAGCCATTGCGGTTGGGAAGTGTCCTTGATAAAGCATGTAATCAGCTTCCACGACCGGCGGTGGACTATGCTGCCGTCTTCCTCGTCGGAGGTCGTTTCGTCCCAGTCCGCGCGATTGGCAGGCTCGTACGCGGGATACGCCTGCAAGAAATACTCGGCAGGATCTACATCTGGTGTTGAATCCAGTACGACACCTGGCGCCGAAGCAGGCGCGACAGGACTGGGACCGACCGTTTGATCCTCTTCCTCGGATTCCACCTCTATGACTTCGGGTACGGCCCTGCTGGTGGTCTCTCCAGTGATGATGTGCGTCGCAGCTTGAGGAGATGGGGGTACTATCGCCACCATCACCGGCATGCCCCTAGGAGGGACGCCACCAGACATCCCGACCAGTCTTGCTGCAGCAGCCCACACCAGTCAGAGAACTGTACGACAGAGAGGGACATAAACGTTAGTTGGCAGGCATAGTCTACATATGATGATAGGGGAACCGGTAAAGGAGACTTACGGAGATCGACCTCCTGGCGCTGCTCTTGAGCCGGTACTAACGGGACCCCGAGGCGAGGCCCTCCGTATACTGTTGGAAGGTCTGGAGATTCCAGAGGAGCCACCTCAGGTGCTCTGGTCCCACCAGACGTGGAACTGGACGCAGCCATAGGCGCAGGTTCTGAAGGTCCTGCATCATCACCCGCTAAGGAGCAAGAACAAGGCCTGCGAACAAGTTCCTCCTGCATGGCTCAAACAACAGTGAGAAGTCCATAGTGACCCAAGAACAGATCGTAAGGAAAGAAGTTCGGAATGCTACCTCGAGAACCTCCGCGAAATTGTCGGAATCTGAGCCCTGATCTCCAACCTTGCCCTCCTCCAACGGGCTCCCTCCTCTAGCCTCATCCTCCCGAGAGGAGTCCTCTAATTCTTCCGGCAGGGGGGAGCACTCCCTCAGATCGGCAGCCGATAACTCTGGGGGTACCGTCTGATTCAATAGTACCCTCACCTGGTCTGTCATTGGGTGAGGGACACCACTGGAGTGGACGTAATCCTCCAGATCGTCTTGGTACTGTTCTTCCTCCACCGGAGACGCCATGAATCCAGCCCGAACTGGGCCTATGCCCGGCAATTCCATCCCGAGGTGATTCAAGTGTGCCCATATCTCGGGTGGGATGAGGAATTTTCGGTTAACATCCCAAATGTCCCAGGCTTCCAGGAATACAGCATCCTCTGCCATGTCGATATGATGCAGCCGCTTCCCTGGAGCCTGAGTGGATATCCTACGAAATCCCCTCGGTGGTCGCCCCTCCAGATGGTCGTGCTCTTCCGGAATCACCGGATCCACCGCTGCTGCCATACCCTCGGCCGGTGCGGGTCTCGCAGCCATGGCAGCCCCGCTACCGCGAGCGGCCCTAGCTGCCCTCCGACCCCGACCTCGAGATAGAGGAGGCCCACCATCACCAACCCGAATAGTTGGTTGCTTCAGCATCTCCCCTGGGTAAGCAGCCTCCCAACTGATGGAATACTACCTCACCAATCTGAAAGCGGCGGTGGATGGAGGCAATGTAATCTGCATCTTCCCATCTTCCCTTGTGAACATGAGCCACGGTTTCCTCATCACACACGGGTGCTCCTTATGACGCACCTCCCAGTAGACCTACGGGTTCATCCGCTGGAGGCACCGGAACTGCCTCGCAAACCGATGCGGGGTGTACGGTTCGCAGAGCGGCTCACGATCTATTCATGCCACCAAAACTCCACCTTGAAAGGCCAGGAGGTAAGCCTGATGTTCTTCCGTTCCCCGCCCGTCATCAGTAAGTATCCCCGTCGGCAAGGGGAAGGGGTGGAAATTAAACTCATCTGCCCTCCACACCCGATTTAGCACCATCGAAACGGCTAGTTTGAACGGGAAGCTCCCGACCGCGTTCAGGATGGAGGGGCGGAATTTCGATCCCAGTGGCGAAATGGGGTTTGGATACTCGTAAATCTACCTGATATGTGCTGAGATCCACCCATACAGGAGGTGTAAGGGCCCACATATCCTTGGCAGCTTCTTGCCCTCGCTAATGTGCCGCAGCATTCTGTACAGTTTGGTGAGTATCGGAATCCCCAGATTGATCTGCTGCCCCATGGCCAACATCGACGCCATAATAAACAAACTGGGTCGTACCCCCATGCTTGTATCCCTCACTGGTAGGATCCAACCATAGATGAGAGCCGCGATGAATGCCACAAGCCTGACTATCGGCCATTGTTCAGTGATGACACTGAAACCCCAAGTCTTCCATTGGATGTCCTCCAAGACCCGCCAATAAGAGTGCCCCTTGCCCCATTGGGCCGCCCTCAGACAAGTTCGAGGCCTCGTAGGGAACTCTCGATTCTCTGGAAAATTCAGGAAGCATTTGAACCATCTCCTAAAGTGGACATCCCTCATTGCCTCCTTGTCCTCTCCAGGGACGGGTGCCATCATCGCTGATGCCAGTTGCGGCATTTGCTCGGTATCCTCCCACGCGCTGATGACGGGGAGGAACTCGTCATACATGGCCCCCAAGATCGGAACCCCAGAAATCTGGTGGACATCTCACAGGCTGATTCCCACCTCCCCGTGATGCAGGTGAAAGGTATTGATCCTAGACGACCATCTGCTCAGCAGTTCTGGCATCAGTTGCTTTGGTTGGTAAATGTGGAATTGGGAGTCCCATGCCGCCTCATACAACCTCACTCTCCTCAGCTCGGCCCCGAACTCCTTGCATGAGGCGCCTACCCAGTAGGCCCAGGCCTAGTCATCAGTAAAGTTGCCGCCCTGGCGCAGGTCCCACTCATCAGACCATCCCTTCTTTGAATCATGCAAAGCCGCCTTCAACATGGTGCGGTAGAGGGGAGGGGATGTCTTCAGTTGCAGTGGCTTCCCGTCAATATCGTTCAAATGGTTGTAGAGACAGTCAGCGGTGATGGGTGTGAATTCCTCCCGCGCATGACCATCGGCTACCCTGAACCATTGGTGCTGGCATGGTGTGCTCTTGAACCAGTAAGCTGGTTCATCCCTACTCGCCTCCGGGATGAAGACGTCATCCCTCAACTCGAAGCCGTACAATGGCAGTTTCTTGCACTGCGGATAATCCTTTTGACCCTCCGATTGCAGATCTGTCAAAGAAACGTGGTCCGAATGGCTTCAGACCATCTCCCCAAGGCCCGGATGGTTGTCCATCTCATCCTGACGAGCAGCATCTGCAAGCACCCCCAATACAGCCTCTTGATGGGCCATTTCGATTCTGGCCCTCAGAAAAGAATTTTTTCAGCTGGATCACGAAGATAGACCGCGAAGATGAATCGCGAAGCCGGATCGTGAAGATCAGTCGTGAGACCAAGCCGCGAAGTCTGGCCGAGGCCGACAAGCAGAATTTCGCTTGGCGCGGACGCGGGGTCGGAGACCCGCGGTTCGCCGCGAAGCTCGATTCACGGAGGGCTGTCGCGGAGTACGCGGAGCTTCGCGAAGTCGAGAGCACAAAAAGACAAGGAAGTCACGTGAAGACAAAAGAAGTCGACCCCCCTATTTATAGGCGGCGACCCCAGAGCATCGTGGCGCGCCTCACCTGCGCGGAGCATCGCGGCGCGTCCGGATCCGTGGCCCCGGTGAGCACTGCGGGCCCCCTTCGCGAAGTCGCATCGCGAACCACCGACAATTTTGGCGATTTTCCCTCAGACTTCGACCCTTCGCCCTCCGCGGCTCCAAGTCTGAGGGGGGGAATTTGTTGGCGCCAAAATATTGCACGAAAGGGAGGGAGGAAAAAGAAGGCCGGCGCGCTACATCGCGAAGCACCGACGCGAAGCACCGATGCGAAGCACCGACGTGAAGCGCCCCGAACATCGCGGCCTCACGAAGCTCCAGAGGCGGTAATCCTCCGCGAACGCATTTGACGTTTGGGAGCCCGCCGTGAAGCTCTAGAGGCGGTAACCCTCCGCGAACGCATTTGACGTTCGGGAGCCCGCCGCGATGCTCCAGAGGCGGTAATTCTCCGCGAACGCATTTGACGTTCGCGAGCCCGCCGCGAAGCTCCATAGGCGGTAACCCTCCGTGGACGACGTTGACGTTCGCGAGCGCGCCGCGAAGCACCTGAGGCGGCGCGCGAGTTCTTCTTCGCGGCGCCCCTTCCCTATAAATACTGGACTCCCCCTGAGTCCCAGGGATGGACAATCCGACCTGTCTGCTTCTCCTCTCCCGAATCACAAAGCACTCTTTGCCCCAAGAATCATGATCTTCGTGAGGTACTTCTACTTCGCGAGACGCCTTTTCTTTGTCTCGTTTTGAGCCCCTCTTCCGAGAGGGATGCCCTTCGCGAAGCTCAAGGGCATTCGCGAAGGAAGGGGATTCCCAAGGGAACCCGGGCAGCCGCGGAGCGTTTATGCTTCGTGAAACACCCAACTTGTGCTAGTGATCCCTATGATAAGACAGGATCGCTACACATCGCGAAGCACACTGCTTCGCAAGACCCTGCTTCACGAGTCACCCCTTCTTCGCGAGGCAGTGCTCCGCGAACACTGTTCCACTTCACGAAGCACCTTCCACTCACACTTATGCCCCATGCTAAGGCCAAGGCACTCCACTTCACGAAGCACACTCCTTTGCTTAGCAATTCCTCTTCCTATGCGACCCTCTAGGTTTGCACGATGTGATTTCAAAGTCCCATGGGCAATACCACTCGTAGCGTTGCTTCGCCTAATGATTCTTCGCATAGGCACGCTAACGGCTATTGCTTCTTCACATAGCCACGCTAACGTGGACCCCTTGATGGTTCGTTCCACAACCCCCCTTGACCATGGCCTTACTTGTACCTTCCCTTCCCCAAGGACCAGAGGGTACCGGTTATGTAAGTCCTAGGGGTGCGGAGTGAACTCACCTCGTCCGAGCTGCAGGATGTTAAACTGCCAAGCACCACGTCCTCAACACATGACGTTAAACTGTGACCCAACCTCGTGCCTCTCATGAAGGGTCCCCCCAGCTCGAACATTCTTTACACCACTCATCTCCACAGGAATGGAATTACCCATCCACAAGGGATGATATCCTCCTTATTGGAGTGGCGTATGTTCATAGGAGAAGGGTGACCCTGGTTCCCCCAACGGATGGCTGCACCTCTGCATCTCCGTACTTCCCCGCTACCAAGGTCAGTGGAGGGCGTGATTGGGAACGAGGCACCTCCCATCATTGTTCCCAAATCCCTCTTTCGCTGCGTTTTGTCGCACTTTGGTCCTCCATCCTGGAGTAAGTCCCAGCATAATGGTCAGCCTAACGCGTAAGCCCCTCTTTGCTTCTCACGGATGCATCCTTCGCGTCGTGATCGTCAGGTCCTTGCAACCTCTTGTTTCTCACACCGAGCATGACTCACGTGGGCTTAGAGTGAGCACCGACCCTAACCCCCACCCAAAGAGAACTACGAGGACTTTGATCCATGTCAAGGCATGGTACGTAGGAAGCCTCCATGAGGTTCAAGCCACATTGCTCGGTCGTTCGTTCACGTCGAGTTCACCCTCGTCCAGCATGACGTTAAACTGCACGCCCCGTCCCGCATGACGTTAAACTGCATGCCCTCATCCAGCATGACGTTAAACTGTATGCCCTCCTCGTCCCTCATGACATTAAACTGCACACTCATTCCCACCTGAACTACAAGGTCTTTGATCTATGTCAAGGCATGGTACGTAGGAAGCCTTCCCGAGGTTCAAGCCCACCACTCAGTGGACAAAGGTCCACCTTCACATCGGTTCGCCGACAAAGCCCCAAATGAACTACGAGGTATTTGATCCATGTCAAGGCATGGTATGTAGGAAGACTTCCTGAGATTCAAGCCCACCCATCATCATTCACGTCGGTTCACCCCCGTCCCGCATGACGTTAAACTGTATTCCACAACCCGAACTACGAGGACTTTGATCCGTGTCAAGGCATGGTACGTAGGAAGCCTTCCCGAGGTTCAAGACCATCAATCATCGGACCAAGGTCCCTCATTTACGTTGGTCCGCCGACACCCACCGCCCATCGTTTATTCATGTCAGGGTTCACTACCGTCCCGCATGACGTTAAACTGTGTTCCATCAATCCTTTGAACTATGAGGACTTTGATCCATGTAAAGGCATGGTACATAGGAAACCTTCCCAAGGTTCAAGCCCACCACTAGTGGACCCACGGGTCTACCTTCACATCGGTTCACCGATGAAACCCTTTGAACTACGAGGTCTTTGATCCATGTCAAGGCATGGTACGTAGGAAGCCTCCCCGAGGTTCAAGCCCATCTCTCATCGGACCAAGGTCCACCTTCACGTCGGTACGCTGATGATGCCCATCGGACCAAGGTCCACCTTCACGTCGGTACGCTGATGATGCCCATCGGACCAAGGTCCACCTTCATGTTGGTACGCTGATGATGCCTATCGGACCAAGGTCCACCTTCACGTTGGTTCGCTGACGACATTCATTGGGCCAAGGTCCCCCTTCACGTCGGTTTACCGGCACCATCCCGAACTACGCGGACTTTGATTCACTGCCACAGGGATACGTAGGAAGCCCCTTCAAGGCTCAAGCCCAACTTCACCATTGCCCCTGCGATGGTCCCATTTCACTCCCCCTCCACTCCATTCATCCACCTATCACCCATCCCGATTCTCGCCCGGACCGTCATATCTCGGTGAGACCATGTCGGTACGATCCTCTTCACAGCCGCCCATGGGCTGGCCCCGGTATCGGCATCCCTTCAAGGGGAATCCCTCAATCCGATCTATCCTAGCAAATTCTCCGGTTCGGTTGATCCGTCTCCGCTGGACGTTAAACTTACGGCGTACCCTGTGTTAAACACGGGAAGCTGAGGAAAACCTCAAATATGTGTCTATGGCATATAATTCCCCGCGCTTGATGTGGGATGCCTCGGGCTTCCACGCCCTCGAGAAGCCCTGTGACCAGGGATAACAGACAGACATGCCAGGTTCCCCAGCATCCAGACATGCTACTGATGCGTCAACGTGACTACTCCCCCGACTGAAGGTTGCTGCCCTGACCGGACCCTTTGGAATGTCCCGAAAGAAGCAATGTAATTAACTGACGTCCATGGAAACATGGCACTGGGAAGAGTTTCACGAACTACATATTAAATCTATGAGGGAGACCCGGACTAGGTGACGAGTTCTAAGGAGGAATCCCCAGAAGGAAGAACCGACATCCCATCATCCCATTTCGATCAAGGAGAAGACGTCCCTGAATAAGGAGTGAATGACGCCCACCTTTGGAAAGCGGGAATGCGGGGCAACAAGCGCCGTGCGTCCTCCTCCACGGGTGGACGGATGCGCGTGCCCCGGCAAAAGCGTCGGAAACAGAAATCATGTAAAGATCGCCCCCAGAATAATGGAAGGAACAAAATGCTAATATTTAAAGGGTGAAATGTTGTTATTATATGATCATATAAGGTATTAAAAACATGAATATGTGCATGTAAGATCTTAATAAAACTATTATAAACATTATAAAAATGTTTAAAACGAGTTTTAAGTATAAAAAACATTTGTTAAAGAAAATTCGAAACTCAATTTCCATTAGTTGGGTTAACCTTCTACCACATTATTTATGTTGTGATAATATGGTTTGTGTGATGATTTTTGTGTATAATTTTCAAATTTTTTATTTACAATTTCTATACATAATAAATCCACTATATTTAGTATATATTCAATTAAATAATATTTATGAGGGGATTTTATTTTCAAATCACCTTTTAATATTTTGTTTTTCAAAAATCAAAAGCAATGTTTTTATTAAATTATTCATGTTTTATGATTATGTTATATTTTTTGGGAATTTGTTTTAATTATGGGTGGTACCAATATCTACCTCAAATTTAATGGGTGTGTATGTTGGAGTTCAGATGTATTGTTACTTTAAGTGTAACTGTGATGGTTACCCAAATTATAATGTATCCATGAGGGTTAAAAATTATAAGGTAACCAAGATGGTTAGAAGATTATGTACGAAATTATACAAGGTAACTTTATGGTTCTATTTATGTTCATTATGTTATTTTGGGTAATATCTAGTTTCAGAATGTATGTATACATGGGTGATAAGTTTGTCATTTGGAAAATGATTTCATGATATTACAAGTATTCCAGGTCAATGTTTTGATTTCTTCTTTTATATCCCTCACTGGTCTTTTTGTTTTCATCCAATGGTTTAAATTAATTTTAATAGGATATAAGGTTGTGTAAGACATAGTAGGTATCCATGTTAGATGTAATAAATATTTCTAAAATATATCATGTTTTATTTGAAAAAATTTATATTTTTTATGAAAGGAATTCTGTTTTTACGGTATCCACTCTATATAAATATATATTGTTTTGAATGGTTTATGTCACAATTCCCAAATTATTTAAAATTGATTTGATCATAAATGTGAAAGCAATTGAGTTATTGAATATGTTCAAAATTATGTTATATAATAAAGCAAGGTCCATATATTTTTATATAAAATTAAATGAAGAATTAGAAAAAATTAACTCTTTACTATAAAATAATTCACACTACACATATCATAAAAATTCCAAAAGTTAAAATATTAGAATTATTATTAAATAAATTTCATAAATGAAATTTTTTAATAATTTTATCAAATCATTATTATTTTCAATAGAAAAATGAAATAAAAACATTTCCAAATATGACATATATTTGAACAATTAATTGACATTTTAAAAATTCGATAACAACTTTATTATAAATTAATCTATAAATTTCAATTTTTTTAAACCATAATTTTTTTTTAATGATTTGATTATTATGCATACATTCCATATCAATGAATATTTGATAATATACTACCATATCATGATTCAGTTCTTCTCATTATTTTATTTAAAACAAGGAATCAAACACATGATAAATTTTATTGAAATATAATGTTCTCTAATAATTGGGTGATGCATTCAATCCCCAAGATAAAAAATGAAGCCTTCATATTTTTAATTTTTTTAAAAAGTTTTATATTCTAAAATAAAACTTTTGATTATGAACATCATTGAATGGAATAGTAATAAATTCATTTGAATAGAAAGTTGAAAAAATAAATCATATAATAAAAAAGACAAAATCAGGTTCATAGATTAGGATAACATTTACTATAAATGAAAATATGAAAAAGGAGGTGAATTTTAATTTACATGAATAATATGGAGATATAAGAATCATCATCCTGAGAATGTTAATGACCACAAAACTAATTGTTAGATTCTATTAATCCAAAATTAATTCATAACGCCCGGGGCACGCTGCAGTTTCTGGTAGAATTTATTGTTCTTGAATGGTGTGACTTGTTTTTATGGTGTGATACTCGGAAGGGCGTCGTCCTATTTCCAGGTTAATACAAGACCACAATAAGTGGCCTCAGGAAGTCTTGGAGTTGGTGATATTCCCTTACCATTAATCTCAGTCGATCTTCGGTTCTGTTGAGCTGCCGATGAAGATATCCCCGTCGGTCAGCCCCAATCGTGGATCTGGTGTGGGTTTGATTTTTGTTCGGTGCGGATATGGTGCGGCTTTCTCTAGTTGACTGTATTCTATTTCACTGGTTGGTCATGGACGTAGGATACCTCAACGATGAGGATGGGGGTGTAATTGGGTTTCGTCTCGATCTGTTGTCGAGGGGATTTGCAAGACTCTCCCGATGCGACGGTGGTGGTTCCCGGCGATGGTTGTTGTGGTGGTGCTGGCCCCTGGCGACGTTCAATTCGTGACGGTTTGGGTGCGTGGTGTGTTTTTGGCGGTTCGGCCCTGAACTAGGTTCCCTGTCTGCCCCGTCGATGGTTTCTTTTGGTTGGTTTGTTTTGGTTTTTGGGTGGGTCTAATCGTGGACTGGGTTTCTTGTTAGGCTCACATGTTCGTGTTCGGTGTATGTTGGTTCTCACTTTTCCTTAAATGATTGTTTTTATAAAATGAAAAAAAATGTTATTTCGCAAAAACATGATAATATATTATCTTGAAAGATGAATATAAACATAGTCACCATAAAAACTAAATAAAAACACATATTATTATAAAATATAACTCTATAATTTTCCACAAATATAAAATTTATAAAATAAATTCAATAAATTTTAAATTGTAATATAATTCAACAAATATAACAATCATCAATCTATCATCAAAACACTAATAAATTCAGAGGTCTCCAATTGAATTCAATTTATTCTACCAATATCTATAAACTAATTATCCCAATAAAATAGTATTAATGAATAAATAGTCATATAATGGGGTTTGTTCATTACCTTAATCATGAATTCTGCAAAAATAAAACATTGCTACAAAATTACAATTAAATATTATATATACTGTTCAAATTGTTCTTTCATATTCAAAAATTAAAACTATTGCAAAATAGTACATAAATTTTACATAAATCATAAAAATAGAATATCAATAATAAAATATTTCTAAATAAAATTTCATGAATCCCAATAAATAAAAACTTCAATCATTACAAATAAATATTTTCCAAAACATATTATCTTCCATGGATAAGGAATTAAATAATGGATTTTGAAATTGAATATTATAATTCCAATGTTCACCAGACATATGGAACTGATCTATACATGTTACCATATGATGAACATTATTTTCATCCATTCAACTATAAATTTTCAATTAACAGTTTATTTTTATATTCCATAAATTTCTACCAAAAAAACATCATATTGTTTATTGAGACATCTCAAAGGATCTCCTTCCCACAGTTATAAATTTATAGACATTGAATATGTCACGACCCATCCTCGGGGCTCGTGTCCTGACTACCCCAAGCCCGCATTTCATAGGCCTGGGGCTGGTGACTAGCACCAAAGGAGTAAATCCCGATAAAAGGGAAGGCATTGTATTTATATAAGAATACAAACACCACAGAGTACACAAACTGAAGTAAACACTAAGTAAACTGAGTACAAAAGTAAGTGCTGGAAAGTAATGGGCCAGTATACAAACCCAAATGAAAGTACAATACAACAGTAAAGATAGAACAGCTGTAGTAAAGTAATCCAGCAACCACTGAGTCAACATCCTGAAATCCCACCTGAAGGGTGGGTACTGATGGTCTCCTCAGCTCCTCGGGTCTGGTCGTCTGCTCCGTGTACATCCCGCCATGTGGTCCACCTCCAGGTACTGTCCCGCTCTACTAGAATCCACCTCGATCAACATTGTCCATCGTCTGCAACCAACACAACGTAGTGCGGGCATAGCCCGTGCAGGGGTGAGTATACGATACTCAGTAGGGACCCTGAGACCCCCAAAGGTCTCCAAGAATCCACAAAGGATAAACCACAATAGAAATATAAAAATACGTAGTATCAACCAACACTGCTTGGGTATATGCCCATACATATACCTAAGTCAACAATTCCAGTTCGGCTCCAACTTCTGAGCCCAAGTTCAACCCAGTCTACACAGGAAAGTACCACCCAATTCACACAGGGAAGCACAATCCAATCCACACATGCTAGAAAGTCAATCATATCGAAGATAATGATTGAATTTCAAGACTCATCTCACACAGGAATACAATTCACGAAGAGGGGTGGAGATGATATATGTAGCCTCTGAGTCATCTCCTCTGCCGAACCCACGTAGGATCCAAGTACAGATTTCATCGCTGCCGAACCCACGTAGGAATCTAGTACAGTAACCATCGCTGTTGAACCCACATAGGATCCAAGTACAGTAGTCATTGCCGCCAAACCCACAGAGGATCCAAGTAAATTCTTCCTCGCTGCCGAACCCACAGAAGATCCAAGTACAGTCGTCCTCATCGTTGCAGTCGCAGCCATATCTAGGGTTCCCGCACACAACATGCTCGATTTCCGGAGGGTCCACTCATCGAGTCACATATCGATACATCAATTGTCATGAAGACCAGTATTGATGTATCCCGTAGATCTGTCCCACATCATAGGGGAACAACTACGAAAAATGAGCTGAGGTCTCGGAGAATAAGACGACCAATCTATTTTCCAAAAGTACACAGCGTGTAGATAAGCGATACACGCTGTTTCATCAGACACTGGGTACTGCCCGTGTGATACGGCCCGTGTCAGAGGGCTAGTCGTGTAAATAATAAATACACGGCGTGTAGTATGGTTACACGCCGTGTCCAAACCTCTATAGTCGGTTCCATGTGCGCTGGCCATGCCTGGCCATGTGGTGTAGTACATGCCCATATACTCCACCACATGTCAGTGTATTTCCAGAATACACACCGAGTCATCACGAAGTCGCTTCTACGAAGTTGTCGGTAGTACACGACGTGCCTCATGTCCGTTTGGTTTTGCCTGTGTCCGTGTATCTCTCGGATTACACGCCAAGCCTCGTGAAGCCGATTCAGCCTTACTATGAAGAGAATACACATTGTGCCTTGTGGCCGTGTATTTCTGTCCATGTCCGTGTATCTCCTAGGTTACATGCCGAGCCTCGCGAAGATGCTTCTGCCTTTCTATGAAGAGATTGCACGTACTGCCTCATGGTCGTGTATTTCATTCTGTGTCCATGTATTTTCCCTAAATACACGCCATGTCCATTGAAGTTTCCTCTGACATACAGTGTGTAGAGTACCCGCCGTGTACTACTTTTCTAACGTCCGAAACGGAAGCCACAGTATGCTCGTACTACATGGCATGTGTTCCAGGAGTACACGCCGTGTACTCTAGAATTTTATAGAAATGACACCTTTGGCCACAACACCCCTCATGGCGTAAGTTCGCCGTTCTAATGATCCGTTTTCTACGAAACATACGCTTCGAGGTCACCCCAATGCTCTGAGGCCGTTTACGATGTTTTCGGGCCTCCAATTGTCTCCGAAAACATAACATGATTCACTGCTCAAGAAAGCTTGAAGAACTCCACAAATTCACAAGAATGACGGAGGAATCTGACCGTGTTAGTTTGGTCTGGTCCCTTCCGCATTAGTTCGATAACAAGCGGTTCAAGAGGATCATCAACATGGAAGGAAAACCAACATACACAAACCAAACACATCCCTACCTCGAAAAATGTTGACGTTTTCCGGTGATGCAGAAGATGACGCTGCGAGGTAAGGTTTCGAAGACGACGTTGGTGTGCGTCCAAGGAGGGGATGACGTCTCACCCTAGTTGAGAAGAGAGGAAGAAATGGCACATCATCTCTCCTTGTGGTGACAACGTTCTTCGTCGAATGGTGCCTTTTTTCACAGGAGGATGAAGTTCTTCCAAAGAGAAAAGATCTCTCTGCCCAAATTCCTCATACAAAAAAACTAACACAACTAAAATAAGGTCGCACCTTATTTTATTATTTTTCCAAGAATTTCAAATTTCCAAAATTCAAAAAAATAATTCAATTAATTAAAGAGGTTCAATTAATTAAATTAATGTGTGTTGGCATTATTAAAGTGGAAGAGGATAAGTCACATAATTAAATACAAGGGGGTGGGGGGGGTTTCATGGAGTGTTTAAGGAGTTATGGGGAATGTGAAGGGTTGGGGCTCGTGCGGGCCTGACGTCACATTTATCCTCACATGGGTAGTTAGGGTTCCAGTGGGTCCCACCCTAACATCCCCATGTAGGATAAAACCACTTAGGTTAGGAATAAAATTTCTACCACAAATTTTATTCAATTCATTATTAAACCCCAAATTTTAACAACTCCTCCTGAGAAAACTCACCTTTAGTAAAGGTCCTCATAAGCAATTACCACAGTTGTGGTTTAATTAGTGCCCTCAGATTTCGATTCCGAGCACCAGTTCAAAAGATAGAAAAACCTTCTCATTCGTTCACTAAACGTACCCGAGCTAAACATCGGAAATTGATTCTGGGTGCACCGGGACTTGGAATCATGTGCCATCAGAAACTGCGTACTCGTAAAATCCCAAAGAATTTTTGAAAAAAAATTCCTAGAAATTTATGGGTCTTTACATTACTCCCACCTCAGAGCTTTACGTCCCCATAATGATACATCATAAACTAGGAAAACTAGTGAGGGTACTATACATGCATCTGAGCCTCCCACTCCCATGTGCTCTCCTGGAGGTTCCCGTGCTGCCACCTGATGTGCACTAGAGGAATCGACCGTCTCTGTAGGACCCGCTCCTGTCGATCCTCGATCTCCACTAAGACCTTTGTAAAAGTTTCCACATCATCGATGTCTAGCTCCCCGTGATTAATGATATGCATCGGTCATGCATGTATCTCCTCAGCTGAGATACATGGAATAAGTCGTGCACCCTGTGCAACTGAGGTGGATGACCCAAGCGATAAGACACCTTGCCTATCCTGTTGAGAACCTGGAATGGTCCGATGAAGCACAGCGATAACTTGCCACCCCGACCAAAACTCTGTAATCCATGTCGAGGTGAGACCCATAAAAAAACGTGGTCGCCATCCTCAAACTCTAGTGGTCTCCGCCTCCTGTCAGCATATGACTTATGTCGGCTCTGAGAAGTCCTCATCCGCTCCTAGATGATCTGTACCTTCTTCGTCGTGGCCTGGACCATCTCTGGTCCATCAAGTGCTGACTCCCCAGGGTCTGTCAAGCACAGAGGTGACCTACAAGGTTGGTCGTATAATGCCTCATATGGTGCCATCCTGATGGTGGAGTGCCAGCAGTTGTTGTACGCAAACTCCACTAAGGGTAGGTGATCCTCCCAGCTATGACCAAAGTCAAGGACACATGCACGGAGCATGTCCTAGAGAGTCTGAATTGTCCTCTCCATCTTACCATCCGTCTTAGGGTTAATGATGGTGCTCATACATAGATACGTCCCAAATGCCTCCTGCAACCCCTTCTAATGTCGGGAAGTAATGTGAGCACCTCGATCAGAGATGATAGAAGATGGTATACCATGAAATGTTACAATCTCCTGAACGTAGAGGCATCCCAAGCTCTCCACTGAGCCCTGCTCTCTGATTGGTAAGAAGTGGGCCGACATGGTGAGTTGGTCAACAATCACCAAAATGGAGTCGTGTCCTCTAGAAGTACGTGGAAATGCCATCACGAAATTCATAGATATCCCGTCCAACTTCTACTCCGAGACCTCTAAGGGTTGTACCAATCATTTTGGTACCTGGTGTTATGACTTCACCTGCTGGCAGGTGAGGTATCATGAAACTAACTCTTCCATATAATTCTTCATACCTGGCCACCATTGCTATCGTTTGACATCCTGGTACATCTTCACTACTCCTGGATGTACCCCTAAAGGGGATGTGTGAACCTCTCTCAGCAAATCCTCCTGTAATGCAACTAGTACCAATAAACGTCCCCTGAAAAGGATGACGTGCTCTCCTCCTACATAAAATCCATCAGGTTCCTGTGCTGTGGATATCTGTGTACGCACTACAAAAAAAAATAGTACAGTAGAGGGGGTTATTTAGAGGGGGTTATGCACAACCCCCTCTAAATTGATTTTCTATAACATTAGATGGGGTTGAACAAACCCCCCTCTAATCATCAAATTTAGAGGGGGTTCACAACCCCCTCTAAATTATTTAGCATTTTTTTAATATGTAGTTGGATTTTAGAGACGGCTATGTTAAAATTATTTCTACTTTAATAATTAGTGGTGTTATATATTTAGTTACACGCATTATATATTCAGTTAGAGGTGCTATATATATATATATATTCATATGGATTTTAGAGGTGTTATATATGTTTTTGTGTGTGTGTGTTATACGAAATATGTTTTTTTAGAAAATAGTGTGGGTTCACAACCCCCTCTCATGTAAGACATTAGTGGGGGTTCAAAACCCCCTCAAATGTAAGATATTAGTGGGGGTTTAAAACCCCCTCTAATTTAAGAGATTAGAGGGGTTATGAACCCTTACTATTTTCTTAAAAAATCATAATATATATATAGTATATATTGTATACATATATGAATGTATTTATAAAATGTATAATATATTATATTCATATAAATATGTAATATATATATATATATTAATTATGTATGTATAAATATAAAATGTGTATATATGTTTGCATAATATATTTTGGTAAAATATAAATATATATATATATATATATAATATTTACGTGTATTCAAATAAATATAAACAATTACAAATAAATATATAAATACCCATCTGCGTTTGTGTGTGTTTGATATAAATGTATTTATAAATACATACATACATAAATTTATTTAAATATATACAAAAATATATAATTTATAGAGGTGTGATGAATATATATATATACATATATATTTATATTTATATAAATATAGATACATGTTATTTATTTAATTTATTTAAATATATTGTGCAAATAATGATTATCTTAATAAACTTATTAATATATATAAATACAATAATATATAAATTATATGTGTAAATTTGATAATATATATATTTTTATTAATATATATACTTATTTTAATAAAGTTATTATATGTATTTAAATATATTGTTTCAATAATGTTTATTTTAATAAACTTATTAATATATATAAATTATATGTGTAAATTTGTTAATATATATTTGTTTATTAATATATATTCATATTTTAATACAATTATTATTTGTATTTAAATATATTATGAAAATAATTTACATTTTTAAAAACATATCAATATACATAAATAGTATAATATATGTTATATTAAACAAAAAATATGTTCGCTGTAGTGGTTTAGGTGCAGAAAATATATAAGCGAGATGCGTTGTTCGAATCCCACAATTTGCTTATTTTGGAAGCAAACCGAGAGGAGACAGGGGTCTGCACAGGGACGCGCGCACGCGGGGGACTCACGATAGAGACTGGGGAGACCAAGACACTGGAGACATGGGGACGCGGGACAACGGAGACTCGGGGACGCGGTGAGTCGGGGACTCGGGACAGACACGACAACGAAGACTTGGGGATGCGGGACAGACACAGACAGGAGGACCCCGGGACAGACACTGGACTCTGGAGGACCGACACCGGGACAGGGGATAGATTCCAACATCGGGACACACCGGGACACACCAGGGGACAGACGCCAAGACACGGTACAGACTCCGGGACACACCGGGAGACACACGACGCACAGGACAGACACAGATAGGTGGGGGAATAGAGAGATAGGACAGGTGCTGGGAACACCCATAGGGAGGACCGGGACACACAAGGGACATGGGGGAATATAGAGAGACAGGACAGGTGATGGGGAACCCATAGGGAGGACCAGGACACACAGGGGACAGGCGTGGGTGCCACAACAGGTAAATTTTTCAAGGAAAAAAAGATGCATTATGGGTGGTTTTAACCACCCCTAATGAAATCAATAATTAGGGGCAGTTTAAAACCGCCACTAATGCATCTACTAGTGGCGATTGGAGTTATAACCACCTCTAATGACAACCATTTCTGGTAAATTTTTAATAACATTAGGGGGGTTTAAACCCCCTCTAATGTAACCGCCACTAAATTCTTTACGCATTTACCAGTGCTTCCTCAAAACTGCCTCTATTAACATTAGGCAGGCACATTAGCGGTGATTCCTCATAACCACTGCTAACGTCTTTAGAAGGGGTTATAACCCCTTCTAAAGTCAAAAATAACCCCTTCTACAGTGGTCACTTCTTTTAGTAACGTCGCATCTCACAGCCATCGTCCCCACGTTGTGCCTCTCTAACTCGCTGAATTAGTGGAGGAGTGACAGTGAGGGAATGTAGGAAGGCTACCTCATCTCTATCCATGAAGGATATCTGCAAAGTGGCTAACTACTCTATCACCTCTCCAAGTAGCTGAATGCCCGACCTCCTACTGAGAGCATCAGCTACTACATTCCCCTTCCCAGGAGTATAGACTATCTCAAAGTCATAGCCCTGGAGGAACTCGAGTCATCGCCACTGTCTCAGGTTTAGGTCCTTCTGTGAGAAGATGTACATGAGACTCTATTGGTCAGAGTATAATGTAAAGTTCTCGCCCATCAGATAGTGCCACCACATCTTCAAGGTGAAGACCACTACTGCTAACTCAAGGTCATGGGTAGTGTTGTTCTACTCATGATGCCTTAACTGTCGTGATCCATAGGCGATCACTGCCCGCTCCTACATCAGAACACACCTGAGTCTGGTCCCTAATGCATCGCAGTAAACTACGTACCCTACTCCCTCCTCCAGTAGCCTCAGGATGGGTTCACTGGTCAATCTCCGTCTCAGCTCTTGGAAGCACTGCTAACATCTATCTGACCTTATGAAGAATTTCCCCTTCTTCTTCAAAGCTGAAAGTGGTGTTTCAACTCTGGAGAAGTTTGGAACAAATATCCGATAGTACCCAGCCAGACCTAGGACACTCCGCACCTCCATCACACTCCTGGGTGGATCCCATGCTAGTACTGCCTCGATCTTCGAAGGATCCGCCGAAACACCTCCCTCATAGATGAAGTTCCCCAAGAAGAGTACCTCTCAAATCCAGGACTAGAACATTGAGATCTTACAATAAAGGTGGTGCTCTTGGAGTGTATCCAGTACAACCCGCAAGTTGTAGGCATTCTCCTCCTCAGTAGCCGAGTAAATCAATATGTCACAGATGAAGACTATGACAAATTGATCGAGGTAATGCTGTAAGATCATGTTCATGAGACTCACGAACACTTCTGGTGTGTTGGTTATGCTGAAAGGAATAACCAAGAACTCATAGTGGCTATATCGATACCTAAAGGCCATCTTCTGCACATCCTCGTTACGAACTCTGAGCTGATGATAGCCTGACCTGAGGTTTATCTTCGAGAACCATCTTTCTCCCTTGAGCTGATCGAAGAGGTCTTAAATCCTCGGTAGTGGATACTTGTTCTTCATGGTCACCTGTTTTAGGTGACGATAATCGACACATAGTCACAAACTCCCATCCGCCTTCTCGGCGCACAAAACCTGGGAAGCCCAGGGTGAAACACTAGGTCGAATGAATGACTTGCCTTGAAAGTCCTCCAGTTGTACCTGTAGATCTCGAAGCTCAGTGGGTGCATGTCAATATATTAGTCTACCTATCTCCGAGGAGGTAGTCTAGGAATGACTTCAGAAAAAACATCTGCATACTGATCCACCACAACATGAAAACTCGGACTCCACACATCAACTGCTCCTAGGATGAGACATTCCAACTGATGGGTGATCGGTTGTCCTCTCTTCTATGTGATTACATCTTGTACTACAAAGACTCCCTTCTCACCAGTAAAGGTAAACCTACTCCCATCGGTGAGTACACATCGCACCTTGAGCCTAATACAGTCGATCTGAGAATAGACTGTAGATAACCAATTCGTACCCAAGATGACGTCGTAAGGCCTCGACGCCGCTACAAGAAGATCCCAGCCGAAGATCTCACCTCCTAGAGTAATCTCACACTGACAGCACCAGTGCGTAATCGTCGAATCTGATCCTGTAGGATTCTCTAGCCATAAGGATCGAACCAACGGCTCTATCAGAATCTATGAGCTCCGAATAAGGGCAGCGACAATAAAATAATGACTCACTCCTGTTTCTATAAGAACCACATCAAGGGTGGAGTGGACACAAATAGTACCTCAAATAATCTCGCGTGCATCGTGATTGTAGGCCTCCCCTCACTAAAGCCGATCCATCCTCTGCCTGCCAGCTCCCTATGGTCGGGGTGGACCTCCTGTTGGTGGTGGTGGTAGAGCCCCGAAGCGTCGTCCACCACCTGCTGCTCGGCCAGCTCCTTGACCTCGTCCGCCTTCTCCCTACTGACTACCAAGGTCGAACCTATGACTCTGCCTGGGTGGTCCCTCAACCATCTTCTGAACCTCTTCATGGAGGGTTGGGCAGTCACGAGCCATGTGGCTCAGCCCACCACATGCATAGCACTATCTGCCTCATGTATGACTGGATCTGCTGTGTGTGCCCTGCACCTCCGAAAAAGTATCCTGAGGTCCCCCACCTGATGGTCTGGTTTGCTTGGAACCCTGTGACATCTATCGACTGCTAGCTACAGAAGGCTCTTCTAGGTGCCTCCATGCGGTAGGTCTCACTGCTGATGTAAGCTCAGCAAGAAATCTCTTTACAAGAAGGGCTCGCTCCAGTACTCCTACCTGTGTCGGAATACTGAGGGAGATCATTGAATCCCTGATCTCATGCCTTATTCCCTGCTCGATGGTCCGAGCTCGGAAGAATGGGTCCCATACCATGTCAGTGGAATAACGTGAGAGGTCGGTAAATCTCGCCGAGTACCGGGCTACTGACATGCTGCCCTGCCGCAGCTGTAGTAACCCCTGGATGTGCACCGCATGGAGGGTGGCTTGAATGAACTTCGAGCAGAAGAGTCTATCGATGTCTATCCAAAGTAAATACGCATCGTTGTGCACCTGGAGCATCAGGCTCCACCATCTACCTGTAGCCGCCAGTAGGAGACTCGCCGCAAGGACCACCATAAGATCTGCTGGTGTCCCTACTAAACTGAAGACTTGGAAAACAGCCTCCATCCAATCCTCGTCTACCTGAGGGTCTGTCTCCCCATGGAACCTTGGTGGTCTCTGATGCTGAAAAACATGCAATTCACTTAGGTGATGTGCACAATTAGCTTCTGGGGCAGGTTGCATCGGTGGCTCGGTGGGTAGCGGTACTGCCTGTGCCTCCGCTGTAATGGGGCCCGGCACCGAGGCCTCGTCGCTCGGTGGGCTTCCATTTCTCACAATGCTAAGAACCCTAGCTGGCTGCCAGCATGGGGCCATCCTGAAAAGAAACAAGTGCGCCACGGTTAATACAACATACCTGGTGAGATGATACAATATAATCAGAAAGAAAACTTTGAAACACACATGCAATCAATATTTTCATGCACTGAGTCGGAAATCAGAAGTCAGGGTCCTGGTGTATCGATACGTCGGCCACCGCACCAACACTGGACTCCCTGGACTGATAACCACACTCAATACCCTTAACACTATTGCATCACATAGAATAAATTATCAGAGTCTTTAGTTCTGTTGTAGGACCGACTTTTCTGATACCAATTTGTCATGACCCGTCCACAGGGCCCGTTTCGTGGCTAACCCCAGCCCTCCTTCCATAGGTCTTGGGCTGGTGACTAGCACCAAAGGCGTAAATCCTGATAAACGGGAAGGCTTTGAATTTATATAAGAAAAAAACACCACAGAGTACGCAAGATGAAGTAAACACTATGTAAATTGAGTACAAAAGTAAGTGCTGGAAAGTAAGGGGCCGGTATACAAACCCAATTGAAAGTACAGTACAACAGTAATGATAGAATAGATACAGTAAAGTAATCCTGCAACCACTGAGTCATCCTCCGGAAATCCCACATGATGGGTGGGTACAGATAGTCTCCTCAGCTCCTCGGGTCCAGCCGTCCACTCCGTGTACGTCCCACCAAGTGTTCCACCTCCAGGTACCATCCCTCTCCACTAGACACCACTTCGATCAGTGTTGTCCATCTTCTGCAACCAACACAATGTAGTGCAGGGATATCCCGTGTAGGGGTGAGTATAAGATACTCAGTAGGGACCCCGAGACTCCCTAAGGTCTCCCAGAATCCACAAAGGATAAACCACAAAGGAAAGATACAAATAAGAATTATCAACCAACACTACTTAGGTATATTCCCATACATATACATAAGTCAAAAATTCCAGTTCGACTCCAACTTCCGAGCCCAAGATCAACCCAGTCCACATAGGAATGTACAACCCAATATACACAGGAAATCACAACCCAATCCACACAGGATAGAAATTCAATCATATCGAAGATTATGATTAAAAGTCAAGACTCAGATCACATAGGTATAATATTCACGAAGAGGGGTGGAGATGATATATTTATCCTCTGAATCATCTCCTCTACCAAACCCATGTTGGATCCAAGTATGGATGTAGTCACTACCAAACCCACATAGGATCATAGTAGAGTAACCATCACTACCGAACCAGCGTAGGATCCAAGTACAGTCGTCATCGCTGTCAAACCAACGGAGGATCCAAGTACAATCTTCCTCACTATCGAACCCACAGAGGATCCATGTATATTCATCATCATTTTTGCAGTCGCAACCAGCTCTAGGGTTCCTGCACACGACACGCTCAATTTCTGGAGGGTCCGCTCCTCGAGTCAAAGATCGATACATCAACTGTCATGAAGACCAGTATTGATGTATCTTGTTGTTCCTTCCCATGTCATAGGGGAAAAACTAAGAAAAATGTGCCCAAGTCACAGAGAACAAGACAACCAAGCCATTTTCCAAAAGTATATGGCGTGTAGATAAGAGATACACGCCGTTTCATCAGACACCGGGTACTTCCCATGTGTTACGGCCTGTGTCGCAGGGATGGTCATGTAAATAAGTAAAAACACGACGTGTAGTATGGTTACACGCCGTCTCCAAACCACTGGGGTCGGTTCCATGTGCGCTGGCCATGCCTGACCATGTGTTTGAGTACATACCCGTGTACTCCACCATGTGTCTGTGTATTTCCGGAATACACGCTGAGTCATCACGAAGTCGCTTCTTCCACAGTGACCGTAGTAGACGTCGTGCCTCGTGGCCATGTGGTTCTGCCTGTGTCCGTGTATCTCTCGGATTACACGCCAAGCCTTGCGAAGCCACTTCAGCCTTTCTATGAAGAGAATACACATCGTGCCTCATGGCCATGTATTTTTGTCCCTGTCCATGTATATCCCGGATTACACGCCAAGCCTCATGAAGCCGCTTCTGCCTTTCTATGAAGAGATTACATGCCATGCCTCGTGGTCGTGTATTTCTGTTTGTGTCCATGTATTTTCCCTAAATACACGCCATGTCCGTCGAAGTGTCCTCTGACTGACAGGGTGGAGAGTACACGTCATGTATCTATAGACACATGTTGTGTACTACTTTTCTAATGTTTGAAACAGAAGCCACAGTACACTTGTACTACACGGAGTGTGCTCTTGAAGGACACGTCGTGTATTCTGGAATTTTCCAGAAACGACGCCTCTGGCCTGGACGCCCCTCATGGTGTCCGTTCTTCATTCCGATGATTTTTTGGCTACGAAAATTCCATTTCTAGGTCGCCCAGATGATCTAAGGCTGTTTATGATGTTTTTGGGCCTCTGATTGGCTCCGAAAACATAACTTGATTCACCTCTCAAGAATGCTTAACGAACTCCACAAATTCACAAGAACAGCAGAGGACTCAGACTGTGTTAGTTTGGTCTGGTCCCTTCCGCATTAGTCCGATATCAAGCGGTTTAATAGGATCATCAACATGGAAGGAAAACCATCATACACAAACCAAACACTCCCCTACCTCGATAAACATTGACTTTTTCTAGTGACGTGGAAGATTGAGTCGTGAGGTATGGTTTCAAAGATGGTGTTGGTGTGCGTCCAAGTAGGGGACGGTGTCTCACCCTAGCTTCGAAGAGACGAAGAAATGGCATGTCATCTCTCCTTGTGGTGATGGTGTTCTTCGTCTAAGGGTGTCGTTCTTCGCGGGAGGATGATGTTCTTCTAAAGAGAAAAGAGATCTCTCGCCAAATTCCTCACACAACAAAACTAACCCAAATAAAATAAGGCCTCAACTTATTTTATTATTTTTCCAAGAATTTCAAATTTCCAAAATTCAAACACATAATTCAATTAATTAAAGAGGTTCAATTAATTAAATTAATGTTTGTTGGCATTATTAAAGTGGAAGAGGAGAAGTCACATAATTAAATACAAGGGGGGGTTAACATAGAGTTTACAGAGTTATGGAGAATGTGAATGGTTGGGGATCATGCAGGCCCCACCTCACATTTATCCTCACATGTGTTTTTAGGGTGCCATTGGGTCCCACCCTAACTTCCCCATGTAGGATATAACCACATAGGTTAGGAATAAAATTTGTACCACAAATTTTACTCAATTATTTATTAAAACCCAAATTTTAAAAACTCCTCCCGAGGAAACACACCTTTAGTAAAGGTCCTATAATGAAATTACTGCCACTGTGGTTTCATCGGTGCCCTTGAATTTTGATTCCGAGCACCAGTTCAAAAGATAGAAAAACTCGCTCGTTCGTTCACTGAAAATACCTGAGGTAAACTTCGTAAATTGACTCTGGGCATAGCGGGCCTCAGAATCAAGTGCTGTCAGAAACTACGTACTCGTTAAATCCCAAAACTTTTAAGAAAAAATTTCCCGTCAAATTTACGTGTCTTTACAGAATCATCATCCCTCCATTGTCTATATCAATTGAAACCCACAAAAATATATTTCGGTTCTTAATAATATAAAAATATAGAGAATGATGAATAATAAAAATATTTATCATTATATATCCAATATCATTGGGTTCTTGTGAGTATAAATATTCCACTATCTATCACATTCATCATTAAAATGATTCCTCATAGTTATAATAATTAAATAAAACCAAAAGTGTATCATACCATGGAAATAAAGAATATGACACTTTTAATAATAATTAATATTTTTTAACAAAATACTAATTTTACATTAAATGGGATGCTATGTCTGATAGCATACTCTACTCGGAGCATCAGGTTTTCTGAAATCATATGTTGCACACAACATTGATTGATATCAAAAAATAATTCAATAAGATTATTATTTTTAATAGTTGTTAATGCCTAGCCATTGTATTGGAGAGAATGAAAAGAACTAATTGAAATATGATTATATATGTTTTTTAAATGAATCTACATTTGTACAATAAATTTTACTTTCCTAAAATAATAAAGAACCCTATTTTAATCATGAAATACTCTAAATGTTCGTTTTAACTCCATTAGATGTAGAACCCTTTTTAATTATAGTTTTTGAAACTTTTATATGTTCTATTTGAAAAAATAAAATTATTATTTATAATCAATACGTCAGAATATACATTGGGTAAATTGTTTATATTTTTCTAATAATGTTAATTTTGTAATATATAGTAAAAAAATACAACATTTTAACTCAAAACTGCCTTTTCATCCACATTATTTATATAGTAAGATTATCTTTTTAATTGTTTTAAAAGTTTAATAAGATTACATATTTACAATTTAATCCAATGTTGGTCATTTTAAAAAATTTCACATTGAAATTGGACAAAATAAGCCTAAATTGTTTGATAGTAATTATTTCTTAAAAACATGTTTTTTGTTTTCATAACGAGAATTAATTTTAAATTAGTTTCATCCAATTATATGTTTTGAATTTTGAAAAATTAACTCCATATTTTGAATAATTAATTCCAAATTGTATACATAAGTAACTTTTATTACGATACATTATTTATATTTACTTCAGTAAATATTTTATTTGCAATGGTAAAAAGATAAATCTGGTAAGTAATGGTAAAATAATAATATTATAATAATATTAAGTGTCCCTAAGAAGAGTCCTAATCCTATGGGTTTATACATTTCCGACCATGGGAATCTTTGAGTCTATTTTGAGACCCCATGTAGCCACATAAAAATGATAATGACACTTTATATTAATTAATTTAATGTAATGACAAAAATGAAATAAACATATATCTTTTAGTAAATCGATTCTTACATGGGGTTATATATGTTATATATTCAACTATAAATAATAATTTGAAAGATAAAAATATATCTTACATCATGGGGTTTTATTTATAATTTTTAGACATTAAATAATTACATTTAATTATGACTCAATAATGGAGCAATAATTGCTTCATTAATAAAGGATTCAAATAAATGATATTATAATTGTTAAAATAAATTTATTTTGAATATTTTTATGACATAAAATAATTTTGGGGATAATGGTTGTTATATTTGATTTAATTATGGTTCTTATAAATAATAATTATGTTATATATTTCTTATAACTCTTAATACGAATAAATTTTTAATTGACATAAATGAGTTTTGAAAACAATGAATATTTTATAAAATGATATAATAATACTAAAAATATATGATTCATACAAATGTCTTAAATGAGATTTAAAATTTCATTAATGGGATACATGTTGTTTAATTGTAATTTTATAGTAACAATGTTATTTTTATAGTGTGAATATACAAGAAGACATGGTAAGAGTCAAATTAATTAACTAAGGGTTAAAGGGAAATGATAAGATTGTATTTGAAATCGAAACCTATCTAAAACCTATTGGATGAGTTTATTTATAATATTAATAATATTATCGTAGATTTTAGAAAATTTGGTACCTTATGAAGCTTAAATTTATTTTATAATAAGATTATATTTTCAAACATTCTTAATGAGCCCCTCCCCCCATTATAAAAGGTCATCACATCTAACCCATTTCTTACACCTCTCAAGCCCCATGGTAGGAAAAAAATATTACCAATTAATATAAAAACATATCTATATTCCTCATAGAATAATTCTCCATGGAATAATGAAATTAAAGAAATACTTTTGGTTTAATCCAAAGGAAGTTACCCGTTACAAAGGTAACGTCTTCTCTGAAGTTCTTTTCTTTTATTTTCCTTCTCTAATCCATTTTATATTATTATAATTTGTTTACATAAATAAAAAAATTATCAAAAATAGACTAGGATTTTTGTTATGATAAGTATTTTTACTCCACTTACACACACCCCCATCTAATTTGTAAAGAACATATTGTTTCTGTGGACGGCGAACTACTCCCTCTCGAAATGATGATTGCTTAATATTATTCTATTACCTCTAATGGTGGATATTATGATAGAACTGTATTATATGTTATATATATTATAATTTATATTATCTCCAATTCTATGTAATTCTATTTTAAAACATACTATTATTCATTTCATGTTTTATATATACAATAATATAATTTAATGAATTGCATACTACCACCCCCTCAATGTGATATGACTCTATCATACCATACATGGAATGAATAAATGATAGTTTTAGTTAACATTATAATGTTTATAAAATATATATACTATTATTATATTATAATATACCTATTTATTATTATTTTTTCAATTCTGTTAAAATGAAAAAGAAATGAACGTAGCATTCATGCGTAAGCACGACTTATTGCCTCCATAAACCGTGCATTTCATTTCTTATTTCCAAAAGATATGGACAATTATAAATTCATTTATAATGTATATATATGATATATATGATATATAAATCATGAATATCATTATAGAGATAATTTAATTTTGACAACATGGATAATTTGTAATTATAACAAGTTCTTTGTTTTAACTCAAATTCTGAACGTCGTCAAAATGTCCGATGTGAACTAAAATAATTAATAATTTTTATAGAAATGTATTATGTGATATAAAATAATAATAAAATATAAAAATGTTCTGAAGAAAGAATAAATTCACAAAAAAAATTTATTCAAGAAGAACAAGGATCAAACAAGTTAATTTGCACACGAGGTAAGGGGTTTTAATATCACTTTTTATTTCATTGAGATTAATTATATATTTGAAACTATTTACATTTGTGTGATTTATGTACTTACCATTATTATATTATTTTTATAATATAATATAATATAATTTTATTTACATCATCATGGTGTGATCCTTCTTTTATGGGGTGTATGTTTCGTAAGATACCATTCCGGTAATGGAATTTTAAACATAAATTTCCACTTATTGGGTTTTACACATACCTAATTGATTATTTTACTCCATGATTATGTTTGGAATCCCAATTTATTTATTTATGTAGTTATTTACAATCCCATTTGTGTTTATATACTTTTTTTCACATCATCACTCCATTTATAAACTCTCAAGTCATTGATATGAACTTGATAAAGGTAATCTTAACTCAATTTCCATTCATTGAGTTAAACATCCATGTCATTGGTTTTGTTTTTAAAATAACATTTTTGAATGTCCTCTGATTTATTTACACTTAATATCCCATCATATTGAGTGAATTTATATTTTCACACAAAATTATGTAACTGAAATATCATTAATCTAAAGATTCTATGTTTATAAGGGATCTCATCTCAATTTACATTCCATTGATGCATCATTGTTGTATTTGCGCCAATTCACTCTTATATTTTGTATATACTTCCCTTTGGAATTTTATATCATGATTCCATGTATTTTCATTATATTATAATGTTTTTATTAAATGTTATTCCTCAATTATTTGTATCCAAGATTCTCTCATTTTGATAAACACTCTATAACTTAAATATGATTTTAAATGTTTTAACGAATCATTATTCAAAATTGTTATTATTAATATACATGTATTTAAAATGTTTTTTAGGATTTATTTCCCTAGACAATATTGTTTTAAAATGGTAATTCATTTAAAATTTTCAATAATTTATGGGACACTTTGATTAAAAAATATCTTTATTAAATTGTTTTGAAAACGGTTTTCCAAATGAATTAATTATTTCTACATCTTGAAATGATATGTTGTGATTGTAATGTGGAATGGTTATCATTACATTATGCATGGTTTTTGTGTTATTATTAGGTTATGGTTCTTGCGAATTGTTTATGTATGTGGGTGGTTCTGAGATAAACCTATGGAGGGTGAACCTGAGATCACTCTCTATTGCATTTGGTGACGTGACAGAGGTAAAAATTAGTGTTTATCCTATGAGATTTAGGGAATATAATGTGATGGGTATTCCAAACATAACTCCCAAAGTAGTTGTGAAAGTTACAATGTAAGTATATAATTTATTCGATAATATACCATTATGTTTTTTCATTTCTGTGTGTTATTTATAAATCTTATGATTTCATAGGGTATGTTATTATTGAAAAGTATGGTTTCATTGATTTGTATTAATTGATTGGATAATTTTTATTTTGATTATTTTATAACCATTATCGAGAATTTTATGATCATCCCATGTTGGGAAATGTTTTTCATAGTACTTGATGATGAATTGGGTCAAGGATGTGATCATGGAAAAGTCATTTTTCCTAGAACATGGAACTTGACATGTAACTTTTTTTAAGAGTTTATATTTTATTAAAAAATGTATACTATGTGAAAGTGTATACATTTTAATTTTTGAAATGTTATGTAATAGTTTTGTCTTAATTATCTAATAATCTAAACATAAAAGGATCCTCAATATGAATTCTTGACCTAACTCAAGATTATGTAATTTTTATGGTTGGGTCCTAATAGTTGGTAATTGAGGTCGGTATAGACAACTTTTTCTATCATGTGTTTTTGTTAAACACATGTTTTGTCCCTGCATCAATTATTTTAATTAAATACTTGTTTTATAACTTTTTTAGATCAAGTAAAGTCACTAAAAATTTGATGGAGGAGGATATCAAACATTAGTCTTAACTATTTTGGATGACATGCTCTAATAATTATTGCAAATTCTTGTTCGGATGGTGGTGAAACTTTTTCTAACATTCAACTCACATGCAAGGAATTGATTGAGATATCAAACACCTCCACTATACCTTGATATCGTCGTGGTTTAGGTCTTGTATTTAATCAAATCAAATTTTCACAATATTCTCATATTATCAATATCGGTAAATATTATGAATGCTTTTTAAAAAATTTCACCTTATCACAAGATTTTGAAGAATATTATGATATTGAAAAATGATCTAAATAAGGATACCCTTGCACAAACTATTTATATTATCTTTTAGAATATAGTCTCTCAGGACATACTTATGGTATTTAAAAGGAAAATTCATTGAATGTTTCAACTAAAATTTGGTTTGATTGTTTCATAAATATCATGTTTTATTATATGTTCTGAAATTATATGTCATGCATGATTATTTTCAGACACTATTTTTCCGTGAACACTTATATTTCCAAAATTTTATAAGGATTATTTGGATGAAGGAAGAAAATGATTCTGAAGGATCTCTAAATCATTGTTGAAATACGAGGACCTTTAACCTGGGTGAAAAAGATGTTGATGAATCCATATGGACACAATGATTGAGTGATGATTTTATTTCTATTTGGAATTGTATTATTTTATCATATGGAGGTAAAAATTACAATATATTTTATATTAAGGTATTAATGTATTGGGATGAAAATGAAATTTATAAGGAAACCATTTAGGTTGAATCATGGTAGGGTTTTCTGTTAGTTTAAAAAAAAAGAAAACATGTAACATGGATGACAACTTGTCACGTCCGGCAAGGCCATGGGGATCGAACCCACATTCGAATGGCGACAAGGGTACATCACCTACCATTGGCCTACATGATGTCACTAGTTAGTATTTCTTATTCATTTTAGTTAAATGATTTAATGGATCTAGAATAAGTTTATTTTGGGAACATATGTTTTCTCTTATTGATATCCTAAATATAAGAAAATGACTTGGTGATTAATTGATAATGGTTATTTTTGAAGATGTTCACTCTTTTTAGGAACATTATATGATTAAGATAAATAGAATACATTGTGATCTCATTTGTGGAGTAATGGTTGAAATTTTATTTTTGAAGAATTAATGTTTTTGTTGTAGATATATGGTGATTTTGTTTATTGATGGAAATTATTAACCTATCATAGATAATGTGAGATTAGTTTAATTACACTTTAGTATGATACTTTAAGAGTACATTTTGTTTTTGGATGTAATTGTTATCATTTATCAAGGAAGATGATGTGATCAAATTATTTTGAGTTTTGGGTTTCAATATTAATTTCAGTTATATTGAATATGTTTTATGGAAATTTTATATTGAATGTTCATTCTTGAACTTTGTGTATTGTTTGATTAATTTTGGAGATTAAGTGTAGTATTTAATTTTATAATGAATTCTCACTTTAGGTGATTATCTGATCTCGTACTAACCATTTTTTGTTTTGATTAATGTATAAAGACAAGGAAAATATATAGTTATTCTTTTGGATATTATGTGAATCTGTAGAAGAAGATTCTAGCACTTTTGATGTGACCATGTCATCTTGAATACAAATAGTTGGGAGAATAGTTGAGTTTGTGGTAGAAATTTAGTAATGTATGAATGTCTATATGACAAGTAAGTATGAATCCTTATGTTTATATTTAATCTCATAAATTAATTCCCCAACATTATGAATGAAATCTTAAAACAAACAAAAATTGTACGTTAACATTTCTTACTGGGGAATCAAAAGCTGTTAATCCCATTACAGGTTATGATTTTCTAGTGGTTAACATTCTCCTAATCATGTTTATATCACTCACCATCAGTACCTGATGTACTTTTTTATCCTCAATATCAATGTTTTCATGGAATCCTTGTATTTTTTCTCTGGGGAACATTGTACTTCTCTTCCTTTGTTTTAATTTTAATGTTTTATTTACATTTTTTCTGATTTCATACATTCAATGAAGTTTCAGAGCAGAATTTTAAAATTGCAAGGACGCAATTCCCAAAAGCGGGGAAGGATAGAACATCTCAGGTAAATAAGGAATATTCCACATTCATATTTATTAATATTTTTGAATTAAATATTAATTTTACTTTAAATTGGATGCTTTGTCCGATATCATACTCACTCGCAACAATAGGTTTCCTAGAAATCTTATGTAGCACACAATGTAGAGTTATACTGAAAAATAATATAATAATTTTATTATATTAATTGGTAGTTAACACCTAGATGTTGTATTGGAGGGAATTAACAAAACTAACAAAAATATTATTATACATGTTTTTCAAATGACTTTATATTTATCCAATAAATTTTAGAGGCTTAAAATAAGAATGAATCCTATTTTAATAATGAAATACTCTAAAATGTTGTTTTACAACCTTGGTAAACCCTTTTAAAATCTTTTTTTTTTTCACATTTATATGTAATATTAGAAAAAATAAAATTCTTCTTTATAATCGGGACATAAAAATTTACATTGGGTAAATTTTTTGAATTTTTCGGATAAAGATAATTTTGTAACGAATAGTGAAAAATACCACATTTAAATTCAAAAGTGCCTTTTCATCTATTTTATTTATATGGTTAGATTATTCTTATAATTTGTTTTTAAGTTTATTTGGATTATATATTTACCATTTAATCCAATTATGGTAATTTTATGTAATTTTACTTTGATATTGGACATAAACAAGTGTCAATTTTTTTATAGTTATTATTTTCAAAAAACGGGCTTTTTCTTTTGGAAACGATAATTAATTTTAAATTAATTTCTATCACTTCATTGTTTTTAATTTGGAAAAATAGATTCCATATTTAGAATTAAGAGGTCAATAATTTATAAATTTTTCCCTTTTTTGTATACATTATGAATATTTACATCAGTAAATATTGTATTTACCATGGTAAAAGGGTAAATATGCTAAATAAGGTCAAAAAATTATATTATAATAATGTTATAATACCCTATAATTTTTCCTAATCCTATCAGTTGATATATTTCTGACCATGTTAATCTATGGGTTGATTTTGGGGCACCATATAACCACTTAAGAGTTATAATGTCACTTTATATTAATTAATTTAATGTAATGGTAAAAATGACATAAACATATATATATTAATACATTAATTTATACATGGGGTTATATAAGTTATATCTTTGAATATAAATATTAATTTGAAATATAAATATATTTCCTACATCATGGTGGTTTATTTCTAATTTTTAAACATTAAAAATATAAATTCAATTATGACATAATAATGACGTAGTAATTGCTTCATTAATAATTTTTTCAATTAAATGATATTATAATTGATAAAATAAATATAATTTGAAACATTTTATGTCATACACTAATTTTAGGGATAATAATGACTTTTTATCTATTATTTAATGATGGTTTTTGGAAGTAATAATGTTATATATTTTTTAAATGTCTTGATATGAATAATTTATAAATTGACATAAATGAGTTTTTAAAACAATAATATTTTATTAAATGATGTAATAATCATAAAAATATATGATTCGTCAAAATGACATAGATGAGGTTGAAAATTTCATTAATGAACCCGTAGTTTTTTATTGTAATTTTATAGAAACTATATCTACTTTATAGAGTGAATATACAAGAAGACATGGTAAGATTCCTATTAGTAAACTAAGGGTTAAAGTTAAATGATAAAGTTAAATTTGAAACCAAAAATAATCTAAATAAAATTAGTTTTGAGAATAACGAATAATAGTAATCTTATATTATAATTTAATAACTTCGGTACCATTTGAAACCGAAATTTAGTTTATAATAATATAATATTTTCAAACATTGCTAAAGAGACCCTTCTCCCATTTATAAAAGTCCATCACATCAAACCCATTTCTCACACCTCTCATTCCCCTTGGATCATCCAAAATCTATACAAATAATCTTCCAACATCCGTCGCTTACTCTTAGAAGCCTATCCCTAGGAAAAAGTCAATTCATAAAAACCTTTGGGTTCAAACCAGAGAGAGTTACCCGGTTTTAATGTAACATCTTCTATTAAGTTCTTTTCTATTATTTTTCTTCTCTACTCTCTATGTTATTCTTATTATTTGTTTACATAAAAACAACAGTATAATAAATAATATAGGTTTTTTTATGAGATGTATTTTAACTACACTTACACACACTTCCATCTAATTGGTAAAGAACATACTGTTTTTGTGGACGGTGAACTACTGCCTCCCGAAATGATGATTGTTCATTATTCTTATACCACATCTCATGGTATCCATTGTGATGGTACAATATTAATATGTTATATATTTAATATTTTATTTTATGACTAATTACTCTGTAACAATATTTAAAACATACCATTATACTTTTCATGTTGTATATATACGATAATTTCATTTGACGAAGTGCGGACTACCGCCCCATCAAACTGATATTACTCAATAATACCATACATGGAACATATAAATGATGGTGTTAATAAAATTATGTAATGTATATAAAATATTATATTATTATGTAATTATAATATACTCATTTATCATTATGTTTTCATTTCAATAAAAATGAAAAAATAAATGAAAGTAGTGTTCAAGCCTATGTACGACTTATCGTCTCCAACAACGTTGCATTTCATTTATCATGCCCAAATGTTATGAACCATTATAAATAAAAATATTATAGATATATATGATATATATGATATCTAAAACATTAATAAAATTCTGGAGATAATTTAATTTTGACAACACGGACAAATTGTAATTATTACAAGTTAATTTTTTAACTCAAATTCTGAACATCGACAAAATATCTGATATGAAGTCTAATAATTTATATATTTTATAAAAAGGTAATAAGTGATATAAAATAAATAATAAACATTAATAAATTTATTATAGAAGTATATATTAACATTAATTTAATTATTTCGTAAGAATAAGGAATAAATGATTCACATCGGACCAGAGGTAAGGGGTTTTCATCTCACTTTTTATTTCTGTACGAATAATGAAATATTTTAAACTATTTCCTATTGTGTGGTGTATTTACATACCATGATTGTATTAATTTTATAATATAATTTAATTTATGGGTATTTAAATATTCATTGTACGATCTTTCATTCATGGGTTGTGTTTTTCGTATGTTAGTTTATTAGTTAGGGAATTTTAAACTTCAATTTTAACTTATTGGGTTTTATGCATACATTATTGATTATTTTACTACATGATTATGTGTGGAATCCCTATTTTATATTTATTTATTTATTTATAATCCCAATTGTGTGATTATACTTTTGATACACATACTATCTCTATTGATAAATTCACAAGTCATTGATATGAATTTGATAAGGGTAATCATAACTCAATTTCTATTTATTTAGTTAAACATCCATGTCATTGGTTTTTTTTAAGAATTTTTTTAATATCATATAATTTATTTATAGAGAATATCCAATCATGATGAGTGTATTTAGTTTTTTCATACATAATTATATAATTTATTTATCCCTAATCTAAGGATACTATCTTTATAAAATGATTTATTTTCAATTTACATTCCCTAGAGACTTCATTGTTGTAACGACCCAATTCTCTATTATATGGTGTGTATATTTTCCTTTGGAATATTAATACTGAAACACTTATTTTTATGATATTATAATGTTCTTATTAATAGTTATTCCTCAATTATTTTTATTCACGAGACTCTTATTTTGTAAAAAACTATTTAACAAAAATATCATTTTAGATGTTTTATAGAATTGTTCTTCTAAATATTAATCATTAATTAAAATGTTATAAATATGGTTTTGAGGATTATTTCATATTTACATTAATTTTTTAAAATAATAATTCATTTATAATATTCATAGATCTTAGGGACATTTTGATTCAAAAATATCATTTCATAATAGTTCTGAAAATGGTTTTGAAAAAGAATTAATTATTTCAATATCTTGAAATGATATATTGTTTTTGTAATGTGGAAATATTATCTTTTATTTATGCTTATTTTATGTGTTTTTATTATGTTCTGGATCATGGTAATTGTTTACATTTATGGGTAGTTCCAGGATAAAGCTAGGTCGGGCGAGCCTGAGATAGCTCTACAATGTATTGGGTAACATGACGGAGGTAAACATTAATTTTTATCCTAAGAGATTTTGGGATTATATTTTGATGGGTATTCCAAACTTAACTCCCTACTTAAATGTGAAAGTTACAATGTAATAATGTTATGTATTCCACATGTTACCTTAATGAATTATGATCTTTTGTGTTATTAATAAATCAAATGATTTCATGAGGTTTGTTATGATTGAAAATTATGGTTTCATTGATTTGTATTTATTGATGGGATAATGTTTCTTTTGATTATTTTATAAACCCTACTGAGATTTTTATGCTCATCCCATGTTTTTAAATTTTATTCACGTGACTTAAAGATTAATAGGGTCAAATATGGGATCAAGGTAAAGTAATGTTGTCTAAAACATTGAACTTGACATGTTACTTTTTTAAGAGTTTTTTTTTTTTTAAATTATACTTAGTAGATGTGTTTACTTAGAAAATTTTGAATTGTAATGTAATATTTATGGCCTATTTCTCTAAAACTCAAAACCAAAAATGATCCTCATTGTGTATTCCTAACTTAACTCATGATTATGTAATGATTAAGGCTAGGTCATTATAAAAGGTTATAGTGTGAGAAATAATAATCCTATTTATTAATCATATATTAATGAAAAAAATTCATTTGATGTCTATAATTTAAAACATATTTTAAATATATGACACCTTATGTTTAAGCTTGGTTATCCATAGACATAATATTCTCATGTCAGTCATAATGATTATTTATGTAAATATAAATTAACCAGAGGATAATCACAATTATCTTAATACTAGTTTCATAATAAGGGCCCAAAAAGTATTCATGAAAATTATGTCTAAGATATACTCAGGTAACTATTTTCAAGATTATAATAGCTAGAAGCACCTATTCCAAAACCATTTCCACTTATAGTACCCATACATAGAGGTATTTTAAAACCCACTTAATCTATATATTTCCAAATCATGTGGATGATATAAATTTATTATAAAAATCATAATGGTTCCCAAAACATATTGTTCATCCTATTTTAATAATATTTTTATTACCAAATTCGATACCAACTATAAAGACCTCTTAACTTCATAAATAATCCTTCATCATATTTGCAGAATATTAGCAACATAACTATATGATCCATTCTAAACTACAATGGTCTATTGTATTTGGATAATTGTATAAGAAATAGGTAGCTAAATAATCTATATTGCACATAATATTAATTTATTCACATCTAAAACCACTCTTAGTCATATCATACAAAAATACATTCTTTATAATCAGGGGACGAAAGAAATTGGAATCTATGAGAAAAATTTCTTTTTATGTGAAAAACTAATTTATATAAACAAATAATAACGATTTGATAATTTGATTAAAATATTTTTATGACAACATTATCCAGAATGAAAATAATATAGCCCATTTATTCGATAACATTTATTCACAAAACATGGAGAAGTGTTTTCAATCAAAATATATAATTCATAAGGGTGTGGAATCATCAATTGTACATCAAAAAAATAAGAATATATAATATAAATAATGAATATGTTTTTGTGATTAAAGAAATCATTGAAAATTATTTATACAGTCAAGATCACTACCACTACTATCATAGTGTATTTGGTTCACTCCTCAATACATCATTTCATTAGTCAAGGTTCACTCATAACACTGTCTTATTAAAAAATTCACTTTATTGAACTTGGTTAACTCCTAATTCATTCCCTTATTATCTCATGATATAACTATGTATAAAAAAATTCAGTAGAGGCAATAAATTTCTAGACCTACTCATCATCTAATGGGAAGAATATATATGGCTTCTACTAGATCATAATAAAATCATGATATCATAATATCTTCAACTATGGTAAAGAGAATAATTTTGTCAAAATATCTTCATAATAATAATAAAACTATATGGGACTGAATGAATATGGTATGATTGTATCATATACCTAGTAATTCCTAATAAATACTGATTGATTTTTTTAAAAGAAATTTTTTTAGGGGACCTCTGGAAGAAAATACAGTTTATATTTCAAAATCACATACATAAATTCATGAAATTTCATTAATATTAAAGTAATGAATTTACTTGAAAATAATTAAGGTAATTCAAAATTTAATGTTAAATTTTAGAGTTATGACCATCTTGAGGAATGGTGTTAATTGCGGTGTATGATTAAACAAGAATTCCATTCACATTTTCTGTAAAATCTCAAATGTTACTCATTTCATGTTTTATAAAAATATTTATTTTAAATATATACATAAATAAATTATGTGTAAAAATTACTTTAATATTTATTTGTTTAATGTTAAAAATAGTATTCATAAAATTTTCGAAAACTATGATGTGGAATAACATGGTTTTCTTACAGATGAAAAAAACCATAATAATTTTCCATAAAAATATTATTTCAATATATTGGATACTTAAATAAGTTATATTTAAGGGAAAAAATATAACATAAGAAATAATTATAAGATAAGAAAATAAAAAAAACATTTTTTAGATATATCATACAATTTCATCAATATAAATTTAAATATAAAGAATCATAATAGAATATGTGATTGTAATATAAAATCATTATCGCTTTGGTAACATTTGATTCATGGATCCCAAGAAAGAAATTACATCAATTTAATTAATAAATAAATTTAAAATAGTGATATTAATAATAAAATATATCCTATGGGATGTAAATACACCTCTTAAAATAATATACATGTATAACATAACATATATCCCAAACAAGAAAATTTGGGATTGTAAACCCATGCCACATTGGTAAAATTAAAATCATATCCCCATATATTTGATAATTTAATTTATGACATAATATACCCTGAAATAAGATAAGAATATCATATTAAAATTAAAATGATAAGTATATACAACTTATAACCATAAATATTGTAAAAAAAATAGTCATGTATCGATGATGAAAAAATGTTATTCACAACCCATACGAAATATCCAACATTACTTGTAAATCTTGTTACCTAATAAATGATAAATTTAGATTTATTAAAATTAAAACATATAGTCATATTCATATATATAATTACATATTTTATCATATTATATATCATAAATACCATTATAATAAATAATATATCTTAAAGAAATAATTTTGGGTCTAAGTGTCACTGTTTTTTATGTAATTTTTTATTCAGTATTTAAAATCGTTGAATGATTATAATGGTTACAATATACCTAGTATGTTTTTAATTATATTAATGTCATATATATCCATTATATAAATTTTTATAATATATCACCACATGAAATTAAAATATTTTACTTTTAGAATATAATTAATTTTTTTCGAGCATTCATTATATGCAACACCATGTTATGGTAACTCTACACACAACAATGTGTTAGGTTTTTTACACAAAAGATGGAGTTTCCACACCTTTAAATGTCCCATGTTATATTTAGAAAAAAATTACAGTTTTATAGATTTTTAATTTTCAAAATTATCTTCATTAATTAATTTGGAATGTCGACATTAGCTTAGGTTTATTTTTTGGTATTTTTCTAGGAAGTTTCTTTTTAGAGGAATAGTAAAAAAATACAGTATTTAGTAAAAAAACATTTTCATTTAAATAAATATTAATGATAAATTGTATTATATATTTATTTTAAAAACAAAATATATAAATAATAAATCTATTATACCAATATAAGGTATTGGAATTATTTTGAAATTTAATTTAGATATTAAGTCATAGCAAACCCTAGAAAATTTTCCCATTAAAACCTCTCTTTCTCTCTATATCTAAAAGATTAGATTTAAATTTAATTTTTGATCATATGTGAATTGAATTTTACAGAAAGAATATAAATATTTGTAAATATAATAATATTTTTATTATGAAAATAATATCTTAATTTTGACCAAAAATGTTAGTGAATGTAATTAATATCAATTTCAACGAATTAGGTAAAAATTAGTATACCTATGGGTAAAACATTAATCAGAAGGGGGAAAATGACATATAAAAATGTAAAAATGAAATTTTATACCAATATTTAAACAATATAACCTATTGGTTATTATTTTTTGTGTTTCTAGGATAATATACTATGGAATATTCTTATATAATATGTTATGCAAGGAAAACATAAAAAAAGTATCTTCCTTACCCTAAAAATTTATAAATCCCTAAGATATGGAAGAAAATCATATTTTATGTTATACATATCATGTTTAAATATATGTGAGTAATTTATATCAAAATAATTCAACATTTTTTAGATATTAATTTGTAACTCAAATTTCAAAAGCAATTCCAACATAGTGATTATTTAGTAAATAAATAAACAAAATAAATAATACTGCAAATAATAAAACTGAGGAAAAATAGAAGAATAATTGTGTTACCATTTCATAGAGGAAATGGTTGAGTTACATAGAATTTAACTTAATATATTTAAAATCATTCAATTTATGGATATTTAAAAAATTAACTTTATGTATACAATGTCAAAATTTACCTTAATGTTGTATTTAAATAAATGAAAATTTATTAAAATTATAATTTTTTTAAAGAACCTATATTATTACAATTGATGTTTAAATATTAAAAAATATAAAATATGTTATACTAATATAAATATTTATCTTCTATAATGAACATATTTACCCATAAATTGTAAAAACATTATTAGCAATCTTAAGGTTAATGTAGTTTTTTTGTGAGTTACATGTGTTTGTTTTAAAAATAATTTCCAAACAAAATAATATTTATTTTTTAAGTAATAGATATAATCTATTTAATTAATTGGTTCTATATTTTATAATAAATATTTCTTTATTTAATTTTTAATTTTCGAATTTAATAGGTTATAGATCTTGTTACATTTATAATAATCAAAATGGTAATTATGGGAAAACATAGAAGTCATTGAAAAAATAAAAAAAAATAAATTATATTTCCATGTTAGAGATTATAATTGATTAAAAATTAATATTAATCAATGATTATTTTGGTTTTTTGGGACATGATTCAAGAGAGACCTCCCAATTGTATTTACATTTTTATATTTATAACAATACTACTACCCTTCTACTATAAAAAATAATTTAGTCCCTCCACTTCATATGACTGTAAAATCCATTTATATTGTAAAAATAACTAAAACATATCCTCAAAACATCCATTCCCCATTCCATGAATCCTCAAAATTGGCATAAATCTATCCAGGGTTGTCTTTTTATGTAAATAAAAATTAGTTAACAGAAAACATGGTAACGTTAAAAATGATCACATTAGTTTCATTTCATTTACCAACAATTGAATTATTCTTATATTATTCCTATATAATAATATCATAATAATAATTATAATATAGTGTTTTTTCATTATTTTTATAACCAAAAATAAAAAAATACATCCAATTGGATATACAATCCTCATTCATGCGTATGGTTGACTACAACCTCATGAATCAGTGTCGTTCGTTCTTCCATTTCCACCATTAATGTTTGTTAATAATTATTTTATTATACATAATATATTATATATGTGATAGTTATTATTTATTTATTCTAATATGGTTTTTATATAACAGTTACCTTCATTATTTCAATTTGTAAAAATACGAAAACATCATTTTTGGACATGTGGGCTATTGCCTAATCAAGGCGATGTGATTTGAACAAACTTTAAATAGAATGTATTAGGGATGGTTTTAATTAAAATATGTTATTAATAAGACAATAAAATGATTTTGTAATAATAAAATACATATGTACAATTTACTTTTCATTCTATTAATATAAAATGGAAATGGAAATCATGTTCCTGTGTACAAACGACCTACATTCTCCATGGAAAGTGCATTTCATTTTCTATCTTTGATAATAATGGATTGATATTAAGAAATATAAAAAATATATAAAATATTTGAATCATATATTACAATTTGGAAATGATTAAATAATTATCTATATAATATGCACAATAATTAAATGTCAAAACAAATTCCAAAAAACTATGCAATTAACACCCAAATCAATGAATATTTTGAATGATTATTAATGAACGTGTAATTATATAGGTTATTAAAGTACTATATATGATATCATAAATATTATTATTTTCATTTTATAAGTTAATATCATTCATAAGAACATTATACATTGATTTAATGGGGTTTCATCCAAAAAAGGCTATATGGTAATGGATTTTCATCTCACAATTTACATATGTGAGATAAATGTCATATTCCACATTTTTTTATTTTTTGTCATGTATTTACTGACCCATTTGATATATTATATCATAAATAAATTGATCTTAATTTTATATAATATCCACTTTGAATTATATCATTAACGGTGTTAATCTTGATAATAACCACCTAGTAAACGTTATCTTACAATATCACTTTTTTTTTGGATTATTAAAATTATCTTAAAAAAATAAATTTATAATAATCATTTTCATTGAATATTATATTCCATTTTATTAATTTTAATAAAATAATATGTATATATTATTTTCCTAAACTATATTCTATATTTAAATATGGTTTTAACTTTTAAATATATTAGATTTGCTGACGATATATTGATAAATTTGTATCCTTTACTCAATATGGATATTGATAAGGCGCATTGTTTATTAATTTAAATTGATTATTATATATATGAAGAATAATTTTTACAATAAAATCATGGGGTTTGGACCTATTAATGCAAGACCCTTGATGCATCTGTAGTTTTATGGGATAAATTTTGTAGGATAAAACCTTTGATTTTCTGAACAGTACATTTTAAATCGTCATGTGTGTGTTATTGATAGAAAATGTTATATGCGCCTAGGAAACATGGAAAAAAGTTATTATGCATTGACCTCATGAAATATTCTATTATTATTATACATAGGATTTTTACAATGAAAATATATATTGATGCACATCATTCTTTGTTTATTTATTAAATGGAGCATACATTCATTTATAAATATTGCCACACTATTTATTCTTTTTCTTATTATTCATATATTAAATGTATTTCCTTATTAGTAACTAAAATTGGAATATTTATTATTTTAATTGATTAATTATTTATTCTATTATATTTTACACTTACTAATCAACTGATATAACTATTTTGTTCATTTCTTAGTACATGAAGAACAATTATTAGATTGAGTTTCAAGGATAATGATCTTTCACTTTTATTATGAAATATTTTATATCTATAATGAAATAAGGGTTATATGTATATAATCTGGTTTTCTGAATCTGTAAAATAATTCAATCCTTATTAGTAACTAAAATTGGAATATTTATTATTTTAATTGATTAATTATTTATTCTATTATATTTTACAATTACTAATCAAGTGATATAACTTTTTTTTTCATTTCAAAAATGTTGTATATTTCAAAATCCTAGTTTTTTGCGACAATCACATCTCAGTTTCCACATTATTTAGAAGATGTGTTATTTAGCCTATTTATGATATGGGGTTTTCAGAAAGAGTATGTTCAAACATCAAACTCATGATTACCGAGATCACAGTGAATTTTCTATGAATAAATTTAATTAATATGTATAGAATTTCACATCCCAGAAATTACTATATTTAAATTTTATAAAATAAATATCATTGATCCTATATTTCTTTATGACCAACACCATACTAAGCCTAGAAAAACACAACACTAAGATTTTGTGTGGTACATGCACGACTGAATTTTACCTCCTTTTAATTGGGAAATTATTTTGAAAATAAAATTATACACTTTTAAAAAAAATTAGAAATAAACTTCATTTTTAAATTTTTATTTACAAACTTATCTTAGGATTATTTATCCTGAATGATATCATTTTTATTAATAGTGATAAAGGCTACAATTTAGTTGAAAAATTCATTTTCATTTGAATAAAAATAAATGATAAATAATATTTTACATTTGTTTTAAAGACATAGTAGATCAATTATATATATAATAATCCAATTTAGGACCTTTTGATAAGTTTTATATTGTTTTTTGTTATAAAATCGTATTGAGAATTTGACCATATTAACTGAAAAATTACCTTTTTCACCATGTCTTTGGGATTAGCTTTAAATTGAATTTTTCCATTAATGTGATTTGAATTTAAAAAAAATTATATCAATAATTCTAATCAATATAATATATGTATATATTCATTATATCAAATTAATTTCTGACCAAAAATGATTATTGAATGTAATTAAAATTAATTACAATTATTATGCTAATAATACGTTTACATAGTGGTGAGAGATTAATCTTATAGTGAAAATGACATAGAAACATGTCCAAAATCCATTGGTTTTCCAAATCTAGGCCATATACCAAGTTGGATATAATTTCTTGTGTTGGTGTGATATTATTCCATGAATATGGAATATATAATAAGTTAATGAACAAGTCTAAAATGAACCTTTATTATAATTAACATTATTAGAGACTTAATTTATGAAAAAAATTCATATTATTGGATAGTCAGAACCTTTTCAAAGAATTTTTTTTTGTTATCATATTAATTTATCATCAACTATTGGAGATGAATTATTTACTTCAAATTCTTATGAAATAATAAAACAATGAGTAATTTTTTAATAAATATATAAAATATGTTACAATAGAAATATTAAATGGGAATAAATTAGAATGAATTATCAAATTCCAATATTTATAAGATTAAAAATTCATGTTACCTATATGTAACATTAATATATTTTCCTTCAATTATTTTATTTTTATTTTATTTAATTTAAATTAAATAAATAATGTCAAAATTGATATTACTTTTATTTTATAATTAATGAAATTTTATAAAATGAATTTATATTTAAAAAAATTATTTGTAAAATGTATTTGTGGATGTAAATTATTATAAAATATGGTCATTTAATACACCAATTAATCATTCCTAATTAACATTATTTCTCAAAAATATTAAAACAATAGCATGGTTCAGGTTAAAGCCATGTTTTTCACATCACATTCTTTTTTTAATATAATTTCAATGAAACAATGTGTATTAATTAATTAACATAAATATATTATTCAGAATTCAGTGCGTATATATTTTATAATAACTCTCACATTATTATAGTCTTAAATTTTAAATTACAATGGATAAAAAACTAACCACCATAATAACAATCAAAATGGTATATGTGAGGAAAAATAAATATTAAAGAGAAAAATTATAAAACTAAAATTATTATTGTGTTTTGGTTGTTTTGATCAGCCATAAATTCAATTTACATCTTTGATTTTTTATTTTTGTGTGACATGAGGAATTGGAGACCTCCCAATATTTTTTTATCTTTCTAAATGGACAATAATTATACACCCAACTATAAAAATTCATTCACCCCCCCACTTTATTACACCTCACAAGCCATTTTTTATCCAAAATATTCCCAATTAAGATCAAATAATCCCTCCTCTAGTCAAATAATCCTCACAAGTGGTATAAATTCATTCAATGATGACTTTTTGTATAAATAAAATGTTGTACCTGAAAAATAAGGAACGTATTTCAATGATCACTTTTGATAAATTTATTTATCCACCTACATATTCTTTTTAAATCATTACTATATAATAACAATATTATATTATATGTATTGTAATTTTGTGATTTGAATTATATGCTTCACGAACCCCTCCGCACAAGGTGTACCCCTCCTAGGATGGAAACATGATAAGGTAGATAATGGCCCATGAGTCTCACCTCTAGTGGGCCTCTGGTTGGCGACTAACACCGAGGTTATAGTAAACATATAAAATGTGATGTGTAACACCCAACCCTACCTCATTGTCTTGAGGAGGCTATGAGGGATACTTGGCCTTAAGAGACGTTCCCAAGATTCCAACGACTGGCAATAAATGATGAGGGCTTCAAGATCTCTTTGTGGAACGATTTTCCCTTAAGACAAAACCAACCAAACCATCCATTAACTACAACTATATGATGTATGTCAATAAAACATTAAAGATTTAATTCCCAAAAGACAACCAAGTTGTACCATAATACAACCCAAAAACAATACAACAAGACATGTCTACACCCCATCAGTGTACAAGAGGAAACCAACAACCAACACTACGAGCCATGACACCCCCACAACTCCAAACCAAGCTCCAAGCACCAAGCTCCACCAAGACATCAAAATGCACCACTAAAGGAGGAAGATGCCTTACCTTTGCCCACGTCATGATACACAACATCTGCAAAGACACAAACGTGCCAAAGTCGGGGGGTGAGTACAAAAACTCAGTAGGATTTCCCCAAATTACTTCCCAACACACGACACTAGGATATAACCATTAGAACATTTATATAAAACAGTTTATATAAAATAATCACAAGTACAACCATTTTCCATAAGCTGACCGTGCCCTTACCAAGCCATCACACCCAAACCAAGCAACCAAGGTAAATACAAACAAACATTCGACAAGCTATTTTATCATTCACACACATGCACAACAATTTCTAACTTGCAAAGAAATGCACAACTAAAAACAAAAACAACAAAACAGCGGAGCTTCCGTCCATCTCATTCAACCATTCAAACCTAGTGGCATTTGCCATCAACTTATCCTTTGATGGTGGCCCTTCTATCCACTATCCATTCGCTTTTTATAGCGGTACTACTCTCCACTTCCACACAACATTCCAATCAACCCATAACCAAGCATATAACCTACCATGGTCACAAAAACATGCAATCAACCAATTCCATTGCATGTCAATCAACATCAATAAATCACACATTTATTGAAAACCATTTTCTATTCCCAAAAAATTTCAATAAAACAACCTATTTATTGAAAACCATTTCCATCAATCATTTTCAGAATTCAACCGTACAATCCCATTTTAAAATCACCATTTTAAAATCCACAACAATAGCATTTCACCATAAAACCCCCTTTTCCCTAAAATCCCCCAAAACATCACCCAATGGATATCCAATCAATTTCGCACATCAAACCACATTTAATTCAAATCACAAAAAATTAATTATAACTAAAACCATTAGCTCTAACCAAGTGGAGTCGAGAGAGAATCCACCTACCTTTAGGGTTCTCGAGTAATCGACCCACAAGAAACCACTCCTCAAATCTGGTGAGCGTGCCATCAATACCTCTCTAGATCCCATTCCCTAATATTTATAAGCCGTAAAAGAAATCTCTTCAAAAAATCTTCCAAATCGAGTTGGAGAGCCCCTCCTACCCTTGAGAACTGAGAATCCCGAGTGAGCAACGAGTGGGAGAATGCTTGGAGAGGAATGATGAAAGCCCAACTGTGCCCAGGTTTTAAACCCATATTTTTTAGTGTCTGCACGGTTAGTCCGCACGGTTTGGAAAACCATGTGCTAACCGTGCACACACTACTTCCTCAAGAAAAGGGTCTGAACGTTTGGCTCGCACGGTTTGGCAAACGATGCATAGGTTGTGTGAAGCCTATAATCTCCCCCTACACGGTTTCCTAGGGAATCCTCATTGTTTCCACTGACCGTGCTCGAACTATGCTACCTATGAAAATCCTTCAAACTCATTCAAAATCATTCCAAACTCTCCCAACCTCTTTCCAACCCATCCCATGCACTTTAAACACATATAAATACATTAAAAAAGGACACATACCTTAAATTGGGGGTACTACATTCTCCCCAAAATTGGGCATTCCGTCCTTGTAATGTAGTGTACCCATCCTTTGCCGAAAGAGATCGGGCCATTACTCGACCATCTCTTTCTCCCGCTCCCTTGTCTCCTCTTGAATATGACCATGTTGCCAGAAAACGCGAACTATACCGATTCTTTTACCATGAAAGACTTTCTCTTGCCTATCCACAACCCACACTGGCACATGCACCAATGAAGCATCATGTTCTAGCTCAACATGATCCCATCAAATTAGATGGTCATGATCCAGCTGATAATTTTTCAACTACAACACATGAAACACATTGAGCACCACACTGAACCTAGGTGGAGAATCCAAATGATAAGCCACCTCACCAACCCGGTCAATAATCTCAAAAGGTCCAATATACCTTGTAGATAACTTTCCATGCTTCCCAAACCGATAATGTACCAACCAAGGAGAGATCCTCAATAAACCATGATCACTCACCTCGAATGACAACGGCCTTTGATGATGATCCACATACAATTTATGACGATTATTAGACATCCTCATTCTCTTCCTGATCAACTTGATCTTCTCCATAGTCTCCAGGAGAAGGCTCGGTCCATCCATCTAGGACTCACCCGTTGCCACACAACACAGTGGAGAACGACATGGCCTCCCATACAATGCTTCAAACGGATCCATATGTATGGATGCCTGATAACTGTTATTGTACGAAAATTCAACCAACCACAAGCGCTCCTCCCAAGAGCCACCAAAATCCATGACACAAGCCTACAACATATCCTCTAGAGTTTGTATCATCCTCTCGGATTGACCATCCGTCTGAGGGTGATATGTCATGCTCATAGTCAACTGTGTCCCAATGGCTTACTGCAAGGATTTCTAGAAAGGAGATGTAAACCTCAGATCTCTATCTGATATAATCGAAACTGGAACACCATACCTCTTCACCAACTTCATGATATAGATTTTAGACAGATCCTCTACCATATGAGATTCATGAATTGGAATGAAATAGGACAACTTCTTTAGCCGATCCACTATCACCAAAATGGCATCATGAATTCTGACCGTTTTTGGGAGACCTGTAAAAAAACCATCGCTATTTTCTCCCACTTCCAAATAGGGATTAGTAAAGACTACAGCATTCCAGCTGGCCTCTGATGCTCTGCCTTGACCTGCTGACAAGTCAAGCATCTCGAAACAAACTCAGCCACTCACCTTTTCATACCTTCCCACCAAACAACGCTTTCAACGCTTTATAGATTTTTTATATTCTAGGATGAACAACCCACTTGGAATGATGATACTCCCTGAGAAGATCCTCCTAACCAGCAACTGGTACAACCATCCGATTCCAAAAACACAAAACTGAATCTACATTCAGTTTCCATCCATCAGTGGTCTCCCCACAATTGAGTCTGGACCTCAGGGTTAGACACATATAATCAGATATATGTGCCTCTTTAACCAGTACAACCAAGTCAGGAATCAACAAAACTGGAAAAAAGACCGCTCTATCACCCCGGTCTTCACATTCCAACTGCATGTCTCCTATAATCGACATCAATTGCCACGGGTCTGATGCCTATTTTACCACCTGAGCATATGATTTTCTACTTAATGCATCTGCCACCAAAATTCCATTAACTGGTGTGTACATTAAGTCAAAATCAAACATCTGTAGATATTCTATCCCTCTCTTATGCCTTGAGATCAAATCCATTTGTGAGGAAATGTGTTTCAATCTCTAATGATCTGCATATACCGTGAATTTCTCATCGTAGAGATAATGATGCTAAACTTTCAAATCATAGACCAAAATTGTGAACTACAAATAATGAGTTTGGTAGTTCTTATAATACACCGTCAACTGTCATGAGCCATACGCAACCACATGATTCAATTCCATGAGAACGCACCCCAACCCTGATCCTGATGCATCAAAATACACCTCGTACCATTTTCATGGTTTTTGAAAAACCAAGATTGGTGCTGATGTAAGGAGACCCTTTCGCTCTTCAAAACACTGCTGACATTATTCATTCCACTAGAATGGAACAATATTTCTTTTCAAAGTTTTCATCAGTGAAGCCATAGTTGAAAAATCATGAATAAAGCGCTGATAATATTCAGCTGGACCAAGAAAACTCTGTTTCTCAAACACATTCTTTGGCGGTTTCCACGAGATAACAGCCTCTATCTTTTCTTAATCCACTAAAACACATCTTTCCAAAATCACATGGCCATGAAAACTAACATCCTATATCCAAAAGTAACAGTTTGACAATTTGGCATAAAACTGTTGATCCCTCAAGATCCCCAGAACTGTCGCCAAGTGCGGTTCAAGCTCCACCCTCGTCTTTGAATACACCCGAATAATGTCTAAAAACACCACCACAAATGAATCCAGATATCTCTGAAATATCTGATTCATCAATACCATGAACACCGTTGGTTCATTAGTTAGACCAAAGAGCATAACCATATATTCATAATGGCCATATCTACATCTAAAAAATGTTTTAGGAATATCTTCTTTACCCAGCTGTAATAGATGATATCCCGACCTAATATAGATCTTGGAAAACCACTGGGCTCCCCTCAACTAGATGAAAAAATCACCAATTCGTGGAAGTGGATATCTATTCATTATCGTAACTCGTTTATGTCTACGATAATAAACACATAGTCTCAATGTTCCATCCTTCTTTTTCACAAACAACACCGGCACTGCCCATGGAGGCGTGCTAGTCCAGATAAACCCATTGTATTCTAACTCCTCCAAACGGACATTCAATTCTTTCCATTCAGTAGGTACCATCGAGTAAGATGGAAATGATATAGGATTGGTCCCTAGAATGAGATTAATTGTAAACTCCACATATCTTATAGAAGGTAACCCAAAGAATTCTTCAGGAAAAACATCCATGAACTGATCCACCACTGCCAGAAGAACACTCTACTCAACACCCTCTACCGATTCCAATGACAACACCACCAATTGATACAATAATGTGGCCGCTACTGGTGCCACCAAACCCGTTGCACCCTTCACTTCATGCCTCTCTCCTCTAATGAGATGTCTAACGACATCGTGTGTCGTAAAAGGAACTATCTGTGAATTAAAGTTGATATGGGCCATAAACACCACCTTCCAATCCATTCCCAGGATTACATCATACCCATCCATCTCAAGAATTAAAAAAATTCACATTATCTCAACATCACCCATAACAATACCACAAGCTCTACACAAGAAGTCTCGACACTCTCCTTGACCGAGAGGATTTTGTTATTTCAAAACTGAAGGGATCATTTCTCCCCATAAACCCAGCAACTCAACCACAAGTGCATCAGTAGTGTTCTACCCTGGGAATAAGAGTCCCTCTTCCGCTTGAACCCAGTGTTAGAGTTCCCACTATTCCCCATGGTTAGAACCATGCTTCCTCCGCTCGGAGCTTCCAATAGATCTCGCTCAGCCACGGATTCTCTATTCACCATCTCTATGTTTTCATCGATACACATCACTGCTATCATTGAATGAATATCTTTCCTTAACCCTACTTCGAAGATACTTTCCTTCAACAAAATCCTACCCGCCACCTTGGGTGCAAACCGCACTATGTTCATAAACTTAGATCCATTCTTCGTCACAAAAATATTCTCTTTCATCAGACTGAAGAAATCAGTCATGCGCTGAATTATAAATGTATGTGGGTAGAATGGTTTATTAAACAATAGCTCAATGCCTACCCACGTCATACCCTGGTCCTTTCCAGCAAAAACTTCCAACTCCCACCACTGAAGGGAAAGATCTTCCAACATATATGTGGTCTACTTCACTTTCAACTCTATCGGTGTTCCACGAACTTAAATATCTGGTTCATTCGATTCAACCATGCCTCTTCCCTATCTGGTTCTAAATCACCCCTGAATATGGGTGGATTTTGATTTTGAAACTGAACTATATGATCCACATGCCTTGGTTAATCCTCTTTGTTTACACCTTACACAACATAGAAATATTTCACTATACTCTACACTAACTGCTGGTTCACCTGAGGCTCATGTGCAACCATGTTCTAATTAGCCACTTCTGGTTGGTCTCTACGACGCCTACCCGGTGCCATTTCTATAAACAAAAAATAAACAACCATGATTCTCACTTCCGTATACATCAATAAATCCCATTTCAAATCACATTATGCAATACTATGACAACAAGGATTTACACCTTTCCACATTTTCCATGTTTCACCATTTTTGAAAACCAAACCATTTTCAATATACCACCAGTTTCTAGGTTTCAAATCCTTCCTTTTTGAAACCCAATTCAGATTTTTCAAAATCCTCACATTCATATCACATCATAAATCATTATACCCCAATGAAATATGAATTATAGAGGTAAATCATTTCTAACTTATATACCATGCACATCTCATATGCTACACCCAAAACAATGAGATTTCCAATGCCTATAAGTTTCTCTGAAACACTTATGTACCCAACTCCCAAGTAACTTGAATTTCAGAGAAAGAGGGTTAGATATGTCATTTTATGCTATATATTTCAATTTATGACATTCCTACGCCTTGCTACCATCCCAACTCAAGGAATTTACCACAACTAATGTCAAATCCAATACCAATGATCAACACCAATGATCGAACAACTGCTCTCACTTGAAAGCTATGTACCAAAAAAACTGATACCACTTGTAACACCCCGCCCTTACCTCATCAGTTTGAGGAGGCTGTGTGGGCTACTTGTCCTTAATTGACATTCCCAAGATGCCAATGGTTGGAAATAAATACTGATGGATTCATGAGCACATTAGTGAACTATTTTCCCTTAAGACAAAACCAACCAAACCATCCATGAACCACCACTATATGATGTATATCAATAAAAATTTCAAGCATGCTTTCCCAAAATAAAACCAAGTTGTACCACAATTCAACCAAAAAACAATAAAACCAGACATGTCTATACCACATCATAGTACAAGCGGAAACTAACAACCAAATATACAATCCATGACACCCCCACAGGTCCACAACAAGCTCCATGCTCCATGCTCAACCAAGAAATCACAATTCACCACTAAAGGAGGGAGATGCCTTATATTTTCCCACATCACGGTACACAACATTTACAAAGACACCAATGTGACAAAGTAGAGGGTGATTACTAAAACTCAGTAGGATTTCCCCAAATGACTTCCCTATAGAGGCCACTAGGATAAAACCGTTAGCACATTTATACACAACAATTTATATAAAATAATCACAAGTACAACCATTTTCCATAAGCCAACCATGCCCTTACCAAGCCTTCACACCCAAACCAAGAAACCAAGGGAAAGCCAAACAAACATGCCAAAAGCCATTTCATCATTCACACACTAGCATAACAATTTCCAACATGCAAAGCAATGAACAAAAAATAACCAAAACTACCAAACGGTGGTGCTTCCTTCCAACCCGTTCATCCATTCACACCTAGTGGCACTTCCCGTCCACTTATCCTTCGATGGTGGCCCTTCGGTCCACTATCCATCCCCTTTTTATAGTGATACTTATCTCCAATTTCGCACAACATTCCAATTAATCCATATCAATGCATATAACCCACCAAGGTCACAACAACATCCAATCAACCAATTCAATTTCATATCAATCCACGTCAATAAATCATGATTTTATTGAAAACCATTTTCCATGCCCAAAAACATTTCAATAAAACAACTTATATATTGAAAACCATTTCCTTCAATCATTTTTAGAAATCAACCATAGCATCTCATTTTATAATCTCCATTTTAAAATCCACAACAATATCATTTCACCATAAAACCACATTTTTCCCAAAAATCACCCAAAACATCACCCAAAGGATATTCAATCAATTTTTCACATCAAACCAAAATTAATTCAAATAAAAAAAAATTAATTATAACCAAAACCATTAGCTCTATCTAATGTGGAGTTGAGAGAGAATCCACCTACATTTAGGGTTCTAGAGAAATCGACCCACAAGCAACCGCACCTCAAATCCCTCCAACGCACCACCAAAACCTTTCTAGGTCCCTTTTACTAAAATTCACAACCATTAGAATCAACATCCAAAGAATCCACAACCCTAGATCTGGACACAACAAGTTTAGGTCCAGAAAACCATGAGAGGGATGTAGATCTAGAGGAAAACACAATGAAACCAAGAGGAGAGACTTACCCTGGAGAAACCACCTTCAATTCACCAAGAAACCACTTTAAAATGCTTCCAAATCGAGTGGAAAATCCACTACAACCCTAGAGAATCAAAAATAATGAGTGAGTGTAGAGTGGGAAATAATTTGGAGAGGAATGAGGCAAGCCCGAGTGTGCCCGGGTTTTAAAACCCTAATTTTACATGGTCACACGGTTAGTCCGCAAGGTTTGGAAAATCATGCGCTAATCATGCGCACACTACTACCTCGAGAGCAAGGGTCTGCATGGTTGCCTCGCATGGTTTGGAAAACCGTGCGTAGGCCATGCGAAGCTTACTGTCTCCCGCTACACGGTTTCTTAGGGAATCTGTACGATTTTCACTAACATTGCTCAAACCGTGCTCCCTATGAAAACCACCAAACTCATTCAAAACCATAACAAACTTTCCCAACCTCTTCTAATCTCATCCCATGCACTTTAAAAACATAAAAATTCATAAAAAATGACACATTCCTCATACCGGGGGTACTATAAGAGGAATTACCCTCTAAAAAAACTCATGAAAAAGAGGGAGATAAGAAAGATTTCCACCATGTCTATCTCATAATGAAATATGAAATAAATCCTAATTATATATATTTAATGTCATGGAAAAACTACTACAACTGGAACAAAAATCTACACATAACAAAAGAAAATAAAAATTGAAGTGACCATGATGTCTAAACAACTCCTGCAACCCCAATGTAGTAGTTACCAAACTGATATCCAACCTTCTCTATGTGACCTGAAAAAAATTTACATATATACATAGGTTGAGTATAACAGTATACTATGTAGGATCCTCCCCGGATCCTCTCATGCAAATGTAATGAAATCATGTTAAATCATAGTGAAAAAATACAAAAACTAACTCATCATTTAAACCATTATATTAAGTTCTCAGACTCACCATTGCTACTCTCACCAAGTATCTCATAAAAGAATATATAATATAACAATGAATATCAAGGGTACCCCACAACAACTTCCTCACCAGGTTGCCTCTTTCCCCCAAAGTTGCACATCTTAATAATTTCCATCATTAATATATTCCCCACAAACACCTCGGAAAAGAACCACAACATGAGCCACATTCAACAAAACCACTATGACCATGTAACCTACGTAAAGAGGTAGTTTCATGGAGCCACCACATCTTTCATAACAAGTATCATACGTCGGGCATTATACCACCATAGATTATTTCCAATTCACCATGTAAGGATCATCAATCCATGAGATCCTATACATGTTACACCTATAGTAGTTAATAAGGAACAATATCTAGAATATATGTGTGTGAATAAACACACGACATTACATCACCCTAGACACATATTCAGGTAAAACTATCTGATTTTCCTACTAGCACAAGTAACTACTAGGAGAAGAGATTAGGACCAATGTGGGTAGTCTGCAATCCATCCTCCAAAAGAAATGTTTGGGAAAACATACCCATGAATCAGAATACATGGGGTGTCAGTTTCCCAAACTGAGAGGTTGGATTATTATAAGGAAGCAAAAAAGGTATAGAATATAAAATAGTTCATAACCACACCACGAGAATAACCTATACTAAGATTCAACTTTGGATAATGTCTCTCAAACTCTTGACTTCCATTAACAAAACTAGGTATCCTATAAGCACACTACCATTTAAAGAGATACATTACATTATTTTATCACTTTTTATTTGTTTCAATTTAAATTAATAATTTTTAGACATTAATTAACCGTTATAACTTCCAAATTAGATTTCATTAACATCACACCAATGTTTCATTCCCTCTAGGAATAACCAAACCAATTCCCACAGGTTATTAGAAATATTAACACAGCATTACATCCCCACAAGCTCAAAGACCAAGTGTTAATATCAATTATTAAATCATTTATTCACAAAATTATTACTTTCCAATATTACTAGGTATTCTAGAAAAACATTTTTATCTACTAAATAGATGGGGAACAATACAGTGAGTATGAGAACATACAGTTGATTATTTTTCTACTATAGAATGAGCATAGACCAATCGCTTCATGAGAAGATAAATACAAAAAACATAGGGCATTCTCCACATTTCATCTCCTATCTTTGGGTGGAGGGTAGAAAGACTTGCTTCCTTAATATGTGGGGAATGTGAAGAAGTTTAAAAACCATGAATATCAACATATCATAAAATTATTCACATCAAACACATTTCATCATCTCTGGTGTCCTCCCCGATACCCATATGCATAAACCAATGCATATCACCTCTCTAGTAATAAAATGATACCACCACCAACGGGCCTCCTTATCCACATATATGAAAACAGTCATCCAGGATCACATCACAACACAAGAAGTAGGAAACAAACATCATATCAATAGGTATATTGGCCCTTAAACAAGGAATATTTCCCCAATACATAATGAGAACTTAGGGATAAAAAACACAATGCACTCATCCTTACATGTTAGTGGGTAATGCAGAACCCACCAAGAATTTTAATTTATCATGATTCCAGTTATTTAATCCATGTAGAATTCACCGATTTATTATTTTTAGGTTCCACATATGGGAAACAAAAAAATTATATAAAAAACTATTCTATTAATTAACATGCCTTAAATTTATTATACACATGTATCAACAGGCCTATATCTTATCAATTAATTTAATTAATCATGCTAACTGTAAAAACAACAAGATTCATTTACATTCATCTTTATCTTTGAAAAATAATTAAAATTATTCCCAGTTTAAATTCATTACCAATTTATATAAATAATTACATGATAAACATGGAAATCATAGATATCACACTATCTAGTAAAAAAATTGGCAATGACATACGATTGATACTAATTTCATAATATGATTCAAATATTTATTATTTCAATTACATTGTGATCTAATCAGAAAACACAAGATAACTCTACAACTACACGAAGATGAATAGTGAATCCACAATTCCCATACCTCATAAGGTTCATGATGTTTCTTTCATGATAATGATCCATGCAACGGATCACAATCTCCTTCCCTGCATCATCTTAATCAACCCGGGGACACCGAGAAACAACCACACCAACTAACACCCATGGAAAATCCATTAGAAATATTGTGATCACAATCCATAACATGGCACAGAGAAGCAAAAGAAATAGGATCGATCAAAACACAGGAACATAGGAAGATCACAATTTCAATCGATAACGGATCGACATTTGTTGTTTGCACCAAAATAGGGGGTGCACATGAAATAGGATTAAACTTCAAATGGAAACATTCCATGGATTATGGTTTGTTCACACCACTACTATTAGAATACAGAATGATTAGATCATCTCAAAATAAGGAATAATAAGGTAAAACAAAGGCGGAAGATATCTCATCCCATTAGAATATTTAACAAAGCTGCAGTTTATGATACATTGTAATTTCCATTATAAACATACCACTTTAGAAAATGCAGTTTGAAAAATAAAGGAGTCTCAATCATTAAGAAAATTAAGAAATGAGTTATGTGATTTCAATCAGCCTTAAATCCCTTATAACAATCCCTTTAATGCATTTTTTATCTAATGAAGACGTTAAATGGGAGAGCTGTAGGAAGCTAGAACCATTGTACACTTACAGAACATTGGGAACAATGTACACCTTCCAACGGTTGAAACATTTTACACCTATCGACACCAACAGTACAAATGACACATTGATGCCAAAAGTAAAAATTACTCACCAACATAGAAATTAAAAATGAATCACTGTTGCTAATAATACATATGACTCACCGACCATGAAAGTAAAAATTACTCATCGATGACGACAATGAAAATGAATCACCGTATATGACAATACAAATGAAACAAAAACACCAAAAATAAAAATGAACCACAGACGTCCACATTACATCTACATCACTAATGAAAATATTCACATATCTCTCACTAATGTCACTGTCCACATTTGACTCACCGATGACACTGTTCACATCTATCTCACTGATAACACTATTCCCAATACTAGAAAATATATTCACAGATCTAGGAATTTAGAAAATTGTTGAGGATAAATCACATGAACCTCCCAAAACACCTCAAAAACCATATTTCATCTAGGAAATGGACCATAGTGGTCCATAATAATACATTATCTACCTCTCAAAACATTCTCATCCATTAGAATTCTAAACCAATCGAGATAGGAAACATAAAATTTGGTCTAAACTACCACCCTTAGAGATACCTCACAAGGTTCTCGCCACCATAGGATCTCAAACACGTCAAAAGAAACACGCTTAACAACACAAATACGCCAACCAAATATTAAACACACTCCTAGTGGTGATACCTCTACAAATATAGAAAACAACATCATCCTTAATAGAATCCATATCATAAACATGAAAGGTATACAACCAATTACAACCATCTTTACATGAAAGGAGTTTAACATCACAAAAATAGGGCTACTATGTGCATATATTTGACTCACATTCCCATGTATACTCTTTTATGCCACTATGGCACCACAAGGCACGAACCAATGGGGTACCTCACCCACCCAACACCTTCTCCATTTGGTCCTTGATCTCTATATGCTACTCCTCAAAGGTTGCTTCATCTTCAACTTTTATTTATACCAAATCAATGATGCCATAGTCACCATGAAAATAATGATGGTGTTATGATACATGAATAACATCATGTATCAAACTCATCTGTGGGGTGAAGTGCTACCCGATATTCCATTGCTCCATGATGAACTAACACCTCAAAAGACCCAACAAACAGGAATAAGGCTTACTACCATGACCAAAACATCACAACCCATGACTGGGAGTCACCTCCAAAAACACGTGGTCCCCAATAACAAAATCCAAAGGTCTCATCCATTGATCAAAAAATGATTTCTGACAATCTTACACTACCTTCATCCACTCACGAATCAGTTTAACCTTCTATGTCATGTTATGTACTTGTTTTGGCCTTAGAATTTCTAAATCTCTAGCCCAAGTCCATCACAACAAAGAACAGAGAGGTCATCCATTGACGGTTTAAAATATAGCCATACCAATCATGGAGTGGAAAATATTGTTGTATGTGAACTCCACCAAGGGTAAGTGCCTCATCCACAATCCTCTAAAATCCAAGACACCAGATCAAAACATGTTATCAAGATTCTAGAAGGTCTGATCTTTATGATTGTCAGTGTGAGGATGAAATGTAGAGCTATGGCATAGCTATGAACCAAAATAATGATGGAGAACTTTCCAGAACCTAGAGGTAAAATGATAATATTGATCATAAATGATCGTCCACGGAACTCTATGGAGTGTAACAACCTCCTCCAGATACTACCTCGACAAAAAATCCCTTGAGATCAACTCCTTGATTGGAATGAAGTGGGATGATTCGTTAAATGATCCACTACCACCCAAATAGTGTCATTTCCTGCCAGAGCTCAAGGTAAATTAGTAACAATGTCCATTGAGATGTCCTCCCACATCCATTGAGGAACACATAATTGCTATAGAAAACCACTAGGAATACGGTGCTCAACCCTCACATTCTGGAAGACCAATAATTTAGACACAAACTCACGAAATGGATGATTTCTCCCAGGCCACAATATTGAATCCTCAAGGCTCCATAAATCTTAATAACACTAGGATGTACTACTAAGGAAGGACTTTGGAAGCCCCTAATAACCATCTCCCACATCAATAATTGAATGAAAAGCCTTCACTGAAATAACACCAAATAATATTCCTCCTAAAACCAATAATCAGGGTCCTTACCACAGAAAACTCAGTCTCTCCAGTCCTCCACCTCTACATCCCTTGACTAGGACTCTCCCACCTACTAAACCAAAGATGAATGCACTATCATCTTAAAAAAGAAAACATTTTCCCATATCATCTCACATATATTGAAGTAATATATATAGTTCTTCAATAACTCTATAAGAATCAATAGATTCATGCACTGCATCACTATGTGACATCCTGCTTAGTGCATCAACTAAAAAATTATCCTTAAAATTATCAAAATATTCTTGAAACTGATTAGTCCACACAAATTCCATATCTTACATTGGCAATGCTATCAAAGGAGTCACAACCTGATAGAAATCAGCTATGAACAACCTATAATTGCATGTGGGTCCAAGGAATTTTTTAACCTCTTCCCACAGAAAAAACTTATCGATCCCAAAAATAACACTTCAACACCTTACATAATAAATTATTTTGATTAAGAACTCCCAAAATAGTGTGCATATACTCTTTATGGTCCCCCTCAGACACGAAGTAAACAATGATGTCATCAAGGAAAACCACAAAACACAAATCATGGAACTCAAATAACAGAGCGTTCATCAACCCCATGATCATAACTAGAGAATTCATCACACCGTACGGCATTACAATGAACTTTTAATTCCCATGATGTCAAAAGAAACATTATTTTGGATATCATCATCCTTCTCAAACATTTGATTATATCTTAACCACATGTCTATCATCAATAACCTACATTATCCCTTAGTTTAATCAAATAAATCAACAATCTGTGGAAAATAATAGAAATTCTTCACTATCACTTTGTTTAAGCAACAATAATCGATACAAAACCGGAAACTGTCATCATACTTACTCCCGAACAAAATCGGTTCACCCCACGGTGATGGACAAGGCAAAACAAAACCACACTATAACAGACTATCGATCTGTATTCGAAGCTCCTGTTACATATAAGGGTCTATCCTCTATGGATACATAGAGATAAGTGAATATTTGGTATATATCTTGATCCTAAACTCGATCTCTCATAGATGGGGTAATGCTACAACCTCTACAAGAAAGAAATATGGGTAATAGTCTATGAACCTATGAAAATCAAATAGTTGAATGTCCGAATAACATAGAATCAGCATAGCTATCAAGAATGACAATGAAATAACACGCCTTAGACCCATCTAAGGGTCCCGCTCACCAACAAGCACTTCTATCCCTCCATCAACATCGATGAACACCACATGATTCCTGATGAAATCCATGATAGACTTTAATGAATAAAAACAATCCAAGTTGAGGATGACATCATATGGGAGTGCCTATAAAAATAGGAAATATCTGAATGATCTGTGTTTCCCAACATTATCTCAATGTCTCTACAAACTTCATATAATTCAGCTCAAACTCTATCAGTTGTAGTCAATACCATGGGAACTAAAAAACTCTCTACATCATGTCTAAAAGAATGGGAAAGGGAGGGTGATATGAGGTAGTGTGTCAATATTGAATAAAACAAGGCATACACCCAAGTAGAAAACAAAATTGGGTGTCTCAAACAATGTCTGGCTTGGCTGGAGATGCCAACACTAAAGCCTGATGTTGACAACGACTTGCTCCAATAACTCTATAACCATGATAAATACCACCATCGTGGCCTCACTCTTCTATATACATATAGGGAGCATCCTAGGAATTTCCTATACCTTCCTCATCAACCATATTCCAATTTAAATCTGGTGTAACCTTCTGCTCCTGCCTCAGCTAAAACTGCCTCAACATAGGAACTTGGAGTGGAACACCTTCTGCATGCTGACCTCTATAAAGGTTCGGGCACACTCGATGTTCATGACCTCATCCTATATAATAAAAAAGAAGTGCATGATATTTTGGCATAATCCTGAGAACAACCTCCCCTAGAGAAATGGGATGTTGAGGGATGGGACCTACCTCCGACTAAACAAAAACTCTTCTTTTTTGAAAACAATGAACCCTAGACCTCAACTATACTTATTGAAAAATCCTGAAGACTTTCATCTTGTAATTATTTGGTTCTGGATAACATCTAACCGATGACCTCTTCCCTCAACATCACCTCAAGATATTCTTTCAGAAGAAATGGGGTGACCTAGAACTTGATATATGGACACAAAGCCTCTTCAAAATGACTCACCCTAGCCTCCACATCTGGAAATAGGTACGGAGCATATAATAAAAGGTAAATAAAATGGATTCCAAACTCTCACACAATGGATATCCCCTATCGAAGGGTATGTTGATCTAGGAAACCAGATGCCTTCACAATCGAAGAAAGAAACTCAACTCTGAACATGTCTCGGAGCCCCTCCCACAAGAGTACCAACCACCCGTGATCCTAAAGGAACTAGAACCACCAAAGCCTTAATACCACATACAGAATTGTCATAACCAAACACTACCGTTTCTCCTTCCAATAACGGATCAAACTGAAGTCTATCTCAACCTACTCTAAAAAGTATCATTTAAATGAATCTATAACTGAGCCCCCATATATTTTATGAATCTAGACTTAAAACTATCGGAGTGTCCTTATCCACGAGTCATCATCGTCAACCAATATCTTGCTATGATTTGAAGGGACATCCTACAAGTCACCTTCCTTACAAACATAACAAGGATGTCGACGTGTAGCCACACATACAAAATAAAAAACAGTTAGTACTCTTAAACCTGGAATATGGAAGACTCGACATTAATTAATTATTATTTTTTATTTTATTCATTTTAGGTTAGACTATCCCAAGTTCTAACCATTAAAACAAAGTCACAATAAAGAATGATTCATGATACGTTCCTAAGTCTCTACCCATCCAACAGTATCACCCCATTTAGTAACAACTATAAACATAAAAATCCAAGGATCAAATCATAGGGGACCCTAAAGGAATATCTATCAAATGCTCTCCAGTGATTAAATCACTTGATAATCAAAACTAACACTATTTCCCTACCAACCCATGCAAATGCACCATTTACTAACACCAAAATACATCATATACCTCAACATACTGTTGATTGCACTTTACCATGACCCCCTCTACACAATGTGTACCCCTCTTGGAAAGGTAATGTGATAAGGGAGATAGTGACCCTCCCGGAGTCCTAACTCCACTAGGCCCCTGGTTGGCAAATATCCCAGAGGGTATAGTAAACACACAAAAAGAGAGGCATTGCCTACTAAGATAACACAAGCCAAAGAGAGAGACAATACATAAACCATCCAACTCCAACTCAGAATGGAATATTAAATAATTCCCTAGTAAAAATATTTAATGTCATGCAAACACTACTAAAACTAAAATAGAATACTACAAGTACCAAAAAAATGGCAGTTACCATGAGGCGTGCACATCTCCTTCAACACAATGCATATATTAACCAGCATGATCACCAACCTACTCCAAGTAAACTAAAAAAGAGTTTATATATATACAATGTGTGAGTATTATACTATCATCAGTATGATCCTCCTCAGTTCCTTTCATGAAAATGAAAAGACATCATGATAAATCATAGTGAACAACAAGTGAAACTAATTCATCATCTAAACATGTATACTATATTCCCATCCTCACCATGGTTACTCTCATCATGTATCACATAGAAGAGTATATAATATAATAATGAATATCCTGGGTACCCCACTACCAATTCCCCACTAGTTTTCTGCTTTTCCCCTATTGTTTCACATCATAAGAATCTGTCCTAAAAAAGGATTGCCCGCAGACACAAGAGCAAAGAACAGCACACGAACTTCGTGAAACACAACCACTATATCCATGTAACAAAACAAAACGGTAGTTTACAGGAGTAACTATAGATAGCATAACATATATTATATGTTGGGAATTATACCTCAAGCCATTACCGCCAATATACTGAGTTAGGATCCTAAAGCCATCATAGAATATACATGTTACTCCTATAGTATTCAATATGTAGAAATATTAATAATATATGTTCTTGAGTAACCACAAGCCAATACTACCCTCTAAAAACCTATATGGGGAAAACTATCCTTTGTTCTTACCAGCACATGTAACTACCTTGGGATGAATGTGGGGACAAAGGGTGTAGTCACCCATCCATCCTCCCACCGGAATGTTGGGGGAGAAACCAAAATGGATCAGAATCTCCAAGGAGTTGGTGTACCTTAATAACAGAGTGGAGTTTCATATAGAAACATGAATATTATTGAATATACTATAGCTGACTTCCACACTATGGAAATAACAAAGTCTTGTAATAAAATACATCTAAAATCTCTCATATTACAAAATTCCACTAATAAGACTAGGTATCCTATAATCAAACAACCATTTAAAGAGCTACATTAGATTAATTTATCCTTTTTAATTAGTTTCACTTTATGTTAATTAATTCATTAAAAATTAATTAACAATTATCAATTCCACATTACATTTCGTTAGCATCGCAAAATGTTTCATTCCATCTAGGCATACCCAAACCAAGTCCATAACTTCTCAGAAATATTACCTCATTATTACTTCCTATTGAGCTCCAACCCCATGGGTTTACATCATTTATTCAATAATTTATTAACATCATTATTACTTTCTCATATTCCTAGGCATTATATAAAAACATTCTAAACTACTAAATATAAGGGGATGAACCTTTTGAGTATGTGTACTACTCGTCGAGTCTTTTCCACCTAGAGAAAAAACGTTGATCCATCCATCATCGAGAAGGTAAACATGTAATGCATGTGGAAAACCCCATGAAACATCACCTATTTTTGGAAAGATTCTAGAATGACCGGATTCCATAAGTAGTTGGGAATGTAATGTAGATAAAATACCAATAAGATTAAACAAGAGTAAAATCCTTTACATCCAACCCATTTCATCATATCTGGTGTCCTAGACAACACCCACATGCATAAACTAATGCATCTCTCCCCTTTAGGAGTCATCTGCTCTAACCAGTAATGGGCCTCCCTTCCCCCACATATCACAACATTCATTCATGCTCACATCACCAAAAAAGAAGGGAAAAAATAATATCAATTGGGCTCTTCTCACTTAAAAAAGTGATCCATCATTCATACATAATGATTATTCATGGATCCAAATCACATGGAACATGGACTTACATGCAAGAGGGTAATGTAGAACCCTTCTAGGCATTATCCTTTATCAAGAATACAATTATTTATTCCATCTAGAATTAACAGATTTAATATTTGTAGGTTATAACTACAAGAAATGAAAACTATTATATATCACAAATTGACTAAAAATTTAATTGGAATTCATTTAATTCATTGTCAACAAGTATAGACATGTCTCTGGCTTGTTAAATATTTCAATTAATCCTACTTACAGCAACAACAACCAAATTTACTTCCATATATATTTATCTTGGAAAAATACATATAATTAATCCCAGTTTACGTACTTTACATAATTCCAACAAGAACGACATGCTAAACAAGGTATGTATAGTTATTACTGTACCTAGAATAATAATATGAAATAACATATGATTGATACAAGTTTATTTATCTGGTTCAAATATTTTTTTGTCAATTCAATTTTTATACCTTGGGGTAAAACATCCTAACTCTAAAGTTTCACGTAAATGGATAGTGAACCCACAAATACCCTTCCTCAAAAGGATCTTGACATTAATTTAACTTGAACAATCCATGCAAATAGATCACAATCACCTCCCCCGCGACAACTGTCCCATCTGATGACCTCGCGGAATTACTGCACCAACAAACACATATGAAAACACCATGGGAAACATGGATATCACATTCCATATAATTGGATGGATAAATGGGAGAAGTATGACACAATAATACACATGAGTGGAGGTAGATCATACCTTCAATAAATTATGGATCGATACTTGCTACTTGCACCAAAATAGGGGTGCACATACATAAGAAATAAACATCAAGGGGAATTGATCCAAGGATTATGGTACATTTACACCACTCTAATGGAATGAAGGATGGGTTGTAGTGTCTTGAAAAAGGGTAAAAGAATTTAAAAAAAGGGAGGAAGATATCTTATCCAATTATAAGATTTAATATAGAAGTGTTTTAAGATATGATTGATTTTATAGTAAATTATGATCACATTAATCAACGCAGTTTGACCATGTAAATGAATCTCGAGCCTTAAGAAAATTAAAATATGAGTTATGGGCATTGAATCAGCCTTAAATCCCTTAATATAATGCATGGAATAAATTTTTCATTTATGAAAATGTTAAATGGGGGAACTGTAGGAAGATTGAATCACCGTACACCTACCAACACCTAGAAACATTATACACCTACTGATGGTTGGAAACACTATGAACCTATGGACACTGACAGTAAAAATGACTCACCGATGCTGAGAGTACAAATGACTCATTAACACCGATAGAACAAATGAATCACAAATGAAGAAAGGAAAAATGACTCACTCAAGCCGACAATAAATTAATCTCACCAATGACACTATTCATCTCTATATCACTAAGAACAACATTCACAATACATGAATCATTGGTCATAGAGATGAGAATTTGGAATGATGCTGGGGATAAGTCACATAGACCTCCATAATCTCTTCAGACACTAGATTTATACAATGGAATGGAACGGTGCGGTCCAAGTCATTACAATAGGACCTATAAGTACACACATATCCATCAAAAAGGATACAGAATCATCATTCTTGTTTAAGAAAGACTACCACCTCATAAATCGATGTCGTTCATTCATTCATTTTCAATATTAAATGTTGGGAATAAATATGCAATCATAGTTTATATGTAACATATTTGGTAGTTATAAGGTATTTTTGATTCTAAATTTTTTAATATAATTCATACCTTAATGATTTTAAATTTATAGAAAATATATTACATTATTTTTGTACGTGTGGACTGCAACCTCCAATATGTGATGTGAATCATTCAGGATTTAAATATAATATGTTTTGGATGATTTAATTATCAAATTTTATAAATATGAATTTATGATGATACTAAAATTATAATATAAAAGTATATATTATTTATTTTATATTCTTTTTAATATTTATAAATAATGGAAATATTGATCGTGCATGCGTACGACATATCATCTCCTTGAATGGGGCATTTCATTTCATATATAAAAAATTTATGTATTACAATAAATACATATAAAATGATTATACAATAGATTTAAAACATGGATTAAATTATGGAAATGATTAAATCTAGATATATGTCATATGAAAAAATACAATAGGGAAAAACGTACATGGAAATCATTTCAATTAACAACCGAAATGATGAAAATGATGAAATATAATAAAAGGGTTATAATATGTTAGATAAGTAATATATATGATTTAATAAATATTAATATTTTTTTTAATATTTCAATAAAATTCATAAAACAATTATATATGAGGTTAATGAGTGTTCAACTGAAAGAGACACTACATTAATAGATTTTCACAGCATTATTTTCATCTGGGAGATATATGTCATCATCATCACTAACGTCTTTTGTGTGGTGAATCTATGAACACATTAGATATAATATATCATGAATCCTTTTAAAGTCATTGTATTTAACGTTTTTCTTTAAAGAATCTATTAAAGTGGATTTGACTTGAAAATTACTAATCGGTAACTATTATCTTGTAATCTCACTTAATTTTGATGTTTTTAAAATTATATTAAAGAAATCACTTTCTCATAATCATATTTTCTATCAGCAATCATAAATGGGTTTCATATATGAAATACGGTTTTCAAAACTTGTGAGAATTTTTACCCTTCTGGATTTGATTCATTGAAATCATACCAATGTTATAATGTATAGACTTGACTCATGGATTATTGGCATAGGGAATTACACATAACAAATTTTACTGATTTATAATAAAAAATAATTTAATCACATTATAGAGATCTTATTTCATACCTAAAAAATATAAATGATTCAACATTTATATGGATATATAAAAAAAATTATGAAATAATTATAATATTATTAGTCATTATTACTTCATAAATACCATATCTTCTATTTAAATCATTACATTTTATAATCTATATAAGTTGGAAATGATAAAAACTATCATCATTTGGTGGAGGTGGTATTCCATTAGTACATTTAAATGATGTTATTATTTAGAAATTCATTTGAATGTAAGAATATAGATAAGATATTTTTGATTCATTATAACAGTGTTTTTATAAATAACACAAATAAACATTTTATAAATTTTTATAAACACTCATTAATTATGGTGATGAAAAATTATTTGTTTTTCTACGTGGAGAAAATATGCCACACGTATGAATGAGAAATACATTTATTTCTAATTTCATAGAGAATAGAAGGATTTTTTTGATAAAATTTTAAAAACTATCATTATATTTATTATAAATTCCTAATAATATTTTATTGATAAAACATATTTACAGAAACTAAATGAAGAAATAAAATTTAATGATCTTTGTTATGATTTATACCTCTTCATTAACAGACCTCCATTTTGATAAAAATAATTCATGTAAGGCTTATCCTTAGGGGGAAGAAAGAAATATATATGATTAATGGATTATAATTTGTTTTTTAAGTAGGTCTTTGATGAGTTAGAAGAATCAAATGTTGTGAATATTATGGGAGAATGTGTACCTTTTATAATTGATGGGAAGGACACCACTAAATTTATTAAATGATATCAATAATATACATTAAATTCAATGATAAATTGGATCCAAATGACTTTGAATTATATGTTATAATATAATAAGGAAGTTACATATTAAAATTATTGGTGGAAAACACACCATTATCTCTTGATTTAGCCCCAAGATAACCAATTTAAACATTAATTATATCAGCAAAAGTGTACTATTTTTAATATTAATTTTGAAAAAAAATTAAACCCGAATATATAACATTAAATATTTGGATGAATAATATTAAATATTTTTAGAATACTAAATTTCATTAATGTGAATGATTTTTTAATATAAGTATACGAAATATTAAAAAAATTATAAAATTTTATTTGTAAGCATAAATTTTTTTTACTCCGTTACATATCCCTGTAATTACCAAAAATTGAAATATAAAATATAATATTTAGATCATAGAAAATAAACGTATGTAATAAAATTATTAAATTGAAATAAATTTAATTTTTACTAGAAAATTTACATTAGATGTATAATTCTGTTTTGAGAAATGATTTTCGGGGAAAACAATTAACATTTACCAAAATCAATTATATGGATAATTAATATTTAGTTAGTAAAATTATCTCTATTAATAAGATACCAATGATAATTTACAAAAAAATTATAGTATCTGTTCCTAAAAATAAATTATTGTATTTTGAAAAATCATAATTGTTTCACTATTATTAAAAAATAAATCATCCAAGGAAAATAAAAAATTCCCAATAAGATATTATTTAAATGATGATTTAATTATTGTTGTTAATTTATATATTTCAATTTATAATCAATTTAGAAATTAATTATAATTTTCTACTAAAAAATAAAATATAAATAATTTTTATGAAAACATATAGTTAACTATTTTTTTAATGAAAATTGATTACATATTTAGTATGAATTTGTCAATAAATATTCATTATTTTACAACAATATAATTAAATTTTTCTCAAATTATTTATAAATGTTGATACATTCTATTTCAATGGATATGTTATAAAGGGTCACTATATTATTTTTAATATAGAATAAATGTTTTTTGAATGAAATCTGTAAAATAGTTTCAATTTATTTAATGAAAACATATATTAAAAAAATCATGGATTGTTACAAATCCATACTCATGATATATATAGGGATCAACATCCTTCTATATTAATTATCATATGTTATATCATAAAAAAATATAAACATGATGTTTTTTTATAAAACCCTTGAAATAATTATTTGTCTCCATAAGTTAATGTTCATTACATTTATTCACAAACATCACGGTGTTGTATCCATTTATTTTGAAATCCATTAATATGGAAAATTTAATGATAAACTAGATTAGGACTATATTTTGAAAAACAGTAGAACTTATGGAGGAATCATGATAATGAAAAATTTCAATGATGGAGCCAACAATATTCAAATTCGTATAAATTAATAAACAATATTTTTTTCAAATTACTCAATATAAAGAAACAATTCATTTAGAAAATATTGAAAACACTTTATTAAAACATATTATATAAAAAAACTAGTACAAAATAAATTATAATATACTTTCAAGAATAAATTTTAAAATTAATGATATTTTTAAAGAATATGGATATGTAAGAATGTGATTTATAAAATAAAAAATAATTATGCGTTTAAATAGAAATATCTAGATTTATATAAGGCTTACTTTAATAAACTCTATAAATCCTGAAAAATAAAAATATGAATAGTTATTTAATTTTCTAATAAATTTATTTATGTTCATTCGATTATAAATATTCTTTTCTTCATTCAATAGCATGTTTCATTTAATTTCTATACATGTTAGGTTTGCACATGAATTTTTAAGGACATTTTGTGTTTAATTTTTCAAACATAATTTTATGGTTAAAAATGATAACTATGTTATTAATTAATAATTTTTCTCATTTCAATAATAATATATTTATACATTAAATACACTTTTAAATCCATCCTTATAAGGCTATGATGAAAAATTAATCACACTGTTGTATTAAGACTGTATTTTGATTCTATTCTTGGAAAATTATTTCATTTTTATAACACAGGTAAATGAAATAAAATGGAGAATGTTTTTTAAATGTAGAATCATAATAACACATAAGATATTATATCTATTCATTTAATACAACATTATTAATGTATATTTATGGTGGAAATTAAAAAATAATAACATATATTCGTTGATGTTGTCTGTTAAAAAAATTCACAATCAACAATATCATTCCTCATTGGATGGAAAATGAGATATAAAATTTCTTTACCATAAGAATAAAAACTACCTCACATATTTTTTATACTGAATTTATTGTATAAATTTTATAATGATATGTTTTAAGGACATAAAAAAATAAACATGAATCAATTCATTGAATATTTATAACTCTTTGGAAAACCCTATTTTTTATACAGCATCAAAATTCTAGGATTGGTATTTTGGTGATAGAAAAATTACATGGATATGGGACATTACATTATTATAGTATTTTTAGTTGAATTTATTATTATATATATAAATATTTCATTATCTTAGATGAATATTCAATATAGGTAACATTAATAAGTCCCATGTGAACAAAAATAATGTAGTGTTTTTGAAGACTTTATATATATTAATCTGATTTAATGAATTTTCATAAACATAAAAAAAATTATATTGTCTCATAATATTGATATTAGACATTTCTTACTTAATATATTTCTCCATAACCTAGGGAAAATAGAAACATAATAAATGAAGAGGCAATATTCTTATTATGTGAAATCATGAGAGATATCACTCAATGATCATATGAAATAATTAGATATGCATGAGGTTATGAGACTATGGACATTAATTTTTATGTTCATACCCAATTAGTCATATATAATAAATAATGATACATGTAAAAATGATTCAGTATTTCAAAATAAATGGTTCCCAAGTATGGGGAATCATCATTATCCAATAATGATCTATAAGAGAATGTTTTACACAAAAAAACATTTCATGAGATCTTTTGACCAGTAATAATCATTAAAAACCATTTCATTTATCAGAGTTTAGGGCTTCGACCATCATCACATAGATAAAAATGTCCCATACTAGATTTTATTTTCTCTCTAACCACATTCCTTTCATAGAATGGGTTCCCTCCACGCCATCATTCATGTTATATCATTAGATTTCATTCATTGAAAAATTCATTTAAGGGATTCATTTTTTTGGATAACCCTTTAAATAGTGAAAATCTTATTTACGTATGAAAAATGTACATTAAAACATTCATTATATCATCATAGCATTACCCATGGAAAATAGAAAAGTTATATAAAATTTAATTCATAAAATTTTCTTAATCAATGTAGAAAAACATTTTTAATGGTATCCTTAAATCATATATATTTTAAATCCCATAATACATCAATGTTTGTTGATATAGATGAAAGATAACTTTAATATAATGTTTAAATATTTTTTAGAAAACATGATCAAAATAATTATTTGAATTACTAATGTTTTAAATATTAATTTTCTTAATATTATGAATGTAACCCAGGTAACTTATAACTTATATTTCAAATAGAAGATCGGTATTGGCTGCTTGAATATTCATTAATATAGAAAAAATTAAAATTTATACTTATTATATATATATATATATATTAAATTGAACAAGTAACCTTCCCATGAACATTGTAATAGAATATTCTTAATATTTTTAAAATAAATTTAATCATGGTTAAAATAACATTATAAAAATACTTAATTTTTTAAAACATCATTCTAGATGACATTTAAATGAACATGTAAATGGATTAAAATTTTCATCATGTATGAATGAAAATATTACACATTTTCTGAAAAATATTTTCTTGAATTATTAAACTACCATAGAGAAGATAATGAAGATTAATCATGTTGAAAATAATAATGATATTGGAATAAAATATATGGGGATTAAAATATATTTATAATAAAATTTATCTCTTATGAAATGAAATTATGATAATATTGAAAAAATGTGATATTATCATACACACTAAACTCAGTATAAGAAATTATTGATATCCGTTCTCAGGAACATCTTTATTAAATTTTAATTTATTATAAATATTTAATAGAAATATATTCTTAATAAACATTTAATATATCCTTCCCGTAGAATTTACAAATAAAAAATTATTAATAATTCTATATTAAAATCAACAACCAGGTCTTACAAGTTTTGTTTCACATACACGTTTTGGATTTATTTTCTAGATCCTTGTACCTTATTTTTAGTATTATAATATATTGAATATAATTCATGATGTAAGTAAAATATTTATTTAATATCTTGAATTTTATAAACATTTTTATTATAAGGCAATGAAAATTTAATTACACCTACGCTTGGAGATGGATCTCCTTTCGTACACATGCGTATTTTATTATGATACATTGAAATTTACATTAAATGTAGATCGTATTAAATCACACAATTCGACCATGTATAGGAATCATAAACCTTTTGAAAATTTAGATAGTTTTTATAGTCTTTGAATCATCCTTAAATCCCATAAAATAAGGCATTGAATGAATTTTTCATCAATGAAAATGTTAAATGGGAGAACTGTAGGAAGCTAGATACACTGTACACCTATAGATAGGTGGAACCATTATAAACCTACTGATGGTTTGAATCACTGTACACCTACCAACACCGAAAATACAAATTACTCACCAACGCTGAAAATAAAATTGACTCACAAATAACTCACCGATGCTGATAGTAAAAATGGCTCAATGACCATGATAGTACAAATGGATCACCGACACCGAAAATAATAATGAATCACTAATGATGACAATAAAAAAGAATCCCTGATACTGAAAGAACAAATGAATCACTAACTCCGGCAGAACATATGATTTAACGACACTGAAAGTAAAAATTACTCACCGACGCTGACAGAAAATCTATCAAACTGACGACATTGTTCACATAAATATCACCAAAGTATTTATTCACATATATCTCATCGATGACACTGTTCACATCTATCTCACCGATGAAAATGTTCAGAAAACTAGAAACACTAATCACAGAGCTAGGAATTTGGAAAATTGATGGGGATAAATCACCTTGACCTCCCAGAACAACTCATGCACCAGATTTCAGCAAGGGAATAGACCATAGTGCTCTGGTTCATCTCATCAAATACCCTTGAAAACATTATCATTATTTATAATTCAAAACCAAACCAGATAGGAAATAGAAAAAGGGATCCGAACAACCAGCGTTCGGGATACCTTTCAAGGTTCTCACAACCATATGAGCTCAACCACAACAAAAATAACACACAAAACCACACAAAAACCATAACCATCTTCTACACACTCTCCCTGGGGAGATACGTCTCATAAGAGATAAATCAAAAAAATATACAAATGAAATCCATATCATAAACATGAATGGTCAATAACCAAAAAAGAACATCATTACATGAAAAGAGTTAAACATAAAAAACATGGGGTACTGAGTGCATATTTGTGACTCATGTTCCCATGTACTCTTCTTTATTCCACTGTGTCTCAACACTACATCATCCTAGGGGATATAAAAAACGTGCAAGACCATCTCATTGCGGCCCTGATTCTCTACAGGTTTCCCTTCCAAGGATTCACCATTGTCTACATTGATCTCCCCCCAATCGATAACTAAAGAGTCTTCATGAAGATAATGATGAACGTACAACAAAAGAAAAAAAATATTGTTTCCTTCTCATCTGTGAGGGATATACTAAATGATACTCCATGAATCCAACACAAGATAACACCTCAAATGTCCCATAAAACTGGGGAGAAGGCTTACTCCCAGGACCAATCCATCGCTTCACATGATGATTAGACACCTTCAAAAACACGTTATACCCAACATCAAACTCCAAATGATTCCTCCTATGACCAGAATGTTGTTTCGAATGAACATATGCTACATTAATCCTATCACAAATCACTTGAACCATCTCTGTTGTGTTTTATATGAGTTTTGGCCTAAGAATTTCTGACTCTCCGACCCCAGTCCAGCACAATGGAGAACGAAATTGTCATCCATAAAAGGCAATAAACAGTTCCATGTAGATCATTGAGTGGAAGATATTTCTGTAAGAGAACACCACCCAGGGTAAGTGCCTCATAAATGAACCTCAAAAATATAGGACAAAATAGCACAACATATCATCAAGATTATGGCTGGTCCGCTCTGTATGACCATCCATCTACGGATAAAAGTAGTGCTAAGGCATAAATGAGTATTGAATAAATGTTGGAGACCTATCCACACCCTATAGTTAAAATGAGGGTATAAAATGGAAATTATCATCCAATGGACTCCATGAAGTCTTAAAACCTCCTCCAGATACTTCCATTACAAAACCTCCACTATGCTCGACTCCTTCATTTCTATTAAGTATGCTGATTTGGTTAAATGGTCCACTACCACCCAAATAGATTCCTAGACTCCCTGATCATGAGGTAATCAAGAAAACAAGTCCATCGGCACATCCTCCCACTTCCACTATGTTATATATAATGGATAGAGAAAACCACTTGGAACAATGAGCTCGACCTTCACCTTCTAGCATACCAAACACTGAGACACAAATATTACAACTAAAAACGTCAGTCCAGTCCACAAAAAATAACTCATCAAGCCTTGGTACATATTTGGTAAACTATGATATAATTCTACTGGAGAACTATGGAACTCAATAAGACCATATCCTGTATCACCAATGGAATGAAAATCATTCCCTAAAACAACACTAGGTGTTGTTCATCTTTAGAACAATAATCAGCGGCCTCGTCCCAAACAACACAATCTCACCAGTCCTCAACCTCTAGATCCACCAACTATGAATCTTCCACCTTCTCCACTACAGATGACTACAATGTCATCTGAAAAAAAGACAACCTCTATCCCCAACTTCTACCATATATAGATGTAATTCTGAATGTTCTTCCATAACTCTCCATGAATCACAAGATTTATGCACAACATCAATACATGACATCCTAATTAGAGAATCAGCTACATAATTCTTCATCATATACAAAAATTATATTTACACTAATCAGTCCACACGAATTCTGGATCCTACTTTGTCAATGTTGTCGATGGAGTATTAACTGAAGAGAAATCAGTTACTAACCTCTTGTAATAGCATGAAGTACCAAGGAAACCTCTCACCTCTATCACTGCCTTGGGGGCTTCCCATGACAGATATGATTCTATCATTGACGGATCCAAAACTAATACTAGTTGGGATACTACTTGCCCCTAGAAATGAACATCTCGATCCCAAGACACACACTTTGACAACTTCCCAAACCAAAATTGTTGACGAAGAACTCCCAAAACGGTGTGTAGATGCTCTGCATGATCCACCTCATACACATAGTATAGATAGATTTCATCGATGAAAACCACCATGAAAATATCTAGTAAGTCATGTAAAACAACGTTCATCAACCCCATTAACATATATGAAGAATTAGTCACACTAGAAGACATTACAGTGTACTCACAATGCCCATGAAGAGAACATAAAGAAGTATCTCGCATATCCTCATACTTCACACGAATCTGATTATATACTGACCATAAGTCAATCATCAAGAACCAACTTTCAAACTTCATTTGATATAATAAATCATGAATCCATTGAAAGGTATACTAATTATTTACTTTCAAATTTTTAAGGGAAATAATCGATACACCACTCCATACATATGTTAGCCTTGTTCATGAATGAAATTGATGCACCCCATAGTGACAAACTCGGCTGAAAAACACAACACTTTAATAGACTATTGATCTATATGCATAGCTCCCATTAGTTAGAAGGGTCCATCCTATATGGTGACATAGAGATAAGAGATGCTCTTGGATGTAGCTCGATCGCAAACTCGAAATCTCATTGAGGGGGTAATTCTACAACCTCTTCTGGAAGGTTATTATGGTAATCATCTACGGCCCTACGAAACACCAACTATTGAACACACAAAGAACATAGAATCAGCTCAACCATTACGGATGTCAAGGAAGTAACATGCCTCTTACGCATCAGAGTGTATCTTTTGCCAAATCACTCTGTTGTCTCTCTATCAACATCGAAGAACACCACCTGCCACATGAATCAATCCATGATAACCATCACTGAATACAACCAATCCATGATGAGGATGAAATCATATGTTTATATATGTAAACATAGGAAATATTCACAAGATCAATGATGTTATAGCACTATCTCACAATATCTACATACTCCAAACTAGTCATATTGATCTCCAATTTCCATAGTCAATGGAAAGTGCACTAGAATTGTCACTAACTCAAGTTCCAATGAATGGACAAGGGAATGTGATATGAAAGAGTGTTTCACTTATGAAATAAACAAGGCATAAACCTATGTAGAAAATAAGAAAAGGGTACCCCAAAAGACATCTAGCTCGCATAGCGCTGGAAATGCTAAAACATGAAGCTGACTATGACCTGCCACACGGCCTCTCAAAACCATATGAAGACCACCACCATGGCCTCTCTCTTCTCTATAAGTATGGGGAGTATCCTTTGGATGTACTCTCACTTCCTTATCTACACATTGCTAATCCAATTATGGTGCATCCTTCTACTACGACCTCAGCTAGAACTACCTCAACAGATGAATCTGTAGTGGAACACCATGTGCACAATGACCACTACAAATGGTAAGGAACTCTCTCTTCTAATGCCATTGGAATGCACCAGAAAAAATATCTCTTGATCTTTTGGAATAATTATGAGATCTGCCATCCCCAGAGAAATGAGATTCTGAATGACGGGACCTACCCCCGATCAAACAAAAATACTTCTTTTCTAAAAAGTGGGGACCTCAGACCAATAATATTCTTTGTGAGGAATCATGAAGGACCCCCTCTCGTGAAGATCTAGTTATATCTAAAATCCTCCCGTTGAACTCTACCTTATCTTCCATCACATGATATGTTTTCAGTATAAATGGAGTGACCTGGGGCTATATACTTGGACATTAAGCATCATATAAATGCCTCTCCCTAGCCTTATCATCTTTCAACGGGTCTGAGGAGTATCATAAAAGGTTACATAAATGGATTCCTAACTCTCACAAAATTATGATCCCCTATAAAAGGGTAAGAAGCTCTTAGTGATTTGATTCCTTCAAAGTCAATGAAGGAAACTGAATCTGAACATATCTCAAAACCCCTGCCACAATATCGACATCTCCTCACGATCCCCTTTGTACAAGAACCCCCACATCCTCATTGCCCCATGAAACATCGTCACAACCAAAGTCACATAGTGCTCCGTAAGAGAACAGATCATTTGAAGGCCATATGAACCTCCTACTACTAGTCTTATATGAATGCATCTAAAATAGATCCCTCGTACTTCTGCAGACTATGGAGCCAGAAATATCAGAGTGTCATCCTCCAAGTGTCTTCATCGTTAACCTCTACCCGACATCAAATGCAGGAACAACCTACTGGACATCTTCTACACAAACATGATGAGGATGTCGGCCTAGAGAAATACAATCCAAATAACAAATAGTTAGAGAACCTAATCCTATAATATGGAGGACTAAATGTTAATTAATTATCATTTTCTACTATTTATTTAATATTAACATATCCCATTGTCTACCCATTCAAACAATTGCACAAATAATAATATTGCATGATCATTTCCTACTTATCTACCGATCGTACAATATCTCCTCATCTATTGTCCATTGTAAACATAATGGTCTATCATTCAGATCACATGGTGACCAAAAGGCCTATGTCTTGTCCAAACAACAATGATTAAATCACTTTATAAACTTAATTGATAAATTTTTCCAATGAACCCATGCAACCCCACATTTCACTAACACCAAACTCCTTTATATGCCTCAATATGAATTTGATTCCATTATTTCATGACCCACTCCCCACAAGGAATTCCTATCCTTGGGCGAAAATGTGAGAAGAGAGATATTGACCCCCCAAGTCCCGCTTCCAGTATTCCCCGGGTTAGGGACTAGTATATATGGTATAGTAAACACACAAAATTGGAGGCATTAACCTCTAAGAGAACACATGTGAATAAAACAAATAAGATAGACACCAAACAACTCTAACTGAAACAGATTTATAAATAAATCCCATGTACATATATGAAATGTTATGCAAAAACTACTAAAACTGAAAGAGAAAAATACAAGAAAAAAAATTAAATAAAAACTGCAGTGACCATGAAGCCCACAAAACTCCTACAACCCCACGTTAGTTGTAACCAAGAAGATCTCTGACCTTCTCCAAGTGACCGGAAAAAGAGTTTATATATAAACATACAGTGAGTATAGTGGTATAATCAGCAGGATCCTCCTCAGAGCCTATTTTTTCATTGTAATGAAATCATCCTAAAGCATAGTGAACAACAAGTGAAACCAACTAATGAGAAAAACATGTACACTAAGATCCCAGCCACACCATGCATACTCTCACCATGTATTTCATACAATATTATATAATATAAAAATTAATATCAAGGGTACCCCGCTACAACATCCCCACTAGTTTTCCTCTTTTCCCAACACCACAAGTCACAAGAATCTCTCTCAAAAATGGCTTGACCACAAACACCTTGTAGAAGCACCACATTAGGATCATCATGCAACAAACCACTATGTCCACATACCCAATGTAACCAGAAATATCTAGGATCCACCACACCTCTCATAATGTGTATCATACATCGGTAATTATACCTCGGGCATTTAGAACCCATAAACAGAGTAAGGATCCTAAAGGCATCATAGCATATAAATGTTACACCTATAGTAGTCCATTGGGAGATATATCCAAAATATATGTTCGTGAATTACCACAATCCATTAAACTCATTCACTCACATATGCGGGGAAAGAAAAAAACTCTTCCTACCAGAACAATTAACATCCAAGAGAAGATAGTGGGGCCAAAGGTGGCAGTCTGCCATCTATCCCCCCATCAGAATGTCCGGGGAAACACCACTAGGAATCATAATCCTCGATGATTGATTTTCCCTAACTAACGGTGTGGTGTACCGTGTAGAAACACAAAAATTAAATAATAAACAATAGCTCGAAACCACACTATGGGAATAACCTATTCTTAGAATCAAATGTATCTAACCTCTCTCAAACTCCATGCTATCACTAATAAGACTAGGTATCCTATATGCACCCAACTATTTAAAGAGATATATTATATGAATTAAGCCTTTTTATGAGTTTCATTTTATATAAATTAAATCTATAATCATTAATTAACCATTATCAATTCCACATTACATTTCCTTATCATCACACAATGTTTCATACCCTCTAAGCATAACCATACCATTTCCATTACTTCTTATAAACATTACCTCATCATTTCATCCCAGCAAGCTCCAACCCCATGGGTTAAAATATTTTATTCAATTACTTATTAACAACATTATTACTTTTCCATATTCCCAGGAATTCTAGAAAATCCATATAAGTTACCAAACACAAGGGGCTCAATACTGTGAGTATGTTAAGTAAATTTCATTTATTTTACACATATAGTAAGATCTTATACACATCCATACATGATATTATATATTTGGAAATAATGTGGAATACCCCACTCATATTAACCAATTTTTAGGAGGGTAGAAAGTCTAGTTGCCTTAAGAAGTGCGAAAAATAAAGCAGATAAACAACCAACAAGATTAAAACAGATTCCAATCATTCACATCCAACCTATTTCATCATCTGTGGTGTCCATACCAACACCCACATGCATAAACTAGTGCATCTATCAATTTTAGGAGTCAAATCCTCCCCCCAACAATGGGCCTCCCTGCCCGCACATATCAAAACAATTAACCAGGACAACATCAAAAAAAAAGTATCCTGAATCAATCATTATATCGACTATGCTCTTGTCCCCAAAATAAGGAATCCAGCCATTATACATAATGTGCACTCATTGATCCAAATCACATGGCACTCATACATATAAGAAGGAGGCTAACTGAGTACCCTAGAAGGTATTATCTTTTACCATGTAGCTGGTTATTTAATCAATCTATAATTAACTGATTTAATGTTTATTGGTTCCAACTATAAAAACCCTAAAATGTATGAAATAAAAAATTTACTAAATAGTAAATTGACATGTCATTAATTCATTATCAACATGTATCAACATGCCTCTTTATTATTGATTAATTCAGTTAAACATGCTTACAGAAATAATAACCAGATTCATATACATGCCACCTTTTCATTGAACAATATGTAAAATTAATCCCTGTTTATATTATTTTCCATTTTCCCTCTATATTAACATTCTATACAAGGTAAACATTTATATAACACTATCTAGAAAAATTAGAGTCGATAACATACTATAGATACCAATTTATTAATTCGGTTCAAATATATTTATTATCTAAATTCTATTGTGATCTAGTGTGATAAAACATGATAACACTATAGTTGAATGTAATAGAATAGTGAATCCATGAATCCCCTACCTCTATATGTTCTTATCATTCCTTTAACGAGAACGATCTACTCAACGAATTACGATCGCCTCCCCCGTGAGAAATGCATCCACCCGAGGACGCCGCGACACGACTACACCAAATGACACCAAAGAACACTCTATTATTAACATGGAGATCACATTACAAAACATGGTATGGAGAAAAAGGATAAGTATTGTCAATGAAAACACCAAATAGGAGGTATATCACACATTCTATCGATGATAGATTGATACATGCTACTTAAACAAAAACATGGGGTGTGCATGCATCAGGAAGAAACTTCAAGGGGAAAAATCCTTGATTGAGGTTTTATCACACAACTAATATGGGAAGAAGGAAAGGTTCCAGTGTCTCATAGTAGGGAACAATTAGTTATATCAAGGGAGAAAGATATCCAGTCATTTTATAAATTTAAAAGAGTAGTGGATTAAGATACATTGGATTATCTATAAAATTGGATATAATTAAACCATGTGATGTGACCATGTAATGGCTTCCAGAGCTTTAGGAAAATTAAAATATGAGTTATGTGATTTTAATTTGACTTAAATCCATTAAAACAAGGCCTTCAATACATTTTTCTTCAAAAAAAGTTGAATGGGTGAACTGTAGGAAGTTGGAATTAATGTACACCTACCGAGAGCTGGAAACAACTTACACCTACAGATGACTGGAAACATTATGAACCTACCAAAACTGATAGTACAAAGGACTCACTGCTGATGAATGTAATAATGACTCGCTGACACTGATAGTAAAAATAACTCACTGACATGCACAATGCAAATGACTCATTGCAGCCGACAGTACAAATGACTCACCAATGCAAAAAATACAGATGACTCACCATATCTGAAAGAAAAAAATGACTCACAGACACTGATAGTACATCTGTTTGACCAATGAAACTGGTCACATGTGTCTAACCGATGACATTGTTCACCAAACAGGAAACACTATTCACAGAGCTGGGACTTTTGAAAAGTGACGGGGCTGAGTCCCTAGGACCTCCCAGACCACGTCATACACCACATTTCAGCTATGAAATGGATGATAAAATTCTGGTCCATTACAATAATACTTAAAAATAAACACAAATCCATCAAATGGGATATAAATTCCTTGTTCATTTGTAGTAAAGACTACCGCCTTGTGAACAAGTGTTGTTTATTCTTTAATTTATGATATTAAATGTATGGAATAATGATGTAATTATAGTTTATATATGATATATGTGATAATTATAATGTATTTGTGACTCTTGAATTTTTTTTTATAATACATACCATCATGATTTTGATTCTGTGGGAATACAATAACATCATGTTTGAACGTGTGGACTGCCACCTCCTATATGTGATGTAAATCATTCAGGATTTAAATATAATGCAATAAATACGGTATAATTATAAAATGTGATAAATATGAAATTATAATGATACTAAGATAATAATATACATATTTATATTATTTATTTTCCATTATTTTAATATTATTAGATAGAAATATTGATCACGTATACATATGGAATAACATCACCATAAATGGTTCATTTTTTTCATATATAAAAAATATACATGTTACCATAAATACATATATAATTATTATATATAATATCTAAACATGGATTATATTTTGGAAAATATTAAATCAATAACTATGTAGTACAAAAAAATACAATAGATCAAAACATACCTAAAAACATTTCAATTAACATCTAAAATGATAAAAATGATAAAATATTATAAATAAAAGGGTTATAATATGTTATATAAGGGAAATATATCATATAATAAATATTAATATTGTTTTTTATATATCAATAACATGCATAAAATAATTATACAGAAGGATAATGTGTGTTCACCCAAAAGCGACTGTATGGAAATAGATTTTCATCACACTATTGGCAAATGTGAGATAAATGTTATCTTCGCCACATACATATTTTGTGTAGTTTATATACTAAACCATTTGATATTTCGTATCACTTCTCCATTTACGTTCATTGGATTTAATGTTTCACTTTGAATTATCTTTTCAAATGGGGTTTAACATAAAAATTACTGATTTGTAAATGTGATCTTGTAATTTCACTTTATTATGTGATTGTTAAAATTATCTTAAACAAAAAAAATTCTGATAATCACTTTTCATTTATCGTTATATTTCACTTTAATATCCATATTCTTGTATTATGGATATTATTATTTCCTAAACTGTATATCATTCAATAATACGATTATAACATTTAAATTAATTTTATTTACTGGGAAAATATTGATAAATATGTATCCTTTACTCAATAAGAAATTTTATTATAAATTTAAATCGATTATTTTACATATGATAAATTAATTGGACATGAAATTGATGTGTTATAGACTGGTTTATTCAACAACATGAACTCGTCATTATTCTCATTGAATGACTTTAGTTATAAAAACCCTTCGCATTTTTAACGAGTATATCTTAAACCACTTTGTGAAAAGTCTTGATAGTAAATTTTTTATGTATATTGGAATCATATCATCCATTTATTATTTATTTACGTCATAAAATATTTTTTTATTACTATATTGAGTATTTACACAATAAGAAAATATATGGATGCACTTTAGTCATAATGTAATGATTATATTGAATTTGACTACAATTATTTAACTTTTGATATTTTTACACATTTCCTTCACTATTATTGATCGAATGGACTGTATTATTAGTTACATACCTTGAAATATATATTACTCCAATTGATTAATTAATATTTCAAATGAATTTTATACTAACTAAGAAATTGATCTCAAATTTATTTTTTTCAATTACATAGATGTAAATATTTATTCTTGGAATTAGATTAATTGATGTTGGGATTTTACTTTTTTAATTTAACATTTTCTATCCCAAATTTAAAATGGGTTTTATATATGAGATATTGTTTTCCAAAACTGGTAAACATATCATCGCTTATGGAATTAATTCCGTGTAATCATACTAATGTTTAATTTAATTCACCATCTCTAGGCTTATTTGTTTAGGGCATTACATATTAAAATTTATACTGATTTCATTTTAAAATGAATTAAGTCACTTTATAGAGATCGTGATTTTTACATACCCAATATAGATGTTTCCACATTCATATGGATGGATAAAAAATATAGGTATTAATTATAATATTAATAATCATTATTATTTCATAAATTCCATATAATATAATTAAATAATTATATTATATGATCCATATAAAGTTGAAATGATAAAATATCACATCATTTACTAGAGGTGGTAGTTCATATGTACACTAGAATGATGATATTATTAACTAATTTTTTAGAATATAAGAACATATATCTGATATTTTAGTTTTAGTATTATAATTATTTTCTAAATTAAATATATAAACATTTAATACATCATTATAAACACTCAATAATTATGGCGATGGAAAATAATTTAAATTTTTATTTGAAGATAATATGCCACACTTATGAATGAGAAATTATTTAATTTCCAATAAAATATATAATTAGAGGAAAATGTAATTGATAAAATTATATAAAAAAATCTCATAAAATCTATTATATAGTCTTAATCATTTTTTATATATAAAACATGATTAGATAAACTACATGAAGATATAAAATTTAATGATCATGGTTTTTTAATACCACTTCTTTGACACACCTCCAATTTCATACACATAATGCATGGAAGGATTCACCTTAGGAGAAGAAAGAAATATTTATGATCAATGGAAGTATTATAAGTAGAATTTTGAGTTGGTTATGGATGATGTAGAATTATCAAATGTTGTGAATTTAAAGTGAGAAGATGCCCCTTTTATAATTGAGTGGAAGAACACAACTGAATTTCATAAATGATTTTAACAATATATTGTATCTTCAAAGATAAATCAGATCCAAATGAAAATGTATTATATAGTATGATATGATAAGGATGTAATATATTAAAATATTTGGTGGAAAATAAATTGTTATCTCTAGATTTAGACCTTAGTAAACCCATTTTTAACTTAATTGTGTCAAAAAAAGTTTACTGTTTTTAACAAGTATTTGGACAAAAAATACAACATATTATAAAATATTAAATATTTGGATTAATAATATTTAATATTTTTAATAGATTAAATTTAATTAATATATATTATTTTTTAATATAGTTAAAAAACTATAAAAAAAATTTATAAAATTTTATTTTTATGCATAAACAATAATAATAATATCCATATCCATGTAATAAAAAAAATTGAATTTGAAAATTTTATATTTATTTCATAGTAAAAAAATAAGTAATAGTATTAATAAATTAAAATAAATATAATTTATAATGAAAAAAACACATAAAAGGTATAAAATAAAATAATGAAAAATGTTTTTCTGGAAAAAATGTTAACATATTCAAAAATCAATTATAACAATGTTTAATATGTAGTTAATAAAATTATATTTAGTTATAGGATTCCATTTAAACTTAAAAAAATTATTTTAAGTGTACATGAAAAGAAATTATTTTATTTAAAAAAACATAATTTTTTCACTATTATTAAAAAAATTAATCTTCCATGAATATCCAAAAAAATCATCATAAGAGATTAGTTAAATAACAAATTAAAAAATATTATTAATTTTTAAAATTCAATTTATAATTAATATATTAATTTTTTATAATATTCATGTAAAAAAGTAAATAAAATTAATTTTTATGAAAACATATTTTTAACGAATATTTTGAATTTAATGAAAATTGAGGATATAATTATTATGAATTAGTAAATAAATATTCATTACATAACAACATTATAATTCCTTTTTTCACTATTAATTTATTTATGTTGATAACTTCTAATTCAATGGATATGTAATAAATGTTCACTATATCATCGTTCATATAAAATGCAGGTGGTGTGGAAAGAAAGATATTGAATACGTTAAATTTATTTTCTAGCAAAATATATTCTAAAAGTAGGTGTTATTACACACTGATATTCACGATCTATATAGGTATCACCCTCTTTCTATAATAATTATGAAGTGTTGTATCCTAAAAAATATAAACATGGTGTTTTCATTATAAAACACTTGATTAAATTACATGAATCTATATTTTAAAGAACATTAAATTTTTTAATAAACATTATTGGGAAGTATAAATTTATTTCCTTAACAATTAATGTGGAAAGTTTTATTTTGAACAAAAAATGGTTCAAATTTTAAAAATCCATAAATCTTATGTGTGTTTCATGATAATGACTAATTTCAATGTTGGTGTAAATATCAGTCCTAGTCTTATATATTAAAAAAATTAAAATTTATTAAATATTATGAAATATCTCATATAGAAAATGTTTTAAAACACCTAAATAAAATTATGTAAATAAAAGAAAAAAATACTCTAAAATTAACATTACTATAAATTCAATCATAAATTGAAAATTATGTAAATTTTTAAAAGTTTATCGATATGTAGGATTGAGAGTTATAACATAGTAATTAAAGAAGAGTTTAAATAAAAATAACATAATTTATATATTGTTTACATTCATATATTCTCTAATAATGAATAATAAAAATCAGAATAGTTATTTAATTTTATATGAACTTATTTTATGTTCATTAAATTATCATTTTTCTTTTTTTCATTCAATAAAAATTTTCAATAAATTTCTAAATTTTTTATCGTTACATGTTAATTTTTTGACGACATTTAGTGTTTAATTTTATAACCATCATTTTAAGATAAGAAATTATAACCATGTCATTATTTAAATATTTTTTAAATGTAATTTTTAATAAATTTATAAATTAAATCCACTTTTAAATCCATCATTATATATCTATGTAGAAAAATGATTCACACAACTTTAATAAGAATATATATTAATTTTATGCTTGGAAAATAATTTCATTTTTATAAGAAAAGCAAATGAAATAAAATAGGAATTTTATTAAAATTGTGGAATCTTAATAATTATATAAATATCATATCTAGTAATTTAATATAACCTTATGAAAAGCTATATATAGTGGGAATTAGAAATTAATCACATATCATTATAGTGATTGTCCTCAACAAGTATGCACAAGCGATCATTTCATTCCTCGATGGATGGAAAATTGATAAAATTCATTTTACCATAAACATAAAGACAATTAGATATATTTTTTATACTGATTTTATTATATAAACATGATTACGATATTTTTTATATAGGTACAAGAAAAAATAAACCAGAATATTTTCATCGATGTGTTATTTATCTTTGTAAAATCTCATTGTTCTTACAACATTAGCCTTGTAGGATTGGTATTTTTGTGAGACCAAAATAACTAGGACATGGGATATTTCATTATTATAATCTTTTTAGTTAAATTATTTAGTATATAAATAAATCATTCATCATCTTAGATTAATATTCAATATATTTCACATTAATAAATTCATCAATAACCAAAATGATTTAGTGTTTTTGAAGACTATATATATATTAATCGATTTTAATAAATGATCATAGACATAGAAAAAAATATTATTTTATCATAATACTGGTATTATACATTTCTTACTAAATATGTATATCCATAATCGAGGGAAAATTGATACATATGAAATGATGAGAATAGATTCTAATTATGTTTTAACATGGGATATATCATCAATGATCATATTAAATAATAAGATAAGAATAAGGTTTTGAGATTATGAACATTAATTATGACTTTAATACCTTATTATTCATATATAATAAATAAATATTCATGTCATAATGATTAAGAATTTCAAAATACATGATTCTTAAGTGTGGGGAATCATTATTAACGAATAATGATCCATGATAGAATATCATAAGAAAAAAATAATTTCATGAGATCATTTATTCAGTATAAAGCATTAAAAATCATTTGATTTATCAGAGCTCAGGTCTATGACTGTTATCACATAGAATAAAATGGCCCATAATATATTTCATTTTCTCTCTATACTTATTCCTTTCATTGAATTGGTTCCCTCCCCATACCATTTCATATTATCTCATTAGATATCAATCATTATACAATTCATTTAAGGGATTACTTATTCGAGGATAACACTTCACATAATTAAAATCATATATATATATATATATATATGATAAAACTGTACAATAAAACATTCATTATTTCCTCACAATACATCCTATGGAAAACAAACTGGTTCCATAAGTGTTTGTTCCTCAAATAGTCAGTTTCACTCATGAAAAACATTTTTAATTGTATCCATCAATCATATATATAGGGAATCCCGTTAAACCTAAAAGGATGATGACATAGATGAAAAATAAATTTAATATAAATATTAAATATTTGTTAGAAAACAATATCAAAATAATCTTTTGATTTGATCTTATTTTAAATTTTAAATTTCATATTATTATGAAAATATCCCTGGTATATTATATTTTATATATGAAATCAATAAACTGTATTGTCTTCTTGAGTTGTCATTCATGATGTAAGAACTAAAATTTATAAATACATAATATATATTTTAAAAAGAACTTATAACATGTTCAAGAATATTTTAACAAATCATTATTAATATTTTTTTAAGTAAAATTATATATCCTTTAAATAAACATAAATAAATAATAAATTATCTAAAAATATGTTCTAGAAACCATTTTAATGAGCATAGATATGGATTAAAATATTCATTAAGCATAGTGGAAATTATTTCACAAATTGTTAAAAAAAATCGGGAATTTCTTAACTACCTAAGAGAAGAAAATTAAATTTAATCATGAAGAAAAAATAATGATAGTGTAAAATTATATGGGTTTTTTAGTATATATAATAAAATATCCTTCTTATAAAATTAAATAGAGATAATCTTGAAAAAAGTTGAGTTTATAATACACAATGAACTCAGTATAATAAATTATTTCTACACTTTCATAGGAACATGATTATTAAATATAAATATATTATAAATATATCCTATAAAAATACTATTAATTTGAATTTAATATATCCTAACTGTTTAATTTTCAAATACTAATTTATTATCAATTCAATATTAAAATCCACAATCATGTCATAACATTTTTAGTTCACTTACATGTTTTGGGATTATTATCCAAATCCTTTTACCTTATATTTAGTTTAATTAACAATATAAAATTATTCAGCTTATAATTATAATTTTTTTTAATATCTATAATTTTTAAATCATTTATATTATATAGTGATGAAAAATTAATTACACCACATCTTGGAAAAGGTACTTTATATGTACACATGACTATTGTAATAATATTCAAAAAAATGTAACTATTTAATGGTAATGATTAATATATACTTTAAAATTCATAATAATTTCATGATTATCATATATTTTCACTTAATCCATCCATATCACCAACCATGTATTGTGGACATGAAATATGTATCACAATATATCATTGAGGTGGTAGTCAAAACATTCCTATGAACGATGATATTGATTCTCGTTAAATGGAAATATGTACAAAATGGATATACAATCATAAAAAACATTTTTCTATTTTAAATATACCATCTTAATAATATTTTATAGTTTTAGGTGATCTCTATGAGATAAAATAAGTATAAAAAATTAACATATTAGTGAATATTATTTCATCTTCAATTTGAAATCTCATTTCGATATATTCTGAAGGACCCTTATACCAGTCATTTATAAATTAAAGAACATATATAAAATAAATACAGAATATAATAATAGTTGTAGGTATATTTTGGATGTAAAATGTATCCAAAAAAATATGTAAAATAGATTTGATAAATCCCCCTTTTATAATTAATGGGAATGGGACACTTGTAATTATTCTAAACATTAAAATTTGATACGTTCCGTTGAATTTAATTGTGGAATCCATCATTTCCAATTTAAAATATGCGATGATATTAATTTGAAATAAATTCAAATAATATAATTTGGAATATTTTTTTAGATATTTTAACTCTTATATATTTAGTTTATCAACTATATAATACATTTAACCATTCTCACATTGATGAATACTTACCTATGTTATTAATAAATTTGACTACATATAATAATATCCTATTCTCCAATATTGTATATGATTATTCAGAAAATGAAATGAATTTTATATACATTAATTTTTAAATTTATAATCATTTTTATTATTTTTTAGTTTAAAAAAATGAATATCGTTTTAAGGAAAAATATATTTTAGGAATAACACTATATTTTTTCTTAACCTTTTCTCAACATAATCCTTAATATGAATGTTATATTTTTTATTAGATATATAATTATAAAGATTCATTTAAATCATTAATAAAATTATTTAATATAATTTATTAATTAAAAAAACATTTCAATTATAAAAGAAATTTTTAATAAAAAACAAATAATTTTACATTCATATGAATTTATTTTCATTTATAACCAACTAATAACTATTTAATTAATCATATTCGTAAGTGAGATATAATTTTTCCAATTTATATTTTGATGAATTATTATTTCAAATAAAAATATTCTAACAAAAATGTTCCCATAATAAAAAATTTGAAAAACATATTTGTAAAAACCCTATATTTATTTAATTTTTTAAAATAAATTAAATTTTATTGATTCCATGCATTACACGCATCATAGTGTTTTAACAGAACAAAACATATTAATATAATATTATTATATAATATAATAGTTATCTTCTAGATATTGTAATCTTTTGTATGAATGTGATTGAGTACCATATTAAAATATATGTTTTAATGAAATATCGTAATATGATTTTATTTTTACCAATTAATTTGAAATGAAAAAACCCATTTTAAGATAAAGGAAAACATTTTTTTAAATATATTGTTTTCACAAAATCATGTACTATATCAATAAAATAATTATATTAATTATCGTGGAAACATTAAATAAATTTTATATATTATTTACTCATCCAATTATTTATCACTCATCTTATTTGTTTTATGTGTATTATAAATGATTAAATACATTTTTTAAATAAATATCTATAATGACAATGTTTTTTCACTTCATTCAATAATTTTTTAAAATAATTTCTTCCAAAAATTATAAAATTAATATGATTAAATAAAATTATATTTTAAAAAACTTTCCAAAATTATATTGGTATTATTTTTATAGAATTTTTTGAAAAGTTAAATGTAAATACTCGAAAATTACGTGGGAATTTTTTTATTAAATACATGGGATTATTATGAGTCTGCGAAAAATGACGTGCATGATTCCAAGGCCCGGTGTGCCCGAAATCATTTTCTGAAGTTTTTTTCAGGTACGTTTAGTAAATGTACGAGCATGTTTTTATAAATTTTTATCTGGTACTCAGAATTAAAATCTGAGGGCACCGTTGAACTCGCATCGCCGATATTCTCTTAAGGAGACGTTCATTTCGACGACAATGAGACGGGAATAAAAGTTATTTTCTGGGTTTTCGTGGAAAGTAATAAAATAAAGTGAGCATCACTTTATTTTATTTGATCCACCATGTTGGATTTTTGTTGGTCAAACCTCCTCAAGGAAGTTAGAGGTGGGACCAACACACCTTAACCTCCCATAAGAGATTTTGGTGGCGGGGCCGACTCGAACCTATCCTCCTGTGAGAGGTTACGACATGGGGTCCACACGGGGCTAAACCCCCAATTAATGGTATGACAAGAAAACCTCTCAACTCTCCCTTATTAATGAGGGAGAGCCTCTTCACCTCCCATAATTAATTCATAGTGCCAACCCCTTGAATTATTTAAGGGGAGCCTATATATTTAATTAGTCCAATTTGAATATTCTGCCAACAAATTAATAGGATATTACAATGTATTATTTTATTGGCATATTCATATTGGTTGCGGCTTTTAGAGGATGATTTTTGGGAGAAAGGCTCCCAATTAATAACAAAGAACGTAGAATGAAAAACGCAGACCTTCTTTGACTTCTTCTTCAAAGCCTCAACTGATGTGGTACATCTTCCACCAACCTACCCTCTGCATCGCCGTCAAAGAGCCGAAGCAACTTTTGATTGACTATGGGGATGTTTTGAATATATATATGTTTTTAATTAATATAATTGGATCATGAAGGTCTGAATCTGATGGGATATGACCCATCTTATTATATGTGTGGCGGAGTGGAAAATTTGTATATTTTTTAAACATAAATTAATATAAGTTCACTATAACTGTCATAGGGCTCCAAATTCGATATATTTATAATATCGGTTGATATATGGTAAGAATTAAGTCAATAAATGTATGTAAAAATGTTTTTACATTGTTTTTACCCATACAGATTTATTTTATCACCTCATTAAATATATTAACATTTTCAAAATTAATGATATTTTCGGGTTTCATACATCATAATCAATCCAAAACAATATTTTTTTCTAAAAAAGAAATATAGTTTAAAATAAAATGGTGTTAAATATTTTTCTAGGTATTATCTAATATTGATTGTACAATTTTTAGAATAATTGAATGGAGTAGGTACACTGTTATAAGTTAGAGGAGTTAAAAAATTGAAAATATCATTATCATTTTAATATTATAATCATCTAACGTTTTGTAATGTAACAATAAATCAATTAAATTTTTATATAAATTTAACAAGGTTAAAAATAATCTCATACATTAAAAAACTAAGAAAATAATTATCAACCCTATCACATATTTTTCTTCTTATCTAACCCCATTTACCCTTCATTAAGATAAATAAATATTACCATGGGAACTATTAATTAAATCCAAAAATTATATATAAATAATTACTATATTTAAATAACTAACATTCATATCTGAAATAAATTTGTAATGATTCAATATATATAAGTAAAATAAATTATTTTTAATATAAATAAATAAGCAATTAAAAATATTAAGAAAAATTCAATTTAAATTGGATGTATAAATTTCTTCAAAAATAAATTATAATTACGATTACTATAGAATTGAATAGATTATTTGTAGACATATTATAGTACTATTATTGTAAAATGTTTCTGAAATATAATGGGTCATTTTAAATATTAGAAAAAATGATAGTTTCTTTTAAAATCATCATTTTTCTGTACTCACCAGGAAGTCAATAGTTTTAAGAAAAATTACATAAGAAAAATAATATATAATTAATAAACACATGAATTCCATTTTTAAATTTTATGTTAATAAAAACATGAAATTTATAATTTGAATAAAACTATTTAATATATGGATAAATATTATATATAAATAAATATTATTTTTTCAATATGAATAATCCATCGAATTTTTTTATAAAACAATGTTGACTATGAATCCATAAAATTATGAAATGGAAATCATGTCATTTATTTATTAATACGAATGTGTGGGTCATCAATGTCTCCCACCAATTAATATGTTGTATCATCACAAATTTTAGTTATTAATAATAATGTTTGGGTATTTTACCCTCATTATTTATATGATCCTCTTGCTGATTCCTCAATCTTATGATTATTCTCAAAAACCATAACCTAGTGAATCATCTTATATTATATTACCTTCTCCAAATGATAGAATTATTTTGAAAATTTTCTTCATAGTAATTATTCCATTCAAATTGGACCACCTTATTTATCAAAACATAACATGTATCTTGAAAAAATTTCATTAAAATCTATACAAAAAAAACATCATATACTGGAGATAAAATTTTAGGTAATGATATTATATAAGATTCTAATCCCAAATTTTCTATAATTTTTTTTATAATAATATTATGACTTAACATTCAATTTTTACTAACACCTTAAATTTTTAGTAGGTATATATTTATAGAAATACATGACCATATTCCTAAAATGAAATATTATTAATCATCTTATATATATAATTGTTATATTTTTTATTTATTTTATACATTTTCAAAAAAAAAATCTATATCGTTTATACAATTTCTTTTTTGCTGACCATGTCTTAAGAACACCCTTTCATAGAATTTATATCTACATGCTAGAGATTGAAAACCAATTGTATATGATTTACTAATAGGATACATTTTATACTACATTTGAAACTATTGTTATAAATATTCAACTAATGAATGATGTTGATCATAACTTCCCTAGTAATCAAATGTGCATTCTTTACACATATCATCCAATGTTTGAATCATTCACTCTAATTTTCCATCAGATTGAGGATAAAATACAATGATAAAATTTAATTCAGTACCCAATTATTTTATATTCCTCTTCTACAAATTAATTGTAAATATAAGATAAAAATTTGATATTATATATATGTGTGGTTTCCATGTATTCTGAATATGACAATAAATAATTGTCTAGGAGTATGATATAAGGAAATATTATCAAAAATAGGAAAAGAAGTAAAAATATTTAGAGAATAATTCTATAATAACCCAAATCCCCAGATTATGTGATGATTTCATAGATAATTGCACCTTCAATTATAGGTATAAATTATCACATTTCCATTTATCAATTTAAATTGTTAGAATCACCCCCTTTGATTATTCTCAATCAGGTGAAAATAATTGAAATTTCAGTCATTTCAATGTAATATTAAACAATATCATTCATTATTAAATTGCAATAATAATATTCCACAAGGTATCTATAATTTTTTATTTTTATCCGAATGAATATATACGGATATATATGATATTCAATTAATAGTTCATTTTTCATATTAATATAACATGGAATACAAACCATGTTTCTAGATCATACATATTCTATATAAATAATATATTTTTGAAATTTAACCCTCTTAATAGGAATTAGAATGTTAAGAAGGATTATTTTTCCAAAGGAATATTAGTTTAATGACAGCTAAAATTAGAGAATGATTTCACGCATGCATAATTTCTTGGAAAATAAATATGAAATATAATACTAACGAATCAAGATCTAAATATATTTTAGTGACTAATTTATTATATTTTCTGATGATTTAATTTGATGAATTTTTATCTAATTTAGGATGATAGTGAATCATGGAATAAAAATCCATTATTTTTTCAATTATCCTATGCGCCTCATGTTAAATTTATTTTGGGTAAATATATACTTCAAAAATTTGTTCTCACATCAAATTTCATATGTATGACCATTTATCTAATATATCAATATTATTAAACCATAGTCTTCTTCAACTTTATTGGGGCATCGTGTTATAGAATTCAACTCTTTGGGTTTAAATTGAATTGATCTTTAAATAATACCATGATCATATTCTATCAAATAAAGACCATTTCCCTTCATCCAATCATATCTATAAATTATAAAATTACATATTTCATATCATAATATGTATAATAGAGAAATAACCAATATATATTTTAATTATATAAATCATTCAATAAATTATTTATTCAAGAACAATTTTATTGTTTTTGGGTTATCTTATTTTTTATGCTAGATAACCCAAAAAAGTAATCCAAAAATAATCATTCTAAACCTTATAATCCAATATAACATTAAATATCAGTGAAATTTATAGGTATTTACAACTCTTACACTAATTTAAAATTATCATGATCAAGTATTGTGCCATATTTAGAAATGATAGGTACAATGAATTAAATATGTTTCAAACAAAAGTAACATTGGTAAAATTTTATAAACAATTATATTTATTTCAAAGTGTAAAAATAGTATATAGATTTTTTTTCCATGATATACATAGTATTTAGAATAAACCATAATATAATTATTGAAAATAAAAATAATTTTCTCCAAAGACTCATACAATACACTATTCAATAAAACTATAAATATAATGGGTGAATTGATTAACCGAATATTAATAAAAATATAATCAAATTTGTTTTCCTTATATAAAACTCAATTCATAGAATGTCATCATCCCTAACATTCATATGAGAATTCATATATCTATGTCCAATATGTGAACTTGTTTATAAAAATGGATATGTTATAACAAGTCATTGATATGAGGTAAAAAAGTATTCATAACTGTAATGTTATTGAGTTCTCAAAAAACAATACAAAGTATCATGAATCCATTCTACTTCATAAAATTTAAAATAGGATCCCACAAAATTTTAGGTTCATGAATGAATAAAAGGTTATCAATTATCTATTTTATCTCTATTTTAAATATAAAAGGTTTTACTAAAAGAATTAGATATGCGGGTTGTTCAAAATTTTCTCACGGTCAAGAGAAATGATAAAAAAATATCAACATTTCTATCTCTAATAAATCCTGTTAAATAATTAATAAATATATCCAATTATTCAGTTACTAAAGGAAGTTTACTAATTTTAAATGATCTATTTTTTATTAAATATATGAGGAATACATATATTACTCCTATATTTAATCAATTTCTCAACGTCATCATATTTTATCAAAGGTAATAAATAATCTATATATAAAAAATAAAAAAAATCTACAAATTGTCATCATTATCTAAAAATATTAATTTATAATGATAAAGTCAATGATAATCTCAACTTAGAATAACATCAAATATTTTAATAAACATTAACAAAAGTAATATATGAAAACAATTCTATATTGGATAAAAAGAATATTTTTATTTATTTATATTTCCTTAATACTACACCAATCATAATTTACAAAATTTTATAACATAATATCCTGATATGTGTTTCTATTTTACTTATATTATTCCCTAATATAAAGTAATTCATATATTCCAATTGAAACAAGTCATTTAAATAATTATACTAAACAATTAATGAACCATTAATCACATCATTTGTGTGTCCCGTATCAACCATAGCACCAGAAAATTATTTTCAATAAAATTGTTGTATAAGATAATCATGATTATCATATTGAGAAAATAAAATCATACATGACTTGAAATAAAAATTCAAAACATTAAAATTAATATATTCACACTGTTTCTGATTACATATTTTTCTATTACTGGACTGATTGGAACTCTATTCCACATACATGTGACCTGAATGAATCAGCATTAAAATTTTATAACACATTACTAATAATATTAAAATTCCATAAAATTTTATTTGATTAATTTTATCATTCCTGCCTATTTCATAGAATTGTTATTGAATACATTTCTTTTGGTAGCCACCTAGGCCACTTCATAAAAATTTTATAATAGGGTGTTTAATATTATTTTTACATTATCCTAAAATTGTCATCACATATAATAATTCCATCATAACTAATAAATTAATGAGAGTTAATTTTTCATGAAAATCACGATTTTAGTCCTTTATAAAATCTACCAATTATATTTTAAATGCCTATAAATAAGTTATGGGAATTCATAGCCAATCATGTAAATTATTTTACAAATTTGGTCGATGAATCTTTATAAATTTTCATCAAATAAAAAAACTACCCTCCCATTCTGTTTTAATGCACATTAGAAAAATAAATATAAATAAAAATATATTTAAATAAATTATAAATCATGATATCAATCTTTTTCTTATATTTAGTTAACATAGTAAGATACCACCATCATCCAGCTTCTAATTAAAAATGAAAATTATAGTAATTTACATTTGATTTTAAATATTTTTCAATGTATAATAAATCATTTATAATATATTACCATAACATTTAGAATACATTAGGTATTAAAATACATTGAGATCTAAATAGTGTTTTTTAAATAAATTCTATACTATAATTTGACCCATTAAAGGTTAATGTTTTTATTCTATTTCATGGGTACCACAATTAATAACATATGAAAATGCAGTCAACACTACAACAAACTAATCTTTTATAAGAATTCCATGTTTTTTATTTCAAATGATAGTATCCCAGTGATTCATTGATATATTATATTCCTCGATTACTTTATGAAAAACTATCCCATAATATTGGTTATGTTAGGAAATATGGAAATTATGAAAATCGTTCTAAAGATTATAGAACCATAACACACAACTTACTTTACATGGTCTTTTTATAACCTTTTGAAATTCTAATAAATATAACCCTTTTACAGACACAAACAATATGTCCTCCATTATTTAAAAACCAATAAGCATTTGTTTCATAACAATGATTTTACATTTTTTTACGTTACCATGATTTTTTATGTTTGTATATTTATATATATATGAAATTAATTACAGCAATAAGTTGTAATAACCACACATATTATATTTTTTTAACAAAAATGTGCTTAAAATTTACACCGTTATTTAATTCAATAATGTTTTGAATCTTCTAATATGACTCCAAAGATTATTTTTTCACATTGATATAGATCATAATCATCCTAAAATTCTATATCAAATTAAAAAATGTTAGAGGAGAATAAAATTTAGGGAAGGATATAGAAAATTACACCATTACTCTAGTGATAAACTGAAAATCTGTTAAAATTATTACCTTTATCCAATATAAAACATTTAGTACATTAATTAAAAATTTCCCATGTCTATATATATATATATATATTCAATGAATATTTTTTTAAAACACATTAGTAAACACACAAAAAATAAAAATTCAGATTTTGGAATATTATAGCTCAAGAAAGAATTACTTGAAAACCGAAAATATTTATTTAGAAGCTCATAAAAATTTCATTCCTCGTGAAATAATAGGTTAAAAATAATGATACATTTTTAATGAGGTATTATATTCATAATCTATCTTTATTTATTTTTTTACCATGTTGAAATATCTAATGCCTAATTAATTCCACGAGATTAACCTAAAAGCAATCTTCGTCCTCGTCGTTTTCATTGAAGAGAAATAATTATATAATGCTTTGGAGAGATATATCGTGATTACAATTCATCATGTGGTATATAGAGACTTTCCATCATTATATATATTTATCAATTATTTTATAATGAATAAATATGTTTATTCGTTGGCTTTTTCATTATAAAAAATGAAAATTTTATTTGAAACCATTAGAATAACATTCCTATTTCTCATAAAATTGAGGATAAATTTGTAGAGACATGATTTTTCAAGGTTTTGAATTTTGAAAAGATATATAAATTTTTTTCTCAAATTTTCATGTAATGAAAATATTTAATTTTTCCTAAAGGATTTTTAGAGATAATTTTTCGTTCCACTGCCATTGTCCCAAAATATGATTTCTATGATAAGACAAATATAACTAGCAGTTCCAAGGTGTTTGAATTTTGGTCCAATAGTTACATTTTAATTAATTAAATATTAACTTTTTTGGTCAGTTTAAGGTGGAAGTAACTTTCTAAAGAATTGTCAGATTGAGATATTGATTCTGTGGATGAGTGTGTAATGGTTTGGGGGTGGGTTTCTCTAGGTGTGGTATAATCCGAAATCGAGTACTAGAACATGAGTTGGATGTCAAAATGGGATATTAATTAATTAATTAGATTAATTAAAACATTATCCCCCCTTAATTTGGGGTTCCCAGGCACAACATGAGTGGGGGTGGGCTTCTCCCTCACACATGGTGGCTGGATCAAAAGGGATGTGGGGGAGATACTACTGAACATCATCATTGGCATATATATGGACTAAATCAAGGAGCATTTGATCCCGTAAGTGGATTTAAAACCAAAGCATCAACATTTACTCCATTTCATAGGTCGATTTTTTATTTTTATTCCTCAATATCCATATATTTTTATTTTTAATTTGTTTCTTTATAATCATTTCTAAATACCCTTTGAGGGTCTATTTGTGCTTATTTGGGGTAAACTGCGGTTTTTAGAGGCGCATGGAAGGGTTATCCATTAGAATCATTGTCTACATGACATGTGGTTATAAGAAAACATTCCTTGTGTTTATCCCATTTGGAGATGGAGTACATTTCAGAACTACGCACTGTGTAAATTTAGTACATGCCATTTAGTAGTATATGGATGTGTGTCAGGTTTTGTGAAAATGTACATAAAAATATTAGTTTGGGAAGGTACACACCTTGAACATTGGGTAAAATCCATGTAGTGGTACATAGGAAAAATCCATGTTACTTTGTTCATGTTAAAATTCATGTCCTAGATGAGATATTAGAGTACATGATGTGCACTCTAGAGTTCATGCCATATAAATTTTCCTGCATGGTTGTTTTGGTTGTTTTCTGCAATGAAAGTCATAATTATTCTTTTGAGTAGTCCATTATGTTCATTTTCATATCATGATCGCAATGGTGGGATCCTATTGACATATGCAGGTCATATAGATTGTGTTTTTTGAAATTTAATTAATAAGGAGGATTTCATTGGGGTCTGTATACAAACTCATTCAATGTGTTGGGATTCGACCTGGGAGACCAGGGTGAGGGTTGTGAGCTCAGTGTTTGAACTATAATAAGTGTAACATGATCATTTGATTGAGGTTTCTTAGATGAATCCCCAAAATATGTTATTTTTGTAATATCTATGTGATGATCTTGGTTTTCCCTGCATATCGATACATTGACTTGAGGTTAGATGAGTTTGTGTTTTGATACATCATTTGAGTATTATGATTGATTTATCCTTTGGGGCTTGATTGATACCAATGTATTGTGTTTATGTTTAAATGATTATTTTTAGTTGAGTTGATTTTGAGGTACTCGTGTTGATCCACATGGTGGGTAGGTTTCTTGTTATGTGATAATTGTTTTCCTTATTTGTTGGTTGATAATGACTGCATGACATGATATTGATTTTGGATGCATGTAAAATGATATTGATCAAGGAATGGATATAAGTCTTTGAGGACTACATAAGGATATTTCAGCTAATATTTCATGGATTTAGAGTTTGGAGGTTTCTAAATTTTTTAGATTATTTAGTTTCTTTTGTGTAATCTCTTAGATTCTACAGAGGGGTGATTTTTTTTATATGTGGATCTGAAGTGTCTAGTGTGGGATTTATTGATTATATAATCCTATGTGGGTTTGTGTTAAAATACAAATAGGTTATTAGTATTCCATGTCACCAACGATTATGTATGAAAAAATTGGGTTGTGATATTACAAGATAATAATGATTTATACCAAGTCATTATTATGTTTTAGTTTATTGAATTTGACACCTTGATTATACCCATAGATAAATTTGAAATGTTTTGGTTTCCCTTTTTTGGAAACTGATTTATTAGTATCAGATGTGATGGCTGTGATATCTAAAAATAATATCCACAAGACCAATTCCATATATCGATGATTGAGATTGTCGGTATGAGGTACTGTATAGTTACTAATACGCCCGTGGGGGCTGGGTGAGTTGGTTCAAGGCGGTGGTGTCCCTTCGTTGAGGTTCCGGGTTCGAGTCCTTGCAAAGGCAACGTGCACCATACGCCAGCGATCCTCTCGTCCCCTCGACTCTGTGGGAACTGGCTCAAGCCCAAGGTTGGCCACCTTGGGCCTAGCTAGGGACGTGCGACAGGGGGTGGGGTAAGTCCACCTCAATACCCTCTAAACCGATAACACGTTTTCCCGTGGGGGTTGGGTGAGTTGGTTTAAGGCGGTGGCGTCCCGTCATTGAGGTTCTGGGTTCGAGTCCTCACTAAGGCAACGTGCACCATACGCCAGTGATCCACTCATCCCCTCGACTCTGTGGGAACTGGCCCAAGCCCAAGGTTGGACACCTTGGGCCTAGTTGGGGACGTGCGACAGGGGGTGGGGTAAGGTCGCCTCAATACCCTCTAAACCGACCAACACGTTTGATGCGGGAGACAGCTTGTGAGGCGATTTTTTGGTGATTTGTGGTTTGACAATGGCCAAGATTTTGGATTGTTACTTCGATCTGAGGGATGTCTTCATCCTTCCTTCAAAGCTGGTGGATGCGCATGGTCAGATTGGGTGTCCTGTGGATGCGTTGAAGAATGATGGAATGAAGCCGGTGAAGAACCCTAAGTAGAAATCGGATGAATTGGCCTCTCGGAATAAGATTTTCTCTGATTCTTGCCATAAATCAGCCTCTCTCAGCAAACAAATCACCAAAAATGGTTTGATTGCTTTCATTGAAGTGAGCCTAAAGATTTTGGAAGAGCGGCTGGAGGAATGTCGATTCTCTCTTCTGGCCAGATTGTCGGGAACCCGGAGAGATGTTCCAGTCAGGGTTGATGAAGTGCGAGCTCGCCTATCCCAGAGTTGGGGTTTTACTGATTGGAATTTGATCTCAATTGGAAGAGGTAAGTTTCAAATTGTCTTTCCCTCTATGGAATTTCAAAATGTGTCCTGGAGTGTTGGACCTATACCGATGAAGCCTGGTTACATCATGGTCCAGCAGTGGGATCCTTTGATGAGCCCTCTCGCTATCAAGAACTCCTATACCCAGACTTGGATTCGAATCAGGGGGATAAACTGGTTTTTCTGGCATCCATCTGTTCTATGGGAAATTGCATCTGATGTTGGTTGTCCCATTAAGGTTGACAAGGAGACCGAGGATCCTAGGTATGTCCATTTTTCCAGAGTCCTTATTGAGATTGATTTGGCTAATGTTCTCATTGATACTGTTTTTCTTGTTGCGGGTGAAATTAAGCTAGAGCTCTCCATTCAATATAAATGGCTGCCTAACTTTTGTAAATCCTATTTATGCATTGTTCATATCCATTCACAATGTCGTAGGAGTTTAAAATGATCCCTCTGTAAATCACTAGGTCACACCTCTGATCAGTGCAAGAAGAAGCTTAATAAGGATGACTCCAAGATAAAGGACCCTCCAAAGGCAGCCCCATCTTTTGCTGAGGCTGTTCAACATGGATTTCCCAAGTCTGATGATGTCCAGCATGCCACTACTAATGCCTCTATAGAGACTGATAATTCATTAAGTCTGGCCTCATCTAGAATTAAGGTTGGAACTGAGAAAAGGCATGGGCTGATATTGCAGAGGAGGAAGGGAATATATCAGAGCATGAGGTTGCTGTTCAAGATCATGTTAATCATGAACTTGACTGTTCTGCAATGGACCCTATCTCTAGTAAGGGCATGCAGAAGATTGTTGATAATGAGGGCTTTCAGTTGGTGATGCACAAAAAGGTGAGAACTGGAAAACATTCCAAGGAAAAAGTGCAGATTGATGATGAGGTAGAAAATCTCCCTTTGGCTCATCAATCTGGAAATTCTCAAGGTGATCCAGGGGTGGCCTGTCCACTTGAATCTCCTGCTCACAAGGCAGGAAATCTGGAAGCAGAAACGGCCCTAGTGAAGCAGGGCACTGAAAAGTCCCATGTATACTCTCCCTTGGATCAAATGGAGAGTAGAGATGCTGATGAGGCAAGGCTGGCAGAGAATAAAGAGGAGCTACCAATAAAACCAGCTGCCAATTTTTTTCTATGTTAGAATCTATTAACACCCATGAGTTTGATTTGTTGAACCTTGAAGGTCTGAGGAATGCAGGTTGTAACAACAGAAGATTCATTCATGCTGTTGAAGAGGATGTAGAGGTCTCTAAGGAGAAGGAGTTTACTGCTCAGTTTGATGTTCAAACAGTGTAGGTCACAGAGGTGCCTCATGTGGATGTATTTCAGGAGCAGTCTCCCATTACAGTGCAGGCTACTAATGTAGTGAAAGGGGATGAACAGAATGACCACCCCACTGTACATCAGAATGATCCTGGACAAGATAGGGATCCCTCTCATGAGGATTCTGATTTGAATAGGATGGAGAATGAAGGCATGAAAAGGGGAAGAGGGCATCATAACAGGGGAGAATCCAGGGGACGTGGCCGGCCTAGGAAGAGGTAACTATGTGGTGTGAATTTTTGTTGGTTTATGGTGTAGTTCTATTCATGTAAGCACCCCCTTAATCTACATTATCTTTACTATCTTTTTTAAAATAAATTTGGGGCCTGGGATTAGAACCCATGGCCGAATCTTCTTGGTAGTTAATAATAGGTTATTTCTAGTTTGAGTGTTGGACTGATGTGTCATTCATGAAATGTTAATCAATTGAGTATAGTGAATGTTACATAACATGAATGTGGATTTGTTCTAGAGAGAGGTTTTGGGAATAAGAATTATAATAATGAGTTGATGTCCGACTGAGAATCGATACATTGATAGACTACATCATTGATGGTGTTCTATACTAAGGATATTGGAAAACATTTCATGCCATGTAGAAATTGGATATTGTAATAAAGATAAACATAGATGGTTTAACTTAATGAGTGATGCTCAAGGCCTGATTTATTTGATATATTTATTAATTTCATGACTAATTCAATTTTAAATAATGGTATATAAGCTGGAAATAGGATAATGGACATACGATCAACATTCATTATCTAAATTCCAAACTAATGATCCATGCATGATTGATTTGATATATGGTTTATTTATGAGACTGATGATTCCGGAAATGATGGTATACCACTGTAATATATAGTTAAATGAAGGATCACATCCATGGTTACGATGAAATACTGATTCCATATAGATTTTTGATTTGACATATATGGAATATGTGAGGGACTGATGCTCTATGCACTATGGTTATGATACATGAGATAGATATCAGAATGACGGTATGGGCTTGGTAATGCTCTTGTGTGGAAATGGGGGATGGCATGATAAGGATCTAAGTGTAAGATAAATGTTTAGTTTTGAGGAAATGGCATTGTATATATTTGATTAGGATCCTATATTTTTAGACCATCATATTTCGGATCCATGGGTTTTCAAGTTTGATCAAGGATACTATGGGTATGTATCGCATAAGTTATTTGAAAAGGATAATCAATGACTAGGACTCAAAGAAACATTGGAATTGTGAAATGTCGGTATGGTTGATCGAGTTCTCAACCCTACGAATCAATTTTTATATTATTTTTATTGATTTATCTGTTATTTTTTGGCATCTCTATGAATATTTCATGACAAAAAAATTATAACAAAATTTTACATTTCACCATTGGTGTTAATCTATTTATATTTATTTATCACCCCTATAAACACTGCTCAAGGTGTATACTGACATTCTATTTTCTATTTGGTTTATAAATGATGCACGATAGATATGGTGGATTCCTTATATTTCATGGTTGAGTAGGATGATAGTGTGGAGTCTATATGTCTTGAAATATCATCCTTACATAATAATGGATACTGGGTATGTGTTATGGACCAAATTTAGTAGTACAGAATGTTTTATTTACATTTTAGTCAATGATTTCCACATTATTTATTGTCCTAGTAGATGATCAATATTATTTATATGGAAGGATTTTTTAGGACATTAATGCAGATTAATTTTATTAAAGGAATTTTTGTTTTAGTTTATTAATTATTTTTCTTAAATTAATGTGTATAATTTTTGGTTATTTATTTCTATTTGTTCACTTTGATATGGGGGAATTGATTCATCATAGATCCACATTAGACCATCGCTTCTATTCAAAATCCTACGAAATATGAAAATTAATTTTTGTGGTCTTGTGGAAAAATAGCTCAAATGACCAGTTTTGTATAAACTGATTCAAGATGCTACAAAGTTGCATCAGATAAGTAAATTTCCTAAAATTTCACTATATGGCCGCTGGTAGACATGATATTTGGGATGGTGTCAGAACATGTGATGGATACTAGGATTTTGTGTCACGAAAACCTATTCCGGTAAGAAGTATAGGTTTCCAGGGATAAGTATTGATTATAGGTTTTGTGATGTTATGGTTGTAAATTATATTCACTCTGAGAGACGAACATTTAGTTTTTATTTGATAGTTTATGAATGATTTTAGGCTCTAGGATCATTGGAAAGAGGCATATGATATGCTTTTGGCAATTGGATTATAGAGGAAACAATCATCTCATAAATCAGGAAATGGTCATAGGATCCACATATTGTAGTCATTATAATATGTGATTATATAAATTTTCTTGTGAGGGATGGTTTTTTTATCTAATGTGAGGTTTTTCTATATTGAGTATAATGTTTTTTTTTGAATTTGGTGTAGTGAGCCTCATGGTATACTATGGATTTTTTTTATGGATTTTGACCCCTTATAGAGAGTTGTTTAGGTTGGTAGTATGTGTGGGTCCTCCAATTAGGGTTTTTTATTTGCTGATTCTCAGAGAGGATTACTCCCTAGTTTCTGGGATTTTGTAGATTGAGGACACATTTATAGTGGGAGATAGTAGAGATGGGTATTTTTTTCTGTTTTATGTTGTGTGGTGATTAAAATGGTTCATGTTGATGTGTCATGAGTCATATGATTTTGTGAATTGGCATATACTTATGTGGGTAGACCTTGTGGCTTGACATGATACATGGATAGTAGTTCTATGCAGGAGATCCTTGTGGCCATTCTGACGTGACTCCAGAGTATTAGGTCAGGGATGTTTATTATCAATAGTGACCCATGAGAGGGGTCGACAGAGTTATGAGTGACTTTTGGTGTGCAAACAACATATGGGTGTCTTGTAATTCTGAAAATGATGCTCAAAGAGTACAATTGGGTTTGAGTTTTTTTTTCATTGGATGACAATATTATTTGAAATGGTAGATTTGTGATATAATGGTTATTCCTTGTGGTTGGTTTCAAGAGGTGTAGGTTCATTCAGTTTCCTAGAACAGTAAATTGTTGTTCAAAAAATATTACCCTAGTGGATTTGGTTTGGACAATGTGTGATATATGATCTTATTTTTTCATGGTTGTAAATTTTGAGATGAGTTTTTATGTGACACGACTCATTGGATTTAGTGTAATATTTTAGTTTGGTCTATGCAATAGTATATGATAGTTTTGTTATAGTGAATCCTTGGATACACAAGTGCTAAAAATTATTTGTTACATATGGTTTGTTTTTTTGATGTAACATGAGTGTATTTATATAGTTCTTGAGTTGGGAAGGCACCTAATAGTTTGTTGATAATCATATAGGTTATTTTGAGGCACTTATGGGAAGGGTATCTTGAGGCCTTAGGGTAGATCTGATGTGTTCTATGATGAATGTGGTTTTTATGGTATTCATTATAGAAATCATTATATACTCATAGTTTAGAGACAATCATTCACAATATATTGACATCATCTTGAGTATTCATGGAGAGAAATGTATTTATGTCATGTTATATAGATATGTACATCAAATGATGATGTTCTTTATGGGAGGATTTCCTATGTGTACAATTTATGTGAAGTCTTATGGTGTAGACTGCCCCATCGGTTCCCTATTAGAGAGAACATTATGTTGGATCAAATATCAACGAATACCATAGTAGATGTTCTCAGATGCCAGGAATGGTAAATAGTATTTCTTTTGTTTTTTTTTCTTGGGTGGGAGAAATTTGTCCATATCCAGATCTAGGGTTTGGTAATGATCAGTGCATGAGATGAGGAGAAAGATGTTTGGTTATGAGGGGATGATAAGATACACTTATGGTAAGGAGTACCAGATCGATTATAGTGGTGTTATCCTTGTGTGGATTATGTCGATGATACATTAAGGACCACCTCGAGTGGGGTTTGGATTATTTATAATGTTTTTAAATTATGATTTCATTGATGGGAAGCATCATGGAATAGAAACATAAAATGTGAGTCATGTTCTATGATGGGGAGAACTATGAGTATGATGAATATTTATAAATATTTTATGTCTCATATAGTGATGGTTGATTGTAGTCTGGAAGTATTATATTTCAATGTGAATGGAGGAAAGAGGGGGCTTGACCTTTGATGGTTTGTATTCCCTATTTTCAATGTAATTTAGAGAATCTCATTTGACAACTTTGGGTATAGTGAGTTTTTTTATGATGACCAATGTATTGAGGTATGTGTGGTTGGAAGAGAACTAAGGCTTCATGAGGATGATATGTTTTATTTTGGGTAGTTTGTAGAGTCTCTAGTTTTCTAGATTTTGATAGTATTGATGAAATTTAAATTATTGTTCTTGGGTGATCATGATGATAAAATGGCCATTTTACACTAGAAGATGGTGTCTGATAATTTTTTTGGCAACTCATATAGTCCCTGAATAGTTTGTTTACAATAGGATAATAGTTTAGCAGAGTTTTGAGATGTTGTAATTTTTGATAAATATTAAATATAAAATTAATTATATATTAAATTATTCATGTGGTTTTTGGTGGATTTATCTTTTTAATGTATTTTCATATTGGGATACTCTTCGGTTTATTTCATAATGGTAGGTTTTCTCTTTGAGAGGTATAAACCCATATCGGGTTTCAAGAATTTGTTGAATGTTAAAATGGTGAATTAATTAAATTAAAACAACCCCCAATTTTTGGTTTCCCTGCTCAATATTAGAGGAGATGGGATTCTCCCAAGAACATAATGGTTGGTTAGATGAAAAGGTAGAGGATACACCTCCATTATTAATCCTTTGGATAGAATAGAACAAGATCGAGGTGTCGCAGCATCCGATAGAGGAATTGGACCTGAAGATTTAAACAGTATTCCACGCTGTAGATTTTTTTTGATATTTATGCCCCAATAACCATATATTACTTTTTATATGTTTTATTTTATTACAATTGATTACAAAGTCCCAATGGGGGTTGAAAATTAATTAATTTGTGGAAAATAAGTGTTTCATATGGGGTTCAGATTGGGTTTTTGTCTAAAACCATGTCAATACGACATGTTGTTATAAGAACACACTCCATGTATTCTTTCCATTTTTTGATGTATAAATTTTCATAAGTAAAATCCATTTACAATATGTACATGAAATGTATTAGTACATGGTTGTGTGTCTGACCATGTGAAAAATTACACCGCTTGATGGTTTTTGGAAAGTACATGTAATTTAATTTTGGTACATGCGATGTTTCAGTACACATGATGATCCAAATATTTCTCTTCCCACGTAACAATACATGTACCAGATGAGAGATGAGATTACATGTCATGTGCTAAAAATACACTCCATATATATTTTTCATCATGGAGCATTTTGGTTTATTCTTCCCTTGAATTAAGAATTAGGCTTTTGAGTCATCCATTATGAGTGTTTTTTCTGGTAGATAACAAATGGTATGATACATTAGGCATATAGAGGTCATCTAAATGGTGGTTTTGAAAAATATATTTCAGATTTAGTATTTAATGTTGGTATGTATTCAGACTCCATCAGTGGTTTGGATTTTGAGTTTGGAGACTTGAGTGAGGGTTCTAAGATCAATATTTCATCACAAACTAGTGTACAAAGTTTTTTTTATAATATTTAATATATTAATAGATAAAATATGGAATTTTATTAGTATCTATGTGATGATATTGGTTTTAAAATCATTTCATGATTACTTACTCATGGTTGGGGTAGTTGAGGTATAGGGCCAACATTTGAGGATTGGGTGGACAAAAACATTGGGGCTTTGTTGAAACCATTGGATTGTGGCTATAGATGAGTGTTGTTGTTATATTTTGTGGAGTATATTGGACTCCAAATGATTCCCATGGTAGGATGGTTTTTGGTGATGTGATCATTGTACTCCATGGGTAATGGATCACAATGACATTGTGGAATGTGATTGATTTTGTATGCCATTGTGGTATAAGGATGATTAAGGATATGTTGGAGGTTATTCATTGATGCTTAAGTACGGTTTTTGTAACAAGTCTTAGCCTATGATATTTTTTTTTCAAGCATCGGTAGAGGATTCCATTTCCTGAGTGTTATTTCCAAGGATCCAAGGAGGGGTTCTTTTGTTTTTCTGTGTATGAAGAGGGTCATGTGCATGCCCAATTGAGAAAATGACCCATGAATGGGTGTTTGTGAATATTTAGATTGATGATGAGTGGCCCTTAGGACCCATGTTTATTTATGACCAGATGATTCTATGATTTACTGACTAATATGGACATATAACCATCCATTTTCATGTTTTAGTTTATTGAGGATGATATCTGGATTACACTCTTTGGTAAATTTCATATGACTTGTCGTCCATGTTCTCGAACATGATTTAGTGCTACTGGTTGTGACAGATAATAGATATGTTAATATTATCCTCATGTATAGATTAATATATCCATGATTGATATTTTTGGTCTAATATTACATATCGGTACAAATAGTTTTATTATAGATTGAGTGGTAGACTGATGTTATGGGAATTCAATGTCCAAATGTTGAGTATTGTGAATGTGAGGATACATGTATTTGTTTTTGTACTAGAATGAGGTTCTAAGAACTAGATGTATACTACTGACATGGTGTTACACTATGAAACTAGACACTGATTGTGTTCTTTATGGATAATGTGTCAAAACAAGGCATTGGGAAATGACATAATTCTATGTGAAATTAGGATGATGCACTGATTCTCTACGTTCATGGTTTAATCATCAGAAAAATTCACCAGAAATGATTGATTTGATATGTGTTTTAATATCCAGAATGAAGCTCTAGGAATTGAGGTATTGAATTTGGAAATATGAAGATGGACCACTGTTCTATATCCACGGTTTTAATGTCGGACAGATGCTCCAGGTGTAACTGATTTGATATATGGTTTAATTGCATGACTAATGATCTAGGAAACGACGGTATACCCACTACAGTGGATGCTGTTCTGATACTCTATATCCATGGTCATGATGCTGGAATGATGCTTCAGGGATGGATGATTTGATATATATGGTTTAAATATTGGATCTATGCTCTCTTCACAATGGTTTTGATTAATGAGATAGATGTAAAACTAAAGGTCTAGACTTGGTGGTATACATTTGTGGAAATGGGGATAGATGTGTCACCATTAGAAGTATGATACAATGTTTGGTTATCATTACATGGAATGGGATGAACTTGATTAAAATCCTATATGATTTCAACAAAATTTGATCGACCCTTGTTTTTTTAGGTTTTAATCTTGGATGCCATCGGTATAGAGCCCATGTTATTCTTGAAATGCAAGATCAATGAGTCGAGCTTAGATACAGTCCAACATTGGCTAAATACGGTATGTTTGAATGATATCTCTGACATATGAATTGAAGGTTAAAATATTTTAATTTAATTTTCAGTTATGTTTAGATGAGGCTGAGAATATTTCATGATCATACACTTAGGGAAGCAGGTTATAGGTCACCATTTTTTTTGGCTACCCATATTTATTTCTCACCATTGAACGTGAACATTGATGTCTATACAGACCATATGTCTACATTTAGGTTCATCTTGGATGCATGATGGATAGGTTGGAGGCCCATGATTTCATGGATGAGTGGGATGTTATTGTAGAGTCTACATGTTGATATGAAGCTTCGTGGATGTGCACTGGTGACCGAGAATGTGTTACGAGACACATTTGGAAGTAAATAATGTTATATTTAATTTTTAGTATTTTAAATTTTTTATGTGTGATAAGCTTAGTGGGAGATCATTGTTGTCTGTATGACATCATGGTTTGTGTATTTACTATATCTTCAATTTATTACAGAATGTTTTGTTCATGTTTATTTATATGTTTTCTTTCTTCATTGTGTATGATGTTTTGTTATTCACATCGGGTTTAATACTTTTATATGGGGTTACAGTTTCCTCACAAATCCATGTTAGACCCCCGCCGGTAGACGATTGCCTCTAGAATACGAGGAGCCACTCTTGAAGACTTATGTCAAATCAATTTGGAGAAACCAATTTCCTGGATAACGGGTCGGGAAATCCTTGTAAAACAATTAATGTGACAAATTCCATGAATATTGGTAAAATTTTATTCAATGAAAAAATATAATATTATTTGAATACTCATAATTAATTACCACTATGGAAATGGGAACTATAAATCAATATATATATATATTGAAAATTTTAATGTTTACATATATAAAGTGTCCAAAAAAATGATAGAATTTTTTTTAAAAATATTCTAATTTAACACAATGAATGAAAATAATCAAGATAATAAAAATAAAAACCCTTTCAAGAAAAATAGAGTTATTATATTCATATCCCATATATGAAATAACTTGATAACAGTTATATCCATTTGCTAATTCCCCTATATAATCACCTAATAAATTCATATTATAACAAATAATGACTCCCTTTTTTTCAACGATATAAGGGTGAATCCATCATATAAGTCATATAGGGGTAACCCATCGTATATGTTTTATATGGCTCGCTCATTCATCATCAAATATGATTGGAATAAACAGGATGTATAATATCTATTGTAAACCCAAAATCATCATTTATAATTCATATGTACCAAATAATGAATAATTATCTTTCATATATAATTTAAAAAACTCAGTTAAATCCATATGAAAATCACTTTTATATATTAAAATTCCCATTTATTTCAAAAAAATCTCATTTTCTCTTCCAATATAACTAGAAATACAGGAAAGGGTGTTTTATTTGATAAAAAAATTAAATCATATAAAGGAATATAAAATTAAATTATTGTTACATTGGTGGGAAAATTTGTTTATTTTGTATGCATATAATAAACAATTTCATTAGTACTAATGTCAAAATGGTCTCTATAAAATGAGATTTTTTTAAAAAAATTAAGATAAACAATTTAATATACTCATATTTATAAATCTTTTCTGCACATGAGAAAATAATAATAATAATATGTTTATAATATTTTCTTGATATAGAATTATTGTGAAAATATGTCATCAAAACATTTTTATAAGGATTTCTTTGAAATTTACCATTATTTTGAGTTTGAATCATTACATAGGTTCTTTATCATCTTGAATTATTAAATTCTATTCATTATTTATTTACAATATAACCTTTTTATGTTTATTATTCGTTTTAGTATTGAAATATAAATTACATTATTAATTAATTTTACATTATATGGTTTAATGATATTGTGAAAATAGGTCCAAAATGGCTTCAGAATGACAGATTTGGTTAAAGATATAATTATTCAATATTCTAAAAATAATAATTATTACATTCTTGTAATTTTTTAAAAACAATTACATTTTTACTTCAATCAAAGAATAGTTCAATGAAAAATGAACATCATTGCAATGATTTTCATTATAGGGAGTACATACTCCTAAAGAACATTTCAATTTTTAAATGATCAATATAGATAAAAGGAACGCATTATATAATAATTTTACAATGATAATTATATCATAATTTGCATATTAATTATAAAATATACTTATTTATATCATTCATGTCTTTTTGTAATGAGAAATAAATCAAATAACTTAGTAGAGTTAGTATCCACCCATAAAAAAGAATAACTTTATCATTTTTCAATTGATCGATATGTATGAAATTTTTTAATATTATATTATTTCACAATAAATAAAAATGATTTAATATAACATATAAAAATTAATTCCATCACAATAATCATTTTTGAGATACGTTTGAAGGAAAAATATACATCAGTTCGCAATGTAGAATCAACTGTACACACTAATGAAGGATTCGCTTCAGATATTTTAGAATAAAGGATATTTATAGGGACTGAGATTAGCATAAAAAATCTTAAAATATGGAAAATAGTACCATTACTATTTCAATATATTTTAAAATATATGACACTGTTAATAAATAAAACAATATGTATATTCTTGTTTGAGAAATATACCTCCTCTACCAAAATCTTCTAAACACCTACAGAAAAAGAATTCATATGGTGGTTTTATAATCAAAACAAGGACTCTTGGAAAATTATACTTATGTTTTTACGGTATTTTATTTGTATTAGACAATCCAAAAGTATTATTATGAGTGAAAACTGTAGAGAGGAGGTTCCCTTTCTTAATTCTGGGTGATAGTAGTCTTTTATTTTCTTATAACATTTAATTAGAATATGTTAAAATTCACATTATAATGTATAAAAATTAATTTTATTATAGGACAATATAATACTGAGTTAAAATACTCTCATAAAAAATCGGTATGTTTTTTAATATATTCAACCTTATTGTGTCATTTTGACATATTTCAACCCCTTTTGATAATTATCATGGTAAAAAAGATTTTACTCTATTATTATCAATAATGATAATATAAAAGGGAAATTATCACATAAATGGGCTATGAATGATTTTTTCAGAAACATAAAAATTAATGGGAATACAATTGTACATTTCAGTGCGGAAAATCATTTAATTAAATATTATATACCATATAATAACATTATTTCCCATTTTGGAATAATTCATTTCATTTAACATTTAGAACCACAAAACATTAATTGAATCAAATGTAATTCTTTAAAACTTGTATTATATGTTATTATTATCTATTAATTTTCTATAACAAAATAATTAAATTGAATGATATCACTTTTATTAATTATTAAATTCATTTATTTTAATTTTAAATTATCATCAGGTATGAATTTATATAACTTATTACATCACTAATGATTATAGAAAAATTACCATGATAAAGACAAATATTTTTCCATTCAAATGAAAATTTATAACCAATCATACATTACTTATATCCATATATAAAACATATTATCATAACAAATAAAATTGAATGAAATTTCTGATTTTCCATATATATATTTTTATAATAGTCAAAATAATTGAAAAATGGGAAAAAATTCCATATATTCATAGTTAAGATTTATTTAATATAATAATAAAATATAATTAATTAATGTTTCTATTTACTTTATATTACTTCTAACATTATTTTTATACATAAATAACCCTACTTACCTCTTGATGATAACCAAATTTACTATGAATACTATTAATAATGAATAAAAATAATTTTTTTATTTAAAAAATTAGGAACCCCAAAAATAAAAATTTTAAATTAATTTTTCTTTATTAAATAAATTAAGTGTAATAATGTTTTTTAAAATTATTCATGCAATGTGTGATGAAAAAATATTTTGCATAAATTTACATTTCTAAGTAAAAAAAATGTTTAAATTATAATCTCATGTATAAAATTAATTCAAAATAATATAGATGGTTTAATATTAATAATAATAAGAAAAAATAGTATAAATAATACATAATTATTTTTTAATTTTTAATAATATTAAATGGAAATACAATTTAACATAAAAATAACTATTTTTAACTATTCATTGAAAAGATAATAATTTCGTAAAAATATCAGCATTCCACCATACTCTAATTTTGACTTGATCAGTATATAATTGATATTATTTTTAATCAAATAATATTTCCAAAAATTTCATAATTTAATTACTATATTTTCTCAATAGAATGATAAAACTCTATATTTTACGAAAATGGATTTTTAATGAATTAAATTTCTCTCTAAAGATGGACTTCTTATATCCCATTAATTACTCACTAAAATTTTGTTGAAATAGAACCATATAAATACTGATGTTTTCAATTATCTTCGTACATGCTAATTAAATGGTACAGTTTAATCTTTCATATTTTAATAATAATATTTTATGGTTCGTTCAAGTGCGGTGTTGTGTCTCATTCACAATATCAGGCACAATTTAATTCATTTAGAATCATGGTTTGTTGAATTATCCCAATGCACCCCTTAATAAAATTTATTCCTCACAATTTTCATAGGATATTAGAAATCACTGGTATTCCATTTTGAAATTCATTTATTTAAATCCCACATAATGGAAAGAGTTGATAAAACTTCTACTTGAATATAGGGAAAGATAAATATGAATAATCATCTAGAATTTCATGGTTTTCATATAGAAAAAAATTATTTGTAAGTGAATATTTATTCATGTAATAAAATAATAATACCCAAAAAATGATATAGAGTGATAGATATTGTTTCACCCTTCAATTGTTGGTTAAGGCTCATATATATTCAAGATGTGATGGGTTGTCTCCTATTCTAAAATTGGTTCTTTCACAAAAAATATTTTAATATTAACCAAATATCATTCCCAAAAATATGATGAGATAACACCAAAATATTGTTATTAAATAAATGATTTTTCACCACTAATGTTTTTATATTGATAATTTTTCCAACAATAAAATATTTTTAAAATACTCTTATTTATATAACATAATGAACATGTTGAGACAAATTTTTATTCATCACTTTATTTTATTCCTTTATGTATATGCAAATAGAAATTTTCACCTTTTACTCTAGCACTTTTATATGGTATCAATTATATTTAGCATATGTGTCAAAAATTTTAAAACAAAAATCTACTATAGAATAATTATACAGTATAACAATATTTTATTATTATTTTTAAAATATAATATATTCATTGGTGAAAATACTTCATTAAAATTCAATCATAAAAATTTAATTTCTTATTTTATTCTTATTTATTAATAAAATATACCTATAAATCAATGATCTAAAATAGGTTATAATTATTCGTAAATATAATCTAAATCATCATTCATTGTTCAAAAATTAATAAATAATACATAAATTTAATCTATACATCATGGTCTTATTTTATGTTTTAATATCCCCTTTATCTTCTATAATGATGTCCATATCTCCATATAAAAAATATTAACGTAATTCGAGGTATATCCCATGTCGATAGATATGGGAGAGTTAATATTTTTTTTAAAAATATATGAATTACCATTGATACATATATAATTAAAGAGAAATTAAAATGTGTTGGTAACATCCAACAATTTTTTCATGTGAATATTACGTTCAAATATATTTCAAAATCATTTGAAAAAATATTTTCCGTGATAGTTATCATTATAAAATCTATAAGGGATAATCAGTTTGTGTGAAATAATTCTGGGTTTATCTTGATTAACTATATTAAATGATTATAAATGAAAATAATTGAAGCATGAAATGAATTATTACATGATAAAATTAAAATGGTCTATGTTAAAAATACCTAGTGATATTCTAGAATACATTAATCATGATATCATCAAATATACCCCTAATAAGTTCAAAATTAATGAATGTATTAACCTTAATGGTTATCTTATACATTCTACATTACATCCTTAAAATATAACATTTGTTTTAAAAAAAATATTACTTTTCATTAATCTTAAGGGTTAAATATTCATCATCCCAAAAAAAATTATATAAATTTATCGTTAATCACTATAAATGGGTATAAAAAAACATCAAAAAAGTTTCTATGCATTAGAAATTATGATAAATAGTTGATTTAGAAACCATATATCTTATCAATAGTTGTTAACTTCATCTCACATAATATCTTCCTAAACACCTGAGATGGCGGGGCAAGGGGGAGCTTCGTGCGATCAAGGAGTCCAGGCGCATCATGGATATGATGTTTTTCCAAAGGATTATAGGGTATGGAAGGATGCTGCCCAGTTTGACATTGCGGGTCACAAGGAACTTTTCCATCTCTATGCTTCATGTAAAGGTTTGGTGCGTACTGGTGGGATCCCCCTGGAATGCATCAGACCGAAGTGAAATATTGTGGAGGTTGTGAAATTGGAAGTGAATACCTCTCTAGACATTGGTATTCCCTCTCCGGGATGGATCATAAGGAAGGGAAGGATCACTCATGTCTCTTCCAACTCGGATGCAGTTGAGGAATGAATCAATTTGTGCAAATTCTCCATCATTGTGAGAGTCTTGTCTCCGAAGGGTGACATGTCGTGGAGTTTTAATGAGCTTTTTGATAGAATAGATGCAGTATGGGGCTTTGGGGACAAGCAAATAACTGGTATGGGAAGAGGGTACTTCCATATTATTTTCCCCTATGATGAGTTTAAAAGGCGTGTTGGAACTTTGGTTCCATCAATTTAAAAACGGGAGTGCTTAGGATATAGGATGGGGATCGAAATTTTGATACGCTAAATTTGAGGAACACTCATACTCAAGATTTGGTTCCAGATTTGCAGGATTAATTGGCTGTATTAGAATCCTAGAATTTTGTGAGACATTGCTTAATCCATTGGGAATCCCATTAGAATTGATATCCAAACAAACAATCCTAGGGTTGGACATTATGCTCATGTACTGGTGGAAGTTGACATGGCCAACACGTTAGTGGAAGAGGTTATTCTCACCGCCAAGGATGATAGTTTCAAACTGGAAATCCTGTATGAAAGGAAACCCATGTTTTGTAAGGAGTGAGATGATTTTGGTCATGTAGAACATGAATGTAATAAATACACAGTTTGCACGATATGTAATATCAGACGGCATGACAGCCAAGAATGATGGATGGATAATAAAAAATTAAAGGGGAAAACCAAAAATAATGTTACTATTGGAACCTCTTTTGGGGAGGACCCTCAGACCATGGGAGCTACTAACTAATTACATGATGCTGATGAAGCTGTTGAGATGGAACTAGATGTGGCAGAAATTATTGGCATGGTTGAAATTGAGCAGGTTTCAAAGGATTTCAATGTTCCTCAAGTTGACACACTGCTGAAGTTGATGAACATTGATGCCATTTTCTAGATAGAGGTTGTAGAAAGGGATACCAGTGGTGTCACTACTCTTTCTATACTGGACATGGTTGTGTGTTCTGGTAATGCAGGTGCTGACTTGGATATGTCTATGGATGTGCAATCTGGCCAGTGCAATGTTCCGGATTCAACTAAATACAGTGACGGGGACCATCCTGTTCAGCACCCTACTCAAGAATCAACCAAAATCCCCAACAACAAATAGATTTCGGGGGAGATAGATGAAGGGGTTTTCCTTGAATGTGGCCCTGATCATAGTATGAGTGTGATTACGTCTCATCATACCACTACATCTTTTCCGCAGTAGTAGGGGCCCTGCCATTCTGTGCCAATGCAGGTGGAGAAGAAGGTACCTGGAGACTCACAGATAGGTGGCATGAATCAAGCTTCTCCAACTCCACATGAGCTGGTTCTTGTATCAGGGATTATCTCAGGGGCACTGTCATTTGTGCTGTTGAAGGAATAGGTTCCTGGAGACACCCAGACTAATGGCATGAAGCAGGTTATGGCTCAAAGACAATATGGTCATGTTGATGTGATGCAGCATGGGATTAATGACCAATTCCAGCAGGTCCCTTCTGGGAAAACTGCCAGGAGGAGAACAAGCCAGGGATCTCCCATGGGAATTGATCAATCTCCTAATTAATTTACTCCAATTGGTGGATTTTTATGGTCTGATTATAGTTAAGACTGTGAAATCTATGAGACTCTCTCTGAGGATGAGAAATAATGAAAGGGGAAAGGAAATGGAAAGGGTAAAAAGAGCAAAGTGGAACCATTACAAAAACAGGGGCCTCAAACGAGGGGAAAATCTTTCATCAAATGAAGACATTTTTTTGGAACTGTTAGGGTCTTGGGAACTCACCCACAGTCAAGGCCCTGAGACATTTTATTTTGGCCAATAAACCTTTGATGGTTGCAATATTCAACTCACAATGATGTTTGAACACTGGAAAACCTTTAGATGGGACTCCCTTGTGTACTCTAATGTTTCTCAACACTCAGGTGATAGCAGGGCTGAGTCACTTTGGGTTCTCAAACACAACAATACTTGCATTCGTTCGATGACCAAGATGCACCAGGTTGTTTCAGTGGATATTGGATTTCAGGGAGCAATCATCTCTCTCTCGTTGTTTTATGCCTCAGACTTCGTTATTAAAAGAAGGGGAATTAGGAAGGATCTTGAGTCTATTTATGACTGGTTGGCTAAGAGCTGGGTGGTCTCAGCTGGCATCAACATTGTCTACATGCCTGATGAAAAGACAGGTTCTCACTTCAACAAACTGGCTGCAAATAATTTTTCAGTGTGTATTGAAAAATGTAATCTGTCTGATGTTCCAATTGTTGGTGCAGATCACACATGGTGTAGGTACACTAAAATGGGTGCCAAGATAGTAAATTGGTCACGTGCTTTGTTCATATCAGTGACAGGAATGATGCTATCACCACATCTGGTCTCACCATGCCCAAATGTCATTCTGATCATAATCTAATCCTTGTGGATATTTGTGTTGGTAGGATGTGGTCATCTCCTCTTCATTGCAGGTTCAACAATTCATGGCTTGTAGTGCTTCGATGCAGGGAGGTCAACCTTAAGGTTGTGGAGACAAAAGGAATTGGCAGCCCTCTTAAAATAATGACCACCAAGCTAAACAAACTCCAAAAAATGATCATAGACTATAGCAAAGCATCTCTCTCCAACCTGGAGCATGAAATCTAGACTGCTGAATAGCGGCTTCTGCTTTTCCAAAATACATGTAAAAATCAGTACATCCCCTCATGGGATGAAATCCAGGCCCTTGATCATCTTGATGATCTTCTCCTACTGCGGGAACACATCTTGAGGAGCCAATCCAATGTCAAATGGATGCATGAAAGAGATAGGAAGTAAAGGTTTTTTCACTACGTACATAGAGAAAAGAAGTCCAGGAGAGGGGTCTCTACGATTAAAGTAAATGGGTCTCTTTATACATTAGAGCTAGAAATTTCCAATGCTATGGTGAAATATTTTGAAGAGATTTACTTAGAGAAGGGATTTGATGGAACTTCTCTCTTGATGGAAAATATTCAACCAACAATCAGTACACATCAAAACAAGCTTCTTGTGGAAACACCAACAGAGAGGAAAATCAAATATGCTCTTTTCTCATTAAACATTGATTGTGTGGCTGGACCGCATGGGTTTACCAATAAATTATTCATGTATTACTTGAATATTGTGCGACATGAGGTCATTAATGCTGTATGAGAGTTTTTCATCCATGCATCCACGCCCTATGGTGCCCATGCTTGCTTCATTGCTCTGCTTCCAAAGAAATAAAACGACTTGGACATCATAGCCTTCATGCCACTGGCTATTGGAAACACCATCCCCAAAGTTATAATCAAGATGATTGTCTTAAGTCATGGACACATTATCAGACCAAAGATTACTTCAAATCAGTTTGGATTTGTCCTTGGAAGACATATTTAGAATTTCCTTCTCACTGCCTCAGAATGTGTCAATTCCATGAGGAGAAATATGAGGAATGGAAGCTTCGCCCTAAAGCAGGACATTAATAAGGCCTTTGACACCTTGTAATGGAGATTTGTTTTTGAAGTTATCCAAAACATGGATTTTCTAAATACTTCATCAGACTTGTCAAGAAAAATCTCCATAATGTGAGACTTTTTATTCGTATTAATGGAACGCCATGTGGTTCTTTCCATTGCTCTAGCGGAGTCAGACAGGGGGACCCCTTACCTGGACTCCTCTTTGCTCTGGCTGAAGATTATTTGAGTGTTTTGTTGATTAATATGGTGAAGGATGGCCTTTATAAAAGAATCAAGGTTGTAAGGGATCACTTCCATGTTTTTCTATGCTTTCTTGGTTTATTGGTGGCCTCGTTCCCTTATCAAGGAACTTCAATGTTTAATCAAGAACTTCATATGGACCAGATGCATACATGAAGAGAAACAAATCACTGTTTCGTGGAATGATTGCATCCAACCCATTGAAATGGGGGGAATGGGACTTAATGACCTTAAAGGATTCATTGATGCTCTCATAAGTAAATTCACATGGAACCTGTTGACTTCTAATGATGATTCCCTGGATTTTATTGCACAATGATTCATATCAATGCTGCATAATGTGTACTCAGAATATGTGTCTTCCTCCATATGGCCTGCAATTAAACAAGCATATATTGGAATCATGTACTGCTCCTCTTGGCCGGTTTCTAGCGCATCTAACCTTAATTTTATGACATTGAAGTTTCTGTACAGTCCCCTCATAGAATGCATGTAGATCCCTCCGCGACTGAAGGATTTATCAATCGCTGACATGCACCGAGATAGGGATCTTTGGAAATGTCTGCCAGATCATACTAAGATGGTTATGCAGCGTTATAACTTCATGGACATTGACACTTTGATCTGTACACCCCACACCTGTGGCATGTTCACTTCAAGGGAGTATTGTAGACACTGATGTGGCAACAATGCAACTTCTCCCATGTGGTAGCAGAATTTTAAAAAACCTTTCATTATCCCTTGTAATTACCCGATACTATAGTAGATTTGGAAAGACAGGGTACCTGTGAAACATCTTCTGCAGCGAATGGGTATACATTTAGCCTCTTGCTGCTATTTGTGCACCCAGGCTGAAGAAACAATTCACCATCTTTTCATTACCTGCAATTTCTCATGCAGATTTTTGGAACATTTTCAAGAGGTTTTTGGGACTCCGTAATCACTGAACAGTCATGATGATTTCATGAACATGGTCACTACATCTGGTAAAACTGAGCAGGTTTTTTCACTTCTTCTCACTGATGTTGAGGCGGCCTTTGCTCATATTTAGAGGGTGTGAAATGAGTTCATTTTTGAAAACTACAGGCCCTCTTTGAAGGCTAGTCTGACTGTTGTTCACAGGGAATTTCAATCTGCTTCCAAGATACAAAATGGTACAATGAATAATAATATTTCTGATCTCATAACGCTGAAAACACTTGGGGTGTCTGGTAGGGTCATGAAACTTTTTATGTTGAAATCGATTTGATGGATTACTCCCATTTCATCATGGTTGTATGTGAATGTTTATGGTGTGAAATCTGGTACACCAGGACCATCAGGGTGTGGTGGGGTGTCCCATACCCATCGGGGATTCATTAAGGACTGCTTCTATCATTATATTGGAATTGGTTCTGCGCTTCATACTGAATTATGGGGTATGATTAAAGATGTCAACTATGTTTTCCACCATAGTTGGAGGCACATATGTGTAGAATCTGACTCAATTACAGTGGTACACATTCTACGGGCAAGGTCCAGTGATGTTCCTTGGAGGAATCTCCCATCGTGGATTGCATGGCTACGTCTCATTGAGCATCTTCAACTGGAAGTCGGTCATGTTTATAGAGAAGCAAACCAGGTTGCTAATACTCTATCCCAGAGGGAGGTCATGGAACTCTGCTCACGATGGTCCTTTGTCATCCTAGAATTTTTCTCATATCTTTTTGACTTGGACGTGAATGGTATGCTCTATTATTGCCTTTGTAATCCCCCTTGAACTACAACTTTTTCAGTTTTTTAAATTATTTTTTGTAAAGTGCGGGCTTTTTCCGGATCCTGGACCTGCTTTTATTAACTTCTTAAACACCAATGTTATCTAAACCATTCCTCTTATACCAACTCTTGTGATCTATCCTTAAACAATACATAAATTTATATATTTATTCATGAATATTTATGCATTAATTCTTAAGGATCTCAATGGTTTAGTGTTTTAATGAATTACCTCATAACACATATATAATATTGTTACAAATTATAAGTGGGATCCTCTACTCATTATCAATTTATCACATAATACATAACTTTTATGTTTATGTTTTTTTTCTATTAGTGATATATTTTCAAAATATCTATCATAGATTTATCATTTCCATTACTAATCCTTAAAAAATATGATTTTTTTAAACATGAGATGATCTATAAAATATTTGAATGATATATAATATTAATATATCATTAATTCAAGTTAAATAAATTAAATTATTAATTTTTTTTACTTATTCCAATGATCATTGAGTAAATCAAATAAATCACCTTCACAAGAATAATATATTATTTCTATATTATTGAAAACCATTAAAACACATACTAAGAATACAAAAATCATTCAGGAATCCTAGAGAAAATATTCATAACATATCCTAGAAATTATTGTACCATAGATTAATCTATTGGAGAGCCCCCCTAAAAATTCACCCTTCTTGACTATAAAGTCATGAAACCTTACCCAGTTCATTAGAGAACAATCATGGTGCACCCATTGTATATGAAATACAGATCTCACCCAACATATATGCTATATCAGGATAACTGATTCATTATATGAAATAAATGGGCTCAACACATTGTATAAGATGTATAGAATACAATAGTTTATCATATAAAATTATCGAGTACCCTATCTTAAATAAAACAATATATGAGTGATAATTTTTATCATAATGGATTTTAAATAAACTTTAAGCCAATATAAAAAAACAAATTTAGATATTAAAATACAATTTCTCTAACAAACCATATTCTATTCTAAAAAATTTAGTAAAATGGAAATTAATTTGTTATCTGAATAAAACATTTATTTCGAAGGAAATAAAAAATAAAATAATGGTTATGCTGTGGGAAAGTTTTTTTAAAAAAAAAAAGTTAAAATATTAAATTCACATTATTGTTTTATTGAAATGATCACTTTAAAACATGTATAATAATTGATTTTGAAATAATTATTAATAATGTAAAAATGAATATAAAATTACCTCTATGAATATTATTTTATCCCAATGAATATATTTATATTATAGTTTCATGAATATGAATATGGAAGACAATGATATTGAAAATAAATTTTTAAATGAATTGAATATGATTTTAAGTAAAAATATATATTTCATTTTGAATAAATAATAAAATAAATTAATTATCTTTCAAAATATAAAATAATAACTTAATTACATAATTTATTAATATATGGTTTCAAAATTATTATTTATATTATTATGTTTCAATAATTTAATGTGTCAATTATGTTCACCTCAGATATTTTCATGATATGCTGCTCAAATTCCCAAAATGAATATTTTAGGATGAATATGGTAAATAAGACATTATGAAATAATATAAATTATAATAATCATTGAATAATTATCTTTTTTATATACCAATTATAAATTTGAAATAATCAATTTTTTATGGTTATGAACTATGAACTACGTAGTAATCAATGGGATGTTAGTCTATATATATTCATGACTAACCTTGACATTTTAACGAATATTTATATAGAGAAGGTAAATATTATTTTCTATTTCCATATTTATTATTATTTAAATAATAAATTAAAATTTCATTTTTTATAATTATGTATATCAATTATTTTAGTTAGGGATAAAAAATAAATCACATCATTTCTTTGAGGTGGAAGTATACACATAACCAATACCCACATTATCATTTTTCATTGGATGGAATGGTAAGAAATTAGATGAAATATTATCTTTTATAAAGGAAAAAGATAATCAATTTAATATTTAAATGTTAATTCTACCTTTATAATAAATCATGTTCGGGATTGATAGAAATGAAAAATATTAATTTATGTGGTTAGAGTCTTCCGTACACATAAAAAATAGTTTGGATCCCAATTGTATAGAATAAAAGATTAATATATGTTATGGATTCAACATAATAACATATAAATATATGATAGATAATTTTTTTATTATTTTCACATTGATAATGATTTTATGAATTTTTCTGACAATAATATGAAATAATAACGATAGGTTAAGAACTATACCTCTTTTTTGGGAAATCCTTTCTTGTTAACAGTGAAGCATCCTTAGGATTATTTTTGTATCAAATTTATGAAGTTATTCAATTTTTTTTGATGTCAATATGGTTTTTGGGAGGGTATATTAATAACAAAATTTATTATAAAATGTGAAAAACACATTTTAAGAAGTTCATTTTTATATGTTATGAGAGGGGAACACTTTTAATTCCGTAATATTTTAAATTAATATAATATTTTTCATATTTAATGGCCCAAAATTCATATTATTATATTAATAGACGCTATTTGATCAAAATAACCAAATACAATTAAAATTTACAAGTTTATATGATTATTTGACCAATTCAATTTTAATTTCCTTTTAACCCATTTTGACACATACCATGATATAAAACATTTTTCTCTTCAGAGGTCACATGAGTTAATATTAATGGAATATAATAAAATAATTGGATTTTGGTTGATATTTTAATTCATTTTGGGTAATCATTTCCCATTATAGGTTTCATGGTGTTTTAAATAATTTAAATACATATTTATTTGTCATAGAATAATAGAAATGTATATTTTGGTACTATTATTTAAATATTACTTTTAAAATTATATGATTAAATTTGAATTTAAATATAATTAATTGAAAACTATATAATATTTCATTTTTATCTAAAATATCCTAGAATAACAATTGTATCAGTATTGGGTAGGAATTTATAGTAATTATTTCATCTCTAAAAATTATAAATAAATTACCAAGATAAGGAAAAATATTATATAAATATTATTAATATATATAAGATAACATAAATAATTTTTAACTAAGTATCAATAAAATAATGACAATGAAAAATGAGAATGAAATTTATTAAATTTCATTACAGAAGATATTATAATTGTTTAAATAAGATATTATGTATAAAAAAGATCAAATAGACATATTTTGGATGATTATGAACCAAATGTAGTCATATAATAAAATTAATTCATATTTTATTGATACATTATTTACCTAAAAAGATTTTTTACATTTAAAATTCATCTATTTTACCTTTATCATGGTAACAATATTTAAATTGATTCTTATTAATAACCAGGAAAAATAAATGGGAAATATTTACCAATCATCCATCTCATGATTTCATATGTGGAATATATTTTTCATTACTGAAAATATATAATTATATAAAATGAATCTAATATTAAACCCACAATTTGTGAAGAGATATATGTTTTCAAAAATGCCTTCATATGTTCAAAATTGTTTTTATTCTAAAACCAAGTAACAAATTAATTCCAAAACTATAATGGGAGGTAGTTTAATAAAAATTAATTCATAATATTTTAAAACAAATACTAAAAATTTTAACTTTATAATTACTATCAATTTATATGAATGTCTTAATAATACGTATGAATTTTTACAATTCATTTAAAATCCAATCATTTTAGAAAAATATCTAAATTTCAACAAATAAATTGATATTTTGATTTTAAAAAATAAATATTTTATTTGAATAACATTTATAAATATTTCAAAATTTAATTATATCCTTCTATCAAAAAAATAAACAAATAACATTTTCGAGGATGATGTTTTTATAAGAATAAAATATCAACTCGAAAAAAAAATTATTTAAAATTTAACAATAATTAATAAAAAAATTATATTTATTAGTACACACCCACAAAGATATATATTTATATATATCATAATTTGGTTATTCCTAATATTATGAACCACTTAAATAATTATTTTCACTAATTCATCATTCATTTTATTTTAAAGAACTGTTTAATTTGGTTGGTTTGCAAAATGAAACATGAACATAGCATAAATAATTGGTGAGTATCATTATGAATGTAGTTTAATTTTTATAATATTGTTATTAAAGAATAATAATGAAATTATATAGATTATATAATGGAATTGATTAATATTTTAATATATTTTAACAATTAATAATGAAATAAGATGTTAAACAAAATACGTTACATTATGGAGGTGGTTGTCCGAATAATACTTGGTTAATGTTATCATTTGTGATTTAATTTAGGGGGAAGTAAGGTCTATTGCAATTTTCCTTTTCATAATTATATTTCTATTAAATTTAAAATAGTTTCTATTTTAGTCATCTTATTAGCTATCGAATATTAGAATGAATGAAAAATAAAGTAAATCAATTCAAGGAGGCAGTGGACTACAAAATGCGTGAATGCCAATTTTGTTTTTATACAATAAAATATGATTTTTTTAATTTATTTCTATATAATATTTAAACTATGTATAAATTAAATTATAATTTTATTATAAAGTATTTATAATTTTTGGGTATATATGAAATAATCATAATAAATTTAAGAAAAAATTACTCACTTTAAGTAATTTTTATTTCCCTTGGATTACTCCGTGGAATTAGAGGATTTAAAACACCCTCCCATGTCCAAAGATCCCGAAAAATGAAATTTATTACTAGGTAGGGGTAAATGGATATTTTTCAACAGGAAACAATATTTTTGTGTTCTTCATGAATGTATGGATTCTTTCCCAATTTCTAATTTTGAGAATTATATTTTTTAATATATATTGACATAATATAATGGGGAAAATTATTCCTCAAAATTTACGACAATAAATTTGAAAATAAAGGTTTTTCATGATATAAGGTTGATTATACCTTGAACAATAATTTTCACACATGTTTTAACTATATTTATATTTTCATTACTCAGAGAGTTATCACTTTTACACATTTTGTATTTTATTTGGAAACATATTTTTAACATACTCATTTAAATTTAATTTATAAAAATAATATATTTGGTAATTTATACCCAAATTTTTCAAATATAAAATAAATTTTATCAAAAAAAATACATATAGGAAATAAAATAAACTATTAACATCAACACATTTAATACGTAAAAAAATTATTTTTAGAAAAAATGTATTTTCAGATTCATATTTATATGAGGGGAACCATTAGAAATGTATTTTATTTTATATATATAAATAATTATACTAAATGAAATATTTTTATTTAAAAAATGAAAAAATTAAAAACAAATTAAACATGAAAATGAAAAAAAACTTTGTTTGTAAATTATTACTAAATTACATAATGTGTTAACAATAAGTTATCCAAAATGAATACTACATTTTTAAAATATTTTGTATTACTTATTAAATAAATATTTTATCAATTTCGAGGATTATGAAATTATATTTCTTTAATAGATATTTATAAATCTACTAATCTCGTAACAAAGGTATTTTCACAATTCACATAAAAATAGGCCACATCAAAACATAATTAATATTTATCTGAATAAATTATTATGAATCTTATTGCAGAAATGGAGTTAATTTTTTAAAAGTATACAATATAATTTATAAATTTATATTTTAATTTAATGTAAAATATATTTATAAAACCCACTTTTATTGACATTTTATGTCATTCAACATTAATAATTGTTATTATTATTTAATATAAATATATAATTTTAAATTTCTAAAATTTTAATTTATGATTAATTGTATTATAAATGTCTTCAATTAAATTTAAGTTGATAAAATAGAGAAAACATAATAAAATATGTTTCCATTATGCTAAATATATTTTATAAAATTACTATTGAAATTATATATTTATATACTAACATTTAATTTTACAAATCCATTGATATAAAAAAATTATAATATTAAAATTATATGATATAAAATATATTTTTAATATTATATATAAAAATATATATCATTTTACTATAATGTTTTTATTTAATTATGATTTTTCTTAACCATAATTTACTAATAATTATTCTCAAAATTATTATACATATTTTACAAGTGTATATCCAATTTTCATTTTCTCAATGGACAAATGTCAAATGACTATATTTCCAATGACCACGATAATAATCTATATATTTTCATTATATATATATATATGTGTGTGTGTGTGTGTGTCGTAGAATCTTCTATTCTAATATCACTTCTGAGTTGACACGTCTCATTTCCATAGTTTTTGTTTTAGGTTTGATAATATTAATTTCCTATACCGTTGTTATATCACATTTTATGACGTTATTGGCTATCGGTGATCCTCAAGGGTGGGTATTTTTTAAGATATATTCTAGTAATGATGAATTTTTTAATTTATATTTATATAAGGCTATTAATTTATTTTCTTTTAAAGGATGTAATAAACCATGGGGTGTAATAATACATAGTGTGTATAGTATAGTTTCACATATATTTATTTTAATGATTTAATATAAATGAATAGAGAGTTGTTAGTTTAATTCATTTAATGAATGAATTATTATCTAATCAATTTAAATTATATAATAAAAATTATTAAAATATATTATTATTGAAAACATATCATTTTGGAATGAATATTCATCATGATCATTTGGGGTTTTACATCACCCGCTACATAAATAATCTAATTCCTCATAATGTTAATAACTATTTACTAATAATTATAGTGAAGGGAATATAAATATAGTCAGGATTCAATAAATATATTTTATATGATTTAAACCATTATATGTTATGGAAGACTAGGTTAATTTTTTCCCTTATTATAGGATTATATTACGATTCTCAACCTTTTATTCAGAATATACATCATTATATATGTATTCATAGTTCATATAGAAATACCTTCCACCACATCAGTATGAAAATAAATTTAAAAAAATAGTAAGACATATATTTTCATGATAATGTTGAATATAATTTTAATCTAATCATATAAATATGATATCTCAACAACAAAATTTATTATTTATTGACAGTATCATTTCAACTTATAACACATTCATTTTAGATAAGTTAGAAATGGTTCATCCATTATATATTTTTGTTTAATAATGGTAAATTAGGTCATATTATATTAAACATATTATCCTAATCTCTTAATTTGATTAGGAAAAAATTAATTCATAAAAGTTATTATATATAATGTGATTAACCAAATCCATTCATAAATGTGTGTCCATCGTTATTTTTATTCATTGGCCAACATATCATCAAACAGAGTGAATATTTAATGGATACATATGTCACTATTTTCATTTTTATTATCCCTTTGAGAATATGTTCTATAACTATACTCAATTTCATTTATTCATACAAGGATGTAATTGTTCTGAGAACCACACAATCAATACATTATCAACATTTTGCAATGTTAACCTATTTGTACACATATCTTATAAACATATCCCAATTGTTTTCACTAAGGTTATATTATCCTAATACAATATATATTAAATATGAGATATAATATAGCAATGGGATATATATATATATATCTCTGAAACTATGATCATCCTTAAATTATCATCCCAAATATCAGCCTTATTAAATATATTAAGCATTATAGATATTTTAACAAATATATGATGCCAATTGTGGTTCCCTTGACCTATTGTCTATCAATTATATGTTAATATACAAATTATATAAATTTTAAAATTTAATTATACACAGGTGATACAATTTAATCCATTAATAATTAAGATATAACTAACAATTATGGATTTACTCCCACATGAAAAAAATTTAGGTTTTCAGTTTTATAGATTTATGATTAATATTTCAATAATAAATCCCATAAATTGCTAATCAATTATTCAATTTTAAAAAATATTATATATTTAATAATCCAAATTATATATATGACACCACCCAGTGATTTTCCCCAGTTTTATAGTTTTTTCTATAGATATAATGTTTTATAAATAACATCACAACACGTGGAATTGGAAACCTAATAAAAATGACATAAAATTACCAGAATGTAAATATGTGTATAAATATATATAATGGAATAAATAATGTAAGAATATTAAATAAGAGTCATGTAATTTTATATAATATTACACATGATAATTATAACATCCCTTTTCTTCTCATTGGCTCGAGAATGCACTTGACTATTACATGGACATAAATAAAATTCCAAATATGCCAAACAATGTTCTAAATATATATCACAAATTTTATTTTTTCATAACCCATTGTGTTCCATACATCACCGCATTAAAAATTGTATGAAACATTAACCACAATATAATAAGGAGTGATGGGTCATCCTTTAACTAATTTTTCACTTATTGATCTAATTTAACATGGGTACATCATGACAATACTCATCCCAACCTTTTTATGGGAGTATTGCACGCCCTTATATATCCCAATGCATATGAACAGACACCAAATAACCTTCCAGAACACATTTGTGTTCAAATTAATTTCAACAATGAACATATATTTAGAAATAAATTTTTTTTTCTATATAGAAAAAACAATAAATTATTTTACAATTATAATTTTAATATCATGTTACCAAATACACATTCCATCCACAACGCACCATTTCCCAATTTCTTAAACCATCACTCAAAAGAATTTTTTGAAAGAAATTCATTTAAATTTCACAACCAATTTAAAGAAAATAGAACAAGATTTAAATTAGTAATTCATCTTCTAAACAGAGGCGTCGAGAGTGAAACCACCTAACTTATGATTTATGGAAAAAATAAAGAATGAAACAAAAATTCAAATGAAACCGAGTTAAATATCCACAGACCTTCCTTGCATATCTTAAATTGTCATAAACCAAGACAAATATGACATTATTAATAATTAAATATCTTATATCTAATCAAATTGGATGTATTTCAATGGAATTAGATTATATAGTGATGTATATCTAACAAAAATCATCATGCATTACAAATTATGAATTCATATGTCAAGAATCTTGATTTAATCACTTATTGAAGCATTAGAATTAACAAATAATCAATTTAAAATGATTCTTTATCATTTGAGAATAGATAATATTGTTTTAATTCCACATTGAATGAAATATAATGGAGATAGTAACCAAAATGCGAGATCTTCAATTTTAGGATCTCACTTTTAACCTGTGATGGTTAGGAAAACAATATTATAACTGTGCACAATCGATTTACTCATGGATGAAACTCACATAGTTTCCTCACAATTTTAACAAACTATTTTCCAACCGTTCAAAATAACACTATCTCAAGATTCATGGTTTCTCCTTGATGGACGCACAGTTTTGGAAAATCGTGCACTGCTCATGCGCCATCCATTTATCCCAGACCTCATTACGAAAAGTCTCCTTAATGTGAAACACAAAATTCCCATACCATGAACCAACCCTAAACCTATAGATAAGCACCCAAAACACTCTAAAAGATATAATAATTAGTTCTAAGTTCACCCTCATACATTACATAAATAAAAATAACAAATAATGGGCTAGTAACATTAAACCATGGGTGCTATAATCTTCCCAAATTTGGTCTTTCCATCTCCCGAAAGTAGATAACCGAAATATTTTTGAAAGGCTTATATCTATTTCTAGGTCATTTCATTATCCAATTCTGAAGACTCTTAATAAATTTGACTGTGTTTCCACAAAACCCACATTTAAATAATTCTTTTTCCAAAAAATAATTTCTCATTCCTATTCACAATTCTCACCTAGACATATATTAGTGAAAAATCCGAAAATAATTCAAATGACCCCACTGAATCACATATTATGGATCTGGCTGATACTTTTTCAACTTAGATACTAGAAACCCATTATGTGACACACTGAATTGTGATGGAAATTATTTTGGAAATGGCACAACACAAACCCTTTCAATTATCTCAATATGGCATATGTATCATGGATATATTGTTCCCTGATTCTCAAATAATCGATGCCTATGACTTATAGAGATCCTTATGAAAAAACTATCACTCGCCAAAATTGTAAACAAACACCATTGATGATCCACATATGATTTATGATAACATAGATACTTCCCCATCATTTTCCTAATCAATTGAATACTGTCCATTGTTTTCTCGACTAGGCTTGTCCCAGCCTGATAAGTATCACCTATTTTCACCCAACCAAGTGGAGAACATAAATGATTCCCATAAAATTATTCATAATGATCCGTTTGTATCGAGCCGTGATATGTTTTTTTATAAAACTACACCACTAATGGAACTTGATCTTCCCATAATCCTCCAATACCTATTACACAAGCCTTCAAAAAGTTCATCCAAAGATAGTATTGTCATTTCAAATTTCACATATATCTAAGGGTGATATGCCATACCCATAGTCAGATAACTCCCAATAGATTTCCATAAGTATTTTTAGAAAATATATGATATCCTTAGATATTTTTCTAAAACTATTAATAATAGTATCCCATGTCTCTTTAACACTTTTCATAATTAGACTTATAAAATGCATCCATTTTATGATATTCCTAGAGAGGGATAAAATGATTTGACATTGTGAACTGATACACAACAAAAAATTTGGAATTGTGTTTCCAAACCACTCATGAGAGACACTTTACATAATACATATATAGATACTCCCCACATTAAAACAAGAATATGTAAAGACTATAACATACCTTCAGTTTAATGATGCTCTGCCTTAACCTGTGAATAATTTAAGCATCTTGAAATAAACATAGACACCTTCATTCTCATTCTGCCCAACTAGAACAGTCCTTTCCACTTAATATTAATAATTAGTTTTCTAGGAGGAACATCCCATCACAAATTATGGAAATAAAGAATAATTTTTTTCTACGAAGTCATAGGTACAACAATACGTTTTTAACCATAAAATTTATATCTAATCCCACATCCATCCCTCGTTGGTGTCCCTACCATTGAGTTTTCACAACATCTCCACACATTCTCTATCAGATGTCTCTGTCTCCATAACAATCGTTACAAAATATGGAACCAAGGAATCTATAATGGAAACCAGAGAATCACCTCTGTATTCACATTCCTAGTTCATGTAATCAATAACTATCATCAACTACCACAGATATGAAGACACATTTTCCAACATAGAATAAGAATTTAAGAATAATTTACCTACCAACGTATTTAATATACCCATTGAATACATCAAGTAAATGTAAGAAATTTTTAGATACTACTTTTATATTCAATTTCTAGAGTTCAAATCCATATTTGATAAAATATGATTCATGATATTATGATCCGTGAACACATTAAAATTTTCACCAAATATATATTGATTCCATGTTATCAAAGCATAACATGTGGGAGATAACTCAGAATCATGTGTTGGATAATTATTCTCCTAAAATCATAAATACATTAAGACATATTCAACCACATGAGCCCTCAAGATGAGAACACACCCCATTTCTGATGCCAAAGAATCACATACCATGACATACACCTCTCCCAATTTCATATGAACCATTATTGTTGTACATGTAAGGGGGAACTTAAGATCTTGAAATGTCCTCTATAATTCCTCCTCCAATTCTAATGGAATATTATTCTTTTACAATTTTTTCATATGATAATATATTCATTAAAAATCATGAAAAAATTATCAGTAATATCCAGAAAATCTGATAAAATTTTGTATGATAAATATTTTATTTGTTGGTTTCTTAAAGGTTACAACCATGAAATTATATAAACCATAAAAACACCTCTTTTAGAAATTACATGGAGAAGGAAAACCCCAATTTCCAATATCACCACCTAGTGTTTCTCATGATCCTCTCATTTCCTTGATAACCCCAATTTTTCATCATCAAAATCCCCCAAAAACAAATCCAGATAACTCTGAAATATATGATTCAAATTTTCCATAAGAAATTTTTCTGTATTTATAAGACCAAAATCCAATACCACATGATCATAATTGTTATATCTTATTTTCAATGAAGTCTTTGGATTATACTCAATCCGAACCTATAATGGGAAATATATTTAATGCGATTCAATATTAGGGAACCAATAATATCCTATTAATTGATCAAACATATAATGAAATCATATAAGTGAATACTAATTATTTATTGTAACATGGTTAATATAATGATAATCCACAAAACTTCTTAGATTTTGATCTGAATTTATCACCAAGAAGATCAGTTCTTCCCATAATGATGTACTAAGATAAAGGAATCATTATCATTATAGCTCTTCTAAATGAAAATTGACTCCCGTAATTCTATTGGATACGTTCTATATGAAGGAAGGTATGTAGGAATAGTTCAAATATAGAAATACATAATAAACACTACTTATCTCATTAGTTCCAACTCGGAAAATTTATCTAGAAACACACCTGGAAAATGATCCCCTATTTATAGAAAAATGTTCTTTTCAATATCATTTATTGATGCCAAATAAAACACCACAAGCTCAGAAGATATTGTTCCAACTTCTAGTTCTTTCATGCTCATTGGGCCCACCATTACATTATGGTCTTCTCAAAATAGAAGATCAATGCCATAAAACGATTCGATGTAGATATTTCTGTTATAATATTCGATGTGATCCTTGTACATTTTCATCCAATCCATCCCCAATATTATTTCAAATGCATCTATGCCAATAATTAAAAAAATACCATTTCATCTAAAATCCATAAAATATTATATATCATTAATTACACACAATGACTGAAAACTCTCTGAACATGACATGATTAATGTTTTATAAAACAACGAATCATCTAATTTTTTATGATCTAAAAATAAAAAACAAGAGATTAAATCATGAAATGTGACACACCCATATAAAAAACATTCATAAGGGTATAATTTATAATAATCATACCACATGATATAGATTGTAATGGAAGATCATCCATAACAATCAACTCAACCCCATATAATTGCTTCATCGAAAAACACTGATCCTTATATCCATGTTGATATTACACTGCTTTAGGTATCATGGTATTCTTGGAATCACCATGGATAGATATTTTCTATTGATTAGATTTATTCTAATTCCTTATCCCTATCGAAGCACACAACATCTACGACATCAAATAAGTGGCCTGAGAACAAGACGTTGGAGAACTATGACAATAGCAACGAGGATGCCCCATATGATTTCCATTGTTGGATGCTCTAGGATATTTTGAACATTCCATGTTATCTATTCAGGAGAACCTCATTATGAAACATCTAACTTAGGTCATGGATAAAGGTTTACTGATCTATCCTTATAATTTTGATTCATTCCCCCACCCACAAAATAGTTTTCCCTATTCTATTTTATCCCAACATTAGCGTTCCCACTATTTTCCACGAGAATTACAATATTTAATCCTCCCATATATCATGAAATAACCCTTTTATATACCTTCACACTATTCAATATCTATGTATAATCATTATTAAAAATAACATTAATCATTTCGTGAATCTTCAATCTCCTCCATAATGAAAATATGTGTTCATTAACAGATGCACTTGTAACAATCTCATGGAAAAAGCATAATAAATTCATTAATTTAGGTACATACATAATGATAGAGATATTTTACTCCTTTTAATAGAACAAGTCTATCATTATTTAAATTCTAGGCATATAAGGATAAAATAGTTTCTTTAAATAATTACTAAAAATCCTCCCATGCATGGGAATTGTCTATTTTAATACGAACATCAAAATGCCACCATTTTCGTTCATGATCTTCCAGCATGTAGCACGCCATCATGAATTTCAACTAGGTTGGTATGTGGATGAAATAAAATATATTATTCATCCTACGCGGCCACACCTACACCTACTATAGTTATTAATCACATAAAAATGATTGGTGAATTCATTATAAATAAATGGTTGGGGGGATCAACTTTCCTTGGATCATTGTTCTTGTTTTCATCACCTATAACATGAAATCATGGACTATACATTGAATCAGGTTTTTGTTAAGCTATCATGTAGGTGCAGCCACAATCTCAGTATCTAGTATATGTTTGATTTTAGAATGAATATTGGGTGCAATTTTCTATAAACACGTTACACTCCATATGAATCTCTATCTATTAACTAAATCATTATCATTTCAAATTCTACCACATAATACTATCATAATAGTTCTTTCGAAAATCAATATGTTCCACATTCGACAATTTTGCAAAAATCTATACATTATCCTGAAATAACATCATTTTTAAATAAAAAAATCATTATATTTTTAAATTCAATCATTTCTATATAATTGGAATATATTTCTAAAATCAATAAATTTGATCAAAAAATTAATGAAAATGAGATATTCTACCCTAGGTGGAATTTATTTCTCTAAAACATTTAATGCTCATATCTTTGGTTAAACACATCAAAAGAGATTCGAAATCCTATAATTGTATACAACTAACTTATGCACCAAATTCCCCAGAAAAATGAAGGCATAAAATGTTTAACTATTTATTTTATATGTTATCAATTTCATGTCCCAATAATCCTACTCCTTTATACAATCCTAACTCAAGGAATAAACAAGAATTAATTAAACTCCAAGACCAAAAACCGAAAACATGTGAATGATAATTTATTCCAAAAAAAGGGAAGGACAATGTTATAGAACATGTAAACCCCTGTTATTAATTATTGAAAAATTTTATTTTAATGTGGAAATTGAAATATTTCTGTAATTACACTCCTCAAGTAACTATTTATCCGTTAATATCTTATTCTATACTGTAAGAGAATTAATAAAATATATGAAAATGATATTGAATCAAAAATATTATAATATTACCTTAAATTATATTTAACCAATTTCCTTTTCTATCATTATATTTTTTCTCTTTTGGGTCCCTTAACATTCCACCAATCATTCACTTTTTTGTTATAAATGACCAAAAGCACTCATTATATTTTTTTTTCATGTCCTCAGTTCACATATATATTATATTATTTGGAATAACAGTAATGTGTAATTACATATAAACATTGGACTTATATTTCTAATTTATTTTCTATAATTTTTATTATCAAATTTTATTATGTTGTTATACAAAAAAAAAATATTTTTAATGTCCAACGTTTGATTACTCATATAATTTTCAAATTGTGAGGATATAATTTTTTAACGGGATAGTATGTCACAAACCAGTTTTTCAATATGAGAAAATTATATTTAACAACCTATATGAAACATAAAACTTATTTTATCTTTTGATACAATCAAAGAAATTTTATCTTGTGGTTCATCAAACCCCATAATTTTTATCCTCGTTAGGGTATTCAACACAAAATACTATGTACAAGGAATGCATGATATATATTTCCATTACCACATAGATGTCAGAATAGTGGATATGAATAGGATAAACTATAATATGAAGAGATATTTCAAACAAGTATAAATTATGAATTTATTGGAGATAATTTAATACTAAATAAAAATTGATCCCTTTTGAAATAAATAGTAAATAATTTTATGAAAACATATTTCAATGTGCTAATTATGTTTTATACCAATAAAACAATCAAGCATACCTTATCTCATAATATTAATGTATATAATTTTTATTATATTTAATATAATTTTTATCAGTCATTTAAGGTAGTTTTTTTGGAATACGTTAAATAGAAATCAATTTTTATGATTAAAAACATTATTTTTTTAATAACCAGTATTGTCACATTTTTTAGTGCACATATTTCAAAATTAATTTTTTAAAATTTATTTATTTTTATTATAAAAAATAATATTAATTTCAAAAATAGTAATAGTAAATTAATATTATTGTGAATTGTTTTATTTGTTCTGAAATGTTTCACTATTGATGAATAGTAAAATATACAGAATATGAAGAAGAAACTCTCTTTATTTATGAATAACATGTAATAATAGAATATATATTTAATTGGTTTTAAAAGTAATTCAATTATTCATATACTAATTCAATGTAGAATATTATAATATTTTTTTTCATAATGAATTGCGATATAAAGAAATTTTATACTTTTTAACATTTTAACTTTAAAATCCAGATTTCCTATAATATTCGTTAACCTAATATCATATTAAATTATGAAAAAAATTATTTAAAATTCCCCAAATTGATTTTTTATTGGTACTAAAAATAATTTATATTATATTCTTACATAAACTGAAATTTTGACCAAAGTGATTAGTGAAATAAATTGATGTAAATTACAACTATTAATGTAAAAATCAGTATATTTAGTGGCTAGAAAAAGAATATATTAGGAAACAATGAGCCACGACTTGTCCAAAACACATTGGATGGAACTATTTCTACCAGTATGGCCTCAGGAAATATATTTATGATTTTTAGACACTTTTTCATGACATTTGTCCATATTTGAATTTAAATAATGTAAAAGATATAAAAATCCGTTTCATTCATTAAATTTATAAATATCATTTGGAATTGGAAAAAATACACAAGTTTGGTTATATATATTTTAATATAATATAAATGCATTTTTATTATAATAATCATTAGTCTTACATTTTTATATTTTATATAATAACATTAAATTCTTATGTAATGCCAACATGTTGATTATTTAGTTAATAATTAAATAAAAAAATGATACAAAATAAATTAAAATTTGGTTAAATAAAATGAATTTTTCTGTTCCATTATTTTTTTAATATATCATGATTTATTATTTATAACATAATATATTTAAATTTCATCTTCTTCATGATAGTTTTAATTTAAAAATAAATAATCAATTTCAACATTGGGAATAATGATATTTTAAAATAAATGATAATTTATTATGTTTCTTGAAGTTTCTAAAAGTAATACCTTAAATAAATAGATTTTTAAATTTTCATAAATATAAAATGTGGTCTATAAATTAACCAATTTATATTTTAAATTGAACATATTATGTCAAATGTAGTATATCGTTATTGGTATGGATATGGTTAATTAATTTTTTTTGTATTACATTCTATTGTGATAATGATAATTTCGGATAAACATGGTATTTTTATTTTATAATTTTATTTGATATATATATTAAGTTATTTGAAATTTCTTAATATGACTCACATTAATTTAGTTTCAATGGATAAATTACATAAGTTAGAAAATGAGACATACAAATGAATAACAAAAAATGAAAAAAATAATGAAACATATATGTAAAGGAATGAAATCATTAAAACATGTTTCATAATGATTGTTCAATGTGTTTATTTAACATATAATACATAAATACTTTTAATTATACACAAATGAGAAACTTTTTTGGCATTATTTATCCCCTAATAGTGAATTCAATGTTTTTATTTATAATATTGTTTCTCTACCTCGACATTAAAAAGTCACTCGCTCTCCCCAAATATTCAGACCTATAATAAATTTTTTGCATAAAAATCATCCAAAAAACCCAACAACCTACATAACATATTACTAAAAACCTTGTTTTGGATGGAAATAAAAAACTTTATTATTTCAGTGCAACCCTAGTGAGGATACATGAAGAAGTTATAATGGTTTTCTAAAATAATATCCGTGTTATACCTTCTTCCACCTCGATAAATTATTATTACCAAAATATTATATAAATACATATGAATCATAAGTATTATTATATTTATATATTTTTTTATGAACTAAAACCACACAAACATCCACAAAATATTTTTTGAAATTGTAATTCATTTTTATAGCGGAAAACCACCTCACAAAATAATGTTGTTCATTTTTAAATTATAACCTCTCATTGTTTGACATAATGATGTACAATATTTTTATATATAATATTAATAATATTTCTAACATAATACTACCTCCGTACTCCAAATATTGTATAAACCAAATTTATATCCCATTCAATAAGGGATATGATTGCATCGGTCGTGTGCACTGCGAACATCCACCTCACGAAATGTTTTGAAGAGTTTTATGAAAACATGTTAAATGGATGATTATTGTGGTAACTATAATGACTATAATAAATATATATTATATAATTATGATATTATATAAATAATTATTAATCTTGTAATATAATTTATCAATTTATTCTTACCTTTTCACACACTAAAAATGTGATAACATTTTTCTGGGATGTTTGGACTACCAACTCCTCGAAGAGGTTCCATTCATCTTTTTTCATAACCACATGAAAATAATGATATATATAAGAATTTATAATTTAATAATATGGATTTTAAATTATATTTATAAATATATAATGAAAACTGTTATAAATATTTTTTCCATAATAATCATTAAAAAATAGAAACATTATTCATGTTTGCATACGACCTTCCATCTACTAGATTATAAAGTTAGATAAATTTTCATAACAATATATAATAATTGATTTAATATTTATAATTTTTTAATAATATTGAATATTTTTCAAGAATATTCCTCTTTTTAGATTAAATAATGACCTTGCTGACATTAGTTGTTCTACTAAAACCAGTTCTGATATATATGCAAGATTTAGTAAAAACATCTAACGTAAACAAAATTGATTTATTGAATATATATGAATTTTTTATAAAAGAATAAATGTAATAATAAACATGTAAAAATTTATAAAAAATTCAAATCATTATCATGAGTTTAAATAGTACTTACCCGTGCATTCGCACAACAATACATTCAATGCTTACTTTAAAGAAGACAAAACTATATTGCAATATTAATAAAGAATGAAATTAAATAAATAGAATTTTGTACTGAAAAAAATGAATAAGAATGTTGAAAATACAGATTAGGTCATTGGTTTGAAATAATACAAGGTAATAGTAAACAATGAGATGCAAAATTATTTTTTCAGTTGTACATAATATAGAATCCGATGTCAGTTCAGAAACAGATTAGTTGGTTTAAGTATAAAATTCCATTATGAAAACAGTAGAAGTAACCATAGTTTTTAACACCTATAACTGTTCCCTTCAATGTTCACCAGTCATCAACAATATTTCCAACTCCTCTTGCACTCCCCTCATATCATGCGTACTTCATGAACATTATACAGGATCCAACCACTGTACATGGAATAGAAAACAAAACCACTGTAATCAGTATATGAGAAAACATAAACCAAGATAAATGCAAAAATCCAATGTAATTTTTGCAGAATATTATTGTGGATAATGTATTACAATTAACAGAAATAGACATAAACAGAGGCTGTTACATTATTTAGAATAACATGGAATAGGTCGTTACATTATTAAAAAAAAATAGATGTATAAAAATGAAGAGTAAATTATAAAATAACAAAATCAGAATATGCTTATTACCTATGATATCTTCTTAACATATGGAATTGTTTTTTATTTGTTCTAACAAAGCAAAGGGGTAGTATAAGTGTCACGACCCGTCCTCGGGGCCCGTGCCGTGACTACCCCAAGCCTGCCTTCCATAGGCCAGGGGCTGGCGACTAGCACCAAGGCGTAAATCCCGGTAAAGGGAAGGCATTGCCTTTGTAAAGTAAACAAGCACCACAGAGTAAGAAAGAGGAAAAAGTAAATACTAAGTAAAAGATGGTACAAGAGTGAAGTGTGGAAAAGTAAGTGGGCCAGTATACAAACCGAAACTGAAAGTAAAGTACAACTCGAAAGGGAAAACAACAACTGAAAGGTAAAGCCACAAAGATGAGCTGTCCATTGGGAATCCCACCTGAAGGGTGGGTACAGAAATCCTCCACTGCTCCTCGGGTCCAGTCGACCGCTCCGAGTACGTCCTGCCCAGTGGTCCACCTCCAGGTACCGTCCTGCTCTGCAAGCCTCCACCACGATCAACGTTGTCCGTCGTCTGCAACCAACACAACGTAGTGCGGGCATAGCCCGTGTAGAGGTGAGTATAAGCTACTCAGTAGGGACCCCAAGAACCCCGAAGGTCTCCCAAAATCCAAAAAGGATAAACCACAAAGGAAAGGCACAATCACGAAGTAACAACCGGTACTGCTTAGGTATATGCACATACGTATACCTAAGTCATCAATTCCAATACGCTCCAACCTCCGAGCCCAAGTACAACCCATTCCACGCAAGAAAGCATATGTATTCCACACAGGAAAGAAAAACAAAATCCACACAGGATAGCACTACACAATCCACACAGGAAAGTAAAACAGGATTCAGCTCACACAGGTATACTTCTTCGAAAGACGATAGAGATGATCACTGATCCATCTAAGTCGTCGGACCCACAAAGGATCGATAGGTACTAACCCTTGCAAAGACCCACATAGGATCGGGCCCACACAGGACCTGTAGGCGCTGGCTCACACAGAACCACTGAGCGCTGACCCACACAGGATCGGATCCACACAGGATCAATAGCACTGATCCACATAGGATCGCTGAGTGTTGTAGTCGTCATCGTCGAATCTACTGAGGATCTCTGCACAGTCGTCATCGCAGTCATAGTAGCAGTCACAACCAGCACTAGGGTTCCCGCACACAAAAAGCTCGTTCGGGAGGGTCCGCTCCACGATCCGAGAGGCTGATACATCAACTGACACATAGTCCAGAGTTGATGTATCCAAAAGTTCTGTATCGTCAACAGGAACTCAACGTCGCAGACGACGCGTCAAACGGACGCCCGGTCTGAGAGTTATTGGCTTTTTCGTCCCAGGGGGCCGGTTGGTTTTTAAGGCAAAACCAACCCGGCCGTACTCCACCTGTGTCCAAACCTCGGGCAGAGTAATCCAAAAGATCCGTCTCACTAAGAGGAAACCAACAAAGTCGACGTCACGTCATTCGGACGTCCGGAGCTTAAGATATGAGCGTTTCCGCTCCGAGGGCCCGGTTGGTTTCGTGTACGAACCAACCTGGATGAACTCAAAGTATTCCGAAACCTTGAGTGCGATATACCGAATCGACTGTCTCGTTCCAAGGATCGTGTCTCCGCTGACGGCGTGTCGATCGGAGGTCTGCAGCCCGAGTTATGGGTAATTGAACCCAAACGGTCCGAAAACGGGGGTTTCGGGCCCGGACCGACCCGGCCCGATACCCCCCGGTCAGTTTGAACCGGGTCGACCCGCCCCGGGTCCGGGTCGGCCCGGCCCGGCCCGGTGGCCCGGACCGGTGACCTGCGCGCTGGGCGCGCCGGTCGGAGCTCGGCCAAAACGGCCGAGTCGTTTTTGGCTCGCGGGGGGGGGGGGGGGGGGCGCTGCCCCTCCCTTTTCTTGTAACCACGACCCTTTAATTGGGGGCTGCAATGATGGCCGGCCGGGGGAATTAATTGCCCTGGCTTCTCCTCGTCCGACCGGCCTGACCTGGTCGGCCGGTTCCTGCCTAACGGGACCGACGATGGCCGGTCCCCTTCCAGCTCCGACACCGGCGGCCCGACACCGGCCGCCGGTCACCCTGCTCCGCCGCGGCCCTTATCGTCTGGTGCGGTGCGACGGCACCGCGCCCCTCCGCCGCGGCCCCACTCCAGCCGCGGCATCTTCGGTTTTCTTCGACGCGGCGCGACGGCGTCGCGTTCTTGTTCAACTTCACGGTGCGGTGTGACGGCGCCGCGAAGTACTTTCCGTGCGATTTGCGCGTGGTGAGACGACACCACACCATTCCGTCCAATCCAAAAAGTATCAACAAGGATAAAGAGGAGGGTCGGCCGTGTTTGTGCGGTCCGGCCCCCTCTCATTAAACGATAACATTTAGTCGAATATCCACAAAGATCGAAAAACTAGAATCCTGAACGGAAATAATTAAATAAAATAAATCCCCTACCTCAGTTTCAAGAACGGTGCACGTCAACGAGTCGCGGAAGACGAGCGTCGCGGAGGTCGGGCGTCGCGGAAAACGAACGTCAATTCCATTGTCGTCAAGGTGTGTCCGAAGAGGAAACGTCGTAGAAGAAGAACGTCGTGGAAGAAGTTCTCCGCGTTGTTTGGCGGAGATGTTCTTCGTTAAAGAACGGTGTTCTTCGTCGGAGTCCGAGGTGTTCTTCACGTTCTTCGTCGAAGGAGAAGATGTTCTTCCCAAAACCTCTAAATGACAAAACTCTAACAACAAAATAAAATAAGCTCCTTTCTTAATTTATTAACACAAAAAGACTTTTGAAATTCAAAGGTTTGAATTTCAAAAACTTACATTAAACACTCAACATTAAAACGATAAGTTTGATAAACTTAAGTTATCAACATTTAAATGAGAGTTGAGGGGGTTTAGAGGATATGAAGGGGTGGGGTTCGTGTGGGCCCCACCACCCTCATAACCTCCCAAGGGAGGTTGGGTAGTTACCCAACTTCTATCCAAAGGATATATCACTTAGGGCAAGATAAAAATTGTAGAATAATTATGAATTAAACTTTCACAATTTTTATCATTAACTCTTGTGAAAACGCAACTCCGGAACAGGAGTTCCTAAGCAATTATCGGCGCTGCGGTTCAATCGGTGCCCTCAGAATTCGATTCTGGGCACCGGTTCAAAAGTTAGAAATTCCCGCTCGTTCGTTCACTAAACGTACCCGAGATAAACTTCGGATAGAAATTCTGGGCACTCCGGACCTCAGAATCAAGTACCGTCTGAAACCGCATTCTTGTAAAATTCCAAAGAAAATTAAGAAAAAATTTCCCATGAATTTTACGGGTCTTTACATTAATCCCACCTCAGGGATTTATGTCCCCGTAAAGATACATCATAACTAGGGAAACAAATGAGGGTACTGAGCACGCATCTGAGCCTCCCGCTCCCAAGTGCTCTCTTATAGGTTTCCGTGCCGCCATCTGATGCGCACTAGAGGAATCGACCGTCCACGGAGGACCCGCTCCTGTCGATCCTCGATCTCCACCGGGACCTCCGCAAATGTCTCCCCACCATCAACGTCTAGCTCCCCATGGTCAATGATGTGCGTCGGGTCATGCACGTATCTCCTCAGCTGAGATACGTGGAAGACGCCGTGCACCCGGTGCAACTGAGGTGGTAGAGCCAGGCGATAAGCCACCTCTCCAATCCTGTTGAGGACCTGGAATGGTCCGATGAAGCGTGGAGACAACTTGCTGCCTTGGACAAATCTTCGTAATCCACGTCGAGGTGAGACACGCAAAAAGACGTGGTCTCCATCCTCAAACTCTAGTGGCCTCCGCCTCCTGTCAGCATAAGACTTCTGCCAGCTCTGAGCTGTCCTCATCCGCTCCTGGATGACTTGGACCTTCTCTGTCGTGGCCTAGACAATCTCTGTTCCCACAAGTGCTGACTCCCCAGGGTATGTCCAGCACAAAGGAGATCTACAAGGTTGGTCGTACAATGCCTCGTATGGTGTCATCCCGATGGTGGAGTGGTAGCTGTTATTGTACGCGAACACCACCAAGGGTAGGTGGTCCTCCCAGCTGTGACCAAAGTCGAGGACGCATGCGCGAAGCAGGTCCTCGAGAGTCTGAATGGTCCTCTCCGTCTGACCATCCGTCTAAGGGTGAAAGGCCGTGCTCAGACGTAGCTGTGTCCCGAACGCCTCCTGCAACCCCTTCCAAATCAGGGAAGTAAAGCGAGCATCTCTATCGGAGACGATAGATGATGGTACACCGTGAAGCCGTACAATCTCTTGAACGTAAAGACGTCCCAAGCTCTCCACTGAGCCCTGCTCTCTGATGGGTAAGAAGTGAGCCGACTTGGTGAGTCGGTCGACAATGACCCAAATGGAGTCATGACCTCTGGAAGTGCGTGGAATTCCAGTCACGAAGTCCATAGATATGCCATCTCACTTCCACTCCGGAACCTCCAAGGGATGTACCAAGCCTGATGGTACCTGGTGCTCAGCCTTCACCTGCTGGCAGGTGAGGCATCGAGAAACGAACTCCGCCACAACATTCTTCATGCCCGGCCACCAGTGTTGTCATCTGAGATCCTGGTACATCTTCACCACTCTAGGATGTACCGCCAAAGGAGAAGTGTGAAACTCTCTCAGCACCTCCTCCCGTAAAGCAACTGGTACCAAGGTACGTCCTTTGAAAAGGATGTCGTACTCTGCTCCAAAGGAGAAACCATCAGGTTCCAGTCCTGAGGATATCTGTGCACGCCGTGTCTCACAGTCATTGTCCCCACGCTGTGCCTATCTGACCCACTGTAGTAGTGGAGGAGTGACTGTGAGAGACTGAAGGAAGGCTGCTCCATCTCTATCTATGAAGGATATCTGCAAAGAGGCTAGCTGCTCTGTCGCCTCCTCAAGTAGCTGAATGCCCGTCCTCCTGGTGAGAGCATCGGCTACCACGTTCCCCTTTCTAGGAGTATAGACTATCTCAAAGTCATAGTCCTGGAGAAACTCGAGCCCTCACCACTGTCTCAGATTCAGATCCTTCTGAGAGAAGATGTATCTGAGATTTTGATGGTCAGAAAAGATTGTAAAGCGCTCGCCCATCAGATAGTGTCGCCATGTCTTCAGAGCGAAGACCACTACTGCTAACTCTAGGTCACGGGTAGCATAGTTCTGCTCATGCAGCCTCAACTAACGCGATCCATAGGCGATCACTTCCTGCTCCTGCATCAGGACACATCCAAGTCCGGTCCCTGATGCATCGCAGTAGACTACGTACCCTACTCCCTCCTCAGGAAACCTTAAGATAGGTGCGCTAGTCAATATCTGTCTCAGCTCCTGGAAGATCTGCAGACATCTATCTGACCACACGAAGGGTTTCCCCTTATTCGTCAAAGCTGAGAGTGGTGCCGCAACTCTAGAGAAATCTATAACAAATCTCCGGTAGTATCCATCTAGACCCAAGAAACTCTGCACCTCCGTCACGCTCCTGGGTGGCTCCCAAGTTAGCACTGCCTCGATCTTCGCAGGATCCACTGCAACTCCCGCCTCAGAGATGACGTGTCCCAAGAAGTGGACCTCACGTTTCCAGAACTGACACTTCGAGAGCTTACCATAAAGCTGGTGCTCTCGGAGTGTGTCTAGTACAACCCGCAAGTGGTAGGCGTGCTCCTCCTCAGTCGTCGAGTAAATAAAAATGTCGTCGATGAAGACCATGACAAATCGATCGAGGTATGGCTGAAAGATCCTGTTCATGAGGGCCATGAACACTGCGGGAGCATTGGTTACACTGAAAGGCATAACCAAGAAGTCATAGTGGCCATACCGACATCTGAAGTCCGTCTTCTGCACGTCCTCGTCCCGAACTCTGAGCTGATGATAGCCTGACCTGAGGTCTATCTTCGAGAACCACCGTGCTCCCTTGAGCTGATCAAAGAGGTCATAAATCCTCAGTAGCGGATACTTGTTCCTCACTGTCACCTGGTTCAGGCGATGATAGTCGACACAAAGTCGCAATCTCCTGTCCACCTTCTTGGCGAACAATATCGGGGAAGCCCAGGGTGAAACACTGGGTCGGATGAATCCCTTGCCCTGCAAGTCCTCCAACTTTACCCGCAGCTCTCGAAGCTCGGTGGGGGCCATCCGATATGCTGGAGTTGATATTGGGGCTTCCCCAGGGTACAAGTCAATATAAAAGTCTACCTCTCTGCGAGGAGGTAGCTCTGGAACGTCGTCGGGGAAAACGTCCGCATACTGATCCACCACTGCAGGAAAACCAGGACTCATTACGTCAACTGCTCCTAGGATGAGGCTAGCCAACTGATGAGTGATGAGCTGTCCTCTTCTCTGTGGAAGTCCATCCTATGCTGCGAAGGCTCCCTTCTCGCCGGTGAAGGTGAACCTGCTCCCGTCGGTGCGTACACATCGCACCTTGCGCCTAAAACAGTCAATCTGTGCATGGATCGTAGACAACCAATCCATGCCAAAGATGACGTCGTAAGGCCTCGAAACTGCTACAAGAAGATCCCAGCCGAAGATCTCACCTCCTAGAGTAAGCTCACACTGCCGGAACCAGTGCGTAATCGTCGAGTCTTCTCCCGTAGGAGTCTCTAGCAGTAAGAATCGAGCCAACTGCTCTGTCGGAATCTCCGAGCTCCGAACAAGGGCAACGGCTATGAAAGAGTGACTCGCTCCTGTGTCTATAAGAACTAAAAAAAGGGTGGAATATACACAGATAGTACCTCGAATCATCTCGGGCGCGCCATGGTCATAGGCCTCTGCTGCCTGGAGTAGTGCCTGTCTCTGCCCGCCAGCTCCCTGTGGTCGGGGTGGACCTCCTGGTGGTGGTGGTGGTAGAGCCTCAAAGCGTCGCCCACCACCTGCTGCTCGGCCAGCTCCTCTTCCTCATCCTTCTCCTCCCTGCGGACCACCACGTTCGACCCTATGCCTCTACCTCGGTGGTCCCTCAACTATGTGCTGCTCCTCGGCACGACGGGTCAGGCAGTCACGAGCCATGTGGCCCTGCCCGCCACATGAGTAGCACTGCCTGCCTCCCGAAAGACTGGCTCCGCGCTGTGTGTCCCGCACTGCTGAGCTAGTGTCCTGAGGTTGTCTGCCTGAGGGTCTGGTCTGCCTATACCCATGAGTCATCCGTCGACTGCCTGCTGCAGAAGACTCTGCAACGTGCCGCCCTGCGGTGGGTCTCGGCACTGGTGTAGACTCATCAAGAAAGATCTCGATCAAAAGGGACCGCTCTAGTACTCCTGTCTGAATCGGAATGCTGAGGGAGATCAGCGATGCCCTGATCTCGTGTCTCAATCCCAGCTCAAAGTTCTGGGCCCAGAAGAATAGGTCTCGTACCATGTCTGTCGAGTAGCGCGAGAGATCGGTAAATCTCACCGAGTACTGGGCGACTATCATGCTGCCCTGCCGCAGCTGAAGAAGCTCCTGGATGCGCACCGCACGGAGGGTGGCTGGGATGAACTCCGAGCGGAAGAGGCTCTCAAAGTCCGTCCAGAGAAGAGATGCCTCATCGTGCACCTCGAGCATCAAGCTCCACCATCTTCCTGCTGCGGCGTGCAGTAGGATCGCTGCGAGGATCACCATGAGGTCTGCTGGTGTCCTCACTAACCGAAAAACTTGTACCACTGCCTCCAGCCAATCCTCGGCTGCCTGGGGGTCCGTCTCCTCGCGGAACCTGGGTGGCCGCTGGCGCTGGAACTCATGCAGTGCACTGAGGCGACGTGCATCGTCAGCGGCTGGGACTGGAAGCATCGGTGGCTCAGCGGGTAGAGCTACCGCCGGTGCCACTGCTAACAAAGGGCCCTGCACCGAGGCCTCGTCGCTCGGTGGGCTGTCGTCACGCTCGACTTTCGGAACCCTAGCTGCCTGCCATCGTGGGGCCATCCTGAAAAGAAAACAGGTGCGCCACGGTTAGAACAGTATACCTGATGAGCTGATACAAAGTAATCACAAAGAAAACTTGAAACACACATGCAATCAATGTTTTCGTGCATTAAGTCCGAAATCAGAAGTCAGGGTCCTGGTGTACGGATACGTCAGCCGCCGCACCAACACTGGACTCCCTGGACTGTTAACCACACCCAATACGCTTAACACTATTTCTTCACAAAGAATAGATTAGAGTCCGCGGTAGAACCGAACTCCTCTGATACCAATTTGTCACGACCCGTCCTCGGGGCCCGTGCCGTGACTACCCCAAGCCTGCCTTCCATAGGCCAGGGGCTGGCGACTAGCACCAAGGCATAAATCCTGGTAAAGGGAAGACATTGCCTTTGTAAAGTAAACAGGCACCACAGAGTAAGCAAGCGGAAAAAGTAAATACTATGTAAAATCTGGTACAAGAGTGAAGTGCGTAAAAGTAATTGGGCCAGTATACAAACCCAAACTGAATGTAAAGTACAACTCGAAAGGGAAAACAACAACTGAAAGGTAAAGACGCAACGACGAGCTGTCTACTGGGAATCCCACCTGAAGGGTGGGTATAGAAAGCCTCCACTGCTCCTCAGGTCCAGTCGACCGCTCCGAGTACGTCCTACCCAGTGGTGCACCTCCAGGTACCATCTTGCTCTGCAAGCCTCCACCACGATCAACGATGTCCGTCATCTGCAACCAACACAACGTAGTGCGGGCATAGCCCGTGCAGGGGTGAGTATAAGCTACTCAGTAGGGACACCGAGACCCCCGAAGGTCCCCCAAAATCCACAAAGGATAAACCACAAATGAAAGACACAATCACTAAGTAACAACCGACACTACTTAGGTATATGCCCATACATATACCTAAGTCATCAATTCCAATACGCTCCAACCTCCGAGCCCAAGTACAACCCAGTCCACACAAGAAAGAATACGTATTACACAAAGGAAAGAAAAATGAAATCCACACAGGATAGAACTACACAATCCACACAAGAAAGTAAAACAGGATTCATCTCACACAGGTATACTTCTTCGAAAGACAATAGAGATGATCACTGATCCATCTAAGTCGCCGGACCCACAAAGGATCGATAGGTACTAACACCCGCAAAGACCCACACAGGATCAGGCCCACACAGGACCTGTAGGCGCTGGCTCACACAGAACCGCTGAGCGCTAACCCACACAGGATCGAATCCACACAGGATTGATAACACTGATCCACACAGGATCACTGAGTGCTGTAGTCGTCGTCATCTAATCCATTGAGGATCTCTGCACAGTCGTCGTCGCAGTCATAATAGCAGTCGCAGCCAGCACTAGGGTTCCCGCACACAGCAAGCTCGTTCGGGAGGGTCCGCTCCACGAGCCGAGAGGCTTATACATCAACTGACACATAATCCAGAGTTGATGTATCCAAAAGTTCCGTATCGTCAGCAAGAACTCAACGTCGCAGCCGGCGCGTCAAACGGACGAACGGTCTGAGAGTTATTGGCTTTTTCGTCCTAGGGGCCCAGTTGATTTTTAAGGAAAAACCAACCCGACCGTACTCCACCTGCGTCCAAACCTCGGGAGGAGTAATACAAAAGATCCGTCTCACTAAGAGGAAACCACCAAAGTCGACGACACGTCATTCGGACATCCGGAGCATAAGATATGAGCGTTTCCGCTCCGAGGGCCCGGTTGGTTTTGTGTACGAACCAACCCAGCCAAACTCAAAGTATTCCTAAACCTTGAGTGCGATATAACGAAATGAACATCTCATTCCAAGGATCGTGTCTCCGCTGACGGCGCGTCGATCGGAGGTCCTCAACCCGAGTTATGGGCAATTGAACCCAAACGTTCCGAAAACGGGGGTTTCGGGCCCGGACCGACCCGGCCCGAGACCCCCCGGTCGGCCCGAATCGGGTCGACCCGCCCCGGGTCTGGGTTGGCCCAGCCCGGCCCGGCTGGGCGCGACTCGGCCCAGCAGGCGCGGCCCGGACCGGCGACCCACGCACTGGGCGCGCTGATTGGTGCTCGGCCAAAACGGCCGAGCCGTTTTTGGCTCGCGGGGGGGGGGGGGGGGGGGGGTGCACCTCCCTTTTCTTGTAACCGCAGCCCCTTAATTGGGGGCCGCAATGATGGTTGTCTGGGGGAATTAATTCCCCCGGCTTCTCCTCATCTGGCCGGCCTGACCTTGCCGGCCGGTTCCTGCCTAACGGGACCGGTGATGGCCGGTCCCCTTCCAGCTCCGACACCGGCGGCCTGGCACCGGCCGCCGGTCACCCTGCTCCGTTGCGGCCCGAAACCGTCTGCGGCCCTTGTCGTCCGGCGTGGTATGACAGCACCGCGGCCCTCCACCGCGGCCCAGCTCCGGCCGCGACGTCTTCTGTTTTCTTCGACGTGGCGTGACGGCGTCGCGTCCTTGTTCAACTTCACGGCGTGGCGCGACGACGCCGTGAAGTACTTGCCGTATGATTTGCGCGTGGTGCGATGGCACCACGCCATTCCGTCCAATCCAAAAAGTATCAACAAGGATAAAGAGGAGGGTCGGCTGTGTTTGTGCGGTCCGGCCCCCTCTCGTTAAACGATAACATTTAGTCGAATATCCATGAAGATCGAAAAACTAGAATCATGAACGGAAATAATTATATAAAATAAATCCCCTACCTTGGTTTCAAGAACGGTGCACGTCATCAAGCCGCGGAAGATGAGCGTCGCGGAGGTCGGGCGTCGTGGAAAACGAACGTCGATTCTGTTGTCGTCGAGGTGCGTCCGAAGAGGAAACGTCGTGGAAGAAGAACGTCGTGGAAGAAGTTATCCGCGTTCTTCAACGGAGATGTTCTTCGTTGAAGAACGGTGTTCTTCGTCGGAGCCTGAGGTGTTCTTCACGTTCTTCGTCGAAGGAGAAGATGTTCTTCCCAAAACCTCTCAACGACATAACTCTAACAACAAAATAAAATAAGTTCTTTTCTTAATTTATTAACACAACAAGCCTTTTGAAATTCAAAGGTTTGAATTTCAGAAACTTACATTAAACACTCAACATTAAAACCATAAGTTTGATAAACTTAAGTTATCAACATTTAAATGGGAGTTGAGGGGATTTAGAGGATATGAAGGGGTGGGGTTCGTGTGGGCCCCACCACCCTCATAACCTCCCAAGGGAGGTTGGGTAGTTACCCAACTTCCATCCATAGGATAAATCACTTAGGGAAAGATAAAAATTGTAGAATAATTAGGAATTAAACTTCCACAATTTTTATCATTAACTCTCGTGAAAACACAACTCCGGAACAGGAGTTCCTAAGCAATTACCGGCGCTGCGGTTCCATCGGTGCCCTCAGAATTTGATTCCGGGCTCCGGTTCAAAAGTTAGAAATTCCCGCTCGTTCGTTTACTGAACGTACCCAAGCTAAACTTCGGATAGAAATTCTGGGCACTCCGGGCCTCGAAATCAAGTACCGTCTGAAACCGTGTTCTTGTAAAATTCCAACGAAAATTAAGAAAAATTTCCCTTGAATTTTACGGGTCTTTACAATAAGTATTTGACTTTGTTGAAGGATGACTATGAAGTTGTGAGGGAGCAATCAACCAAGACCTATCCAATCTAGAATCCATAGCATTATAAGAAATCCCATTAGGCGAATTCATAGATGATGTTGGTTTTCATAAACATAACAGATACAACTGTCATATTATAAAACATTATACATGTTTCTGAAGTTATACCTTTTTCAATTTTAACAGATACAACTATCATATTAAAAAAATTATACCTATTTCAATTTTAATATAGTTCATTAATATTGAGTATATATAAATCAAAATATATAAGTATAAAATATTGGAATACAAGTGGAAAAAATATAGATACATCATCAACATAGAAGAAAATGATGTAGATTTTAATTACATGATTGAACTATATTTAAAATAACATTATTAGAAACATTGGTTTGTAGAGTGAAATAAAAATTAATAGAAAACCAAAATAAAAGTATCATTTGATCCTGAAGGTTTCCTTGCACAGCTCATATTTCATTCATGTGTGATTTATATGCCTACTAATCTGGAGATTACCATTATTGAGTGTCATCTATCTGCCTTCCATTCTTCCTTACATCATTTTGAGCTGTCTACAAGTGCTCTTCAAGGAACACCTTGTGCTGAAAACAATGCACAAAACAACTTTTTATAGGGTAGCAATAATGGTATTTTTAATCATATTAAATGATGAAATACACAAACAACTAATGGTAGTTTTCTTCATATATCTTTGTTTGACCCTGGGAATTTGGTTCCCATAGAAGTAATTCATGATACCATTAAGAATCTCTCTAGCTTCAACCACCAGAACATTATCTATTGTTAACCAATCGAACTGGTAAACTCAATCAACTTAATATGTTGTAGGGGTAATAGGGTTATGTGTAAACCATGAATGCATGCAAACATATTTATTATTATCAGTGATGACATGGAAAACTATTTTTTCAGCATTAATAAATGAGTGCACATCAAAACCAACCAAAACTAAAGAATCCAGAATGTTATGAATAGACTGGAAAATGTGGCAGTGATTCTTGTCGTAGAGAAATGTTAGATACCCCAGGAAACACAAATATTTGTGTGTATTTTAATCGGAAGAATATTAATCTATAATTAGCACATAAAGAGATTGGAGACCTCTAGGAATATGAATTGCTTTAATGTTCATGTTTTAAAAGTCAACCAAATTTGATTACTTAAATTCATTTTCATGCTTCTCCATATAATAAAAATTATAATATATTGGTATGGAACTTTCGAAAACATTACATGAATGAATGTAAATATTCATATGTATGTAAGTATAGAGAAAAAATGAGGGATAGTATGGGAGGAAAAAAATTGTTTTTTGGATAATGATATTCTAATTTTCCTTAATAAAGCAAGGAAGGCATCTTACAATTCACTTAAATAAATATTTATTTATAAAAAAGTGACATGAATCTATTAAAATCCATGATGAATTGAAGGTGATGCTAATATACCAGAAGAATCTAATTGATCCAGTAGGATAAAGAAAGTGAAACATGATGTTATATTCAACAAATACTGAAAAAAGGCATTAAAAGGATAAGATCCCTAGTCATGAATTCGAAAAACTAAGAAGAGATCTGGACAAAAGGGAGGTGAATTCCACAATTTTAGGAAAACATACCAGTTGCAGAGATCCTAATATATAGGCTATCTAAAGAAGTATTTTATTGCATAAAGAAGCAATATATAGTGAATTCTAGACTTGATGGTGAAGGTAATAGACCAGGAGACCCAAATGGATCTAGTAGGCGAAATAAAGTGAAACATGATGCTATCATGAACCAATAATGAAAAGAATACATTAAAAGGATAATATTTCAAATCATGAATTCAAAATTAAAATCAACGATCCATCCCATTTTTTCAAACATGAATATCATGATTAAATCCAACACATTGAGAGATGAAAAATCTCAAATAGATAATTAGTCTAGTAAATTGAATGTTATAGTGTAGGGTTTCCGAGTACCAACTCCAAATGAACCACCACTTTTTCATGAAAAGGCATGTTCTTTGATGTGATCCCTTATCCTGAAATAAAAATAATTCACACATCAAAAACCATAGAATATAAAAAAACTAGTATCTCTTCATCAGACAATAAACGAATAAAAAATATAGTATGCATTTACATCGAAAAGCAGAAGTAAAGACTCCCATGCATCACCCGCTCTATTTGAAAAATATAAGCCCTGAAAAATTACAAAATCAGTCAAAAAAGTAGCCCATTGGGCCCCAATTCATACCAATTGGTATGGATTTGGAAGGACAAACCAAAAACTTCTAAAAACTTGTATCACCTATGATAAGCACTATATTATATCTAGATTTTTCTGAATATTCTAGTTGTTGAATAGCTGAAACCATGAATATTATATTTTTAGAAAATTGACATAATATTGGGAAACATAGAAGAAAAAGTATAAAAACATAGAAGAAGGACCTTCTATGGTGACAATGAGATGATGTTCCGAGAGAAATCATGTCTTTATTTAGGAGCTGGTTGTCGAAGTATCATTGCTGAAATTAGAGCTCTGTTTATGTAGAAAATATGGATCAATCCTAAAAACTTATCCAGGTTAATACATATTGGGTGTCCGAATGAAATAGATACCCCAATTTCTGATTCTTAAAAATTGATGTATTGGTACAATGTATGAAAAATTAGTAATAAAAGTTTAATACTAAATATTATAGGATAGAAATAAAATCAATAGAGAAGAGCTTCATGATGAGTTACTGGGAGGGTGACATCTACCATAGTCGATGGTGATGAAACTATCACATTCTTCCTGGAGGTAGAGCACCGAGGAGGTAGCAGTGGCACGACGCCAGCGTTTTTATGCAAGAAACTTAGTACGAGGCGAGTGGATTCACATGGAGGTACCGATGTAGAAGGGGAGTGAAACCTACATTAGGACAATAGAGGTGTTTTTGGGAGAAGAATGTTCCCATTCTTGTCATGTTAATGAAAGAATGACAGGGGGTGAGGTAGTTCGATGTCACAAATGTAGGATAAGATATATTTACTAGTTTGGATCTTCAAGAAAAGATGAGAAGTCAGAGAAGTAAGGAACGAGAAATCATTTACTATGTAAAGAAACATGGGAGGTGTGGATTGTATCGATGGAATGGAGGAAGTTGGATAGTAGGTCGGTTGAAACCCTATGTGTGAGGGGAGGAGAATCGAGGGATGGAGGGGTGGTGGAAGGGGGGAAATGGCCATGGAGAACTCATAGGGACCATGAGGAAGGAATATAGAAAATTTAGAATGCAGTGGAAAACCTAGAATGGGCGCAACGAAGAAGCTCAAACAGATAATCAGTCTAGAAAATCGAATAATCTTACTTATGATGTAGTATAGGATTATATGGTACCAACTTCAACTAAAACATCATTTTTCTATGCAAAAACATGTTCTTCAATGCAAACTCACATCTTGAAATCAATAGAATTCACACGTTAAATCCCATATAAAGGAAAAAATACCAATAAGCCATCATCATTCAATAAACAAATAAAAAAATATAGTCTATAGTTACACATAAAAGCAGTAGTAAAACGAAGAAAGTTGTTATAGTACTATCATAATGGGGTACCAACATCATCATAAATGACACTTTACCATGAAAAAACATGTTCTTTGATGTGAAACTATCTCCTTAAATTAATAGAAGAAACATAGTGCAAATCATTAAAAGAAAAAAAAATTCTATGTTTACATCAGAAAATAAAAAATGAATCACAAAATCTACTATAATTTAACATGTTCCCAGTACAGTGATGATAGTATAAACAATGTATATTCTAAGAAAAAAAATCTTTAGAATTTTCATTTAGTCACTCATAGGGATGTATGCTACCGATTACAGTTATTTACATTGATGAATCTAATAAAAACCCTACTAATAATGTATGGTCAATAAGTAAAGGCTGAGCAGATTAAAAGTGTAGTGGGAGTATTTTAATAGGAAAAAGTAGTATGAATATGTCATTACCTTTTGATAACCTTCAATGAATCAAAGATGCACATAAAGGATAGGTATTGAAGGATAATATGATAACATGCTTATTATTGAGAAGTTATTCTAATAGATATTATTGATGAAGATTCACATTCATGCGACACTGTCATTTAAATAGTAGATTAATTTAATTAATCAGTTGTAGTTTGATGAAAATTATGAAATCTAATTGAATGTACTGGTAAATTGAAATTTAAAAGACCGCTCGTAGATTATGGTTACAAAGTAATGAATCCAACTCTCTTGATGATGCAATTTGTTTGTAGTGCATCAGCTGTTGTAGAACAGGGGATATATAGTGAAAAATTTAGGAAAATTGTTTTAAATTTCCTAAAACTAAAAAGAAGAATATTTATTGAAGAAAGAATAAATTAATATTGATATAACTGTTCAATATTCATAAATGAATAGGTAGATGAAATGGTGAAGCAAACTGAAGCCATCACAAGTGCCGAAGACCACCTCCAATCTATAACTTGGAGGCCGATACGTAGGTTTGAAGAAGTTATACCTAAAATAGACAACCATTATTGATGCTCGTGCGGGAAGGGAGTCATTTAATGGTTTCATGATGTGGGAATAGCAGTGCATACGATAAAATTTATCTACAGTTAGGTTCAAAATTAATCAAGAGGAGAATGTAGTTTTGCAGTTCATCTAGGTTACGACAACATAAATATACGATTACCTCAAATACAGGAGACCTAATTCACGAGATTAAGCTTCCTCCAAGGAATGGATTGATGTTTTGTGAAATCATCGGTTTTTTAGGTGAATTGTTTTGAGTAGACATGAATATCTCAATGTCATCCTTCTAATAGAAGAACCTTATGATGGTATCAGTCAAATGTATAGGATCTCCCGCTAGCAGACTTACACGAATTATTTGAAGATAATCCAAGGCGATAGAGTGCTGGTAATCTTCGGCGGTTGACAGTGCTGCAGATTCAGAACATAGTATGATCTATGGGTTAAATCGAAGGTACTGGTAGATGAAGGAGGTGAAGGTGAACAGATATAGGGAGCCGAGGTGATGTGAAGGAATTCTAGAGTTGAGGTGAAGGGTTTCCATAAATGAATATGGAGATGATGAGACGAGGAGTGATGGAGACATGAAGCAGTTGGAGACAGATATGAGGATCCATGAGTTTCAGAGATGGGGATCTGAAGTACGGTGTACGAAGACGGAGTTCCGGAGCTGGGAGCAAATATGACGAATGGAGGCAGCCTGATGCGAGGAATTTAGGAACCCTAGCACGACAGGAATGATAATTGAGGGAGGAAGGGTTCATGAACGGAGGAATGAAATTGGGAAAATTGAATTGAAGCATTGTGGGAAAATGTGGTGGTGACAAGTTAGCAGAAAAAAATCCAACTTTTGACGATATATAGATATTCATGAATATAAACTACAATCATTATGAATCTGACTAAAGGTATGGGTTTTCCCCTTTCACTTTTATTTTTGTGAGATATGTGAAATATTAACCATTTATTATTGATTTTTTTGTACATAAATCTTATGAATGTATTTTATTATTAATATTATTATCTTATGAGTATTTCAATAAAAATTTTAGGATATCAATTTTATGGGGTTTTAATTTTCAGTGTTACGAATGTGTTACTAGATATTTCCCCCATTTTTACATCATTGTAACGTTTGTTATGTTATTCACCCGTCTTCTTTTATATGTTCTATATAATAAAACATTTCAATTTTATTTAATTATTAATATTATTTTATTTATATTATACATTTAATTTATTCATTCATTTCATAGGTATTATGATTTAAAGGTATCAATTCGGTATGTGTTTTTTATTACAATCTCATCAATTTTTGGGCGTTTTTTTAGAAGTCTCCAATTTAAAAATATTATGATGTACCTATATATGATTCTTATGATTTTTTACACTACATAGGTCATGAGAATATAGTTATACCTTCTTTAAATCCTTTTATATAATTGATATTTCAAAAAATAAATAATGATAAATCATGTTTTTGTTCGATAAAGATTTTCCATCCAAAAAGTTATTATAAAAAATTGTTCTAATAGAATTTTTAATGTGTTATTCAAATCCGAAAGGAATTTTTTGTAACGAAATGTGTTAAAATACATTATATGGTTCCAATATAGTTTATAAAAGAATTTATTTTTGAAAAAAAAATGTTTTATAAAAGGATATTCAAAATTAATTAGGTATTTTCAAAAAAATTCTTTAATGATATTTTTATGTAAATTTCATTAATGAATTTGAAAAACACATAATATCAATTATACTCCAATAAGATAATTTTTTAGTTAAACCATCATCATTCATTATCAGGGTATATAAGTATTGTTTAATTTTTTTATTAAACCTATTTAATTTCCATAGTTTAACAATGATTTAGAGATATTGTAATGGATGTAGTTTGATTCCATGTGTTAACCATGATTAAATGTTATTTGTTTTGGAAATTTTTTTCCATAGGTCAAACATGTTTCAAAGTGATTCTTATAGAACCCTTTTACTTTTAATGGGTTAACCGTGTTTCAATGATCTTTTTGTAAAAATAAATTATTCTCCATTAGTTAATAATGGCGCAATGATATTATTATAGAACAAATGTATTTTCCTAGGGTTAATCATGTTTTAAATAGATTCTTATGGAACCCATTTCCTATGAATGGTTTAATCTGATTTTTCACAAAATAATATCTATTTAAATGAGTTATGAAGAAATGGGTTATCTATGTTCATTACTCATTAATTGATTCTTGGAAATTATAAATTACTGGTGTTCCAGAATATCTCCTGGTGATCCCCTTATATTTATATAGAACGAGTTAACTAGAATCCCCTACAAAGAATCGGGTATTGAATTATCTATCCATATTATTATATTTTTTATTTATCATATACTTATTCTAAATTTTAATTATTCTAAAAGGGCATAATAATGGTTATATGGGATGAAACTATAAGATAAAAATATGATTTACCAATGATTCATTTGGGTTTATAATGTTCCATTAGGTCAAGATTGATATCACAAGCAATATAATATTTGGATCTAATGAATTTTTCATTTGATAATTCCATATCAAAATTTTTCATGTTTAATGATCCATGTATTGATGGATATAAATAATAGTATGTTATATACATTATCTATGATTATATAATCAGATCAATGTACACTTATTATGGTAATTGGTGACACTAAATTTTAAATTCCTATGTTTACCCACACTATGCATTTGAGATAAAAAATATTGTGTTTTATTTTCCATTATTATAAAGCAATTTTATGAATGAGATATTTTTTGAAGGTATTTCATATGTATGATGATGATATCCTAATTTCAAAAAGAAAATCATCATTAATTAATTGAAATTTTCATTTGATTCCATCTTAATTTTTATGAAGAATCTTTTCATAATTCTCTAATACTTTAAAACTATAAGGTCTTAGATAATATAAGTTATCCATGTTTTAATTTTTAAGATTTATGGACTAGGGGGAAATTATTTGTCACAAATATCGGCATCATATAAGGAACTTTATCATTTACGATTTTAGCACAAAATAAGAGAGTGGGGGTTTTGGGATGCTATTGGTGATGCCAATGATTGATTTAGATGACATTTGAGATTACACTGGCTTTATATGATGTTTTAATAAGAGTTATGGATACCAAAAGAGGTCAATAATTTGAAATATTATCATATTTTAAAACTTATAGTCACCCGTTGAGTTCTTAAGTGATGAAATTTTAATGTGATTAATGAATATTTTTTGGCGTTTTGTTGGGTTATTGTTAATTTAAACCCTAGTATCAACATGAATTGTTATTTTGGGATGAATTAATTTTTCATGTATAAATGTAAAAAAAGGAAATCCCAAATTATGGGTGATAACTCGTCACATCTGAATGGTTTGTGGTGCTTGAACCCACAACCAATGGGAATCAAAGGTTTAGTTCCCACCACTAGACTACTTGATGCCCTAATTATTGTTATATGATTAATGGTAAATATTGAGTTTAATTTGAAAACAAATAGGATTTTATTTTATTAGAAAAGGATGATTTTTTTTGGAATAATATATTATCAAATACGTATAATCCTTTAGTTTTGAACATAATTTATAAATATTATATTAATATTATGTATAGAAATTAATTGGGTGATTTGAATAGAATTTATTGGATTACCATTGAAATTATTTAAATTATTGTATCACATGACTCTTTATTCACTATGGTAATTATCTTACGATTTGAAAAACATTTTTGGGTTTTCTATTTAATGAAATGAGGAATACATTATTTTTACTTTTATGGGTATATAGAAATTAAATATGGACTTTCATGATTTAGGAAATAAAAATTCATCTTTAATAATCATCATTTGGTAAAAAATATTATATATATGTGAAAATTAAAAAAATAATGAAATTTTACACATCAATTAATTATATATAAATTATTCTTTTAGTCGATATGCAAAGAGAATTCTGTAAATCTATGAAAATAATATTTAAATAAAAATTTTATCATAGTAATTTCAATTATTATGAACATATTTCCATTAAAATCATCATTAATTATAATTTATGAGGCCCTTATATTTCCATTTAAAATTGATATATTTTTTTGATAAATGTAATCAATCACACTCAATAATTATTTACACATTTCCCCAATTCCTATATATATAATCAAAATTACAAACCTAATTATCTATTCTTCCATATGGAATTTTTACATTCCATTGTCAATTAATTTTTTGATTTATTATTAACCATTTTTATGATATTGGAATATATAAAAATATATTTTTAAGGTATAGCCTTTGATAAGTGTGATAATGTTCAAATGACAATGACACATATTTTTTAATAATACAGGATGTAACAACAAATGAATATTAATGGAGAAAAAATATATTTGATAGCATTAAGAAAACACAACACTTATTTTATCTTATGTTACATGAAACAATAATATTATATTATGATGCATGAAACCCCGTGATTTTTATTATCAGTAGAATATTTAAAACCCACCACAAAAATAAAATGATCGATGATATATATTATAGTTAAAATATAGATATTAGAATAGTGTTTATGAGAATAATTAACTAAATTGTGAAAATAAAGAATCAAAATTGTATATATGATGAGTTATGTTTTACAAATTAATTATAATTTAAAATGAAACCCTTTAGAAAATAAAAAGTAATATTTTCTTAATAAATTACATAAATGTGCATAAGTGTGATTTATAACAAAATATAAATAAATCACAGTTTTTGTATTATATTAATGAAATTTATATGTAATATATTCAATATAATGTTTATAATTCATCCTATGTACTTTGATGACAAATGAATTAAAAATAAATCAATTCTTTACACATAAAACTATATTTATCTAAAAATAAGTTCTACAACATTGTTTCGAACACATAAATTCATAATAATATTTTATAATTTAATTTTTTTTGAAAAAACTAATTTATTTTTCTAAATAATGAACATCAAAATTGTATTATTTTATAATTTTTTGTTTATTCATAAATGCTTCCTTTTTTGATGAATTGTGAAAAATAGATTCCTCTAATCAAGAATTGTATTTTCATCAAAATATATTTTAATGTTAAATTTTATTATTAATCAGTTTTAAATTAAAAATACACAAATTAAAATTATATTAATCTATTTTAGGTCATTATAATATTTTTATATTGAATTTATATTTAAAAACATTGTAAATATTTGAATATTTTCACATTAAAACCCATGTGTCTCAAAACATGTGTGGGATTAGATATAAATTATATTGTGACACCATTATGAGATTAATATACACAATTTTATTCCATATTTTTGAAAATAATTTATATTATATACGAAGTTATATTTTTTTCAAAGTGGTGAAATAAAAAATTAAAATTAATTACACTGATTAAGGTAACAAAGAGATCATTAAATGGTTAATCATAAAATATAATGTATACATATCAACCAACATATTTAGAACCCTAATTTTATAGAAATATTTAGATCTTAATTGCCTTATTAAAATAATTATGTATCTAGGGGGATTTTTTAATGGAATTGATCTATATAATAATTGATATATTGAAAAAATAGTACACCTTTCATTGTTTACATATCAATAAATAATTGAAAACATGGAATAAATACGTCGGGTTGAATATAAATTTTAATTTTAAATATAAATGAATTTTTCATGCCATAATAATTTATCTATAATTTCTATATATGATATAAATACATTATATTCTTATGAAACCACAATGCATGAATTATTTACTTAATAATAAAGTAGAATAAATGATACAAAGTATTTTAAAAGTGAGGTTAATATAATAACTCATTTCGATCAATTGTTTCTTATATTAATATTTAATGGAACAAATTTTTGAAATCTATATATTTTAATTCCATTTTTTATTCATGATTTTTAATTAATATTAAATAATTAATGTCAATATTTATATTAATGTAATGCTATAATTAATGGCATTTTACAAAATGATTTAAAATTTATAAAAAAAAATATGTAATTATTTTAAATATTTTATAACATAAAATAGTTTCGATTTATTTTCTAATTAAAAATATATAATTAAAAAATCTAACCCTAAATTTCGAAAACATAGTTGGCATAGTAATGATTAATGTAGTGTTTATTCATGTTATATGTGAATCTATTAAATTTATTTCCAAAATGACATGGATTTTTATTTTATAATTTTATTTATTATTTATATTCAGTTATTATAAATTTTATAATATGTCTCATTTTAATTTAGTCTTATGGGATAAATTCCAATGTTTAGAATACAAGGATCATTTATGATTAGGCAAAAATAAATAAAATAAGGAATCATAAAATTTAAGGACGTTAATGTTTAGAACAAGAATTAAAAAGTTTGGTGGAGGTGTTTATCTTACCATATCAACTCAAAACTCACTAAATATCAATATTATATACACATTAGTTGTTAATGATAACCAAATAGTGAATAAATTTGATTATTTATTAGAATTTCACCCATCCTCATCATTTAAAAAGAAATCACAATCCCAAAATCTTCTTACCTATCGTTATTTATTTTATCAAAACTCTACCTCTATAACATAATATTATTCCTCCTATAATCCGATAAACCATATTTTGGGTAGAAATAAATCAATTTACTAGATTAGTGAAAACCACTCGAGGATACACAAATAAGAATAAATGTTATTCTGAAACTGTTTTTATTTTATAAATTTCTCTTCCTCCTTAAATTATTCTTATAACATGATAATATGTAAACCAATATATACTAAATATGTTTATTTGTTTTTTTATTTATGGTATATCCTAAAAAACAAAAACATTTATCAAAAGAGTGGAAAATTCATCGTTCATATTTACGTCAGACTACCACATCACGAAACGATGTCATTATATTATCCATTTCCACCTCTCATTCTTGTGAATAATGATGATCATTTAGTGTGTGTGTGTGTATATATATATATATGATATTTAAAATATTTATAACATAATCCAATTTTTTTTTTATAATATATGGATATTTTATATTGTATTCTATAAGGGATATGACAACATCATTCGTGTATACGCTGGACTACAACATTTCACTGGGATATTAAGCATTTTTCACTAACCTCCAACATTTAAGGTAATGAGGGTAACTACAATGAATATACATGTGATAAAATGACACAATAATTCAATTAATAACATCATTATATTTCATGGAATATGAGAAATAAAATCTATTCATACCATTTCATACACTAAAAATGTCATAACATCCTTCTTGGATGTTTGGATTGATGCCTCCTCAAAGAGATGTGATTCTTATTTCGTAGTCACCACAACAAATGAATGATATATATATGTTTATTTAATTAAATAATATTATATGTACGGTATAATTATTTTTTTTAAAATAATTGTTACTTACTTTAATCTCATAATGATGACTAAATAATGGGATAGTTACTCATTCGTTAGAATATACTACCACGTAAATTGTCATAATTTTCCTTCAATTTTATTAACCAGAATTAATAATTTATTTGAATATTATAATTTATGTACAAATATTATAATTACTTCATGATTATTATTATGTATATGTTTAAAAAATTTCCATATATACCATAGTTAACCTACTTATGTTAGTATTGATACATAAGACGAATATAGTAAAACAAATATCCTATAAAATTTATTTATTCTATATTTTTATCATTGCAACCACAGTTTCCCAGAGATGGTGCATTATTTTATTACATTGCAATTACTATAGAGAATAAAATCGTGATGGAATGATCAATTTCAACGTTTTGGGAATCCATATAACATATATTAATTTTATAATAAAATGTGAAAGTGAAGAGAATATACATAAAGAAATGAAATAAAAATCATCCTTGAAACTTATTCAATAGATTACTATTCATAATTTAAGGAATAGAAAAACAATAAGGGCATTCTCAAATGCTTAGTATTGGTATGTAATGATGAATAAATAATGAATAAAATACAATTAATTAACAGTTAAATTTAAATGAATGATAAAACATTCCATAAAAATAAGTAAATAATAAATAATCAATTTGGTAATGTAAGAAACTTAAAAAACATTTCATTTCATTAATAAACTAAAAATGAATTGAATCTAAAGATTTTATCAGATGAAAATCACACATATAATAACAATGATAATGAAAAAAAAATTAAGGAAATTATTATTCTTTAGATGTCATATATTTGTAATATGAAAACAAATACTATTAATATCCATCCATCAGATAGTTTAAAACAACATATAGGAAATAGAAACTGATTTAATTTGGTCGACATACTTTTCTAATGCGAACATAAAAATACATCTAGGGGATATATAATGATCTATCCCAACCCATTATTTCATGTTCAAAATATTAAACATATCAAATAGTCAATTTAATTAAAATAACATATTATTTATCAGATATCATTATTGTATAAAAGATATGAATTTATCAATAATTCGCTAGTTACTAAAATAATGGACATTGTGAACACCATTTAAAAAATAGAATAGAGTTCAAGAATTAATTATAACCAAAACTAAATAATTTGGATATTTGAATGATTATTATAATTTTAATTTTTTAAGAGAACATTAAAAATCACAACTAAATTTAGATTGTAAAGTTAATCATTTAGAATTTTCTTGAGGAGAATAATCATTACACATTCCAATGTTTCCCATACCACATTTAGACATTTGGATCATAATTTCCATAATGGAATAATTTTAAATTAAACTTTTTATGTCTATAAAATATGTATATTTATTATATATAATTCCAAATTTATGTATATACAACATATAAAATTGAATGTTTTTATAACAACAAATAAGTCTTGAAGGAATGTAAATTGAGATCAAATTTCTTACATTGTGATTCATTTTATGTGAACTACATTTAATGTACAATATAATGATTTTTATGGTTAATAATATATTATATAACCATATTCATGTTTCTAACATCATATATTATTTTCTTATAAAATCTTATAACCAGTTTTTCAAAACTATTTCATTATTTTTACTATTTCTAGAGTTAATTTCCTAGTTAGTCGAGTATGTTATCAAAAGATAGTTATTGTTATTTATAATTATATCATGTATTAATCGTCCAAAAAAATATAATAAGTTATTTAAATGTAATATATAATGAATATATATCAATTTATAATAATCATTTACATTTAGAGATAAGAAATCAAATTTACCATTCATATTGACAGTAGGTCATACATATGCACAAACACTACATTCATGTCATTGTCATGATAAAAGAAACATAGTAAATGATAAATACTATTATTATAAATACAATACTATATAAATTTCCTATATTTATTTTATTTTTGTTAAAATCATCCCTAATTCATATTATGTGTAGTGTGAATGAATCATATATCTTTGAGGGGGAGGAAGTCAACAATTACACCAAAAATGCTATCATATTTACACATATTGGAATGCCTATTGCTGTGTGTAATGAAAAAATAATAGAATCATAATTAAATAATAAATATCATAAATATCATAAATAAATATATTTTTGATAATAATTTACACCATGAGTGATGGTAAACGAAAAAAAACAACTTCATTTCGTGTGGTGTTAGTTCAATGTACACAAGAACGGTATGTTCGTTACCTATTAAATAGAATTCTTTGTATGTGCTAGTATAACACATCACAAATAATTTTTTTTTATTTTGATTATAATGGTGTTTTATAGAATAATTGAATAAGTATAATAAAACTAGTGGAATGAGAAATAATATTAAAGATATTGAGGAAGGATGATACCTCTTATTCCAGTAATAGTTTTTGGGTTGTACAAAATGGATTCCTTGGATAGATTTATTCCCAAATTTAGACATATAGGATGATATAAGGCTATATTTTATGAGATATTTTTGAAGATCATGTTTGATCCAAAGTGTCATGATAGGTGGTAAGAAGTGGTAGGATAAGATTCCTTTTTTATAGTGGAGTAGGAGTGCAATATTCTCAATTTTTTAAAAGGGAATACCACACAGGGTTCTCCCGTTGAATGTGGCTCCAAAAAATGATACAGAAGCGAGAAATATGTGTATAGGGTCAATATATTGAAATCTAGTTTCTTTTGGAAAACTATCTAGTTCATTTGGAACCCTATGATTAAGGTTTAGTCCTTTATTAAGATAATTTTATAATCTCTCTAAATAATTTTAAATACATTCATTAATTTTCATGATCAAAAAATTATTTGACATTATTATAAATTATAATATTTTTATTCAAAATATTTATTTTTTTTCAAATTATTATTATAGATGTTGTAGAAATTAATTTAAAATTATTTTGATAGATGACATGATAATGAAGGTTATTAAAGTAAAAACGTTCAAAATATTGCTATGTTTTTATATTAATTTCAAAAGTGAAATTGATTCAAATTACCTAAAATTTATTAATTAATAAAAGACAATATAATTATATTTTAATACTAATTAAAAATAAAAATTCACACTACAATTAAATTACATAAAAAATTGTTTTTAATTAAATAAATATATATTTTATCATTCATCATTAATTGAAATATCACCAAGAATACCATTAAATTAACCATCAGTTAATTTTTATATTCTGATTTCAAATTTTATGTTCATTTTAAATTTTTAAATTTTAAATATTGTAAAAAATATGGTTTAAAATAGGTTCTCCATTAAAAGGTTGTAAGACTATCTTTATAAAAATATTGGTTTCAATGTGTAATAGTGGGTTTGTTCATACATTATTCCTATAAAATTTAATGTATGAATATAAAAAATAACTATTTAAATATATAATATAGATATTGAATTATAGAAATTCAATAATTTTAATCGATTAAATAATTAGTATAAAACAACTTTGTGATCATAAAAATAATACCATTTTCCTTCATATTAAATTTATTTTTGTATTTAGTTCCAATTAATTATTAACCAATGAATTTGTTTTATATATTTTTAAAAAATAGTTTTTCCAAATTTTGTTAAACAATTGCATAATTACTAATTTAACGCCTTGGATATTTATTATTAGATTATGTAATATTATTTTAATAATATAATAGTGTTCAGGAAAACTTGGTCTTCTATGAAACACACACCGTTGAAGAAACACATTTTTTCTGAGAAGAATGCTAACATAGTGTCACATCCAATTCATAATATATCTTATAGATAATACATTAAAAGTAGTAAATATATTTTATATCATTGGGTAAATTAATTCCCTTACATGATTTGGTGATTCTTGTGATACTCGGTATTAAATACAATGTTCTTTCATTAAAATTATGATTGTTACTTTCACCCAACATTAATTAAATCATGTCCTTTCAATTTAAACATGATCTCGGTACATGAGGAATATATATTTGAAAATAGAATATTAATGAAAAATACACTTCATGAATACAGTTAATATGAAGTATTCTTAATAAGAAGGTATTAAATGTGATGGTCATAATAAAACAAGGATTTTAAATATGATAACACTAGTGAATACTTGGACATCTAAGAAAATAAAACTATCAAGTTCTGATGGAGTGTGATAAATAAATAGTTATGTTTAATGTTTATGACCATAAATCCAAAAACTATAGTTAGGAAAACTAGGTATTTATATCCTAAAATATGTGGATGATAAGGCATAATTTCTATTTTGTGACCCTTTTTCCAGAGTGGATAAAATATTTCACACTCTATGTATATATGTAAATATAAGTTTCTATTTCCTAAACATGATCTTATCCTATAGATGTGCCTTGAACTATTTTGACTTTATTTTTTAGCACATGACTATTCCTTTGGTATTGAAATACAATAAATTATATAATATCATCCAAAGATCCACATCAACCATTTCTTTATTTGAACTCTTTTGAAAAATATTATTATACAACCCATTCGAAGGAAGGTCGATGAATTTCCAAAACAAACATTTATCAAGCCAGCAATCAATATGATGTATCACATATCAACCATGTCAACCCCTCCTACTTGTATCGACTTGAATAATGATAATATATTTAATTACAACAAAAACATATTGAAATAACTCATGATTCTTTATTCCTAAAATTAATCTTAGATTATTTTATATGATACTTAAATAAAATCATATTGTAAACATCATCAACGAATGCATAACCCACATTAGTAAATCATTACATAGTTCCCAAATAGTAAATAATAATTAAAATTTATATTATCCAAAACATTAATTTCAATATCCGAACTTTATTTTATTAACATTAATAACATATTAAGTGTAACAATTCATGAATTCTCGTTCCATAATATTTCCATTTTTTGTTGTTGGGGGAGTTCAGGGGAGGCTCAGAGGGATTCTGGAGAAGATTAATTTCTAAAGGGTTTATGCCGGGAAATTACACATCCTGAATTTGGATTAAATGAATTGTAATTTAGTTTCATATAATATCAAGATATTGGAGGACCATTTTTATTACTATGTATTATACTTTGGCAGATCATAGGTAATACATCTACCTTTGGTAAAATTTTCTAATTATTATAGTTGACACTCAACAATTATCATGGCCTTATTTTAGTGGTTTTTTGTTTCAATATCGTACACTATTTTTCTATATGGAGTTTGGGGAGATAGTATTTTGTGGTCCAGATGTGGTCTACAGAACGAAAGTGAATGTTCAGCTTGTTCATGAGAGGATGAATGCAATATAATAAAAACATACATCTTACACCAATAACAGGAGTAGGCCCTTGAAGTTCGAGGTTGGAGACCACGTGTTCCAAAATGTGTATCCTCGACATGGGAATCCTTGTTTTGGAACAGGGTTAAAGAATTTTCCTATGTTTATTGACCATTATTAGGATTTGGGGAGAGTTTGTGACGTGGAATATTAGTTGGTGTTTCCAACGTGGTTGGAGGGTATCCATGAAATCTTACATGTCTCCAATCATTTCCAATATCCTCACAATGACTCAAATTTACTTGAATGGGGAGATTTGGATAATGAGGATGATTATATATTCATGGAGTATCTAGTGGAGATCCAGGAATGCCAAGAGAAGGCACTGTATGGACGGACTACTTCCATGGATTGTGTGTTGTGGAGAAATTATTTCTAAGAGGAGAGTACATGGGATTGAGACACTAATGTTCATTCCTTGTACCCATTGTTGTTTATAGTTTTTTCTCTGTTTTGTTTCGTAATGTAATGTTTTGATCATTTTTTTATGAGATGATCCCTCTTCCTTTCCTTGTGATGTGTTTGTTATGAGTTGTGGTAATGTCCTAAAATATGAAAATGAGAGGACTAGAATCTTAATCGATATGAAAAACTATGACATGATTATATCCGAACAGGCGAGTCAATGCCACCCTAAGTGGATATTATCTTCAAATGGGGGTTCTAATTCTCTGATTCATTTGTTTTTCTCAATTGATGTGTCACTAAAATAGCTTTAATTTTTGGTACATACATTAGAGACATTATTTTTTTCCATTAGTTCTATTTATACATGCACTGTGGGAAGGGTTTTGGGTTTACTTATATATATGTTTATTATAGTTGTTGTAAATGATTCATCTTATATAATGATCTTTATTCTTATAAAATGCAATTCCTCCCTTCTTATTAGTTTTTTACACACATGGTGCTAGTCTCTATCTCATAGCCTACTATAGGAGGGACTTGGGGTTATTATCACTCTCCACCCATAGAGGTATCATTGGAGGGAGGGGTCACAAAAAATGGTATCATATGATTATGGTTGATAGATATGATGGATTTTGGAGTTATTCATATTTATTATTTCACGGGGTTTTAGGGAAATAGTTCTAGTTGACCATAATGTGTGACATGGTCAAAGGAGATTTTCTAGGACATGGGATTTTAGGTCCACCTGTGATCTAGTGTATATATATTGAGCTCATTTAATGGACATGTGTGATGGAACTAATTGTAAGTTAGAGACCTAGGATAGGTATATCCATCTTAATGACTTGTGTTATTATTTGAATTGGGTTGTTTTTGGAATGATTAAATGGATAAAAAGATGAATTAAATGAGATAAAAATCATAAAAAATTCCACAATACCATGATTATGTTATTGATTGTTTTCCATTTAGCAATAGACCATGAACATCATTCACGTTTAGCTTAGGAAAAAAAATTTCATCACACCAATGAAGTTGATCACGGTAGGGTTGATACAGTTGATGAGGATGTTCACTGTAAGAGGACATTTTTTAATTTCTAGTGGAATGATTTGGGGATGTATGAGGGTAGTGATTCGAGAATAGAAGAAATGATCTTGTTGGAGGATTATGAGATCATATTCAGTTTAATCTAGGCCCCAAATGAATAATGGTTCCCATTAGAAGTCAGTCAGATGGGAGGAATTACATGTCAGGGGATAATGTTGTATCTTTGGGAGAGAAAGGAGGCATATATTTGTGGGGCTAACATACAGAAGAAGTTTTGATTAATATTCGTTTTCTCAACCATGAAGGTATAAACAATGTAGGAGCTTCATTCCCTTTAGTATAGAAGAATGTCTTTGTATTTCATTGGAAAAATTAATTGTTGGTTTCAAAAGTATTGAGGTTGATCAGGGGATCTTTTATAGTGTGTTTGTGTGAGAGGGGGGATCTTATGGTTGCAGTGATATGGTTGTGTATTGTGTTTGTGGTCATTTGGGTTTGCATGATTTTATTGTTATAGAGTTTGAGGTATGATGAGATCATTGAGGTGTATTTCACATGTTTTATTTTCGAACCCCTTTTATTCTAGGAATGGATTTGTATTCTTGATGGAGATAATTTTTTGAACGATATCTGATATAATGGTCTATGACTTCTTGGTCCATTACATTTCATTTTTGGGTTGTTGGATGTGTTCAGAGGATCATTGAAGCATGTTTAGAGACGTTTGGTAGGTATAAGATGGAAGAAAAGATATTACACATTATGTACTAGTATTTAATGTTGTAAATATCTATTTCACAAACTATCCAGAAGTTGTTAGATATATTGTGGGTGTCTGTATTGGACATTGCGGGTTAATGGGTACAAAAAAAAACTTTGGTAGAGTTAGAATATAATAATATCTATCAATATTCAATTTCCATGTCCCCATTTGATACATTTTATGATATACTACTTACTTCACCATTATGAATGATGAAAGGTGGGGAGATAATAGCTCTTGTTGATGATGTGCTACAAATCATGAATGAGAAACTGCACCTCATTCTCTTGTGAATGAATTATGCACATGACTAGAAGATATCTTATTCCAATCATAAGAGTAGGCCCTTGAAGTTTGATGTTGGTACCATGTGTTCTTAAATGTTTCCCCTCATCATGAGAAGTTTAGGTTTGGAAGAGGTACCAATATTTATTCAATGTATGTTGGGACTATTTGAGGTGTTGGGGTGAGTTTGTGAGGTTTCATGGTGGTTGGTATTTCCATTGTTTTTGGTGGGGATATGTGATGTCATCCACATCTATCATCTTTATTGGTATCTTCATGATAAATCACAGTTCCATGAAAATAGAGATTTGGATATTGAGAATGATGCAAAATTCGTGGAGCATCCATGGTATATCTATGAACGTTATGATATGTAACAGTATAGAAAGATCTTTTCATTGGTTTCTGTGTTTTGTAGGTATGTTTTCTAAGAAGAGAGTTATTGGGAATGAGAGACGTAGGTTTGTGACTTGTACATAGTGTTGATCAAAGTTTTTACGTTCTCAGTTTTTCTTTTTTATGTAATGTTTGCATAATTTTTTTTGGAGATGATCTATATTCCTTGGTCTTTTAGTGGTTTGGATGGATGTTTGATTATATCAAGAAATATGAATAAAGGGAGGCCAAATTACTAATCGTGATACATTAACTGTGATGTGTGAAATCCGATGTAGGCGAGTTAGTGCCACCCATATTAGATAGTATATAAACAAGGATGAATGACTTCTATGATTCATGTGTTTGAGATTGTTTTTGTGTCTCTTATTTAGATATTTATTTGGGTATTTTGTTGAGAGACTATATTGTTTTCATATTAGTTCTATCCTTACATTCATTATGAGTTGGTTTTTTTTTTCATTCCATCTATATATATGTATTGGAGTTATTGTGGATAATTTATCTTATTTTTGGATATTGTTTTCAACTATTGGGTACTGCCCCCAATCGTGTGATATTTTTATGCCTTTTAGGGTAGTCTCCAACCTAATTCCTATTGAGGATGATACTCGAGGATCATTATCCCTCACCCATCACTGATCTATTTTGGAGGGAGTGGGTCAAGATATTAAGGATTATCCTTCCCATAACCATATGTTTTCTAGAATGTTTATCTTTCGACTAGAAAAACATTATTGGAATCATTCAACTTATGAGAAGAAATAAATATAGAAAATGTATTATATAATTTTCATTATAAGTTATATAATTCTAATAACCAATAAATCACAGATAAAATATTAAAAATGACATAATTCATGAATAGAAATATTAATAATTCCACATCATCTATGTCAGAAGAGTAACTTGATCATTATCCAATAGCACCAGTTGGGGTATAATAAATTTATTATTGATACATTTATTTGTATAGTTTCACATATCCTTGTAGTTGAAGCATTTTATATCAGAATCATTATTATTACACTTAGAATCACAAGCATGGGGGCCTTTATTTCTCCACATGTAGTAAAATACCATTGTTTTAATGTTACTAACAAGTTGTCTTTCTATATTTATCCCATGTGAGGGAACTACTTCATTCCCTTATTTAAATTATACATATTTTTCAATACTATCCTCTTATTATCTTTCTTCCCATAATATCCATAGGACTTGTGGAATTAATTACCTATATCATTAGAATATGATCATATTTCCTCATATTGTGAGAATAATTGGTAGACTATTTCCCTCAAAATGTTCTCTTGTGACCATAAAATATATGAGAATTATTACAATTTTGATCATACTCATTGGTGAATATCACATTCCTTATTTTATGTTCCACTTCTAAATAATGGAATATACTAGAGTAAATCATAACATCATGCATAATCTCAAAACTAGTGAATTTTTTTAACATAAATTATAAAATTTACCCATATCTAATTATGTATTCATAAACATGGCTACATTGGGGAAATCATTACATTTAAATCATTCATTATTTCTTGTAAATAAAACATGTACTATCATAATTTAATCCCTAGGGAGTTTCAAATGAGGTAAATTGTATGGCCTCTTATTGTATACCATGTTATGCACAGTCATGCCTGACACACGATGTCTGAGTTTTTAATCATTGTAAAGACCCGTAAAATTCAAGGGAAATTTTTTCTTCATTTTCTTTGATATTTTACAAGAACTCAGTTTCAGACGGCACTTGATTCCGAGACCCGGAGTGCCCGGAATTTCTATCCGAAGATTAGCTTGGGTACGTTCAGTGAACGAACGAGTGGAAATTCCTATCTTTTGAACCGGTGCTCAGAATTGAAATCTGATGGCACCGATGAACTCGCAACGCCGGTAATCGCTTAAGGGAACCTTTACCGTAGTTGCGTTTGTGTGGGAGAAGAAGTTAATTAATGGGGTTTAATTAATAAGTAAATAAAATTGTTGGATCAATTTTATTTTATATCAAGGTGGTTAATTTCTCCCATGGGAAGTTGGTGGTGGGGTCCACATCCACCCAACTTCCCATGTGTGGATAATTGAAAGGTGGGGCCCACATTAGCCCCAACCTTTCAGCTCCCCCCTTTTTAACTCCTTAACCCCCATTTAAGTTTTGCCAACTTATCACCTCTTTATTTTTATAACAACTCATGTTAATAACTTATGTGAGTTAAATGTGGGTTTTGATTTTTCAAACTCTTGAATTCAAAAACCTATGTTGGGTTAATAAAATAAGTGGGAGACTTATTTTACTTTGGGGGTTAGTTTTTCTTGTGGTGGAGACTTGGGAGAGAAAGGGGTAAGGGTTTGAGGAAGTCTTCATCTTCTTCAACTTCGACGAAGAACGTGAAGAACACCTCGGACTCCGACGAAGAAAATCTCCGCCGAAGAACGCGAAGAACTTCTCCAATGATGTTTCCTCTTCGGACGCACCTCGACGACAACGGAATAGACGTTCGTTTTCCCCGACGCCCGACTTCCGCGATGCTCGTCTTCCGCGACTCGTTGACGTGCACCGTTCTTGAAACCGAGGTAGGGGTTTTATTTATTTATTTTGTTCGTGAATACCAACTTGACGATATTTGTGGATTAAAACCAATTGTTATCGAATAACGCGAGGGGGCCGGACCGCACAAACACGGCCGACCCTCCTCCTTATTTCATGATTTATTCCTTTGTGGTTTGGTACGGGAAGGCATGGTGCCATCACACCACGCGGAATCAAGCGAAAGGAAAATGCATGGCGCCGTCACGCCGCGCCGTGGAAAGAAGACCAAGGAGGTGACGCCATCGCGCCATGCCGCGAATTAATCCAAGGACGTGACGCCATCGCGCCGCGTCGGAGACACCCGAAAATACCACGGCCGGTTCCGGGGCCGCGGCGGAGCAAGGTGACTGGCGGCCGGACCGGGCCGCCGGCGTCAGAGTTGGAAGGGGACCGACCATCGCCGGTCCCATTGAGCAGGAACCAGCCGGCCAGGTCGGGCCGGCCGGACAGGGAGGAGTCGGGGGAATTAATTCCCCCGACCGGACTTCAAACGGCCCCCATAAATGGGGGGTCGCGGTTACACAAGGGGGGCATGCCCCCCCCCTTTGCCAACGGCTCGGCCTTCGACCGAGCTGGCAGCGCGTTGGGCGCGCTGTGCACAGCCGGGTCGGGCCGCGCTGGGCCGGGCCGACCCGGACCGGGGCGGGTTGCCCGGTTCGGGCTGACCGGGGGGTCTCGGGTCGGGTCGGTACGGGCCCGAAACCCCCGTTTTCGGACCGTCTTCGGTCTTTTGCCCATAACATGGGCTACGGACCTCCAATCGATGCACCGTCTGTTGTGATGCGATCCTTGAATCGAGATGGTCGTTTCGGTATATTGCACTCAACGGGTTGTGAAAAATTGTTATCAAAGGATGGACTCTCGCTGAGGAGAGGACAACCCATCACTCATCAGTTGGCTAGCCTCGTCCTAGGAGTAGTTGACATGCAGAGTCCTGGTTTTCCTGCAGTGGTGGATTAGTTTGTGGAAATTTTTCTCGACGACGTTCCAGGGTTACCTCCTCGCAGAGAGGTAGACTTTTATATTGACATGTACCCCGGGACAACCCCGATATCGACTACAGCGTATCGGATGGCCCCTGCTGAGCTTCGAGAGCTACAGGTACAGTTGGAGGACTTGCAGGGCAAGGGGTTTATCCGACCTAGTGTTTCACCTTGGGCTTCCCAGATATTGTTCGCCAAGAAGGTGGATGGGAGCTTGTGACTTTGTGTTGACTATCGTCGCCTGAACCAGGTGATAGTGAGGAATAAGTATCCGCTACCGAGGATTGATAACCTCTTTGATCAGCTCAAGGGAGCACGGTGGTTCTCGAAGATAGACCTCAGGTCAGGCTATCACCAGCTCAGAGTTCGAGACGAGGACGTGAAGAAGATGGCCTTAAGGTGTCGGTATGGGCACTATGAGTTCTTGGTTATGCCCTTCGACGTAACCAATGCTCCACCAGTGTTCATGGCCCTCATGAACAGGATCTTTCAGCCATACCTCGATCGATTTGTCGGGGTCTTCATCGACGACATTTTGATTTACTCGACGACTGAGGAGGAGCACACCTACCACTTACGGGTTGTACTAGACACACTCTGAGAGTAGCAGCTTTATGGAAATCTCTCGAAGTGTCAGTTCTGGATACGTGAGTTCCACTTCATGGGGCACGTCATCTCTGAGGCGGGAGTTGCAGTGAATCCTGCGAAGATCGAGGAAGTGTTAGCTTGGGAGCCACCCAAGAGCGTGACAGAGGTGCGGAGTTTCTTGGGACTTGCTGGGTACTATCGGAGATTTGTGAAAGACTTCTCCAGAGTTGCAGCACCACTCTCAGCTTTGATGAAGAAGGGGAAACCCTTCGTGTGGTCAGACAGATGTCAGCAGAGCTTTCAAGAGCTGAGACAGAGATTGACCAGCGCACCTATCTTGAGGTTGCCTGAGGAGGGAGTAGGGTACGTAGTCTACTGCGATGCATCAGGTACCAGACTCGGATGTGTCCTGATGCAGGAGCGGGAATTGATCTCCTATGGATCACGTTAGTTGAGGTTGCATGAGCAGAACTACGCTACCCATGACCTGGAGTTAGCAGCAGTGGTCTTCGCCCTGAAGACGTGGCGACACTATCTGATGGGCGAGCGCTTTACAGTCTTTTCTAACCACCAGAGTCTCAGATACATCTTCTTTCAGAAGGATCTGAATCTGAGACAGTGGCGATGGCTCGAGTTCCTCTAGGACTATGACTTTGAGATAGTCTATACTCCTCGAAAGGGGAACATGGTAGCCGATACCCTCAGCAGGAGGACGGGAATTCAGCTACTTGAGGAGGTGACAGAGTAGCTAACCTCTTTCCAGATATCCTTTGTGGATAGAGATAGAGCAGCCTTCCTTCAGTCTCTCACAGTCACTCCTCCACTACTACAGCAGGTCCGAGAGGCACAACGTGGGGACGCTGACTGTGAGACGTGGCGTGCACAGATATCCTCAGGACAAGCACCTGATGGTTTCTCCATTGGAGTAGAGCACGACATCCTTTTCAAAGGACGTACCTTGGTACCAGTTGCTTTACAGGAGGAGGTGCTGAGAGAGTTTCACACTTCTCCCTTGTCCGTACATCCCGGAGTGGCGAAGATGTACCAGGATCTCAGACGACAACACTGGTGGCCAGGCATGAAGAAGGCTGTGGCAGAGTTCGTTTCTCAATGCCTCACCTGCCAGCAGGTGAAGGCAGAGCATCATGTACCAGCAGGCTTGGTACAGCCCTTGGAGATTCTGGAGTGGAAGTGGGACAAGATATCTATGGACTTCGTGACTGGACTTCCACGCACTTCCAGAGGTCACGACTCCATCTGGGTGATTGTCGACCGACTCACCAAGTCGGCTCACTTCTTACCCATAAGAGAGCAGGGCTCAGTGGAGAGATTGGGACGTCTTTACGTTCAGGTGATTGTCCAGCTTCACGGTGTGCCATCATCTATCGTCTCTGATCGAGATTCTCGTTTTACTTCCCGGCTTTGGAAGGGATTGCAGGAGGCGTTCAGGATGCAACTACGTTTGAGCACAGCCTTTCACCCTCCGAAGGATGGTCAGACGGAGAGGACCATTCAGACTCTCGAGGACATGCTCCGCGCATGCGTCCTCGACTTGGGTCGCAGTTGGGAGGACCACCTACTCTTGGTGGAGTTCGCGTATAACAACAACTACCACTCCACCATCGGGATGGCACCATACGAGGCGTTGTACGACCGACCTTGTAGATCTCCTTTGTTCTGGACAGACCCTGGGGAGTCAGCACTTGTGGGATTGGAGATGGTCCAGGCCACGACAGAGAAGGTCCAGGTCATCCAGGAACGGATGAGGACACCTCAGAGCTGGCAGAAGTCTTATGCTGATAGGAGGCGGAGGCCACTAGAGTTCGAGGATGGCGACCACGTCTTTTTGCGTGTCTCACCTCGACGTGGATTACAGAGATTTGGCCGAGGCGGTAAGTTGTCTCCATGCTTCATCAGAACGTTCCAGGTCCTCAGCAGGATTGGCGAGGTGGATTATCGCCTGGCTCTACCACCTCAGTTGCATCGGGTGCACGATGTCTTCCACGTATCTCAGCTGAGGAGATACGTGCACGACATGACGCACATCATTTACCATGGGGAGCTAGACGTTGATGATGGGGAGACTTTTGCGAAGGCCCCGGTGGAGATCGAGGATTGACAGGAGTGGGTTCTACGTGGACGGTCGATTCCTCTAGTGCACATCAGATGGCAACACGAGAACCTCCAGGAGAGCACTTGGGAGTGGGAGGCTCAGATGCGTGCTGAGTACCCACATTTGTTTCCCTAGTTTTCGATGTATCTTTACAGGGACGTAAATCCCTGAGGTGGGAGTAGTGTAAAGACCCGTAAAGTTCAAGGGAAATTTTTTCTTAATTTTCTTTGGAATTTTACAAGAATGCAGTTTCAGACGGCACTTGATTCAGAGACCCGGAGTGCCTAGAATTTCTATCCGAAGTTTAGCTCGGGTACGTTCAGTGAACGAACGAGTGGAAATTCCTATCTTTTGAACCGGTGCTCGGAATTGAAATCTGATGGCACCGATGAACTCACAACGCCGGTAATCGCTTAAGGGAACCTTTACCGTAGTTGCGTTTGTGCGGGAGAAGAAGTTAATTAATGGGGTTTAATTAATAAGTAAATAAAATTGTTTGATCAATTTTATTTATATCAAGGTGGTTAATTTCTCCCATGGGAAGTTGGTGGTGGGTCCCACATCCACCCAACTTCCCATGTGTGGATAATTGAAAGGTGGGGCCCACACGAGCCCCAACCTTTCACCTCCCCCCTTTTTAACTCCTTAACCCCCCCATTTATGTTTTGCCAACTTATCACCTCTTTATTTTTATAACAACTCATGTTAATAACTTATGTGAGTTAAATGCGGGTTCTGATTTTTCAAACTCTTGAATTCAAAAACCTATGTTGGGTTAATAAAATAAGTGGGAGACTTATTTTACTTTGGGGGTTAGTTTTTCTTGTGGTGGAGACTTGGGAGAGAAAGGGGTAAGGGTTTGAGGAAGTCTTCTTCTTCTTCAACTTCGACGAAGAACATGAAGAACACCTCGAACTCCGACGAAGAACATCTCCGTCGAAGAACGTGAAGAACTTCTCCAACGACATTTCCTCTTCGGACACACCTCGACGACAATAGAATAGACGTTCGTTTTCCACGACACCCGACTTCCGCGATGCTCGTCTTCCATGGCTCGTTGACATGCACCATTCTTGAAACCGAGGTTGGGGTTTTATTTATTTATTTTGTTCGTGAATACCAACTTGACGATCTTCGTGGATTAAAACCAATTGTTATCGAATAACTCGAGGGGGCCAGACTGCACAAACACGGCTGAACCTCCTTCTTATTTCATGATTTATTCCTTTGTGGTTTGGTACGGGAAGGCGTGGTGCCATCGCACCACGCGGAATCAAGCGAAAGGAAAATGCGCGGTGCCGTCACGCGGCGCTGTGGAAAGAAGACCAAGGACGCGACGCCGTCGCGCCGCGCCACGAATTAATACAAGGACGCGATGCCATCGCGCAGCGTCGGAGACACCCGAAAATACCGCGGCCAGTTCCGGGGCCGCGGTGGAGGGGCGCGGCGTCATCGCGCTGGACGACAAGGGCCGCAGCCGGTTCCGGGCCGCGGCTGAGCAAGGTGACCGGCAGCCGGACCGGGCCGCCGGTGTCGGAACTGGAAGGGGACCGGCCATCGCCGGTCCCATTGAGCAGGAACCAGCCGGCCAGGTCGGGCCGGCCGGATAGGGAGGAGCCGGGGGAATTAATTCCCCCGGCCAGACTTCAAACAGCCCCCATAAATGGGGGGCTGCGGTTACACAAGGGGGGTAGGTGCCCCCCCCTTTTCCAACGGCTCGGCCTTCGGCCGAGCTGGCAGCGCGCTGGGCGCGCTGTGCCCAGCCGGGCCGGGCCGCGCCGGGCCTGGCCGACCCAGACTGGGGCGGGTCGACCCAGTTCGGGCCAACCGGGGGGTCTCGGGCCGGGTTGGTCCGGGCCCGAAACCCCCGTTTTCGGACCGTCTTCGGTCTTTTGCCCATAACTTGGGCTACGAACCTCCAATCGACGCACCGTCAGTTGTGATGCGATCCTTGAATCGAGATGGTAGTTTTGGTATATCGCACTCAAGGTTTATGAATACTTTGAGTTCTTCCGGGTTGGTTCGTACACAAAACCAACCGGGCCCTCGGAACAGAAACACTCATATCTTGAGCTTCGGATGCCCGATTGACGTGCCGTTGACTTTGTTGAATTCCTATTAGTGAGATGGATATTTTGGATTACTCCGCCCGAGGTTTGGACGCAGATGGAGTACGGTCGGGTTGGTTTTGCCTTAAAAACTAACCGGGCCCCTGGGACGAAAAAGCCAATAACTCTCAGACCTGGCGTTCGATTGACACGCCATCTGCGACGTTGAGTTCCTATTGATGATACTGAACTTTTGGATACATCAACTCTGGACTATGTGTCAGTTGATGTATCAGCCTCTCGGCTCGTGGAGCGGACCCTCCCGAACGAGCTTGCTGTGTGCGGGAACCCTAGTGCTGGCTGCGACTGCTACTGTGACTGCGACGACGACTATACAGAGATCCTCAGTGGATTCGACGGCGACGACTACAGCACTCAACGATCCTATGTGGATCAGTGCTACCGATCCTGTGTGGGTACGATCCTGTGTGGGTCAGTGCTCAGCGGTTCTGTGTGAGCCAGCGCCTACAGATCCTGTGTGGGTCCGATCCTGTGTGGGTCTTTGCGGGGGTTAGTTTCCTACCGATCCTGTGTGGGTCATTGCGGGGGTTAGTACCTATCGATCCTTTGTGGGTCTGACGACTTAGATGGATCAGTGATCATCTCTATCGTCTTTCGAAGATGTATACCTGTGTGATCTGAATCCTGTTTGCTTTCCTATGTGGATTGTGTTGTGCTATCCTGTGTGGATTACGTTTTTCTTTCCTGTGTGGACTGGTTTGTACTTGGGATCGGAGGTTGGAGCGTACTGGAATTGATGACTTAGGTATATGTATGGACATATACCTAAGTAGTGTCGGTTGTTACTTCGTGATTGTATCTTTCCTTTGTGGTTTATCCTTTTTGGATTTTGGGAGACTTTCGGCGGTCTCAGGGTCCCTACTGAGTAGCTTATACTCGCCCCTGCACGGGCTATGCCCGCACTACGTTGTGTTGGTTGCAGAGGACGGACAACATCGATCGTGGTTGAGGTTTGCAGAGCAGGACGGTACCTGAAGGTGGAAAACTGGGTGGGACATACTAGGAGCGGATGACGGGACCCGAGGTGTAGTGGAGCTATCTGTACCCACCCTTGAGGTGGGATTTCTAGTGGACAACTCGGCGTAGCGGCTTTTACTTTTCAGTTGTTGTTTTCCCTTTCGAGTTGTACTTTACTTTTAGTTTGGGTTTGTATACTAGCCCACTTACTTTTCTGCAATTACTGTTGTACCAATTTTTACTTAGTGTTTACTTTTTCTGCTTGCTTACTCTGTGGTGCTTGTTTACTTTACAAAGGCAATGCCTTCCCTTTACCGGGATTTACGCCTTGGTGCTAGCCGCCAACCCCTGGCCTATGGAAGGCGGGCTTGGGGTAGTCACGGCACGGGCCCCGAGGACGGGTCGTGACACATATAAATTATATTATAGATTTTATTTTTTTAATGGATCCACTTGATATGTGAATAACATAGGGAGAATTCCCCCTTTCCAAAATTTACATGTTTTCCACTCACCACACCTGTAAAAAGCCTCCCCATATCCCCATTATTCACAAATCTCAACAACCGTGGTTCAAAAAATACCTTCAAAAATTACACCACATATTCTCTCCAATAATCAAATAATAATTATCTTGAACATAAAGTAAACATGGTATTTTTTAGATAAAACCTAAGCATGATACCCGAAAAAGAGTTGATGATCTTCTAAAATCATTTTTGTTTTATTTATTTATCCAAATCCTTCAATTATTTTTATATAATGATAATATAATAACTTTATTATAGTAAATATAATTATATTTTTAATTTTTTTTTATTAAAACATAAAACATAAAACACTTCCATCAAATGGTTTATGAAATCATCATCCGTGTGTACGGAAGACAATGGCCTTCGAACCGATATCGTTCGTTTTTCCATAACTGCCTTTAATGTTTGGTCATAATGACTAATATACTATTTATATATGATATTTACAATGTCTTTATGCTTTTTAAATTATATATAACACATGCCTTCATGCTTTCCATTTTGTGGGAACATGATAACGTTGTTCGTGTGTACAGAAGACTACCGCCTCGCAAAGCAATGTTATTCATTCACTCTTTACTGGAATGTATTAAAGATGGTTTTGATAATAAAATGTGATATATATGAAATAAAAATATACATTAATGATAATATATATATATATATATATATATATTTACTTTTAGTTATTCATTAGGACAATAAAATGGAATCAATGTACCTGCCTACGTACAGCCTAGCGTCTCCATAGACGGTGTATTTAACTACCTATCACAAAATTTTTCGGATTAATATAAATACATACGTACAGAAAATAAATGATATTTATTTAATTTTTTAAATTTTTTAAGATATTAAATAATGATCGATGTAATTGGAACAAAAAATAACATGTCAAATCATACACAAAAAACAAGGAAATTAACACCTGAAACGATAAAAATAATGAAGTATTATTAACAAACATGTAATAATATGTTATTAAAGGAACATATATAATATCATAAATATTATTATTGTTTTGGAATAATTTAATGAAATGTTTAAGACCATTATAAAGTATTTTTAATAACGTTCATCCAAATGGAATCATAGGGTAAGAGATTCTGTCTCAATTTCATTTTATTGAGGCATATTCTAATGTTATTCAGAAATTTTATTTTATATGTTTTATATACATAAATTATGAAATTTAATATAATTAATAATTAATTATTAATGGTATTTTTAGTTTCAATTTTAAACATTTCATCTATTGTGATTTCAACTAAAAGTTACCATGTTGTAAGAAAGTTTCATAACTCAATTCCTTTTCAAAAGGTTATATTACTTCCTCATTATCATTAATACTATGATAATTTTTATAATTAATTTATAATATATATTTATAATTTTACTAAATTTTTATGATTACTTATTGTTGATAATAATAATCGATTCATTGATTAATTCTCACTTCAATTTTATGATCTTCTTAAGGGTCTATTTCACAATCTCATTCTAATCGAGATTGTTAATTCTAAAAATTCCATTAAATGAAATTATATGATAATAATTTAATAAAACCATTCATCTTATTACACTATTTATTCATGGTCTTTTTCATGTTATAGAACCATATTCCACTATTTGGTACATAAATATTATCGATTTATTTTTTTAATGAAATATGACATCATTTATCTTTTCCGTTGGAAAATTGTTTTCTTACCAATTTTTTTTTAAAATGTTTTCAATTTTTTTATTTAACCCTATAAATATTTTTTATTAAATGAAATTTATACCTGTTATGTCTTTCTGAAAAACTTTTTCAAAGGAACCCTCTTGTCTCTTTCCATACAAAGAACTTTTCAAACATTTTTACTGTACAGAAGGAATGACCGTTATGATATGTACACAATTACCCATTGAAAAGACCATCATTTCATATAATTTTAAAATAAATTTTATGTGTTTATTTTATTATAAAATTTCACTAAAAGTTATAATCAAATAAATTGTCACAACCCGTCCTCGGGGCCCGTGCCGTGACTACCCCAAGCCCGCCTTCCATAGGCCAGGGGCTGGCGACTAACACCAAGGCGTAAATCCCGGTAAAAAGGGAAGGCATTTCCTTTGTAAAGTAAACAAGCACCACAGAGTAATCAAGCGGAAAGTAAACACTAAGTGAAAGTAAAGTACAACTATAAGTGCAGAAAAGAAAAAGTGCCAGTATACAAACCCCAACTGAAAGTAAAGTACAACTCGAAAAGGAAAACAACAACTGAAAAGTAAAAGAAGCTACGCCGAGTCGTCCTCTGGAAATCCCACCTGAAGGGTGGGTACAGATAGCTCCACAGCTCCTCGGGTCCCGTCATCTGCTCTGAGTACGTCATGCCCAGTGGTCCACCTCAAGGTACCGTCCTGCTCTGCAAGCCTCAACCATGATCAAAACTGTCCGTCGTCTGCAACCAACACAACGAGGTGCGGGCATAGCCCGTGCAGGGGTGAGTATAACGATACTCAGTAGGGACCCCGAGACCCTCAAGGTCTCACTAAACCAACAAGGATAACCACAAGAAGATCTCAACAGATAACCTCTACTTAGATATATGCCCATACATATACCTAAGTTATCAAGTAACCCATCTTAATCATGAGGAAACACAAGGATTGTGAAATCAACGGATAACCACTACCCAGGTATATGCCCATAGATATACCTAAGTTATCAAGTGACCCATCTCAATCATGAGGTAAACACAAAGGTCAAAATTCTCAGCTCAAACTAGGATTTTCATTATCGAAACTGTAACTGCTGAAGAGCTCCGTCTCTGGAGTGTACAGTGGTCTTATCATGACTCCGAGGTACTGCTCACTAACCTAAGACTGCTGAGGTACTCCTCCTGTCGAGTACCGTGGGTCTGCGACCAACTACCGGGCGCTCCGTCCGCTGTGGGTCTGTCGCCAAATACCGGGCGTTCCCCCCAATAGCCTACAGAGGTACTCCTCCTGTCGAGTACCGCAGGTCTGCGGCCAACTACCGGGCGCTCCGTCCACTGTGGGTCTGTCGCCAAATACTGGGCGTTCCCCCCAATAGCCTACAGAGGTACTCCTCCTGTCGAGTACCGCGGGTTTGCGGCCAACTACCGGGCGCTCCGTCCTCCGTGGGTCTGTCTCCAAATACCGGGCGCTCCGTCCACTGGGCTAGTCGACTCACTCCAAGTCGAGTCGGTCAAGCAGTCGTCAGGTCTCAGCCGGCTACACGGTCTTCGTACTCCGCACGCTCGTCTCTGGGAGGGTCTGCTCCACGAGCTACTGGTCGATACTACAAGTATCACAAATTCCCACAAAGAAGTATCTCAAAGGACCGCCTCGTCATAGGGGTCTCAATGCAACAGACGGCGCGTCAATCGGACGCCCGGTCTGTGAGTTATTAGCCTTTTCGTCCCAGGGGCCCGGTTGGTTTCATGTGCGAACCAAACCGGCCGTAACTCAACTATACCCCGAACACTCATAGGGTATACTCATAGGGACCGTTTCTCAATTAGATCACCAACGCCGCTGACGGTTCGTCAAACGGACGTTCTGTCAGAAAGGTGCCAGCTTTTCCGATCTAGGGGCCCGGTTGGATTTCGGGTGCGATCCAACCCGGACACTACCAACTGTATCCAAAACTCGGGCGAAGTATGCCAAAAGTTCCGTCTCATCAAGAGGAATTCAACGAAACAGACGGCACGTCAATCAGACGCCCAATCTGTGAGTTATTGGCTTTTTCGTTCCAGGGGCCCGGTTGGTTTCGTAAGCGAACCAACCCGACCGCACTCCGACGACATCCAAACCTCGAGAGGAGTATGCCAAAAGTTCCGTCTCACTTAGAGGATTCCATCAAAGTCGACGACACGTCAATCGGACGTCCGGAACTCAAGTTACGAGCGTTTCCGCTCCGAGGCCCCGGTTGGTTTCGTGTACGAACTAACCCGGCCGAACCCGAAGTTCTACGAAACCTTGAGTACGATAAACCGAAACGACCGTCTTGATCCAAGGATCGCGTTGCCGCGACGGCGAGTCGTTTGGAGGCCCGTAGCCCAAGTTACGACATTTGACCGAAAGTGGTCCGAAAACGGGGGTCTGGGCCCGGGCCGACCCGGCCCGACCCCCCCTGGGTCGGCCGAACCGGGTCGACCCGGCCCGGGCGGCGGCCCGGCCCGAAGACTCGACCCAACCCGGAAGCTCGGCCCGGCCCGGCGGCGACGGCCGGCGCGGCGGCGCGGTCCGGGTGCCGCGTGAGTGCCGCGCGTGGGGGGCAAAGCCCCCGCCTTTCCTCAGCTGGCGGCGTGGCAACCTGCCGCGCCTTGAAAAAAACGGCGCCCCTCACGTGGGGGCCTGCCTTCGAGAAAACGGGGGGCCGCCTGCCCCCCTTTGTGAAACCAGCCCCCCTCATAATGGGGGGGCCATTATGGCTGGCCGGGGGAAATTATTTCCCCCGGTTTTCTCCCTTCCGGCCGGCCCGACCTGGCCGGCCGGTTCTTCCTCAACGGGACCGGCAAGGCCGGTCCCCCTTCCGGCTTCCGACACCGGCGGCCCGGCTAGCCGCCGGTTTTCTCGTTCCGCCGTGGCCAGGAACTGGCCGCGACCTTCGTTGTCCGGCGCGGTGTGACGACACCGCGCCCCTCCGCCGCGACCCCGCTCCGGCCGCAGCGCCTTCAACTTTCTTCGACGCGGCGCGACGGCGCCGCGCGTTTCTTGCCATATGATCCTGCGCGGTGCGACGGCACCGCGCCACACCCATTTCAATCCACAACAGAATCAACATGAATAGGAGGAGGGTCGGCCGTGTTCGTGTGGTCCGGCCCCCTCGCGTTATTTGCTAACAATCGGCCTTTAATGAACGATAAACTTTCACAATCTTTTAATTTAAATAAAAAGATTTGGAATCAAGGCCTGAAAAATATAAACCTTCAAGTTCGAAGGAGAGATCCACATAACTTTAAAAAGTTAAAACCCCTACCTTGATTTAAGAGGTGACGAGATTCGGCGTCGTGAAAAGAGATGTCACAGAAGAAGACGTCGTCGGTGTTGCGGGTATGGCGTCGCGGAAGACGGTTCCCGAGAACGTGGCGTTCTTCGTCGACGTCTAATTGTTCTTCGCGTTCTTTGTCAAGAGGATGAAGAAACTTCAAGACTTCTAAGCCTTTTCTTCCAAAAGCTCTCAAATAACACAACCCAACCAAAAGAAATAAGTTCTCCACTTATATTATTAACTTCACATGGCTTTTGAAATTCAAGTGTTTGAAATTCAAAAGACTCACACAACTCACCACATTAAATTCAACTCATTTAAGACATAAGTTATAACTAAGTTAAATTCATTTAAGTGGGAGTTGAGGGGTTTTAGAGGATATGAAGAGGTGGGGTTCGTGTGGGCCCCACCACCCTCATAACCTCCCAAGGGAGGTTGGGTGGTTACCCAACTTCCACCATGAGCTAACACTTAGAGTAAGTTAATAAAAATTGTAGTGTAGTTATAAAATAAACTTCTACAATTTTTATAATCAACACTCATGTAAACGCAACTCCGAAACAGGAGTTCCTAAGAAAAAACCGGCGCTGCGAGTTCATCGGTGCCCTCAGAATTCGATTCAGAGCACCGGTTCAAAAGTTAGAAATTCCCGCTCGTTCGTTCACTGAACGTACCCGAGCCAAACTTCGGAAATTAATTCCGGGCACACCGGGTCTCGGAATCAGGCGCCGTCAGAAACTGCATTCTTGTAAAATTCCAAGAAAATTAAGAAAAAAATTTTCCTTGAAATTTCCGGGTCTTTACATTACTCCCACCTCAGGGCTTTACGTCCCCGTAAAGATTCAACACAAACTAGGGTCAGAAAAGCGGTACAGAGCACGCATCTCCTCGGTTGGGATGGTGGAAAATGTCGTGCACCTAGTGCAACTGAAGTGGATGGGTCAAGCGGTAAACCACCTCGCCTACCCAGCTGAGGACCTAGAAAGGTCCGTTGAACCTCGGAGATAACTTGCCTCCCTGGCCACATCTCCGTAAACCTCGTCGAGGTGAGACTTGTATAAGGACGTGATGGTCATACTCGAACTCTAGAGGCCTCCAAGTACTGTCAGCATAAGGCTTCTATCGCCCCTTTCCCGTCCTCATCCGCTCTTGGATGACCTGGACCTTCTCTATTCTCAAAAGAGCTGCTATGATTTCTTCTTTGCCGATAAGTGAAATCCGGTCTCATTCCCTGGATGAACCACATTCATTGCCTAATACAGTCAATCCTGACATGAATGATGCATTCATGCCATGGATGACGTCGTAAGACCTCGACGTAACTACCAAGAGATCCAACTGTCACTCTCACCTCCAAGGGTTGAGTCACACTATCGGCATCAGTGTGTGGTCACTAGGTCTCCTTCAGTAGAAAACTCTAAAGTGAGGGTCAAGTCAACAGTCTTAACCGAGACCACTCAGTATCAACCAAACAAAAGGACAGGAAATCAAACAAAGATAAGTGTCTTTTTATTATTGCAGCTCATAGTAAAAGACACAAAGCAACTACAGAAAGATATCAACAAAACCACAAGCAACAGAATCAACAGCCTCCAGGTCGGAAGCTAGTACCGCTCCTGTCCATCTACTTCCGGAGCTCCATGACCGTAGATCTCAGCTGCCTGAAGCTGAGCTCTCCCATGTCCTCCTGTCCCCTGCGGCCGGGGTGGGCCTCCTTGTGGTGGTGGTGGAAACATTCCAAAGCATCTCCCACTTCTAGTTGCACGGCCAGCTCCTCTGCCATGGCCGCCTGCTCCTTGCGGTCCTCCCTGATTGAACCTCTGCCTCTGCCTCGGAGGTTCTTCATTTAACTGCTGGTCATCTGCATGGTGGGTCGGACAGTCACGTGCCATGTGACCCATTCTGCCGCAGGAGTAACACTGTCCACTCTCGGCACGTCTGGCTCTAACTCCACCCCGGTTTCCCCGCACAAATGAACCTGAGTCGTGCAGTCGGCCACCGGTAGGTCTAGTCCTCTTGGACCTCTGCGTCATTTGTCTACTCTCTACTGCAGAAGACTCTGCCGCAAGTCGGCTAGTGGTGGGTCGTGCTAGTGGAGACTGCTTAGCAAGGAAACTCTCCACTAAGAGGGCTCGCTCCAACACTCCTGTCTGTGTCAGAATTTTGTGCAATACAACCGAAGCTCTGATCTCCCGCCTGAGCCCCTTCTTGAAGGTTCGGGCCCTGAAGAATGGGTCCCGTACCATATCTGTGGAGTAGTGCGAGAGGTCTGTGAACCTCGCTGAATACTGCTCCATTGACATGCTGCCCTGTCGCAGCTGAAGTAGCTCCTGTATACGCACTGCTCAAAGGGTGGCTGGTACAAACTCTGCCCGGAACAGGCTCTCGAAGTCTGCCCAAAGAAGTGTCGCCTCGTCATGCATCTGGAGTATCAGGCTCCACCATCTACCTGCTTCTGCCTAAAGAAGGATGGTAGCAAGGATCACCATGAAGTCTGCCGGCGTCCCCACTAGCCTGAAGACTCTCACCATAGCCTCCAGCCAATCCTCAGCCGCCTGCGGGTCCGTCCCTCCCTGAAACCTGGGTGGCCTCTGGCGCTGGAACTCATGCAGTGCGCTCAAGCGACGTGTATCCTCTACTGCTAGGGCTGGTGGCATCGGTGACCCAATGGGTAGTATTACCGCTGGTGCCTCCGCTGGTGGATCAACTGGGATAGGGCCCTGTACTGAGGCCTCGTCGCTCGACGGGCTGTCAGTACGCATCACTCTTGGGGCTCTAGCTGGTCGTCCACGGGGAGGCATCCTGAAAAAAACAACGTGACATGGTCAAAAGATTATACCTGGTGAGCTGACCTGGTTTGAGCTGACATTAAATAAAACTTCTGGAAAACACACACGCAATCAGTGTTTTCGTGCACAAAGTCAGAAATCAGTTGTCAGGGTCCTGGTGTATGGATACGTCGGCCGCCCGCACCAACACTGGACTCCCTGAACTAAAAACCACACTCGGTACTCTTAACACTATTGCTTCACAGAAAGAAAAATCAGAGTTATAAGTTCAGCGGTAGAACCGAACTCCTCTGATACCAATTTGTCACGACCCGTCCTCAGGGCCCGTGCCGTGACTACCCCAAGCCCGCCTTCCATAGGCCAGGGGCTGGCGACTAGCACTAAGGCGTAAATCCCGGTAAAAAGGGAAGGCATTGCCTTTGTAAAGTAAACAAGCACCACAGAGTAATCAAGCGGAAATTAAACACTAAGTGAAAGCAGAGTACAACTATAAGTGCGGAAAAGAAAAAGGGACAGTATACAAACCCCAACTGAAAGTAAAGTACAACTCGAAAAGGAAAACAACAACTGAAAAGTAAAAGCAGCTACGCCGAGTCGTCCTCTGGAAATCCCACCTGAAGGGTGGGTACAGATAGATCCACAGCTCCTCGGGTCCCGCCGTCTGCTCCGAGTACGTCCCGCCCAGTGGTCCACCTCAAGGTACCGTCCTGCTTTGCAAGCCTCAACCATGATCAACGCTGTCCGTCATCTGCAACCAACACAACGAGGTGCGGGCATAGCCCATGCAGGGGTGAGTATAACGATACTCAGTAGGGACCCCGAGACCCTCAAGGTCTCACTAAACCAACAAGGATAACCACAAGAAGATCTCAACAGATAACCTCTACTTAGATATATGCCCATACATATACCTAAGTTATCAAGTAACCCATCTTAATCATGAGGAAACACAAGGATTGTGAAATCATCGGATAACCACTACCCAGGTATATGCCCATACATATACCTAAGTTATCAAGTGACCCATCTCAATCATGAGGTAAACACAAAGGTCAAATGTCTCAGCTCAAACCAGGATTTTCATTATCGAAACCGTAACTGCTGAAGAGCTCCGTCTCTGGAGTGTACAGTGGTCCTATCACGACTCCGAGGTACTGCTCACTAACCTAAGATAGCTGAGGTACTCCTCCTGTCGAGTACCGCGGGTCTGCGGCCAACTACTGGGCGCTCCGCCCGCTGTGGGTCTGTCGCCAAATACCGGGCGTTCCCCCCAATAGCCTACAGAGGTACTCCTCCTGTCGAGTACCGTGGGTCTGCGGCCAACTACCGGGCGCTCCGTCCGCTATGGGTCTATCGCCAAATACCGGGCGTTCCCCCAATAGCCTACAGAGGTACTCCTCCTGTCGAGTACCGTGGGTTTGCGACCAACTACCGGGCGCTCCGTCCGCCTTGGGTCTGTCGCCAAATACTGGGCGCTCCGTCCACTGGGATAGTCGACTCACTCCAAGTCGAGTCGGTCAAGCAGTCGTCAGGTCTCAGCCGGCTACACGGTCTCCGTACTCCGCATGCTCGTCTCCAGGAGGGTCCGCTCCACGAGCTACTGGTCGATACTCCAAGTATCACAAAGTCCCACAAAGAAATATCTCAAAGGACCGCCTCGTCATAGGGGTCTCAATGCAACAGACGACGCGTCAATCGGACGCCCGGTCTGTGAGTTATTAGCCTTTTCTCCCCAGGGGCCCGGTTGGTTTCGTGTGCGAACCAAACCGGTCATAACTCAACTATACCCCGAACACTCATAGGGTATACTCATAGGGACCGTTTCTCAACGAGATCACCAACGCCGCTGACGGTTCGTCAAACGAATGTTATGTCAGAAAGGTACCAGCTTTTCCGATCCAGGGGCCCGGTTGGATTTCGGGTGCGATCCAACCCGGCCACTACCAACTGTATCCAAAACTCGGGCGAAGTATGCCAAAAGTTCCATCTCATCAATAGGAATTCAACGAAACAGACGACATGTCAATCGGACGCCTAGTCTGTGAGTTATTGGCTTTTTCGTTCGAGGGGCCCAGTTGGTTTCGTAAGCGAACCAACCCGACCGCACTCCGACGACATCCAAACCTCGAGCGGAGCATGCCAAATGTTCCGTCTCACTTAGAGAATTCCATCAAAGTCGACGTCACATCAATCGGATGTTCGGAACTCAAGTTACAAGCGTTTCCGCTCCGAGGGCCCAGTTGGTTTCGTGTATGAACTAACCCGGCCGAACCCAAAGTTCTCCGAAACCTTGAGTGCGATAAACCGAAACGACCATCTCGATCCAAGGATCGCGTTGCCGCTGACGGCGAGTCGTTTGGAGGCCCGTAGCCCAAGTTACGGCATTTGACCGAAAGTGGTCCGAAAACGGGGGTCTGGGCCCGGGCCGACCCCCCCCCCCCCCTGGGTCGGCCGAACCGGGGCGACCCGGCCCGGGCGGCGGCCCGGCCCGAAGACTCGGCCCGACCCGGAAGCTCGGCCCGGCCCGGCGGCGAAGGCCGGCTCGGCGGTGCGGTCCGGCGCGGCGGCGCGGTCCGGGTGCCGCGTGAGCGCCGCGCGCGGGGGGCAAAGCCCCCGCCTTTCCTCAGTTGGGGGCGCGGCAACCTGTCGCGCCTTGAAAAAAATGGCCCCCCTCACGTGGGGGCCTGCCTTCGAGAAAACGGGGGGCCGCCTGCCCCCCTTTATGAAACCGGCCCCCCTCATAATGGGGGGGCCATTATGGCTGGCCGGGGGAAATTATTTCCCCCGGTTTTCTCCCTTCCGGCCGGCCAGTTCTTCCTCAATGGGACCGGTAAGGTTGGTCCCCCTTCCGGCTTCCGACACTGGTGGCCCGGCTGGCTGCCAGTTTTCTCGTTCCGCCGCGGCCCGGAACCGGCCGCGGCCTTCGTTGTCCGGCGCGGTGCGACGACACCGCGCCCCCGCTCCGGCCGCGGCTCCTTCAACTTTCTTCGACGCGGCGCGACGACGTCGCTTCCTTGCATTATTTTACGACACGGCGCGACGGCGCCGCGCGTTTCTTGCCTTATGATCCTGCGCAGTGCGACGGCACCGCGCCACACCCGTTTCAATCCACAACAGAATCAACATGAATAGGAGGAGGGTCGGCCGTGTTCGTGTGGTCCGGCCCCCTCGCGTTATTTGATAACAATCAGCCTTTAATGAACGATAGACTTTCACAATCTTTTAAATTAAATAAAAAGATTTGGAATCAAGTCCCGACAAATATAAACCTTCAAGTTCGAAGGAGAGATCCACATAACTTTAAAAAGTTAAAACCCCTACCTTGATTTAAGAGGTGACGAGATTCGGCGTCGCGAAAAGAGATGTCGCGGAAGAAGACATCGTTGGTGTTGCGGGTATGGCGTCACGGAAGACGGTTCCCGAGAACGTGGCGTTCTTCGTCGACGTCCGATTGTTCTTCGCGTTCTTTGTCAAGAGGATGAAGAAACTTCAAGACTTCTAAGCCTTTTCTTCCAAAAGCTCTCAAACAACACAACCCAACCAAAAGAAATAAGTTCTCCACTTATCTTATTAACTTCACATGGCTTTTGAAATTCAAGTGTTTGAAATTCAAAAGACTCACACAACTCACCACATTAAATTCAACTCATTTAAGACATAAGTTATAACTAAGTTAAATTCATTTAAGTGGGAGTTGAGGGGTTTTAGAGGATATAAAGAGGTGGGGTTCGTGTGGGCCCCACCACCCTCATAACCTCCCAAGGGAGGTTGGGTGGTTACCCAACTTCCACCATGAGCTAACACTTATAGTAAGTTAATAAAAATTGTAGTGTAGTTATAAAATAAAATTCCACAATTTTTATAATCAACACTCGTGTAAACGCAACTCCGGAACATGAGTTCCTAAGCAAAAACCGGCGCTGCGAGTTTATCGGTGCCCTCGGAATTCGATTCCGAGCACCAGTTCAAAAGTTAGAAATTCCCGCTCATTCGTTCACTGAACGTAGCCGAGCCAAACTTCGGAAATTAATTCTGGGCACACCGGGCCTCGGAATCAGGCACCATCAGAAACTGCGTTCTTGTAAAATTCCAAGAAAATTAAGAAAAACATTTTCCTTGAAATTTCCGGGTCTTTACATAAATTATTTTCAAAATAATTTTAAAAGGAAATGTTTATTTTCCTCAATAATGTTTTTAAAGAAATTTCTTTCATCAATGATGAAACCCCTTATTCTTACACCAGTGGGTATATATTTTATTAATCACATCCTTATTGTTATTATATATGTAATATGATTATTTTTAAAAAGAATATTATTGAAATTAATTTCCTTTAATCATTTTCATAGTCATTGACATCCCTGGACAATATTCACTTTCATGTGACCAGTGATGATCAAATTTCCCCTAAATATCCATATCATTTTTATTAGATATGATTATTGAAAAAATAATATAAATTTTTTAAATATGGTTTTGAATAATATATGATTAACTAGGGATATATTGATAAATCTGTATCCTTCAATAAATATAAATGTTTGATAAGGCGTGTTGTTTATGAATTAAATCAGTGATTCTATATATGAGGAAGGCTTTTTACATGAAAGAAACAAGTTGGGGACCAATTTATTAAATCCCCATGATGTTTCAGTAATCTCATGGGATGAATTAGTTGTCTAGTACCAACTAATTATTTTTCACCAACTATGTTTTAAACCATATAGTGGATATATCATCATGGTAGTGGGGCCATGTGCTAGGGAAACATGATGTCTAAATTTTTTGAATTTCCTTCATTCAGGGTTATTTAATTAATATCCGAGACATTTTCACTATGAAAAAATCTATGGATTCATTTCATTCATATTTTATTGATTAAATGAACTGTGGTTTCAGTTATTTAACTTTCTATATAATTTATGCACTTCTTTCTTAGTTTTTTATTACATGGAATCTGTGTTTATTTATTTACCTTGGCATATTATTTATGCACTTCTATATCATTTTATTAATTACATAGAATGTGTGTTTAGTTATGTACCTTTTCATATGGATTATGATCACTCATTAAATATTCATTCTATTGTATTTGACCCGTATTGATCGTTTGAGTCAACCTTATTTTTCCCTTCGAATAGAAATTCTAGGAAGTTTACTAAGAAATATATGAAATTATATTATAGAAGGAATAAATTTATCTTCAAAATAAATATGTTATTATTTTTTGTATTAAAATGTAATGCAAGACTCAATTATGTATCTAATTTAATAAGACAACTAAAAAATTTGATCATTGGTACATGATTTCCTTATATCAAATGCCAATGTATAGGTAGCAGGAACTGTCTCCAAACCTCTAGGTTTGGGGTCACTATATTTATTTAATATTTATAAAATGAAAATACAGGATACTTTTAATACAAATGAAATTGAATTTGTATGTGTAAAATTATTAAAATATCATTTTAAGATTAGAGTTTAATTTTTATAAAAAAAATAATTTTTATATGTTTTTTATTATGAGAAAAAAACGATTAATTTATTGTAATATATAAATATTTGAGAAATTGGTTAACACTAATTAATAAATGATTCTTAATAAGAATATTTTTGGATTTTCTTCAATATTTATTTTTTCCAAATAATTTTATTTTATTTTATTTTATAATTCAATTTTAAAGATAAAATAACAAATTTTAGAACCTTAATTTGAAATATTAATCTTATTTGTGGATTTATCATAGGAATATTTTATTAAGATTATTTTCTTTATTTTTAAAATTTATTTATTTTAAGGTGAATAATTAAATATACTAATTTTTACCAATATAGTTATTTAACGACATTATTAGTATATTAGTATGTCATAGAAATTTGAGAATATTTTTATAAAAAAATATTATTTTAAAATTTAAAATTTAAATCTAAAAATATTGATTCTAGTTTATAAACCTGTATACGTTATTTCCTAACAAAAGTAATATTTTTATCGTGAAATTGTTTTTTATACATTATGAATTTATTATTGTAAAAATAATTTTATCAGTTTTTAAAATTTATTCAAATAATATGAATTTAAATAATGGAATCATTATGCCCCAATTATTTAATAATAATAAGCATATTTTTATGAATAATAGATGTGTTACCTAGGTAAAATATATTTTATGTGTTGAAACTAAAATTTGGTTATTACAATTTAACCTTTTAAAAATGTGTAAAACATATTTAAAACATGTTTTATATTATGTTATTGGGTACCTTATGAATCTTATATATTACTCACTCCATTATTTATCAATTTTGGATTCTACTTATGTAAATACCCAGAAATCCTGTGAAATTGTTTTTCTTAAATACATGTGAATTTTACAAGTCTACAGTTTCTGACGGCACCTAATTCCGAGGCCCGGTGTGCCTGGAATCAATTTCTAATGTTTTGTTTGGGTACATTCAGTAAACGTACGTGCGGGATTTTATATCTTTTGAACTGGTGCTCGGAATTGAAATCTGAGGGCACCGTAGAACTCGCAACGTAATTATTCCCTTATAGAGGCATTTACCATAGTTGCGTTTCAACGTGAATGGATATTATAAATTAGGGTTTCTAATTAAAATTAAAAATTAAATAAAATTGTGTGTGTAACACATTTTTATTTGAAATGTGGTTAAAGTCTATAAGTATAGGTTAGGGGTGGGGATCACCACACCCTATCCTCCCTTGGGAGGATATAAATATGGGTTGGGCCCACTAGTTTAAACTCCCCTTAAACCCCCCCCATGTAACTCTCTTTTAATTAAGGGAGTCTCTTAAACTTCCAACTCTCCCTTTTTAATTTTAAAAACTCTCCACCTTCAACATCCTCTCATTAATGTTCCAACACCATTAATTAATTAAATGGGCTTCCACAATTAATTAATTAATTTTTAGTGTTAAGAATTATTTTGAATTCATTTGAAATGCAAGGCAATATTAAAATGATAGGGAAGATTTTGTTTTATTTTGGCATGGCATTTATTCTCTAGAGAGCTTGGGAGAACTCTTGGAAGAACAACCAGTTCCAACGAAGAACACTCCTCATGTCCAAAGAACACGAAGAACATCCTCAATGACCTCCTTTCACGTTAAAGGAGTAGACATTTCCCGCAAAGAACGCCACCAATGACACTGGAATTCCCTCGGACGTTGACAAAATGACATCCGTCATCCAGAACGCCGTCTTATATGACTTCAACAACGTACCTTGAATTGAGGTAGGGGTTACTTTAATGTTTGATTCTACCCTCCATTCTACATCGTTAAATTGGTGGAATGATGTGCCAATTGATATCATATGATGAGGTGGGTTTGGGCTGCCCGAACACGGCCTGACCCTCCCCTTTGTGGATTCCATTTGATGACTTCGGAGATGGAGTGAAAAGGGCATGGTGCCGCCACACTGTGTCGGAGAATAACTGCGGCAAGGAGGACCACGGAGGACGGAAGAGGAAATGCGACTGGGGGGGTTGTGGCGGATGAAGAGGCACGGCGCCGTCGCGTCGTGCTGTGGAGCCGAAGGTCGTGGCTAGGCCGGGCAGCAGTGGTGGAGGACCGGTGTCGTCGTGCCGACCGCATGGAGGAGGGGGATGCACCCTACGTCTACAGGCGGCTCAGCCGAACCGAACCAGCCGACCTCTTGTCGGCCAAGCTGAAGAACCGCGGCACCCGAAGGCGCCGCGTGGAGGAGGACCGCCGCACGCAACCACGGGCCGATCTGCTTGGAAAACCGGCCAGCTGCCTTCCGGTTGGGCTGGTGGAACATGGTTCCCATAGGCGCCATGAGAAGGAGAACTGCGGCCCGCTGTGCGGGCCCCGTTGGTAGGGAAGAACCGGCCGGACAGGGAGAGGCGGTGCCGCTCGGCACTGCCGGGCGAACCAAACCGGCCCAGAGCGCGGCTGGGTCTGCAGGTGGGCCGCGCCCCATTGGGTCGAGCCGACCCCCCAGGCGGGTCGGACCTGCCGAGTCGGGTCAGGCCAACCCGCCAGCCCACCGAGCTTGATAGGTCGAGCCCGACTTCACCTAAATGCGAATATCTCCAAGGCCGCTCGTCCGAACGACGCACCATCTGCGGAACTGGGACCCTCATGAGGATTCAGTCCTTTTGTGATACTATAAGTGAGTTTTGGACAAATTTGTAAAATAAAAGGTTTTGGATCGAGCACAAATCCAACCGGGCCCCTGGAACGGAAATGACAATAACTCACAGACCGTGCGTCCGATTGACGCGTCGTCTATCACGTTGGGTTTTTTTTATGAGACGAAACTTCAAGATTCATAAACTCAGGAATTTGTGATATTTGATGTATTGACACTTGACTCGAAAGGTGGACCCTCCCAGAATCGAGCGTACTGTGTGCAGAAACCCTAGAGCTGACTGAGACGACTACTGTACCAGAATCTTACGTGGGTTCGACAGTGATGACTATTGTATTGGAATCCTCCGTGGGTTCGACGACGGTTCTACTATACCAAGATCCTCCATGGGTCCGACAGTTCTGACTTCTGTTCCTATATGCTTTGTGGGTCCGAAAGAGTAGTTGTTCCTGTATCATGTGTGGGTCTGACAACTTAGCTGGTCCTGTATCCTGTGTGGGTCTGACAGCTTAGATGAATCAGTGACTACATATGATCATCTCTACCACTCTATAAAAGATGTATACCTATTTGAGTTGAGTCATGTCTTTCAACAATTATCATCGTGGTGATTGACTTTACTTCATGTGTGGACATGGTTATGCTTGGGCTTGATAGTTGGAGCCAGACTATGACTGGTAACTTAGGTATATGTATGGGCATATACCTAAGTATGGTTGGTTGATAATGTTTGACTGTATCTTCTTACTGTGGTTTATCCTTTTTGGATTCTGGGAGACCTTCGGGGGTCTCGAGACCCCCTGCTGAGTATTGTTATAATCACCCCTGCACGGGCTTCGCCCGCACCTTATTATGTTCTTTGCAGACGACGGACAACATTGATTGAGGCGGAGGGTGATATAAGAAAGACTGCTCAGAGTTGGACTAGAAGGGACATACTGCAAGGATTAGTTTTTCAAGTTCTATACCTACCCTTCAGGTAGGTTTTCCGGGAGGACGATTCAGGTGCAGTTTTCCCTTTTTAATTGTACTTGAACTTATAGTTAAGTTGGGTTTATATACTAGCCCACTCAATTTCATCACACCTTACTTTTCTATTTTTAGTAATTTTAGCCTCTACTGCTTGTGTTCAGACTTTTTGTGTGTTACAGGTTAAAAGGAAATGCCTTCCATTATTATCAGGGATTTTCCTTTGGTTCTCATCCCCATCCTCTGGCCTATGGAAGGCGGGCTAGGGGTAGTCATGGCACGGGCCCTGAGGATGGGTCGTAAAAAATTGGTATCAGAGGAGTTAGCTTTACCGCATAACATGGGCGTTGATTCTTGTAACAACAATAGTGTGAAGTGTTTTGGGTGTGGTTATCGGTTTAGGGAAACTGGTTTCCGTGCGGCGACCGACGTATCCATACACTAGGACTCTAACTTCTGATCACTGACTCAGTGCACAAAAGCACTGATTGCATGTGCGTTTCCTTGAAAAAATTTTCTTCATGATTACATTGTGTCAGCTCACCAGGTATACTGTTCTAACTGTTGCGCACCTGTTTCTTTTCAGGATGGCCCCACGAAGGTAGTTGGCTAGGGTTCCGAGTTTCGTATGAGATGGTATTCCACCGAGCGATGAGGCCTCAATGTAGGGCCCATCGCAGTGGAGGTACCAGCAGTATCACTACCAACTGGGCCACCGATACCACCAGATCTAGCCACAGAGAGTGCACGCCGCATGAGTGTGTTGCACGAGTTCCATCGCCAGAGACCACCCAGGTTCCTAGGAGAAACAGACCAATAGGAAGCTGAGGATTGGATGGAGGCTATCGCGAGAGTTTTCAGATTGGTAGGGACACCAACCAACCTCATGGTGATCCTTACCTCGAGTCTCCAGCATGCAGCAGCAGGATGATGGTGGAGCATGATGCTCCAAGTGCATGATGAGGCATCATTACTCTAGACAGACTTCAAGAGTCTCCTTCGCTCAGAGTTTGTTCCATCCACCCTTCGTGTAGTGTGGATTCAGGAGTTAATTCATCTACATCAGGGCATCATGATAGTAGCTCAGTACCTAGCGAGGTTCACTGACCTCTCGCGCTACTCCACGGATATGGTATGGGACCCGTTCTTCAGGACCCGGACCTTCGAGCAGGGACCCAGGCATGAGATTAGGGCTTCTATGATTTCCCTCAGCATTCCGATGTAGGTAGGGGTGCTGGAGAGAGCCCTTTTTGTAGATATTTTTCTCGTTGATCAGTCACCAGCGGCGATACCCACCACAGGGTGACACATAGTGGAGTCTTCTGCATCCGGCAGTAGACAGATGATGCAGAGGTAAAAGAGGACCAGGCCATCAGTTAGGAAAAACCAGGATACAAGTTCAGTTGTGCGGGGCACACGAGACAGAGCCATCTATACGAGGATTAGGTAGTGCTATGCATGCGGCGGGCAGGGCCACCTGGCTCTTGGTTTCCAGACCCATCATGCAGATGAGCAGCAGACAGTAGAGGGACCTCCCAGGCAGAGGCAGAGGATTGACCATGGTGGTCTTCTGAGAGAGGGTGGACATGGCAGAGGAGTTGGCCGAGCAGCATGTGGTGGAAGATGTTTCGAGGCTCTACCACCACCACCACCAGTAGGTCCACCCCGATCACAGGGAACTGGCAGACATAGGCGGGCTCAGCTCCAGGTAGTCAAGGCATATGACCACGGCACACCTGAGAAGATTAGGGGTTCTATATGTGTCTACTCAACTCTTTCTACAGTACTTGTAGAAATAGGTGCGAGTCATTATTTTATTTTCACTACACTTGTTCGGAGCTCGGATATTCTGATGGAGCCATTTGCTCGATCCTTGCGGATAGAGACTCTTATGGGAGAAGATTCAATGATTACGCACTGGTGCCGGTAGTGTGAGCTTACTCTAGGAGGTGAGAGCTTTGGTTGGGATCTTCTTATAGCCGCGTCAAGGACTTATGATGTCATCTTGGGTATGGACTGGTCATCCACAGTTCATGATCAGATTGAATTTATTAGGCACATAGTGTGGTGTATCCGCACGGATGGTACAAGGTTCATCTCCACCGGTGAGAAGGGATCCCTAGCAGCGCTGAATAGACTTACGCAGTGGATGGGGTAGATGATCACACATCAATTTGATAGTCTCATCCTCAGAGCGGTTGACGTGCGGAGTTCGATTTTTCATATTATGGTGGATCAGTACGCAGATTTTTTTCCTGAAAACGTTCTAGGACTACCTCCTTGAAGGGAGGTAGACTTATACATTGACCTATACCCCGGGACAATACCGACATCTACACCAGCATATCGGATGGCTCCAACCGAGCTTTGTGAGCTATGGGTACAGCTGGAGGACTTCCAGGGGAAGGGATTTATCTGACCCAGTGTTTCACCCTGGGCATCTCTGATTTTGTTCGCCAAGAAGGCAGATGGGAGCTCGTGACTATGTGTTGACTACTGTCACCTGAATCAGGTGACCATGAAGAAAAAGTACCCACTCCTGAGGATTGACGACCTCTTTGATCAGCTCAAGGGAGCATGATGGTTCTCGAAGATAGACCTCGGGTCAAGATATCACGAGCTTAGAGTTCGAGATGAGGATGTGAAGAAGACGACCTTCTGGTGTCGGTATGGACACTAAGAGTTCTTGGTTATGCCATTCGGCATAACCAACGCTCCAGCAGTGTTCATGAGTCTCATGAATAGGATTTTTCAGCCTTACCTCGATCTCGTTGTTGTAGTCTTCATCGACGACTTACTGATTTACTCGACTACTGAGGAGGATCACACATACCATTTTTGGGTAGTACTGGACACACTCCGAGAGCACCAGCTTTATGGTAAGCTCTCGAAGTGACAGTTCTAGATTCGAGAGGTTCACTTCTTGGGACAATTCATCTCAGAGGATGGAGTTGATGTGGATCTACCAAAGATCGAGGTAGTACTTACTTGGGAGCCACCCGAGAGTGTGAGGGAGGTGCGGAGTTTTCTGGGATTGGCTGGGTACTATCAGATATTTGTGACAGACTTTTCCAGAGTTGTAGCATGGCTTTCAGCATTAACGAAGAAGGGGTAACCCTTCGTGTGGTTAGATAAATGCCAGCAGAGGATTTAGGAGCTGAGGCAGAGGTTGACCAGTGAACCCATCTTGAGGCTACTGCAGGAGGGTGTAGGGTACGTATTCTACTACAATGCATCAGGAACCGGACTCGGGTGTGTCTTGATGCAGGAGCGAGCAATGATCGCGTATGGTTCATGGCAGTTGAGACATTACAAGCAGAACTACTCTACCCATGACATGGAGTTAGCAGCAGTGGACTTCGCCTCGAAGATGTGGCGGCACTATCTGATTGGTGAGTGTTTTACAATCTACTCTGAACAACAGAGTCTCGGGTATATCTTCATGCAGAAGGACCTGAACCTAAGACAACTACGATGGCTCGAGTTCTTCCAGGACTATGACTTTGAGATAGTCTATACTCATGGAATGGGGTACGTTGTAGGAGAAGCTCTCATCATTAGATCAGGAATTCATCTACTAGGAGAGGCGACAGAGCAGTTGGCCACGTTGCAGATATCTTTTGTGGATAAAGATAGAGCATCCTTTCTATAGTCTCTCACAGTCACTCCTACACTTCTTCAGTGATTTAGAGAGGAACGACCTGAGGATGTTGACTGTGAGACACGATGTGCTCAGATATCCTTAGGGAAGGAATTTGATGGGTTTTCTGGAGGTGGGGATCACATAATCATCTTCAGACGATGTACCATGGTACCAGTTTAACTACAGGAGGAGGTGTTGAGGGAGTTCCTCACTTCCCCTCTAGCAGTACATCCAGGAGTGGAGAAGATGTATCAGGACCTCAGGCGAAAACACTGGTGGCTAGTTATGAATAAGGCGGTAGCAGAGTTTTTCTCGTGATGCCTCACTTTTCTGCAAGTGAAGTTAGAGCATCAGGTTCCAGCAGGCTTGGTTCATCCCATACTGGTCCCAGACTGGAAATGGGATGGGATATCCATTGATTTCATGATGGGACTTCCACGTACATCTAGAGGACGTGACTCTATCTGGGTGATTGTCGATCGAATCACTATGTCATCCCACTTCCTACAGATCAGAGAGCAGGGATCAGTAGAGAGCTTGAGACGCCTCTACATACAGGATCTCATATAGCTACATGGTGTGCCATCGACGATCGTCTCTGATCGAGACGCCTATTTCACTTCCCGGCAATGGAAGGGGTTGCAGTAGGCTTTCGAGATGGACCTTTGCTTGAGCACCACCTTCCATCCTCATTTGGATGACCAGGCTGACAGGACCATTTAGACTCTCGAGGACATGCTCTGTGCAAGTGTCCTTGACTTTGGTCATTGCTGGGAGGATAACTTACCCTTGGTGTAGTTTGTGTAAAACAACATCTACCACTCTACCATCGGGATGACACCTTACGAGGCACTTTATGGCCAACCTTGAAAATCGTCTCTGTGATGGATTGACACATAGGAGTCAGTACTTGTAGGACCAGAGATGGTGCGGGCTATGACGGAGAAGGTGTATATCTTCCAGGAGTGGATGAAGTCTACACAGAGAAGGCAAAAGTCCTATGCTGATAAGAGATGGAGACCACTGGAGGTCGAGGATGGCGACCATGTCTTCTTACGAGTCTCACGTCGACAAGGTCTACAGAGATTTGTCCAGGGCGGCATGGTATCTCTACGATTCATTGGACCATTCCAGGTCCTCAGCAGAGTAGGGGAGGTGGCTTACCGCATGGCTCTTCCACCTCAGTTACACCAGGTGCACAACGTCTTCCACATATCTCAGCTTATGAGATACGTGCATGACCTGTCCCACATCATCGACTATGGGGAGCTAGACATCAATGACGGGGAAACATTCATGGAGGTTCCATTAGAGATAGAGGATCGAAATGAGTGGGTCCTACATGGACGGTCGATTCCTCTGGTGCGCATTCGCTGGCATCACGGAAACTCAGGGAGAGCACATGGGAGTGGGAGGCTCAGATGCGTGCTCAGTACCCCCATTTGTTTCCCTAGTGTTTGTTGTGGCTTTTGGGGACATAAATACCTAAGGTGGGAAGAATTTAAAGACCTAGAAATCCTGAGGGAAGTTATTTTCATAAATTCAAGGGAATTTACGATTCTGCGGTTTCTGACGGTGCCTGATTCCGAGGCCCGGTGTGCCCGGAATCAATTTCTGAAGTTTTGTTCGTGTACATTCACTAAAATTACATGCGAGATTTTATATCTTTTGATCCAGTGCTTGGAATTAAAATATGAGGGCACCATTGAATACACAACACCGGTATTCGCTTAATGAGGCTTTTACCGCAGTTGTGTTTCAACGTGTATGGACGGTATAAATTGGGGTTTCTAATTAAAATTAAAAATTAAATAAAAATGTGTGTGTAATAGATTTTAATTCGAAAGGATGTTAAAGTATCTAAGTGGAGGTTAGGGGTGGGGCCCACCAAACCCTAACCTCTCTTCGGAGGATGTAACTAGGGGTGGGGCCTCCTAGTTTAAACTCTCCATAAACCCCCCCCATTTAACTATCTTTTAATCAAGGGAGTCTCTTAAACTTCCAACTTTCCCTTTTTAATTTTTAAAACTCTCCACCTTCCACCTTCTATAATTAATGTGCCAACACCATTAATTAATTAATTGAGCTTACACAATTAATTAATTAATTTGTATTGTTATGAATTCTTTTGAATTCATTTGAAATGCATGTCAATATTAAAATGATAGGGAGGATTTTTTTTATTTTGGAATGGTGTTTATTCTCTGGAGAGATTGGGAGAACTCTTGGAAAAACAACTTGTTACAACGAAGAACACTGATCATCTCCAAAGAACACGAAGAAAATCTTCATTGACCTCCTTTCACATTAAAGAAGTAGATGTCGCCCACAAAAGAACACCACCAACGACAACGTCATTCCATCCGATGTAGATAGAATGACGTCCTTCTTCCGCGACGCCGTCTTCCGTGACTTCGACAACGTACCTTGAATCGAGGTAGGGTTTAATTTAATTTTTGATTGTACCCTCCATTGTACATAGATAAATTGGTGGAATGTTGTGCCGATTGGTATCATTTGATGAGGTGGGTTCGGGCCGCACGAACACAGCCCGACCTTCCCCTTTTTTGCTTCCATTTGATGACGTCGAAGGCGGAGCCAAAAGGGCGTGGTGTCGTCACACCGCGCCGGAGAATAACTGTGGTCAGAAGGACCACGGCGAACGGAAGAGGAACCGCAGCCGGGAGGGCCGTGGAAGATGATGATGTGCAGCCCCGTCGTGCCGCGCTGTAGTGCCGAAGGCCGCGGCCAGGCTGAGTCGCGGCCATGGAGGACCTGCGCTATCGCGCCGACCGCATGGAGGTGGAGGATGGGGCCCGTGTCCGTGGGCCGCTAGGTCGAACCAAACCAGCTGGCCTCCTACCGAACGGGCTAAAGAACCACGACACCCGAAGGCGATGTGTGCAGGCAGCGTACTCCGGGAAGAACTGGCCGGCTACAGCCGGCCGGGCAGGGAAAGGCGGCACGACTTGGCAATGCCGGGCGAACCGAACCGGCCCACAGCGTGGGCCTGGATCGCGGGTGGACCGCACCCCACCGGGCCGGGCCGACACCCCAGCTGGGTCAGACCCCCCAAGTCAGGCTGAGTGGACCCCCCAGCCGGGTTGGACCTGCCGAATCGGGTCGGGCCGACCTGCCAACCCATTGGGATTGACGGGCCGGGCCGGACTTCGCCTAAATGCGAATATCTCCAAGACCGCGTGTCCGAACGATGAACCATCTACGACACTGGGACCCTCGTGATGAGGAGGTACTTTTGAGATACTCTAAGTGAGTTTTGGAGAAATTTGGAAAACGTTTGGGTTTGGATCGAGCGTAAATCAAACCGGGCCCCTGAAACGAAAATTCCAATAACTCACAGACCGGGCATCCAATTGATGTGCCATCTGTTGTGTTGGATTCCTTTTGACGACACAGAACATCGAGATACATCAACTCATGAATTCATGATACTTGATGTATTGACACTTGAATTGAGGAGCAGACACTCCCGGAATAGAGCGTGCTGTGTACGGGAACCCTAGAGATGGCTGCGACGACTACTGTACCGGAATCTTATGTGGGTTCGACATCAATGACTACTTTACCGGAATCCCACATGGGTTCGACGACAGTGCTACTATACCAGGATCCTACTTGGGTTTGATAGTTCTGACTTCTGTTCCTGTATCATGTGTGGGTCTGACAGAGTAGCTGGTCCTCTATCCTGTGTGGGTTTGACATCTTAGCGGGTCATGTATCCTATGTGGGTCCTATAGCTTAGATGAATCAGTGACTACATCTGATCATCTCTATCACTCTACGAAATATGTATACCTGTGTTAGATTACTCATGTCTTTCAACCATTATCATCATGGTGATTGACATTACTTTCTATGTGGACTGGGTTGTGCTTGGGATTGAGAGTTGGAGCCGGACTGTGACAGGTAACATAGGTATATGTATGGGCATATACCTAAGTAGGGTTTGTTGATTCTTTATTTATTGTATCTTCTTACTGTGGTTTATCTTTTGTGGATTCTCAGAGACCTTCAGGGTTCTCGGGGTCCCCTACTCAGTATTGTTATACTCACCCCTACACGGGCTTCAACCTCACCTTGTTCTGTTCTGTGCAGACAACAGATAGTAGTGATCGAGGTTGAGGGTGACGGACGGGAGACTGGTCATAGTTGGACTATACAGGATGTACCACAGGGATGAGTTATACGAGCTCTGTACCTAACCTTCAGTTAGGATTTCTGGGTGGATGATTCAGGAGTTGTTTTCCCTTTTTACTTGTACTTGTACTTGTTGTTAAGTTGGGTTTGTATACTGGCCAACTTACATTCATCACACCTTAATTTTCTATTTTTAGTACTTTTTGCTTCTACTTCTTGTGTTCAGACTGTGTCTTTATTATAGGTTATAAGGAAATTCCTTAACTTTTTATCAGAGATTCGCCTTTGGTGCTAGTCCCCAACCCCTGGACTTTGGAAGGCGGGCTTGGGGTAGTCATGACATGGGCCCCAAGGATGGGTCGTGACAACTTCCTCGATTTCAGATTCCCATTATTAAAAAGTTGTAAGTATTTACAAAACATTCATCCCTTCTAAATTACAAAAGGGGCCTCTCTCAACCCCTTAAATACAAATCCAAAAATTATGTTTCATCCTGAAACTATAAATTTTTTAATTCCCTTATAATTTTATTCCTCTTACTTTTTCTTCTGGTCACAATATATTATAATAACACCTCCTTTTCTAATGAATTATTCAAGAAAAAAATCAAATTTCTCAACATGAGATATCATTTTTCCTTAACCACTTTCCTATCTATGTTACTTTTATGATTATAATTTTAAAATAACTATGTAATTAAATCATTATTGGTTAAATAATTAATATTATTATTCTAATATAATAATTCTTAACCAAAATTTCCTTTTTCCCTTAAGAAAAACAAATACCTAATTGGTGAGTATCTGTGGACTACTGCCCATACGAAGAAATGGGTTCACATTCCTTAGTTTCATATCATAAATAGTAAAAAACATAATATATAGTTATTATATATATATATATAATATTTTATATTCTTAAATTATAAAACATATTACTACTTTCTCCCAATCTATGAAAATGAAAACATCACCCATACATATGCGCAGACTACCGCCTTCCTAGAATGATGCATTATGATTTTCATTATCAGCTTTAATAGATGGTCTTAGGAAGGGTTTTAAAGGATAAATATGATTATTATAATATCTTCATGGTTATAATATAACAAATTAAATATCTTATTAATGATATGATCAATAAATTATCATCATTAAATAGATCATTTAAAAAAAGTATACTTAAAAGATATGTTTTATTTTTATAATTTTATTTCTTTATATCCAATAAATATTATTATAATTATAATATATATCCTTAATAAATGGTAAATAATATCATTATGCTTCTATAATAAATATATTACAACTAAAATGCCACATAATCATCCACAAATCATTCTATATTCTAGTGTGGGTCAGTTTAACCACTTACTTGAACAATGCTGTGAATTTAAATCATGGATGACTATGTGATCACAATTACTAGTAAAATATAAAAATAAATAGTAACATTATTTTTTTGTTCTTTAATGGTAACATTATTATTAAACTCATTAATTAAGAACGTACCTTTCAACATTTTCGAATCACTAAAACATGATCATTGTTGATTCCAACCTCATGGATTGAAACCAAAACTACCATGGAATGAAATTATAATTTTAAAAATAACATTTAACATATATTCAAATAAATTAGTGATATTTTGATGGTTAAAATTATGATAATAATGAATAAGGAAAATTTATCGTTAAACTATTTCAAAAATAATCATGATTACTTAAACCCGATACTAAAAATAGGTAATAACTAACTGGAATTCATATTGATAATGATTAAAAATAAATAGAATAAATGTTAAATATGTGAGAGATGTTTTGAAATAATATATTTAGATAGATATGTTTCTTAGAATTGAGATTAGAGTGAGCTGGTGGAATCGATGATAAAAGGTAAGTGTTCCTTTTTGTCTCAATTCAGATTCTTAGAGACATATCACATTTTGTGCACCATGTATTCACATATGGAATATTTACTATCCATAAATGTATTGTTATCATAATTTTTTTTAATGTTATATACTAATCCAAATAACATTACCCTCTTCAAATGGATACTTATTCAATTTATTTCTCAATAGAATTTTTTTTTGAAAACTACTTTCATTCATTGAGTTATGATCGTTATCTTGAATATAATTCATATAATTTGGGTATTATAAACAATTAATTTTATTATTGACTATTATATCATTATTACATATTAATTTAAATTTCTACCATGTAAATAATTATTGAAAATTTATTACCATATAGACTGTGTCTCTTATAATGGATATTGTTAACTCAAATCTCCTTTCTTTGAGTTATAATGTTTTATCTTGAACATTTTCATCCATAATTGGGTTCTCCTACCATTATTTTATATATTATATGGTATTTTATAATCCCCCTTTATAATGTTAATTTTTAATAAAATAAATGTTTTATTACACTTTTTACAACTTTTGGTTTTCTCTTGTAATTTGAAACCCAAAAAGTGTAGGGTTTTCAGGCATAGAAACGAATACAATGTGGTTTTTCAATAAAGGTAACATTAAATTATTAAAAATGTACCTTGCATAATCAAATATTTTATATTTATCTGAAATTTTATTATAATTTTTTTGTATTATTCAAGGATCTATAGTTATACTTTTTTAAAGAGACTTTTTTTTAATCATTCACCTCACATTTTCAAATGTTACTTTTATAAGTGACATATATGTTTGTTTTTTATGTAAATGATAAAAATGTTTTCTAAAGGATTTTCTATATTTTCACATACATTATACTTATAATATTAAGTTGGATTTACACTCATGGGATTTGCGTTACATGATTTATTCTCTAAAAATTATATATATTTATAATTTATGTGAATGAAATCGTTGGGTCCATCAATGAAATAATTGACTATATCATGTAGGATATCTTCAGAAGAATTATTTTTCATATATTTTATTATCTCTGTTAATATCCTTATGAATTTTATTTTTTAAAATAGGTATATGTTCTTATTCAACAATATGACAAGTTTCTCTATATTTATTAAGAAATTTTCATTTCTATTAGAAGAATAATCCATCATTAATCTTGTCTCGCATTTCTATCTATTGTGTAAGGGAATTATTTTTATTCCAATACATTTTCTTTATTGATACCATATTTCTAATTTTATTCATTTATATTACTCAATATACATATACATTTATCAATTCAGGGAAATAATTTTAAAACACTTTATTCATTTTTATATACAATTATTTTTGAAAGAAGCATACAAAAAATTCATTCTGTTTATTAGGGAGTGTTTACAAATTATATATGATTTTTATCCAAAAAAAGTGATTATTTGAAATGATTATTATTTATTATTAAATCATTTTCAAATATAATGATTTCATCGGAAATAAAAATGTGATGTGTGAGTCGTGAAATAATATATCCCCTTGAAGAATTTGTATGTATCGTGACACAAAATTGTTTGATTATATGGTGTATAACTAAAAAATTTATAAAGATGTATTGACTTTAGTATTGATGATAATAATATTGTATTATATATAGCCTTATTGTTAATAGTAATTTCTTGGACGAGGCCTTGATAATAAGATCATGATTTATGTCATGATGTATTTTATCACCACAAATTTAGTTCTTGTTATATATGTTATATATTTATTTTCATTTCTATCAAGGGATATATTTTACTCTTAGTTTTAATTGATTATGGAATTATTTTTTATTACCTGTTCTTAGCATAATATTTAGTCTCATCTTGTGCTCACTTGTGATCTTTTATTATTATCATATTTGTTTACCCATATTGTTTGTTTGAGATAACCCCATATAATGTTACATTTTACCTAAGTTATAAATATAAGTATTACATATGATATGTATAATATGATATATTATATCGTAAATTTTTGGTATCTTTTGAAAACTTATAATATAATATGGTGTCTATTATATAGTGGAAAAATTATTCATTAGTTAACAAAGACATAAGATTTGTTATTTATTTATTTTTCTAAATAATTTAAACCACTAACCGTAATTGAACATGGGAATACATATAAATAAATATTTTCGTTAATTCGTTGATATTCAAAGGAATAAAAAATTGGAAACAAATATAGAATATAAATTATGTGTTTATTCACACAAAACAAGGGAGAGTGAGTCTAGAAAACCACAGTAAGTATTGGATTAGGGATATGATCACTTTAGAGATTATGATTTTTTGGATAATTTATGGTTTTCTAATTTAAGTTTTATCATCTTTTAAATGGTATAAAAACCCCCTTGGGATATTATATAATTTAATAATAAGGTAATAATTTACATTGTATTTGTGTATTTGGATGGGAGAAATTTGGTGAAAATCCTTAGAATACATCAAATATTGGGTGAAATCCCGATGTTTTGGTGATTTCATGATTGCGTTGTTTTCCTATCAAATATATCCTTGTATGAATATTTGAAGTTGGACATAGTTATGTAATTGAATAATCTAGGGGTAAACACCCCAAAAAATAATGATTTAGTACCATCACAATCTTCACTCTAGTAGATGGTGAATTAGCTTATGACTGGACACCTGGCTTGACCACTCCAAGGGATATACCTTGGTTTATTATATTCTCTTTAAGAAATCATATAAAGGATTGATTTACTAGTTACATAAATGTATTGGGTTGAGTATTATGAGGAAACCCAAGAAAATAGCAACTTAGGATGAATTTAAAATGATATGGGTTGAGATATGAATGATAAAGGATCAACTGAGATTCATATAGATTCTATTAAAACAATTAATGGATAACATGATAGTGTGATAAATATGGATATATTAGGTTTAATTTTTAAAAAAAATTCTTATGATGTGATTTTTTTCTTCACTAATGCTTAACCCTTCGGATTTTATAAATGGATAAAGGAAGAAGGAACCAAGTTATAATGGGTGTGAGGGAAATTCAAATTCTATCTTAACGATTGACCCATAGAAATGGGATATGGATTGAGAAATATATATATTATGTCAAAATAAATACAAATAAATATGATTAACCACAAAAATATAGTTAAAATACTAATCAAGCTAAATATGAGAAGGAAAAAATATTATAGATGTTTAGTGGATGGAGATGACAAAGGAAATAAGATTATATTGCCTTCATTTGAAAGTTTCAGTAATACTCATGAGGAAAATTACCATAAAAGGATAGAAAGATGTTACAAGTGTGGAGATAAAGGACATTAGACTCAATGATTTAAGGTAAAGAGAGATTATACTAAAACTATTGTTTCTTAAATTGTAATGGAGTTTCAAATTACACTACTCAATGCCCCAATACATTGCAAAATGAATGAAATAGTCACAATAACCATGAGTAATAGGGAAATACTATGCCATTACTACAAATTTTGTAGATAGTGAGTTTTAACTCTATATTTTATGATGTCTTATATCGTGAATTGTTTCAGTAACTATTGTAAATTGAGTAAATAATTAAAACATATGGTGGTATGATGATTATTAAATCATTTTGATTGTTTGTGGGAAGTAATTCTTTATAGATGAATCTATTCTTCCCAGAGTATAATTTTATGTGAAATTAGTAAGTGGTTAAATAATATGGGATTATAATAACTTTTCATATAGATAAGTCTCACTCCACATCCTAAATAAACCAATGATCATCTAGTAGTTCATGGTAAATTATGAGTTCCCTATAGAGATTACTCTGATATTATGAGTCAAATTATGAGTATTCATTTTATTTAAGGTGGGGGGATTTAAAACCATATGATTTTAATATATTATTACCATTACATTAGTCAATTAGTTTTATATCTTACTTTATACAATACATCAATCTTGAAAATAGTGATATATTTAGAAAAATTATAAATATTTAAGTATGAATATTAAAACATATCCTTTAAATTTTAGATAATGAATAAATATAACAAAATTGTGATATATTTATATAAAAAATAGACACTACATCTAATATGAATCAAATTCAATTTTTATATATAAAATGAGTAATACGATCACTTTAAGAACAAAAAAAATCAAAAAATTAATTATTTTCATTTTCAATGCATTATCATCAACAGAAACATATAATTCATTGACTCAAATGTATATTGATATTAATATTTAGTTAAAATTAAGTAGTAAATGATACATAATAAGAATAATAATAGATTATGTTCTAGATTTATATTCCCAATAAAAAAAATTACATTATATTTTATAATTACCTCTAAATTTTAAATTTATAAATTTTAGAATTTTAGTTTGAAAAAATTAATTTTTATTGTATTTATCAAATTAATATCTTCTTAAGATGAATATTTTTATTTTTATAAAGAGATTTATTTTAAAGAGAATATTTCAATATTCTATTTTAATTAATTTAATGATTTAATGAATTTATTATTATGTATGTCAAAGAAATATTTGAATTTTTTTCTATATAGAATATAAATTTTATAAGTTAAATTATAAATATAAATTATTGATTTAGTCTTACAAAACTACATCCAGTATTTCAGTACGTAAGTAATATTTTCCTCATGAAATTGATTATAATAAATTATATATTTATTATTTAAAAATTATTTTTTATCAATTTTTATAATTGAATCAAATAAATTGGAAATAAATTTTGAATGTTTTAGGGACAAATTATGTAATAAGTATCATTTTTTATGTATAAATTATAAATTACTATGGTAAAAACTATCAAATGAGGTAAGAACAAATTTGGGTTAAAATGTGTTTATCCTAGTGATAAAGGATAAACAAGCATAAAAATGTGCGATAATATTTTCTTCAGTAATTCCTCAAACTAATACCTTATTCCCTGTATTATTTTTGAATTTTTTAACCACTTTCATTAAAAGTGACAACCCATTATTGAATATTTTTGGGTATTTACAAAAATTTCATCCCTTCTCACTTATTGAATGGCCTCTCACCACTTATTAAATACCACTGTAAAAATTATTTTTGTTTTTGAAAAAAATTTCCATTTTCCCTTCCCATATAATCATATTCCTCCCCCTTCATCATTTGGCCACAAAATATTTCTATAATCCCTCTATTTCCAAGAAATTCTCCAATTAAAACTCAAACGTCTCCGTTTGAGTAATCATTGTTCCGTGTCATCTTTTCATTTTTATCTTACCTTAAAAATTATAATTTTTAAATATCTATGTAATGAAATAATTATTTGTTTTATAATTAATTTTATTATTCTATTTGAATAATTATTAACCATATTTCACCTCTTCCCTATTGAAAAGCGAAAACATGATTCCTTCATATGTGTGGACTACAACCTCTACGTAGCATCATGTTCATATACATTCTCTACTTATGATGGCTAGAATTAAAGTGAATTTATTATATAATTAATATGTAAATAAATTATTTTAAATTAGTAAATGAAAAACCATATTACTCATTTCTCACATTCAATGCAAATGAATGCATCATTCATTCGTACTCACAAACTACCACCTCCATCGAATGATGCATTACCATTTTCATTATCACCTTTCCAGGTTAGTCATAAGAATGTGTTTAATTTATAAATATAATTTTTATGATATTATTAAGGTTTGGATATAAAAAATACTAACGACGTATTATTGATGTGAAAAATAAGCAATAAACTTTAAATTTATCGTTAAAAACAAGTGTAAATAAAAGAAATTTTTTTATTCAGGTTATTTATTAATTTCAAATAAATTAATTATTATTATAATATTTACATATAATACATAGAGAAACATAACAAGATCATTATTCTTATATTTTAATTACATTACAATGAAACCCTCCATAATCATCCATTAATCATGGTATGTTAATATTTTGATCAGTTTCACCACCTAATTGATAAATTTTACAAATTTATATCATGGGTTATTATTGGAATTTGATTACTAGTACAATATTATGTAAATATGTAAATAAATATATGGTTATAGTTATTTTATATTAAAATTTGTATTAAACTCATTGATTACGAATACACCTTTCATTCATTAAAATTCACGGAATGAAGACCATCACTGATTTCATCTTCATATATTGTAACCAAAACTACCATGGAATAAAATTATAACTTTATAAATACTATAGAACATCTACTATAGTAGATTTAATTATATTTTTTTGATGATGTTTTTAACAAGAATGTATATCATCACCTTTTTTATGAAACATGACTAAAAAATTCGAGATTACTTACACCCAATAATGAAAATATGTAATAAATAACATTAATTCGAAAAAATAATGATTATAAATGAGTATTTTAAATTAAAATTAAGTTATATAGTTTCTTAATAAATATTTTTAGATATATATGTTTTTTAAGGGTGGTTATAGTTCATTCGTAGAATCTTTGATAAAAGGTATTGGTTTTCATAGTCTCAATTCTAATTTTGTGATACATTAATTATACAATTTTTTCACCACGATTCCCTTGTATGATTTAATTTATTCCCATGGATATATTTTTATCAAAAAACTTATTTCATCAGTTATACTAATCCAAGTCATATTCCATTATTTATATGGATATTAATTCAATTGTTTCTCTACTAGTAGGGATTTTTTGAAACTCAACTTTAGATCATTCAATTATAATCATTCTCTTCTATTTATTTTGTATATGTTGGGTAGAAAATACACATTAGTTTTTTATTTTATATTATATGAATGTTTCATAGGTATTTATATCTCAATAATATAAATCATTGTTTAATATTTCTTACCTTATGAAGTATGTTTACCATAAAGGATATTGATAACTCAAATCTCCTTTTTTAAATTATTAAATTCTATCGTGAACATTGTTATTCTATTACTGGGTTTTCCAACAAAAATATTTTATTATATGGTATTTTAAAATCATATTTATAATATAAATTGTTAATAAAAAATTGGTTTTATTACTCATTTTACAATGATAGATTTTAATAAAGGTAATTTGAATGAATTAAAAAGGTCACTCTCATAATTAAATTTTATATCCGTAGATCCACATTTCATATAGAAATATTTATTTCATTTTCAAGGGTCCATTGTTATGTATTATTTTTAAAATTAAAATCATTCAAAATATTTCACGTTACCTTTTCAAATGTATGCTATTAAAGTGACATGTAAGTCTATATTTTACATCACTGTTAAAAATGTTTTCAAAAATATATTTTAAGTTTCCACCTCAATTTGCCTTAAAAAATTCAAAAATATTTACTAATATGGGATTTATTTGTTATTTGTATCCTTAAATAAACACATATATTTATAATTTGGATAATTCAACTAATGATATCAAATATTTTGATTCTTGATCCCATTTTTTAATATTATTCAAACCATTATTTTGCAATTATGTTCTTCATATATGTCGACATCCTTATGAAATTCATTTGATTTTTTAGGTATAGGTTCCTTTTATACCAAACAAATTATTTTTTGGGAAGGATTATGAAATTTTCATTCATATCATAATAATAATTCATGAATACTCTTATCTTTCTTATCAATCAATTGTGCATAGCCATGTTTTTTCATCCAATCATTTTACTCACTGAATTCCATATTTCGCATTTCCTTGATAGATATTACACTACTTACCAAAAAAATTATTAATTGGGTTAAATAATTTTCTAAAATTTATAACCATTTTTAAATATGGTTATAGTTGAAAAAATATTACAATTAGATTTATTTTATTGACTATGTATTTTTTTAACATTCTTATATTTGTTATCATAATAAGGATTATTATTGGTAAGGTGTATTATTTATTATTCACTCATTATAACATATGATGAGTTCATTATACGTAATCAAGTAACAAAAGGGAACTAGAATTACATAGCCCCTGGATGCATTGGTTGGTCAAATGTGACAAGAATATTTGGATATTTGGTGTATACAAGCTCAATTCTGCATGTTTTCTTGATTGAAGTGTTGATGAAAAGAATGATGAATTTTCAATGGCCTTTATGGAAAAATTGATGTATGGTCTAAGGTCTTGATGGAAATATCAATATTTCTAGAATTATCCATTCCATCACCATGTATTTCATTATTTTTATCCATGTGATCTATTTATATTCATTTTTATCCATAGATATATTATTCATTCATTTTCAATTTATTATGGTGATATTTTTTATTATAAATACCTTCTATAATATTTTTATTTATATTATTCTCACTTATAATTATTGATTATATTCAGTTAACTTTTCACTTACTAAGTGTTTGAACTCACGCATTATTATATTTCCATTTCTCTAGTATATGAAAAAAATTATTACACATGATAGACATAACAGGATAGCTTTTGTAGAGAATTTTTTTCATATGTTTAACTCTAATTATGGATCAAGTATTTTCATACATAAGTAAAAATGTCGCTTAGTTGAGAAAGACATGATATAGATTATTTTATGATTTTTCCAAATTATCGAAATCCTTAACCCTAAGGGTCTATATATGTATGTAATGAAATTTTTTTCATTAAATAATTGTTATTTTTTGGAATCTACAATTGGTATCAAAGATAGAATGTAATGCATGTGTTTTAGAAATGGATATATGTGTGTAGGATTATAATTTCACATGTATTCTATTTATTTTTAAAGTCTTCTACTGAATCTTTTATAACTATCTGCACCCCCCCTATGAAACACACATCTTCCTCACTTTTTCCTTAATTTTTTCACTATTTCATTGAATTGTACTCATCAGTTTGAAAAGAACACTCATTATCTATAATGGACAAATCTTGGATTTCCAAAACAAATACATGTATTTTTATAGTATTTATATTTTGTACTTTGGATGAATGTATATGGAATATACCATTATCCCATTGATCCTTAAGACTTTAATTCCTATCATTATAGAGGATAAATAATTATCATTTAAACACTAGAATATATTTCAGTGTCGCTTTCATCCCATAACAAGACACTTAACGGGTATTTTCTCTATTTATATGTAATAAAGCTCCATTGGATTTGTATATGTATATAAATACACATTCTTCTAATAATCCATTAGTAGTTTATTTTTTAAGAGTATTTTTTTATCCATGTTGTTGATAGTCATGTTTCTTCTCTCAAAGATTCTGTATTATTATGGAGTCCTCACTATTAAAGAATTATGATGAATTAAATGTTTTTAAAGACATACTTCCACCTAGTAATTACATAGTTTTATTCCATTATAAGTTTAAATTTTTGAAATTTTAAAACTAAGAATTTTCTTTACTAATATTTGATTTTGATTAATTAATTTTAACACATAAAATTTGTGGGAAAAAACAATAAATAATTCTATCCTATTATAGCATTAAATTAAAAATAATATAATACATTTTACATAATTTTTGATTGTGTTTTATAGTTTTAAATACATCTACTTGCACTAGCTCGAGCAATAGAGTTGATTTTTCTCTTCTACATATAGGTATTTTTATCGATATTTAGTTTTTGAAACCAACCACATATGTGAGAGTGGTCACATGGGATCTTAGTTATTTATCAAGAACCTTCATTCTTTAACAATTCCTCTAAGTATTTTTGGATCAAATTGATAAGCCACTTATTCTACAATTGATTTCTTAATCCATGAACATAAAGTACATATCTTCTCTTTCACACATTAAATATGTGTTTCCATTGGTGTTCCTTAAAAAATCGAGAAATAACTTCCTTTGATATTTCATGCCTATTTGTGACAATTCACTGCGTGTATTAATTCACATAATTGACACACAATAAGAAATTTATTACTACAACCATAAAAAAACATGATTTTTTTTCATATTTAGCCTTTTTCACCAATCATATATATACTAAAGAAAATGGTTATTATCCCCTCATAATTTTAAAATCACACCACAACATCATTGTCATGAATTTCTACTACGATAGATTTTTTTCATGTAGGATGTAAACACACTGTCCAAAATAATTTTTTTTGATATATCATTTTACCTAATGTAATTTTAATGATTTTATCCTTCTAATATTTTCCCGTCTTAATCCATGTTTTCTCATTTTTTTCCATATGTGGTGAATTATGATGTCTCTGGATACTTTATTTTTATTCCATAGGTCCCCATTGGTATATTCCGTTTTACTCTTAATGAACAGTTCACAACCGTTCTTCTAAAACATCTATAATAAAATAAATATCCCTTAAAAAAATGGAGAGTAAGATTTTTTTTTCTATTTTTATTTTTACTTCTTCATAATGTATCTTTTTGGTGATTTATTTCACATATTTGGTATATTCAATATTTAAAAAACAATAAAACTAGATTCTTGGTGTCCTCTTTGGTTCCTTTTTGAATCAATTGTATCTCTCTAAGATTCATTTTATTTATGTGACTTAATATTCTTTCAATGTATGGTTTATTGGGGTTAGCCTTACCCACTTATTGTTTTTTCCTGATCAATATCCAAATATTTTTTTTCATTTTTCATTGAAATAATTCACTTTTTTAGAAAATAACAAAAATTTTAAATGATTCTATGAAAACATTCTTGGCTTATATCAATTCTAGTTCACCTGAACATCCAATTTTTATAGATATAGTAATAATTATTTATTGATTTTTATCCATTCGTTGCTATATCATTACTTCGCCTTTATGTTATCTTATTATTTTAAGCTAATATTTAACTGAGTTATTCATTCCTTTAAAAATCAAGGAATATTCTAAAATCTTTAGTTAAAACTCGACTCCCTTCTCTGAACTGTAAAAATTTCTAGTTTTAAGTCATAAAATATATTCTTTAAATTATAACTTTTACACTTCATATTGTTTCATATATAGTTTAGATTCACATAATTATCGACATTAAATATTATTATTTTCCAATTTTTTTTATTTATTTAAGAGTTTTCTCATGTTCATCTTCAATATCAACTCTTCCCATCACTTTAACTCCTTCATCATCACTATCTTTTACTTTTGGTGTATCAATAATATCTACAAGAACTTATTCAAAAATGTATATATAATCCACAACCTCTTCTACATTTAATTACTCTAAGATTTTATTTTTTTTGGGAATGTATGTTATTTATTTTAAATAAATATCATCATAATTTTAACATAATTTTCACTTCCTTTTTGACCATCTTTATAGGAAATTAGTCTTAATAACTTTCCTGCAATTTTATAAGATAACGTGTAGTAAGGTATAAAAATATTCCACAATAAAATAAATCATTTTGATTATTAACTTTGAATCTACCTTTTATTAATTTATGGTGTTGGGAATGAAAATAAATCATTTCATCAAACTCTGTCCGATTGCATATATGATAGTAACATTGAGCCCAAATGAAACATGGTTATTTAAATATAACTATTATAACCTAGTTATTTAACTCCTAGGTAAAAATATGATAAACTAATTTATGTAATATATATAAATTTTTTAATCAATTTAGATATATTGATAAATGAATAATAAATAAGAACATGGGTTTTAAGGAAAACATTTTATTCTTCAAAAGAAAAATCATTTTCTTCAAAAAAGATTTTTTATTTTTGGTGAAAAAATATTACAATTATTTTCTAAAAACATTATAAATTCTATTTAAGAAAAAAACTCAAAATTTTTAATCTAAATTTTAAAATTATATTAAGGTGAAATTTTTACATTTTTTAAAAAATGATTGATTTTACATTGAATTGTTAAAATTATATATTTTTCAAATAAAATCATCATTTTTCATTAAATAATGTAATTTAAATTTACCGTTATATTTTGGATTTGGTATTATTGAAAAATGTGAACCAATTTATTTAATAAAATATGATTAATTTTATTTGAGTCATAAATTTTGATCGTTTTCGTATAATCTTATTTTTACTATTAAAATCATAGTTATCTATAAACTATTTTTATGTTCATAAATATTACCCATTTATAATAACTAAAATAAAAAATTTTAAGGAACTATTTAAATGAATTTTATTTATTATGAATGTATTTATATGAATTTAAATCCATGTAATGATGATTTTTAGTCATAGAGTTCATGTAATATCATCGATTTCTTGACATATACATTTTCTTGAAAACCCGATTTTCATCATGTTTTGTAGTATTAAGATTACTTTAAATTCATCTACTTATATTAATTGAATTTGATAATGTCTATTCTTATTTCTGAATCAGAATAATTATTATTATTTAATAATTTCAACTAAATTTTTGGTCAAATGTATAGTGAAATCCGTAAAATATTATTAGCTTGCTTTTTTTAAAACATGTTTACTAAGTGCTTAATCTATAAATATAATGGTTAAAATGACTTAAAAGATTTATAAAATTAAATTTTTTTATTTTTTTTACCCTAACCTTATAAAAATATAATATTATATATATTGAATCCATTTTTCAATGAATGTTACTTGAAATTATTTTATATCATTGAAAATTTACATCTGTGTTGCTCCCCCACTTATAAAAGGATACATCCTATCCTCTCCTATAAACACATAAAAATAATTTTTTATCATATAACTAAAAAATAACCTCCATAGTTCAATTAAAATAACTTATAATCCAATTTTTTATTGGAAAATCATCCTATGAAGGATTTGGGGAAAACCTGAAAAGATTTGTTGAAGAAGTTGTGTCATTCTTTTCTGAGTGTTTTTGTTTTATTTCATCTTACACCCCCTTAAAATATGATCCAAACATAATGATATAATAAAATAAGAATAAATAATATAATTATGTTATGTTATGTTATGTTATTATAATAACCTGTATCCATCTCCTCATCCATAAAATGGGAAATGAAACCATAATTCATGTGTATGGTGGACTACCACCTTGCGAGCTGATCTTATTTTTTTTCTATCATCACCTCTCAGAGATGTTTATGATGATGGAATTAGTTTATATATATGAAATTAAATACATATTTATCATTCTTGAATGTTAATTTTTCATTTATTTTCATACATTTCCATTCATTAAAAAATTATTATTTCATTCTTGTGCACCTGTGGATTACCACATCTACAAAGTGATGTGAATTATTTTTCATTACCGAATCACATATATGTTATATGAAAATGTATTAAAATAAATAATATGATATATCTAATTTATTTAAAATTATTTGAATATAAAATAACACTTATCTACTTTCCATTATGATATTTGATAAATGGAAACGCCACTCATGAGTATGTACAACCTACCATCACTATGATCGTAATGTACTTCATTTTTCTTTTCCATATTTCATGGTAGGTTTTAAAATTGTAATCAATGTATAAATATTTTAATTATTTCATTATTATTATTATGTTTACGATTAATTAATATTCTCTTATACCTATGTAAAATTACCAAACTAATTTGCAGAATTTGATCCAAATGTCATCAAAACATATAATATGTAGCCAAGTGATTATGTAATTGAATATATCATGATAATAAATAATTTATAAATAATAATAATCCTCAAAAGGGTTTTTATTAAATAAAATAATTATAATTTTATTATGGATGATAAATATAACACATGACAAGTCGGCCTTGAGGTAAGGGATCTCTCTAAACTGCCCTTTTCTTCAGGTTATAACCATTCTCCCTCTAATTATCTTTCTCTCTCTCTCTCATTAATTTAATGGAATTATTATAAATTTTATATTTATATATATTTGTATCTTACACATATACATATATTCTTATCCTATCCTTTTATGGGGTAATACATTCAATAATTTCTTTTCTCAAATACATCTCATTTATTTTTCATGGGAAATTTTTATGTTTATAACTTAAGTTTGATTTCAATTTGTGGCACACATAGGCATGTACAATTTATGATGGGAGCACCCAGATAGTTCTCAAATTAAATTTGAAAATATTTTATATCATGAGAAATTATTAACAGGATTAGGGAGTCAACCTATTCAATTATGGCACTTCTTATATAATATGATATTTTCTAGGAAGATATAATTAAATCATATTATATCTTTTTTACACATTTACTAGGTTTCTATGATTTTATAAAATAGTGTTAATTAACTTATTTGTCCATGTTATTAAACATGAGAATTTTAGTTTATGATATCATGTTATACCTTTCACTCACACATTAGGTTTCCTTATCATGTTTATTCCCTTACTAGGTTTTTTGGCTCACCCCATTATCTTATGTATTCCTTGGGTTATCTTATGTAGTATTAGGATATCAAATTGATTTTGAAGCCCATTATTGGGAATAGAATAAGGATTAAATTTTTTAGATTCCTTTTCGTATATTTTGAAGCTGTTTTTTTCATTAACACATGGTTCCAATATCATTGGGTTTTACTTATTCGATATTTATATCTAAAAATCATGTAATAATATCTGTCAAAGGCTTAGGTAATAGTAGAAATGATTACCATGGTAACTATTCATTATGATAAAAAATACAATGGGCCTTATAGAATAATTTTAATATTATAATAAAAAATATGGAATACATTATTCATGATTGAATTCCTATAAGTTGTAGAAATTAATTCTAATAATATAAGTGTATAAAATACATGAAACCCATTTTTAGAATAAAATTTTTTATTTCTATATCAAAATTTAATTTCTAGTTATTTAAGACAAGTGATCCTAAATATTTTTTCCTTCTAGGAATTTATTAGATAATTATTGAAAAAATGTTCATTTGAAATTATAACCATTACAAAACTAAATGTAGCCTCCTAACCACACTATTATGTGAAATGACACCAAAAATATATTTTAATTATAATATATTGTAACTTAGGTTTCAAAAAGGAAAAAATGTGTTTAGAAATTCAACATTATGTTTTTAGATTATTTATTGTATTCTTTAAAGATATATTTTATCAACATAAATGGTTTATAAATTTTAGTGTCGATATTAAATATTGATGATGTCAAAAACGTTTTGGAAGTTTTAAAATGGTATTCTTCATTATTCACCCAAAAGATAAGATTTTTATAAAAAATATATAATTATTCTCTGTAATAATTTTTTTTATAACAAATTCAATAATAAATTTATTCTTATCAAATTTATAATTTAAACATTTAAAATCATATTTATATTAAAATATAAAATATAAATAGATACATCTTTTATATAAAAATTACCCTTATAAACATTATGCTTTCATCAGATTATTTCAAATCAATTATGAATGCATAATAATATATTTTTTCAAAATTATAAATTCAAAATTTATTAATATTTACCACTTATTTAAATAAATTATTATTCACTTTAGTTCAGTTTTTTTATATCATGAGCTAGTCAACAAGATTTATAATTGATGTGCTTTATACACAAACCTCATGGTGTTAAATAATATCCTCTAAAAATCATTTCAATCTCAGTTTGGAAATTAATTCTCACTTCATGTTCAAATTAAATTATTTTAAATCTAAACTTTGGATAATATTTCATCAAATAAATACCATTTAAATCTATTTGGGTTTTTAGTCTTTATTCATAACTACCAAATTGATATTAAGCACTAAACCTTCAACAGTAATTTTAACTTCTTGATTTTCAATTACCATAAAATGGACTCTGAGAAAAATTTCCATGTAGGGAAAACACACCCTTTGATATATATTTTCCATTCATACCTAACTATGTTGTACCATATCCAAAAAACTCTGATACTTTGACCATTGACTTCTATAACCCATTAAAAATTATTGCTTGGTACCATGTTTTACATAGGTATTATATCAATACAACATGTTGACCTCCATAGAATGGTTCATTTTTGTTTTCCATTTTTATCACCCTTATCAAAAATCATTTACCATCTCAAAAAATATCCACATCTTGAAGGAGGCCCATTGTTGGCCTCTCTATTTTCTATAAGAATTTTTTAATCCGAAAACATCGATTTCCATAATGTGGTGCACATCTACTTTCCATTCCTGATTCCTACACATAATTAACCATGGTATATACTAAGATATGTACCAGAATCTCTATTTTTCATTTGTATAATTCAAAATTGAAATTCAACATAAAAACCAACTCTATTTAAATTCCAGTCATTTTCTCAACTACATAGAAAACACCATTGCATAGTGAATGGTTTGATGATAACTACCATCAAGAAATAGATTAAAAACATAAAATTTTTATAATTAATGATTGAATTTTCAAAAAAATACAACCTAAAAATTCATTGAGGCTATTTTGAACTCAAAAAATACCTTATTACCCAATCATTAAATAACAAATTAATTTCAACATCATTTTAACAATTTATTTAACCATTATTCACATTAATTCATTACGTTAATCCAAGTTTTTAATAATATTTAATTTTATATTTTAATCCATTAATAAAATTATTAAATGATTCATGTGGTATAGTTAATAGGTTTGCGTCATAATCTTTATTCCATAATTACGGTGATATGGGTTTTGGTATGAAGTTTTTGGGTACTTTCAATGTAATTTTTTGTACACATATTCTTATCATTATGGTAACCAATGAATCAGAGACATAGTATTAAATTAATGAAGGAGGAATGAGGGTTACATTTTGATTTCTAGAGGTTTATATTTACAACATGATTGATTATGTTACACTATAATGTGAACAATCTACATGAAGTTAGTGTGAGTTGGCCTAGTTTAATGTGGTATTATGAAGGTTTTTGTCCACACCATGATCTTTATATCTTAGGTTCAGTGAGGGGAATTTTTTATTGATGTTACCAATTGAAATATGATTTGTATCATGGATTTTCTAAATTTCACTACAATATATTTAATTGAACTACAATCATGATTTTCTGGATTATTATTATTAATATCAGCCAAACCCTCTCTCCACTAATTTTTTTTTATTTCATTCAATCTATCTATCAACCCTTAGTGGTTTTATTTTAGATTCCTTGGTAGTCTAGATGGGTCTTCAACCATTTATGAACATTTTGTGATATCTTGGTGTTTTTAGAGTAAGGATTTGGGAAACACTAGATTTCGATTTATAAGGAAGGACTCAGTATTTGTCCTTGCTCCATGGATTTGTGTTATCCCTTTGACTCTTGATGGAACCATGGGATTTATTTTTCGACTTATCTTTATTTTTACACTATTTACAAAACATTATTAATTATTATGAAAGATTATATTATCTATCTAAAACAAAACCTCATTGTTTAATTTCCCACATAGGATATCGTTTTTCTGAATATTTCCTAGAATCCATATCCCATTATCGATGTTTGATCAAGAAAACAACATTAACCATTATGATTATGGATAACGATGAATATTATTGGTATAAAAGGTGCTATATTGATGATATAAGCATAAGACTGCTGACTTTGAGAATAGTTGTGTTATACAGTAGAGTCATGTTGTGTTGTTCCTAGTCATTTTATGCTACAATATATCTCATCGAGAAATTGTTCCATAGTTTTTTATAGGGAGGATCAAGCTTCAAAACTTCATGTTATTACTTGATAACCCCACCCTTATGATATTTAATATAGAATTTATAGGATCAAAAAACTAAGTGTGAGTCATTATATGAACTTCATGTTTGATAACTACAATGGTTGATAGATATTTGGTGTGATGATGTAAATTATAGTGTGACTAAATATGGTGAGGAAGAAAAAAAATAATTTGCAGTTCTTTATTGAGATGTCAGTTCAATGGGTCATGCATAACAAAATGTCTATATTTAGTTCAAATTGAATAGGTCAAATCCCTAATAGGTAATTACATGATATGATCTAGTCGTTGGGAATTTCCACATATATAAGATTTGGGATTTTTATTAATGTATTTTTTTGGTTTTGATTTAGTTTAATTCCTTTATTTTATTCAAATACGTTTTTAATAAAGTTCATGGGAAGTATCAGGGGTGTTTCAGGTGTTTGGGGCAAGAAAGAGGTGGAAAAAGGAAATTCTGGGCATTTTGCACAGTTTTTTCTTGGTTAGTGTAAACCAAGTAGAGCATTATAGGGAACTGTTTAACCATGGGAAAAGGCTTGCACATGGTTACCACATGGTTAATATAAAAATGTTGAATTCCCAATAAATCGTGTTATGGGGTAATTTTGGGATAGTATCTCTCGCATGGTTTGTGCAGAGTTTGTAAGACTATATGGGTAAACCGTTTATACAAGTAAAGTTGAGAAATTTACAAAATTGACATTACGGGATTTTAACCCCAAATCGGTATTTCCTCGTTTCTTCCCCCTTAGAACCCTAGTTTTGAGGCAAAGCTCCCATGAGCTTCCAATGGTGATTCTACCTCATCTCTAGGTCGTTTGGAGTGTTGTAAGTTGCGAGTCAAAGATCTGGATAAGTCTTCTCTTCTCCTTGCTTATTCTTTTAGATTAGGTTTTTCATATTTATTCCTTGTCGTTCCAAAGATCTAAAACCCTCTTTACCAATGAGATCTAGGTTTAGGCATAAAGGGTTGGTTAAATTAGGATCTAAGGCTTCGATTGAGGGATAGTTCGTCAATGGATTCAATGTAGGTGGTCTTTATGTTATATACCATAATTTCATTTGAGATTTGTACATACATGGGTTTATTTATTTGTTACTCCTTGTGTTTATTTTGATACTTTGATGATTTTTGGTATAAAGAATGTATAAATGAACAATGGAAACCCTCATAGTCCACATGGGACACATAGAGGATGACTTGACCATTATAGGTCAACCCATGGGGTGATATGGTATTTTAAGGACCAGGAGATAGCTAAGTTTGTTCTAGTTTGTTGAGTGATCACTAATAGCCCTTATTGAGTATGTGATATTATTAATGGAAGTCCAAATGAGGTATTGGTTAACAATGGTTGGGTTTTGAGGCTTATGAATGTGTATAATGGGTTAATATAAAGGAATTCTTGAATATGCTTAGGGAGATAGGCTTGATAATGGGTGTTGGGCTAAATAGGCTATGTGATATAAATGGAAAATGTGTTAATAGGTTATTGAACAATATGATTTACCATGATGATTGTTATGGATTATGATTGTTGTATGTATTAGTTGTGTTTGATTGTTATATGGTTTGTGTGTGGTGAATGGATGGATAATAATGTGTACATGGCTTCAGGTGTAGGACAAAGGACTGAAGATCCTCCCATGGGTCGAGTTGGACTGGTGCTCAAACTCTATCCATAATTCACAGGTGAGGGAAGGTGATGGAGCTCTATTCCACTAACGGTTGAATTCCACTCGGACAGAGGCATCAAGGTGAGGACATTGTGAAGTTCTAATATATTATCCCCAGGGATATTGGGAATTAATTATTCCCTAATGAATATACTGAATTAAAGTAACCTTGTGTGATTGATGAGGAACAAGTAATGAAATATACATAATGAATTGGAACCTTGGTTAGTATAGCTATGTAGATATTATTGACTAGTTCTCTACAAATTATCTTCCCTTTTCTTGTTGTTTATTTATACTTGCATGAACTATCTGTTAGACTAGATATTTGTAGGCACCATTATTGGGGTCCTACTGAATTTTATTCACACCCTTCTAAGGCCATTGTGGGTACCTGAGTAGATTTCATGATAGTATGTGAGGAAAAATAAAAGGTCACGATACTAGGGATTTTATTTTGGCTTGGGAAATTCATGTATAAAGTTCCAAACAAGGTGTCCATTCCATTTTGTGGATTTGGTTATTTTCTATTATTTTGGGTTTTTTTCACTTGGCATTGTAGAATTACATGATATATTTACTATTGCTTGTGGATTGTACCCAAATTGGGTGAAGTTTGGTTATGCATTTTTTTGGATGTTTGCTATTTTTTCGCTATTTATATTGTGATATAGTGTGGATTAATTTGGTAAATTTGGTATAGTCTCCCCACATGACCTATTAGGCCCTTACTGCTAGTTGGAAAATGTTGGCATACATGGAGGCGCTCTTGAGGTCATGTGATGACCAAGATTGGGGCACCGATTTAGTGGAACTCGGGTCATGGAAGATACAATGTGGTATCAAAGGAGTTGTTTTATATTTCTTACTATATGGGGATGATAGACAAGAGATTATGATATTGTTGTCCATTGGTAATGAGGTCATTCATTGGATTAGCTTACCCAATTATAGGGGTAACCCCAAGTCACATGGGGAGGAATTTCTTTTTCATATTGTGTGTTGTTAAATTTGATGATATTTTACAATTGGGTGATGCACATGTGGTGTGATGTTACAGTTCTAGGATATTTTTCTTGTGGTCAGAATGGAATGAGGTTGTGCATTCATGAATAATTCTTGGCACCGATGTGTATATGTAACATGATTCATCATATGCACACACACATGGGATGGGTGTGTGGGACATAGAGGGTATAATGCATTCTACTTTCTTAAAATTGGTGGAAATTATGTCTAATGAATCAATAAAAAAGGTTTAAAAGTGGAGAAAAATGTTAAACAATAATTAAGGAATTATACTTGATAAAGAGAGGTATATGAAATGAATTGTTATTAGAGCATGTTTTCATGTGAGAATAGTTTGGAAATGGTGTAGAAGGTAAGTCTTAGGGTTGTGTGAGTTAGTTACCTCATATAAGCCATGAACTTGGAAGGGATGGCTGAGGGTAGTGTGTTAGGTTACATCAGACCAGTTTGGGTGGTGTATGTGAAATGGTTTGTTAGTGGATAATGAAGATCCTTCCTTTATATTTTTGAAATATTTATTGTCTGTGTTCTAAATTTCATGTTTGGAATCATATAGAAATGACTCTATGAGGATGTGCGTCATTTGGGCTATAGGAGGATATAGTTGAGAATGGTCCTAGTAGTGGAGAAAGAGCATCTAGTTGTTAAAGGTAATAGGGAAGATTATTTCTGTGAGAATCTTTCTCATTTTATGAATATGATGGAACAACAACCAGGGTGGGTTGTGTCGAGTATGTTCAAGCTGACCAGGGAATTTCAGTTGAAGAACCCTTTGAAATTCAATAGATAGTGTGGGACAGAGGAAAAAATGTTTTATATAGAGTATATCTGGACTATTCTGGATCATATGGAGACTCCTCTTGAGAATAGAGTCATGTATTCATCCTACATATTGGGAGGGTAGGGATAAATTGGTCAGATATTATGGTTTATATGGACAAGGATGAAATAATGGTGTTGAAGGATTTCCGAGAAAAGTTTCTGAAACATTACTACCATGAATCCTTGAGGCCGAAGAAGGATGTAGAGTTTATGAGTTTGACTCAGGGGGATTCTTTGGTTATCAATTATACTAGTTGTTTCACTAACCTACACTAATTTTTCCTGATGATGGCTAGAGATATGGTGAATATGGAAAAATACTTCCAGGATGGGCTTAGGCATGATATTATGTCCTAGGTGAACATATTTTTCATGAAGAGGTTTGCAGAGGTATTGAACCAGGACCTTATATAAGAATGGAACATGAAGGAAGCATAAAAAGGTGGACATGTGGTACCAAATGGGCTGAGATATGGTATAGTATATGAGGGATGGAAGTATTATTTTGGATGCTTCTAATAGGGTGAGAGTGCATAGAATTTTAAAAAATGAGGTCATATTCTCATGGTGGTGATCAGGTGTTCTGTTATCATTGTGGAAGTTTGGGGCACATGTGATTTCAGTGTCCCTGACCACCAGTCGAGTATCAATCCTATGGTAGGTTTGTAGATATACAAAGGTTTTTCAAGAACCCTTGGCAGTTGGGTATGGATGGGAGTCAATTGCATTTTTTGTATTTTAGAAGGGGATCGTTCACCCCATATTAGGCAAGTAGATGGATCTCCACTTGTTTTACCGGTAGGGGTGGTGGATTTGGAACTTCGGGATGATACCATCTGCACTAGTAGGGCAGTGTAGATCAAGGTACTCAATCTAGATCCCAGGCTAGAGGGATATTCCATCTTCATGTAGTTCAGCCTACACATGTATGTGGTGGGCCTAGACTATCTACCGTTCAAGGTACAATTTTTGTAAAGTCCACAATCTATAATGATTTTTCAAGAAACAAGTTCCACTAAATCTTTAATATCTACATTGTTTTGGGTTGTGTTGGGACTAGTTGTGGAACATGTTTGTGGGGTTATATCAATTTAGACATCATTGGGGTATGCTAGTTGAGGATATCATACCGTGTAGAGGTTGTGCTTTAGAGGTTGGTGGTTAAATTTTTATGTGGAACCTATTTTTCCTTGAGATGTATAATCTTGATCTAATCTCGGGTATGGAATGGATAGTTATTTATTAGGCCCATATCGGTTGTTACTATTATAGTTTAACATTCACTTCTCTCGATGGAGACACTTATGCCTTTCCTGGTGAGTGGGATGTACGAGCGAGCCATGGAGAGAAATTTTTTCTGATGTTAGGGGAACTCACATCCCAAGTGTCACGCTATATTTTTGGTGATGGAGAGGTGGAAAAAATGCTTTTCTTATTATGGTGGATCAGATTCAAGATGTTTCTCCTTACGATTTCTTGGAAATGCTACCCAAAAGGGATGTGGAGTTCATAATCGAGTTGCTACCAGGGACAGAACAAGTTTATTTTCCACTATATCGAATGGCACTGGGAGAACTCTAGGAGCTTAAGGTTCATCTGGAAGAGTTGGAGCGAAATGGGTTCATTCTACCAAGTATATCACTAAGGGGATCACCCGTGCTATTTTCCAAGATGGTTTATGGGTCGTCCAGGTTATGTGATGATTATAAGAAGTTAAATCAGATGACGGTTAAGAAATAATCCCCACTTTCCAAAAATGATGATCTTTTGGACCCATTGAGGGGTTCCTCAGTGTTCTAGAATATCAATTTGAGATTGAGTTACCACCAGTTTTGGGTGATCTCGTCTGACATACCATAGATAGATTTTTGAAGCATGTTTTGGTTGTATGGATTTTTAGTGATGTCATTTGGATTGACTAATATTCCAGCTCTGTTTATGGTTCTAATAACTTATATATTTAATCTTTATCTGGACCATTTTTTCGTTGTCTTTTTTGATGATGTCTTGGTGTACTCATGAACTCTTTACGATCGTGCCAAACACCATGACATCATCTTGAGTACAATAAGCAAGAATAGTCTTTATGTAAAGCTATAATTTTTTTGGTTCTGTTTTGATAAAGTTTATTTCTTATGAAACATCATTTCTAAGTCCAGTGTGTCTGTGGATCCAGAGAATGTGTAGGTTTTGGTGTCTTGATAGCATCCCAAGACTGATTCTGATGGTCATATTTTTTTTTAAAAATTTTTGGTCAATTATTACTCGAGATTCATTATGTATTTTGCTATTTTGGCAACACCACTCTTAATATTAACCAATTAGTGTGTTATGTTTGAGTGGTTGGAGGCATGCAAGACTTATTTTCATGTATTGAAGAAGCATTTGACTACCACGCCATTTTTTTTACCAGAACCAGTTAATAGGTACACATTGTTCTATGATGCAACTGGGGTTAGATTAGGGGCATTGCTGAGGAAGGATGGTCAGGTTATCGATTATGGGTCAATATAGTTGAGTACCCATGAGAGATATTTCCCTACTCATGTTCTTGATCTAGCTAATATGGTTTATTCCTTAAATTTTTGGGGTCATTACATGTTGGGAGAGAGATTCAATGTGTTTACCGATCATAAAAATCTTATGTAAATATTATATTAGTGGGATTTGAATATTAGACCTCAATAGTGGGTGGATTACGTTAAATCATTCGATTTGGAGTTGGTATACACACTATTTAAAGGGGAATAGTATTGTGGATTCTAGGATCTAGAAGACTCAGAATAATGTGTTTTAGGAATCCATCATTGAATGGAAAATGGTGGATTTGTTTACTAATATGAACCTATAGGTGTAGGATGGTAAAAGAAAAATTCCCCTTACGTCTATAGAAATTGATTATACGCTTTTGATCAAGGTCAAGGAGAGTCACCTGGAGGATCTAGAGTGTTTGGATATTAAGGAAAGTGTTAATGTTGTTGAGTCACCATCAAGTTGGATTGTTGGTGCTAATAGAGTTTTCTTTGTTCAGGGTCATCTTGTGGTATCAGTGAGTGCATGTGATGGGTTGATGTGTGAGCTCCATGCATCGTAGTGGGTAGTAAATATTGGAATGAATGACATATATCATGATCTTAGTAAGCATTATTGGTGGATGAGAATTATGAAAGAATTTTCTGGTTTTGTGTCACAATGTCTTACCTATCAACAGGTGAAGGCCAATCATCAGCATCCATGTGAGTTGTTACAGTCGTTTATCATTCCATAATAGAAGTTGAATGACATAATGATGAACTTCATGGTGGTTATTCTAAGGATGCCTCAAAAGAATGATGCAATATGGGTCATTATGGATTGGTTGACTAAAGTGGGTCATTTATTATCGATCTAGGAAACTTATCCATTTTGGTGAGTTATATATTAGAGATATCATGCAGCTACATGGTGTGCAGAGAAACATAGTTTCATATCATGATAATCATTTCACATCCCACTTCTAACAGGGTCTACAGAAGGCTCTTAGTACCCAAGAGTTTTTTAGTATGGATTATCACCCATAGGCTGATGGAAAGTTAGAGCGTACAATTCAGGTATTGGGGGACATGTTGTGATTATGTGTTCTAGATTTCTGTGGTTCATGTTAAAAGCACTTTTCACTTGTTGAGTTTTCTTACAAAAATAGTTTTTTGGATAAAATTAAAATGTAACCTTTTACAGCACTATATGGGAGGCCATGTAGATCCATGTTGTCTTGGATAGAATCTAGAAATTCTGATATATTGGGATTGAGTCTCGTAAGGGATATGATTGAGAGGGTCGATTGATTCAGAAGAAGATTTAAATAGCATAGAGTATGCATATGTCCTATGAAATTGTTCATTGTAGATCTCTCCTGTTCTGGGTGGGTGATAGTGTGTTTCTTCAAGTGTCACCAAGGATTTCTCACAATTGAATTTGGATTTAGGGAAATTTAGCACCCAGGTATGTGAGGCTGTTTGAGATTGTGGAGAGGATCGGATTAGTGGCTTACCTATTGGCTCTTCCATAATGGTATAGTGGGATGCACAATGTTTTTATTAGTTCACCAATCCAATAATGTCTACCCAATCCATCCCATGTGATTAATGTTGATGATGTTCATAATGAGCCTAATGCATCCTCTAAGAAGCATATGGCTCGTATTGTGGACCATAGTGAGAAAGTATTATGGGGAAAGGTTGTTTCTATAGTTTGAGTTTTATGGTATCATGGAAATGTTGAAGAACAAACTTGGGAGTGAGAATATGATATGTGGTCCCAGTGGCCTAATCTCTTTTCTTTAGAAACCCAATGATGCTCATGAATAACGGCTCGAGGACAAGTCGTCCTCAGGTGGGGAGGTAGTAAGATCCATGCTTTTTCATAAGGATTATTATTGTATATGTTTCAGTTTAATTCATTTATTTTTGTCAAATAAATGTTTCCCAAAGTATAAGAGGGGGATCAAGGGTGTTCCCGGGGTTCAAGGGAAAAAAGAGGAGGAAAAAGTAATTTATGGGCATGAGGCTTGATTTGTGCACAGTTAGTGTACACCGTGGGGAGAATCCCATGTAACCATGCAACCTTGGATATAGGGTTTCACATGGTTAATGCATGGATAAGATAATTGTGTAGAATCCATTGAAAATCATGCGAATGGGTGATTTTGTGATATTAGCTCTTTTACAATTTTCACACAGTTTTGAAAACCGTGCAGGTAAACCATGTATCCTAGTAATTTTGACAAATTTACAAAAATTCCATTACGAGATTTTACCCCCAACTTGGGATTTCCTAATTTCTCCCCCCATGAAACCTTAGTGATAAGACAAAGATCCATTGATCTTCCAAGGGTGATTATGCCTCATCTTAAGGTTTCATAGAGTGTTGTCAGATGTGAATCAAATATCCTAGTAATTATAATGTCCTCTTTTCATCGACTTTTCAATTAGGGTTTTAATCTTTCTTCCTTCTCATTTTGAATCTCTATAACTCTATTTTTATGTTGATATCAAGGTTGAGGCATCAAGGTTTGGTTGAATCAGGATCTTAGGCTTTGTTTAAGTGAGCATTTATCAACTGATTCAAGGTAGGTTCTCTACAAGTTATATCCCATATTTTTATATGAGATTTGTTATTTATTGGGTTTATTTAATTGTTACTCCTTATTTTTCCTTTGATCCTTTGATATTGTTTGGTATAATGAATGTATAAATGATGATGGAAACCCTCATGCTCCCCATGGGACACATATGGGATAACTTGACCATTTTATGGACAACGATGTGGTGTGCTAATACTTTATGAACCTAGAATTAGATAAGAAAGTTATAGGTTGTTGGGTGACAATGTAGATCCCCTAGTGAGTATGTTATATTTTTAATGGAATTCCAAATGAGGTATTGGTTAACTATGTTAGGGGTTTTTGGCTTAGGAATGTGTGTAATGGGTTGATATAAGGGAATTCATGAATTTTCTTTGTGACCAAGGCTTGAGAATGGGTATTGGGATAAATTGGCTTGGTGATGTAAATTGAAAATGTTTTAATGGGTTATGGGACAATATGATTTACCTTTTTGATTATTATGGAATATGGTTGTTGTGTGTTTTGGTTGTTTTTGGTTGAAATATGGTTTATGTGTGGTGAAGAGGTGGATAAGAATGTGAACATGGCATGAGGTGTGGGATAAAAAATTGAGGCTCCACCCACATGTTTAGTTGGAAGGATTCTTTAACTCCACCCACAATACAGGGGTTAGGGAAGAGGATAGAGCTCTATTCCCCTAATAGTTTCATTCCACCCGGACTAAGGATTCTATGTGAGGATATTGTGATTTTGTGATATGATATCCCTAGTGAGTTAGAGTCATTATTATTCCCTTATTAAAATTATTAATTCCATGAACCTTTTGTGATTCATGATGAATTATTAATGAAAGAGACATAATAAATTGGCACCCTAGTTAGTATTGCTAAGTGGAGATTGTTAACTAGTGGCCTATGAATTGACTTTCCTTTTCTTGTTATTTATTTATACATGAATACACTATATATTATATTGGATATTTATATACACCAGTGGTGGTGGCCTACTGAGATGTACTCACACCCTGCTCGGGCCATCGTGGGAACCCAAGTAGATTAAATTCTTGCAGGCCAGGACAAGGTAAAGGGATCTATGCTAGAGAGAAATGTCGGGAATAGGACATGAATGGATGAGGTTCCATACTTGGAGTTTGGATCATTTTTCATATTCGACTATATGTCTTAATTTTGGGTTTTTTACATCGCTTTCTAGCATGAAAATACATATTTACTATTGCTTATGGATTTTACCTAGTTTGGGAGTTGTTTTTCTGTTGATATTTTTAGTTATTCCCTATTGTATTGGATATTTATATTGTGATCTATTGTGACTTACTCTGATAAATAGTGTTGTGTATCCTCGTGTTACCTATTATACCATCATTTCTATTTAGAAACCTCCGCCGTACATAGAGGTGCGCTTGCAGTCATGTGATGACCCATCTTGGGGAACTGATTTACTGGCACCTAGATCGAGGACATTACATCATCTCTTTCACAATGGGTTATTTTTAGTAAAATAAATAGCCTATATTAATCATTTTTAATATAGATCATGTTGGTACATATCCCTTTATAAATGAAATTGAGTGGTGGGGTTATTTTGATAGGTCATATTTTATATCTCCATATGGATGAAAAATGGGATTGGGTGTGACTCATAATATAGGAACGAGGATAGGAACTCCCTTAGTAGTGTACTAATGATAGGTAAAAATTCCATCACATTATTCTTAGATTTTGAAACTCCCATATATTTCGGAGGTGTGGGTCTTCAAGTTTTGACATGTGAATAGTACTCCCTTGGTCCTAAATTTTTTTGATCCCCCTGCACATAAGTGATTGAGTTAGAAACTCCCTCATTTATTTGAGGTTATAGTCATACAACTATGGTGTCAGTTACTCTATCTTCTAGGATGTACTACTTAATTTGGAATGAGTCATACACTGGGGTTGGTTACTCCTCCCATCAACACCTACCTTAGTCAAATATCCACCACAATAGTTTCTTATATGTTATATGGGTTTTAAATCTGGATAGTTTTGAATATTGGGTTTTTTAATATGGATTTTTATTTTACAGTTGAGATATATATAGATTGTGTCTTTCTTCAGTGTCTCTAGTTATCTTCCTTATAATCATATCTAGGTTTTTCATTTCTCAATTTTAGATTTGATCGAATTTGTTTTTCTGTAAATATACTACGGTTTTTTTAAATACTACAAGGTATATATATACACATATATCCATGTGTATTTTTTCCCAATCATATATTTTCTTCAGAAAATGAATTATGTTTTTAAGTAGTCTCGGTGGAAACTAGGTTGTTAAAGTATGATACTAGTGTTACATGGAGGTATTGATTATAGATTGTGTTTTTGTTAGGATCCATTCCAGGCATACTCTTCATCTCATCCAGTTTTTTTATGTTTTATTATATTTAGGATACTAGGTATGTATTCCCCCTCCCCTTCTTATGATATTCTTTTCTATAATCCTACCTATGTGGATATTTTTCTTATATTGCGTACATATATATATATATACTCTTGTCAGTACTATGATCTATTATTTATTATTATATATTATCTGGTGGTGTGTGTTTCGGTATAAGAAAATTAGGCTAAGCCCTTCCTTGTTGTATGATATGAATACTTGGTTCTAGTCACCAACTCCTGGCATATTGGATGTCAGATTAGGGTTTCATAACCACCTAACTTCTATCCTATGATGGATCCCAATTAGTCCATTAATGATATAATGGTATCTAATTGGGTATGTCATAAATGTGAAGTTATGATTTATAATTCTTATGATATTGGTTTGGGATGTTACAGTAATGGTGTTAATGGGTCTTGGGTTTGGTTTTAAAGATAGTTAAGTCAGTTATGGTTTATCATTTAATATATCCATTCATCGAGTCATTAATAACCTTCTTATCAACATAAAAATTAAATAAAAAAGTTGTTGGAAAATATTAATGAAGCATGGATCATGTGGGATTTGATCATTGATTTACATGTCCTTATTTCATCCACAAGGATGTTTTTTAATGACAAGGATTCATATTTTCAGCTATAGGTTTCCACCATGAATGCATCATTCCATCATCTAGAGGTTGGGTCTTGATGTTACCATTCAAGTTATTAATCCTCCTATCATAGAAAAATTTAGGTATTATGCAACTATTAAGGAACCAAACCATGATATAAACCCTATAACTATTTGTAGAGTAGACCCACAACCTATTGTGTTATAAATATTCCTACCGACCATGGTTATGGCCAACATCCGTCCACTTTTGGTGAAGAAAATAGAAAAAATATGGAATGATAATGATATTCATTGGCTAAGTTCACTTTAAGAGTTTTAAAGGTAGTTTCCATTGAGGTTCCCATAAATTCCTAACCCTAATAGAGTGAATGATTTAATTTTTGGGTTTTATTGGGTGTTCTACAGTTTTCATACACCATTTGATTGTATGGTTATGCAAGAATCCATCCTTCTCCATGATGAAAAAATTCATTGGGGGACCTTGATTATCCACACCGATGAAAAGTAATGTCTTCCATGGATATGAATTGAGATCCCCTTTTATAAAGAGTTTTACATAGATATATCAATTACCATGTGAATTAATAATCTAATGAAGAAATAGTAGCAAATATTTTATATTTTATAGTAAACTCCATGCTTCACTAACTTTACATCATATTCTCTTATAATTATTCATTCTATTTTCCTTCGAGTTAAAAAAATTTAATTTTATCCACCATAAATATATTTTAGAAAGTTTTGTTCACCTATACATACCTACCTAGGTTGGGTTTTGAAGATAGAACTTATTATTGATATATTTTTAATAGATGTGAAATTGATATCTAGAGTTAGTGGAGGTTTCCCATGAGTATATTCCTCATCTAAAGATATTAATCTATAAGAGTTGGGGACATGACATTGGTGTCATACTCATACATGGCCCTATACCTAAGGATTATAAATTGAAGAGTCATTAAAAGCATAAAACTACCTAAAATATAGTCACTACTCTTCTAGTATAGGAATTGGTCACATAGATTATGAAATTTGGAACAGATGTATTGGATATATAGGTAGTCAACTATATGATAAATATTAACTACCACAACACTCAGGTGATTTATGAATGTTTTAAAGGGATATAGGTTACGAATATTAAAAAATATATTAAATGGAGGGTCATAACTAAGAAATACCCAACATTATTATAGGTATGACATGCGTATTCTATAAAATAAAACATATACTCAAATATACTTGTACAATTCATTCCTTTATTTCTAAATGATTTTTCCAATATCTATAAATCATTATGGTTCCCCTAACCCAACCTATGTTTATTGAGATGTGTTCTAGATGTGACCACACACTCACCCATATCTACGAATTATGTGGTCTTATGCTTGGTGGATAGAGTTTTCATGAGACCCCATAGTGGATTATATAAAACAATATGATATCATCCCTATAATGGACTAGATTGCCTCAGTTTTTGTGTATATAGACTACTACCATTAGACGTTGGTGTGTTTTTAGTGGTTGGACTAAGTATTTATTTTATGGTAAAGTGGCACTTCCATTCAAGAAGAGCAGGGTATCTTAGTATGACATTATAGTAAATCACCCATTATTTTGTGAGTTTGGATTTTTTTGATAGTGTATAATTTATATGATAAGTATCCTAAAAATGTAGACGAGTTTATAGATATATTTCTTTAGAATATTCTTGGATTTCTCCCTCATTGGGAGATTTACTTTTGTATTGATCTACACCCTATAATCCCTCAAATATAATCTATATATTATCTGATGGTCCAACCTAATCTTAGGGAGAAAAATGTGTAGTTATACGGCCTTATATAGAAATTTTTTATTGAACCCATTATATCCCACTAGGATGCCCCAATGTTTTTTTTCAAGAAGGTGGGTGCAAGTTTTTGAATTAGTGTTGACTATCACCAACTTAATCAAGTGATAGTAGTGTCTGTGATGATGGAAATGTTGGTTTCGAGGCGGGCACTTGATGATATGAGTGATGGTTTTTGAAATTTGAATTTTGTGGTTTTGAAAGGTGGTTATGGCGTTCATGGATCAAGAGTGTTGTTTTATTTGAATTTTGAATTTTGAATCCAGTGTTTTTTGTAAGGGATCACACTTACCCGTTAAAAGTGTCATTAGAAAATACAAAAAATTATGGATTGGTGGGTGGTTCTATAGATATTATGTGGATTTGGGGATACCTTTTAACCTAAAAACACCCTATAATTATTTTTGGGACTTAGAAATCCAATATTTCATCCTTTATTATAGTGGTTCTTGGTTTTATTCATTTATGACATCCTCATTTATTTAGTGTTTGAGGATGATCACATAAATGTTTTTAATATTTTATTGGACTTGAATCAACAAAAACATATTTTTGGTTATATATGGAAGAGGTAGTTCTACATTTAATAGATCCACTTATTATGAAATGTGAACTCATATAATTTATTATCCATAGATACATCAATTATTGGGGTATTTTTTACTTGATATTCTCCTAATAGCATATTTTTGGTACAAATCTTCCTTTGGATTAGTAGATATTAACATAGATTTATGGATAAATTCACCACTATTAAATCTCACATAAATTCCCTACAATAAAATGGGCATCCCTTCATTTGGATTGAGAAATTATAGAAATTTCTCAAGTTGTCTAATTGTATATTAGTGAGTGGTTATTTTTTATTCTATAAAAATAGATGTATCTATATAATTCATTTTTATTACTATAGAGTTGGACTTAGTTTTTTACGGATGAAAATATAGGTAATTATTTCTTATTGGTGTGTAAAAGTGAGACCTCTTAAGAAAAAATACGTGTCCCACGATTATGATGTGGTAGTGGTAGTGTTTTCCTTGAAGACTTCTACACATTACCTTCTTAGTGAGAGGTCGATATTCTATATGGACCACAATAGTCTTGACTACATCTTCATCTAGATAGATCATAATATGAGATACAAGACTTGGTTGTAGTTCTTATAGGGATATGAGTTTAATATTTTCTACACTCTAGGAATGGGTAATGTGGTGCTCATTTCCCTTTGTAAAAAATATAGATCTCAGTTAATAGAGGATGAATATGAGTAGTTGTTGGGGGTACAGTTTACTATATTGGATAAAGGAGAAGAGTTATATCTTTGATCAATTAGGGAGACCCCACTACTTTTACATATCATTAAGAATGACTAGTTTGAATACATTGATTGTGGGGTTCTGTATGATAGGATATCCTTATGCGATGAGCCATAGGGGATTTATAAAGGCGGGGGGCATTTTATCATCTTTTGGTGATGAATAATGGTACCAATAACCCTGTGTGAGGATGTGTTGAGGGAGTTACACGCATCCCCCTTAGTAGTATATCTAGGTGTAATAAAGCTGCATTAGGACCTGGGGAATTATTTTTTGTATCTACTAATAAATAGAAGTGTTATTGATTTTATATCACTGTGTATCACCACTCAATAGGTTAATGTATTTGGAAAGGTCTCAAAATGTATTACCTAACTCCTTGAATTTATTGAGTGTAAGTGATATGGTATATTGTTGGACTTCATGATAAGACTTCCATTCACAGTGAGTGTTCATGATGTCATCTGGGTTATAATCGACCGACTTACTAATTCGTCACACTTCCTCTCTATTAAAAAGCAGAGTTTAGTGAAGATTTTTGAAAAAAATTGTGCCAATTTAATTTTCAAGATTTATATAGTACCTTTTACGATCATCTCTTTCTATGATGTTTGTTTTATATCCATATTCTGTAGGATATTTCTACATACATTTTAAACATGGTTATAATTGAGTAAGGTATTCCACCAAACGAAAGATGACTAAAATGAGTGAAATCTCATATTTTTTAAGATATTTTGAGGTATTATGTGCATGTTTTCATCTAGATCTAGTGGGATCACTATCCTTTAGTATATATTTCATACAAAAATAGTTATAACTCCACTATTTACATAGAACCTTTGAAGGCCCAAAATGGGAAAACTTGTAAGTCACATGTGTGATGAATAAGATTGTATAATCATTATTGATAGGCCCAATCATAGTGTGAATGATAAAGGATATAGTTCCGTTGATGCATGGTTTGATTAGAATATCTCGGAGACTTCAAAAATCCTCCACTAACTAAAAATGCAGGACTTTGGATTTCAAAAAATTAGATCATGTATTCTTGAATTTCTCACCATGTTATGATTTGTGGAGATTTTAACATGGAATTAAGTTATCCCAAGGGTTCATCAGTGTATTCTAGATATGTCATAGGGTCTAAAAGGTTCCTTATCACCTCGTATTACCACCATTATTGGACTAGACACATGAAATATTCCTCATAATGCAACTAAGGAAGTATGTACATGATCTATTGACCATTACTGACTAGGGTGAACTGGATATTAATGATGACTTTACCTTCTTGGAATACTCTTTAGAAATCTAGGAACAATAATAGAGGACTCATTAAGGTCATAAAATACCTTTTCTGTGTATTTTAAGGATGAATAGGAACCATTGAGATATATCATGGTAATTTTAGAGTCAAATATTGGCTCTTTACCCTCACATTTTTTAGTAGGTAGTGTTTTATCAAATTAAAATACTTAAATTTGGGGTTGAGGTAATGATATTAATGTTTTCTTTTGAATCCATAAATTATTTTTTTGTTGAAGTAGATTACTGTATGGGGATTTAGTTTTGGTCATGATTTTTATTCCTTCAACTTGGTTATGTGGGTATTGGAGTAAATATTTTTGGTGATTTTGGGTTAATCTTATGAAAAAATAATATTGATGTAATGGTAGTATCTATATCATATACTTTGTCTATGATTGATCATAGAGGTGTGATGGTGGTTCCATGATTTATAGAGTTTTAAGAATTCTATATTGTCACCATATATTTTTTCTAAAAAAGTCAAGCTTCTTGAAGTTAGTGAGAGTTTTTTGAGATCCATGAAGTGTTGTGAAGCTTTTTGATTATGTGGATATTTTTTTTATCTTCGGTTGAACAAGGTCTTTTGTAGTGTGATGTTTCCTATCACACCCTAGTTTTTTGATGGATTTGTTAAATTTCACTATAATATAGAATGTTGTGAGGTGGTCAAGATAACCTATATTTTCATTATAAATATCCAATAAACCCACACTCTCCTGGATTTTATTTTTTTCATTCAATCCCTCACCTATTAGTGGTAAAAGTTTGTATATATTTATATCCTAGATGGATCTAAAACCATTGGTGATCATGTGGTGATCTCTTGGAGCATAGAGAGTTAAATTTTAAGTAACACCAATGGGAAGATTATGATATTAAACATGTTGTGTATCCTTAATCTTTTTATTTATTACATCTTTTGGATTCCTGATGGAACATTGAAAATTATTGTTTGATTTTTTCATATTTTTCACTTAAATTCAATCCTGATTGATTTCTATGGAAGATTAATTTCCCTCATTAAAATTAACCCAACTTGTTTTGTTTTCACATGTGACACAATGTTGTCAAATCCTTGCCCCAAATTACCTATTATTTATCTAGGGTCAATCGAGATGAATCCACAAGTACATAAGATGGAGGGTAATATTGATGAATTATGGAAGAAAATTTGTGATAATTATAATGATTATGATAGACTATGACTATGAAAATAGTTAGGTTAAACAATAGAGTTTTGTTGCATCATGGATAGTCATTTCCCAGTGAAACTTGTGCCCTAATGAATGTTTTCCCTTGTTTTTGATAGTGTGGATCACATAGCAACACATTTTATTATGATTTCATTACCTCAATCCTATGATTTGTAATATCAATTTTATAGGATCATTCAGTTAAGGATGTGTTTTTTCTGATCTTGGTTCCTAATAACATTATTATGTGATTAGGTTGTTATGTAACATTGTCGATTATGGAATTATAGATTATATTAAGGATGATGAAAATGGCAGTGGGTTCATTGTTATAGCGTGTGGATGATGGTTTGACCGATTTGATAGAATTGTATATATAATTCCAGAACAAGTTAAAATACTCAATAGGGAATAACCTAATATAATCCCTTCATAGGAAGTTTCTCATATCATTAACCATGGATCAGTCTCATAAATATTTATTACCTATCCCAACCATTTTTTTATTAACAAGATTTTATAACCTTCATAAGAATCAAAGATGATATATGAGATGATTTTCATAGTTTAGCATCCTTATCATCCTTGGGAAAGTGACTAGTATTAGGTATAACTATTGGAGAATATAAAGGGTTAGGACCACCCCTAATGGTATAAAAGGGATAGAGCATCCGTCCCACACTTCATTATCATGGTTCGGTACTCCACCATACTCATGGGGTGTGGGTCCTCAAAATGAAGCATTGGTTTAGTACTCCACTGGTCTTAACAAGGTAGAAGTCTCCAACACATGACAAGTTATGTAATGAACTCCTTCACAAACAGGAGGCATGTTCCCTATATACATAGAATCAGGTACTCCATTTTCTATCATGTTCTACTCAAAAATATGTGGGTCATTTATTGGGGATAGTTACTTCCTTAATCATCATTTACCATGGTGGTATGTGTTTCCCCCACTAATGTTTATGATATGTGAATTCCACCCACATATGTATCCTTTTTTGTTTTTGGTGATTCTTATTTGGTAAATATATATACTCACCCCTGCCTGGGAATTCCACCCACATATGTCATCTATTTTTAAATGACAGGTGGTTTTGTAAAGATCTTGTTAGATCTGGAATTAGTGGAGTGGGGGTTTAATTATACCTAGATGAGATTTTTATAAAAAAAATTATTTCAATAGATAGTTCATATAGGTTCTCTATATCTTCTAGTTGTTTTAGGTAGTGTATCACCCAAAAAAATATAAATGAGTAAATATTAATTCAATTGAGTATGTTGCATGAAACACCAAGCTTGTAAAGGAATATAAAGTCTCGATACGTTGTGATACACTTAATATTTTAAATAAATTAAATCTATCATATATCTTGAAATACATATAATTTTGTGTTATATTATGGTACATAAAATAACTACTTTCTTCGATAACTTACGTTACATCAAAAATGGGTTTTACCAAATTTATTTAATATCATTGTTTAAAATGTTAATTATCTCTTAGACATTAAATTGGTGGATATGATTAGGATTTAATAACTTATGAATTCATATTTTTTAATTCATTTATTACCAACTTATTATAAGTGATTAAAAAACAATTGAATATAAAAAGAAATGTTTTTTTATGAAAAAACTATTATTATGCATCAAAGGTATTTTATCCTGACAAATTTAATTAAATAATAATTATTTACTGATATTAATGAAATTTATATATTATATTTTAAATAAAACATTTTTAAATTCATCCAATATATTTTTTGGAATATTATAACAACAAATATAATTTTGTGCAAAAAAGTGGTATATTTCTAAAGGTATATTTGGTGCCTTTGAATGGCGCACATGTTTTAAAAATAAACATTTATAAATTTTATATGAAATTTTAAATTTCAGTTTTTAAAAATTATTTTCAAATTTATATTTTCGTGAATTTTTTGTAATTATTTGGTGATGTTTTATTTTTTGATGAATAGTGAAAATTACTAAATTTTAATTGAAAACTAGATTTTCATGTAAATAATTTATATTGTTAAATTTTATTTTAAATTAGATTAGAAGTATAATTAGATTAATTATACATATATTAATATATTTTAGATTATTATAATCATTTTTATAATCAATTTTTTATATAATAACTTAGAAAACTTTTGAAAAAATTTCACTTTAAAAACCTACTTTCTCATCCCATCTACGAGATTAATTTCAAAATAATTTATTCCAATTATGTGATTTTAATTTGGAAAAATTGATTTCATATTTGTAATAATAATAATTTTTAATTTTTAATATGTTTAATATTATTTTTTTACAAAATATGATTAGTGAAATAAGTTAAAATTAATTATAGATATTAAGAGAAAAATTAGTTTACTTAGTTTGTAAACTTATAATATAAGGTGTAATAATTACCTAAAACATTTAAAACCCAAATTTTATGAAAATGGTTTGAAAATTTCACCACTTTAGTCAAATCCATGGTGTTATGGAAGCCTCTTGTTTGGTAAAAAACTTTTCTATGCCAAACTTTTTTTCAAAAATGTCTAGTGTGTCCTCTCCCTCACTTATAAAAGGCATCCCACTATCCCCATTGTTCACACATCTAAAAACAAATTGGATCAGCCATAACCTTCCCAAATAAATCACCAAATTACATAAACTCCTACTAAAATCCTTATCATGTTAATAAATCTAACTTGGATATGCATTTTTGAAAACCTAAGAAGCATACCTGATGAAGAGATGATGTTTTTCTAAAAGCGTTTTCATTTTATTTCCTTCTCCACATCATTAAATAATTATTATTTTTTCGTTATATAATAATATAATTATATTAAATATACTAATATGTTATTATTTTAAATTTATAACAAAAAACACACACAATTCCATTAAATGGGATACACAATCAATATTTGTGTGAACGGAATATTATCACCTCGTAAATAGATGTTGTTTATTCTTACATTAACACCTTTCATGGGTGGGGATAATGAAGGATTTATAGTTTATATATGATATATATTATATTTAAAATTTCTTTATTCTTCTATAATTGATATATAAAACATAACTTTATGCTTTCAATTTTATGAGAATATAATAACGTCGTTCGTGTGTACGGCGGACTACCGCCTCACGAAGAGATGTGATTCTTTCACTGGTCACATGGAATGTATTAAGTATGGTTTAAGTAAATATATGTGATATATATAACATAAATATTAAATTTTAATGATAATATATATATATATATATCATTTACAATTATTTCTATCCATATGATACAAAAATAGAAACAACATTCATGCATTTGTATGGAATACTGTCTCTATGAATAGTGTATTTAATTTACTAACACATATTTTAATAGATATATTTGAATAAACATATACTGAATATATATTATATTTTAATAATTTTTTAACAAATGTATATAGATAAATCAATATATAGGTAACTGGAAAGAAAAATAGAAATCCAAAATATACTTGAACAACTGGGTAATTAACACCTAAAATAGTGATGATAATGAAATATTTTTAATAGATAATTGATAAGTCATTATAAAAGAGTCATATATGAAAATATAAATATTAAAATGGTTATGGTATAAGTTTACAAAATTCTTAAAACCATTATAATGTAGGTTAAAATACATTCAAACAAAATGAACCATAATGTATTGGATTTTGTCTCATTTTATGTTCTAATGAGTCTTATTTGTTATTATTATTTAATTCACATATATGTGGTGTATATACAAAAAAATTGACATGTAATATCATGAATAATTTATCATTCATTTAATTTTATAATTTAATTTGAATTATTTAATTCAAGGGTATTTTATTTTTAAATTTCTAAGTGATAAAAAATATTTTGAAATCTCATTTTCATGTGTGATTCCTAACTTTCTATTGAAACAATAACTTTATTATAGTTATTTCAACTTTTTCATTAAATTTCCTGATAATATCTATATATTTTTTCATAGATATGATTATTAACAAAAATTTATACCTTTTTTCACATGCGGTGTTTACTCTGAAATTTATTTGATTAACTAGGGAAATATTGATAAATGTGTATCCTTTATGCAATATGGATATTCCATAAGACATGTTTTTTAATTAAAATGAATATTTTATAAATAGAGACTGATTTGTATAAAATAAATGGTTTGGGTACCATTCAATTAAATCCCCTCGATTCATTAGTAGGTTTTACAAGACAAACTAGATACGATTTTGGCTAAGGTCCTACCCATCTATTAGATTATTGGCATGAAGCCTTGATGGTGCTAGATTAATGGAATTAAGACTTGATGTAATAGATTCTTGGTATGAAACCATGACAGTATTATATTCTTTGCATGAATCCTTGATGGTATGTTTTATATATTCATCCATATGTGTTCCATCTTTAGGAATTTAGTTTTCGATATACAATGTGATTATTCAGTTAGTTAGAATATCAATGATTTTGTTTTATGGTATTGTTTGTATTTATATGGAATTATTTGATCACCTATATTTGTTACCATATTATTATCATGTTATTAATTTAATTTAATTTTTTTATGTTATTTTACATTCCATTTTGATTATTCATAACTTTCACCATACATAACCCTTATTGAGAATTTTCAATCACCATTATTTTCTTTCCTTTAGAAATGAATCCATTAAGATTACTATAAATAATATATAGGGATATTCTAAATGGAATGAAGTTATTATAAAAAATAATTTAATTTTTGTATTCAATTGTAATGAAATACTCATGTATATATCTCATATACCAGGACTACTAAATTATTATTTTTTCCTTTGGGATTTAACTTTCCTATATATTATGTCAATGGAAATATAGAAGGCACTAGCACTATCCCTACTAGGCTTCTGTCACTACATTTGGTATCAGATAAATTTTTTTATCAACATTTATAAATAGATGTAGGAAAATAATGATTACGGAACATAACACTAATATATAACTTTATGATATGTATATGAGAGCATCCTAATGTTTTGGTATGATAGAGATTATGTGGGTCTTACTGAAAATACGTTTATATTTCCATACTACAAATGGAAGTGGTTCTAGAATAGATGTAACTATAGTTAATAACTCCAAAAGGGTTCATTATTATAGACTCAAGAAAAACATGGTACATGACATATGGACCTTATTGTGAACCTGGTTTGACTCTCATGGGGGATATGCTTTGGATAATTCACTTTTTTTATAAACCACTCTGATGTATTTGAAAAGATAATGAAAATGAATGACCATAGATAAACCCTATATCAAGGAAGAACATATGTTGAAATTAAATGGTTGATTTATTTTGATTGAATAATGAAATTGTTGAATCATTTTACCAATGGTACTTTGGATATAAGAATTATGAGACAACTAAGGTTTGTGTTTAATTTTAATGTAATATTTTTATTTATTAACATAAGAGATATGGATACAATAATGTTTTATGAGTTTAAAATTGAAAATATGTTCACTTTCATAAACACCACCTTTTTGGTTTTTGGGATGAGAATCTAACACAATTAAGGACATTTTGGGTGAAATTTAATACAGGTAAATATTTTAATTGAAAATATATTTAACAAGTAATGTGGGGATTCGACCCATGAAAGAAGGTTATTAAGTGTTTTTCACCAACCACTGGCCAACATGATGTCCTAATTAATATGACATTATTTTTATGTAAAAAAATTTATTACTGAGTATTAATGATGAAACGAAATTTTTACTTTTGAGGTTTAGATCTGATGGTATTAACCATATTATATTTTAGAAATTGCTAGAGACAAACTTAAATGATATTCACTCTACAATGTGTTAAAATTTATTTTTACTACTTTAGTAATACAAGTTAATTTTTTGGTTCCCATCTGTTAGTGTAAAGGATAAATAGAAGACTGGTAAATTAATAACCAGTGGATGAAAATTATGTATATGAAATGGAAATATTTAAAGTAATTATATTTCCTTATAATCATACGTAGTAAAATAATTACTCAATATATGGAAAATGATCTTGAAAAAAAATGTTGTCCTAATACCTTATCTTTTTTTTTGAAATGATGGTGTTTTAAATTCATCATAGATTTATTGAATTAAGGCCCTACTATTTCATATGATAATTCTATTTTTATTATCAATTACATTGATCACTCTTTAAAAATATTTATTCTTTTCCTTTATTTCTATATCTTTACTTTCCACCAATGTTTTTCTACTTTGAATCTTGGTTATAAGTTATTCTATTTTCAATTTATAATTTCATGTCTCACTTATTAAGGGGATATTTTATTAAATATTTTAGGAGCTGGGTTTTAAAAAATTGAATAGAAAAATATGAAAAAACTAAGTACTTAGATCATGTTTATATTTTAAAGATGAAATTTATTTTAGCTGTTCAGAATGTAACACCCTTAAAATTATAAAATAATAACTTCTTATTCAACTACGTATGTGAAATGAAACACCAAGAATAAAAAGGAATATAAAATCCTGATAATTTAAAATATATTTACTATTTAAAACAAATTGAATATATTATAAATCTTTCAATGAACGCGACATTGAGTCAGCTTTCATGACACACAAAAACAACTTTCATCGATAGCTTGTGTTACACTCAAGATAGAGTTTTACCGAAAACTTTTAATATCATTTTATAAATTGAAAATTATCACTTAGATGATAGATTTTGTGGTTAATAATAGTATTAAATAAATTATGAAAATATACGGTCGAATTTATTTGTTACCAATTAATTATAAGTGAATATAATAACCAATTTAATATAATGGAAATGTTTTTATAAAAAAACTATAATTATGCACCAAATATGTTTTATCCCAATAAATTAAATTAATTACTAATTAGTGCATGTTATTAATGAAATTTGAATATTATATATTCAATAAAAAAATTACATTAATACAATATACTTTGTTGGCATAATATAAGAATGAAACTAATATTACTGGTACAAAGATATATTTTTATAAAAAGATGTTTAATGGCTGTTTAATAGCACACTTTTTTTAAAAAAAATTGAAAAATTTATAAATTTTATATAAAAAATAAAATTCATTTCTGAAATAATAATTTCAAAATTTACTTATGGTGTGTTTTTTCTATTTTTCTGAGAAGTTTCATTTTTTGATGAATATTTACAAATTCTGAATTCTAATTGAAAACTGACTTTTCATCTAATTAATTTATTATAGTAAATTATATTTTAAATTTATTTTAATATAAACTAAATTAAATTATACATATATTAATACAAATTCGTTCTCTTGAATCCTTTTTATATTGAATTTAGATAAAAAAAAGTAATCTATTGGACATTTTTCACCTAAAAACTTACTTCCCCATCCCATCTATGAGATTATTTTTAAATTAACCAAAACCACTTATGTGATTAGATTTTTATAAAAATGGATTAAATATGTGGAATTAGAATAATTTAAAATTTATAATATATTCAAGTAATTTTTTGACAAAAAATATTTGTGAAATAAGATAAAATTAATTTCAGCAATTAAGAAATAAATAAGTTTATTTATTAGTTTAACATGGAATACATGGTGTAATATTGATCCAAAACCAATTAAACACCCATTTATTGACCATATTCCGACCATTACACCTTTATTATATAGTTTTTTGTGTTATTTAACCATATTTTTGTGGAAAAAACGTGGGTACACCTAACTTCTTTTCTGAAATACCAAGTGTGTCATCTCCCTCACTTATAAAATACAACACACTCTCCCTATAGTACCACCCCTAAAAACACATTGTTTCAACCAATACCTTCCTAAATCACTCTCAAAATTCCATAAAATAATCATAGAAACCTTATCTTGGGAATAAATCCAACTTGGAAATGAATTAGTGAAAACCTAAGGAGGATACTTGAAGTATATGTAATTTTTTTCAAGAGTTTTTATTTTATTTCAATATAAATATCATTCAATTATTCTATTATCTTGATTATATAATAATATAATTTTATTAAATACACTTATATGTTTTTATGTTAATTTTTCTATATAAAACATTATACACTTCTTTCAAAAGGGATACACAATCATTGTTCTTGTGTATGGAGGACTATGTCCTCGCGAACAGATGGCATTCATTCTTTTGTTACCACCTTTCATGGTTGGGAATAATGATGTATTTAATGTTTATATATGATATATATATGATATTTATAATTTATTTTTTCTTTTTTAATTATTATATTACACATACTTCACAATTTCCATTTTGTGAGAATATGATAACATCGTTCGTGTCTATGGTGGAATACCACTGTATGAAGCTATCTGATTCATTTACATGTCAGATGGAATGTATTAATAATTGTTTTAATAAAAATTTTTGATATATATAACATAAATATGATACTAGAATTATTATATATGTATCTATATAGAATTTACTTTTCATTCTTTCAATATGACTTGAAAATGGAAATATTGATCAAACGTACGTAAGGCCAACCGTCTCCATGAATAGTGTATTTCATTTCCTATCACAAAATTTTATAAATTACTCTAAATACATATATAATTAATAAATATCATTTTTAAAAAAAATTCCTTTTGGATATAATTAAATATTGATCTATGTAAGAGGAACAAAAATATCTAGTCAAAACATGTTTAAAAACAAGGAAACTAACACCTAAAATAGTGAAGATAATGAATGATTATTAACAAATGGGTTATAAGATATTATAAAAGGAGAATATTATATATTATAAATATCAATATGGTTCTTTAATAAGTTAATAAAATGATTAATACCATTATATATGAGTTTTAAAGTCATTCAACCAAAAGGATCTTTACCGTGTGGTATTTCATCTCAATTTACATTCCATTGAGGCTTATTTTTTATTATTCAAAAATTCACATTTATGTGTTATATTTACCACCACTTTGAAATGTATAATCCTAAATAATTCATTATTCATGGTATTTATGTATCATTTTTAATTATCTCATGGAAGGTTATTATATTTGAAAATTACCATGTTTTAAAATCCATTGTGAAATATCACTCTTTTTTTTATAATTGAATTTATCTTAAAACAATCACTTTATTATAATAATTTTTCAATTGTAATTAAATTTACCCTAAGTATCCATATAATTTTTCACATATATATTTATTGAATATAATTTTTACCATTTTTTACAAATGGTGTTTAATTTTAATGTTATTTGATTAACTAGGGAAATATTGATAACTTTTTATCCATTACTCAATACAGATATCTAATATGGAACATTGTTTAGGAATTTAATTGATTATTAAATATATGAGGAATTATTTGGGAATTCAATTAATAGTTTGGGGATTAATTAATTCAACCCCCTTAATGTATCGGTAGGGTTTATGAGATAAGCTAGATATGGTTTTTGTGAGGCCTTACCCATCTGTTATATTATTTACATAAAGACTTGACTGTATTAGATTTTTTCCACAAATAATTTCTGTTGTTAAATTCCTTGAATGAATCCTTGCTAGAATTATACTCTAGGAATCAATCATTTATGATATGTTTTAGATATCCATCTTTATGCATTCCACCATTATGAATTCTATTATTGATATTCCATGTGATTAATTAGTTAGTTATAATGTATGTGGTTTAGTTTAATTCTCATATGACTATTTTTATGGAGTTATTTAATCACCTATTAGTCCTTCTATATTATGCTCTTCTTATTAATTTAATGGAGTATTATTTATTTATTTATATTTTTATTTTAATTATTCCTTATTTATTCATTGCTTCCATTGTAAATAACCCTTACTGGATATTTTTTTGCTCAACCTTATTTTGTTTTCTTTCCCCTAGATTCTATGAAGTTTACTATGACTAATATGTAGGGTTATGCAATATGGAATGATGTTATATTAAAAAAATATGTTTTAATTTGTGTATTCAATTTTAATTCAAGACTCATATATGTATATAATTTACCAAGCCTATTAAACTATTTTTTCATTTTAGACACAATTTCCTTGTATCATTTACCAAGAAAATAGTAGTAGGCACCATCTCTAGGCTAACTAGGGTCAGATCACTACATGGTTTTTTAACTTTATGGGTTTCTGCATGTATTTTCCCCTATACATTATACTTTTTCTCTTATCATTCCTTTGTTTAACATTATATTTTTTCACATGAATTTATTTATATGTTCCAGTTTCTATTATAGTTTATCCTATATTATAATATCTTAATTAGTGATGTGTGTTTGTGTATAGGTGAATTTATAAAACATATCCCATGTTGTGTGATATTTTTACTCAGTGATATTCACCATTCCCATACCTATTCCATGCAGGTTTTTTATGGTACACTCATCTTACATTAGGCTTTGGAAACTTCTTAGTTGTTCTGTTCCTATCAAGGGTAACAATAATTCTATCATTGAATGATTACATTAAAAATAAATTAATTTAAAGTATCATAGATATTTATTTTCTAAAATTAGAAATAATTTTCTATATTACATGACTCTTAGAAAATAAATAAATTAGTTATCAATGGAAATTTTATATAAACTAATAGGTTAAACACCACAAGAGGTAAATAGTTCACCTACTTCATAGAATATTGACAATTAAAACAAGGTTCATAGCCAAAGATTCTCTATGAACATAAGGTAATAAATAATTTTGTAGACTAGATGAAAAAATAGTTGATTAGTGTATGAAAATGACCAAACCAGTTTACAAACACAAAAAAGGATTAGTGAATAGATCACTAATACCTAGCTAACACTGGGGGTCACAAATTGGAGTTGAGATGGAGGAAAAAATTATATTGGAATACGAGAGATAAAGGAGAGAGTTTTGGGGAATTTATTTTTCTCAAAATATAACCAAATTAACCATAGGAAGGATAAATTCTGAGTTAACCCCCAAATCCCAGGATAAAAAATTCGATTATATTCCCTTTATTTAAAAACCCCTTCTGAATCCCACCATGTATTTGTTTTACTACCACCAAGTACATGGTGTCAACCAAAGTTCTTCTTCTCATGTTCCTCCCACATCGAGTACCTAGTACCCTATATGAGTTTCTTGATAGACTTCTGTTGGTAAATTAGTGGTGGTATTTACTTTTATTGCCTCTCCCTTAACTTTAGTTCACCCCTAAACTATCATTATAATATAAAAAATAAATCCTATTCCATTAATATAAAAACAAATTCACACCTTAGCAGAAAAGTTCATTACAAACTACCCTTTGTGGGGATTTTGAACCCTAAAAATTATCATCATGAAACACCAATAAACTACTCTATCCATTGGGACGTGTATCTAGGATTCTTATTACATTTTGTCCTCATTTACAAGTCATTCTTTCCATAAAATGCACACAAGTGGAACATAATTTCCACATAAAAACATTTTAATGTGATCAATGAAATGCACCAGATTTTTGATAAAAATATATATCGAGCTCAAAATCTACATCGTAATGCTGAAGAAAATTTGGTAGGTTCAGTTCATACTTATTCAACTAAGATACAAAATAAAATCATGTAAAATTCCATACATTAGAATTACTTCATTCATATAAGATATAACACCCCATGGTTTTAAAAAAGTAAATGAAATGCATGAAACTTTGTTTTAAGTAGATATTTATGACTATCCTTTAAACATAATTTTGCTGCTTCTATGTTTTGAATTTTAGATAATGATCATCTAAAATTGTGTTCAGTATGTTATTTGGAGTCTGATGGAACCAAGTTGTTTTAATTTTTGAATAGTAACATACCCTTATCAATAGTGATATGAATAGTAAAATTCCCCAATTGAATTGAAAATTTTATTATTATTTTCTTTTCTTAATGCTTTAAGATAATGACATCTTGATTTATTTCTCATTGGGATATAAGAGCACTTATAGTTTTAAAATTGTTAATTTTAGAATAATGAATGACTTTATTAAAAAATTAAATTAATAATATTTAAAAATTTATTTTCCAAAAATGGAGTTCATTTTTGAATTCTACACATTAAGAAATGATTAGGGTAATTTTTTTTGGAATTTTCTGAAATTCTAGAATGTTATATGAATAGTAAAATACGATAAATGCTAAATACTTGATTTGATACATCATAGGGGATTCATGGATGATTAAAGAAAACCTGGTTTGAAATCACATTCTATTATAACTATTTGGTGTCACATTAATTAATACTATTCATTATCTTGTGAAAATTTTTATAATAATGATTAAAATAATGTAAAATACCTCCTCACCTCCAATATTAAAACCAACCATTTCTCCTCTTCCTCCCACACATCTCAAGCCTTGATTACAGTCTAATTTCTTCAAAATTACATCCCCAATATCCTTACCCACGTCCAAGACCTTCTGGTCTCACCCAAAGTCCAAAATGAAAGGTCTTAAGAAGGATCTCAAGGATAAGAGATGAAGAGGTAAGAAATCATCTTCATTTTCATGTGTTTTCTTTTCATTTCCTTTTATTTTATTATAGTATCTTCCCCTCCACTTAACCAAGAGGCATTAAATATCCATAAATATTTTATATTATTTATTTTCTCATGTTCATGAAAAATTCAACATCATTATTCTTCTCCTCTCCCACTTATTCATGGAATAAAAACATTGTTCGTGATGTGTCAAATTACAGACATCGTGGAAGATGTGATTTCAATTTTCATTAATTCTTTCAATTATGGTCATGAAACCATTTTTATGGTATTTCTAGATAATTATATATGTATTATATATCTTCCATTGTTCTATAATTCTTTTGTTCACATGGTTTTAATTTATAAAACAAAATGAGGGTTTTATTATCAAAAAACCACTAAAATGATCTAAATGAACATAATTTATGTTTTAAATTATGAACCATCCGCATTTAAGAATGAAAAATGAAAAATGGTATAATTGGTGGTTCTAGAAATATTTAACTACCATTTCATTCCAATTCTGGATTTCCAATCCCAAATGAGAAGAATATCCATCATGAACCAATCATGGAATCAATTTATGAACGCACTCGACACAATGTAAATAACAATATATTACTAAAACAATATGTCAAATGATTTTGTAAAATGATCATATAAGGTGTTATAAACATGAATATGTTACATTAAGATATTAATAGCACTCTTCTAGCTATTATAAAGTAGGTTTAAACACATTTAAAGTAAGAAGAACCGGAGGTAAGGGAATTCTTAACATAATTCCCAATATTTGGGTTAACCTTCTTGTTTATTCATTTAGTGGTTTTATGATTATTGGTGTGATGATTTGTTTTGTTTTTATTTAGTTTCAATATTTTTATTTATAGTGTATACACATATCCATTCCGTTCTATTAATTCTCACACCAATTATATTTTAAGGGATTTTCTTATTAATATCCTTTAAAAACTCTCTTTACTAAATTTTAAAAGGATTTTTTTATATATATTTGGCATGAGTGGTTTCCTCTGATTTTCAAGATACTTTATTATCATGATATGAATTTTGGACATCATTTATGTTGGTTTGAGACTATTATATCTCAATATATATTTGGTTTGTGCCCATAATAGCTCAATATATGACGGGTGAGCCCCATTATAGATATCCAATGCATTGGGTACTCCAGAGATGGAAGTTGACCAAAAGTTTATTCCATGTCTATGGGTGAATCTAAGAGTCACATGGTAAATATGTACCAAGGAAACTACATGATGTTTCTATGCATATGAGTTTTTATGATTCTGGGTTTTATTTCTTTTTATGTTATCCCTTGACTAAGGATTTATTTCTTTATATCCCTTACTAAGTTATATACTCATCCAATTTTTTTAAATTTTTTTTCACAAGATATAAGGATGGGTAAGAGAAATAAGGGAGTCATGATGTTTGACATGGAGTGTTTTTAAAGAAATCATGTTTTATGTTTTAATTTTTTATATTTTGAAAAAAAGTATATTGTTTTAATAGTATCCTCTTGTATGAATGTAGTATGTCATGTATGTTAGATATCCTAATTATTTAAAACTCTAATCCAAAAAAATATCTTCAATGTGTAATAATGTATGGTCTTGTGTAAAATTTAATATTAAGTAACATTTTAGTGATGAGTCCTTATAGTTGGTATCAGATGATGGTTTAGATAATATTAGGGATTGGGATGATATTAAAAGAATACCATAAATTATTTTTACTCTACGTACTTTTGAAATGTTATAGAATTTAAGGATTTCCATGTTTCTTCATCTATGTTATGTTTGTACAAAATGGTTTTTCGCAGAAGAAATAGGGAAGATGAAGTCGGAAGGCCCCAAGAGTCTTATGTATGTTTGAATCTTCAACCTGAAATGTTGGGAATCGGAACCGAGCAATTTGTGACAACAATAGCTCAGTTGAATCAAGAAATAAATGGGGGTGGTATCCATGCTAGATAGGAACATGTTCTACCATAAAGAAAAATGGTTCTTTGGAATCATTTTATGAGGCAACATCCTCCATCATTCAGTGGAACACTAGATCCAGTGATAACTGAAGGATATATTAATGCTATAGAAAATATATTTGATGTTATGGGATGTTCAGAACTTCAAAAGGTAGTACTAGACATTTGTCATTTGGAAAAAGAAGTTTATTAATGGTGGTCTCTGTTTAATAATATAAGAGGAAGATATTATCTTGAAAGTCTTGAGTGGGATGATTTTAAGAGTCTTTTTCTGGAAAAACAGTTTCCCAACACTATTCGACTCATAATGGAGAAGCAATTCGTGGAACTGACGAAGAATGATGATGATTATGTGGCAGCATATGAATCCAATTTTACAAGACTATCTAGCTATGTACCTGATTTTACTTGGGATTTTGAAAGTAAAATTATTAGATTTTACTCTGGTTTAAAACCATTTTTGTGAAGATATTTGGATTCACAAGAGTTTATAAGATCTTAGAATCTTGTTTTCTGTGATAAAAAAATTTAGATGGAGTTTTATGAAAAATATATTCATTGTGATGATAGGAATAAGAAGTGTTCAGGTTGGCATGCAATAAGGTAGACCACATCAATGAAGTCTAGAGGTTAGAAAATGAATTTCCATTCTTATGAAAAGTGTGGTAAATGGAATCCTAGTGAATATCTTTTATATTGTGGGAAATTATACCAATGTAGAAATTTTAGAAACATGCCTCATGAGTGAAAGTAAAATGATCAGAAAATTAATGAGAAGTCGATTGTGAGATTCCCTAACTGTACAGAATTGGGTCATTTTTCTAATGTTCGTCTGAAGCTAGTTACTCAAGCAGGGAATCAGTAAGATTAGAAGTATAAGGGTTTGGTAAAATCATTTGCAACCACATCAACAGTTTTTGAGCTGTAAAATGAGGTGGTATCAGGTACATTTCTTCTTTTTACAGATTTTTCAAATGTGTTGTTTGATTTAGAGTCTACACATTATTTCATTTCTGAGAAATTTTTGGAAAAATTTGGAATTAAACCTCATGAAATGAAACCAGATCACATGGTAAAAAAGCCTAGAGTAAATATTATGGAAAAAATAAATTATAAGAATATAAATATCCTCATATGTGGAAAGTGTTTACCTACAAACCATTTTGTTTTGACTCTATTAGAGTTTGATGTTATTATGGGTATGGAGTGGATTTTTTTTATCATGCTAAGATAGATTGAAGATAAAAAGATTTTTTTTTCAGAAATAATTTCAATTTCTGTACGTGAATGAACCCATACCATTAATAACACATCAGGAAGATAAGAAACTGATAATGGAAGGAAATGAATGTTATATTTCTCATGTTTTTGAAGATAAGGGAACTATCTAGTTTAATGACTTACCAATGGGAGATGAATACATGGATGTTTTTTCTATTGATTTTCCTGGTTTTATACCTAATCGAGTGGTTGAGTTTACTATTGAATTAGTTCTATATGCTAATACAATTTCTAAACCCCTTTATCTAATGTCATAAATAAAAATTTTGGAATTAAAAATAATAATCTGCAAGAGTTATTAGATAAAGGCTCTATCTGACCTAGAACATCACCATGGGGTGCTCCTATCTTGTTTGTTAAGAAAAAATATGGTTAATGAGACTTTTCATCGATTATAGAGCATAGAATAACATTACTGTTAAAAAAAGTATACATTTCCTCATATCGATGATTTGTTTGATCAGCTCTAGGGAGCGTAGTATTTTTGGATGGTTGACCTAAGGTCGAAGTATAATCAGTTGAAAGTAAAGGATAAAGACATCATCAAGACTGTGTTCTGTACTATATATGGTCATTATGAATTTTTAGTTATTCCTTTTTGGTTAACTAATGCACTTTCTATATTCATGGATCTTAGGAATAGAATATTTCACGAGTTCTTTGATATGTTTGTGGTTTATTTTATTGATGAAATTCTGGTATATTCTATAAGTAAAGTGGAGAATGAAAAACATTTAAGAGTTCTTTTGAAAACCATAAAATAAAAGACACTATATTAAAAATTCAGCAAGTGTGATTTTTGGTTGTAATAGATTCCTTTTCATGTGAAAATTGTAAATAAGGATGGAATAATATTTTATCCTACCAAAACAAAAGTGGTTGATGAATGGCCAAGAACTACAAATGTTACAGTGATTCATAGTTTTCTTGGATTAGCAAGTAATTACTAGCTATTTGTTAGAAACATTGCACGGTTATCTATCTCGCTAACTAAGTTAAGACAAAAAGGGGATAAATTTATTTGGATAGAAGAACGTGATGTTTTTTTTCAGGAACTGAATAAGAGATTGGTGAATGCTCAAGTTTTGGCCTTTCCTCCTCGAAATGGGGAGTTTTTCATCTACAGTGATGCTTCATTAATGGGACTTGGTTCTATTTTGATACAGAATGATCAGGTAATTTCATATGCTTCAAGAAAACTAAATCTAAATATGTTAAATTATCCTACACATTATTTGGAATGGGAATCTGTGGTTATTTCTTTGAAAATTTAGAGGCAAAATTTTTACAGATCCAAATGTCAAATATATACTGACCATAAAGTCTGAAGTATATATTCACTCAAAAGGAATTAAACATGAGGTAGAGAATATGGATTGAACATATGAAGGATTATGATTGCATGATCAATTATCTTCCGAGAAAATCAACCAAAGTGGTGGATTCATTGAGATGAGAACATAATGCATCATTAATCTTTTTACGTTTTGAACATGATCCATTGATTAATGATTTGATGAATTTTGGAATATAATTTTTTGGTGCAGGGAATAAATCTATTTTTTTTCGGGTTTTAGTGCATTCATTGTTATCAGATAGAATTAAGCAATTTCAGAAGGAATACCATGAGATACAGAAAAAAATAGAATTTGTTAAAATGGGTAAGTTTTCAGAATTTATCCTTGATAAAGATTTAATTTTACAATTTATAAAAAGGTTGTGTGTACCATGTGGTTCACAGTTACTGGAATATTTTTTTTGGGAAGCTCATAGTTCCCCATTTTCAGTTCATCCTGAATGTACTAAGATGTAAGGAGACCTTCGGGAGTATTACTGGTGGGATGGAATGAAAAGGGATATTGTAGAATTTACTGTGAAATTCTTGACATGCCAACATGTTAAATAAGAGCAGTAGTTACCAAAGGGGATTCTTCATCCTTTTCCAATTCAAGATAGGAAATGGGAGAATATATCCATGGACTTCATGGTGGGACTACCTAAGACTTCTTGAGGTAACAATGTGATTTGGGATATAGTTTATTGGCTAAAAAAATCAGCACATTTCCATTCTATTCAAGATAAAATGTAGTTGGATCAAATTTCTCAAATGTACCTTAAATATATAGTTAGGTTGCATGGATTTTTTTTCCATTATATGTGATTGGGATTCTAGGTTCACATAGAGATTTTGGGAGGGGATTCTGACATCGTTGGGAAAATAATTAAATTTTATTACAACTTTTCATCCTCAATTAGATAGACAGTCAGAACGATCGATTCAGTTTTTTTAGGATGTCTCTGAGATTTTTCTATGGACTAACAGGGACTTTGGGACAAACATATTTCTTTAGTTGTGTTTTCTTATAATAATATTTTAATTCCAGTATATAGATGGAACCTTTTGAGGCACTGTAATAGAAGCAGCATCGAACTCATGTTTTTTGGGATAAAGTTAGGGAACACAAGTAAATAGAACTAGAATTAGTAGAGGAAGTGGTTGATAATGTGAAGATGATCCAGAAACACATGAGAACATATTAGAGGAGGCTGAAATTTTATGTATATAACCAAATTAATGACTTCTCTTTTGAGGTAGGTGACCATTTTTTCCTTAAAATCTCTCTATGGAATAGTGTGATGACTTTTGTTATGAATAGAAGTCTAAGTCTGCAATTCATCGGTCCTATTGAAATCCTGGAAATTGTTGGAGCAATTTAATACTAATTATATCTATATCCTTGTTTATCTTCGGCATATAATGTTTTTCATGTTTCTATTTTGGGAAAGTATGTGCCAGATTAATCACATTTCCTTAGTCCAGAAGTAGTTCAGTTAGAAGAGAACATTTCTTATGAAGAGAAACCACATCAGATTCATGATTGAAGGGAACATATATTGTGGAATAATGGAATCCACCAAATAAATGTTTTGTGGAGAAACCACACGGTTGAAGAAGAGGCATGGAAATATGAAAATGATATGAGGGAAAGGTACCCCTACTTGTTTAATAAGTAAATAAAATTGCGACGACACAATTTCTAGAAGTTGGGAATAATGTAACACCCCTAGGTTAAAAAAAGTAAATGAAATGCATGAAACTTTTTTTATATAGTTATTTATAACCATCCATTAAACAAAATTTTACTAATTCTATGATTTGAATTTCAAAAAACGGTTATCAACAGTTGTGTTCAGTAAGTTATTTGGAGTTGTATGGAATGAACTTGTTTTTTTTTTGAATAGTAACATACCCTTATGAACAGTGATATGAATTGAAATATGACCCTAATGAATAGGATATTATATGATTATATTATTTACTTAAGGCATTAATATAATGACATCTTGATTAATTTTTTGATGTGATATCAAAAAAGTTATAGTTTTAAAATTGTTAATTTTTGAAGAAAGTATTATTTTATTTAAAAATTGATTTAATAATATTTTAAAAAATAATTTCAAAAAATGGAGATCATTTTTGAATTCTACACATTGAGAAATGGTTAGGGGGAATTTTTGGGAATTTTCTAAAATTCAATTATTTTTTATGAATAGTTAAATACGATAAAATACGATAAATGCTAAATACATGATTTATCGAATTATAAGTGATGCAAGGCTGATGTAAGACCACTTGGTTCAAATTCACATGCCATTATTACTATTTTGGGTCACATTAATTAATACTATTCCTAGTTTTGAGAAAAAATAATATAATATTGATTAAAATAATGTAAAATTCCTTCTCTTCTACTCCATAAATACCACCGATTTATCCCACTTACTCCCACACCTATCAAGCCTTGAGAATTTTAAAATTTCTGCCAAATTCCCTCCCCAATATCCTTCCGCACTTCCAAGACCATTTGGTCTCTCCCAAAGGTCAAAATGAAAGGCCTTAAGGAGGGTCTCAAGGATTAGAGATCAAGAGGTAAGAAATCCTCTTCCTTTTCATGTGTTTTCTGTTCCTTTCCTTCCCTATTATTATAGTGTCTTCCCCTGCTCTTATTAAAGAGGAATGAAAGCTACATAAATCTTGTATATTCTTGATGTTCTAAAGTTCATGGAAAATTCTATATCATTCTTATTCTCCTCTCCCACTGATTCATGGAATAAAAATGTTGTCCGTGATGTGTAGAATTACTGTCATCGTGGATGATATGATTTGAATTTTATCTAATTACATCTTGTATGGTTAGGAAACCAATTTTATGGTTGAACTGGGTTCTAATATATGTATTATGTATCATCCATGGTTCTTGAATTATTTTGTACACATGGTTTTTATTTATAAAACAAAATGTTGTCGTTATTATCAAAGAACCACAAAAATTGTAACAGCCAAAGCTTCCATGGTACGATTCTCTTTGAATAAAATAGTCGCATGTGTTGTACGCAACATCGAGATTTTAACACACCGCGACCAATCAATGTAGTCGTTATGAATAGTAATACCCACTTTTTGACATTTTATAAATTTTATCTCTCAAAATGGACTTCTTTTTTGGATTCGGAATATCGAAATTATCCTAGGGTAAAATTTTGGTACTTTTCAGATAACTTTTATATTTTTATGAATAGTGAAAATTACTAAATTTTATTTAAAAACAACTTTTTTAATCAAAATAAATAATAGTGATAAATTATGAATTTTAGTGGTTTTAAAGTATATTTATAATTTAATTTTACCATTTAATACAATTTTTTTCATTGGACATAATTTCACATTTAAACCGGACATAAACAAGTGTCAATATTTTGATAGTTATTATCTCTTTAAAACACGCTTTTTGTTTTAACAATGGGAATTAATTTTAAATTAATTTCTGCCACTTCTGTGTTTTGAATTTAGAAAACTGGATTCTATATTTTTAATCAGGATTTCCAAATTGTGTATATACGTAACATTTATTTTTAGACATTTTGAATAATTACTTCGGTAAATATTTTATTTACCATTGTTAAAGGGTAAATCCGGTAAATAAGGGTAAAAAATAATATTATAATAATAATAAATTACCCTAAAACATGTCCTAACCTTATTGGCAGATACATTTCTAACCATGGGAATATTTGGGTCGATTTTGGGACTCTGTGGAGCCACATGTAGGTGCTAAGGACACTATATATTAATTAAGTTAAAGTAAATACAAATATGACACAAGCATATATCTTTTAAAAAAACAATTTTTACATAGGGTTATATATGTTATATTTTCAACTATAAATATTCATTATAAATCTATAAATATTTCCTACATAATGGCGTTATTTATAATTTTTAGACAGTTTATAATTAATTTTATTTATGACACAATAATGATGCAGTATTTTCCTTATTAATGAAAGAATCAAATAATTGGTATTATAAATGTTAAAATAAATATAATTTGAAAGTTTTGATGCCATCCACTAATTTTATTGGTTAATATGACATGTTAGGATTGATTAAATGAATTTTTTTTGAATAAATAAGTTTTTTAAGACTTTAACAAAAATCAATTATTAAATATTGTCAAAATTAACATAAATGAGTTTTTAAAACAAGTATTATATTATTAATTGATATTATATTCTTAAAAATCTAAGGTTCTATCAAAGTACCTATATCATGATATTTTTATCATTAATGGACCACCTGGGGGTCTCTCGGATATATATAGTATGTTTATTAACTATATAATATAAAAATACAAAGTGACATGGTAAATGTCAAACTAATTAACTAAGACATAAAACTAAAAGATAAGGTTAATATAATGACCCAAACCAGTATAAAATATATTGGTTGAAATAATTTCGACCCATACCCACCTTATACTTTGAATAATAGACTTTGGATCCCTTATAAACCGAATATGAATTTATTATAAATTAATACTTTAAGTTTTTCCTAAAGAGCCCCTCCTCCCCCTTATAAAAGGACACCACTTCTAACCAATTCTTCATACCTTCAAATCCTTTTGGCTCGGGAAACCTCAGCCCAAATACCCTATAAACTATTCTCACTTCATCATAGAGGCCTTCCTTTAGTCATAAATCCAACCTAAATATCCCTTTTGATCAAATCAAAAGGAAGAACCCGGAGAAGAGGTAATGTTTTCACCACCCTTTTTCAAGTTCCTTTCTTCTTCAACTTCTTATTACTTTGTTATTTACTTTATAAAATAAAAACTATAGTATCTTCTATAAAAGGTGATGTTATTATAAATATGGTACAACCATATTCAGCATTCTATCCATCCTTTGAATGACATGTCACCGTACGTACGTACGTACGACTTACCGTCTCCACGTCGTGGTGTAATTGTTATTCAAAAAATTATTATTTTGGATGGGTATGATAATGATGTGTAATTGATGTAAATAATAAATATAACATGATAATGATTCTTTATATATGATATATCATCCAATTATATATTTTATTTTAATATCAACAGAATGATATTGTCGGTCGTGCGTACGTACGGACTACCGTCTCCACAAAAGCGATGAGATTCATTCCCCATCGTATCCATGCAATTATAATTCTCATTTTATGATTAAAAATAAGGTTTAAGGACTTGATATCGTTCTGTATATGAATAATATACAACCCATCAATAACAAACACGGTTTATGTAACCAAATATATAAAAGAAAACTAGTAAGTTAACACCCGAAATGTCGATAATACTAAAAAAGAAATGTTAAATGAACATATATGATATCATATTAATGTATATGATTCATGTATAAAATAATAACAATTATTTCACCATTATACAGGAGTTTGACCTACCATCATCCAAGTAAAATTACAAGTTAAGGGTTTATTTCACAATCTCTTCATTATCCGAGGTTGTTCATACGGAATTATCTACTGGGACCTCTTTATCATCTACATCCATGTTTCTTAAAAATGTATTTCAAAACATTATTAATATTTTATAAACTATAGGTTAAATTCATTTATACCCTTGTTGAATTTTTATAAGATGTTTATAAAGGAATCTTTCTATCATTTTCCAAACAATTTCTTTTTTATCCTTTTAGACAAAATTAAGGTAAGAATGTCTTTTTTAACTTATACGGCAAGTGTGGCTATTTTTTACCGTTATAAACTCGTTAAAGCATCCCTTACAATCTTATAATAATATTTTCCAAGTAAAGGTTTTATTTTATAATTGTGTGACTCTTAAATTATTTCAAAATAGAAAGATATATTTCTATAAAAATGGTTATTATTTCAACTATGTCAACATCCTTTGATGGATTTTATGTTTATTTGGAGTAGATTTTTTATGATAAAAAACATCCAAATTTTATTGATGCTTTTGTGATTTGTTTGACTGTGGATGTGCTATTTTTATACCATTCATGATTTATGGTTAAAGTATTGACATTTCATATGCTAGTATTAATACAAATGTTTATGATATGTTTAAATCTTTTCATATGAGAAATGTATTGGACTTAGTAAGTGACGGGTGGAGCCTGCTATAGCTCCTCGATGCATCGGTAGGTCTCATGAGACAACTAGACGTGGAATTGGATGAGGGCCTTTCCCAATTTAATTTATGGTTTTGGCCAAGGCATTAATCATTTTTAGACGTCTTGGATGAGGCCTTGACAAAATGTTTCAGAATGTTTGGCATTATACATCCCCTCATTATGGAAATAATATTGATGGTTCATGTGGTCATTTGAATAGTAGAATACCCATAATGAAGTTTTATTATGGCATTATTTACATAGCTCATATTCGTTCCATAAAAGTATTCATGTTTATTATTGGTAAAGGCATGTGGTTTCAATTATTTACCAAGCTTAATATTTATGTCTTTTTCCATTGTATTACTTACCCTTATTGATAATTTGAGCTCACCCCTTTTATTATGTTTCATTTTCCCAAGATATAAATAAGTTAGTTATGAGTGACATGTAGGAATAATATATGAGGCTCAGATGTTTCTAATGAAATATATTTGTGTTTTATTTCTCTTAAAGCTATAAAGTTGAACTTATGTATGAATCTTGTTTCCAATAGTACTAAACTAATCAGTCTTTTGAGACATGATTTCCTTATGATCATGCCAATGTTATGTAATAATTCACTTACTCTGGGTAACTAGGGTTGGGGCATTACAGTTGGTATCATAGGAATTTTAGTACAAACCTTTGAAACTAGCTTTAGATAAACTCTGATTAGAGCACATAGCCCTAAGATAGACTTTGAGGATTAGTATAGAGGAACTTACTAGAATTTTGGTATTGTAGAGATTTTGTGAGTTTTCCAAGAAATACATCCCTGTCTATAAACGAATAGTTCGAGGCGGCTCGGGCACAGATGTACCTAGGGGTAAAACCCGAAAACCCCACTATGAGCTAGACTTGAATGGGAACCTCTGAACGAAAACGGGCCTTGCTGCACTCTTGGTTATGACACTCTCGAGGGATATGCTTAGGATAATTCATGTTTTCATTATAAACCATTATGAAGGGTTTATGAGTATATAAGTCCTCAAAGAAAACATTTTTTTATGATTATGGATTATATCCATAAATAGTTCAATTTATGTTAAGTGTTTTACAAGTATGGAATTATGTATTTTGATTTATAAACTGACCTAGTTTATGCAATTGTTTAGAAATGGCGCCAAGTATAAGGAATGAAAACCATATCAATGCACACACTCCATGTAGGGATTTACCTCCTGTTAAAGATAATTATAGTAAAGCTGGTGATGCAACTAGTGATGATCAACAAATCACCATACTTAGACAACTCACTCAGGTTATGAATAATAACCTTACCCGTATGGAGTACCCAGATCTGCAGCGTGGAGGATCAATGTTAGATCGCTTCATGGGGAAAAAACCACCGATGTTCAATGGGAGTACAAATCCATTAGTGGCTGAGCAATGGATAAATTCCTTAGAGAAAATATTCCATTTTTTGGGGAGTAGTGAAAGGGAAAAAGTTATCATGGCAGTTTACTGCCACACTGAAGATGCTGATCAATGGTGGTCATTGATTCAAAACACAAAGGAATACGATAAATTATCAAATATGGAATGGAGGGAGTTCAAATAGATTTTCATAGAAAAATACTTTCCTCCTAACCATCGAGCGGATTTGGAAAGAAAATTTCTCAGTCTGAGGCAAAAGGAGGATGAGAATGTCGCTAAGTATGAGGCTAACTTTACATGGTTAGCGAGGCATGCTGCAGATTATATACGCATCCCAAGAAGTTGGATTGGTCATTTCTTTGATGGGTTAAACCCATTTCTCCATCAAGCATTAGTAACACAATCCTTCTCATTATATGAAGATATTGTCTCATGTGCAATCATGATAGAAAAGGAATTCCTTTAGTCTTATGAGTTTAAATCAAAGCAAGAGAAGAAGAGATATGATGAACACTCTGGGAAATGAAATAAGGAATCAGGGATGAAGCGAAGAATTGAATTTCCACCCTCTGATAATTGTAGAAGGAAGAACCCTGGTGCCTATCTAAAAGGAAAATGAGTTTTCTAAAAATGTGGACAGAAAGGTCATCTAGCTAGTGATTGTAAAGGAAAGAAAGTTGCTACCAATGTTCAATGATAAAATTTTAGAGTGATGGGAAATTATGCAAACAAATTTTTTAAGCGTCTGGGAAACTTACCTCAGAAAAGACCAAGAGATCAAGGCCAAGATTATGCAATCACTACTGCTGAGGTTGAAGCCCTGAAAGACGTAGTGGAAGGTAATTTAATGGCTTCATCAAGTTTAGAAAATGCTTTATTTGATTCTGGATCATCACATTGTTCCATATCTTCCCAGTTTTCTATGAAAATTATATTTTTTCAATTAGATTTAACAAGGGAGATTTTAGTCAAAACTCCTAAGGGAAGTATCATTGCAACAATGTTTTGTTAATCAGTCCCCATTAGAGCATATAAATGTTCTTTATCTACTGATCTCATCGTCATACCCATGACTGAATTTGAAATAATCCTTGGTATGGATTGGATTTTGGACCATGATGGAAAAATTTATTGTAAGAAGAAGGAGGTTATGATTTTTTATGATGATGATAAAGAACACCTTATCTTTAGAGCAGAATCGTCACCACATGATTCTTATCTAGATCCACCCCCAGTAGCTCAACTAAATTAAATTATTGGGGAGGAAGAAAATGAAATAACTATGGGTGAGGAATGTAATGTTCAAATAGTGGATGTACCTATTGTGAGAGAATATGTTGATGTGTTTCTGGAAGATTTACCAGGATATCTTCCAAAACAAGAAATTGATTTTTCCATTGATTTAATTCCTGGTTCAAGGCCCATATAAAAAAACCCTTATAGAATGGCCACTGTGGAATTAGTTGAACTATAGAAAAAACTGGAGGAACTGAGTAATAAGGTATTTATTCGCCCTAGTTTTTCTCCATGGGGATCCTATGTCCTTTTTGTTAAGAATAAAGATAAATCTATGAGGTTGTGCATTGACTACAGGGAGATCAATGCTATAACAATAAAGAACAAGTATCCCCTACCTCGCATTGATGATTTATTTGACCAACTGCATGGAGCTCAATACTTTTCAAAGATTGACCTTAGATCTAGATACCATCAGTTGTGTGTGAAGAATTAAGACATTCTGAAGACATCATTTCGAACCAAGTACGAGAATTACATGTTTACAATAATGCATTTTGGGCTGACTAATGAACCCTCTATTTTCATGGATCTAATGAACAGAGTTTTTAAGGAATATCTTGATGACTTTGTAGTGGTATTTATTGATGATATCTTGGTATACTCAAAAAGCTACAAAGATCATGAAAATCACTTGGGCATTATATTGAAGACTATGAGAAGACATGAATTATATGGGAATTTTAGCAAGTGTGAAATCTGGATTCAGTAGATTTCCTTTCATGGATATATTTTCTCTAAGGATGGAATCTATGTTCATCCTTTTAAGACAAGATCAATCCATGAATGGCCAGCACCAATGAGTATAACCGAGGTACGTAGTTTTATTGCTTTAGAAGGTTATTATTGACGTTTCATCCATAATTTTTCCCGATTGGCTAACCCATTAACGAAGCTCACACGTAAAGGGGTTAAATTTGTTTGGAAAAAAGAGTGTGAATAATGTTTCGAAGAAATGAAGAGAAGATTTGTCAATGATCCTTTATGGACTCTACCATCAGGGAATGACGAGTTTGTTATTTATAGTGATGCATCGAAGAAAGGACCTGGTTATGTCCTTATGCAGAATGATAGAGTTATAGGCTATACATCACGACATCTGAAAATTCATGAGAAAAACTATCCTACTTATTATCTTGAGTTAGCTGCTATAATATTTTCTTTGAAGATTTGGAGACACTATCTATATGGTGAAAAATGTGAGATTTATACTGATCACAAGAGTTTGAAGTATATTTTCTCACAGAAAGAACTCAACATGAGGCAAAGGAGATGGCTTGAACTACTCAAGGATTATGATTCCACGATACACTACCACCAGGGGAAGGAAAATAATGTGGAAGATGCTTTGAGTAGAAAGGATCATGGAGTTTTGAACAATATGAGAGTTAAAAAGGATCCTATATACATGGATCTAGTAAATATGGATATGGGAATCACCATGGAAGGTGAAACATCAATTCTTTTTCAAATGGTTTCCAAACCATCTTTACTAGAAAGGATAAATAGTTCTCATACCAATGATGAAGAGTTCCAAAAGAAGATTAAAGTTTTGAATGATGAGAGATTGAGTGACTTTGTGTATGAAGATGGAATTTTGAAATTTGGGAGGAGACTTTGTGTTCCCGATATACCTGATCTAAAAAGGGAATTGTTGGATGATGCTCATAGTTCCAATTTCTCTATACACCCTGGGAGCACCAAAATGTATAGTGATTTGAGGGAACATTTTTTTGTGAGACAACATGAAAAGGGAGATTGCTGATTTTGTGTCAAGATATATGGTTTGTCCACAAGTTAAAGCTGTAAGGCAACATCCTGGTGGAGTATTGCAACCTCTACCCATACCTGAGTTGAAATGGGATAATATAACGATGGAATTTGTCATGGGAGTACCAAAGAATCCTAGAAGGAACGATGAAATATGGGTCATTGTTGATCTTCTTACCAAGTCAGTGCATTTTCATTCCATAAGGGAAGATTTACCACTTGAACGTCTAGAAATACTAGATATTAATGAATTTGTGAGACTTCATAGAGTACCCCTATCGATTGTTTCTAATCGTGATCCTAATTTACTTCAAGATTCTAAGAAAGTCTTCAGAAATCCTTGTATACTAAACTTCATTTGACCACTTCCTACCACCCACAAATAGTTGGACAATCAGAACAGACTATTCAATCCTTAGAAGACATGTTGAGATCATTCTCACATTACATTCAAGGTATATGGGATCATTATTTACCTCTGGTGGAATTTTCCTATAACAGTAGCTTCTATTCAAGTATTCAGATGGCACCATATGAAGCGTTATATGGAAGGACATGTCGCACGCCAACCTGTTGGGATGACGTTGGTGAAAGAAAACCTATAGGCCCCAAAATGGTGGAGGAAACGATGGAAAAGGTAAAGGTAATACAAAACCACATCACAGTAACTCAAAGTCTACAGAAGAGCTATTCAAATAATCGAGGGAAGGATTTGGAATTTCAGGTAGGAGATCATGTTTTCTTAAAGGTATCTCTATGAAAGAGAGTTATACGTTTTAGAAAAAAGGGAAAATTGAGTCCCAGGTACATCAGACCTTTCGAAATTCTAGAACGAATTGGGGTTGTAGCTTACTATTTGGAAATGCCGCCAAATCTCTCCAAACTTCACGATGTGTTCCACATATCACTGTTGAGAAAATAAATGCCTGACCCAACACATGTACTTACATACGAGGAAATAGAACTGGAACCTGGTCTATCTTATTGCGAAGAGCCCGTCAGGATTCTTGATACGAGAGAACAAGTGCTAAGAAACCAGAAGACTCGTCTGGTAAATGTTCTATGGAGGAACCATAAGATGGAAGAGGCAACGTGGGAACCCAAGTAACATAGGATGAAGAACCACCCGAGTCTTTTTATACAGTAATTTTCTAGAAATTTCAAGTACGAAATTATTTGAGGTAGAGGAGAATGTAATACCCCAAACTTCCACGGTACGATTCTCTTTGAATAATACATTAGCATGTGTTGTACGCAACATCGAGATTATATCACACTTCGACCAATCAATGTAGCCATTATGAATAGTAATACCCACTTTTTGAAATTTTATAAATTTTATCTCTCAAAATGGACTTCAGTTTTGCATTCGAAATATCGAAATTAGCCTAGGGTAATATTTTGGTAATTTTCGGATAACTTTTATATTTTGATGAATAGTGAATATTACTAAATTTTACTTAATTAGCCTAAGGTTAACTACTTCAAAGTTTTTGGCTGCAAAGTCTTTATTCTTAATAACAAAGATAATCTTGACAAGTTTGCATCCAAGAGTGATGAAGGAATTTTCCTAGGTTTCGATATTTCTAGTAAAGCCTATAGAGTTTTCAATAAGAGAACCAAATATGTGGAGGAATCTGTTCACATAAAATTTCATGAAACTGATCCACATGAACCTAAGACCTCTCTTGAAAATCTTGAAGATGATATCTCTATTTTGAACCTTAATGATAAAGACAGTGGACCTGTAGTTAAAACATCCAATTCTGGAAATTTTTTAGAACCTGCTTATGTTGATTCCCAACCTGTTGATGAACCAGAAATCTCTAGACCTACCTTTTTGAGACCAACTAGGATTCTAAAGAACCATCCCTTAGATGCTGTTGTAGGTAATCTAGATAGAGGAACACAGACTAGACCTTCTCTAAGAAATCAGGTTGAACATCAAGCTTTTCTTTCACAGTTAGAACCTAAAAATATCAATGATGCAATCAATGATGAATCTTGGGTAATGGCTATGCAAGAAGAACTAAATCAATTTGAAAGAAATAATGGCTGGGAATTAGTAGAAAGACCTAAATACACTTTAACCATAGGCACAAAATGGGCATTTAGAAACAAAGTTGATGAATCTGGAAACATCATTAGAAACAAAGCTAGACTAGTTGCACAAGGTTACAATCAAGAAGAAGGAATTGAATATGAGGAAACCTTTTCACCTGTAGCTAGATTAGAGGCAATTAGGATCTTACATGCCTTTGCATCACATCTTAATTTCAAGTTATATCAAATGGATGTAAAAAGTTCTTTTCTAAATGGTTTTATTGTTGAAGATTTTTTTGTTGAACAACCACCTGGTTTCTCAAATCCTCACTTTCAAAATCATGTATTTAAACTTTCTAAATTTTTATATGGTTTAAAACAAGCTCCAAGAGCTTGGTATGAAAGACTTACAAATTTTCTTATTTCAAAAGGGTTTACAAAAGGAATTGCTGATCCCACTCTATTTATAAAAATAATTTCAAAATATATTTTAATAGTACAAATATATGTTGATAATATTATTTTTGGATCTTCTAAAAATTCTTTATGTACTGAATTTTGAAAGGTTATGCAAAATGAGTTTGAAATGAGCTTAATGGGAGAGCTTAAGTACTTTCTTGGATTTCAAATCTTTCAAACTGAAGATAGTATTATTTTAAATCAAATTAAATATACTAAGGATTTATTAAAACGTTTTGGATTGGATAGTATTAAGGGAAGTGATACACCTATGAGTACCACCTGTAAATTGGATATTGATGAAACTGGGAAACCAGTAGATCAAACTAATTACAGAGGAATGATTGGGAGTTTACTTTATCTTACTGCTAGTCGACCTGATATTATGTTTAGTGTATGTATGTGTGCTAGATTTCAAGCTAACCCTAAAGAGTCACACTTTCTTCCTATTAAAAATATTTTCAAATATATTAAATATACTGATAATTTGGGACTGTTTTACCTAAAAGGACAATCATTTGATTTAATAAGTTATTCCGATGCTGACTTTTCTGGATGCAAGTTAGATAGAAAGAGCACATTTGGAACATGACATTTACTTGGAAATTCCCTAGTATCATGGTGTAGTAATAAACAGAACTCATTTGCATTATCTACTACTGAAGTAGAGTATATAACTGCTGGTAGTTACTGTGCACAGATTCTATGGATGAAACACACTTTATTGGACTATGGATTTGATTTTAAACATGTTTCAATTAACTGTGATAACACTAGTGTGATCAACATCTCAAAGAACCCTATGCCTCACTCTAGAACTAAACACATTGATGTTAGACACCACTTTCTAAGAGATCATTATCAAAGTGGTGATATAACTCTTGAATTTATAGGCAATGAACTCCAATTAGCTGATATTTTCACTAAGGCATTAAATTGAGAAAGATTAAGTTTCATTAGAAATGAATTAGGAATGATAACTTACTCTTAAACCATTAGATAAAACCTCACCGTTAGGATGAACCTCACCGTTGGATAGACCTCACTGTTAGATAAAACCTCACCGTTAGATAAAACCTCAATGTTAGATAAAACCTCACCATTATGATGAACCTCACTGTTGGATGAACCTCACCGTTGGATAAACCTCAACGTTAGATAAAACCTCACCATTAGATAAAACCTTACCATTAGGATGAACCTCACCGTTGGATAGACCTCACCGTCAGATAAAACATCACTGTTAGATAAAACCTCACCGTTAGATAAGACCTCACCATTAGGATAAACCTCACCGTTAGGATAGACCTCACCGGTACATCTGTCGCGCTGTTTTAAATTTTCGTATTAAGGCCGAGACTCTGAAAACTTTTTTTATATGAGATTTATTTTATATGTGAATTCTAAATGATATTAAACCCGACTCTAGACTTCACTCAATCACCGAAAACCCGTCTGTTCGAATCCCTCCTACCTAAACCTCTCAAGATCGCAAAACCCTAAGCCTCAGAATCTGAAATGGCCCATGTGAAGCGACACTCAGTGGATGAAGGGAGTGATGCGCCACAAGCTAAGAAGCAGAATGTAACCAATGTTGGTGCTAGTGGAAGCAGCAGAAGTGTTTCTCGAAGGAATCCTGTGGATCCGCATTTATCGAAGCAAGAAATTGTAGTGGAAAAGGAGTTATGTGTGGAATGGCTATTGGAAAGCAAGTCCTTGATTCTGAAGATCTTACAAGAGCAAGGATGGATCTAGTGCTTCACGAACAATAATGGACCATATTATCCAGTACTGGTAAAAGAGTTCTATGAGTTTGTCTATTTTGAGACATGAGAAGAAGAGAATAGGATGATTTCCTTCATGAATGGTCAAAAGTTTTCATTTTCATCAGTTGAATGGGCTAAGAACCTTAAAGTTCCTCATAGTGGTGATTATGGATTTTATTCAAAATCCATACCTACGGCTAGTGACTTTTTCAAATATGAAGATTCCATGTTGGAATTGACAGGAAATGGAACCCCTAGAAAGGTCATTGCTGCAGAGATGGCAGGGGAGGATAAACTACTTTTCATGTTCATTCAGCATGTGATTAGTCCAAGGAGAGGAGATTTTTCTACCCTCAGATTTCAGGATATTTATTTGTTGTATCTATTAAAGCATGGAGTAAAGGTGAACTTGTGCAGACTGCTAATGATTCAGATTGAGGATATGACTAGACCGAAGTCTAAGTCCAACACACTTTTCTTCTCTAAGTTGATTTTTATTCTGTTAAAGGCAAAGGAGGTAACTGGACCTCAGGATGAAACTATTGTGGTTAAGGATAACTTTTGCCTCACCAGGAATTTTTTTAAGTATATGAATGTTAGCTGGAACACCTGGAAGAAATCAATGGTTAATGATGAAGGTAAATTCTCTGACAAGTACACTCTTGTGGACCATCCTTCAAGACCAAAGGATGTGACAGATCCTGGTCTTGGAACAGATGAGCCAGAACCGGTGTACAGTGATATTGAAGCTGAAGCTAAGGATAAAGAGACATCAGTTGAGGAAGGAGGAGACCCGGATTTACCTCCTAGTCTTGTGCATAAAAATATTTCCTATGGTGCAGCTTTCCCTCCAAAAGAACTACCAAGGAGAGAAACTATTCTGAAGGACAATGATATTGAGACCACCGAAGAATAAGAAGAAGAAGCATATCAATATGTTGTTAAGGACACCTCTGAAGAGGATGAGGAAACCGAGTCCGATTATTTTGTTAATGGAGAAAAGGAGGCTGCTGCTAAAGCAAATGATGAGGAAAATGAAGAAGAAGAGCTCAGTTTGAGCACTCTGATAGATAGTACAGTTCAGATAGTGCCTGATCAGGACGCATCCGTGGGTCCTACTACCATTACTGATAGATTCATTGATGACTCAGAAAATGATAGGACTAACCCTACTGTTGAACTATCAGAGAAAATGGTTATTGAATCTGCTGAAGTTGCAGAGGAGGCTGTAGTGTTACCTCGAGCAGAACTGTTAGAGGAGATTCCTCAGGAGAATGCTCTAAGTGAGGGGGAGCATCTTGGTTCAGTTTGTGTGTTGTATGACATTGAAGGTTTGACATCAAATCCAGGATATATGGTTCTTGGTCTTAATTATGGAGATTATGATGTGGAATACCAACCCCAAAGGGAATCATTTATCCTACCTGCTGTAGCTGAAAATTTGGCAACCAAGGAGGACCTTGAGTCCTTAAAGGGTGAAATGAAAGAAGCACTAAGAGATTCAGTGACAAATTTGAAGAAAATCATGGTTGAAGAGATGAGGAGTGTGGAGCAAAACCTGCAGCTATATATGGGATTTGCTATGTCTAGTCGAGTTAAGGGAATTATGGATGAAGTTAAAGTATGCCATACTCAAATTGAGAGTTGGACAGGAGCTGTGGTTGCTCTAAGACAATCAATTTCTTCGTTTACTGCCATGAACAGTTCTCAAACCCAAGTGAATACTGATATCAGATATATCAAAGAAGTAGTCAAGCAGTTTGTGGAAGTATTTGAGGCTTTTAAGACATCAGTCAAAGAACATTTGAATAGTCAAGATGAACTTGTTCAGAAGGGGGTTAGTAATCTGACACAATCTATCAAGGAGACATTATCTTTCTCAGTTAAACCCATTCCCTCATCCAGCTCCACTATGAACCATGACCAGATCAGAACTGTTATCCAGGAAGAGTTGGCTAAGGCCAGTACCAGTGGTACTTCTTATACTCAGATCCTTGATAACACTATGGAAGTTAGTAGTTTTGTTCGTGATCACCTACAGGCAACTACTGCTTCTCAAGAGGCAATTAAAAATAATGTGGATTCTTACCATGAGAAGGTCTATACAAAGCATCAAATGACCAACCATTTCAAGCTCTTGATGGAGAATTTGAAGTTGCCTCCAGTGACTCAATCTTTCAGAGAATAGGTTAGTAAGCTCAGGGAGCTTACTCCTGCCTTGGATAAATTCATTGAAAATCGAGATGATTTTGTGTCAGCAATGGAGAGAGGAGGGAGTATTATTATGGATTTCAGGAACCTGTTGCTACAATTATTACATGTGGATTCCAGACCTGTGATTGTACCTTCTGCACTTCATGCCTCTTCCTCTGGGAGTACACCTTAGTTGACTCCAGTTCAGGCTATTCGAAGCTTGACACCTATGATCCCACAAAAGAGCACTAATTTCAGATCTGGTACAATTTCAGTGGCTAACCCTCCAGTTGTTCTTTCAGATATTCCCAAACCATCTACTCAATCTGACCCTGCACCCTCTTCTGATACTAAGGGAAAGACTCTTTTTCAAGAGGAAGATTGAGTGATTCTGGATGTTTTTGATAGGATTCACTTTTATTTTTATAATACTGACTTTCTCAGTTTGTATCTTTTGTGACTTAATGGAAATTTACTCTTACATTCTCCACTTTACTATGTTTATGTTTCCTTGCAATTTGTTCTATTTTTGTCTCTACATTTCTCTGATTCCACCCTTCTTTTTGTTAATCACAAAGGGGGATAAAATGAAACAAATGAGAACTGGGAGTGAAATTGAAATGAGGAGAAAAATGAGAACTTTGTTTTAAAAATTTTTCTTAGGAAGTTTTTCCTCTGACACTATTTTAATTTTCTTAATTATTTTGCATAAGTTGTGATTATAAAAAAGGGGGAGATTGTTGAACCCTTTGGGAAAATTAGTTGAACTCTTATTGTGATAATCCCAATTATGCTCACTCATATTTTGATAATCCCAATTATTCTCAATTATGGTATGATAATCCTTATATTGATTAATTGTTAATTACTTATTTTTGTATTTCTGTACACCATGCACATATTCATATATTATAATATTTATATTATCTTCAGATAATTCGGTTACTGGATGAATATATATTCTAACTTTACCCTTTCTGCCAATAGAATGATTAAACAGACAAGTGATCACCGTTACAGAACAAATATACCAATCTGTAATGTCCACCATTATGCAAGTCTGCCAATACGTGAAGGTCACAGATACATCAAGTCCACCGATACATCAAGTCCACCGGTACAACAAGTCTACCGTTAACAGGAAGTATACCGATAGAAAGCCTACCGATTCATCAAGTCTACTGATACAGACAAGTTACTGATACATCAAGTCTACCGACACAGACAAGTTACCGTTATGCAAGTTTAACGATACGTGAAGGTCACTGATACAGAAAAGTCACCATTACTCAAGCCTATCGATACAGAAAAGTCACCGTTATTCAAGTATACCGTTACACAAAAGGTCACCGGTACATTAAGTCTACCGCTACCGATCAAGTCTACCGACAGACATGAAGTCTACCGATAGAATGGTTACCATTACACAAGAGGTTACCGATACACAAGGCTTCCAATATCCAAAGCTACTGTTCCAGAGAATCTGACGCTGCCTTAATTTCTTTATCATTATTTAATCTTACCAATGGTCATATCAGATATATTTTAATGCTCTGTCATTTATTTAATGAAGGTTGTTGGATGTCAGGGAACCGTACCTCGTACCTATAAAAAGAAATCATTTCTTTTGCCGGAGCTCATGCAATAAATACAAGAAGTCCCCGCTGCTGCAAAAAAAAGGTCTGCAGTGGGAGATGTGTGAAAGACACGAGAAATATACAAGCGCAATACGGAAGTGATCTACAAGTGAAATACACAATAATCTCTTACACACTCACGCTCACTCAAGAAGAGCTATGTACATTCACAAGGACTTTGAAGAACTTCATCGACTACATTTTCACTATCTCTGAACCTGGATGTCAAGCAGACGACACTCTATTTTTCAGACAAAAACCAGAAGAGGACTCAGAACCATTTCTGATCAAATCTGAAGGAGTCCAAAGCTACACTGCAATCACTAGAGCCATTCTAAACACTATATCTTGCTCAGTGATTTATTATTTACATTATGAGCAGTGTGTGTAATCAGTTTTAATTTACACACACACTGTCTCCTGAACCTTAACCGGAGGATCTATAAATCCTCATTCAAACTCCTTACATATTTTATTTCCCATTGTGGATAGTGGTAGAGGTCGTGTGTGACCTGGACAGCTGTATTTTCTGTTGTTTTTGTTTCCCACGTAGAACTGTGGTAGAGGTCTTTGACCTGGACAGTTGTAAACTATTGTGAACCCCGATCCAGGGTGTGGATCCAATTTATATAAATTGTTGGGAGGACTAGGTCTTTTCTTGAGACTGATCCTCTTGGTTATATCTGCTGTGCTTTGTTTAGTTTTATCTAAAACCTTTTATTCCGCTGCCAAGTGCTTTAAAACTTAAACTGTTTTTCAAATCTACTCTGATAACTGAATTAGCAAGTGTTTTCATTATTTTTAAATCATTAAGTTAGTTTCATAAGCTAATCTGATCTTCTGATTAGATTAACTGGGAATTAATCAATCCCTTGAGAACCTAACTGAAAGTTTGCTTAAATTCAAATTCACTACAATTCAATTTTTATTTTAAATTGGGGGATTTTAGTGAAAGACTTTAAAACATAAATTTCAATTGGAACTCAATTCACACCCCCTCTTGAGTGTCCACTCCGACCAACATAATTGTTATTCAAAATATTATTATTTTGGATGGGTATGATAACGATGTGTAATTGATATAAATAATAAATATAACATGATAATGATTCTTTATATATGTTATACAATCCAATTATATAAATTATTTTAATATCAAAAGAATGATATTGTCGCTCGTGCGTACGTACGGACTACCGTCTCCACGAACGCGATGAGATTCATTCCCCATCGTATCCAAGCAATTATAATTCTCATTTTATGATTAAAAATAATGTTCAAGGACTTGATATCATTCTGGATATGAATAAGATACAACCTATCCATAACAAACACGATTTATGTAACAAAATATATAGAAGAAAATGAGTAAGTTAACACCCGAAATGACGATAATACTTACAAAGCAATGTTAAAAGATCATATATCATATCAAATTAAAGTATATGCTTCTTGTATAATTTAATAACAATTATTTCACCATTATACATGAGTTTAACCTACCATAAACCAAGGAAAAGTAAATTTTAAGGGTTTATTTCATAATCTCTTCATTATTTGAGGTTGTTTATATGCAATTATCTACTATGACCTCTTTATCATCCACATCAATGTTTCTAAAAAATGTATTTCAAAACATTATTACTATTTCATAGACTATGGTTTAACGTCATTTATACCCTTATTGACCATTTATAAGATTTTTATAAAGGAATATTTCCATCGTTTTCCAAACAATGTTCTTTTTATCCTTTTCGACAAAATTAAGGTAAGAATGTCTTTTTTAACTGATACGGTAGGTGCAGCTATTTTCTATCATTATAAACTCGTTGAAGCTTCCCTTACAAGATAATAGTAATATTTTCAAAGTAAATGTTTTATTTTATAATTATGTGACTCATAAATTATTTCAAAATAGAAAAATATATTTCTCTAAAAAGGGTTTTGATTTAATCTATGTCAACATCTTTTGATGGATTTTAAGTTTATTTGGAGTTGATTTATTACGATACAAAACTTCCATATTGTATTCAAGGTTTTGTGATATGTTTGACTGTGGATGTGATATTTTTATACCATTCATGATTTATGGTTAAATTATTGACATTTCATATGCTAGTTTTAATACGAATGTTTATGATATGTTTAAACCTTTTCATATGAGGAATGTATTGGACTTAGTAAATGACGGGTGGAGCCTACTATAGCTCCTCGATGCATCGGTAGGTCTCATGAGATAACTAGACATGGAATTGTCTGAGGCCCTTTCAAAATTTGATTTATGGTTTTGGCCGAGGCCCTTTCCCAATTTGATTTATGGTTTTGGCCGAGGCCTTAATCATTTTTAGACATCTTGGCTGAGGCCTTGAGAAAATGTTTCAGAATTTCCGGCATTATACATTCCCTCATTATGGAAAAAATATTGATGGTTCATGTGGTCATTTGAATAGTAGAATAACCATGATTATGTTTTATTATGAAATTATTTACTTAGGTCATATTCTTGCCATAAAAGTATTCATGTTTATTATTGGTAAAGGCATGTGGTTTCAATTATTTACCATGCTTAATATTTATGCCATTTTCCACTATATTACTTACCCTTACTGAGCGCTTGATATCACCCATGTTCTTATGTTTTATTTTCCCAGGATATGAAGAAGTTAGTTATGAGTGACTTGCAGGCATAATCAATGAGGCTTGGATGTTTCTAATGAAATATATTTGTTTTGTATTTATCTTGAAGATGAAAAGTTGAACTTATGTATGAATCTTGCTTCCAATAATACTAAACTGATCGTACATTCGAGACATGATTTCCTTGTGATCATGCCAATGTTATGTAATAATGCACCGACTCTGGGTAACTAGGGTCGGGGCGTTACAAAAATGATCTAAACAAACATTATTAATGTTTTGACTTTTGAATCATCCCCATTTAAGAATTAAAAGTGAAAAATTGTATAATATGTGGTTATGGAAATATTTAACTACCATTCCATTCAAATTCTGGAGTTTCACTCCTAATCAACAAGAATATTCATCACAAACCAATCATGGAAACCATGAAAATAACGCACCTTACACAATGAAAATAACAAAATATTACTAATAAATGTGTGAAATGATGTTGTAAAATGATAATATAATGTGTTATAAACATGAATATGTTTTATTTAAATATTAATAAAACTCTATTAACTATTATACATGAGGTTTAAAAAAAATTTAGCTAAGAAGAACCCAAGGTAAGGGAATTTTTAACCAAATTTCCAATCTTCAGGTTAACCTTATTATTTATTCCTTATGTGGTAATAATATTATTAGTGTGATGATTTTTTTGTTTATATTATGTTTCACCATGTTTATTTATAGTTTATACCCATATTCATTCCATTCTATTAATTCAAACTCAAATAATATTTTAAGGGAAATTCTTGTTAGAATCCTTTTAGAACTCTATTTAATAAATTTCAAAAGGATTGTTATATATATATATGGAATGAGTGGTTTATTCTTATTTTCCAGATACTTTATTACCTTGATATGTTTTTTGGACATTATTTATGTTGGTTGGAGCTCATTAAATCTCACTATATGTTGGTTTGAGCCCATTATATCTCAAGATACGACGGGTGAGCCCCATTATAGCTCTCCAATGCATTGGGTATTCCGGAGATGGAAGTTGACCAAAAGGTTATTCCATGTGTAGGGGTGAATATAATAGTGGTATGGTAAATCTGTTCCAAGGAAAATACATAAATTTTCTATGCATATTAGTTTTTATGATTATGGATTTTATTGGTTTTTATGTTAACACTTGACTAATGCTTTCATTCTTGATAACCCTTACTGAGTTTTATACTCATCACAAGTTTTTAAAATGTTTTTCACAGGATATAAGGATGTGTAAGAGAATGAGGGGAGTCATGATGTTTGATGTGGAGTGTTGTTAAAGAAATCATGTTATTAGTTTTAATGTTTTATATTTAGAGAAAAAATGGATACTGTTTTAGTATTATCCTCTTGTATGAATGTGATATGTCATGTTTGTAAGATATCCTAATTCTTTAAAACCCTAAACCCAAAAAGATCCTCAATGTGTAATAATGTATGGTATTGTCTAAAAATAATGATTAAGTAGTGTTGTATGGTCTGGTTCTTATATAAGAAACCTCTCTAACACTAAAAAGTTCGATGAATTGTGGATCCAGTTTCCCCTACCTATAAATTCTATAACTTCCCAACTATGTTGAGACTCAAATAAAGGCATGATCTGTAACCAAAAAAATAACTTGGGTGATTAATATAATTAGTATAAGAATACTATATATTATGAGTATAATACAACAACTTCTTGATCATAAGAACTTGATCTAAGGTCTCTTACACAATACTAGTCCTAAACAAAGATGTTTCACCAAGTTCCACCAACACAATAGAGATTAACATAACCTTCCATATAGATATTTATATATTTTCACACAAAAAAATTCATTGTAGTTGTTTATATACACAAAATCTACCATGGACACATGATCCTCTCACACACCTCCAGAATATAAAATACATATAGAGAGAATATCATCATGAATATAAATAGTAAAATCAGACTTTCCATCCATTTTTGGGTGATAATTCATCATTAACATCACCTGATAATCTAAAGACTTCTGGAAGACTTTCCAAAACTATGATTTCAATATCACTTCATGTCCAAAAAAATCTATTTGGTGTCCCATTAATCCTCAAAATCCTAAATACAAAAATATTCTAAATATACTAAACTTTATGGGTCTCCTTGATCAGTAATAAATCTGTAAACTAATTTAAATAATCAAAATCATCAATATAGAATCCTTCCATATTTTTATATTGGGATTCCTATCATAATATCCAATGTGATATCTTCATATTTCCATGTTTTAATTTAAAAAGGTAAAATAATTCATGTTGTCTTGTGACAATCAGACTTCTCCCACTTGAAAGTGAAAAACCTAAAAAAGCTAGCTGCAATCAACATTATTCCTAGAAACTAAAATTTTCTCCTAACACCATAATGCGTTTTGTTCAATCCAATATAAACAACCTAATAAGACAGAAAATAATACCCTATCACATCTTACTATGGATCTATCCTTACATAACTACTCCAATTGAAATGATATAAATATTCACCATCAAGAATCCACCCAGGGCTCTTCTCCCAACTATATATATTTTCTTTGAAAACCTAACCCTCATAATCAAAATTATGTCCCTCTTCTATCAAAACACACAACAATCCCACACTAAAGGCATTGAATTAATCCTCATATAGCTTTCCCAACTCTAGTAAGTGATAATAATTATTAATTAAAACATATTAATTAAATATTGAAATGAAATCTCTTATTTATCATCCCACTATAACTTCAGACCCTTCCAAGTTAGTTCCAACAAAATTTTAGGTAGATGAAAAATCAATTAAATAAATTATTGATAATATCATGAAAGGCCTAGGAAACTATGATTCTCATAGTCATTCATTGTAATATACCAATACATAAATTCATCCAACTTTTCTCGATCCACCTATATCCCCAAATGTGAAGTGAAATTAGCTAAAAAATTCACTCACAATTCCAAATTAGGAACTTGGACATTTTGGAATACAATTTATGGACTCTAAATGTATCCAAGGTGATAGTAAAATGTTATCCATTATTCTTATAAGATCATGAATATATCAATATATAATTAAAAAATATGAATGAATAAATAAATCAAATAAGGACCGAAAACATGATTTATCAATTCCATAAACAAATCTAGCATGTCCATCACCTCGAAGTATATCACCAAGATTTCATAATAGACATACTAATTTTTGAAAATTTTATTCATCAAATAATCATCCTTCACCCTTGGATAAAGACAACATGACTGAAGATCAATCATTAAAACCCTATGAGATCCTCTCAACTGATTAAATATATCATTAATCCATGGAAATAGATATTAGTTTATAATTTCAAGTAGGTTAGGCATGTGATATTCAATACATAACAATAAACTCCAATAATTTATCTTAATGAAAATCACACAGGCACCCTATAGAGATGCACTTTATCAATTGAATCCATTATATTCATGATATTTAAACTAAGTCTTATAATTTCTAAAAATAGTTGTATCTATGAAATATGAATTTATAAAAATAATCTTGGTACCCAGTACTAATTAAATTGAAAACTGTAGGTTCGTATTAGGTGCTCACACGAAAATTTATTTAGGGAAAACATTATGATATCAAAAAAATACTAATATTAAAATAACAATAGAAATACCTTAATATAAACATATATAAATCCCCACTATCTAATGTTTTTTCCTCCTCGATTGATACAGACCGTAAAAATATAAAGTTGAAAATATTAAATATTTTACCAAAACCAAATTTATCAATAGTGCAAGAAACAAATATTCATATAGGCTCTTCACTTCTTCTCAATATGGTATTCAAAAATAAAAACCAAATATAAGCTTAATAAACAACCCCAAATTAAATACCAAACAAGAATATATAAATAAAAGATACGTACCAAAATTAAGAAACATACTAACGGAGGTAGAGGTAACCAACATACAACATATCAGCATGGAATAGGTTTCACTATAATCCAGAAATTTATGTTCATTTAAAAATTCCCATACCCTTCTCATTAACCATTCAATTGGGATGGTTGGCTCCTCTACATATATCCTTTCACTAAACATGACTCGGCGGACTAATGTTTCCACCTCATCCTAACCTCCTATATGGCATATGGATCAAAATCAAATTTGGTTCATCATCCTTTTCAGGTGATACCTATATGGGATATGAATCAAAGCTTCATCTTCCTTGAGAACCCCTCTAATTGTTTTATGATGTCTCACTTTTCCATATGGGTGGAACTCCTTTGAATCACATAGATAAATAGAAAATGTATTTCCATATTGATCATATTCATAACACTCTAAAAATTACCTACCTATGGTTGATGGATATGATAAGTTCTTCCTCAAAACGCATGAATGCTCTTATTCCAAAGGATAATCATTTATATCCCCTTCATACCTCTTTAATATTTAAATTTCACAACTAAAATCCACTTATATTATCCATATGTTTCCCATCCATATGAAATAATTTGAACACCTCTATACCAGTGGGTAAAAAAATAGGTCCACCATTGATTTAATATCCAATTTTATTTCATTTTCAAATATATTTCCCTTAGAAATATCATCACCTCCCATTATTATATAAAACAAGAGAAACTTTGTAAACATAGAGGCATAATCAATAATGGACACATTTACCTAATTTACATTAATAAAATCTAATCCCAAATATATCCTCATTTTTTAAGAGGGAACTTATTAGTGAAAAGTTACTATAGTTATTCCCATTACAATCCTTCTTTCCTCTTTTCTAGGACTACGATATCCCTACATCACCGTACTAGTCCCTCGACGAGGAAAGTATTTTTATTCACCTTATTCCCATCCAGATCATTTCTCATCTTAGATATATAATCAATTCCCTATAATCAATCCTCAACTCCATGACGATCATCTTTAACTTCTAATATAGGAGGGAAATTCATCCAAAAATATATCATCACATTAGAAATCACAACCACTTTCTGAAGTGGTACCACCTCCATGTTCTAGTAGGATCTCAATGATTCTTTTCTCAATCAAGGTTTTGTGTAATCCACCAAAGGAACATACTCAACTCCCCCTTCCATACACCCCTTATCAAAATACTTCTTCTTAACCTCGTTCCCCAAAGGATCATCAACACATCTCCTAGTGGACATAAATCAAAAGAAGGATTCAACACACACATTATAAAATGATAAAAACAATTCACACATCATTATCATCACAACAATATAAGGTAATTAATGAAACTAATCACAACACATCACCAAAGGAATAAAAATTATTATTATTAATTATTATATTATTAATAAACTATTTTAGAATGAACCAATTTGGTTATTAATTATTTAATAATTTTATTGAAGTTCAAATCACCAGTCATTCAAATGCACATGAATGTCATGGTCCTATGTGCCAAATCAATATATGAGAACCCTACTACTCACTATCTAATGAGATTTAATTATAAACAGAATACTATTTTTAAATCTCAAAAATAGTATATCATACTTTAGAAGATACTTGGATTTCTTCTAGGGTTATTCTAGATAGGTATATAGACATAGATTATGTGTTTAGTCCCAACTGTGATTCTCAAACCTACAAAATCCAAAATTTTAATTGACAAGAATGATACTAATTTTATTCTATTTTTTATTTTTCTAACCCATCATGACCGAGTGACTAAAAAAAATTACACATGGTTTTAAGTGTTCTAATTATCACTAGAGGTCAGTGACTAGCATTGAGGATCAAAGGATGCTGATTATGGATTATTTTATCATCAAATAGTCAATCATAACAAAAATTCAAAAAGAAAACATCAAATAAAAATATGTAAAAAAAATAAAAATATAATGATCTATATACCTTAACATCACCCCATTAATGCCCTAATTTTTCATAAAACCAAACCAAATATTAAAGTCAATTTCCATATCTAATAAAATACAAATAAATAATCAAAACTAAATATTTTTTAATCACCCCTGCTACAAGACACTAAGGGAAGGATTGCCAATTTCTTAGATGTTATATGACAATATATCAAAACTAAAAATGACTTTTTTACTTTATCTTAAACATCATGACTGAAATCGAAACCTACATTATGTGTGTATGAAAAGGAAGTAAGAATATAATACTCAATACAAAACATTATAACCCCTTCTATCTAATAGTGTTTTACAATATGACATACAAAGTTTCTCATGAATTTAGTGATTTGTAAATTTTAATTTTTAGCATGAAAATATGTATCAAATGAAATCAATTTCAACGATGTAATGTCTTACATGACTCAGTCAATGTCAAATCCCATAAAACCTATTATAAAAATACATAGCTCATAGTCATCTCATGGGCTAAACACATGGAATTATGTTTTCAATTATTCAAAATATATGTAATCACATAATTTTATAGTATCACTCAAGGACATTATAAATACACTCCTGATATTCAATACCACAAAATAATCCTAGCTAAAGGCCACTATATGTGACCAACTTTATGGAAAATTATCATAACACAAAAATTATAGAAATTCATCTAAAAAATTAATTTCTAATACCACATATCATCTTTGGTAAATCCAAAAGATTAGATAATCAAAGAAATTTTCAACAAACATGAAAATATCAGGAATTCCCATTGATATTTTTATCACCAAACATATATAATTCATCTAGAATTTACACATAAAAATTCTTCATTTTTTTATTCCACTACCATGATTCTCATTCAAATAAATATTAGAAACCTTTTTCTACCAAAAATCTAAAAAAATTAATAGTTTCAGAAAATTTAACTTCCAAAAACCATTTTCCATGTTATAGTGGTTCCATTTGGTTTAAAAGACCATCCTCTGTGTCCTTATAAGAAGATCCATTGGATGTTCACTGAACAATATGTCATCTTATTTACCAACTATTTCCATTTTATATCTTCTTACAATAACTTTTCTTATGTTTATTCCATTATAAAGTAAAAAATATAGTATCACATATATTTTTATATGTTATTTTTCATATGGTATAACCATATTCTAATATTTATCCATCCTATGAAAAAAAGCACCTCGCATGCGTACGTATGGCTTACCATATCCACAATGTGGTGTAACTTGTTTTTCATCACCACTTTACATGGATGGGTATAATGATCGAAATAATGTATATATATGACAATTATTACATGATATTGATTTTATAAAATTAAAAAAAACATCCACCAACTTAACATTTTACACATTAATTGAATGATATCGTCACTCATTCATACGTACGACCTACCATCTGCATGACACAATATGATTCATTTTTTATGTTCACCATTCAAGAATGACTATAAAAATGAATATAATGAATAAATATAATATATATTATCTTAATATAATTTTTAATATGAAGTAACTATATCATATACACTGTAACAGGATATAAATAACAAGAAATGCATAGGAAAATAAAGTAGTCAACACCCGAAACAAGTGTAATAACAAACATATTATTAAAAATTAGTGGTAAAATGTTATAAGGGTATCATATATGATATAATAAATATTAATAAAATTATAGTATAATTTAATAATTTGTTTAAAACCATTATACATGATTTCCGGATATGTAATAAGAAAATAATACATAAGGTAAGGGTTTATTTCACAATCTCATAATTATTGGAAATTGTTACTATTTTAAATCTCCAATGAGGAATATTTCTCATACATGTCCATGTTTTCTAAAAAATCAATAATGTTTTTAATATACATCTATGAATTATTAAATCAAATTTTTAACCACGTTTTCCTTTTTTAAAATGGTTTAAAATGAATCTTTTATTCATTTTACAAATGAGGTTCTTTATAACTTTTACAATAAAAATACATATGGAATGATTTTTTAACATAAACATCATCAGGGGATTTTCCTTAAATTATGATGCCTTAATGATTAGAAGCTTCCTTTACATTTTTTAAAATTTTATTTTCAAATGAATTTTTTTATTTCATTATTTCAGATCTTTTAAAACCTATGATTTCAATGTAATAAATGATATTTCCCCTAATAATTTTCAATGATTTTATTAGTTTATTTTCATATTTTTCACCTCCCATTATGGAATGTTATGTTTGATTGAGGTTGATCTATTATGATATCATCTTACATATTTTAATGAATAGTTTATGATTATTTTGACTGCAGATGTGTTGTTTTGAGACCAATCATGGTTTATGGTTAAAGTATTCACATTTCATATGCTAGTTTTTTATACGAAAGTTTATTTTGTTTGTATTTCACCCATTTCATATGAGGAATTCATTGGACATAGTATGTGATGGGTGGGACCGATATAGCCCCACAAGGCATGAATATGACTCATTAGACAAACTAGGCTGGGTTTTCACTGAGGGCATAGACATTTGTATATACTTATTTGTTGAGGCCTTGACAGTATGTTTTAGATGCCTGAGAATATACATTACATAATAATTATATTATTTATTTATATTTTAATGTGATTATTCGACTAGTATAATTTCCATAGTTTTGTTTCATTCTTATTTGATTATTTTATTGTCATTATTTGATCATCATTTATTCCCACCATATTATGATAAATATTAAGTTTAATTTCATGTATTTCAATTATTCTCATTTCCATATTTTTTTATACTTTATTTAAGAAAGTATTCCACTATATAAATACCATTATTAATCATCTAAGCTCACCCCTTTCTTATATTTCACTTTTCACTAATATACGAGGAAGTTCTTTGTGATTGATATGTAGGGTTACAAAAAGAATGAATAATGGTATTATCAATGAAATTCATTGGTTATTTTATATTTTATAATTTAATTTAAATTTCATTTATGTATCTATTTTACTAATACTAATAATATATTCTATCCATTGGGATGATATTCCTTATATCTTATTCTAATGTAATAAAGTAACCACCAACTTTGGGCTTCCAGAGTTGGGGTATTTATAAAAAAATTTCAAAATTTTATTTCAAGATCCTTTTATTAAACATAAATTATTTTCACAAGAAGATATACTTACTTGATTTAATTATATTTCATTATCACAATATCATCCTCTAGATTTCTGTTGATCAATTTTCACATAATATCTTACTCTACTAGATGAAATTTTTAAATTTTTAAGAAATAATTGGATTATAATATCTATAAAAAATGATAAATCATTCCTTTTATCTCTAGTTATCATAAAAAAATGGGTTTCATTGGTTATCAAAAATGATAAAATATTAATATAATTAACTAAAACATTAATCTCCAAAAACTCATTGAATGATCAACTTCAACCATTCCATAAATGGTTAACCATATGACCCTTCAAAATATTAAAATTTAAAATATTGGTTAATAAAATTACAAAAATAAATATAAAGTTAATCCCCAAAATATCATAAGGTTTATCTTAATTGTCACATACCAAATATATGAAAAACATTTCATATATTTTCATGAAATATGTCAATAACAAGAATTACCATAATTCTTAATGAAAGAATAATCACTTCCTCATTTATGAAACAAAAAAAATATATTTTTGGATATATTTGTTAAATTATTATATGATCTAAACTCCATAAATGCTAACATAAACCACATTTCAATGAATCATTAATCAATTCCAATCTCATCAATACTTTCCAATTTACTCTATTCATATCAATCATCACATTATCTAAATAGAACACCACTTTCTTAACATCAGAAACATATTAAGGGTAATATTACCTTAATCAAACTATCACATTTAAATTAAATAATGTTTATAGTTCATCAGTTACATTAAACATATTCTTACAACTCCTTAACGAAAAACTATTATGGAAAAATAAATAAATGTTTCTAAATTATAACAAAAAAAATTCCTCTGACAAAAATTATAATTATTTTAATCCCAATACATTAACACATCAATCATTACATTTTAATCATAAACTATTAACCAATTTTCATTGTCTTATTCCTCAACACTAGTTTCCCTTTATATTTCATTTTTAGTCTCTTCATCGTTAACAATATAACCACTACTAATAGAACCTTAATTATTCTCATCATAAGATTTCCCTATAGGGCATTTATTTTTATAATTACCAAAATTTCAATATTTGAATAATTAAACTATAAATTACATCTTAGGTATACCATTATTCTCATACATTATGTTAACAAAACATTTTCTTCTTTCCTCAGCATCTAGTTGCTTTTTTTCCTTCTTTTACACCCTCAATACATGATCACATTCCTTTAAGACATTCATATGGTTGAATATTACAACATTATTGACATATATGAAGAAAAATATTAATTCATTCATGGTTTCCCGCAACCAAACTCTCAAAAAAATATATCCTTATCTTCTTTTCTATGTATGAGTGTTTGATATTGTTCACATTTGTAATCTTATATCACAATAACTAATTAGTCATGATAATTATATCATTTACATCATTAATCATCTCATTTGGTTGATCATAAATAAATTGTCTATAAAAATAAATAATAATCCAGTTCCTTTTGTGTTGGGTCATTGACTAAAATCCAAATGAATAGTGTGAGGAAAAATATTCATAGTGGGAAAAAAGATAATTTGGAAAAATCACCTATAGGATGTCTATATCATGATACCTTCTTTTCAATCTCAGAAACTATAGGCTTGACTATTGTACCCTCGGTTTGAGGTATGTGGCCTTTGTTTTTTAATTTTTATGTGTTTAAAGTGCATGAGATGAGTTGGGAAGAGGTTGGAAGAGTTTTGAATGGTTTTGAATGAGGTTGGAGGCTTTTTGTAGGGAGCACGATTTGAGTACAGTTAGCGGAAACTGTGCGGATTCTCCAAGAAACAGTGAAGGGGAGATAGTACTCTTCGCACTAAATTAGAACAGTTTTCCAAACCGTGCGGGGAAACCGTGTGGAACCTTGATCTAGAGGAAGTAGCGTGCGCACGGTTAGCGCATGGTTTAGAAAACCGTGATGGCTAATCGTGCGATCACTTAAAGTTGGGGTTTTAAATCCGGTCTCCCTAAGACTTTACCTAAAATTCTCCAAACTTCCCCCCAATCGAGTGTCACTCAGGATTCCCAGTTCTTAGATGATTGGGGTGCTCTCCCACTCATTTTGGATGCTTTTTGAAGAGGTTTCTCGGCAGATTGAATGTGGTTTATCCTGGGTAAGTCTATCCTATTGGTTTCTTTGTGTTTCCCTCTAGATCTACATCTCCCTATCTCTCAGTTTTATAGATCTACACCTGTTTTGTGTAGATATAGGGTTTTGGTTATGTTGGATGATGATTTTAAGGCTTGTTAAGGCTAGGGAAAGGGATCTAGAGAGGATTTGGTGGTATGTTCACCAGATTTGTGGTGTGGTTGCTTGTGGGTCGATCTCTCAGGAACCATAAATGTTGGAGGCTTCTCTCTCGACTCCACTAGGTTATAGCTAGTGGTATTGGTTACAATTACTTTGGTTGGCTTGAAATTAATTGTGTTTTGATGGCGAAGTTGGTTGGAAATCCATTTGGGGATTTTTGGGAAAATGTGGGTTTTTTGGTGAAATGTTATTATTATGGATTTTAAAATGGTGATTTTAAAATGGGTTGTTGAGATTGATTTAAGAAAATGTATGATGAAAAAAATATTTTTCAATAAAGATGTTTTTTATTGTTTGGTTTTTTGGAAAGGAAAATTATTTTCAATAATTGGGTGATTTATTGAAGTGGATTAACATGCAACTGAATTAGTTGATTGCATGATGTTTTGTCCTTGATGGGTTATATGATTTGTTTTGGTTGGTTGAAATGTTTTGTGGAATTGGGGGGGGGGGAGTCTCACTATATAAGGTTATGGATAGTGTTCGGAAGAACCACCATGTGGGTAGTGGTCGGGAATTACCTCTAGTTGTGAATCGGTGAACGGGTTGGGCGGAAGTCCCACCGTTTTGGTTGTTTTAGTGTGAATGGGCGAACAGATTGGGCGGAAGTCCCACCATTTTGGTTGTTTGTTGTGCATTAATTTGCAAGTTGAAAATTGTCGTGATAGTGTGTAAATGATTAAATGGCTTGTGGCATGTTTTTTTTGGATTTCCCTTAGTGATTTGGATTAGGTGAGATGGATTGGTAAGGGTATGTTTGGCTTATGGTAATGGTTGCACTTGTGATTTATTTTTTTATAAATTGTTTTATATAAATGTTCTACTGATTTTATCCTAGTGGAGTGTGTAGGGAATTCATTTGGAAAAAACTTACTGAGTTTTAGTACTCACCCCTTGCTTTGGCACTTTGGTGTCTTTACTGATGTAGTGTAACATAACATGGGAAAAGTTAGGGAATCTCCCTTCTTTAGTGGTGCATTGTGATGACTTGGTGGAGCTGGGAGCTTGGAGCTTGGTGTGGAGATGTGGTGGTGTCATGGCTCGTGGTGTTGGTTGTTTGGTTTCCGCGTGTACTCTGATGTGTAGACATGTCTGGTTGTATTGGTTTTGGGTTGTATTGTGGTACAACTTGGTTGTCTTTTGGGAATTCATGTTGGAATTTTTTATTGACATGCATCATATTGTGGTGTTTAATGGATGGTTTGGTTGGTTTTTTCTTAAGGTAAAATCATTCCCCAACTTGATCTTGAAGCTCCCAACATTTATTTCCAACCTTTGGCGTCTTGGGAACATCGCTTAAGGCCAAGTAGCCCTCACTGCCTTCTCAAGACAATGAGGTAGGGGTGGGGTTTTACATTAACCTGGTCATTAATTGTGATTATTTAAACCATTTTTAATGGTTTATAATGTGGTTGTGAATTTCTAAAAGAATATCCCTTGAGAGTGTCAATTCAGGTGATTAGTAATTCCCATTATCATGCACCATGTGAATATTTATTCTTGCTCAATGATCCATTTTCAGATTTATTTCTCCTTGGTACCTTTATTATGTATCTATTTCATGTTGTAGTATACATATAGGGATGTAATTTCATGGAAACCACTTGCATTGTCCTTTGATAATCCCAACACATTTTCCTATACATTGACTCATCCTTAGACTTATCCTTAGAAATATATTTAGAGTTCTCCCTAATGTAATCATAACCAAGTTTTTAAAGGATAAATAATCCTTTCCTCTGATACCAACATTAGTGACCCAAGATTTTCATACATAGATATTACATATTTTTATGTGAATATTCATTTTATACCACAAAAAATCGTTTGGATCATAATATTTTAGTGTATTGAGAAACTAAAAACACAATCTTATTATGTCATAAAATACCTTCAATATATCCCCTAAAGATTTTCCAATAGTGTACACTTCTATGAAATATTCTACATAAAATATTTCTCCATAACCTAGGAAAATGAACCCTAACAATGTATGAGTTAAACAAGGGAGATATCAACATATCATGATCCTAAGGGTATGATAACGCGAGACTAAAATTAAAAAACTCTAACATTCATATCATATATAATAAAATAATTCCATGGTATAATGATGGGAAGTGCATAAAAATGAATCATACAAAAATCAAATAACACGATATATGAGGTCATAACAACTGTATAAGAAATAACTTTATGGGACAAAAATAAGCATTGAAAATTATTTCCATAATTGTCCGGGCTTATATCCAAGGATATCATAGTGGATTGGGTTCACTCCCCAGACCATCATAGTTGTCAAGGTTCACTCCGAAGACCATCATAGAAAAAAAATATAGAACCATGTTCACTCCTAATTCAAGTCATTTCTATCTCATAAGATATAAATATTTACCAAACTCATTTCAGAGAGATATAGTTCCCACCAGTATAATAATTAAAATCATATGAATCCGTGTTACATTATCATAAAAAACTAATCATATCACAACCCATGAAATGAAATGGGTTTCATAAACATTTTATCATATCATGACTTGTGTAAAATATATAGCTTTCAAAATCATTTCATCATTTCATCATAGCATGAACTGTGAAAAAAATATGGTTTCATAATAATTGTATCATGGTATATCCCATAAAAGATAAACTGGTTTCTTATAAATTGTCTCATCATAAATATAAACCATTCAGATATAGAATAATAATGCTATAGTTGGATCATTTTACTTGTCAAAAAAATTTACATCAATGGATGACATCTTATATGGAAAATGACATTGAAAATACACTTAAAATATTTCATGGATAATATAACATTTCTTTGAAAATAACTTCTTTAAACTAAAAACTCATAAAACATTTTGGAAATCCTTGTCTTAAAAAATAAACATTGAAACATACAAAGTATGATTTAAAAATCATTTAAAAAAATTATTGCGAAATATTTATTTTCCAATTTCAAATCTCTTTTTAAAACATAAAACAATTTTAAAATAATATTCTTTTAAAATATCCCTATAAACTTATAATGTATGCTTTGAAATCATTTTAATAATTTCTTAAGGAAAATATCCAATCTACTTCGAAAACAATTTCAAAAACAGAAAAAAAATTAAAAATTTTGTTCATTGAAAATAAACATAAAAACATATAAAGTAATATTGGAAGAAAATAATCATCATGACAATGAGAAATTACGTTCATGAAATTCATTTTGAAAAAAATATTCCTTTAACATTTTTGGTTGAATACAAATGGGAATTATTTGGAAACGGTCATGAATAATAATTTCAAATAAAATTATAACTCAGTCACAAATAAATATTTCTTTAATAAATATATTTATGAATTTTAATTCATTTTTTGAATCATTTTTATAAAAAAAGGTTTTGGAAGAAAAGGGGTTTTCGAATAAAGTGATAAATTAATATGATTTTTCTTTGAAACATTCTTTTAAACTCTTGTGTATATAGGGTAAAATGAAGGGAAAACATTTATTCTAATGAGATAACTAGTTGATGGGAAAATTCATGTCTTTTTTGATATATGTGTCATAATATTTATTTAATCATAAACATTATCATAAACAATCTATATAAATGATGATATTGTAACATAAAATCATTACAATATTCGTAATATTGAATTGTAAGCACCATGATAGAATAAAATTAAATGGAACAAAATATATCATAAAAACAAATTCATTTATTATATTAAATGTCCAATGGGATGTATATAATCTTTATAACAGAATATAGGTTCATAACAAAACTTATTTTATAAAGAAGGAAAATTGAGGCCAAAATCTTATACCACATTGGTAACATTTGTACCTCAATCCCCACGAAAGAGAAATCCAAAATTGGATTTGTAAATCCCAATAAGTATAATTATTATAAACAAAAAATACATTCTTGGTAATTATTAACACTATATAAAGGTAATATGTGGTGATTATGGTATGTGTCTCACGTATATGAATGGTGAGATAAAAATCTCATACCATAAGTAGCGACTTAATACACATTAAAGCCTCTTATATAATAAAAATGATTTTATTTTAAATATATTATCTATAAATAATCATATATATATCATACCAAATATAATTTTCTTATGTCTTTTTATAACCCATTTTTATCTATTCAATGTTAAATTCATGTTTCAGGTAATAACTACATTGTTTTTCGTGAAAGTTTTTATTTTGTATTTTTGGTCCTATCAAATTGAACATGTTTCCATAATATACATTGATTAAAACATGATATAAATATAATATATATTCCTTATATATGTATTTATTTTAATCCATAAAATTTAGAGGTAGAAAACGAAATTCATCATTCATGGAGATGGTAGGTCATATGTACACATCAAAGTAGTTTTCATTTTCTCAATGGATTCATATAAATAAAGTTAAATAATATATTAACATTAATTAATACTTTTTATCTCATACATGTCACATATTTTATTTAAATTCATCCTTATTACCATCTATGTACTATGTGAATGAATCACATTTCTTTGGGAGGCAGTAGTCTCTCGTACATGGGAGTTACATTATTGTATTCCCCCAGAATATATTTTAAGAAGGAATATTTGATATAGTAATAACATAACTATACTAATATAATAAATATTACATATCAACATTTAACCCATCGTAATATCTATACCTAAGAGGTGTTAATGAAAAAATTAATGATATCGGTTCGAGAGCCGGTAGTCCGTCGTACACATGAATAATGATCCTATAACCCATTTGATGGAAGAGAAAATGGTTATATGTCATTTTTATAACATAAAAAAATATAATTATATGTCAGATAATTATTTTATTATATCATAATATTTTAATAATAATTTAAGGATTTTGACGAAGAAATAAAATAAAACACTCAATTAGAGACATTACCTCTTCTTCGGACAACTTCTTTTGGTTTGCACCAAAAGTATTATTAGGATGGATTTATAAAGAATATAAGGACTCTAAGATGATATTAGGTCACTAAAGAAGTAACTTTTGTTTTTCTTGCAATAAAAAATTACTTTCAATTTTCGAATAGGAGAGGACAGGTGTGGCCTTTTATTAGTGGGGTGAGTGGCACACTTGTAATTTTTTTAAAGACAAAGGTCTACCCAAATTTTTCACAGTACAAAATGCTCCAAAAAGATCAATTATTGAAAATATAAAATTTATGGTGAAATTAATTGTATTAAATAATTGTTTTAAAGTTTTGAATTATTTTTAGCCCTTTTCTTTTTGGTTTAACCTCAGTAAACCAATTTCCCCCAAAACTATGTTAAATAATTTTTACTATTTTTAATATTCAATTTGGTAAATATTGAAGTATAAATTCATAGATATTATAAATTAATATGATTCCAAATATGGAATCTATTACTAAAAATTCAACTCACATAAGTGGAAATTTATATTTTAAAATTAAACCCACTGATGTGATGAGAGAGAGGCATTTCAAAGAAAAAATTTTAAAATGTAGAGAAAGATTTATAATAAAACATAAATATGAAATTTATTTCAATGAAATAAATTAGATTAGTTGATATAAAATTGTAAAAAATTTTCTTTTAGAATAACCATAAAAAAATTTCATATTGTTTAAAGTTATTTTTAAAGAAAGGATAATTTCTAATAAAAACTATAATTTTTCACTATTCATTGAAAACATTATTTTCAAATAAATTTCTCAAAAATTTAATCCAATATAATTTTGACAAAATAATTTAAAAATAAATATTATTTTTTCAATTAAATTCTATAAAACATCTAAAAGTTGACTTTATGAATAAGTGCACAATAGGTGACAAAACATATTTTTAGAAAAAATACAATGTTTTGGCAATAAAATGGATTAATTATTATATCTTTTCTAGAAAAAAAAGATGAATTTTAAAAAATTTATTGAATATATAATATATATATTAATTTAATTAAAATAATTCACTACAACTAAAATTTTAAATTTATTGATATAAAACACATTTGTAAACATAAAAATAGTTTTCTGGAAAAATATTTCATTTATTTTCAAAGGTTTTAATTATAAATGAATTAATTTTATATACATGTGTAAAGAATGTATTTTCATAATTTAGTTAATATCATTCATACCTTCCAATCTAATGGTTAGATAATAACTATAATATTAAATAATAATATTTTATACCATGTCATGATTCATTTAAACTCAATGTTCTGTGTAATGTAAGCTAAACTCAGTGTTTCCTGTAATGTAATCCATACTCAGTATTGCATGAAATGCAATATAAACTCATTATTTCATATAATTAAAGATAATATAAGTGTTTTTTATAATGAAAAATATTTAAAATGTTAGATTTATTTGAAAAATTTTGTAAGTAAAAAATCTAGGGTTGTTTCTGGTTTTAAAATCAATTATTATAAAGACTCTCATGAAATCATTTAAAAAAATTGATGAAATGAAACATTAATCTTATAAATTTCAATTTTAATACTCATAACCTTCAATCCCTTCTTTATGTGACTCAAAAACACTCTCCCTCTTCTTTATTTATCCATATTCTATTTTTTTTTTGTTTTATGAGTTTATTTTTCAATTTTTCACTTATATCATTTTTTCAATAGAATTTATTAATGTTTCAGATATCTAAGGTGTTACACACATTTTTTTAAGTTCCTAAATCCTTATAATTATATTTTTTCAACCATAATCTCATATTTGTTGTTCCATCTATAGTGTTTTAGTGTTATTTTATCTTTATTCATCATAGATATACCCTCTACTTCTACATTTATTGCGATTAATTTTTTATTTTATTTGTTTAATGATTTATAATATATTTATAATTTTATTTTTAATAATTTATTTATTATATACCACTGTGATTTATTTATATATAACCATATTTTTTTTGTAGTTATTTTTCCTCTTCTTGTCATAGAAATACAGTTTGGATTAAAAAAATTATCTATAAAATTATAATATTCATTGTTTATGAGATTTTTTATATTCTTATGATTTATAAATTTTATTCATTTATTTTTTATTATTATAATTTTTATATCCTTATATTACATTATGTTCATTTATTTATCACATTTTTTTAATATTTTATCACTATTAATTTTTATAAAATTTATTTGAATTAATAGTTTTGATTACATATTTGTTAATAAATGGTGAGTTAATTTATTATATTGTATTTAAATATTTATTATAATAATTTTCCTTAATTATTAATTTTTTTAGTAGATATTTGTAAATAAATTGTTAATTAATTTTTTAGATTATACGACTTATAATTGTATATATATAATATAAAACTATGTGTCATAAATTTATCTGTTTATATATAGATTGAAATGTTTATATATTATAATATTTCATGTATTATATTTAAATGTTTTGTAATTTATGGAGTATAATATGTTATATTCTTGAGTAAATAGTGATTAATACAAGAAAGTGGGTGATTATTTTCTGTATTTTTTTAAAAAAAATATTGAAAATAGAGATTTGGTTTTCTATACATGCATGATGTTTTTGAATATGACAAAATTGGGTTATATTGAAATCAATGACTATATAATATTATTTTATTTTAATTATTATTATACATTTTGGATCTGGAATTCTTAAATAACAACGGATTCATTATCCAATGTTAATGAATATGTTCATCAAGAGACATAGAATCATCTAGAAGAATAAATTTATTTTATTTTTGTTGAACCCATTTAGAAAACATCGAGTGTTTAATGATTGATTAGAGATATTATGAAACCATTATTCCTGAGTTACACTAAATTTATAGTGTTATCATATATGAAGAGATTAATTAGATTTAAATTAAACAATATTTACTATGATTCAATTTTCACTAAACTATTTTAACATTCGAAAGAGTTACTTTTATAAGGAAAAAAGCTTCTAGATTCCAATTATGGAACAATAATATTACTTTAAATGGGATTAGTTTATAATAAATACCTTTTTCCCCAAATGAGAATGTTTTGTATATGAATAAATATTAATGTTTATTAAAATATCATAAATATAAGACATCATGATTTAAAAAATTTAATAAATATAACAGTGATTCATTCTCAATTATAGGCTATAAACATTGTACTAAATAAATCTTTTATCTTCTAAAAATTCATTAATTAAAACATAATTTTTCAAAATAAGACATTACAATGTGGCTATTATAGCATAAATGGTAGAATCTATGATGTAATCCAATTTCATCATGGTGATTCACCATATTGGAATAAACTTTATCAAAAAATTAATAATTTTGAAATAAAGATAGAAATATCATAATGAGACTATTCACAGGTGGAATGAATCTATATCATATCCACAGTGTCCATCATAGTTCATAGACCCTTATGGTGGTAGTGTAAAACATGTCCCCATAGAAATGTTTGAAGAAAAAAAATTATTATGGGAATTATTATTTCTATAATAAAATAGCCTAGAAGTGATATTTATGATTATATATATCCATTAATTGATGATTTCAAATTTATATTGGAATTTTTTTTATTGTTTTTGATTCATAAAATAAACATAATTGTATTCTATGTTTTATTGTAATGTTAACTATAAATGAACATTTTTAATATAGAAAATTATCTTGGTATAGTGTTAAGGGTCATAAAGCTTGTCTAATTTGTAAAGAGGGGACTTTATATCATTAACTATAGAATGTTAGAATGATATTGTACATGGGGATATTATTTTATTTAATATACTATCCTTATCATAGATTAATAAATAATTAAATGGTTTCTAGGAGAATGAAATTTCAATATATCCATTTTCAGATGATGAATACTACCACAAGGTGAATACATTTGATGGAATATTTAGAAGGAAATGAATTTTTGTTTGTGAATTGAATAGATGGATGAAATGGTCCAACTTATTCAAGCTACCTTGTTATATATGTTTAGATATTAAACATAACATTGAAATTATTCATATTTAGAATAACATATGTGAAATTTTTATTGTATGTATTTCAAACACAAAAGAAAAAATATTGAATTTAATGTTTGATTGGACTTAACATACATGGGAATATGTTGGGTTTAACTCCAACTATGAAAATAAATAGAACATATTTAGCTCTATCTTTTCAAAAGTTATGAAATATTAGGACAATAAATTTCCTTCATTTTCAACATGGTATTTAAATACCAATTGGTATTTTACGAAATGTGAATTTTTTTGACTCATTAATGGATTTAATGTTAATATATATGAAATCTCATGAATATCATGTATTTATTTAATAGAATCTAATAGTTTTAATATGTTAATTATTTCTATAATAATAATAATATTTATCATTTTGTTGTGTTATATTATCAATTATATTATTATCAAATTTATTGATCCAAATTTGTTATATCGATTAAGTACATAATTTTCCATTATACATTTTCAATTATTAATGTAATTTCTAACATGATGTTTTTTAATGGTTCATCTGATGATTCATCTGGTGTGGTAGATAAGAATATATAGACATATTTATTTATGTTGTATGTGTACAATATAAATATATATAAGAATTTTGATGTTCTATGTTCAAAATCTACATAAAAAAGTTCCATAATTTTAAGAATTATTCATTGAAAGAGGTTATTAAGTTCTATAATGATTATTTATATGATGTGTTGAATATTTATCTCCTTACATCTCGACATTTTATAGTTGATATGAAGGTAAAGTTTTCTTCAGATTATTTGTAATGTTAATTCTAGGTGATGAAGTGATGAAAGAACTTTTATTAATTTTTTACAGCATTGGAGAAGTTCAACCATATATATCATCACATATTATTAGAAAAAATGAATGATTTTCAAAAAAACCTCTGAAAACTAGTTGACGAATGAACATAAAGTATATTTGTATCATTGTTTAAGGGGAATTCAATGACTAAATTTTCTGCATAAGAATGATATTTAAATTTTTATAAGATGGAAGAAGTGTTTATGAAATTTTAAAATCTAGTTTTAGTATTAATGGTAACACATTTTTAAAAAAAATTATGATGAGAGTACCATAAAAAATAGTGGTGTGATAGTCATAACTAGATATCTTAATTTTCTGAGTACCAATGATAAAAAAACCCAATTTCTATATCAAAAACATATTTTTTTAGTTCTTGACGATATATAGGATATTTATTGTACAAATTTATATTACTATTATTTTATTAGAACGTGGTTGACATTAGTTGTGGTGTTAATCATTGCTAGCATAGATTTACAGTTTTGATTTGAACATATTTAGTATTAAAGTGGTATCATTTATCTTGGGGACACATAAAAAATAGTTATTTTATTTTTTTGAACCATTGAATGATCAATATTATATCATTTTAAAATGTAAAATAGTTTATTTGGTTTATGATATTGTTGATGATACTGGGGACTTCTAGGATATTTATTTATCCATTACTTGAGGATAAAATTGACTACAATGCTGAAATAATCCATGAAATACTAAATCATCAAATTGAAGGGATAAGGGAAAACACTTTATTACACTCTAACATATTTAGGTAAATATCTATTTTATATTTTATTCGATAATTATACATGTAAAACTCTATCTTCGATATTAATATATATATATATTGATCGTTATCTTTTTCTTATTAAATTTTATATTTATCAGTTTCAACTAATAATTTTTTTAGTTAAAACCCCCTATGATCAATATTTTCTCATTAAGCATACACCTGTAAAAACACTTTTATAAAAATTGATATTTAAATCTATAGATTTTTAACATTTATTCCATTTTTAATTAATTTATATATGCATTAGTTTTACATACAATTTTTTTTTAAAATCCTTAATATCATTAATTTTTATTGATACTTACACATGTAATTAATAAAATTATTTTTTTAACCTAGATAATTAAATTTTTAAATGGTGGTCATTTATGAGATTTTTATATTAATTTCTACATATATAAATTTTAGTTACACATTTTACGGTTAAAGTAGTCAAACATCATTATTGTTTTGGGCCAATTTCAATGTACGTATCATTTTAAAATATTCATTTTTCTTCAGCTATACTGCTTAATATAATAAATATAATTTTAATTCAATTTTTATAAATAAAATTTTTAATTTTAACAATAATTTAATTAAAAAAAAATATGGTTACTAGAAATTCCATTGATTTCATGTATTTAAATGGTTAGCTTAGATTCAAAAGAACATTTACATTTCTATGCGTATATTTTTTTCATATTAATATATCTACAGTAATAAAACTTATTTATAAAATTATTTTTTTTAAGAAATATATTTTTTACACTACTAGTGATTATACTATGGCAGATTATTCTTATCCTTTATAGAAGACAATACCATGAGTTGGTGATATGGGATTACACGTTTAAAAAATATTTAACTTTCTCTTTGGGAGTAGAAGTGAGAATCTAATTTAATGATTATGGTAATCCAAAAGGCCCGAATGAATAGTTTTTTTTGAGTTATATGGCCATTAAAATACATTGTATGATTAATATTTTATATCATAATTGGAAGATTTTCAAGAAGGGAATGAAATATTAGCTCTGGGAATTTATAATAATATAATTTCTCTTCTATTTTATTTATTTAAAATTTTAAAAAATATATATTTCTTTAACAATATTTACTTTATTCAATTACATATGAAATTTTACATTCAATATATGATAGTAATTAAAAATAGGGGGATATCTGTTTCATAATCTCGATGGAGAGATTTCAAAAATAATTACTTCACATTATATTTCTAGAAATTAATAGAATAAAAACCCATGCCTAATATATGGGTTTATATCGATAGACTTGGAAGATATTTTTTTCCAGTTGAAGGGGGAATCATTTATGGTATGATAATTATTGATTATACATTCAATTCTTAACCTTGTTTTTAAATTTCCTAAAAACTTATTCATTTACTTGTATACAATAGGACTCTATAATATCTCATGAATATATTGGGTTATAGAATATATATCCTCATAATTTTTCACATGGAGGGTCATGGATACAACAGGAGAAAATAATTTTTAAAATAATGGTGAATTAATAGTTAATTATAATAGATAATTTTCAGAGGTTTAGTTCGTCTCTCCATCCCCCCTACTCACCATGAATAATAGAAAATATAGAGGATGGAAATAAGTGTATTTTTCATATGTATCCATCAAGAAAAATAGATGATGCAACTTAAGAAGACATTTTTTTTAATATTAGTGTTTCATAAATTAGTCAAACTAGTATAAAATTTTCAAATATTATTTTAGGATTCTATTTAACAAAAATGGACGAAGGGGCATTTATCTATGAGGGAATGATAAACATTCTAGTTACTTCTTTTAGAAGGAAAGAACACCATGGACACATAAGGAGATATGAGGTGGGTGTTGGTATTAGAATATTTTTTGAGGATATTATTTTATCTATGGAGACATGATAAAAGGGATAAATGGATTTATTAAAGGTTGAACTGTGAGAGATGAATTCATCCACAAATGATCAACTTAAATCTTCTGTAGAGGTTATGTTTTTAGAAATGATGAAAAAGACACAGCCTCCCCAGCCTACCCATCCGGTCTATCATTATACTCTATATACTCATTTAGAAATAACTAGGTATTGTGAGTTTCATTATAGGTATCTCCATTTGAAGATTATAGAATACACTATTTTAAATAATCTAGGAGATTACATATATAAAAAGGTTACATTGTTGGATCAATAAATAGTAGTGATAAATAATATTATTGATCTGGATTCTCTATTATTTTTCCTACAGTGGAGGTGGACACAATTACATAGATTATGGGTCATTTCTACCATATGTTTATATTCTTCATTATCAGTTAATATATGAGTTATTTGTTGTTTCTTTAAATGTCATTTACTTTTATGTTTAAATTTCATGTGTTTTTTATTACATTTACCTTATATAAGAGAATATAAAATATAAGGATAATTGAAAAATAAACAAAAATTTCAAGAAGTTTCACCTTTAGATACTTCTCAGATAACTCCATTTGTAATAAATTTATTATTGAATACCTTTTTTATCTAAGATTTATTTTGAGTTTTTGATGACTACTGAAATGTACTTGAGAGACTATCTGGATATAATATTTGAAAACTTCATCATGGATGTTGTCACAAATGATGAGGTATTTCTACCATTGGTGAAGTTGTTTTCTATGTATATAAATTTCAATTTCAATTTTCATTTATTTAAATATATATAACATATTGTGATTTGATTTATAAATTGTCTAATAGTTCTTTCACAGTCTTTGCCTACAATATGTGAGAATATCTATTTATGGATTTATCGATGAAGAATTTATTTCAATGTATGTGTAATACATGATAAAGAATGGTTTAGTGAAATATATAGTAGAATGATTTGAAAACATTATGATTATGTGTTGCTTCCTCCCATTACATGATTGGTAAACAAGGTTATATTCTGCACTAATATTCATAATAATATCATTCATGCTAAAAAAATTATTTTCCAGCGGATATTTAATATTTTTACAATTATACCCATATCAATGAACAATATTTTCTTTGTGCACTTTTTTTATGTTCATGATGTTTTTGATAAATTATTGAATTTTTAACTTTTATACAATTTTATAAATCCTTTAATCAAAAATTTTTCATGTTATATAAATTTTATTAATTAATTTATAAAACAGCGCACAAAAATAATTTATCAAAAATTACTTATCTATAAAAAAACCAAATAAAATTAACTACGAAAAATAGATGGTCTATATTATTTACAATATAGTTAATAATTTTTTATCTTAAAAATATTGCATGTTTTATTATTGATGATTTATTTCATAACTGTAGTGTCATCATCAAATATGATTTTTTTATGATTCATTTTTGATATTATCATGATTTAAATGGTGAATGTTTTTAAAAAGTGCAGCTCCTCTATATCTATTATAATTTTAAAAAAGATGTTATATTTTAATTTTTTAGAATTTATTATTTTTTAGATTTTTTTGATGTTAACCCTTATTTAACTATATAATTAAACCACCATCATGATTTATCTGATAAATATTTTTAAGGAATGATTAATTTATAAATTTACTTGTAAAATTTTCATTTAGGTTTATATTATCTTAAAAAATGTTAATTAAAAGTTTTCATTATGCTTTTATTTTCTTCTATTTCAATTGCGGATTTGTTTAGGGTCTTTTTGTTGGTATATTAACATGGACTAGGGTATTAAATTTCTTTAACATTAAAAAAATAATAATAAAATTTCAACTGATGTTGTTAAAAAAACTGATATCAAAATGTTATTTTCATTTAATTCTTGTATAAAACTGTTGTTGAAAGCATTATTTAATATATATTTAAAAAAGATGACATCAGTTGTTAAGAATACCAACATAAAAAATATTTTTGGGATAATTTTTTTATATGTTCTCCATAATTTTTTTATAAATGATGTAGAAATATTATTTTTCACATTGGACACAATAATGTCTCTATTTAACCAATGTTAAAAGTTCTTTTTTTATAATCCAAAATTAAATATAATTTCATCAACATAAATTGTGATAATTACAATACTTATGGTTACCTATTTGACATAAAAGTTGTTATTTTTTTTATTTCTAAATATCATTTGGCTTCGGTAGAGATCCAATTTAGAATACCGTGATATAGAATCCTATTTCAAACAATTAAAATAATTCTTCAATTTTCACCCCCTTCTCCCATATATGTCTAAAATAAAGCCTTCATATTTATTAGTAAAAATATTTTCTTATAAATTACCATTTTAAAAGGTATATTGAATATCTATATAATATGTAATATAGTTATTTTGATTTATCACTTTTAGGACCAATTTGATAAACTATAGACTTTCCACTAGTGAATTTTTTTTCCAAAATATATGCCCTAATCCAATTTATTACACTTTGAATACAAATATTTCATTATTTCTTAAAACCTCACCCATTTTGGTTTTTTTAAAACCATGTAGAATCAATCACATTTTAACATTATTCTCTTGTTACATATTTCAAAGTATAATTATCCTAAATATAATCATGTTCTTAATTTAGAACATTAATACATTGTTTTTTCTTAACTTCCTCTAAAAGTCTATGAGTCTCAAGATAAGAAATGAGTATATTTTTTTATTTCTAATCCATAACCTTTTTCTTGTTTGAATTTTATATTCATGATTAATAAGGATATTTTCTAAATTAATATGCTTCTTTAATAGTTGAGCTTTAATTTTCTAGTTTTTAGAATTGTTATCCTCGACATTTGTTTCTTAGTTATCAATATAAATATATTTCTACTCATTTTCAATGCCTACATTTTTTCATTTTTCAGATATATTCTTAGTATTTTATTCAGAATTTTCCAAATATACTTCAACTATCACATCTATGTTGTAATTATTTTTAATAATATTTACATAAAATACTAAATATGTTTGGGTTTCCTCTTATTACATCATTTCTATCCTCTAAATTATATAAATACTTAATTAATATCCCTTATTATTATTTCTATTCAATCATTCATGGATTTTCATTTTTAATTTTCATGAAACAAGGTATAAAAATGATTTAAATTATTTTACTTTGGGATTTATGAATTACAAGATGTCATATAGTTTCGTGCTTGTCTCTAGTTTCAATGAACACATGTTCTTTATGAGTAAAATAGTACATATATATTCCCTCAATAAAAATTTATAGATATGTTATTTAGAAATAATTTTTCAACCCATATTAAATAGTCACTTATTCATTATTTCACTATAAGATTTTATTGAATTGTTTATGGTGAAATATATTGATTCCAAATTCCATTATTAAAAAGGTATCCCTTTAAATAAATATAGGATTATTCATTTCTATTATATGATTTAATCTTCGTGATATATACACACAACTCATTTTCAAAAAGTCCCCTGAATATTTTGAACATATTAAATAATTGTGACTTATGTTTCATAAACATGACATTGTTCATCCAAGTAAAATAATAAATTAATGTAATGAAATTAATATCACCTTTATAATATTTATGTCTCATAGGCCCACAAAAATATGACATACTGATTTCTAGTGACCCGGATGATTGAATTTCACTCTATTATGAGTTCCTTGAACTATTTTCACTTTTTTGGAACACTGTATAAACAACATATCCTAACCATTTAAATGGTTTAAGTCTCTCACCACACCATTATTTTATATTCTACTAATTTTTCATTGATTAATATTTACAAGACATTTTTACCATTATTTATTCTTAGTTTAGATTCTCTTTTTTCAAGAACTGGTTGGGTAACCAATTTAGAATAGGTTTCCAATTATTCTATCACATTTTCCAATAGACCTTTAATAATTTGAACTCTTGATGATTCTTGATTTTTTTTAAAAACAACTTCATTTTTATTATCACATAATCAGATCACACTAAAAATATTGTGTTTAATCACTTCAATGTAGAGTAAATCATTATTTTTTAACATTTGAGTGCTAATCATATTACTTCCAACTCTATTAATTTTTAGAGAGATATCATAACGAAATGTCACTACCATTCCATCAAAAATTTCATTATTATTGAGAAATTTCATCCCTATAGAAATATTTTAGGAATAAACATTGTCTTCAATCAATGGTTTTACTTTCCTTCTTACCTTCAAAGTGACATCCATAATGGGTGCCTTTTATTCATAATTCACATTTTTAATTGACTTTATTTTTAGATCATATATATAACTCCCTAATTGAGTATTCATACACTCTTCAACATAGTGACCCAATTGGTCACACATTCAATATAGATCCATATTATTCATTCATAAATATTACATCCTTTCAGATTAATATTAAATAAATTTTAAAAATACACATATGAGGACTATAATAGTTAAGTGTATTTAGAGACTAGATAAAATGTCCTTGTATTTCATGAAATATATTGAAAACCTCCCATAAATATATTCCCATATAGTAATCTTCATAAAAATATCCTACGTAAAAATTTCTTCGTAACCTAGGGAAGGTAAACATAAGAAAGGGTAATCCCAAATTCATAGTTAGGCTAAATATGGGATATATCAATCATTGATAATATGAAATCATAAGATAATAATAAATTTATGAGATCATAAAAAAACATCTAGAGATTATAAAAAATATTTATTGGATAATAAACATGAATTATGGATGGATACATTATCCTTTCAAAATGCATGAATCTTATGAGTTAAAAATCGTCATACATAAATGATAAACAACAATATCATGTCATATAGGTGTGGAATCATAATATGTTTAAAAACAATTTCATATGTCATGTTTAACAACCAAGACCATAACATCATAATTGATCAGTAATGAATACCTATTTTCCATATTAAAATAGATCAAGAATCATTATTAATTTCCCATATTGAATTAATCACATCAACTTGTTTCTTATAGAAGATCAAATACATCGACTTGTTTCCCGTGGTTATATAATGAGATATAAAACTTTAACTCATGAATTGAAGGGATATATAATTTTTTTCCCCCTACTAAAATAATTAAAACCTTATATTTGTGTTATAGAATTTCATAAAACATTCATTGTATTATAACATCATAACATAGTCAAAGAAAAAGGGTTTCATAAAAAATTTATAATTTAAATTTAGTATAACCCCTATAAAAAAATAGGTTTCATAATTATCTAAATGTCAAAATAATAAACAATATAAATAAATAGTAAGAATGTTATCATTGGATAATAACCCTATTAATACATATTCAACATCAAAGCAAAGAGGAAAATTACTTTAAAATAATTATTAGAATATTTCGTGAGGAAATAACCCCTTTCACTTTGAAATCACCTATTTTAAATCAAAAAAATTCATAAACATTGAGGAAATAATTTAATTTTAATATAATGTATAAAATTTTTAAATTATGATTAAAATAATAGAGTTCTCTCGATGGTGAGAAAAATATTTCATGCGATATAAATTAAAATTAAATATTACTTTCACAATTTTGTAGAGATTCAATAAGTACCTCACTCAGAAAATGAAAAGAATATTCATTTTAAACATTTTTTTAAAGAAAAACATTGCTAAAAAATATTTTAAATTATCAAAGTCTAATATTAAAAATTGAAAACATTTTTAGAAATCATGGATATGGAAGAAGAATCATTTTCAATAGAGGAGATTAAGGAATTGTGTTTTCCTTAAAAACATTATTTTGATATCATGAGTAATTAATGTGAGGAAAATGAAATGAAAATAGGTTTTATTTATAAATAACCGGAGTAGAATTAAAACAAAGGGTATTTATTATATAGTTATCATATAGTTTCTTAAATGTAAATCAAGAAGAAACAATACATATTAAAAATATAGTTGAAACATAAATATCTTACCATAAGTATCATCATTCTTTATAAATGTTGGAAAATCCTATATAATAGATAGATATTTAATATAAATATATTCTAAATACATAATAATATCTATATTACCATTTATAGTTTACTTATAACATATTATCACCATTTTATTTATAATTTCTTTTTAAAATCACTATTGTAAGTGATAATTGCTCCGTCTTTCAGGCATTTTTTTTAGGTAGACCCAATTAATGAAATATTATCAAATTTCCAACAAATCCATAATTTTATTATTGATATAAATATTATATATATATTCATTATATATATTTATTTATATTCATCCATAAAATATATATAAAAAATTGATTTACACTGTTTAATGAGACGTAAGGCCGTAAGTATGCATGAATGTTGTTTCTATTTTTGAATAGATAGAATAAATTAATGGTAAATAATAATTTACCAATAAATATTTATTATTATATAACATATAAATAATATAAATTCTTTAAAAGTATCCTTATTACCACCAATTTAATGTAGAGAGGAAAAATGAATCACATCGGTTCGGGGAGGTCGTAGTCGACACAAACACATTAGTGATGTTATCTTTTTTCAATAGATTGGAAGTAAATAAGGTGTATAAGATATTATTATTATAGAAACATAATTATATCATAAATATCATATATAAACATTAATCCCGTGATAATTACCATCCATGAAATATTGAGAATGAAAATTAATTGTATCACTATATAGAGATGGTAATCTATACGTACACACGGGTGATACATTCACTTCTCATTTAATGGAAAACAGGATAAAAAAAAGGGGAATAATAATTTTAATGAAATTTTAATATATTTTAGATTACTAATTTATGATTTTATGAATAATATAAAACATTTAGAGGATTTTTAAGAATAACAATTTGAAAGACTTTGGGTAAAACAATTACATATTCTTCAATATTCTTCCTTTATATTCCTTCTTAAGAACCCTTGGTATGGTATTTTAAGAATACTGGAACATTTATTTCATGTCTATAGATGTGTAAAAAATCATTTTTCATTTTCGGTCAAGAAAAAAGGTTAAAAGAAGTGTAAATAAAAGAAATAAGAGGTTCCATTTTATATGTGAGTGGAAAGGAACTCTTGGAATTTTATAAAATAGTAAAATATAATAAAGTCATTATATAGAAAAATTCTTCCAAATGGCCATCGATAAAAATATTAAGAATTATTTTATATAGTACCATTATCCAATAATTTTGTTTCATTTTTATGTGGTTTTTTAAACCAATTTTTTAAGCTTAACCACTTTGTTAAAATATTTTAATCTAAATTGTTTTAATGTACTTTTTGCACTTAATGTTTTTAAATATAACTTATAGGGTAAACAATTGTTCATAAATGGATAATATATTATTTTTTAGAAAAAATTTTATTTCCTTGTCCTATTCCAATTTTTTTTAAATAATTTACTAAAATTTTATTTTCATAAAATATCATTAATTCCATTTTTTGAAACTATTAATTTATTTTGACATTAAAGACCTCAAGAAAAATAGAACCTAAATATAATAATTTGCAACCTCAATAACATATTATATTAAACTTTAAATTTCTTAGAACACTATATCTTGATGAAATTATTTTACCTTTAATATTTTTAAAATCATTTATTTAATTTTTTTTATTAATAGATGAAATATTACGTTAGTGTTGCGTAAGCTTTTAATATTATTATATAATCACTAAAAATTATAAAAATATTACCATGATGATAAAAAATCATTATTCTCAAAATGAACATTATTATTCAACAACAAATTTCTCTTGACCCTATGTGAACACATAATAGTTGATTAAAAGAAAGAGAGACACATTTTGTATGTTTCACTTCTTTAAATATTATATATGTAATTTTCATGGACCAGTGTACCTTATACAATAACATGTATATACCAATGTGATAAGGGTTAAATTAAATTAATCTAATAATAATTATGCGGAAATATGGTAACCTTAACACTTCGTTTTAACCAAGGTTAACCCAATTTATCATTTACCATGGTGATAAATTTTACCACAGTTTCTATTAATAAGTTCTAAAACAAAAAGTTACATATAAATCTAAATTTGGAACTTATTATTAAAAATAAGAAATCTATTTTAATAATTCAATTATTATAAGTGTTAGAAAATAAATTTAAAATAAGAATAAAATGCTCGAGGAATGTTGTTTTCATAGAAAACTAAATTTTTAAGAATGAAACTACATTTATTCATATCCCATTCCAAGAAAAAACATTAGATGAATGTTAAATCACATAGATAAGTATATAAAAGATAAATTTCATTAAATTAATTCAAAAATGGTGATTATTTTAATTTATTAAGAAAAAAAATGTTGTGTGCATAGAAATAGATTTTCAGAAATAAGACTCCTTTATTTTCAAATAATTTTTATCTTGATTTATAATATATTGATAACCAATGAATTCATTTTATATGTTTGTAAACCATATATTTTTTTATAATTTATTTTGTCCTATTAATACTGAGAAATACAACTCCTTTATACATTATTAAGGTTCTTTTACTATGACGGTTGTGTGTATCATAATCTATCGAATAAATGAAATTCATTTAAAGATAAATATTTCACAAAATCTTAGGGTGTTAGATTCTACCCCCCCTCCCAACATAAAATTAATTATTACCATGAAATTCCACCACTTTGAGATAAGAAATTGAGTATTTCAAAATTTTATCACATCCTACGGTTCTTAGGTTGCTTATTAAAATTTATAATTCAGATAGAGAATATTAACCAAGTGAGTTGTCTTTTTACAAATCACATTATATCTACTGTCCAAAATATAGATAGGTTTTTTTCATAGAAATATCATTCTCTTGTGGTATGACCTATGATATCATTACATGTGATGGATTAAGTATGTACTTATATAATATATATACATGGAACACATCATGAACTTGAGGGAGGTTCGATGGAAGTGTTAAGTGGTAATCTATTGTCCATAATCGAACAAAAATCTAAAAGCGTCCAATATACATATGGCTTGGATTTCATTTATTTTAAATATTATACCCTTTTTCAAAAAAAAAATTCATATAAATAAATTTTCCCCAACTTCAAACTTCAGATCCCACTGATTATTTTCATGAAAACTTTTCTATCAACTCTGAGTTTTGCTTTTCTATTGTTGATTTCCTCTAACATTCTCTATAATTTCCTGTAATATTTTGGGTCCCAGTATCTTTATTTATGTATGTTCATCCCAACATACTAAAGTTTTTTAATTGGAAACATATAGGGCCTCATAAGGAGCTATCTCAACGGCCGAGTGAAAGTTAGTGTTGTAACAAAACTCGACTAGAGTAGTGTGTTGATTTGAAAAACATTTAGATTATATAGAAAAAGATATTAAAATTTATTCATGGGTTTGAATAGTCCTCTAAAACTAAACATATTTCTGATTATAATAAGTCTTGTTTAAATTTAACTATTTATCCATACCCTATTAATTATTTCACTAAAATTATAAGTTAAACCTCATATCATGATCAGGTACAATAGAATGTGGTACTAAATCGAATATCACCACTACCTTAATGTATAACCTAGAACTATGACCATGAGTCAATTCATCTCTGATAGAAACAAAAAGTGGTAAATTTATAAGATCATTGACTACAACCCAAATAGAATTATTCCCTTTATATGTTTTGGGGACTGTGAAAATGAAATCTATTATGATGTTTTCCCATTTACATTCATGTAAGGATAATGGTTGTAACATCCCCATATACTTCAATATATCAGACATAAATTTCTGAAAACCAATCAATAAAGATACATATTCTATAAAATCCCTCTTTATGTTTTCCCACTAGGAATACTCTTTCAAATCTCAAACATCTTATCCCTACCAGAGTGAATAGAGGATAGTGAACTATGAACATCATGAAATAGCTTTATTCCCATGTATGGTATAAATGAAACACATACATGGTTCAATGCTGTATAATTCAATCATAATCATGTTGGAACAAAAGAACATTTCACCCCTTCTTTTGTAGCATTACATCTTGTTTCTACGTCTCTTTAATCCTCACATTGATAGATGGTTGGACATTATTCTATAAAAGATAGGGTCTTTTCCCTTTACTAGTGATTTCAAGTTCCTTCATAGAAAATTCCATAAGTATTGGATCTCTTTCAGTCCTCATTATGGAAAAACTAGCATGCACTTTCGTACTAGAATCATCACCCACCTTATTCACCTTCTTAGGGTGGTAATGTATTAAGAACTCATAATCATTAATCGACGGAAACTATATTATCTAGTCTATAATAATATATTTCTATGTGGATATATGCATTAAACAATCAAGAAATTTATAGAAATCACACCTTTAACCGTAAATATAAGGATTCCATATCTTCAACACAATAATTATAATGGCTAACTCGAAATTATGATTTGAATAATTTTTATCATTTATTATAAGTTGGTGTAACTCTTACGCTATCACCATACCAGTATTCATGTGGAAACATAACATTCCCCTAATTAATTCATTATTAATGATAAAAAATGTAAAACCCCAAACATCTACGCCATGTTTCCCTTTGAATAATGCAATAGCTTGTGTTGTATGCAACTTCGAGATTCTGACACATCTCTACAAATCAAACTAGTCTTTATGAATATTAATACTCAATTTTTGAAATTTTATCAATTTTATCTTTCAAAATGGACATTATTTTTGGGTTTAGAATATCAAAATTATATTAGGGTGAATTATTGGTATTTTTCGAAAAACATTCAGTTTTTTATGAATAGTGAAAAATACTAAATTTTAATTAAAAAAACTTTTTTAATAAAAATAATTTATAGTGATAAATTATAATATTTAGTGGGTTTAAAGTATAATTAGATTATATTTTTACCATTTAATTCAATGATGTTCATTGTATGTAATTTCACATTTAAACTAGACATAAGCAAAGGTCAATCTTCTGATAGTTATTATTTCTAAAAAACACGCTTTTTGGTTGGACAATAAGAATTAATTTTATATTAATTTATTCCACTTATGTGTTTAGAATTTGGAATAATGGATTATATATTTTGAATAATTAGGTCTAAATTGTGTAAATAGGAAACTTTTATTTTTAGAAATTATGAATATTTACGCCGGTAATATTTTATTTACAATGGTTAAAGGGTAAATCTAGTAGATAAGGGTAAACAAAATAATATTCTAATAATATTAAATTACTCTAATAAGTGTCCTATTCGTATTGGTTGATACATGTACAACCATGGACATCCTTGGGTTGACTTTGGGACCCCATGGAGCCACATGGGTGTGATAATGACATTTTATATTAAATATTCTAAAGTAAGGACAAAAATAAAAAAACAAATATATTTTGGTAAAACAATTTTTATATTAGGTTATATAACTGATATATAAGACTATAAATTGTCATTATAAATATAAATGGATTTTCTACATCATTAAATTTTATTTATAATTTTTAGAAGTAAAATAAATATATTAATATTTGACACATTAATGATAAAGTATTTTACTTATTAATGAAAGTATCAAATAAATCATATTATAAATATTAAAATAAATATAATTTGAACATTTTGATTCCATAAACGAATTTTATAGGTTAATATGACATTTTCAGGTTGATTCAATGAATTTTATTTGAAGTAATAATGTTGTTATGACTTTAGAAAAAATAAATTATTAACTAATGTCAAAATTAACATAATTGAGTTTTCTGAAAAAAAATACTATATTATTGGTTGGTATAATATTTCTAAAAGTATAAGGATCATCCAAATGGCCTAAATAATAATATATGTGTCATTAATGAATCACTTGAGGTTCTCTTGATGTTTATAGTATATTTATTAACCATATAATATAAAAATACAAAGAGACATGGTAAATGTCAAACTAATTAACTAAGAGTTAAATCTAGAAGATAAAGATAATATAGTGACCCAAACCTGTCTAAAACTTATTGGTTGAGTGTTGTTCTACCCATCCCCACCTTATCCTCGAAATAAATCATTTTGGATCCATTAAAAACCGAAAATGATTTTATTGTAAAATAATATTTCATTCTTTTCCTAAGGTTCCCCTCACCCCTCTTATAAAAGGGAACTTCCCATTTATTAAATCAACACCTTAAAATCCCTTTGTCTTGGCCAACCCCTGCCCCAATAACCTATCAATTTTCCTCCCTTCATCTTAGAGGACACAATTTTGTCATAAATCCATCCTAAGGATCCCTTTTGATCAAATCAAAAGGAAGAACCCGAGGAAGAGGTAAATATTTCATCACCTCTTTCAAGATCTTTTCTCCTTCCACTTCTACTTTCTTTGTTGTTTCCTTTCTAAAACAATAAATCCAGTATTTTCTATATACTCTGATGTTATTATAAAAATTCTAAAACCATTCTCAATATTTTATCCATCCTAGGAATAACATACTACCATACGTGCGTACGTAAGGCTTCCCGTCTCCACGTCGTGGTGCAGTTTGTTATTCAAACACTTCATCATTTGGATGGGTATAATAAAGAGTATAAATGGTTAAAATAAAAAATAAAAAATGATAATTATTTTGTATATATGACATTCCTTCCAATTATATACAATTTTAATTTCAAAAGATGATATTATCTCTTGTAGTTACGTACGGCTTACCGTCTCCATGAACACGATGAGATTCATTCCCCATCGTATCCATTCAAGACTAATTTTCGTTTGATGATTAAAAACAATGATTAAATACATAATATAATTTTGAATATAAATAAGACATATCATATCCACAACAAAAATTACTTATGTAACAAAGCATATAAAGGAAAATGAATTAGTTAACACCTGAAACAATGATACTACTAAAATATCATTAACAAAACAATATTAGAATATCATATATGATATCATATTAATGAATATGGTTCTTCTATAATTTAATAATACTTATTTCTCTATTATAAAGGACGCTAACCTACCTTCTACCATGTAAAGGAACAATGTAAGGGTAAATTTCACAATCTCTTTATTATACGAGATTGTTTTTATGTAAGTATCTACTGGGGCCTCTTTATCATCCACATCCATGTTTCTTAAAATTTTATTCCAAATAATTTTTACTATTTACTAGAATATGGGTTAAATTCATTTATACCTTTTTTAACTTTTTAAAAAATTTATTGAAAGGAATCTTTCAGTCATTTTCAAAACAAGGTATCTTATGAACTTTTCTACAAAATTAAGGTAAGAATGTTTTTTTAACTAACACAACGGGTGAGGCTATTTTACACCATTATAACACCTTCTAATATTCTCTTAAAAGCTTATAAGAATATTTCCAAAATAAATGTTTTTTAAATGGTTTCAAAATAGAAGGAGGAATTGCTTTAAAATAGTTTCATTTCATCTATGTCATCATCCTTTGATAGATTTTCAACTAGTTTGAAGCTGATTTATTATGATAAAAATCTTCCATATTGTATTGAAGGTTTTGTGATATGTTTGGCTATGAATTTTCTATTCTTATACCATTCATGGTTTATGGATAAATTTTTGACATTTCTTATTTTTGTTTTAATACAAATGTTTATGTTATGTTTAAACCTTTTCATATGAGCAATGCATTGGACATAGTATGTGACGGGTGGAGCCCGCTATAGCTCCTCGATGCATTGGTAGGTCTCATCATAGAAAATAGTGTCTTGGCACAAGGACTTGACCAAATATTATTTTTAATCTTGGAACAAGGACTTGACTATGTGGTTATGATGTCTGGCATTATGCATTCCATCATTATGAAAGTGGCTATTGATATTTCATGTGATTATTCGACTAGTAGAATTTCCATGTGAATAAGTAAATGGTATTATTTGATTTGAACTTTTTTATATTATGCTGAAGTTAAAGTTTAAAAGACTTTTGTTTTAGTCTTATACTTTTCCTTAAATGTTTATGCTTATTTATGAAAGTTTCTGCAATATTGTTATCCTTACTGAGCACTTGAGCTCGCCCCTTTCTATGTTTTATTTTTCTCAGAATGCGAATAAGTATTTTATGAATGACTTACAGGGATAGTCTAAGGGAATATTATTGTGGTCTATGGAAACAATGTTGGTGTAGTTTTTCATTTTATAATGTAATGTAAAACTTATGAATATATCTAGTATTTCCAAGGCTAATAAACTAATCAGTATTTCGGGACATGATTTCCTTGTATCATACCAATGTTATGTATTAATGCACCGTCTCTGGGTAACTGGGGTCGGGGAATTACAGTTGGTATGAGAGAAAGTTTAGTAAAAACAGTGGAATCTAGATTTAGATAAACTCGGATTAAAGCACATTACCCTAAGATATACTTTGAGGATTTGTATTTAAGAACTTCCTAAAATTTTGGTATTATAGAGATTCAGTGAGTTTTCCAAGAAATACATCCATGTCTGGATATGAGGAGGTAGAGGCGGCTCTACCACAGATGTACCTAGGGGTAAAACCTGAAAACAGCGCATTGAGCTAGGCATGAATGGGAACTGGTGCACGACAATGGGCCTTGCTACATTCTAGGTTACAACAATCCTGGGAGATATGCTTTGGATAATTCTAATTTTCTTTAAAAACCATTATGATGGGTTTATGAGTATATACTTCCTCAAAGAAAACATTTTTGTGATTATGAATTATATCCATAAACTGTTCTATTTATGTTAAGTCTTTTAAAAGTTTTCAATTATGTATTTCTGTTCATAAACTAGTCTAGTTTGTGACATTATTTAGAAATGGTGCCTAGTGGAAGGAATGGAAACCATATCAACGCACATAATCCATTTAGGAATTTCCCTCCTAATTAAGAAAATTATAGTGGAGCTGGTGAAGAAACTAGTGCTGATCATCTTATCACCACACTGGGACAAATTACTCAAGTTATGAATAATAACCTTACCCGTATAGAGCACCCTGATCCACAGCGTGGAGGATCAATGTTAGATCGCTTCATGAGGAAACAACCACCAAAATTCAATGAAAGTACATATCCATTAGTAGGTGAGCAATGGATAAATTCCGTAGAGAAAATATTCCATGCCTTGGGGATTAGTGACACCGAAAAGGTTGTCATGGCAGTTTACTGCCTCACTGGAGATGCTGATCAATGGTGGTCATTGATTCAAAACCCAAAGGAAGATGATGAAGTATCAAATATTGAATAGAGGGAGTTTAAAGATGTAACGCCTCGACCCCAGTTACCCAGAGTCGGTGCGTTATTACATAACATTTTCATGATCACAAATATATCCTGTCCTGAAGGACCGATTAGTTTAGTATTATTCGAAACAAGATTAATATATAAGTTCAACATTACAACATGAAAAGAAATACAACACTAATTTATTCCATTAGTTACATCCAAGCCTCCTAGATTATGCCTGAAAGTCACTCATAACTAACTTCTTCATATCCTGGGATAAAGATACATAAGAAAGAGGTGAGCTCAAATGCTTAGTAAGGGTAAGAAATATAGCAAAAGATAACATAAATATTAATCATGGTGAATCATTGAAAACACATGCCTTTACAAATAATAAATATAAACACTTATATGGAAGGAATATGAGCTGAGTAAATAATATAATAATAAAACATAATCCTGGGTATTCTACTAGTCGAATGACTACATGAACAATCAATATTATTTTAATAATGTGGGAATGTATAATGTCGTACATTCTGAAAAAAAAATTTCAAGGCCTCGACCATGACGTCTAAAAATGATTAAGGCCTTGGCCAATACCATATATCAAATTGTGAAAGGCATCGGCCCATTCCACCTCTAGTTGTCTCATGAGACCTACCGATGCATTGAGAAGCTATAGCGGGCTCCACCCATCACATAATAAGTCCAATACATTCCTCATATGAAAAGGTTGAAATATAACATAAAAATTTGTATTAAAACTAGCATACGAAATGTCAATACATTAACCATAAACCATGAATGGTATAAGAATAACACATCCACACTCAAACATATCACAAAACCATCAATACCATATGGAATATTTGTATCATAATGAATTGACTTTAAACAACTATAAATTCCATCAAAGGACATTGACATAGATGAAATCAAAACTGTTTGAGTGAAATATCTCTTTTTTTTTTGAAATCATTGAAATTTACATCATTATAAAAGAAGACAACTATTTTGAAAATATTTTTATAAGCTTATAAAGGAATCATTGATGATGTTATAAGGGCATAAAATAACTACACCAGCCGTATAAGTTAAAAAACCATCCTTACCTTTATTTTGTCAAAAGGGTCATAAAGTAAATTGTTTAGAAAACGACGGAAATATTCCTTCAAAAATATATAAGTTAAAAAAAGGTTATAAATGAATTTAACACATTTTCTAGTAAATAGTAAAAAAATGTTTTGAAATACATTTTTAAGAAACTTGGATGTGGATGATAAAGAGGTCCCAATAGATACTTACGTAAAAACAACCTCGGATAATAAAGAGATTGTGAAATTAATCATTACCTTGTACTTTTCCTTGGTCGAGGGTAGGTTAACCTCTTGTATAATGGTGAAATGATTTTTATTAAATTATACAAGAATTAATATGATATCATATATGATCTTTTAACAATGCTTTGTTAATTATATCTTAGTATTATCATCGTTTTGGGTGTTAATTGATTCATTTTAATTTATATGATTTGTTATGTAAGTAATGTTTGTTATGGATAGGATGTATCTTCTTCATATTCATAATGATATTTAGTTTTTAAAAATTATTTTTAATCATCTAATGAAAATTAGTCTTGAATGGATACGATGCGGAATGAATCTCATCACGTTCGTGGAGATGGTAATTCGTACGTACACACGAGATACAATATCATTATTTTGATATTAGAATAATATATAATTGGATGGTATATCATATATTAAGAATAATTATCATGTTATATTTATTATTTACATCAATTACACATCATTATTATACCCATTCAAAAAATAATGCATTGAATAACAATTACATCGCGACGTGGAGACGGTAAGCCGTATGTACACACATATGGTGACATGTCATTCAAAGGATGTATAGAATAATGAATATGGTTGTACCATATTTATAATAACATAATTGTAAATAGAAGATACTGGATTTATTATTTTATAATGGAAACACCAAATAAAGAGGAAGTGGAAGAAGAAAGGAACTTGAAAGAGCTGATTAAATATTTACCTCTTCTTCAGGTTCTTCCTTTTTATTTGATCAAAAGGGCTCCTTAGGTTTTCTTTATGACTAAAGGAAGGAATTTAGGATGAAGTTAGGACAGTTGATAGGGTGTTCGGGAAGGGTTTGGCCATTCCAAAAGGCTTTGAAGGTGTGAATTTGAGGAAGGTGGAGTACCCTTTTATAAGAGGGGTGAGGGGCACCTTAGGAAAAGATAGAAATATTATTTTATAATAAAATAATTTTAGGTTCCTAATGATCCAAAATGAATTATTTAAAGGATAATGTGGGTATGGGTCTAAAAATACTCAAAACATAGGTTTTAGATAGGTTTGGGTCACTATATTAACTTTATCTTTTAGATTTAACTCTTAGTTAAATATTTTAAAATTTACCATGTCTCTTTGTAATTTTATATTATATGGTTAATAGACTTACTATAAACTTACAAGATAACCCCCAGTGGTTCATTAATGATACACCTATCATTATATAAGTCATTTGGCCGAACATTATATTGTTAGTAATATTATATCAATTAATAATATAATATTTGTTTCAACAACTCTTTTATGTCCATTTTGAAACAATTTAATATTTTGTTTTTTATAAATTCATAACAGCATTATTTCTTTGAAAAAAAGTTATATAACTAACCCTAACATGTCATATTAAGATATATAATTATTGGAATTCATAAAAAGTCTCAAATTACATTTATTATGATACTTATAATATCTATTAGTTTAATATTTTATTAATTATGTAATTACTGCATCACCATTGTGTCATAAATAAATTAAATTATTTAATGTCTAAAAATTATAAATAAAATACCATTATATAGGAAATAATTTTGTCTTTTTAATTAATATTTATTGTTGAAGAGATAACATATATTACTTTATGTAAAAATTGTTCCACTAAAAGATATATGCTTATGTCATTTTTGTATTTACTTTAACTTAATTAATATAAAGTGTCATTTTCACTTACATGTGGCTCCATGGGGTCCCTAAATCAACCCAAGGATGCCCATGGTCGGACATGTATCAGAAAATATGGTTAGGATACGTGTTAGGGTAATTTAATATTATTATAATATTATTTTATTACATTTATTTACCAGATTTACCCTTTAACCATAGTAAATAATATATTTACCGAAATAATTATCCAAATGTCTAAAAATAAAAGCTACCAATTTACAAAATTTCGACCTCCTGATTATAAATATAGAATCCAATGTTTTAAATTCAAAACACAGAATTGGTAGAAATTAATTTAAAATTAATTTCCGTTGTTAAAACAAAAAGCGTGTTTTTTATGAAGTATTAACTATCAAAAGATTGAAATTTGTTTATGTCCAGTTTAAATGTGAAATTACGTCCAATGAACAACATTGTAATAAATGGTAAAAATATAATCTAATTATACTTTAAAACCAATAAATAGTATAATTTAGCACTATAATTTATTTTGATTAAAAATGTTGTTTTTAATTAAAATTTAGTATATTTCACTATTCATCAAAATTTGAAAGTTTTCAGAAAAGTACCAAAACATCACCCTAAGCTAAATTCAATAATCTGAATCCAAAAATGAAGTCCATTTTGAAAAATAAAATTTATAAATTTTTTAAAAGTGGGTATTACTATTCATAACGGCTAGTTTGATTTGTTGCGGTGTGTTAGAATCTTGAAGTTGCGTACAATACACGCTACTATATTATTCAAAGAGAAGCGTACCGTGGAAGCTTGGGGTGTTACATTATCCCCTCATTAAAATAATTTCATACTAAAAATTTCTAGAGAATTACTGTATAAAAATACTCGGGTGGTTCTTCATCATAAGTTCCTCGGGTTCCCACGTTTCCTCTTCCATATTATGGTTTCTCTATAGAACATTAACCAGACGAGTCATCCGGTTTCTCAACACTTATTATCTGGTATCAAGATACTTGATAGGCTCTTCACAATAAGACATATTGGTCTCTAATTCAGATTCTTCATAGGTAAGTACATGTATTGGGTCATGCGTGTATTTTCTCAACAGTGATACGTGGAAAACATCATGAACTTTGGAGGGACTTGGCGGCATTTCCGAACGGTAAGCTACAACCCCAATTTATTCCAGAATTTTAAAAGGTCCGATGTACCTATGACTCAGTTTTCCCTTCTAATCAAAATGTATAACACCTTTCCATGGAGATAACTTCATGAAAACATGATCTCCTACCTGAAATTACAAATCCTTCCTTAAGTTATCAGCATAGATCTTCTGTCTACTTTGAGATTATTTGATGTGATTTTGGATTACCTTCACATTTTCTATCATTTCCTCTACAATTTCTGGGCCTATGAGTTTTCTTTCACCCACATCATCCCAGCAATTTGGTGTGTGACATCTCTTTCTATATAACACTTCATATGGTGCCATCTGAATACATGAATGGAAGCTGCTGTTATAGTAAAATTCTACCAGAGGTAAATATTGATCCCACATACCTTGAAAGTAATGTGAGAAAGATCTAAAAATGTCTTCTAAGATTTGAATAGTATGTTCTGATTGTCCATCAGTTTGGGGGTGGTAGACAATGCTCAATCAAAGTTCAGTTTCCAGGACTTTCTAAAGAATTTTCCAGAATCATGATGTAAAACGTGGATCACAACCAGAAAAAATCGATAGGGGTACTACATGAAGTCTCACAACATCATTAATTTATAGTCTTTCTAGACGTTCAAGTGGTAAATCTTCTCTTATATCAAGAAAATGTGCTGAATTGGTAAGACGATCAACAATTACCCATATTGCATCATTCCTTCTAGGAGTCTTTGGTAGTCCCATGACAAAGTCCATTGTAATATTATCCCATTTACACTCAGGTATAGGAAGAGGATGCATGAATCCTCCAAGCAATTGGATTCTATATTTTACGTGTTGACAAACCATACATCTGGACACAAAATTAGAAATATCCCTCTTCATGTTGTCCCACCATAAATGTTCCTTCAAATCTCTATACATCTTAATGCTACCAGGGTGTATAGAGAAAATGAAGCTATGAGTATCATCTAAAAATTCTCTTTTCAGATCAGGAATATCGGTAACAAAAAAGTCTCTACCTAAATTTCAAATTCCTGTCTTCATATATGAAGTCAACCAATCTCCCATCATTCACAGCTTTGATATTATTTTGAAACTCGTCATCATCGGTCTGAGAACACTTTATCTTTTCTAGTAAATATGGTTTGGAAATCATTTGAAAAAGCATAGATGTTTTACCTTCCATGGTTATTCCCATATATATCTTTACTAGATCTATGAAAATGGAATCACATTCAACTCTCATCTTGTTCAAAACTATATGATCCTTTCTGCTCAAAGCATCAGCCATCATATTTGCCTTCCCCGGGTGGTAGTGTATCGTGCAATCATAATCCTTGAGTAGTTCCAGCTATCTTTTTTTTCCTATTGTTGAGTTCCTTCCACGAGAAAATATACTTCAAACTCTTTTTATTAGTATAAATCTCCAATTTTTCACCATATATCTAGTGTCTCCAAATGTTCAAAGAAAGTATTATAGCTGGTAACTCAAGATCATGAGTAGGATAGTTTTTCTCGTGAATTTTCAGCTTTCGTGGTGGATAGGTAATAACTCTATCATTCTGCATAAGGACACAACCAAGTCCTTTCTTTAAAACATCACTATAAATAAAAAACCCTTCATTCCTCGATGGTAGAGTCAATATAGAAGCATTGAATAAGATTATTTTCAGTTCTTCAAAATATTCTTCACACACTTTTGTCCAAAAAAATTTTACTTTTTTTTGTGTGAGCTATGTTAATGGGTTAGCCAATTTGGAAAAATTCTGGGTGAAATGTCGATAATAGCCTACTAAAAAAATTAAACTACGTACCTTGGTTATACTTGTCGGTGCTGGCCATTCTTGTATTGCATTTTTCTTAGAAGGATCAACAGAGATTCCATCCTTAGTGACAATATGGCTAAGAAAAGAAATCTCCTGAAGCCATAATTCACACTTGCTAAACTTTCCATATAATTCATTTCTTCTCAGGGTTTTCAGAATGGTGCTCAAGTGATTTTGATGATCTTCATAGATTTTGGATTATACAAAGTTATAATCAATAAGTACCACTAAAAAGTCATCAAGATATTCCTTGAAAACATTTTTCATTATATCCATAACAACAGAGGGTGAATTAGTCAGCCCAAAAGCCATTACTATAAACTCATAATGCCTGTACCTGGGTCGAAATGTGGTTTTTGGAATGTATTCCTTATTCACACACAACTGATGATATCCAGATCGAAGTTAAATCTTTTAAAAATATTGAGCTCCATGAATTTGGTCAAATAAATCATCAATGAGAGGTAGGGGATAGTTTTTTCTTTTTTTTTTGTTATTGCATTGATCTCCCTATAGTCAATGCACAACCTCATAGATCCATCATTTTTCTTAACAAAAGAACAGGGGATCCCCATGGAGAAACACTAGGGAGAATAAATCCCTTATTACTCAATTCCTCTAGTTGTTTATTTAGTTCCACTAATTCCATAGTGACCATTCTATAAGGGGTCTTCGATATGGGCCTTGAACCAGGAATTAAATCAATGGAAAATTCGATTTCTCATTCTGGAGGATGATCAGGTAAATCTTCCAAAACCACATTAATATATTCTTGAACAATATGTACATCCTCTATTTGAACATTTCATTCCTCACCCACAGTTATTTCATTCTCTTCCTCCCCAATAATTGAAATTAGTTGAGCTACTAGGGGTGGATCTTGATAAGAATTAGGTGGTGACATTTCTGCTCTAAAGATAAGGTACTCTTTATCATCATCGAGAATTGTAACTTCCTTCTTCTTAAAATAAATTTTTGCATCATGGTCTGAAATCCAATCCATACCAAGGATTATATCAAATTCAATCATGAGTATGACGATAAGATCCTAAGATAAAGAACTTTTATATGCCCTAATGGAAAATGATTCACAATTTTTTTTTCAATGATACTTCCCTTGGGTGTTTTGACTGAAAAATCCCTTTTTAATTCAAATTGAAAATATCTACTTTTCATATAAAACTGGAAAGATATAAAACAATGGGTTGATCCAGAATAAAATAAGGCATTGGTTAAACTTGAAGAAACCATTAAATTACCTGCCACCACATCTTTCTGAGCTTCAACCTCAGGAGTAGTGATCGTATAATATTTCCCTTGATCCCTTGGCCTTCTTTGAGGTAATTTTCCCTGACACTTAGGACATTCATCTGCATAATGTCCCATCTCCCTACAATTGTAGCATTGAACATTGGTAGCATCTTTATTTCCCTTAAAGTCACCTGTAGGATGGCCATTCTGTCCACATTTGTAGCATAATCCTTTTCCTTTTAGATAGGCACTAGGGTGATTCCTTCCCCAATTATCACAGGGTGGAAATTCAATTCATCCCTTCTTCCTTGTTTCCTTATTTCCTTTCCCAGAGTGTTCAGTAGATCTCTTCTTATCTTTCTTTTCTTTAAAGTCATAGGACTTAGAGATTTATTTTTGTAACATCCCAAGTAAGTAATGAATAATATATATTTTTTATCTATGTCTATTAATGAATTAGATAGGGTTTTAGAGGCTTAAAATGAGAATAAATCCAATCTTAAGCATGGAATACACTAATATTTTTAAAAGACTGTTTTACTGCCTTTTGATGGAAAACCATTTTTAAATCAACATTTTGACAATTTTATAAGCTCTATTTGTCGAAATAAACTTATTATTTATGATTGGGACATTGAAATTTACTTTGGATAAATTTTTGGTATTTTTCTGATAATGTTCAATTTTTAATGAATAGTGAAAAACACTGCATTTTACATCAAAACTGCTTTTTCATATAATTTATTTATATGATTAGATTATCTTTTGAATTATTTTTAAAGTTTAATTAGAATATATTATTACCATTTAATCCAATAGTGGTCGTTGGAATTAATTTCACTTTGAAATTGGATTTAAACTAGTGTCAATCTTTTGATACTTATTGTTTCATAAAAACACGCTATTTGCTCTGAAAGCGGGAATTAATTATTAAATTAATTAATGTAACTTATATGTTTTGAATTTTGAAAATTAGAAATCATTTTTGAATTCAGAATATCAAATATAGCTTAGGGTTATTTTTTGGTGTTTTTCTGAAAAACATCAATTTTTGATGAATGGTGTAACCACAAAGTGGTACTTAAAATACTGATTTTTTGTTTAAATGAAACTTTACCACTTCTGTGTTTTGAATTTAAAAAATCCAACATACATGGTTGTCATTAAGAAGTAAAATGTGGTTCAATGGGATTAAAATAATTTTTTGGTGAATAGTAACTTTTATGTTTTTAATTGCGATTAGAGGTAATTAGTGTATTTTAAGGTAAAAATAATGTTTTAATAATATGAAATGACCTAGAAACATGTCCTACCCTTATTGGATGTGTCATGTCCGACCAATAAAACCCATGGGTAGATTTTTGGGACCCCATGGAGCCACTTGGGTAAGATAAAGACATTAATGCCTTTTATTTAAAGTAAAAGTAAAAATGACACAAACATGAGTTGTTTTACTAAAACAATTTTTACATGGGGTTATATAAGTCATATTTTTGACTATAAATAGAAATAATAAAGATAAAAAGATTTACTACATAATATTATTTTTTTATAATTTTTAGACATTAAATAAATTAAATTATTTATGACACCATGATGATGCAGCGATTACCTCATTATTTAACGATTTAAATAAAATGAAAATATAATGTAAAATCTAAGACCTAAACTTGTCAAAAACATAATGGATGGGTGTATTTCTAACCCTTATCACCATATCCTCTAAATTAATAATTTTGGGTCCTTTTTTATCCGAAATGAATTTTATAACAAATTATCTTTTCTTAACTTCCCAAGAGTGCCCCTCCTCTCCTCTTATAAAAGGCCCCCACCTCTACCACCATACCCACACTTCCAAAGCCTTTGGCTCGGCCAACCCCTACCCATTTTGTGTCTAAAAATCCCTCTATAACTCTTAGAATCCTCACTTTGGGCAGAAGTCTTCCCAAGGAAGCCTTTGAGCTCAAATAAAAAAGAGTTACCCGATTTAAAGGTAGTGTCTTCTCTTGTGTTCTTATGTCTTATTTTACTTCTCCAACCCCCTAAACTCTTTTTATTCATTTCTTTTGTAACAACACCACTATCTTCCATATACTAGGATATTGTTATAATAAGGATTAGAGATACACATACACACACCTATATCTAATGGTTAATGAACATACTGTTTCCGTGGATGGTGAATTTCTGTCTCACGAAACGATGATTGTTCAATATTCTTTTAACACCTTCAAAGGTGGCCATTAAGATGTCACTAAATTTATATATGGTATATAATATTTTTATGTTTTACTTAAGCTTCTGTATTTTTCATTTATGGAATACCTTTATGGTTTCCATTATGGGTAAACGCGATATCTTCATTTTAGGAAGTGCGGACTACCGCACCCTCAAAGTGATTTGATTCGTTAATACCATATGTGGGACATATAAAGGATGGAATTAATGATATTATATATGATATTATAATGGAATTGTAATATACATTTATATCATTATGATTCTATTCCATAAAATATGAAATAGAAATGAAAGTTGCGTTCATGCGTACGTACGGCTTACCGTCTCCATGAACGGTGCATTTCATTTCTTACCTCTAAATGTTATGTAATATTATAAATGCATGTATATAATGGATATATATGATATATATGATATCTACATCATGAGTATAACTCTTGATATAATGGATACATGAACAACTTGTAATTATAAAGAGTTTATTTTTGACTCAAGTACCAATGATCGTTAAAACGACCGTTATTAACTTAAATAATTACATAGTGTTCATGACATGGTAATAAGTGATATAAAAGGAATAATGAACTTGAAAAATGTTCTTAAGCAAGTAGAAATTAACTCAAGTTTATTATTCAGGAGGTTAAAGAATGATCGAGTCAAGTCGGACCCGAGGTATGGGACATCATCTCAATCTCCTTTCATTGAGGCATATATTGTTTTATACACAACCTTATTTTATACGGTGTATAAACCCCTTTGACATTTACATTTATCCAAAAGGAATCTTTTTTATACGAATCTTTTTACTAAACGACAAAAGGGAATGTTTTTGTTGTACCTATGTTGCGACAACGACTTCTCCACCACCATGATCATTATTTGAGTTTCGGCTTCCTCTACAAGCCATACCTTTTTTTTAAAATAAAAATAAATACCATGTTTTACTTTTATTTTATTTTGGTAATGAAAATGGTTTTCATAATGTTTTTATATCAATGCGTTGTATTGATATCTTGTGATTGAAAAGTGGAAATGTTATGTTTCCTTTATGCATGTTTTATGTGATATGATTATGTTATGGTTCTTGGGAATTGTTATGAAGACGGGTGGTTTTGTGATAAACTAAGGGCGGGTGAGCCCGATATAGCTCTCCAATGCATTGGGTAACGCGAAGGAGTTAAACGTTAAGGTTTCCCCGAAGAGATTTAGGGAATATACTGTGATGGGTATTCCAAACATAACCAAGAGGGTTACTCAATATGTAAGAATGTTATGAATGCCTCAAGTTACCTTTATGACTTATGATTTCTATGATTTATTCATGATTTGATGAGGTATTTTAATTTTCTTATGTTTTATGAGTAAAGTATGATTTCATACATGGACTAATGTTTTCAATTCATAATTTTAAATCCCTTACTGAGCTTTTTATGCTCATCCCATGTTTTTGAAATGTTTTTCACAGGTCAAGGGAAAGGTACATGATCTGATGATAGTGTCAATGAAGTGTTAAGAATGAATCCATGTTTTATTTTAAATATGTTTCTATTGATGGAAAAAATGAATACTATCTTTCATTGTAACCACTTTTTTTAAATGTGGGATGTAATGCATGTTTTATGATCTAATTCCCTAAAACTATAAGCCTGAAAAGATCCTCAAGGTGTATTCTTGAAATATCTCAAGATTAAGTAATTTTTAAGGTTGGGGCCTTATAATTTTTCTGTCTTGATACCACATGAGAGAATATCTTCGTACGATAAGAAGAATTGTGATACTAATGCTCAAAAGAGAAATGGTTTTAACCCATCAATGAAACGGTCAATCATACTTCTTGGGTTATGTATATAATCTGCAGTATTCCTTGCTAACATTGTAAAGTTAGCTTCATACTTTGAGACATTCTCATCATCTTTTTGCTTCAGACTCAGAAATTGTCATCCCATATCCACTCGATGGTCATGAGGAAATTATTTTTCTAAGAAAATTTATTTAAACTCCCTCTATTCCAAATTTTATTCTTCATCATCTTTCATTGTGATTTGAATCAATGACCACTATTGATTATCATCTCTAGTGTGGCGGTAAACTTCCATGAAAACATTTTCCTTTTCACTACTCCCCAAGGCTTGGAATATTTTCTCTAGGGAATTTATCCATTTCTGAGAAACTAGAGGATTTGTAACCCCATTGAATGTTGGTGGTTTTTTCCTCATGATGTAATCTAACATTGATCCTCCATGCTGCAGATCAGGGTGCTTCATACGGGTAAGGTTATTATTCATAACCTGAGTGAGTGTTCCTAGTATGATGATTAGCTGATCAGCACTAATTGCATCACCAGCTCCACTATAATTATCTTGAGTAAGAGGGAAATCCCTACATGGAGTGCATGAATTGATATGGTTTCCATTCCTTCCACTAGGCTCCATTTCTAAACAATGGCATAAACTGAATTAGTTTATGAATCTCAATGCATAAATCCTAACTAGTAAAACACATAACATAAATCAAACAGTTTATGGATATAATCCATAATCATAAAATTGTTTTTTGAGTAAGTATAAACTAATAAAACCTTCATATTGGTTTGTAAAGAAAATGAGAATTATCCTAAGTATATCCCCCAGGAGTGTCGTAACCAAGAGTGTAGCAGGGCCCGTTGTCGTGTACTTGTTCCTGTTTGAGTCTAGCTCAAAGCGATGTTTTTGGGTTTTACACCTAGGAACATCTGTGCTAGAGCTGCCTCTACCTGATCGTATCCAGACAGGGATGTATTGCTTGGAAAACACACAAAATCACTACAAAACCAAAATTCTAGAAAGTTCTTCTATACTAATCCTTAAAGTCTATCATAGGGCTATTTTCTATAATCAGAGTTAATCTAAATCTAGTTTCTAAGGTTTGTACTAAAGTTACTCTGATACAAACCATAACGCCCTGACCCTAGTTACCCAGAGTTGGTTCATTATTACATAACATTTTCATGATCACAAATAAATCATGTCCCTAAAGACCGATTAGTTTAGTATTTCTGGAAACAATATTCATACATAAGTTCAACTTTACAACTTGAAAAGAAATACAACACTGATTTATTCCATTAGAAACATCCATGCCTCCTAGATTATGCCTGAAAGTCACTCATAACTAACTTCTTCATATCCTAGAAAAAAGAATCATAAGAAAGGGGTGAGCTGAAACACTCAATAAGGGTAAGCAATATAGCGAAAGATAACAAAAATATTTAGCATGGTGAATAATTTAAAACACATGCCATTACAAATAATAAACATTGACACTTTAATGGTAGGTATATTAGCTGAGTACATAATGTAATAATAAAACATAATCATGGGTATTCTACTAGTATAATTACTATATGAACCATCAATATTATTTTCATAATTAAGGAATGTATAATGCCGGAAATTCTGAAACATTTTTTCTAGGCCTCGACCAAGACGTCTAAAAATGATTAAGGCCTCGTCCAAAAACATATTTCAAACTGGGAAAGGCCTCAGCCAATTCCACGTCTAGTTGTCTCATTAGACCTACCGATGCATTGAGGAGCTATAGTGGGCTCCACCTGTCACTTACTAAGTCAAATAAATTCGACATATGAAAAGGTTGAAATATAACATAATCATTTGTATTGAAACTAGCATATGAAATGTCAATACATTAACCATAAACCATGAATGGTATAAGAATAACACATCCACAGTCAAACATATCACAAAACCTTCAATACAATATGGAATATTTGTATCATAATGAATCGACTTCAAATAAGTATAACATCCATCAAAGGATGTTAACACAGATTAAATCAAAACTGTTTGAGAGAAATATCTCTTTCTTTTTTTCAAATCATTTAAAGTTACATAATTATAAAAGAAGACATTATTTTTTGAAAATATTCTTATAATATTGTAAGGGAAGCTTCGACAATGTTATAATTGTCGAGAATAACTGCACCTGTCGTATAAGTTAAACAAACATCCTTACCTTAATTTTTTCAAAAAGGTCTTAAAGTACCTTGTTTGGAAAACGACAAAAAGATTACTCCAAAAATATATAAGTTTGAATAGGTTTATAAATGAATTTAACCCATTGTCTAGTAAATAGTAAAAAATGGTTTTGAAATGCATTTAAAAGAATCATGGATGTGGATGATAAAGAGGTCCTAGTAGATACTTACGTAAAAACAACCTCGGATAATAAAGAGATTGTGAAATTAACCCTTACCTTGTACTTTTTCATGGATGATGGTAGGATAAACTCCTATATAATGGTGAAAAAATTGTTATTAAATTACAAAAAAATTAGTATGATATCATATATGATCTTTTAACATTGCTTAGTTAATAATATCTTTGTATTATCATTGTTTTGGGTGTTAACTGATTCGTTTTCCTTTATATTATTTGTTACGTAAGTAATTTTAGTTAAGGATAGGATGTATCTTATTCATATTCAGAATGATATTAAGTCATTAAACATTATTTTTAATCATCTAAATAAAATTATTCTTGAATGGATACGATGGGGAATGAATCTCATCGTGTTCGTGGAGACGGTAATCTGTACGTACGCACGAGCGACAGTATCATTATTTTTATATTATAATAACATATAATTGTATGGTATATCATATAAAAAGAATAATTATCATTTTATATTTATTATATACATCAATTACACATCATTATAATACCCCTCAAAATAATAATGTATTGAATAACAGTTACACCACGACGTGGAGACGGTAAGCCGTACCTACGCATGTATGGTGACATGTCATTAAAAGGACGGATAGAATAATGAATATGGTTGTACCATATTTATAATAACATCAAATTATATATAAGATACTTCAGTTATTATTTTATAATGGAAACAACAATGAAATAAGAAGTGGAATAAGAAAAGAACTTCAAAGAGGTGATGAAATATTTACCTCTTCTTTGGGTTCTTCCTTTTGATTTGATCAAAAGGGCTCCTTAGGTTGGAATTATTACTAAATTAAGAACTTAATGATGAAGGGAGGACAGTTGAGAGGGTATTTGGGTCAAGTTTGGTAATTCCAAAAGGCTTTTAAGGTGTTATTTTGAGGGAAGGGTGAGTTCCCTTTTATAAAAGGGGTGAGGGGCACCTTAGGAAAAGCGATAAATATTATTTTATAATAAAATCATTTTTGGTTTCTAATGGCTCAAAAATGAATTATTTAAATGATAAGGTGGGGATGGGTCGAAAACCAGTCAACCAATAGGTTTTATACATGTTTGGGTCACTATATTAACATTATCGTTTAGATTTAACTATTGGTTAAATAGTTTGACATTTACCATGTCTCTTTGTATTTTTATATTATATGGTTAATAAACTTACTATAAACATCCAAGATAACCCCATGTGGTTTATTAATGATACACCTATCATTATATAAGTCATTTGTAAGAACCTTATATTTTTAGGAATACTATATCATTTAATAATATAATATTTGTTTTTAAAAACGGTCTTATGTCAATTTTGACACTATTTGGTATTTTGTTTTTTCTAAATTCATAACAGCATTATTACTTCGAAAAAAAATCATCTATCCAACCCTAAAATTTCATATTAACCTATAAAATTATTATAATTCATAAAAAGTATCAAATTAAATTTATTTGGATATTTATAATGTCAATTATTTTAATATTTCATTAATTAGGTAATTACTAGATCATCATTGTGTCATAAATAAATTAAATTATTTAATGTCTAAAAATTATAAATAAAATAACATTATGTAGGAAATATTTTTATCTTTATAATAAATATTTATAGTTGAAGAGATAACTTATATAACCCTATGTAATAATTGTTTCACTAAAAGATATATGATTATGTCATTTTTGTATTTTCTTTAACTTAATTAATATAAAGTGTCATTATCACTTAAAAGTGTCTCCATGGGGTCCAAAAATAGACCCAAGGATGCCAATGGTTTGAAATATATCATCCAATAGGGTTAGGACACGTGTTACGGTAATTTAATATTATTTTAATATTATTTTCTTACCCTTATTTACAGGATTTACCTTTTAACCATGGTAAATAAAATATTTACCGAAGTAATTATTCAAAATGTCTAATAATAAAAGTTACCTATTTAAAAAATTTGGACATCATAATTCTAAATATGGAATTAATTTTTATAAATTCAAAACACAGAAGTGGCAGAAATTAATTTAAAATTAATCCCCGTAGTAGAAACAAAAAGTTTTTTTTAAGAAATAATATCTATCAAAAGATTGACATTTTTTTATGTCCAATTTAAATGTGAAATTACATCCAATGACCAACATTGTATTAAATGGTAAAAATATAATCTAATTATATCTTAAAATCACTCAATAATATAATTTTTCCCTATAAATTATTTTTATTTATAAAGTTCTTTTTAATTAAAATTTAGTATTTTTAACTATTCATCAAAAATTGAAAGTTTTCATAAAAATATCAAAAATTCAGCCTAAGTTAAATTCAATATTCCGAATCCAAAAATGAATTCCATTTTGAAAAATCAAATTTATAAAATTTCAAAAAGTGGGTATTACTATTCATAATGGTTAGTTTGATTGGTTGCGGTGTGTTAGAATCTCAAATTTGCATACAACACACACTACTGTATTTTTAAAAGAGAAGCGTACCATGGTAGCTTGGGGTGTTATAAAAGATATTTTCCTTGTAAAATACATTCCTCGTGACTATTAAGTAGATATGGAAAGGAAATTTCTGAGTTTGAGGCAAAAGGAGGATGATAATGTCACAAAGTATGATGCCAACTTTACAAGGTTAGCGTGGCATGCTGCATATTACATACATAAACCAAGAAGTAAGATCGACCATTTCTTTCATGGGTTAAAACTTTTTATCCTTCGAGCATTAGCCTCATAACCCATCTCTTCATACGAATACATTGTCGCATGTGCTATCAAGATAGAAAAGGAATTCTCTAAGTCTTATGACTTCAAAGAAAAGAAAAAGAAGAAGAGATCTACTGAACACTCTGGAAATAGAAATAATGGGAAGAAGAAATTTTTTGAATATCCATCCTGCTATAAATGTAGGAAGAAACACCTAGGTACTTGCCTGAAGGGAATGGGATTCTGTTACAAGTGTGTTGAAAAAGGCCACCAAGCTCATGATTGTAAGGGGAACAAAGAGGCTATCAATGTAGAACGCTAAAATTATAGAGAAAGGGGGAATTATGAAAATGAATGTCCAAAGCGCCAAGGAAACCTACCTCAGAAAATACCAAGGGATCAAGGCCAAGATTATGCTATCACTACTACTGAGGTTGAAGCTCTTAAAGACGTGGTGGATGATAATTTAATGGTTTCCTCATGTTTAGAAAATTCTTAATTTGATTCTGGATCATCACATTTTTTCATATCGTCCCATTTTTCTATGAAAATTATATATTTCCAGTTTTATTTAATAAGGTAGTTTTCCATCAAAACTCCTAATAGAAGTATCATTACAACAGGGTTTTGCGAATCAGTCTCCATTAGGGAATATAAATTTTCTTTATCTGCTGATCTAATCATCATACCCATGATTGAATTTGATATAATCCTCAGTATGGATTGGATTTCGGACCATAATGCAAAAATTTACTGTTAGAAGAAGGAGGTTACTATTTTTGATGAATATGATAACGAAAACCTTATCTTTATAGTAGAATCATCACCACCTAATTCTTATCTAGATCTACCCCTAGTAGCTCAACTAAATCCAATTATTGGGGAGGAAGATATTGAAATAACTGAGGGTGAGGAAAATAATGTTTAAATAAAAGATATACCAATTTTGTAAGTATATTTTGATGTGTTTATAGAAGATTTAACTGGACATCCTCTAGAACTAGAAATTGAGTTTTCCATTGATTTAATTCCTGGTTCAAGGCCCATATCAAGGACCCCTTAGAGAATGGCCAATGTAGAATTAGTGTAACTAAGGAAAAAACTAGAGGAATTGATTAATAATGGATTTATTATCCCTAGTGTTTCTCCATGGGGAGACCATGTCCTTTTGTTATGAAGAAAGATGGATCTATGAGGTAGTGCGTTGAATACAGGGAGATCAATGATATAATAATAAAGAACAAGTATCCCCTAACTCGCATTGATGATTTATTTGACTAACTTCATAAAGCTCAATATTTTTCAATGGTTAACCTTTGATATGGATACCATCAGTTGTGCGTGAAGAAGGAAGACATTCTGAAGAAAGAATTTGGAACCAGGTATGGGAATTATGAGTTTATAGTAATGACTTTTGGGCTAACTAATGCACCCTCTATTTTCATGGATCTAATGAATAGGGTTTTAAAGGAATATCTATATGACTTTGTAGTTGTATTTATTGATGATATCTTGGTATAATTAAAAAGCTATGAAGATCATGAAAATCACTTGCGCATTATCCTAAAGACTCTTAGAAGAAATGAATAACATGGGATGTTTAGTAAATGTTAATTCTGTCTTCAGGAGATTTCTTTTCTTGGCTATATTTTCTCTATGGATTGAATCTCCTTTGATCCTTTTAAGATAAGAGAATTCGAAGAATGGCCAGCACTGACAAGTATAACCGAGGTACACAATTTTATTGGTTTAGCAGGTAATTATCGACGTTTCGTCTAGAATTTTTCCCAGTTGGAAAACCCATTAACCAAGATCACACGTAAAGGGGTTAAATTTTTTAGGACAAAAGAGTGTGAAGAATGTTCTTATGAATTGAAGAGAAGATTTTTCAATGCTCATATATGGACTCTACCATCGGGGAATGACATGTTTGTTATTTATAGTGATGTTTCAAAGAAAGGACGTGGTTGTGTCCTTATGTAGAATGATAGGGTTATTTCCTATGCATCACGACAGCTAAAAATTCATGAAACAAACTATCCAACTCATGATCTTGAGTTAGAAGCTATAATATTTTCTTTTAAGATATGGAGAAACTATCTATATTGTTGAAAATGTGAGATTCATACTGATCACAAGAGTTTGAAGTATATTTTCTCACAAAAAGAACTCAACATTAGGCAAAGGAAATGTATTGAACTACTCAATGATTATGATTGCACTATACACTACCACCCAGGGAAAGAAAATAAGGTGGTATATACTTTGATTAGAAAGGATCATGGAGTTTTGAACAATATCAGAGTTGAAAACGATCCAATATACATGGATTTAGTAAATATGGATATGGGAATAACCATGGAAGGTGAAACATCAATGTTTTTCAAATGGATGCCAAACCATCATTACTAGGAAGGATAAATTTTCCTCAGGATGATGATGAGGAGTTTCAAAATAAGATTAAAGGTGTGAATAATGGGATATTGAGTGACTTCATATATTAAGATGGAATTTTGAAATTTGGGAAGAGACTTTGTGTTCTCGAAATACCTGATCTAAAAATAGAATTTTTGGATGATGCTCATAGCTTCAATTTCTGTATACTTAATGAGGCGGTAGTCTGACATACACAAGAACAATGCTATCATTTTTTAATTGAAGGGAATGTAAGATGGTATATGATATATCAACATTATAGAATAACTAATATTTATTTAATATCATATATAAACATTAAATCCATCATCATGAACATCTAATCGTTGTGATGATGAAAAATGAATTACATCAGTTTGAGGGGCGATAGTCTACAATACACATGAACAATATTTTAATTTCCAATTTGATGGAAGAGGAGATGGATGTAGGCTATTAATTTAACATAATAGTATATAAGTGTATGTGATATTTTTATGTTATTATATCAATATTATTGATTAATATTTTATAAAGGTGGAAGTAGAAATAAAACAATGATTCTCAGTTATAAACACTATGTCTTCCTTGGACCACCGATTTATGATTATATCTAAAGCCCCACTTGGTTAGATTTATTATAAAAAAACCATATAGGACGTGGAAGTATAAACAACATGGATTTTATATATAAGAGTATTTTAAAAACAAATATGATATTTATTATATTATTATTATTATTTAAATATATAATAACACTTACCTTCTTTCAATATTGATCATTAAAAAATCATAAGTTTACTCATGTGTATGTACGACCTACCATCTCCATGATTGTAAGGTAGTTCCTTTTGTAAACAATATTTCCGGGTTAATTTTAAAATTATACTATATATATTAAATATATAATTATTTAATAATTATTATTCTTTTTATTATGTAACAATGATCCCTTTTTCCAAATTCAGCACACTGATTTTGTTTTGAAATTATGAATTCTACGTCCTCAAAAAAACTGTTGTGGACATAACTAAATAAGAAATTAAATATGTCATTCAAATTAATGAAGTAAATGGTTTAATTATGAGTTATTAAAAAAGAATAATATTTTTATGAAGTTAAATAATTTATTTAGTTTTATTAAAATGTATATACAATACATACATGATAAATTCTGGACTCGAGGTAAGGGATTTCGAATCCCACTTTTATTTCTCAGATACTTAACTCATATTCAACATTTGTTCACTTTTTATAGTGAATATAATGCCCCTTTGACAGTTTATATCATGAAACTTTTTATTTTAATTTTTTTAAATGTTATTTTGAGTTAATTTCTCCATGAGTACTATAATTCAAAAGTAACCAAAGCGATAAGGGGCTTTCTTTTCAAAAAAAACTTTTAAAGTTTCTATACCAAGTCAATTTCTATCATGTATTTTTCTTATAAATGTCTCAATTAATGTTTTATTTATGATTCAATGAATTATGAAAATAATTTTCAACTATATTTTATTTTATTTTCATTTTCCTATAGAAAAAATATATGGTTTTACATGAGGGACACTTTATTTTGAAAACCTTGATTTAATGGTTTTAATGAATTATTTTATAATTTTTTATCTTTAATGTCTATATTTTCCTTAAAAATATATATATAATTTATTAATATTATTTATAAGTATATTTAAAACATATTTACCCATGTTTTAATTTTTACCAAATGGTTTAAATGGATTCTTTATCATTTTCCTAACGAATGACTTTTTTACATTTTTACTGAAAATGTGTAAGGAATATTTTTTTATCAAACATTGTATGAATAGAATTTCATAAAATAATGACCACTCAATGATTTTAAGTATAATTTACATGTTTCCAAAAACCATTTAAAATAATATTTTTTCATTAATATTATATGAATTTTTAAATTTTAACTAAGGGATCTCTCTAAAGAACCCTTTTCCTCGGGTTATGATAATTATCTATAAAACTCACTTTCTCTCTCCACTTAAAGTTATAGAATCAATGTAAATTATATATATATATATATATGTATCTCACATATATAAATATCTTATTATCCATTAATTTTATGGATTAATACATGCCTTATGTTCATTTCTCAAATTCCTTCATTATGAAATTACCTTTGATTATGATATGAGGGAAGATTGTGTGACCATTTTCTTTACATGGGTAATTATTATGTTTATACATTATGATTAGTTTCATTTTTTTGGAACTCATTAATTATGATTTTTTTATGTTTGTACCCATAGATCATTTAAATTCATTGGGTAAAGCTTTAGTGTCATGAGATGTCATGGATGCGATTAGGGAGTAAAACTAATCCATTATGCGACTTTTTACACCATGTGATATTATATATGAAGTTACCCATGAAACGTGCTTATTTCATGTTCAATATTTCTATAAAATTTCCAAAATTACCATTATCATTTGATATCAAGTTATTTTTTTTATTCTCCCATTTGATTACTATTGATCCTCCACTTTTATGATATTGGGTTATACTTTTGACTCACATTTTATGTTTTCTTATCATGTTATTCCCTTGTTGAGATTTTTAGGTCACCAATTTTTATATGTATTTCCTATTTTATCTCATGTATTTTTAGGAAGTTTTATTTATTTAGGATCTCATTATAAAGAATAAAATAATTTTTTTATTATAACTCTCAGTTTAGTGTTTTATGAACCTAGTATTCCAAATACACTAGGTCTTTTTAATCATATTTTTGTATTAATGGTTATTTAAGTTAAAAATAATTTAATACTATGGTTAAAACTATGGTTTCATTATTGTTTTTATAATATTAATTTCCTATGAATTTTGGGGATTAAGACTAGATTACTTTGATGATATCTGAATAGAAAATTATAGGGACAAATCATAGTTTATTAAAATATCATGGATTTTTTTTGATTTTTAGGGGGAGTGGTTTCCATAAAACTACATCCACATATAGATATTATAAGGGGATGTGGATGTAGAATATTTGTACCAATGGGTAACAAATTCAAAAGTTTTGCATTAGGATTTGGCTAGATTGTCCCTTAGTATATGGAAATGGGCCACATTGCACACTTAGTTTCATACTCTGTAAGATATTTTTGGAAAATTCATAATATCTTATGATGGATTTTAAAAAATTGATACATTTGAAGTCCTAGTTCTAAATATTACCATGTATAAACTATATTTAAACCTATAAACTCATAATTTAGGATATACTTATTATTTACAAGTTATTCCTTATAGTTTTATAAGCATCTTGTGTTGTATTTTAATTCATTATCATCTTTTTTATTTTATCGTATTTAGGTAATGTTAAGAAATATGATATTTCATGTGAAAAACTATTTTAATGGTAAATTTAATCATTTACCTAATGATATTACTAACCTAACATGATTGTAAGTTAGACATATTGTTTTCCTTCCAAATTCGCTTTGTAAAATTATGATTAACAACTAGAACATGGTTTTATTTACAAACTTATAAAATAAGATAATGATGGTATATCATGAAATTTAAATTGTTAAATATGATAGGAGAAATATTATTTAATTTACTACAAGTAAAAAATGTGGGAAGAGGTTCCATGGAACATGCATTTAAGGAACAGTAAGTTGGTTTATGTGCGGATGGAAAGGAAAATGTAGATAATTGCTTAAAAAATTAAGAGTATAGTTAACATGATAAAAGTAAATAAATTTCAACCTAATTCACCACTAATTGTTCAATTTCATAAATTTGGGTTACTATATCATTATCTTAGTAAATTCCCTAATCCAAGGATTAATTCAAAAGGTCCCATGTTTTGAAAATATATGAAGTTGAATGTTTCAATTGATTATGTATTGGATTGCAATAATCATATTGTCAAATTATTTTAATCAATGGTTTACTTTTTAAAAGAATCATGAAAATTATATGTATTATTTTGTAGTAGTTTTTCTTTATTTATTTTCTAGAATATTCTTAATGGTACAAATGATCTAGAATTTTTATTTAATGGTATGGTGTAATTAAATATACAAACTATGATTGGGGAAAAGATAATCTTTGATATGTAAATAATGTTGAGGTAATTATATTAAATTACAATTAATCAATTTTATGGGAAAAGGTTTCATAAAAGACTCTAGTGGTTAAAAATAATTTTTTGATTTATTTTATTTTGAGATTTTTTATTTTTTTGGGGGACTTTATAGGAATTATATAAATATGGTTTTAGAAAATTAAAATATTCATATAGTGTGACAACCCATCATAATTGAAATGGTCTTAGGACATGATCTCACAACCGAAGGGTGACAAGGGAGAAACTCCAACTACTAGCCTAGCTGATATCATAGATTGTTTGATATAGTTATAAAAAAAATATATTTTATGGATAAATATTAATTTTATTTTTGGAAATATATTTTAGGATTTAATATTTTTCAAAATTTTAATTATTTTAAGTGATTAATTATATTTTGGGAAATGTTTCATTAGGTCAGGATATATGAAACCCTTAGTTCTAACATGTGATTTGACATGAAAGAATATTTGGTAATAACGCAATTAAATCCTTTAATGTTGAGGTTATTTAGGATACAAGGTTATTTACTTATGGATTGATTTATGTTGAACATAAGATTTGGAGATTAATATGAAGTTGTATTCATTTTAGAAATTATCTTAACTTGTGCTAACCATTTACGGTTTTAGTCAATATCTAAGGATACTTATAAAATTTTGATTTATTTTTTTAAAGTCATGTGATATGTCAAATGTCAATTTTAGTGAATCAAGCATAAAAAATACCTTTGCAATACTCACTTTTCAGAATAATTGATGAGATTATCAAAAAACTGATTAAAGGATGAAATTATTGATGTTATGAATGTATATTTCCATATGTTTTTAATCTATATGGAAATTTGATCACTCAAACATATAAAAATAATCCTCAAATAAAATTTTTATCCATTTTATATTAATTTATGGTCTCTTATATCTTAAAAAAAGAATAATGTTATATCCTAAATGGATCTTATTTTCAAATCCATGGTTCACTTACAAATAATTTATCCTTCTATGGAAACCTAGTTTTTTATAATTTAATATGACCTTTATATTTCCCTTTTCCACTTTTTTAGAAGTTGTTTTATTAACCCTTTTTATATTTTGGGGTTTACACAAAGGAACTTTTGACTGACAACCGCTTGATTATTGAGGAAAAGTTTAAATATTTATGGTGAAATTTAATTAAGGGTATAGAATGTTACACTAGTAGATTTTTAAAGAACACTTTTATTGATAGAATATACAACACACAACAATAAGTTTAAACTGACTATGATATACTATTAAAATATTATTATTTAAATATAACTATTATAAACTATCCATCAAATATGCTGGTAGGAATATGAATAACCACATTTTTAAAATTTATGTATTTTGAATAAATAAAATTTATTGATTAATATTAACAAAATATTTGTTAAAGTCATTATAGGATTTTAAAATACTATTTTCTCAAAAATTGAATTTTATTTGTTTTGATGAAAAAATAATAAAAATAATTTTTTCCCGGTTAATAAAAAATTTTCAAAAATTTAATTTCATTTTTTTAATCAACATTTAAAAGTTATTTAAGGTTGAGTTTTTGTTATTTTTTCTAAAATGATGAATTTTTTAATAAATAGTGAAAATACTAATTTTTATTGAAAACTCTCTTTTGGTTTAATTAATTTAAACATTTCTATTTTATTAGATTATTTAAATGTATATTTTTTTCAATTAATTTATAATTAATCAAATTTATGTCATTTGAATATGTTTTATGTCTACTTTTTATACAAAAATATTTTATACCTTTGAAAACTATTTTTTGAAAACCATTTTTTCATTGTGTTTGTGAGTTTATTTTAAAATTAAATTCTACCACTTATATGAATCTTATTTGAAAAAATTGATTTCATATTTTAAATAATAATAATTAATATTATATAACAAGTTAAACATAAATATTTTCACAATGAATAGTAAAAATAGTAACGAGTAATTGACATGGTTACTGTTAAAACCGGTTTATCAGTGGTTTATCTAAAAAGATATGGATTAAAATGAACTAAAAACTTTTCTAGATCATATTTTATGGAAATATTATTCCCTTATTTCCTCTATGATTCAATAATTATACATTTTTTTTCATTTTTTCATGTGTAAAATTTTGGTATAACTTTTTATTTTCAAAAATTCAATGTGTGTCCTTTACCCCACTTTTAAAATGGAACATCCTATCGTATACTTTCCAAAAATTAAAAGCCTTATGTTTATAACTATACCTACTCAATTACCTTTATTACTTTACTCTCCATGTCTTATATTCCTTTATTGATAATAAATACAATTGAGGGGGTATTTATGTATAATATTAAATATGTGGTCCGAAAAAGAAGTCACATTCCTAACCAAGCATTTTTTAATTCTTCTTCCACCACATTAAAATATTATTCAATCCTTGTGATATAATAAAATAATTATCTAATATATACAAAGATATTAATATGTTAATTTTGTAACATACACCCTTATCCTCTTCTATCAATTGGTAAATGAAACCCTCATTCATGTGTATAGTGGTCTATCACATCCCAAACTAATGTAATTAGTTTTCCATCATCACTCCTCATGGATGTTCATTATGATGGATTTATTGTATATATATGATATTAATTACATAATAATCATCATATAAAATTAATTTGTCATATAACTTCTTGTCTTACCATCCATTAACAAATGATTATATTGTTCGGGTGTACGACGGACTACCAACTTTCAAAGAGATGTGATTCATTTTTATTACCACGTCACATGGATGGTATATGTAAGTGTATTTAAAGAAATAATATGATATTTTAAAAAACATTATAATTATTTAAATATAAAATAAAATTAACCTTCTTTGGATCAGGATCATTGCTAAATCGAAATGTTACTTTTGTGTACATATGACCTATCATATCTATAATTGTAACATAGTTCATTTTGAAAAATGAAATTTTATGTTTGGTTTTAAATTTATATAAGATGTATAAAAATTATTATTATTTCATTATTATTATTCTATATATTATAGAATTGTGATCCATTTTACCACATTCAACACAGAGACACCGTTTTTTAAATTATGAACTGAGAATCCTCAAAACTCTTGACTTGGAGGTAACTAAATAAGTTAATAAATATATAATTAAAATAAAAGAAGTAAATGGGATATGTGTAATTTATTACACAAGGAAAATTTTATTAGTAAAAAAAAATTTATATCATTTTATTATATAGTTGATAAAATACATACTTGAAAAAGTATGGACTTGATGTAAGGTACTTCAACTCTCACTTTAATTTATATGAGTCTTAATCCATATTAGCCACCAGTTCCTTTTGTATGGTGTATATATTTCCCATTAGATATTTACTATAATTAACCTCAATATTTTCATGATATTTAATATTTCCTTTTTTATAACACCTTAATTAAGATTATTTTCAATAGTAACCAAAGTTGTAAGGGCCATTATTTTTTTAAAAAAACACTCTTCTAAAGTTTTCATTACAAAACTTATTCATTCATGTCCATGTTCTAATAAATGTATCAAAAAAATTATTTACAATCCAATGGATTTTAAATTTCTTCTTTAACTTCATTTTTTTTAAAAAAAATTCAATTAAATATTTTTATGGTCTTATAAGAGGGCCAATTTGGTTTAAAACCTTATTTTAATGGGTTTAAAGATTTATTTTCTAAATATATATTTTTAAGGTCTGTATTTTCCGTCAATTATATATATAATTTTTTTAATATTATTTATATATTTAACAAATAAATTTTCACCCATCTTTTAATTTTTAACAAGTGGTTTAAAAGGAATATTTGTATCGTATTCCAAACAAGGTACTTTTGACTTTATAAAGATAATATGAAAGGAATTTTTGTGTCAATGTACGATGAAGGAATATTGTTTCCCATTTTCATGACTAGTAAATGCTTTGATTTTTCCATTACAAGTTTCTAAGTTTCATTTAAAATAAAATTTTCTCTTTAATATTTGAGATATGTTTAGATTATATTAAGGGATCCCCCTAAATCACCCTTTTCATAGGATTATGATCATTCCTTCTCTAATATACATTATATATATATTTAATGTTATAGAATTATTCAAAAAAAAATTATATTTCTACCACATATATAAATATATTATTCTCCCTTACTTTGGTGGTGTAATACATTCCTTATGTTCATTTCTCAAGTTCCATAATTCTGAATTTTCTATTAATTATGATATGAGAAAAAATTGTGCAACAAATGTTTTTTCAGTGGTTAATTCATTTGTAGATGTATTATGATTGATTCACTTTTTCGGAACACATAAATCATGAACATGTTATTATTGGAGAGCCTATTTAGGGGTCCAATTCATTGGGTAAATATTTAGTCTCATGAGACGTCATTTCTGGGATTAAAGAGCAAACCTAGTCCACTATTTGACTTTTTCCACAATGTGATATTGCCTAGGAAGTTATCCTTGACTCATGATTTTCCATGTTATATATTTATTACAAATTTTTAAGGTTATAATTACCTTACGATACCATGTTATTAATGTTATTTCATTATTTTATTACTCTTATGCCTTCTCTTTTATGATCTCATGTTATAAATTTGAATCTGATGTTATGTTTTCTTATAATTTTATTCCCTTATTGGGATTTTTATCTCACAACTTTTTCCTTTGTATTACCACTTTTATCTCATTCAGTTTTAGGTTCCTGAATGAATTTATTAGCTAATTATATAGACTAAAATAATGTCTTTTTTATTTTATGTCTAACTTTTTTGTTTTATGGACCTAATATTCCATAGATACTAGGAATTTATGACCTTTTTTTTGTCAATTTATATTTATGTTATAAAAACTAATAATATGTGTCAAAGGGGTGGGTCATTATAGTTATACCATGATATTTCCCATTGTATTTAATTAATGGTATCCTTATCTTGATGATGGTCAAAAATACATTTATAAGACATAATATATAGCATAGTGGATAACCTTGGGTTCTCTCTTAGGGAATAATTGTTGATTTTCCTAATGGAATTTACACAATGTTTTTGTGTTTTTAAATATTTTGAAAAAATAATTAAAAACTACCAAAAATAGTGATAAATATCACACTAGGAGAAGGATGGGAGGAACAAAAACTGAAAATCCAAAACAACACAACGAATAAAAATACTTTTAATAAGAAAATGATTGAAATATAGATAAGAAAAGTAAGTGGGTGAAAGGCTGGATCCTGGTTGATCCATCATTAACTTCAGTTCATAGACCTTCTAAAGAAAACCATCCAAATTCTTCTCCACTTAAAGCATAACTGATGACTTGGATCAAAAACCTCTCTCGCCTAAATAATAATCACAAGAACATAAAATTTATTCAATGAAAATAATTCCTATAAATTGAAAAATGAATCACTAAATAAGATCACTCTGGTCAAGAGGTCCCACAATCCATAATTCTCCTTCTGAGATCGTCACATCAGACAAAAAAACTCAATTTCTAAGTTGAAGAAAATGATAAAGGATGGGGAAAATGATGTTAGAATGCAGTAGACCGCTTCTATGAAATGGATAACTCTCATTCACCAAAATTCATAGTTGTGGAAAACTAATGATGAGAATAAGCGATGATAGAAATAAATCTAATATCTCAAGGCAGCATCTGGTTTCACATCCTACATCTATCCTCACAAATTAGTTCTCTGTTACTGGAGATTTGAGATCGGTAAACTAAACAATGATGAAAAAACAAAAAATATCACAATTTAATTCAAAAAAAAAATATGTGCACAAAAATATTTATAAAAATAAAAAATAAACAAAAATAATGAAGTAGAAGATGAAGTTGGATTGAGGTTCCCATCTCCATCAATCAACGACATTTCTTGTGTCTAGGGGATTACATTTCTAAATATTAGTAAGAGATCTTCCTATACAATAAATGAAAACAGAAACCCAAAATAATAGAAACAAGCTAACAGGAAGTAAAACAATCAACGTGGTCTATCATCTTGTTCACGTCACCAACAACAAGTGAAATCTCTATGAATGAAACCAATCTTTTTCAATGACCCATGATTCCCCACACAAGAGTGATTCCATGTCCTATGATGATCATCTCCCAACCCTTCTAAAAAAATATTGAAAAAGAAGGTGTAAAAAATTATATACCATAAAATGTAATAAACATATAAATATATATTACTTAATTTTACTAAATAACTGTTAATGTGAAATATATTTATATATATACATATGTTATAACCGAAATTTGTAATATTATATATATATATATATTAATTATTGTATTTTTTATTTATATTAATTATTAAAAAATTACTTACATTATTAAATACATAAATAAATGTATTAAATATCTATATATATATATATATTTAATATAATTATTATATTTAAATTATATTTATTATTATATTATATAATATTAATTGTATTATGAATTATTTTATATTATGTTATATATATTATATTTTATTGTATTTAATGTAAATATTTTTAAAAAAAGAAGAAAATAAGGGGAGGGGGTATTGAGAGAGGCATTGAGGAGAGGGGTTGTGAGGATGACTCACAACAGATGTGAATTTAGAGGTTGGAGGAGGGTGGTAGAGGGTTTTTGGTAACATTGATAGAAATGGGGAGATGGATCATGGTAGTTTGGTGGAGGATGATGGAGAAGTCATGGAATCCGTAAAGGTCTTCAACTATGGTGGTGTTTCCATCTCTAGTAAGGTATCATGTCACATTGGTGCATATCTGAAATAGCAGCAACCAGATTCCTCATATTCATGAATTTTCTTGGCCACCTCATCAATAGCGGAAACACGGCTGTGGTCTTACAGTGAGTGTTGGTAATAGTTAGGGTGTAGCACGAGTATTGGGACGAGAATGGTATTTTCAGATCTTAGATTCGGTATTGGGGAATTTCATATTTCTGGTAATCAATTTCTTGTTATGTGCTTCGATTTTTCTTGGTTTTTTATATGTTTTTTGTTCTAGTTTTCATTTTATGTCATTAATTTAGTGGTGGAAGGTGGGTGTGGATGTTCATTGGTGAGTTGGAGAGGGGTTGGTGAATTGTTATTCTAGTGGTGAATGGTTAAGGCTGAGGAGTCATTATTGTCTTTTTCAACAGTCAGTGATGTAGTGGTGCATGCAAGATTCAACGGTGGCTAAGAACCCCCTGTTGGTTTGAAAGCCAATGGTGGGTAGTGGTGTGAAAAAATGGGAGATGGCTAGTGATGGGTTGCTATGGAGATTAGTGAGGCAGAGCCTAAAAATTTAACAAACAATAAAATGTCAAATTAAATTAATAAATTAACTTAACTAAAAATAAATAAATTAACTAAAATTATAAAATAAAGATTTATAAATACTTAAAAATTTACATAACAAAAATACGTAGTGCACTTTTTAAAATTTTATCAATTACAATTTTTTCAAAAATTAAATAAATTCATTTTAGAATTTTTTAAATATATTTAAATAATTAAGTATTATAAATTGATAAAATTATATTTTTTTAGGAAAATATAAATTATATTAAATTTCATTAAATTAATTAACTAATTAATTAATTAACAGAATTAATAAAATTACATAATTAACTAATTAAACATAAATATAACTAAGTATTAAAAAATTAAAGAAAATATATAAAAAAAGTTAAACATAATTATTTAAAATACTAAAACAAAAAATAAGATTAATTTATCATGACAAAATTAATTGAATTTATGACTTAATCTAAAAAGAAAAGGCTGGAAAAGAATTAATTTCAAACATAATGAAAATAAATTTAATAGTTAAATACAAAGAGAAAGTAAAACATAATAAGTTTAAAAAAGTTTAAATAAAATTAAATAAATAATAAATAAAATAAAATAAAGAAGTTCAATGATTGGAGTTAGTATTTTTTTAATGTAAATATTATAATTAATTAAAATAATAAAAAATGAAAAAAATAATAAATTAAAAAAAAATAAAAGAATAAAAAGTGTTTGTTACAAAAAAATTAATTATGTAATTTAAAATTATTCAAATTAAAAACTCTAAAATACATAATTTTTTCCCAAAATCCTTATTTTATTAATAATGTAAAAAATAAAATTTTTCTTAATTATTAATTAAAAAACTATTTTGATAAAAAAAGACCGAGCTCGAGAAACAAAAATTGGAGTCAATATCTTGGGGAGATCTTTCTTATCCTATTGTTCTTTCTTTATTTCAATTGTAATTGTAACTGTTTAACTTTTTTTAATATGATTTTTGGGTAATTATTCTTTTTCTCCGGGGGTTTATATCTACTAGTTATATATATTTTCTTTTTTACATCATCTTTTAAGAATCATAATTAATAAAAAAAATTGATTCTAAATTCATTAAAATTGTTTTTTATTTCAAAACATAGTTAAAAACTCCAAACAAATGTTGTGATATTTTTCCCGATTACTTTTCATTAAAACTCATTTTGTATGATTCTTGAAGTGTAATGCTTATATAATCATTAAACTACGTAATTAATCTCCTATGGATGGAGATCAACTAAAACCATTTTCATGAATGCAATCTCAATAAAATTTTTGGTTAATGAAGAAACACTTTTCAATCAAATTCCATTTGAATTCCCCAAGCCTATTTCTTGATCAATTTTTTAACCTCTGTTTTTTCTATTTATATGCCATTTTATCTTCAACCTTTTTCAACTCAAGTTTATGCATCATACTGTTTAATAAAAACCCACCTTTTAATAATAATTATCTTCTATTGAAAAAATAAAAGATTTAAAAGGCATTATCACCAACCATTTACAGTGGGTCTTATTGTAGAAAACATGGCTGCAAATTTCCCTTAGGATCGATACCCTACTACCTCTATACAATATTAATTAGGTTTTATATTAAAAACAAGTTAATAATATGTGTAAAATGATTGGGTTATTATAGATATCACATGATATTTCCCTTTGTCTTTGATATTTAGTGGTCAATGACACCGATCATAATCATAAGCATTCATATTTTTTCATTATTTGGAATAATTCCCATAGGACATGCATTTGAATCCTTGGAGATTGTGTGGTACATTAGTTGGAATTATATTTTCCTTCATTTAATTAATTTATATATTCATCACATTTTTACATTTACAGGTGTTATTTCCTGACTTTCCACATTTAAAGAACCTCTAAGTTCTTTTAAATCAATTCCCTTGGTGCTACTCCCTGGTTTTGTGGCATATAGATGGGCGTATTCTCATTCCACCATGTGATTTATTCAATTTTTTACGGCACTTGATCATTATTTCCTTGTTAAATTAATGGGAATGGTGGGATTCTCTAATTTATATATATATATATATCATGAGTTCTCACTAAATTATTTATTCATATCTACTAAATTATCTAATAACAAACTCATTTTGGAGACTTGGTTTTAATCCACAAAAAAATCAATCAATTTTTAATTTTTTGTATAATGATTAAACCAAAAGCATACCTTGTAAGTCTATTAAAATTTGACTCATCAGTACCAATGGATTCATCCTTCTTTCTATTATGCTCAAGGAATTATTTCTCTATATATGTATATACAATATGATGGATGTACTTAGTAAAAAATATTTTATTAAACTCATACTATTTCATGGTTTCAATTTATTCATCTTTTCTCATATTATTTATATGTTTCCACTATTGATCTAAATTTTCATCCATATGATAAATTTTTAAGAGAACTTTTTCATGTTCTGATCATTGGAGAATTGAAATTATTTTATCAATGGTGTCGATCCATCACTCAGGCACTAGTGGATTAAGATAACCACAAAGAGAAGGTGGATGTTGTCTCATGAAATACTCAATAGTACATTTTTATCTAATGTGATCATTTGGAAGCTCATCATGATTCAAGGCCTAAGAAAGATCTATGAGAATAGAAACATGATTCTATGTCCCATTTCCTAAATCATTTGGTTTCTTGGGATTTATTAAAGGATTATAAAATTAATCTAATAACTTAAGAACACATTATTTTAAAGGTAAAATTAGTATTTTGTCATGGATCCCATTTGTATCATTTTTTATAACACTTTTGGGCTATTATGACATCATAATACATATCATATATTTATATCATATTTATTTTTTACCAAGGAATGAAACTATCTCATTTAATTAATAAAAAATAACCATTAGCTAATTTCAACATATTGATTTCAAAAAAAAATTTACCCAAATTTTTTTTAAATATGAAAATTTACACTTTTAAATAAAAATTCTTATTTACTAGAAATTATATGTTTTTATTATACTAAAAACATTCTAAACCTAATAAATATTTCATTATACTTCCATAAAGTATATTATCATTTATATTGAAATAAATATTATTTAATAATAATATTCTATAAAAATAAAATTTATTGCAAAAAATCGTGAATTTATTGAAAAGAGTATCTTAATTGAAACTATATATTTTCCAAAAAAACCATTTGGGTTTCTTCATATAAAAATCTTATTTTTATCAAACTCATTATTTAATCATATATATATATATATATTTGTGTGTGAAGTAATAATGAAAAATTAATAAATATAATACTTATTTTATTAATAAGAAAATAAAAAAAACATATTACATGGGTTTAGATACATAACCGCTCATTACACCATCAAACATCATAAAATTAAGATATACGATGGTATTTCTTTCTTGGTGTAATTAGTTGTACATTGTTTGGGTCAAGATCTCAATAATCTTTAGCTTATCCCATAAAATTTTTATCTAATGCTTTAGTTGTTGAATCTCGGAGTGGTCTTACTCAAGAGAAAATCCAAATGATGAAATATCCCTCAGATGCTCTAACAAATGGGTTTCATAGGGTCTGATCCTACAAGTCTAGGTCATTGTTTCTTTAGTCTGGGTCAATTGTATTTAATCGTAACCCTAAATATATTATAATATTAATGGATACTATAAAACATGTAACATCCTGGATATTTTAAAATGTTATTAAATAATTATTAAATAGTTAGTTTTATAATTTAAATAAAATAACTTGTGAACATTATAATTCAAACTAAGTGTTTAATTTAATAAAATTAATATTCCATTAAGCATAATATTTAAAATTCTATAATAATATTTACAAATAATATTTCTTTATAAATAGTGATATATTAAATTGTTAATATATATATTCTGACTTATTAATTCTAATTTTATGTAAAATTTATTATTTTAAAATCTTATACTATTTTTAAATAAATTTTAATGTTTGGGAAATATGATATTATTTTAAATTAATATTCTAAATTATAACTAAATATTGTAATATATTATTTTTTTAAATAATATATTTATTTAAATATATTTATTTCATTATTTTGAAAAACTTATTTTTTTTATAAAAAAAATAAAAAGGATTATTTTAAAGTATTATTAATTTAATAAAAATAAATATATTTAAAAAAATTAAATTTAAAAAAATATGTTTTAATACAATAAATGATTTTTTTAATAAAATATTTTCATTTAATCATGATTGGTTAACATATAATTTTATAAAAATATTTTTAATAAAATATTAAATAAAATTTATTTAATAAATAAATTACAATTATTAAAATTTAACACTTTAATTAAAATTTATTTATAATTATAAAAAACATAAATTTATAAATTGTAATTTTAATAAGTAATTCTAGAAAAATATATAATTTTTTTTGAAATTAATTTTAATTTAATTATGAAAAGTAAATATCATATTATATGAATATTAAAAGGACTTTTATTTATAATAATAATAATAAATATTTAAAAAAAGAAAAAAAAGAAAAAATAAAATTTTATAAATGAGAAATCGAGATGGGTTCCACTAATTTGGTGGAAAATAAATAAATGGTCTTCCTTGGGATGTTGAATGCAGAGAGTTGAGCTAGTCAGATGGATCAACTACAGATGAGGGAACCAAATTCTATTTCGGTCAAGCAAGATGGAGGTCGAGCAATGAGATGGAGAATCGACTAAGGGCTTCGACTTAATCTGGGAGGACAAGGTAAGAGCAACCAAGATTAGAAAGGGTATCAGCCATAGGTTAGGGCTTCGCTTCTAAGTGAGGTTCGGTCGGATGAGTGTTTCAAACACTGAAATGGTGTGATCTAATATTCATCATCATCCTCTTGTAATCAATTTTCAAGTCAATGGAAGGTAGTTTTATGTATTTTAATTTAGTTGTCTTAATCCAAATTGTTTGTGGATTATTAATTCCATATTTTGGATATTCTTCCTTCCACAATATTTTTGTACAATTCAGTTATTTTTAATGCTTGTTTTAAATGTTTGAATCATTTTTTTCAAAAATTTCATTCAATGTTGTCTAGTTATAATTATTCATAGTTTTCTTCATTAAAATCCAACATGTAACCATAAACATTTATTTTCACGATGTATTTATTATTTCAGTTAAGAGAATATGTTCTTTTTCCATTCACGAAATGTATATATATATATTCATGATTCGTTTAATCCATAATTTTTGGTTTGTAAGTTGAATGGACCATGAACAAGGATTTCATTTGTTGAAATAAAATTGATTTTCATTTGTTTTAGGTGTTAAAATGACACATTTGAACCAAGTTCCTCATTTATAGATCATCTTTCTTGGAAAGAATTACACCAGAATCACACATCCCGATTTTTCCATTTTTCTTCATCTATTACTTTGTGTTAAATGAATTAACATTAATAAATTATAATCCAAAATTCTTAAATATTATATTTTTACCAATATTAGAGAGGACTATATAATATATTTCCTCCCAAAGTATTTCTTTTTAATTGTTTCGCCCTATGTGTGATCAAAAGGGGTTTCAAAGAAGTTTTGGCGATGTAGAGGATTTGATAGGAAGTCATTTTTATCTTTTTCTATCTTTTATTGTTCGGGAATAATGAGAGATAGAGAGAGTGAGTATTCTATAATAAGAAGAAGAATGAATTCTTCTAAGGTAAGAGGAATATTTTGAAGTTAAAATTTTACAAGATATTATTTATTTTCAAGGAAAATACTTTATTATCCAACTTTTATTCAATTTTCTTGGAAATTTATTTATTTTCGATCCCCTAATATATATAAGATTTATTTTCTAATTGTGTTTTTATATTTATTCAAAAACCATTTAATTTCTTTATTGGAAATTATTATTTTTAGTACATAGTTATATGAAAATTATATTCTAATTCAACATTGTGTATATACATGTTCTAAAATTAATAATGTTTTATTTCTAAAATTTGTAAGGGAAATTATAAATTATTTTTTTAAAAAAATATATAATTTTTTAAAACTAAAATATTTATATCATAATTATAAAAATATAAAATTATTATAATTTAAATAATTTTTTTTGTTAAAGTAAATTATATTCTTTAAATTCTTTATTACATGTCTGATGAATTTTAATTTTTTTTTATGATTTTTAAATTAGAAGAAATTTCCATATTTGATAATGTCACATGATACTTCATTTATTTTTTAAATACATGAAATTGTTTAATTTAAATGTGAGTATATTTATTTTAAATGTAATCAATTATTTATAAATATTTATTTATTATATGGGTTTTTTAAATATTGATTTATCAAAGGTGGGATGTTTTAAAATTATTTTCTTATATCAAAATAATTTAATTATATATTTTGGAAAAAAATTAATGGGTTGTGGTTGAAAAAGAAAGATATTCAAAAAAAATTACAAAAAAAATCATCTGAGAACATGGGTATCAAACATGTTGATGAGGAATGGGGAGTGATCCCATGACCTCATAGGATGTTTTCCTACTTGTGATATTTCTTATACCGACATAGATTTCATAAGATCTTATAATTATCAAAATAATCCATAAATAAATTATTATTTTCCAAACAAATAAAAGGAGAAATCCAAGTGTTTTCAAAGAATATTTTGAAAATGATTTTTAAAATGAAAATTATTTTTTAAAAGTAATTTATATATTAAATATATATATATCATATAAAATTTCTTGAAGTGTTTTTAAATAAGTATTTTTAAAGTCACTTTTCACTGGTTTTAAAACCCCTTTTTGGGAAATTTAATGCATATCCCGTGTTTTAAAAAAATATTTTCATAGGTCATTTAAAATTCATATGACGGATGGCTTTGCATAAAGAGCTATCAAACACTAAGTGAAATAGTAATTTTATTATATTTTTGTACGATGCTGCTAAATTTTATTGTGCTGTATAATTATTCAAAACCTATACCAGAAATATTCCTCTAATGTATAGAGTGCTCTGTATTTTTCAGTTTCTTTTTAAAACAGATAGAACTGAATCTAGAAGCACAGGTTCAGGGCCTCTTCATTTTTTATCAGAGAAACGCTTTAGAAAAATTTGAAGATTATGTGTTGTCATTTGATATAAAATATCAATGTGATATAATTTTCTTTTGAACTTCTAGGTAATTAATCTCCCTTAAAATTTATTTCTTTTCATAATTATGAAGACAGAAATTCATATTTTTCTTATATATGATGTGTGAGTTGCGAGGGCACAATTCATTCAGGGGTGAGAATGAAACAACCTAGAAATTTTTAAATGTTAATAGATATTTATTAAGTGGTTTTGTTTATAATTTAAATAAACTATATTGTGATAATAACAATTGAAACTAAGTATTTTATTTTATAAAAAAATATTTAATTAATTATAAAATTTAATATTTTGTAATAATAGTTAGAAATAATATTACTTTATAAATGGTTATATATTAAATTGTTAATATATATATTTATATACACTTATAAATTATTTATTTATGAAATATTAATTATTTTCAAATCTTTTAATATTTTTTATTAAATTATTAATTTCAAGAAATAAATTTTAATTTTAAATAAATATTTTAAACATTAAAAAATATTGTTTTACAGTGTTAGAATTAGAAGAATAATTTAATATAAAAACATTTATTTGATTATATTTAAAAATGTATTTTTTTATAATAAAAATAAAAAGATTATTTGAAATGATTATAAAATTATAATAAATAATTATACTGAATTACATGTTATATTAAATATAATAGAAATATTTTTTAATATAATAAATTATTTTATAACTAAAATGTATTTCTTTAATTTGTGTTGGTTAACATAGAATTTTAGAAATAAAATATTAAATTATGTAGTCACATTTTATTTAAACAGATAAATTTTAAAAATTATAATTTAACCCTATAAATAAAAATTATTTTTTATTATATAAAATACAATTTATAAAAATTAATTTTAACATGTAATTTGAGAAAAAAATATATTTAATTTTTTTATGAAATTAAATTTAACTTATTTTTGAAATATGAATATCATGTTATATGAATAATATAATAATTATTATTTAACCTAAATATATTAATATTTAAATTTTTCAAAAAAAGGAAAAAAATAAAATGAAAATCAAATGAGGGAGAAATCAAGAGGGGTTCTACTAATTTGGTGAAAAAAATTGAGGTTCTTCCTTGGGAGGTCAAACACTGAGATTCAAGTTGAACGAATGGGATGAATATGGATGAGGAAACAAACTTCAATTTTGGCTGAGAAAGATGGAGGCTGAGAACCAAGAGGGAGAATCGAACGAAGGCATCAACAAGATCTGTGCGGTCGAATGAGGAGGAACCAATATCCGAAATGGGATCTGTCATTGGTAAGTGCTTCACTTTCGAGTGAGGTTTGACTGGATGGGAGTTTCAATCATGGAAGAGGTGTGAGATGATTGTCATCATTTTCCTCTTTTATTCAATTTCCATATCAATCGATATTAGTTTCATGTATGTATTTTTATTTGTACGAATCATGATAATTTGTGGATTATTAATTTACAATTTTGGATATTATTCCTCCAACCATCATTGTTAACACATCAGTTATTTTCAATTATTGTTTTAAGTGTTTTATTTATTTATTTCAATGATTTCATTCAGTATTGTCTTGTTATAATTCGACATTTTTTATCCTTGAAATCTAACCTGTAACCATAAGAATTTATTTTCAAGGTGCCTTCATTTTTTCAGTTAAGTGAATCTCTTGTTTTTCATTTGATGAAATGAATTTAAATTTTTCTTTGATTCCTTCATTAAACTTAATTTTTCATTTTGTATGTGGACTAGAGAATTAACATGGATTCCATTTATTTAAATAAAAAAATTTTCATTCAGTTTTTGATTTAAAATCACAATATTAATTTGAGACTCTCATTTATGGATCATCTTTCTCATAAAGCATTACACCTAAATCACACATTTTGTTTTGGCTATTTTTCTTCATCTACTACTTTACGCTAAATGAATTAAGAGTAATAAATTATTGTCCCACCTACTAAAGTAAAATATTTTTAAAATAGTACAGTCAAATATATAATATCTTACCTCCCCTAAACATCAAATTTTAACAGCTTCACCTTATCTGCGAGCAAAGAGGTTGGAAAGAATTTCTAGAGAGTCATAGGATTTGAGAGGAAGGTCCTGTTTTTTATGTTTTATAATCGGGTAAGAATGAGAGGTAGAGGGAGAAATTCTTCTTTAATAGGATGAATATTGTTTTATTCTAATTTAAAGAGAATATTGTGAAGTTAATTTTTTATAGCCTATTATATATTTTCATGAAAAATATTTTATTATCAATCATTTATTTATTTTTCCTTGAAATTGACATATTTCAAATCCCCTTATATGTAAGGGATTTATTTTCAATATTTAATTTTATCTTTATTCAAAAAAAATATGTTTATATTTATGGGTTATTATTATTTTCAATACATATTTATATGAAAATTATGTTCTAATTCAAAATTCTGTATATACATGTTCTAAATTTATAATTTTTTATTTCTTAAATTTATAAATGTATTTATTAATTATTTTAAAAAACTATCATTTTATTTTTATTAAACTAATCGTTTTATTTCATTATTTCAAAAAATATCGAATTGTTATTATTTGAAATATTTTGGGAAATGGGATTCATTAAAGTTTATGTTATGTGTAGAATGAATTTCAATTTCTATAAATTTCATACATATTAGATGAAATATCCATGTTCGATAATTTCACATGACCCTTCATGCATTTTACTAATAAAAGAATTTTTTTAATTTTAATGCGTTTTTATTTATGTGTTTTAAATGTAATTAATTGTTTAGACATATGGATTTCTCCTACAGGTTTTTTAAAAAGTGATTTATTAAAGTTGGGATGTTTTGAAATTATTTTCTACTATAAAAAAAATAAAATATATATTTTGGAAAAAAAGTTAATGGATTTTTCCTGAGATAGGTGGATATTCATAATTTTTTCATAAGACATTAATTCAGGAATGGGTTATCAAATGAGTGGATGATTAATTGTGAGTAAAACCATAACCTCACGGGATATTAACCTACCAGTGATATTTCTTGTGGCCACATAGTTTTCGTTAGATCAACCAAATATCAAAATAATCTATAAATAAATTATTACTTTTCACAATGATTTCAAAGGATAAATCCATTTATTTTCAAAGACTTTTTTTAACTGGATTTTTAAAATTTTAAATATTGATAAAAGTACTTTATATATCAAATATATATATTTGATATAAAACGTTTTGAAGTTCTTTCAAAAAAGTATTTATAAATTTATTTTTCACTGGTTTTAAAACAACTTTTTGGGGAATTTAATGCTCATACCATGTTTTTTCAATATATTTTCTTATGAATATTATAATTCTTATGATGGATGGATTTTCTTAAGGAGCTGGTGCACATGAAGTGATATAGTTATTTTATTTAATTTTTGTACAACTCTAATAAAATGTATAGTGTTGTCTAATTTTCTCGAACCTAGACTGGAGAAGTTCTTGTAATGTATTGATTAATGTGTAGTGTTCAGTTTTCTTTTAAAAGAGTACTCATTATTTTTATCACTTAATCCATAAGTGCGAGTTTATAGTCTTTACAAAATAGTTATATTATCAATGGTTATGATTTTTAACAGTATATTAAATATGAATGGTATAGTCTAAATTATCCAAATTTGGGCATGTGTTTTCAATAACTACATTACTTGATAATGATTTTTTTAAAGTGAATTTCATTTTAAAAATTTCGGGTTCTTGCATTCCTTCCCTCTTTAGAAATTTCACCTTTGAAATTCGGTCTCATGCACTAAAAAGGGTAAGTGTACTTATGTTTTATCACCTCTTATGGTATTTATTTTTATCAATGACAACAACCATTATTTTACAAATACTCTCAAGGGATATGTTTTAATGATACTATCATTATTATTTATTTGGATGGTTTTTGACCATTTTGACTAGGGATATAATATTTTTATTCCATTAAGCGTATTACATTGGAGGTTTGTGATTATGTTTTTTATTAAAGAAATAATTACAATTTTTTATATTATTTTTTAATATAATTTTTTACTTTGATTATGTTTAATACCTATAGTGTGAGGAATGAATTGGACTTAGAAAGTAATGGGTGGGGACCTCTATATCCCTTTCATGTGTAGGTTGGATTCATGGGACAAACTAGTTGAGTTTTTGGCCAAGTACTTATATATTATTGTAAGATTTCTTGGAATGAGGCTTTGGTGGTATGTTTATGATGTCTAATAATATGAATTTAATCATTGTGAGAGTTTTTATTAGTGTTCATTGGATTATTAAATTAGTTGTGATATCCAAGGATAAGTTTAGATCACAAGTGATTATTTATATTTTAAAAATTTATTATCATTTTTTCATATTATTTTTCATGGTCATGTTGTTGATTAAATAGAATGTTTTTTTAATATTTACCTTTACAAATTATTATTCTTTATTAATTCATTGAAGCTTCATTTGTACACATTAACTTATTAAGAATATGAGACCCTCCACTTATTATGATTCATTTCCACCCAAAATCTAGGTAATGTATTATGATTTATGTTTTGGGATACACTAAAGGGAATTGTTGTGTTTTTGAAAAAAATGCATTATAGTTTAACTTTTCACATATATTGGGAGATTCAAGTATGTATCTATTTTTCAAGAATATAAAATTATTAAGTAATTTATTGTAACATCCCAAGTAGGTAATGAATAATAGATATTTTTATCTATGTCTACTAATGAATTAGATAGTATTTTAGAGGCTTAAAATGAGAATAAATCCAATCTTAAGCATGGAATACAATAATATTTATAAAAGATTGTTTTACTGCCTTTTGATGGCAAACCATTTTTTTAAATCTATCTTTTGAAAATTTTATAAGCTCTATTTGGAAAAATAAACTTATTACTTATTATTGGGACATTGAAATTTACATTGGATAATTTTTTGGTATTTTTCTGACTATGTTCATTTTTTTTAATGAATAGTGAAAAATACTGCATTTTACATCAAAACTGCATTTTCATCTAATATAATTATATGGTTAGATTATCTTTTGAATTGGTTTTAAAGTTCAATTATAATATATTTTTAGCATTTAATCCAATAGTGGTCGTTGTAATCAATTTCACTTTGAAATTGGACTTAAACTTGTGTCAATCTTTTGATACTTATTGTTTCATAAAAACACGCTATTTGCTCTAACAGCGGGAAGTAATTACTAAATTAATTAATGTAAATTATATGTTTTGAATTTGGGAAAATAGACATAATTTTTGAATTCAGAATATCAAATATATCTTAGGGTGAAGTTTTGGTATTTTTCTGAAAAACTTCAATTTTTTGATGAATAGTGAAACCACTAAGTGGTACTTAAAAACTGATTTTTCGTTTAAATGAAATTTTACCACCTCTGTGTTTTGAATTTCAAAAATCCGACATACATGGTTGTCATTAAGAAGTAAAATGTTGTTCAATGGGTTTAAAATAATTTTTTGGTGAATAGTAACTTTTAAGTTTTTAATCGCGATTAGAGGTAATTAGTGTAGTTTAAGGTAAAAATAATGTTTTAATAATATGAGATGAGCTTGAAACATGTCCTACCCTTATTGGATGTGTCATGGCCGACCATGAAAATCCATGGGTCAACTAGGGGACCCCATGTGGCTCTTTGGTAGGAAAATGACATTAATATCTTTTAATTTAATGTTAAAGTAAAAATGACACAAACATGGGTTATTTTACTAAAACACTTATTACAAGAGTTTATACAAGTAAGATTTTTTACTATAAATATTAATTGGAAAGATAAAAAGATTTCATACATCATAGTATTTTTTTTATAATTTTTAGACCTTAAATAAATTAAATTATGTATGACACCACGATGATGCAGCGATTACCTCATTAATAAAGGATTTAAATAAAATGAAAAGATAATGTTAAAACTATAACTTACACTTGTCAAAAACCTATTGGATGGGTGGATTTCTAACCCTTATCACCTTTTCCTTGAATTATATCAATGTGGGCCCTTTTAAATCCTAAACGCATTTTAAAATAAAGTAACATTTCCTTACTTTCCAAGAGTGCCCCTCCTCTCCTCTTATAAAAGGACCCCACCTCTACCTCCTTACCCACACTTCCAAAGCCATTGGATCGGCCAACCCCTGATCATTTTGTCTCTCCACATCCCTATCATACTCCTCGAAGCCTCACTTTTGGCAGAAGTCTTATCAAAGAAGCCTTTGAGCTCAAACCAAAGGGAGTTACCCGATTTTAAGGTAATGTCTTCACTTTAGTCCTTTTGTTTTATTTTTCTTCTCCAACCCCCTAAACTATTTTTATTCATTTATTTTGTAACAAATACAGTATATTCAATATACTAGGATGTTGTTATAATATGGATTTGAGCTACACTTACACACACCTACATCTAATGGTTAAAGAACATACTGTTTCCGCGGATGGCGAATTTCTGCCTCACGAAACGACGATTGTTCAATATTCTTCTAACACATTCAAAGGTGTCCATTAAGATGTCACTATATTTATATATGATATATGATATGTTTATGTTTTCCTTAAGCTTCTGTATTTTTCATTTATGGCATAACTTTATGGCTTCCATTATGGGTATACGCGATATCTTCATTTTAGGAAGTGCGGACTAACGCCCCCTCAAAGTGATTTGATTCGTTAATACCATATGTGGTACGTATAAAGGATATATTTAATGATATTATATATGATACCATACTGGAATTAAAATACTATTATGTATCATTATGTTTTAATTCCATTAAATATGAAATAGAAATGGAAGCAGCGTTCATGCGTGCGTACGGCTTACCGTCTCCATGAACGGTGCATTTCATTTCTTACCTCTAAACGTTATGTAATATTATAAATTCACGTATATACTGGATATATATGATATATATGATATATAAATCATGATTATAACTCTGGATATAATGGATACATGAAGAACTTGTAATTATAAAGAGTTTATTTTTGACTCAAGTACCAATGATCATTAAAACGACCGTTAATAACTTAAATAAATACATAATGTTCATGACATGGTAATAAGTGATATAAAAGGAATAATGAACTTGAAAAATATTCTTAAGCAAGTAGAAATTAACTCAAGTTTATTATTCAAGAGGTTAAAGAACGATCGAGTCAAGTTAGACTCGAGGTATGGGACTTCGTCTCAATCTCCTTTCATTGAGGCATATTTTTTTTATACACAACCTTCTTTTATACAGTGTATAAACCCCTTTGACTTTTATGTTTATTAAAAAGGAATATTTTTTATATGAAGCATTTACTGAATGAAAAAAGGGAATGTTTTTGTCATACGTATGCGGAGACAACGACTTCTCCGCCGCCGTGACCATTATTTGAGTTTCGGCTTCCTCTACAATCCATACTGTTTTTTTTAAAGAAAAATAAATACCCTATTTTACTTTTCTTTTATTTTGGTATTGAAAATGCTTTTCATAATGTTTTTATTATATCAATTTGTTTTATTGATATCTTTTGATTGAAATGTGTAAATGTTATGTTTCCTTTATGTATGTTTTATGTGATACGATTATGTTATGGTTCTTGGGAATTATTATGAAGACGGGTGGTTCAGTGATAAACTAAGGGCGGGTGAGCCCGATATAACTCTCCAATGCATTGGGTAACGTGAAGGAGTGAAACATTAAGGTTTATCTGAAGAGATTTATGGAATATATTGTGATGGGTATTCCAAATATAACCAAGAGGGTTACTCCCTATGTAAGAATGTTATGAATGCCTCAAGTTAGCTTTATGTCTTATGATTTCTTTGATTTATTCATGATTTGATGAGGTATTTTAAAGTGATTATGTTTTATGGGTAAAGTATGATTTCATTCTTATGTATATATGTACTCATGTTTCCTTTCCATATTTTTATATCCCTTACTAAGCTTTTTATGCTCATCCCAAGTTTTTGAAATGTTTTTCACAGGTCAAGGGAAAGGTACATGATATGATAGTGTCAAGAAAGTGTCAAGGAATAATCCATGTTTTATTTTAAATATGTTTCCATTTATGGGAAAAATGAATACTATATTTATGCAACCACTTTGTTTAAATGTGGAATGTAATGCAAGTTTTATGATCTAATTCTCTAAAACTCTAAACCTGAAAAGATCCTCAACATGTATTCTTGAAGTAACTCAATATTGAGTAATGTTTAAGGCTGGGGACTTATAGTTGGTATCAGAGGTCGGTTTAGATAACATTAGGAGTAAGAATTATATTAAATGATTATCCGTAAATATTTTTTTTATGGTCAAATTGAAATGATATAGCATTTGAAGATTACCATGTTGCTTCATCTAAGACATGTTTGTTCGGAATGGTTTTCCCTAGAGGAAATAGGGAAGTAGTGCTAGGAAGGCATACAGAAGGAAATACCCTTCCAAATCAGCATCCTGAGATGGTCAGAATTGGAACAGAATAGTTTGTTGCAGTAATGGCACAGTTGACTCAAGCGATAAATGCTGGTGGTATCCATGCACAAGATCAGCCAGATCAACCACAGAGGAACATGTCAGTGGTGGAAAATTTCATGAGGAAACATCCCCCATCATTCAGAGGATCATCTAACCTTGTGCTAGCTGAAGGGTGGATTAAAGCACTGGAGAAGATTTTCGATGTCATGGGGTGTTCAGACAATCAAAAGGCTAGTCTTGCTATTTACCGTTTGGAGGGTGAGGCAGATCAGTGGTGGTCGATGGTTAAAAATATCAGGGACGCTGATGAGATTGATGCTCTCGACTGGGATGAATTTAAAGGTATGTTTCTTAAGAAGTATTTTCCTAAGGTTGTTTGACTTAGGATGGAAAAGAAATTCTTGGAATTGAGGCAAGAGGAAGACTCAGTGGCTGCCTATGAAGAAAGGTTCACTCGATTGGCAAGGTATACTCCAAATTTTATCCGAGACCTTGATAGTAAAATCAATCATTTTTACTCAGGATTAAAGCCAAAATATCGAAGGGCTTTAGCTTCTCGTGAGTTCAAAAGTTATTAAAATCTTGTTCGATGTGCTGAGAATGTGGAAATGGAGTTTTCCAATGATCAAGTTTTCTATAACAACCAATAGAAGAAGAGACATAGGTGGCAGGAGAAAGGAAAGAATTCTTCAAAAAAGTCTGATGGTAAGAAAACTAAGTTTCTAGTTTGTGATAAATGTGGTAAAAGGCATGTTGGGGAATGTCTTATGAATTTTGGAATGTGCTACCGATGTGGTATGATGGGACATAAGGCTCGTGATTGCACTGAAAAAGATCAAGGTGATGGTAAGACCAAATTTGTTTTACAGTTAGTGAAATGTTTTAAGTGCAATGAGATGGGTCAGTATGCAAATCAGTGTTTGACAAAGAGCTTGAGTGATGGGAAGCAGTTAGAATACAAGCATAAAGGGGTTGTGAAATCTTTTGCAACTACTTCAGCAGATGTCGGGCCATCAAATGAAGTTGTATCAGGTACTTTGTTTGTTTTTTCATATTATGCCAGTGTGTTGTTTGATTCGGGGTCTACACATTATTTCATATCTGAAAACTTTTCTAGTAAAACGGGAATACCATCTCAAGAAATGACTCATGATCTTTTGGTAAACACACCTGGGGGAATGTTGAGGAAAAAAGAATTTATAAGAATCTTCATATCCTTATCTGTGGAAAGAACCTACTTGCAAACCAAATTGTTCTACCTCTAGTAGATTTTGATGTTATCATGGGTATGGATTGGCTCTCTATTTACCATGTTAAGATTGACTGTAGAGCTAAAGAAGTTTCTTTTCACAAAGACTTTTAGTTTGTGTATAAGAATGAACCCTTACTGTTGATAACATATCAAGAGGCTGAGAAACTTGTAAAAGATTTAAATGAATGTTACCTTGCACACATTGTTGAAAACAAGGGAACTATTCAGATTAATGATGTTCCAGTGGTAAATGAGTATCCTGATATTTTTTCGGATGAGTTGCCTGGACTAATACCAGATCGAGAAGTTGAATTTACTGTTGACTTAGTTCCTGATGCTAATCCAATTTCAAAACCCCCTTATTTAATGGATCAAATTGAACTTTTAGAGTTGAAGGAGCAATTGTAAGATTTATTAGAGAAAGGCTTCATTCGACCTAGCACATCACCATGGGGTGCTCCTGTTTTATTTGTTAAAAAGAAAGATGGTTCTATGAGACTTTTCATTGATTATAGAGCCTTGAATAACATCACTATTAAGAAAAAATATCCTTTTCCTCATATCAATGATTTGTTTATCAGCTCTAGGGAGCTTAGTTTTTTTCAAAGATTGACCAGAGATCGGGGTACCATCAGCTGAAGTTAAAGGAAGCAGATGTTCCGAAGACTGAATTTTGTACAAGATATGACCATTATGAATTTGTAGTAATGCCTTTTGGGCTAACCAATGCACCTGCTGTATTCATGGAATTAATGAATAGAATTTTCCATGAGTTCTTTGATAAGTTTGTGGTGGTTTTCATTGATGATATTTTGGTGTTTTATAAAAGTAAAGATGAGAAAGAAAGACATTTAAAGGTTATTTTGCAAACCTTAAAAGAAAAGAAATTTTATGGGAAATTCAGAAAGTGTGAGTTTTGGTTTCAAAAAATTTCTTTCCTTGGTCACATTGTTTCTAAAGATGGGATAACTATTGATCCGGCAAAAACAAAGGTTGTTGAAGAATGGCCAAGACCCACAAATGTAACTGAGATTCGTAGCTTCCTTGGTTTGGAAGGCTATTACCGAAGGTTTGTTATAAATTTTTCACTGTTATCTAGTCCAATGACTAAGCTAACTCGGAAGGGTGTTAAGTTTATCTGGACAAAAGAATGTGATGATTGTTTTCAGAAATTGAAAAGAAGATTGGTGAATGCTCCAGTTTTGGCACTACCTTCCAGGAATGGTGAGTTTTTTATCTACAGTGATGCTTCATTTAAAGGACTTGGTTATATCCTAATGCAGAATGATCAGGTAATTGCTTATGCTTCACGACAATTGAAAACTCATGAGGTAAATTACCCTACACATGATTTGGAATTAGCTGCTGTAGTTTTTGCTTTAAAAATTTGGAGGCATCATTTGTATGGAGTAATGTGTGAAATATATAATGATCACAAAATTTTAAAGTATATATTCACTCAGAAAGAATTGAACATGAGACAAAGGAGATGGCTAGAATTAATCAAGGATTATGATTGTACAATTCATTACCATCCGGGAAAAGCAAATAAAGTGGATGATGCTTTGAGTCAAAAAAGTAATGCTTCATTAACAATGTTGCATTTGGAACGTAATCCTTTGGTTAAGGATTTGATGAACTTTGGAATAGAAGTTTTTGGTGTAGGATGTTCTTCTGTTTTGTTTCAGGTATCAGTGAAATCTTCTCTATCAGACAGAATCAAGAAAGCACAGAAGCAAGACAATGAGTTACAGAAAAAGGTAGAGCTGGTTCAGAAATGTAAGTTTCCTGAATTCGATATTGATAATGATTGTGTTTTGAGATTTGGGAAGAGATTGTGTGTGCCGTTTCATTCACATTTGAAGATAGATTTGTTATGTGAAGCTCATAGTTCTCCGTTTTCAGTTCATCCTAGCAGTACTAAGATGTACAGAGATCTGCTGGAGTATTACTGGTGGGATGGAATGAAAAGAGATATTGGTGATTTTACAGTGAAGTGTTTGACTTGTCAACAGGTTAAAGCAGAGCGACAGTTACCGAAAGGGATGCTTCAGCCTTTACCAGTACCAGAGTGGAAATGGGAAAATATATCCATGGACTTCGTTGTGGGATTGCCGAAGACACCTTGAGGTAATAATTCAATCTATGTTATTGTTGATAGCTTGACTAAATCTACTCATTTACTTGCTATACGAGATACTTTTTCCCCAGAGCAACTTTACCATTTGTATCTTAAAGAGATAGTCAGGTTACATGGATTTCCTCTCTCCATTGTATCTGATCGTGATCCCAGGTTCACTTCTAACTTTTGGAAAGGCCTTCAGAAGTCATTGGGTGCTGAATTAAATTTTAGTAAAGCTTTTCATCCCCAATCAGATGGGCAATCAGAACGAACAATTCAGACTTTGGAAGATATGATACGTACTTGTTCGATGGATTATGAGGGAAGTTGGTACCAACATCTTTTTTTGGTTTAATTTTCATATAATAACATTTTTCATTCAAGTATACAGATGGCACCATTTGAGGCGTTATATGGGAAGCAGTGTCGAACTCCAGTTTTCTGGGATGAAGTGGGTGAAAGGAAGTTGATGGGACCAGAATTGGTAGAAGAGTTGGCAGAAAAAGTTCAGCTGATACAGAAACACATGAGAACATCTCAGAGCAGGCAGGAGAGTTATGCGGATAACTGGAGGAAGGATCTATCTTTTGAGGTAGGTGATCATGTTTTTCTCAAAGTCTCACCATGGAAAAGTGTGATGCGATTTGGTAAGAAAGAAAAGCTGAGTCCAAGGTTCATTGGACCATATAAAATTCTGGAGAGAGTTGGATCAGTTGCTTACCGAGTGGCTTTACCTCCGAGTTTATCTCAGGTACACAATGTTTTTCATGTTTCAATGTTAAGGAAGTATATGCCAGATCCATCTCATGTTTTGATTCCAGAGGTAGTTCAGCTGGAAGAGAACCTATCTTATGAGGAACAACCGTTCCAGATTCTTTACCACAGGGAGCAAGTGTTACGGAATAAGGTGATTCATCAGGTAAAGGTTTTGTGGAAAAACCACATGGTTGAAGAGGCAACATTGAAATATGAAAATGCAATTAGGGATAAATACCCCCACTTATTCGATAAGTAAATAAATTGCGGGGACACAATTATCTAAAGGGGGAAGGATGTAACATCCCAAGTAAGTAATTAATAATAGATATTTTTATCTATGTCTACTCATGAATTATATAGTGTTTTAGAGGCTTAAAATAAGAATAAATCTAATCTTAAGCATGAAATACACTAATATTTTTAAAAGATTGTTTTACTGCCTTTTGATGGAAAACCATTTTTTAATCTATCTTTTGACAATTTTATAAGCTCTATTTGTCAAAATAAACTTATTATTAATGATTGGGAGATTGAAATTTACATTGGATAATTTTTTGGTATTTTTTTGACAATGTTCATTTTTTAATGAATAGTGAAAAATACTGCATTTTACATCAAAACTGCTTTTTCATCTAATTTAATTTTATGGCTAGATTATCTTTTGAATTGGTTTTAAGGGTCAATTAGAATATATTTTTACCATTTAATACAATAGTGGTCATTGGAATCAATTTCACTTTGAAATTGGACTTAAACTATTGTCAATCTTTTGATACTTATTGTTTCATAAAAACACGCTATTTGCTCTGACAGCGGGAATTAATTATTAAATTAATTAATGTAAATTATATGTTTTTAATTTTGTAAAATAGACATCATTTTTGAATTCGGAATATCAAATATAGCTTAGGGTGATGTTTTGGTATTTTTTTGAAAAACATCAATTTTTGATGAATAGTGAAACCACTAAGTGGTACTTAAAAACTGATTTTTCGTTTAAATGAAATTTTATCACCTCTGTGTTTTGAATTTCAAAAATCTGACATACATGGTTTTGATTAAGAAGTAAAATGTGGTTCAATGGGATTAATTTTTTTTGGTGAATAGTAACTTTTATGTTTTTAATCGAGATTAGAGGTAATTAGTGTAGTTTAAGGTAAAAATAATGTTTTAATAATATGAGATGAGCTTGACACATGTCCTACCCTTATTGGATATGTCATGGCCGACCAAGACAATCCATGGGTCAACTGGGGGACCCCATGGAGCCACTTAGGTATGAAAATGACATTAATATCTCTTAATTTAATGTTAAAGTAAAAATGACACAAACATGAGTTATTTTACTAAAACAATTTTTACACGGGGTTATAAAATCATATTTTTGACTATAAATAGTCATTGGAATTCTAAAAAGCATTCGTAAATCATAGTATTTGTTTGATAATTTTTTGACCTTAAATAAATTAAATTATTTATGACACCATGATGATGCAGCGATTACCTCATTAATAAAGGATTTAAATAAAATGCAAATATAATGTTAAAAATATAACTTACACTTCTCAGAAACCTATTGGATGGGTGGATTTAGAACCCTTATCACCTTATCCTTGAATTATATCATTGTGGGACCTTTTAAATCCGAAACTCATTTTAAAATAAAGTATCATTTCTTTACTTTCCAAGAGTGCCCCTCCTCTCCTCTTATAAAAGGCCCCCACCTCTACCTCCTTACCCACACTTCCAAAGCCTTTGTCTCACCCAACCCCTGCTGATTTTGTCTCTCCACATCCCTCTATTACTCCTTGAAGCCTCACTTTGGGCCGAAGTCTTCCCAAGGAAGCCTTTGAGCTCAAACCAAAGGGAGTTACCCGATTTTAAGGTAATGACTTCAATTAAATCCTTTTGTTTTATTTTTCTTCTCCAACCCCCTAAACTCTTTTTATTCATATCTTTTGAAACAACTCCAGTATCTTAAATATACTAGGATTTTGTTATAATAATGATTCGAGATACACTTATACACACCTACATCTAATGGTTAAAGAACATACTGTTTCCGTGGATGGTGAATTTCTGCCTCACGAAATGATGATTGTTCAATATTCTTCTAAAACCTTCAATGGTGGCCATTAAGATGTCACTATATTTATATATGATATATAATAAGTTTATTTTTTTCTTAATCTTCTGTATTTTTCATTTATGGAATACCTTTATGGCTTCCATTATGGGTATACGTGATATCTTCATTTTAGGAAGTGCGGATTACCGCCCCCTCAAAGTGATTTTATTCGTTAATACCATATGTGGTACGTATAAAGGATATATTTAATGATATTATATATGATACCATATTGGAATTAATATACTATTATGTATCATTATGTTTTAATTCCATTAAATATGAAATAGAAATGGAAGTAGCGTTTATGCGTACGTACGGCTTACCGTCTCCATGAACGGTGCATTTCATTTCTTACCTCTAAACGTTATGTAATATTATAAATGCATCTATATACTGAATATATATGATATATATGATATATACATCATGAGTATAACTCTGGATATAATGGATACATGAACAACTTGTAATTATAAAGAGTTTGTTTTTGACTCAAGTACCAATGATCGTTAAAACGACCGTTAATAACTTAAATAATTACATAGTGTTCATGACATGGTAATAAGTGATATAAAAGGAATAATTAACTTGAAAAAGGTTCTTATGAAAGTAGAAATTAACTCAAGTTTATTATTCTGGAGGATAAAGAACGATCGAGTCAAGTCGGATCCGAGGTATGGGACTTCGTCTCAATCTCCTTTCATTGAGGCATATTTTATTTTATACACAACCATCTTTTATACGGTGTATAAACCCCTTTGAATTTTACTTTTATTCAAAAGGAATATTTTTTATACGAATCATTTACTAAATGACAAAAGGAAAAAAAAAATTCGTACGAATGCGGCGACAATGACTTCTCCGCCGCCGTGACCATTATTTGAGTTTTGGCTTCCTCTACAAGACATACTGTTTTTTTAAAAGAAAAATAAATACCCTGTTTTACTTTTCTTTTATTTTTGTATTGAAAATGGTTTTCATAATGTTTTTGTTATATCAATGAGTTTTATTGATATCTTTTGATTGAAATGTGGAAATGTTATGTTTCCTTTATGTATGTTTAATGTGATACGATTATGTTATGGTTCTTGGGAATTATTATGAAGACGGGTGGTTCCGTGATAAACTAAGGGTGTGTGATCCTGATATAGCTCTCCAATGCATTGGTTAATGCGAAGGAGTGAAACGTTAAGGTTTCTACGAAGAGATTTAGGGAATATACTGTGATGGGTATTCCAAACGTAACCAAGAGGGTTACTCCATACGTAAGAATGTTATGAATGCCTCAAGTTACCTTTATTTCTTATGATTTCATTGATTTATTCATGATTTGATGAGGTATGTTAAAGTGCTTATGTTTTATGGGTAAAGTATGATTTCATTCTTATGTATATATGTACTAATGTTTCCTTTCCATATTTTTATATCCCTTACTGAGCTTTTTATGCTGATCCCATGTTTTTGAAATGTTTTTCACAGGTCAATGGAAAGGTACATGATATGATAGTGTCAAGGAAGTGTCATGTAAGAATCCATGTTTTATTTTAAATATGTTTCCGTTGATGGGAAAAATGAATACTATCTTTATGTAACCACTTTGTTTAAATGTGGAATGTAATTCAAGTTTTATGATCTAATTCTCTAAAACTCTAAACCTGAAAACATCCTCAACGTGTATTCTTGAAGTAACTCAAGATTAAGTAATGTTTAAGGCTGGGGCCTTATATTTAGGATGTGATCACTTGCATATAGTTCCAATTTAATTAAGTAACCACTGACTCTTGGATGCTAGGGTTAGGATCACTATAGTTGGCATTAGAGTTTTTTTAGAGGAAATCATGTGAACTGAGGTTTGGGAAATGATGATTATACAATATATCCTTATTACTGAAAATGAGTATTAGTCAAAGTATAGGATAACATTATAATGTTTTGATAAGGTATATATTATCTTCTTTTCCTATAAATACATCCCGAAATATATACTACCAGTGCATGTGGTTTGATCATACTTTTACTTAGATGTATTTTCTTTGAAAAGGGCTAATTAGTCTTGGACACATTCATCGCCTGGTGCATGAAAGAAGGCCTTCTTGCACACTTATTTTGACACACTCGGGGGATATTATTTTTCTAATTAATTTTTTATTTGCAGCCCACTATGATGGATTGGAAAATATTTTTATGACTAAAACTTTTCCCAAAGATTGAATTTTTATAACTCTGAGATTATCTATGAATAAAATTTTCAATGAATGTTAAGTATTTCACAAGTTTTAAAATTATACATTATGATTCATAATTTTATGACCTAATTTATTGTATTCGGTTATTTGTTAATGGTTTCTATTTGAATGAATGGAAACTATAATAATTCACTTCATCTATGTTGGTATTTTCCTTCTAGAAAAGATAATAAAGCTGGATATAAAGCTTTAGAAACAACTAAACAAACTATACCTATATTGGGTAATTTGACTCAAGTAATTTCAAATAACCTCTCTCTTGTGAAGAAACCTACTGATCAAAAATGTGGTGTAACAATGTTAGACTACTTCATTCATTAGAAACCTCCATCATTAAATGGGACTACCAATCCATTTATAGCTTTGAAATGCATAAGTTATTTATAAAAAATAATTCTCACTTTGGGATGTAATGAAAAGGATAAGGTTTTCGTGGTAGTTTATCATCTCGTAGAGTATGTGGATCAATGGTGGTCATTTATTCAAACCACTAAGGATGATTATGAAATATATATCATGGAATATAAGGATTTTAATGAAAGTTTATTAGAGAAATATTTTTCTCACAAAAAATGTGTAGATATAAAGAGACATCTCTTATCTTTAAGAAAAATGAAGAATAATTCTTTTTAAAATATTAATATAACATTAAAAAGTTAGTAGGGCATGCTATAGACTATGTATGTAATCCAGAGAGTAAGAATTATTATTTCGTTGATGGGATTAATATAATCCTTTGAAAGGAACTAGTCTCCCAAACCTTCTCAATGTATAATGACATAATATCATGTGATATTATGATAGATAAATAATTCTCCATTTATTATGACTTTGAGGATAATAAAGACCAAAAAAATGATGGTTTAAAACACTAAAAAAGGAAATATGGAAAAAGGTAAGTAGGGAAGGGTGGGATTTTCAACTAATAGTAAATATTGAAAGAAACACCATTTGACATTATTGTTGTGAATATGTGTTTTCTATGAGTGTAGAGAGAAATGGTACCATAATTTTTATTGCAAGAGTAAGAAAAAATCTATTAATTTTCAATTCATAAACTATAAGGATATGGGGAAATATGATAATTGTTGTCTTGATTGTCTAGGTAATATTACCTAGAAAAGAATATGGGAGAAATTCTAAGATAATGAATTTAAAATAGATGGGATTAATGTTTCTAAAGATGTAGTAGTAAGTAATTTAATCATATCCTAAGATTTAGTTAATGATTTATTTCATTCTATATCATCTCACACATTTATATATTCCATGTTTTCCAGGAAAATTATATATTTCTCCATCACCCTAATAAGAGAGTTATCAGTCTAGACTCCTAGTGTAAGACTCATCACAAAAAGGATATTTCTATTGGTTCCCATTATAACACGTAATTATGAGCAATTTTCTATCTTCTTTATTATATCTACTGTTGATTTTGATACAATCCATTTTATGGACTTACTTTCAAAATATGATGAAAAAAATTATTACAATGAGAAGGAAATTATGATTTGTGATGAAGATGTGGAATTCCATGTCTTTATAGGGTATACTTCATCATCTTAATTGTTAATAGATCCATCCCAAGTCTCTCTTCTAAGTGATATCCTTGGGGAAGAATAGAATACACAATATTTGGATGGAAAATTTAAACTTCCAATTGTGTATTTGCCTATTGTACAAGAATTCATTGATGTATTTCCTAAGGAATCACCTTGACATCCACTAGAGAATAATGATGAGTATTCTATTATTATAATACCTCATGAAATACCAATATAAAAAACTCCCCATAGAATATAAAATATGTGATTAGTGGAGTTTAAGAAGAAACTATAGGAGTTGTGTGATAAGGGATTTATATGGCCTAGTGTATCACCTTGGGGAGTCCCTATTCTTTTACAAAGATTTAACTTTATCATAGTTATCATAAATCGTGAGTAAATAAAGAAAATATTCCAAATATATTATTTCAAATGAGGTATGTACATTATGATTTTATAGTAATTTCATTTGGATCGACTAGTGAACCCTCAATTTTTCTAGATCTAATGAACATAGTATTAATGGAATATCTTGATGATTATTTGTGGTATTTATTAATGATATCTTGTTGTACACTAAGAGCTATGATGACCATGGGAATCACTTTTGAATCATTATCGGGGCTCTTAGAAGAGAATATTATCATGGAAAATTTATAATGTGTGAATTCTAGCTTCAAAAAGGTTCTTTTCTTGGATATATTGTCTCGAAGGGTGGGATCTCAATTGATCATGTGAAGAAGAATTCAAATAGTGTCCTACACTAATAAACATAAATGAGGTATCTAGTATCATTGGATTGGTAGGTTAATATGAGTGATTTGATGAAAAAACTCAAAATTTTCAAACTCATTATCCAAGATTACTGGTAAAAGGGTTAATTTCAATTGAAAAAATGAATATAAACAGTGTTTCAAGAAATTAGGATGATATCAATGAATAATCTGATTTTGACTCTACCACTAGGAAATAATATATTTTTTATATATAGTGATGAATCAGATAATTGGCTTATTTTTCTCTTTATGCATAATGATAAAGTTATTTCCTATGCATCAATAAAGTTAAATATTCATGAACAAAAAATATCTAACCAATGATATTGAGTTGGTCTTTGCAATCTTTGCATTGATGATATGGAGAAATTATCTCAATAGTAAAAGCTGTAATATTTTCATGGATCATAAAAGAGTCTAAGAAAAAATTCACATAAATAGATCAACATGAGAAAATTTTTTTGGATTAAGCTAACCAGGGATTTTTATTTATAAATAGACTAAAACCATAGTGATGAAAATAAGATAGTGGATGCATTAAGCAGGAAAGATGACAGATTTCTCACCAGAATGAGGATCAAAATGGATCATATGCTCATAGATCTCATAAATATAGATATGATAATTATAAGTTAAAGGGATACATCACCCCTTTTTCAAATAATTTCCGATCAACCTTTGTTAGAAAAGATAAAATGTACCCCACATAATGATGACAATTATAAAAATAAAATTAAATTTATGAAGGCTGAAAATTTGGAAGACTTCAATTGTGAAGATGGAATTATGAAATTTGGAAAGAGAATATGTTTTCCATATTTTCCTAAGTTGAATAGGGATTTTTAGATGATTCTCATAGTATAAATATATATACATCCTAGTATAACCAAGATGAATAGAAATTTGGAGGAATATTTTTTTGGGACATTATGAAGTAGGAAAATGATTATTAAGTGCCAAGATGTTTAGTATGAAAATAGGTAAAGGATGAGATAAAATATCACAGGCGAGTCTTATAACCTATACCTACTCCAATGTAGAAATAGAATGACATTACTATTGAATTTTTTACTACATTTCCAAATACCTTAAGAAACAATGATTCAATATGGGTTATTGATTATTTCCTCATAAAATATTTTCATTGCATGACTATAAGAGAATATTTACCAATGGAGTTCCAAGAATGACTCTATATTAATGAATTGTAAGGCTTTAGGGAAAACCCATTTCAATTATGTCTAATCAGGACCAATTATTGACATCAATATTCTAGAAAACACTTACTAAGGCTATTGATACTAATCTTTATTTGTGTATGGATTAACATTATCAAATTTCATGTAAGTATGAAGTTATTGTTCAAGCATTAGAAGACATGTTGAGGTTGTTCTCTCTTTATTTCCAATATTGTGGAGTCAGTATATATATTTGGTAGATTTATCCTATAATAATATCTTCCATTCCTCTATTAAAATTCCATCATATGAAGAATTATTTAGAAATAGATGTCATACATTAACTTATTGGGATGAATTTCATGAAAGGAATCTTGGTTTCCTAGAAATTATAGGCTAGAAAACATAAATGGTAAATTCTAATAAAACCCATATAAAAAAACCACTCAAGATAAAGATTTAAATTGGTTACCTATGGAAGGATTTGGAATTTCAATAGGGAATTTGTGTCTTCTTGAATTTATCTCAATGTAAGGGTATTATAAGGTTCGATAAATATGGAAACTATGCAATAAATACATCGAAACTTTTGAAATTACAGATTAAATTGGATTTATGTCTTATCATTTGGAGATACCACTAAGTCTCTCTAAAGTACATGATGTGTTCAATATATTATTATTAAGGAAGTACATTCCAAACCCAACACAAGTTATCACCTCTAATGAAATAGAGTTAGAACCTTATATATTTTTTTATGAAGAGACTATTCAGATTATGAATACTAGAGATCGGGTGTTTAGGAATCCAATGACTTTTCTGGTAAAGGTACATTGGATAAATTAATAAATAAAAGAGGTGACATGGGAACCTAAATAAATTATGTTATTAGACTACCCAAATATTTTCACAAGGTGAAATTAAAGAAATTACAGGGATGAAATTTTTTGATGTATGTAATAATGTAACACTCAGAGATGTGAGAATATATTTCTTTTAAAATATAGTTATCCTCTTTGATAGATTCTGATACACACAACCCCAATTCTAAATAAAATGTAATATGGTATACCATTACATCCTAGCCATAATATTGATGGTTTTGAATTATAGAAACTAAATTATAAAAAATTTATAATTTTTAATTTTATAAAATCAATCTGTTAGTCCTTAATTAATTAGAAATATAAATAAAAATTATTTCAAAGTAAAAGAATTTGTTTTCTGAATAAATGTTTTATGTGAACAATGTTTTTTTGTCTTAATAAATAGAAAATTTCTATTGGTGAATTAATTTAATTAAATTTAAATATCATATATTCAATTCAATGTTTTCTCATTCATCAAATTTGGTTTTCAAGAATGGGATGAGAATAAATCCATTTTTATTATTAAAACTGTATTTTTCGTAAAAGTGGTTCTATCAATTTTTTCCAAAACTATTTTAAAATTAATTTATACCAATTATTGAAACCTTATTGAAAAAAATAAGTGTAATATTATAAAAAAATTTGTAAAAAATATCTTATATTTAATTTTTTATAATTTTCTAAAAAGATTAATTTTTGTATGAATAGTTAAAATTTATACTTTTTTTTGAAATATTCTTTTTCATTTAAAGTATTCAAAAATTTCTATTTTGTTTAATTTATTTTAAAAGTTAGTTTTTTTAAATTATTTTATTATTAAACCAATTTATATCATTGGAATTATTATTAGGTTGATGTTTTATTTAAATGCATTTAGTACTTAAGAAAATGTTTCTTTTAAAAAACGCATTTTCATCGTACTTGAGGATTTAATTTTAAATTAAATACATCCAATTTTGTGAAATTAATTTTATAAAATAGATTCAATATTTATAATAATAATAATTTATATTAGGTAATATGTTTATCTTTATTTTTTGATATATTTAATTGTGAAGACTAAAAGATTAATTGTTATGCTAAGGATAAAATTGGGTTTTGAGTGTTACATTCATCTATATTATAATTAATTTTTGACACAAATAGTACCTTTATTTGATAAATTTTATTTCACATTTAGAATAAATGGGTCAAAATTAGCTATTAATTCTAATATATTTTGAGGCTTATAAGAATAATTACCTAAGTAAATAAAAAAACTAGTTACCAGGGTGAAAACTGAAATGGTAAAAGTGGTTAACCTTATAGTTTAAGGGGATACCATGTTTGAAACCTGTTTATTTTTTGTGTTGGAGTATTTTATTGACATTAAATTTTCTACACTTCATTATTTATCAATTTTTGAGGCACATGTGTTGAGAGTGACTTCCCATTAGTTAATAGTTTTGGGTATTTATAAATATTCCTATCCTCCTAAATTTTAAAAGGTCGTGCCATCCCCTCACTCATTAACACCTTTTAGACGTTAATGTCAACTAAAACCTACTGACATAACTCCCCAACATCCTTATCCATGTTATAGAGCTTATGGTCTTCCCAAAATACCAACCCTATGGTCTTTAATAAGATATCCAAATGAAGTTTTTCTAAGTAAAGCTAATTGTATTCCTTATGCACTTTGTATTTAATTATTTTATTACCACCTTTTTATTGTCATAATATAGAAACCCAAGATTAAAATAAATTTATATTGAATATAAATATGTGAATATTCATTTCATTTTATATAAACATACTTGAGGACTGTAAAGGTTTAGTGTCTTTGTAAACATTGATACATAAATAGAGGGTTCATAAGTGAACCACATCATATCTCAAAAAATTTATTCATAACTTAAACCCTCAATAGTCATGACATACATAATAACTTCCTTCATGACCTGGAAAAATGAAATATGATAAAGCATGATTTAAAATTCTCAATAAGGGTAAACAAGGGATATATCAACATAACATGGTTATAAGGGTATGAGAACATGATAATAACATTTTAAAACCATACACTGTATATCAAAAATCATAAACTTAATATATGGTTTAAGTAATTTATGTTCATAAGACCTGAATCCTAAAAAGAATCAATGAATATAATCCATGATAGAATAACATAAACATTGTAATATGGTAATACATAAGATCATAACATTATGAAATTATATAAATAGAGACATGTTGAATCATTTGTTTATGTAAATGGAATCACGTCATCATATAATCTTATGGTCTAGATAACCAAGTCCGTGCAAAATATTATTGAGATAAAAACTAGGTACATACATTGAATTATTTATAATAAATATGGTTCACACAAAACATATTAAACTCATGAGTTATCCATATTTACCCAATACATTGGAGAGATATAAATGTCCCACCCTCTTTTTATTTATAATGAAAGCACCCATCATTGGTTATAACATAACCACCATAAATGGTTATAACACAACCACCATACATGGTTATTACTCAACCAAATTCTTTTGTTATAACGTAACCATCATACTTTATTCTAACTCAACCACCACCCTTTGTTATAACATAACATCAATCCTTGGTTATTATGTAACCGTTGTCCTTGGTTGTAACATAACCACCATCCTTGAATATGATGTAACCACCCATCACATAATGAATTCAATATATAGTTTTCCATAAAAATTAAATTGGTTTCATAATAATTTCATCAACGACTAACCTATGGAAGAGAAATATTATTCATAAACATTTCATCTTGTCATAACCCATGGAAAAAAGAAGCGGGTGTAATAATCATTATATCAATTCATCATTACATAACCCATGGAAAAATGAATGTGTTTCATAAAAATATTTTATCCTAATAATAAACGTTTTAGAGAAATTATTATGATGGTATCATTATATTATATCCCCATAAAAACATAGATACCACCAAATGTTATTGTCATTGATGAATAGAAATTCCTTAAAAATAACATTAAAAATATTGTGAAAAATATATTTTTCAATTGTAATCACTCCTTTGAAATTAAAAAAAATTCCCAAAATTTAATTAAAATAATTTCTTTTAAAAGAACCATCAAAATTTTTAATAGAATATTCAAACACCTGAGTGTTTATAATGGTGTAAAACAAAATTCTTACCATACAAGTTAGAAAAATATTTACTTTTATATTTTTAGTAAAAATTCAAAACTATATCATTCAAAATAATAAAAATAGAATATTACTTTTAAAAAAATTTCAAAAGTAAAATATGGGTAAAAATGGATTCAAACTGTCACTTTATAATTCTAAATTCACCCTTTAAAAAATTTTCATAAAAAACTAACATGGTGTAAAAATGATTTTTAACTAAAGAGAAAAATAATGTATTTTTAAAAATAATTAATATTTTGGTCTCCTAAGATATTATAAAAAGGAAAATTAATGGAAAATTAATTCGCTAGAATTAACCAGAGGATAATAAAATAAATGACATTATTGAGAGTTAGATCATAATATTTCATTATCATAATCATAATCATAAACAATCTCATTCAACAATGATATTATAGCATAAAACATTTATGAATTTGGAATCTTTTGAATCCTAAGCCCGATGAAATAAATAAACTTATATAAAATTTTATATATAATAAATTTAATTATAATAATCATAAAATACATTCATGGGAAGTATATATTTATCACAAAAAATAAACAAGTGGTATATAAGGCATGTGTCCCATAGAAATAAAATCGAGATCGAATTCCCTTACCTATGGTATTGAATTTCATTTTACACATTAATAACTCCTGTATAATAGATATAGGTCTATTTTAAATCTATTAAATAATAATAATCACATATATAATACCATATATCATTTAATTATGACATTTTATTGCTTTTTTATTAACAACGTTTTCTTCAATTCATGTTTTGGGTAATAACTGCAATGTTTTTCATGTATGTTTTATTTTGGTATTTTTTATCCTTTAACTATGATCATGGATAAATAATTTCCGTAATGTTAACCATGATATAAATTTCATCTATATTTATCATCTATTTATTTATTTTAATCCATAAAATCTATAGATAGAAAGTGAATTACATTATTCATGGAGACGGTAGGTCATACACACTCATAAACATTATTTCCATTTTCTCGATGGTTGGAATAAAATAAAAGTAAATATTGGATAAATATTGGAGAAATTTTTTTATTTTATATATATCATATATATTCACTAGATCCATTATTATTAAAATCCATGTCAAAATAAAATGGAAACATATCACATGTCTTCGTAGAGTCGGTAGTCCACACTTATGCATGAACGACATTTTCATTTTCCAACGGATTGGATGGTAAGAAGGTTGATGTGAAATTATTATTTAAGAGGTATAATTATTTCATAGCTATTATATAAATATTTTAAACCCATAATTATATCCTTCCATTAGAGGAGGTTATTGAAAACAAGTTTCATCAGTTTGCAAGGTGGTAGTTCATCGTACACATTATTGAGGGTTTCATTTCCCATATGATGGAAGAGTAGATGAAGATAAGATTTTCATATAAAATAAAAAAATAACAGTATATGTGATATATTTATGTTATAATATAATCATATTTGAAGAATATTTTAAGGATTTAGATTAAGGACTAAAAAAAATTCAGACATAAGAATGATACATCTTCTTTAGAAAACCTCCTTAGGTTAGCACAAAAATCCTTCTTAGGAGGATTTCATAATAAAACTAAGGACTCTAGGACATGGGTAAGGAATAAATAAAAATATTTGGGTAGGAATTGTTTGAAATAAAAAAAAATTGAGTATAAATAGGATGGGATAGGGGATGCCCTTTTATAAATGGGGAAGGGAACCCACTTGGAATCTACATGGATTTTTCCCATAAAATCCAAAATTAAATAGTGATCACCAAAAACTTTTCTTTAAAATGACCATATATTATAATTTTTTATTTTATAAGGTTGAAATATGGATATAAAATATTATTTATAAAAGTTATATTGGAAAAATTAAACTTAAAATTTTAATTTAACACCCTGGTTAATTTTTTTTAACCATAACCATGGTAATTAATTTTTTACTTTCCTAGATATTAATTATGACCAAAAATAAACATCGAATTGTTATATAATATTAATTATGATGAATAAAAATTTTGAATAAATTTTACCAAATTAAATTCACATAAGTGGCATAATTTAATTTAAAATTAATCACAGAGACCTGACGAAAAGTAGTTTTCCAAAGAAACTGATTTCATAAGTATAGAAGGTTTTAGTATCAAAATTGTATATGAAATTAAATTAAATAAATTAAATGGGAATAATTAATATATTATTTTACTGTTTTTTCTTTTAAAACAATTTTAAAATATAATTTTAATTTTTATATTCTTTAAATTAAAAGTATGTTTTCAATAAAAATCAGTATTTTACCCTATTCATCAAAAATTAATCTTTTAAGATAATTCTCAAAAATTCATCCTAAGATAATATTTAAAAGTTGATTTAAAAAGTAATTTCATTTTTTCAAATAAATTTTCTCAATTTTTCAAAAAAAATATTATTATTTATTCACAAAAAACTGTAAAAATCATATTTTGGGAAGAAATATATTTTTTGAAGTTAATGAATACTTTACCAAAAAAATTACTACTAAATTATAAATATTTTTTATATAATTAATTTATAATTAATTTTAAAAATATTGTTTTTAATATATATCTCTCCAAGTTTAATATATATTTTACAACGGTCATATTAAATAATAATATTTAGAGCATATCACGATTCATTAAAATTAATTTTTTGTGTAGCGCAAGCTATCTAAGAAATTAAATTTATTTGAAATAAATACATCATAAAATATCTGGATGTTTTATTTTACCCCCATTAAACGGGTTTCATCCTTGAAATTTATCACTATAATAAAAAATAAATAATGTTAATTATTCATCAACATATCCTCAGTTTCTTGTGTATCTTCCTCAATTAAGTGGTTTTCCCACAAAGATTTGACAATGTGAGTTTACTTATTTCATAAAACATTCCATATATAATCTATAATTTCTACAGGTTTCACTTTATAGGAAAGATCACGAACCGTTGTTATGATATTTAATTTCAATACATGTTATGGATCTTGTATATACTTCCTTATGAGAGATACATGGAACACGTCGTGGACTTCAGAGAGGTTTGGTTGAAGTACCAAGCGATATGATATCTTACCTACTCGATCAAGAATAAAAAAGGTAAAAAAATATCAAGGGATCAGATTTCCATTCTTCCTAAATCATATAACCTTTTTCTATAGGTTAATTATTCGAAAAACCATCTCACAAATTTCAAATTTTGGATCATGATAGTGATTATAATCAAAACATTTCTGTCGATTTTGTAAATCCCTAGTGTGTCATTGAATATATATAACATTTCATTCTATTTTAGTAGTTATATCACACCACATTATCATTTATTTTCCCAAATATTCTTAGAATGTGTGATTCCTACACTTTATTCCATATAGGGGTTTATAGGGATCCATCTGAATGCTTGAGTAAATGCTATTTTTTGAAGAAAATGTAGCTAGAGTAAAGTTTTGATCCCAAACACCTTTGAAATCCATAGACCATTATCAATAAATATCCTCTAGGATTTGAATTATTCTCTTAGTATGTCTATCTATCTGAGGATGACACACAATGCTAAAACATAAATCGGTATCTAGGGCCTTCTAAAGTCATCACCAAAATTTGATTTAAATCCCAGATCACAATCAGACACAATAGAATATGGTACTCCATGAAACCCTACCACTCTGTAATGTTTATTCTAAAAAGATTATCCATAGTTAAATCCACCCTAATAGGGATGAAGTGTGCTAAGTTTGTAAGCAGATCAACTCCAACCCATATATCATTGTGCCCTTTGTATGTTTTGGGGTGTCTAATGACAAAATACATGTTGATGATTTCTTATTTCAATTTTGGTATGAGTAATGGATATAACATCCAATTAGATATTTTTTTCTAATCCATAACTTGTTAACATAAAAAACTAGGATACAAACTCTACAATATCTTCCTTCATGTCACACTATAAGAAATACTCTTTCAAATCTCAATATATATTTTAATTCCTATGTGAATAGATAATGAAGAGATATTATCTTCAAATAACGGCCCATTCTTCAAATAAGGTATGGATTGAACACATATATGGTTCTTAAAAATAATCATTCCATCATGATCATGGTTAAACTCATGAACATTTCTCACCTTCTTCTATAACTATATATCATCCTTCTCAGACTATTTAATCATTACATAGATAGATGTTTGAACACTCAATTTTGAAATATAATATTTATCTCTCTTTTAAGATTAACATATCAATTATTTGTAATTACATAAATATTAGATCTGTTGTGATCATCATAATGTATAAGATATCATGATCATTTCAACTCAAATCATAAGCGACCTTGTTTACTTTCCCATGGTGGAAATGTATTTAGTAGTCATAATATTTTATCATCTCCAATGATATTCTCTAGTGCATATTCAAATCCTTCTATGTGAATATAGAATTTAAACTTTTATAACTATTATATATATCACACTTCCCTCCATAAAGATAATGCCTCAATATTTTAATGTAAAAATCCAAATATGTAACTCCAAATCAAGAGTTCTGTAATTTCTCTCATGGACCATCAATTGTATTGTTCCATAAGATATCACCATATAATTTATCAAGAGAACACATCTGAATCCATTTTTGATGCATCCCTATAGATTAAAAGTCTATCTCCACTACAAGGTAATGTAAGCATATGTGTGTTTTCATATGTTCTTTTAGTTCCTTGAAATTTTATTCATATCCATCCGTCCAAAGGAACTTAGATCCCTTCTAAGTTAACTTGGTAAGTGGATAGGATATCCATGAAAAGTCTTCCACAAATCATTTATAATATCGAGACAAACAAATAAACTATGGATCTCTATCACCATGGTTGGTTTGGTCTAACTATCAAATGACACCCTCTTTGATGGACCCTCCGATATACACCCACATTAAATTTTATGACCCAAAAATGAATGTTTCATTATATAAAATTTACACTTGGAAAATTTTGTTCATATATTATTCTTCCATAAGGTCATCAGTACAATTATTGGGTGACATTTTTTCTCTTCCTTGTTGTTTGAATAGATAATAATATCATCTATAAATACTACCCTGAATTGATCAACGTACTCGCTAAAGACTGTATTCATTAAATCCATGATGATAGTAGGGGATTTATTAAGAACCATTGTAATCACTATAAAATCATAGTTTTCATGCCTTATTTGAAATGTTTTCTTTGGAATATCCTCCTTTATAACCCTAAATTGATGATATCTAGAACAAAGGTCAATCTTTGAAAAGTGTAGAGCTACATGTAATTTATCAAAAAAGTCATAAATACTGGGTAGATGATTCTTTTTTGTTATTTTTGATCTTGTTTAGTTATCTACAATCAATTTAGAGTCGCATCAATAAATATTTCTTCTTGGTAATAAGATTAAGTGTACCCCAAGATAAAATAAATGGCTGAATGAATACATTTTCAAGATTTTCATTGAGTTTCTTCATCAATTCATACAACTAAATCAAAGTCATTCTATACCAAATATTTGATATCGGTGTAGAATAAGGTATTTGTTTTATTAAATAATCAACTTAAAGATATGGGGGAAGACTAGTAAAATCTTACATAAAGTCATTAAAAAACTCTTGTATAATAGTAATATCATTGATATTGTGTATATCCCCAACCATCTAAGATAAATACACCTTTTTAATAAGAAACATGACCCACAAAATGGATGGGATCTCTATTATAATTTATTATATATCGTCACAAAGATAGAAGACTATAGGTTAGATTAGAATATAAAATGTGACTTCTCTTCCTCTATAACTGATGTGGTATTTATGAAAATAAATCCAATCCATGTATAATATAACATCAAATTCCACCATATTGAGAATAAAATGATTCACAGGAAGTACATTACCCCAATATTTAATTAGAGAAGATTCATCAACTTGATATGGGATCATCATACCATTAGTATTTTCACTTCTAATTCAAAATAATCATTGAGGATAATAATGAAAATCCATAAATAATTTTCCTAATAAAAATGAACATATATAACTAAACTCAAATAAGTTACTTCAATATTTATGCATACATATTACCACCTAAACATTAATTTTCTATCACCAATCCCATAGTAAAAAAAATCATCTTCAAGACCATAAGAAATAACTAATTAAAGTAATCATTCATATGTAGTATTTCTGGATCATGACACCTTAGTTTTAGCCTAGGTCATTTGTAGTAAAAAAATATTCAAATTCTTCATAATAGTTCATAAATAATTTTGGAATTTCCCAATCATATCCTTCGAGACTGTCAAAACATGTGTTTAGTAAGGCCCATTGTCATGCACTGGGTGATGATCGAGTCTAGATAAATGCACCCTTTTTATGTTATTGCCCCTATATAAAATTTTTCCACAGCCACATCCACTTGTAGTATCCAGACATGGATGCAATTTCCCAAAACCACTTGCTCTATACTTCACCAGAATTCCCAGATATTTTCTAATACTTAGACTTAGATTTAGATATATCATTAGACAAATCCTCAAACATATCCAAATATATATCCATAGGTATATCACTACATTTTTCTCATGATTTTTTTCTAAAGGATAACTTAACATTTCCTCTGGTTCTAACTAGAGTGACCAAAGATTTAGATTCATGTATATTACATCTAAATAGATGAATAATCATTTCATTTTACATAAATAGGCTCGAGGATCATAAAGTATTAGTATCATTGGGAACATGGATATGTAAGATATGAGTTCATAAGTGAACCACATCATCCACATCTATGTCCTTAATAACAATAACCTTCCATAGATATATACAAAAATACATTTCTTCTTAACCTGGGGAAAAGAATAATACCAAAGTGGGAGATCAGAATCTATGTAAGGTTACATAAGGTAGATATCAACATAACATGAGAATAAGGGTCTGAGAACATGAGAATAACATTTTAAAACCATACCCTTCTTATCATAGATCATAAAATTTAGTCATGGAATAGATATTAATAGTTTATAAGACATGAATCATAAAGGAATTCAATGAACATAAACCATGAGAGTATAAACATAACCTAAGAATATGGTAATACATAATATCATAACATTATAAAAATTTATAAATAAATATATTTACACTCATTAGGTTGAGGATATGAAATTATTACATCATATAAACTTATGGGCAAGAAAACTAGGTCCCCTATTTATCAACTTCACATGAAAACTCAGTCCATGCATGAAATTATGAGCATAAAATTAGGATCATTCTTAACATAATTTAATTAAGAGTTATCAAAATTTAGCCAATTAATTTGAGAGCTATAACATGGTCACCATTCCTTCATTTATAATGTAACCACCAATCATTTGTTATAACATAACCACCATCCATGGTTATAATGTGACCACTATTCTTGGTTATAATGTTACCACCTTCCTCATTTATAATGTGACCACCATACTTGGTTGTTACATAACCAACATCCTTGGTTATAAGGTAACCAATATCCTTGGTTAATATTTTTCAACCATATTGGGTTATAATATAAACAACAAACTTGGTTATAATGTAACCACCAATCACATATTGAAAACCATACATATGTGTTCCATAAGAACATAAATAAATAATAATATCATAACACTTGAAAATGAAATATGTTTAATAATTATTTCATCCTAGCATAACCCTTTTAAATGAAACATATTTCATAAACATTTCATCATGGCATAACCTATGGAACAACAAAATGTTTTCATAATCATTACATAAATTCATGATAACATATCCTTGGAAGAATGAATGGGCTCCATAGATATCTTTTCATAATAACCATAAACCATTCATATAAAGGATAATGATGGAATCATTAGATCATATACTCAATAAGAAGCACCTAAGGTTGTTGTTGTTGATGAATATAAATTCCATAAAAATATAATTAAAACATTTTCAGGGAAAATAACCTTCTAATTTGAAATAACTCATTTAAAATCTAAATAATTAAAATATATTAATGAAATAATTCTCGTAGAAAAATACCTTGAAAATTTTTAATGTAAGAATCAAATAATTTAGTGTTCATAATGGTGGAAACTTGTTTTCATGCCATACATGTTAAAACAAAGACTAATTCGACATAATTGGTAAAAAGTCAAAACTAACTCATCCAAAAAACTAAAAAAAAGTTTCCTAGTACACCCTTTTGAATAAATTTAGACATGGGTAAAATGTAATTACAAATCATTTTATAATAATAAAAACATCCTTCAAAACATTTGTATAAGACATAGTCCTGTAAGAAAAATTATTTTTTACCGGAGATAGAAATGTTTTTTTCTACAAAACATCATTTTATATCTTTAGTTCTTAATGAGAATAAAATTAATGGAAACATGTATTCTATCTAAAACCCCTAGTATAAGAAAATTAATTACATTATTTATAGGTATATAGTAAAATCCCATCAACATAAACTTAATCATAAACATCCCTGATAAAAAATAAAATTGTAACATAATAATTTTACCATTTTGGTAAAATTTCTTTTGTAAGCCTCATAAGAGAAATAACCTTATAGGAATATTCATATCCGAATATTTTTATTATAATAATTATAAAAAAATTTAATGGATTGTGTATATATACCACACAAAATAAACACATTGTTTCTATGGTATGTGTCACATAAACATAAATGTGAGATGAAATTCTGTTACCCCGGGTCTTGAAATTCTGCATACATGTTCAGAAATCCTATAATATATATATATATATATTATAAATATATTATATATCCATAAACACATATATAATACCATATATTATTTACTTGTGTCCTTATATTACCTGTTTATCATGAATTCATTTTTAAATTCTAGTTTCAGTAATAACTGCTTTATTTTTAATGTATGTTTTGGTTTGGTATATTCCGTCCATTTAAATTTATCATGTTTATAAATTTTCCATAATGTTAACTGTGATATAAATATCATATATATAAATTATATATGTATTTATTTAAATCTATAAAATTAGATATAGAAAATGAATTACATCGTTCATGGAGAAAGTCAGTCGTATGTATGCATGAACGTCGTTTCCATTTTATCAATGGATGGAACGAAATAAAGGTAAAAAATATATCACCTTAAAAGAAAATTTTTTATGTAATATATATAATATTTATTCAATAAACTGATCCTTATTACAATACATTCCAAAATAAAATGGAAAACCAATCACATTTTTTGTGGAGGGGGTAGTCCACATGTACACACAAGTGATGTTATCATTTTCCAACAAATTGTATGGTAAGAACTAATATGTGGTATTATTATTTTATAAGTATAATTATATTATAAATATAATATAAAAATATTAAATTATTTTTTATTTATAGTCATGATAGGTGGTTATGAAAAAAAAAGTTTATCGATTCACAAAGTAGTAGTCTTTAGTTCACATGATCGATTGTTTTGTTCCCCTTTTTATAGAAGGGGAGATTAATATAGCTTCTGTCACTAAAATAATAACATCACAGTATAAATTGGATAATTATTATATTAAATAATCATGTTTAAAGAATATTTTAAGTATTTTGAAGAATAATAAAAAAATATGCTTGGTTATGAATGATACATCTTCTCTGGACAAACAATTTTATTTTTCACAAAAAACCCTCATAGGATGGATTAATAATCAAAATAAAGCTTATATTATATGGGTATTTAATTAATGAAGGTATTTGTTTATGTATTTAATGAAACAATATTATTTGGGAGTGTGAAGAGGAGATTATAAGGGGTTTTCTTTTGTATGTGGGAAAAATAACCCACTTGGAAACTACTCGAACATTTTGTAATGAAATCCAAAATGATAATGTCATTACCTAGAGAAATTAATCCAAATGAAAATATATTCTCATTTTATATATTATAAGTTTTATATATTACCATAAAATAGTACATATAAAGGTTTTTTGGAAAAATTACCCTTATCATTTTAGTTTAACGCCATGGTAAACCCCTTTTAATCTTAACCACTTTAATTAGTTTTTTATAGTTTTCAGTATTAATTATGACCAAGAATTAATATGGACTTATTAAATAATATTAATTTTGATGATTAAAAATATTTAGTTAATTTTATCATATTCAATTCATAGAAGTGTAAAAGTTTAATTTAAAATTAATCTACTAAATGTGATGAAAAAGCGGTTTTCCAAAGTAAAAGTTTTTATAAGTATAGAAAGTTTGAATAAAATATTATATATGAAATTAATTAAAATGATCTAAATTGGATTAATAAATTTATAACTTATCTAATTTTACATTTAAAAAAATATAAAAATTTAATTTATATTCTTAAATACTTTAATGGAAAAGGTAGCTTTCATCAATAATCAGTATTTTTCCCTATTCATAAAAATCCTAATCATTTCATAAAATTTTAAAAAATTCGACCTATGAAAATTTTGACATGATTATTAATAAAATTTATTTTATTAAAATAAATTTTATTAATTGGAAAATAAAATTCTATTATTTTTTTAACAAAAATCATGGAAAATAATTATTTGAGAAGAAATTTATTTTTCAAAGTATATAAAGATTTTATAAAAAATTAACTTAAATGTAAATATATTTTATTCATATAAAAATGTCATAATTAATTTTAAAAATATTTTCATTAATATTTATAGTAGAAATTTTAACATATATGTTGTAACAGTCAGGTAAAAATAGTAATATTAATTGTATATCATGGTTCGTTAAAACTCATTGCTGCATGTAATGCAAGCTATCAAAAAATTATATTTATTTGAAAAACAAATTCATAAAATCATAGGTAGTTAAACATAGTAATTAAAATATAATAATACTATTATCTACCATAAACTAATATTTTGTTATGTTTATTTTATAACTTATATCCATCTCTTCTTCAATCAAATAGGAAACGAAATCATCGATCGTGTGTATGTTAGACTAATTTTTCATGAACTGATGTAATAATTTTTCAATCACCACCTATAATAGCAAGATATAATGATGGATATAGTTTATATATATTATATTAATTACATAATTATACTTCTTAATTTATAATTTCACAACTACATTTTTACCTTCCAAATCGTTGGAAAATGATGACTTCGCTCGTGGGTACCTATGGACTACCGCCTCCACGAACCAGCGTGATTCGTTTTTCATTTTATTTTAAAATTTATTTTAATAGGGTTGGATTTTATGAACATATATTATGTATATTATATAATAATTACTTGTTATATGTTAATTATTATTTACATTTTTTGATCTATCCATCAAAAAAATGAAAACATTTTTCTTATGTACATACAACTTACCATCTTCAAAAATAATGTAACTATTTTTTGCCACTAACTTTTATGAAAAACAAATTATATAATTATATAATGAATATATATATGATATTTATATCAGGGTTAAAAAAATTATTTTATGGAACCATGATCATAGTGAAATGATCAGAACTACTACACCAAAACATACATAAAAAACGAAGCAGTTATTACCCAAAATAGTGCTTTTAAAAAAGAATTACTAATAAATGGGTAATAAGATATTATATGTAAATAATATATGGTGTGATATATATTATTAAATTTATATTATATAGTTATGATAAATTTATATTTATTATAAATAAATTTCTAACACGTACGAAAGAAGTCGGGCCGATGGTAAGGGATTTTTTCAAAATCACGTCATTATTCAATATTTTTATTTTTAAGTCTCTGTTGGGGACATTGTTTTATATTTATATGTTAAACCAAATATGTTGTATTATAATATTTTTATTTATATAAATTACATGTTTTACATAAAATTTACTCTCTTTAATAAATCAAGAAACAAATAGACTTTTTTAAGGAAAATTTGCTTCATTTCTATCTTCGATAAAAAATTATTTCACTTCCTGTACATGTTTTTTAAAAATGTTTTCAAAAAACTATATAATATTCTCATATTATGGGTAAAATGAATTTATTCCAATATTTATGTTTTTTAAAAAAACTTTTAAAAATAATATTCTTGTTCTTTTCTGAAAGACGTGTTTTTGACCTTTTTACAATAGTGTGAAATGAATGTTTATTTTAACAACATGTATTGAATTATACACCATCATGAGAACTCATTCATTTGAAGTTTCCTTTAAAAATTTCCATTATTATTTTCAAATAAAATATTTTTCATAATATTAGTGAAATTTTATGTATTAAAAATTTATTTTTATAGTTAAAAGGTTATTTTCTACAAGAATGTCTTCGATGACATTTTTATGGTATTTTAATTCACCACTGACAACAACCATTATTTTATTTATGCTCAATTAGGGATATGTTATAATGATACCATCTTTATTATTTCTCTGGATCGTTTATGATCATTTTAACTAAGGATTTACTATTTTGAAACTATTCATCATATTAAATAGGATGGTTTATGATTATATTTTTTAATTTGGGATATTTTAAAAAAAATTAATTTTTCAATATGAAATTTTACATATATTATGCTTCATGCATTTCATATAAGGAATGAATTATAAACAATAAGTGATGTGTATGGTCATCTATAGACCCTCTTTGTATCAGTAGGCCACATGAGACAAACTAGTTGGGTATTTGGCCAAGACCTTAAACTTTTATGTGACATATCTTGCAAGGAGGCCGTGAAGATATGTTTTTTATGTTTATCATTATGAATTTCATTATTATGATATTAGTTATTGATGTCTATGTGGTTATTTTTTAGTTATGGTATCTATATAAAATGTTCTTTAATATGTGATTATTTATATTGAATTAATTTATTATAATTCATGTTTAATATATTATACTTTGTGCTCAAGTTATCAATTAATTGGATTGTGTTTTTAGATATCAACTTTTCTTTTTTGATTGTGCCTTTTTTATCCATAATAGCTTCCATAGTACACATACCATTACTGATCATCTAAGATAACCCATTTCTTATTTTTACACTATCTAGGATTCAAGTAGGTGTATTATAAATAATATGTATCGATATACTAAATAGAATGGTTTTGTTTTTTTGAGAGAAATGATATGTTTTATTTTAGGTTTTCATGTTTAATTTGAGTTTCAAGTATGTATCTAGTTTCCCAAAACTAATTAACTATCAAGTACTTTTGTATGTGTGATCTTGTATCAATTACCAATATAATTATGTAACCACTGACTTTGGGATACTTTTGTCAAGTTAATTACAAGCTTGGTTGAGAAATAAACCTCTCAGCTATGAGGAAGGCCAGAAAATTCTTCGATAAATACAACACCATGGTCACATTAAATGAAATCTCATCAATAATGATATTTTCTATAGCCTCAATAACTTGAGAAATATATTCCTTCTCATAGGTAAATAATATCCATTCATTATATTATTATTCCAAATATGACACTTTAACCTCTTTTATCAATTATAAAATCAGAGGGTGATTCACAATATGATGTGTTCTTGATTTCTCCCAATAATTTATATTGGATCTATATAAGGAAATCCAATACATACCTATAATTTCATATAATTATACTAAGGGAGTTTCACAAGGATCTATATGAAATTAATCCACTAAATATGGAATATGTGTAAGTTATATACTTGGGATGAAATAATTTCTCAATTTTTTTCAAATATAGCTCCACATACATGTTTTGAGGTGGTGTTTGAATAATTCTGATAAACATTCATAATGTGAAGGAATGTGTAGAACTAGGATAAAATATTATGTTAAATATCCTTGAATTAATAACTATTGTACTTTTCACCGTGTAATTTTTAGGATCCACCTCAATAGTTGTGATGGAACAAACATTCCCTTTCTCTCAAGGCCTCAGAGGTTGTTGTCATCAGATATCATCAGATACCCTTTGTTTATTTCATTGAATTTCATTATTTCCTTGTTCCTTATAGTTGATACATTTGAAAATATGATGATTCTTGACTGTATAATTCCTTTCTTCCATAATTTATTTGGGTTTCTCCATGATATTTCCACATCGCTCCACCATAATTGAAATACATAATCCACTTCCTATCTCCTGGACCATGAGACCCTTGATATTCAATTATCTAAATTTTTATTTTGATGGAACATTGATAAATTTCTTTATAGTTTTAAAATTTTCGAATCACCAAATATTATCATAGATTCATATTTATCGCACTATTGTGTAGGTCAAATTTACTTTCAATGACAATGAAAGAGCTAAAGGTGTATCATTCTAATCATTTGAAATTCTACTCATTTGACCCAATTGATTCATAATCCTTTTTCTTGATACCACGTTACACTCTCTTTATTTCTATTCATAATGTGAGAGGAAAATATTTACAAAAAAAAACATTTTCTGGAATTATTTCCACTCCATCGCTCTAATTTCCTCCTCAATCTTTGTATTTTGCATCAACATCCACTAATGATCAGTTTCTCCCTCCATAAGATAAATTTCTAGGAATACCTTCTCCTTCTATAATCATTTAAGGATAAAAGAATATATTTTCAATGTATTTGATCCATTATTCCACGATTAAGGGATCAGAAGATCTACAAAAAATTTGGATTCCTTTATCACATAAAGGACTAAATTGAAATAATCTCTTTATTAGGGGGGTCCTGGGTTTCCCCCTGATTAAATTTTATATTCAAAATCATATATAATTGAGTATGTATTTTCATGATGTCCTGGACTCATACTCTCATCAGTTTGGGAAACTCATTTCGGTAGTCATCACATTTCGTATTCACTTCATTCCTCCTATTTCGATCTATTGACTAAAATAAGGAATTAATTAGGAATTATATTTTTTGAACTATTAAACTCATAAAAGGAAAACTATGAACATTTAAGGGATAAATAATTAATTTTATACATTCCATATCATATGAATTTCGACATATTAATCTAGGGTATCCATGGTCTACTTCTTAACATAAAACATTCTGGTCATTTTTTCCCTTCATAATGGTTCATAAAGATATTATTAATTCAAAAAAAAATATCCCCTAGGATAGTTAAACATGGTATGCAATAAAGCCCTATTTTTCTACACCATCTTAAAATTGATGTAATGCACTATTCATTCTTTTCAGGGCTACTACCCATTTGTAAAATCATTCTATAAACACATCCACTTTTCATATCATGAGAGGGATTTTATTTCTCGAAAACTAATTACTCTATAATTTATAAATATCTAGGAATGGTTTTATATGTTTAGTCTTATACCTAAGGCTTTCACTATGTTTTTATAATACTAATCCCCAAAAAAATATACCCTTCCTCTCATGCCAACTATGTCAACCTTTAACTTTTATAGACCTTATTTCTATGGTTATTACCTAATGATACATGTAATAAAATATTATAAGATTAGGAGGCTTTTTTTTCTTTCATAAATTAGATACATAACACATTAACATGTAATAAGGATATAAATACATTTTTTTAAAACACCATAACATTACATTAAATTCTACCCCTCTTCTAAAACTGCACGAGATAACATATGGATGTACATAAGAAATGGGTGAGATATAAAGACTATTAAGAGACTAATAAAAGTATAACATGATGAAAATAATGAATTTGAATCAATTTTAAGATCAAAGATACATTAATTGGGTTAGAATCATAAACATTAACTTAAAAGTATGATATAAGATGACTACATCAAGGAAATATTGGAATGTGAAACAACATGAAACATGACATCATAAGATTAAGTCAAGGATAACCGAAAAGACATCACAAAATAGTGTTCATAGGATATCATATCATGAACCATAAATGATATTTAATGTGAAAAAAACCTTAACCTTTTCATTGAAGTGATATATAATTCTAGTCCCATCTGTTACATCCATATTATGTACCTGAGTTTATGTGCCATATAGATCATTCAACATAAGAACATCCTAAAAAAATATTAATATCATGATTAATTAGTTTGGGTTTTATACGTAGAATTATAAAATAAATCAATGATAGTTACATCTAGGTAAATTCACTTGAGTTGAAATGGGTATGGGTACTCACAACATAAAATTTTGGCATGGAAAATCATTAGATAATTTTGGCAGCATAAATTGTGTACATAAAGAATCAAGGAAGAGTTTTAGGAGAGTGAAAGATGATCTATTAATACTTTGGAATCATAAGTATGTTAAAATTATATGTATAAAAATATTACAACATGAAAATTTTTAAATTAAAAGGATTTAACAAAGAACGTACATGAATAAAAATGAATATGTGAGAATCTGTTACCTTGAGATGGGGATTCTTAAAGATTTTAAGAAGCTTATTATGGCTTGGAAACACTTTTGGAGGGATTTATATTGGGATATGTAGAGGAAATAGTTTCTAAATTGTTTTTGAGTGACTATGAATGGGAGGATGGGTGGGTATTTATAGAAAAGGTGAGAGAAATTCCTGATTAATTTCAAAACATAGGTTTTTAATTTTAAATAATAAAATAATCAAAACTACAGTGTTGGAACCTAATCATTTTAATGATTCACAAATAATTATTATTATTTTTCTAAAAAGATAAATGTTTTATTATAGTAACTAATTTTCTAAACTTTTCCACGTTTTAATCTACCATCAGTTTAGTAGATCTACCATTATTTAAAAAATATCTACCCTTGGTTGGAATATCAAGCATTAGTTCAGAATGATCAACCACTGGTAGGTAGATTTACCATTTGTTCAAATATATATACCATTGGATATGATGATCTACCATTAGTTCAATCATATCTACCAGTGGAATATATCTACCATTAGACTCTATCTCTGATGGATTTACCATTGAGTAAATCTAATGATATTTCAATAGATCTATCGGTGAACTAAATCTACCAGTGGCCTATATCTACAACTAAATGCATTTAAAACTAACAAATATACCAAGAATAGTTCTACAACTAATGATATACCATCAAAACATTTATAGCTAGTTTGTGCTACCACCAACCTATACTACCATTCAATTATCTACATTCAGAGTTGATATACCACTCCAGTTGATCTACTATCATGTTTCATCTACATTCTAGAGAACTTCCACCCTTGAAACATATATTTACAAATATACTATCATTTTCTTATTATCTTATTCAAAATTCATATTCAAATGGATATTTTATGAAATTTAATACATCCAATCCACTTGTGGATTTGAGAGTTTTTGTCCTTAAACTATACCATGGATGAATTGAAGAAAAATTTAGAATTTCATGATTGTATGGTTATAATGAACATCCAGGCCCCAATGGATAATTGGAACTCCTGCTATATAACATATTCATGACTCCCACATGTGTTATGACATGGAATAAAATGATCCAACAGATAAAATAACACTAACATGTTCATAAATATTACATAATTTCATATGAAAAATCATTTTGGGGGAATTGAAAGTGTGAAAAGAGAATTATTTTCATGACCTCTATGATTCTATTTTCCTAAAAATTATAATAAATCTATTTGAGCTCCTTTCCCAAAAAAATAGGACCTATGGCCATTTAATGAAATTCATATCGATCATCATCCATTTTTCTTATCTTTACTCATTTTATTTTTTTATTCTTCACTTTTTAGTAGTGTGTTGTTATACTATGTTTATATGAACACACTATATCTAATGATTAGACTAGAGTGTGATTGAAACATTCTCAGAAAATATTTAATTTTATTACCATGAGTAACTATGGAAGAGGCATTGTATCACCTGATACTTTTTTATCCAACATATAATAGTGCAAGAGGATTTGTACCTAGACTGCCCTGTCTGTAGTTGATTGTAAAACCTAATCCAAGTTTTGGATCAGGTTTATTGTCTAATAAAATTCATGGTAGAATGTGATTTTAAAGAGGATATTATTAAGGCTCTATTTCTTACCAAACACATTATTTTAAATCTATTGTGTGTTATTAGTTTCGTATTCTATATTTCAGGATTTTAAAATAGTATATGTTTTATAAAATGTATCAAAACAATTACACTGATAATTAATCTTAATATTTGTTTTATACATATTTTTTGATCAAGTATTTTAGTTTCAAAAGTAAAATTGATTTTTAAAATTGTTTTAATGAGTCATTGATCCATCTATAAGACACTGTTTTAAAAATAAAATTATATACTTCTACTATTTTGAATAACTATGTGTTTTTGTTAATTTGGGAGATTTAAATAGTAAATTTTTTTAAGAAAAAAATATTAATATGAACTCAATCAACACCCTCTTGGGATTCTCACTCTGACTAACATTTGGTATGAATGATTTTTTTGAAATAATTTTCATTGTGTTCTAGTTTATTTTTAAAGGTCTTAAATGTTTTTATTATAAACTTATTTTAATATGGATAATAATAGAATAGAGGGGACTTAAAATAACGTTCCTCCATATTCTAATAGTACCAATTATGCTCAATAGAAGATAATGATTAAAATTCATATTGAAATCATGGGTTATGAGATTTAGACTATTATAGATGATAAATATGAACTACCCAAAATATCTAGAGATGAATGAATCGATCCAACAAAAGTATCTTATAATAATAAATATAAATATATGAATGATTTAACTTGTATTTTAGGATATTTATAATTTAATAGAATTTATACATGTACTACATCATTTGAAATTTAGGAAAACTTGTCTATTTCTCATGAAGGAACTTCAAATGTCAAAGAAACAAATTTGAATACATATACTATGAAATATTATACATTTAAGATGAAACTTCATGAATAAATAACTAGTCAGTATCTCAGGTTTAATGATATTGTAAAAACAATGCATTCAATCAATAAACTAATTAATGATAAAGATCAAGTGATGCACCTGATGATTTGTTTATCAGATAGGCAGAGAGGACCTTTAGTGTCAATCTGAGAGTTATGTTATGTAAGTATGATTCATGTTAAATAGATAATATAAATGATCATGATATGTAAATAGGATATGAAAAAAAACATAGAAGAAGAAGATAAACCAAAGAGAAAGTCAGTAGCTTTCAAAACTTCTGACTAAATAAAAAGGGGATGGATAAAGGAGACCACTATTGTGATGGAGGGTATTATTCTAATAGTGATGAAGAAATGGCTCACTTTTATAAATGATTAAATAATGTTTTCAAAAGAAATATATTCTTCAATAAGACAAACCATAAATTAAAGTATGGAAGTATAGGTAAAGGTAGAATAAAATGGAAGAATGATGATACTACAGATGAAATAGTCTTTGATTAATGTAAGATAAAAGGTCATATAAATATTGAATGTTCTAAAATAAAGTTTATGAAGTATGAGGATATATATAAACTATATAATAATGGTATTAAATCAACTTGGAGTGATTCAAAATATATTTTAAGGCTTTCAAAATCACGTAGTTAAGAAAACCGTGATAGAACCAATATTTGCTTTATGATAAACACAAATGAGGTATCTAGTCTTTTTCCTGTATCTTGTGGTCTTAATTATATTCCTTTTAGAAATGATAATAATGAAGGAAACATGTCTAATGAATTTATTTTTTAATACTATATTATGTTTTAGGATACCATCAATTATCAAAAAGATAAATAGTACTGTTTAAATAAGTAACATTCCTTGTCTGGTCACTAAAAATATAATCCCAATATAGAAAAGGATAAACACACTCAACTGATAAAAAATGAGTTTAAGCAATACAATTATAAATTAAAATTGATTTTTAATGTTTTATAAATTGGAGAAATGTTTTGACCCTAATGCTTGTAATGAAAAAAATCTCATAAATATATAAATGCAATAAGATATGAAAGATGACAAAGAAGGATTTAAAAAAAAATTATTCCTAGCACAATTTATACTAATTTTTTTACTTGTTATTTATATTCTAGACATAAAAAGTATTTACTTCTAAAAGTTTAATATCTAACAAGAAATACCTATTAAAAAATTATGGATTCCAAAATCCCCTATTAGAAATATTTCTTGACCGAAAAAAATTTGGGTACCAAATACATTTTTTGTTTAAAATATATTTTGTAGGAATCCTAATTAAAAATATTGAGTAAGAACTTATGGTAACTAGATATTGTAAACTCAAGACACGCGATTGGGGACTTTTAATGTTTCAAAAACCTAATCATAGTTTTTGGTTGAAATGTTACTTTCCATTAAAATTCTAAAAGAAAAATTTTTAGACATAGAAAAATTGGTAACACTAATAATGTTTTAATTTCCAATGTATTTTGTGTATATAGATTAAGTTATAATCTTATTATGATCTCACAACTATGTGATGATAGTTTCTATTTTAAATATGAAAAAATTTCCTATGATGTTTTTGTTTCTACTAATTCTGTACTATTTAATGATTTAATAAATTAAAATGTGTGGGTTATTAATTTAGATTATTTGTTTTCTCAAAACATTCCCTATATATGTTCCTTTCACAATGATTCTGTGATTTTGGAATAGGATACTAGGCCACTAAAACATTCACTCTCTTAGAAATAAAACTAGGAAATTATAGGTTAAGAATATAACTAAAGTATATTTACCAAATGATAAACTCTCTAAAACTTGTAAAAATAGAAACAACATAAAATATCTTTTAAATCCAATTAATAAGTTTCAACTTTTCAACACCTATAGTTGGTTCAAATGGATCTTTTTTGGATTATATAGAGTTTCTAGTCAAAATATGAAGAAATATTTTTATGTTATAGAATAGTACCTTTCTAGTTATACATTGACATTCTTTCAAACATATGAATGTGAATATTTATCCTATTTTACTATGTATGTGAAATTTGTAGAGAATATGAGTGGAATTAAAAAATAATACCTTAAGAAGTTATCATGTTTTTGAGTTTTAAAATCAATATTTTGAATCATTATTATGAAAACATGGATGAAATCAGAACATTATTCTCTTAAGACCCCATAGAGGAATGGTGTAGTAGTAATGAGAAATAGAACCCTTAAAAAATTTTCCCAAACTATTATAAATGAATAGGATTTTCCAATTTCTTTTTGTGTAAAATATTTTAATATATCTTATTACATAATCAATAGAGTTTTAGTTAGACCACTTTTAAAGAAATATCCATACGAATTAAGAGAATAAATCTAAAGGTTAATTACATAGAGTTTTTGTTGAAAAGACTTTATGCTCAATATAAAGGAAAATATTGAAAAAATTTCTCTTAAGAGTGGTGAATGAATTTTCCTTGTATATTTTATATCAAGTAAGTCATATTAAGTTTTTAATAAAAGAACTAATATTGTAGAAGAATATTTTCATTTAAAATTTGATGAAATGGAACCACATGAGGGTAAAACTCCTTCAAAATACCTTGAAATGATCATTCCAATGTGAATATAAATTCTAATCCTTTTGACAGTTCTGTAAAACATTAAGAAAAATCATACAGTTCTGATGAAAAACCTGAATCTGAGCTTGTAGGCGATAATGATATATCTGGCCCTTATTTTCCTAAACTATTAGGACTCAAAGATACCATACTAAAGACTTTTTAGTTGGAGACCTAGATAGAGGAACACAAACAAGACCTTCTCTAAGAAATAAGGTTAAATATCATGATTTATTGTCATAGCTCAAACCTGATAACATCAATTATGTAATTACTAATGAATTTTGGGTAATGAAAATTTATTAATAACTCAATAAATTTTATGGAAATAATGTTTGGGAACTATTGGAGATACCTAAAGACAAACTGACCCTTAGAACTAAATTGGTATTTATAAATAATGTTGATGATTCATGCGTGATAGTTATAAACAAAGAAACATTTTTTGCACAATGATATATTCTAGAAGAGGGAATTGACTATGAAGAAACCTTAACACCAATAACAATGCTTGAATACATTATAATGTTTATTTCCCATGCCACACATTTTAATTTTAAAATATCAAATGGATATCAATAGTTATTTTATAAATGTTAATATAGTTGATGATGTTTTTTAGAACAACCCCTTGGATTTCAAAATATTCATTTTCCAAATCATGTTTTTTAAATTAACTAAAGCATTATATAGTTTAAAACAATCACCTAGATTTTGGTATGATAAGATCATCTGATTTCTAATTTCTACAGGTTTTTAAAAATGTATATCAAACCCTAAATTATTTATAAAAATAATATTAAAATATTTTTCTGTAGTACAAATTTCTATTAAAGATATAATATTTTGATCATCTAAAAATTATTTGTGTAATTATTTTACAAAAATGATACATATTGAACATGAAATGAGTTAAATGGGTTAGTTAAAAATATTTATTTCTTTTAAAATAAATGAAAATAAATACGCAATTATTTAAAATAAAAATATCTACACTAAATACCTTTTAAAAAGATTTTGCAGGGATAAAATAAAAATTACTGATACCACCATGAGTATAACCTATAAGCTAGATCATGATGAAACTAGGAAACTAGTAGATCGAACCAATTATAAAGGTATGATTATAATTATGATATATATGACTACTAGCCGACCAATTATTATGTTTCTTTTCTGTATATGTGTCCATTTTCAAGAAAATACTAAATAATAGCATTTAATTTCTGCCAAAACAATTTTAAATAAAAATATGAGTGTACAACCAATATAGGATTGTTCTATCCTCGAGGGAAATAATTTTATTTAGTATTTCATTCAGATGAATATTTTAGTGGTAGTATGTTATATAGAAAAAGAATTTCTCAAACTTGTTGCATTTTGGGAAAGTCACTAGTTTAATGATGTAGTAAAAATTAAATGTTATGTGACCTATATACTATTGAGGCTGAGTATATAGTTATACGATGTTCATGTGAATAGACTATGTGGATTAAATTTACTTTACTATATTATAGATATCAATTTTTAAATGTACCTAAATATTGTGATAATACAAGTGTGATAAATATCTCTAAGAATCATGTATCTCATTCTAGAACAAAATATATTGATATAAGACATCAATTTTTATCGATCATTTCCAAAAGGTGATATAAATCTTCAATTCATTGGAACTAAACATCATCATACAGACATTTTTACAATTCTTTTTAATTCAGGGATATTAATCTACATCATATAAGAACATGGAATGATAATCATTGGTTAATTATTTATCTTCAGTTTTCTTTTGAACATTTTTCTACCATTGGTGATCTACCATTGGAGATCCACCATTGATTTATCTACTATTTTAAATACACCATTGGTGATCTACAACTGGAGATCCACCATTGGGTGATATTCCATTATTAATCCACCATTGGTGATCTACCATTAGAGATACATTGTTGGGTGATATATCATTGGTAATATACCGTTGGTGATTGATCATTGGGTGATCCTCTGTTGGTGATCTACCAATGGTAATCCACCATTTGGGATTGATTATTAGGTGATCTAACATTAGTGGTCAACCATTGTGTAATCCACCATTATTTGATCAATCTCTAGGTGATCCCGCATTATAAGATCCACCATTGGGTGGTATATGGTTCATGTTGGCTACCAGCTCTATTTTACATGATTAAATTTTTATTAGATTTATTTATGTATTTTTTATTCTATATTATTATTATAAATCTGTAAATGATAAAACTTAATTCAAAATAAGATTTTTAGAACCCTCTCTCTTGTTCCCTCTTCAAGATATTTTTTCTTAATTTCCCTATATACCTATAAACCTCTTTGTGTTATCTATTCTCCCATTGAACCTGTCTAATGGTGGGTATGAAACTTGCATATGTTTCATCGCCAGAAGGATTTCTTCCCATAAAGAAGTCTTGGGGTGAACCTATTCCCACTAATATTATCAAAACAAAGAACCTATAACTCTCAAATTGAGTTTTCATTTACAAAAAAGATATAGTTGATCAATGGATGGTTTCAATCAAGTCTTTAAGGCTTAAAGTGATCTAGGACTAAGGATAGATAAAATACTTTCCAATGAATTATCAACCATTATTTCATAGGTTGATTCATTATTTCAATTAGTATACAGAGTATAGTTTCTATGAGAATAATGATATAATTAGAAGTATGGCTTATTGAAAATAAATAGACTTTTATTCAAAGAAATGGCCCAAATGTATCAATGCAACTCATAGAGGTATTTCAGTTGATTTTCATTGTTTTTTTAGTAATAGTGAGTTATTGTTTTTACAATAATTCCATACTTGAGTTGACTGGAAATTGTGTTTTGTAAAGACCAGCTGATATAGAGCTTAATGGGGAGTATAAACTCTTATTTAAGTTTATCCATAACAAGATTTGTTCTACGAAAGGGGATATTAGCACCATAAGGTACCAATATTTATTTCACTTATTCTTCATAAAAAATTGGGTAAGATAAATCTATATAGATATCTAATGGTACACATCTTGGAGATGAGTAATAAATCTTTATGATCTAATTCCATGATCTATCCTAAGATCCATTCAACTATATTCGAAGCCAATGATTATTCATTAAAGAGGAAGAAAATTTGGTTAGTTATGGTGGTTATTTTAGCCAATTTACATGAAAGATGCTGAAATTTAATTGGATCCCATGGATGAATAAATAGGTAGATGAATGTTATATGTTATGATATAATTTAAACCCTTTGAAACAACCTATAAGACCAAAGGTTATGGTTGATCCTAGTTGGGAGCTAGATGAAATTTTGGTTTACTCCTCTGATGAGGAACTGGTACAAGAAGAAGAAGTTGATGTTAGAGAAAAAAGAGGTTTTTTCAGTTAAGGTAGTGAACCAGATGTGGTCAAGATCCCTTAGGTTTCCTACTATGCTCTTAGACACTATATTTATTTTTCTGCAAGATAATCCCTTCTTAGTGAAGGAGAATATGAATAAATTTATTTTTCTATTAAAAATTAGTTGATAGTTAGTCTAAGAGCTAAAAATATGTATTTTCAGTGTAAAAATAATCTTATGGATCTGAAAATGGAAATAGTGATAGATCACATTCCCTTGACAGGCATGATGGTGATATTGATGCTAGTGAGGTAGAGTAGTCTCATCATTCTCCAGGTATTTCTACATTAGTCAATAATGATGATGAGGTGATGACTTCTAAATTCCTCGTGATGACAATTCTTCTAATAGAGATGATCCTAGACTACCCATTGAGAGGTAGGAATCCCCATTATTTGAAATTCCTAAATTGTTTCATATGTATGAATCATTTTTTTTGCCATAATTGAGGGTGAAGCCCCATTCAAGGAGGATATATCTCCCGGTTCAAAGATATAGGGAATCACCTACCATGATTCTGATGGTCAAATTTAAAGTCGTAGTAATGATGATGACCATATAAGTCCACTTGAGAAAGGTATACTATCCATAGTTGTTGATGAAAATGATTCTAAGAGATCTCTATTAAAACTGATTGATGAGGCTAGCTGGTTGGAATTTATTCCCTCAAATTTCCTTACTACTAAATCCGAAAATGTAGAGGCGTATTTTACTAGACCTTAGAGTATTCCATACACTTTACCTTCATCTCTACTTCATTATGAATATTTTTATAAGGATAATATGGATTCCTTTAATGTGAGGATATTATAATATATTAGTGGGATTCTTTTATCCCCGCCTCTTAAAGAGACCAAATTGAGTGAATCTGATATATGTTGGATTTTTGAGTTAGTGATTCCCCATATCGATCCTAAGATTATCCTAATAATTAAATAAGTGGATATTGATAATATGAAGTGGGTTAATGAGATGGAATAAGATAAATTTATTATATAAGTGATGAGAAAAATATTTTTTGCAGGCCATACATCACTTCTAGATAGGATGAAAACCATACGTATAGATGGTGCTTCTACTTACACTATACCAACTCCTACTTATTTAGTTGATGCAACGACAATCTGATACATTGTTATAGAAGAACTAAATCCTATCATTGGTACTCTTTCTAATTCTCATCAAGAAATTTTGAAGAAAAATTCCCATGGTGAGAATATTTATAAACTGGTTAGGGAGTCCTTGAATGAAACTAGGAGTGATAAAGAGACTATCACAATGGTAATAAAGTATTAACTTTATAGATTTTATACCAAGAACAATCTCAAATACTATATTATGTTTCTTACTAAAAATATACGGTTTCATCCTGTCTCTAAATAATTGAAGGATAAAGTAAATAAACATAAGTTTTTGGCCCCATTGATCAATATTTTAATGGAGGATAAGAAGTATTTATTCAGTAAGATGAAGCATGGTGGTGACATCATCACTATTTTTTCAACATGAGGAAAATGTTTTTTGTGTGCCTCTATAACTACTATATTATCTTCTTATTCCATTCCTATGTCTCATATGACTTCTTCACATTCTTCTGGACCTCCTTCGTCTCTTTTTCATCCTTTTGGAATGCCCCTATTTGAGTTCATTCGAAATATAAATCCTATTTTGATCCGAGAACTTCTTATAGAAACTTCTACACCCTCAGCTTCTACTTCTGTACATCATATCACTAGAAAAAGAAATGCACCAGTTGTTCATTCTTTCATACCCTCAATTTTTAAATTATTTGTTTTATAAAAAAATTTGGGTGTTGTTTAGTTCGAGTTGAATCCCGACTTGAATTTTTTGAGTTCTTGTTTAAAAACGCACATTTTGGTCTTATCAGCATTCAACGCACCATGGTCGATGCTACACAGCTTCACATGAGTCACTACATGGCCTCTCCCGCTTCACCACACAGCCTACCTGATGTTCAAGGAAGATAAATAAAATTAATTATTCATGAAGAAATAAAAAATTAATATTTATCAAATAAAAATAAAACAAAATAAGAATATTGTGATAAATTGTAATGAATTTTTTTACTGATAATAATAATATTATTATTTAAGGAATTAATTATTTTTGAGTAATATTATTATTATTTTTATTAGTGTTGATACTTATGTTATCTTATTTATTATTGTTACTATTGATTTATTTTATTATTATTATTATTATTAATTTTTATGTTTTATATTTTATTTTATATTTCACTTTTATTAGTTTTCGGATTGGGCTTCTTCCCCCCCCCCCTTCTACCAGGTAATGGCACACACCCTCCCCCAAAACCCTTACGGGACCCTATTATATGGCCAGCTGCTGGACCACCCACCTCCCTTCCGGTTGGCCTTCCCCCGCTCACGCCGTTACCCTGACCCACCGGCCCGGCCGCTCATGTCATTGCCCCGACCCCCAGCCCGGCCACACACATCATCACCGCAACCTCTCGGCTAGCATGCACCGACATCGTCCGCCCTCCTCGCACCAGAACCATCACACCACTGCTTGACCATCGCGACCCTCTTCTGTGGACGATTCCCCTCCCAAGTCCAATTTGGGTCCCTCATGTTATGACTAGGGTGTGACTGAATAATTCAACCAATTTAGTGAAATTATTCACTAGAGGTAGGTGGTTCCATACATTAACATCTCTAGATAAATTTCATGGGTTTGTTTAATTTTATAAATGTGATCATTTTGTTGATTGTGTAGTGCATTGATTTTTATTAAGTGGTTTGAGTTTTTTTTGATTTGAAATGTATTTTAATAAAGGAAAGTTATATTTTTTGATTTTTCTTTGATGCAATGTTTAAAAAAAATGGGTTTTAGGAATTGTTTAGAAAGTGAATAATTCTCTTTATAAATATTTTGACATGCATGTGTGATGAAATTGCATTTTCTTTTAGAAATGGTTGTGTCATTGATTTGGGTCTTGTTGTGGTAATTTCTAAAAGTTTTTAAACAATTGTTGATGTGGTGTGAATGGGGTTTTAAAAGGTTTGGGATGTGAAATTGTTTTTTAATGTTTTTTGAATGTGAGATTTTTGTGTTTTGAAGGGAGGCCTTATGGTATTCACGTGTTATGTTTTATAAGTTGAGAAATTGTTTATTTATTTGATGTTTAGAATGTGGAAAATGGTTGGAAAGGTTTTGGGGTTGTTTTATAGGTTCTAAGTGCATTTTTAATGTCTTTGAGGTGTGTACATATTTAAATGGATATTTTCAAAGGAAAATGAATCACTTTGGGTGTGTTTTCCTTATGTACATTTGACATTGAATTGAAAAACATTATGAATAATGGAAAAAAAATTTGATATGTTTACCTTGTACATATAGTATTAAAGTAATTTCTCTATATGTAATCAAGTGTTTTTTGGTGTAAATTCATCTTGATATTTCTTGAAATGATTTCATAGATAGCTCAAATGATTTATTTATTTATTGATTTATTTGAATGGAATGAAAGTGGTGTATTGAGAGAGTTGAATACAGATTCATTTTTGAAGTACTGTATTTGTATAAAATGAGACATGTTTTTTTGTGTAAACTCTCTTTACATCACTTGGTGGTGTTTTAGAAATGGTGAAAATAGTTCATTTAATTTTCCTTGTGGTGCAAAAATATTTTAAGGATAATTTGTTAAGAAAGTTTTTTGAAATGACTTTCCTATTTTGAATTAGGTATGTTAATTTTTTTATCCCTTGTTGGGTTATTTAATAATTATTTCTATGTTGTGAAAATTGAGTATGTTCTTCTTTGATTGTTTCCATGTGGGGATTTTTGAAATGATGAAGTAGAATAAAAAATATTTTTGGAATGGTATTTTGATGTGCGTGTGTTTTTGAAATGGTGTTTGGGTAAGAAAGTGGTGGATGTTGTGAGTAATGTCTTGTTTGGTTTTTTATATGTGAAGGTGATATATTATGTGAATGTGGAACTTGATTGAGAACAATGGAATCCCCAAGTACCTAGGTTGGAAGATTAGGACTAGTACGCTAGATGTTATAGAATTGGTTTGTCTCGATTCATCTATCATGATTGGCATTACAACACTAACTAAACTTTTTTGATGATTGGAGACCACTATGTTATGGTTGTGTTTTCCTACTAGTGGATCGTGTATGAGTACGTTGATTATTTTGGTTCCTTTTCCACATTTACACTGAGGTATGACGTCTCTTGCATCCCATGTGTTCTAGATACCTTAGAGAATTTACCCACAGTGCTCTATTATTCATGATGTGGTGCCTTCTGTCATCATACAGAGGACCACATGAGTGTGGGTGTCTTCCTTATATATTTTCTTGTCTACTTTAAAGTAGTATTTGGGGGATGGTTTTTCTTAAAACATTATTTTCCGTTTTTACTTTGAGCTTGTAAATGGTTTCCTTAAAAGTATTTTTTTAAAAGCATGTTTTTTAATAAGCATATTAAATTATATCATAGATGTTGTAGCATGGAATATTTTTATTGGGTTGTATCTTACTGGTAATTTGGATCACACCCTACATTCACCATTGGATGTATGTAGATATTTTCCTTTGTGTATTATAGGTTGAGGAATCATGATTGTTGATAGTGGTTTGAGTATTCGATGGTTTTTTCCGAGCAGGTCTGACGATGGTGGTTTGAGGAAGTGGCTCCTCATGTTGCATGAAGGTGAGAATATATGTGTTAGTTTTCTTTCATTTACAGTCTTATTAGAGTTTTTAGTGGAGTTGTAGACTTTTTGTTTGATCCAATGTTAAGGGATTTTTTGGTTCTTGTTTCAAGCTTTTGTTTATTTATCTAATTAGTTTTTTTATCTTTTATTTTGGGTAAACCATTTACACATGTTACTCTTGATACCCAGGCACATGTGCCAGCCCGTGGAGATCTGTAACGCCCTTTGGTACATGTCACAGACTAAGTCTAGTCACTAATAGGTTATGTATGTGTTTCCCTACTATTGGGTCATGCATAAGAGTGTTGATTATTTTGGTTCCTATGCCATGTTTACACGGAGGTATGATGTCTCTAGCGTCCCACATGTTCTACCTACCTTAGAGGATTTACTCATAGTTCTATTCTATTCATGGTGTGGTGCCTTCCATCGGAATACAGAGGACCACTTTAGCGTGTGTGTCTTTTTTATTTATTTTATCATCCACTTTAAAGTAGTATTTGTGAAATGGTTTTTTGTTAAACATTCTCTTCATTTTTTACATTCATCTTGTAAATGATTTCCTTAATAGTACTTTTTTAAAAGCATGTTTTGTTAATAAGAATATTAAATTTTCTCTTAGATTTTGTGGAATGAAAACTTTTTATTGGGTGGTATCCTTATGGTAATTTTTCTCACACCCTACTTACATCATTTGGAGTATGTAGATCTTGTCCTTTGTGTATTTCAGGTTGAGTCATCATGCTTAGTGATGGTGGTTCAGGTTGTCAATGGTTTTTCCTGTGAAGGTACAATGATGGTGGTTTGAGGAAGTGGCTTCTCATGTTTCATGAAGGTGAATATAGGTGTGTTAGTTTTGTTTTCTTTTCAGTATTCATAGAGTATTGGATAGAGTTTTAAACATTAAGTTTGGTCCAATGTTGAGGGCTTGTTTGGTTCTATTTTTATCTTTTGTTTATTTATATTATTTTTTTTATGTATTTTATTTTGCGTAACCCATTCCAACATTTTACTCTTGATACCTGGGCACTTGTGCCAGCCTTTGGGGATCGAGAATTCCCTTCGGTCCATGTCACAGACCGGGTCAGGAGCGGGGTCTGATGGCGACCCAGTTTGGTTCGTGAAAAAATGGTATCAGAGGAGGTTTTCTCTCTGTGTTCGTGTTCTTTTGGGATGGAGTCAGGGTAGACCAATTTTAAGTGTATTGTACTGAACGTTCTATCTATGAACAAGGTGCCTCACCAGCACACCTCATGGAGGGACTCCAGTTACCTGGGTAAATTGAGGTTTGTCTGAGTCTTTGTTCCTTGTGGATAATCTTGTTTAGGGGAAATAAAAAGGGAGTAGGTTCAATGGTCCTAGTGATCTCATAGTGTCTATAAATCCATTTGGACTTGGGTACGTTGTCCTATAACACTCTCTGTGGTGCTGGTGTGATTGGCATATGACAGCCAACCATATGTTTCAATCAACCGCTGTCACTAGTATCCTCTTGCATCATTTCTCGTCTCTTTGTTTAGGATTGGTGAGAATTTGGTTTTTAAGTAATAATTATTTGTTCATGGAGAAAATTTTTAAATGAAGATATTTAAAAATAAAATGATGTTTGAGGTTTGAAAAGAAAGGGTTGAATGTTTTGGTTTCGAAAAATGGAAGGGGTCTGGTTTTGATCCTTGGTGCTCTAATGGGAAACCACATGTGTGGGGATATATGGAAAGATAAATGGATAATGGCATGAGAAGATGAGTTCTTAGATTTACATGAGGTGGGTGCTAATGTGGCATGAGAACATTCATGTGTGCGGACCATGGCACACTATTGGTGTTTTTGTAACCCACCAGCATCGTTCTTTTACGAAAAAGTTTTGTTAAAGAAAAATTTGGTTTTTTAAATAACTGGTGATTGTGTGGTGTGTCTATGTGTTTTAAAATTGTTGGGTGTGAGGAATTTTGAGCCAAGAATCCATTTTAATTAGTGTCTTGAGTTTGAATCCATATTGTTAATTCATTGTTAAAGTGTTTGGTTAGTGGATTCTTATGAAAAGTACTTCGGGAAGCATTTGGAATGGTTCCCCATACATTTTTACTATTCCCTTCCAGTTTTTCTTGGCCATTGGAACATTTATATTGGGTCCATGGTTATATTTCTTGACATTAATTCACCATTGGCTGACCATCCAATTGATTAAAGTAAGGACTCTCCCTTTTTAGGGATAGTGCTAAGTCTATCCCTTTTTCATTTTTGATTAAGCAGATCCTCTCTGAGAGGTATGATGTATATGATGGTATTTGAAGGGTGTTTTGTTATCTTGGATGTGTTCGAGTCGACGGGTATGATGTTTGAAATCATTGTGTTTGAAGCTTCCCCCTGGGAACGGTGATAGGAATCCCAATGGGGAAGGGTGAAGGCGGTTCGGAGTTATCTGTGCTAACTGTTTTTTTCAAAGGCTTCTAGTGCTTTCATCAGCCAGAAGTATTATGTTTTGTGATGTCTTGTAGCATGAGTTCTATTCTATGTGAAAAGGTTGATTTCCTAGAACCCTCACAGAATCCCTATTTTCATGGGAGTGTGTCCTCGTCTTAGGGAGTTATAATTTTTCTATTCAAAGGGGAGTGTTTGTCGTGCATTTTTTCTCCCTAAGTATCTTTGTTAAGGTGAAGATGTGATGCGAGTGTATCATCTAAACCCATGTTTTGGTGGATGTGTCGCGAGGGTGTAGTTGGGTGTCATGGTGTGTTGTGTTTTATGGTGTTTTCTCTATTACAGTATAGTTATTTGCAGAACCAAGAAAGAAGGATCTATGTTTGGGAGTCTTCAATGCATGACTGCTAGGAAAGAGATGCTTCAATCATCAGGGCTCCAGCCATAGGCCTCAAAGTGAAGCAGGTGAATGGTCATGAACCCTGAGAGTGTATGGGATTCCAACCTTATTTTTTTTATCAGTACTGGAGGTGAAGGAAGTTTAAATTGTTTCCATTATCTTTTTAATTCTAAATTCCCTATCTGGGTGCATGAGGTTTTCGTGTCTATGAGGAGGCATAGTCCTCTCGTTATCTTAATGTCCGGGGGGTTGTGTCCCACTAGATGTAATTGCTTTCAGTAGTCATTATGGGGTCTTCTTGGGTAAATTGGTCTCAAATTTGAATGGTTCTCATCTATGGATGTGGAGATGTTGGTTTGTCTTGGGTCGTTGTTTTGATGCCCCAGTAGTTGGACCCTGCCCTCCCTGCCCCTCGTGGTGGGGTGTTTGGTCACTATTGGGAGATTTTCAATGTTTATGTATATTTTTTCAGTTCTAATGGTGGAGAGACCCACGCTGGGTCTCTCCCAAAAGTCTCTGGAATAAATAGGTGTTGGCCTTCTTCATAATGGTGGGGATTCTTCTCGGGCATCCTTATGTCGATTTTCATGTTTAGTCTTGGGAATCAGTAATTTTCTAAAGGTGAGTAGCCCCTTCGGGCATTCCACGTGTTGTCCTTTTGGTTCCATTCCTAAATATGGCTTGGTGATAAGTGATAAAAGTGTTCCTTGGATGTGGTTTGACCTTATTTGTTCATTCTAGCCCAACGATGTGGTTTTATTTTAATTCTTCATGAGGTGTTTCGACTTGTGAAGTTGGTTTTCATGGGTGTGACAGTTATTTTCCTAAATCAATCAACTATAGGTGGTCTAGCTCTTTAGGGCAGGTGAACCAAAGCAGGAAGTATTTTTATAGTTTACTTGAGGTTTTCATTTAAGTCACATTCTATAAGAAAGATGTGGTTTCCTATTTTCTCTTTTTGATTGTGGGGATCCTCTTTGAACCTTAACGGGGTGTCATTTTCTACTTTGGGGTTCAATCTTAGTTGTGGATTTCAGTGGACGGAAAGTGATATTGTGGGGAAAATTGTCACACCCGCCATTTTTAAATTAATTTTTTTGTTAAAATTTTTGGGTTCGGGTAGTTTTGGTTGAAGCCCGACTTAAAAATTTTTAGTTCATGTTTAAAAATGCACGTTTTTGTCTTGATTGTGTTCATTTCACCATGGCCAAAGCTATGCGGCTTTGCCTGAGTCACAACACAACCTCGCCCGCTTCACCGCACAGCCTACCCAATGTTCAAGGAAGATAAATAAAATAAATTATTAATGAATAAATAAAAAATTAAGACTGATAAAATAAAAAAAATAAAATAATAAGAGTGTGATAAAATTTAATGATTTTTTTACTAATAATAATATTGTTATCATTTGCGAATATTATTAATTATTATTGAGTATTATTATTATTATTATTATTAGTGTTGATACTTAAGTTATTTTATTTATTATTACTCTTGTTTTAGTTTATTATTTGTATAATTATGTTTTATTTTATCTTTAAATTTTATTAGTTTTTGGCTAGGGATTCTTCCACCCCCCCCCCTCTACCAGGTCGTGGCACACCCCCTTCCCCGAAACCCTTGCAAGCCCCTACTCCCTTGCCAGTCGGCGGGCCACCCACCTCCCTTATGGCCCACCTTCCCCCACTCATGATGTCACCCTAACTCCCTGGCCAGGCCGCTCATGTTGTCACCCCCAACCCCCAATCCAGGCCGCTCGTGTCGTCACCCCGACCACCCGTCCAACTCGCACCAGCATCATCTATCAGCCTCGCACTGGAACCATCACGACCCTTCTAGACTAAAGTTACCCTCATCTACAGACGATTCTCCTCCCGAGTCCAATTTGGGTTACTCGTGGTGCAAATAGGGTTGTGATTTAAGAATTCAACCAATTTTGGGAAATTCTTCACCTAAGGTAGGTGGTTCTGTGCTTTAACATCTCTAGATAATTTTAATAGGTCTGTTTAAATTTATAAATGAACAATTTATGTTGATTATATGGAGTGTTGAGTGTTTTTTATGTGGTTTGAGTGCTTTTAGATTGGAAATGTATTTTTAATAAAGTAAAGTTTTATGTTTTGATTTCTCTTTGATGTAATGTTTCAAAAAAATGGGGTTTAGGAATTTTTTGGATGGTGAAAAATGATGTTTATAAATATTTTCACATGAATATGTGATGAAATTTCATTTTCTTTTAGAAATGGTTGTGTCTTTAATTTTGGTCTTATTGTGGTAATTTAAAAAATTGTTTAAACAATTGTTGATGGGGGTATGAATGGTGTTTTAGAAGGGTTGGGATGGGAAATTGTTTTTTAATTGTTTTTGAATGTGAGATTTCTGTGTTTTGAAGGGAGGCCTTTTGGTATGCAGATGTGATGTTTTTAAAATTGATAAATTTTTTATTTAAGTGGTGTTTGGGATATGGAAGACTGTTGGAAAGGTTTTGGGGTTTTTTTGGTAGGTGTGAAGTACATTTTTATGGTAGTTTAGATGTGTGAATATTTAAATGGACATTTTCAATGGAAAATGAATCTCTTTGGGTGTGTTTTCCATTTTCTGTACATTTGAAACTGAATTGAAAATTTATTTGAATAATGGATAACATTTTTTGATATTGTTACATTGTGGATCTACTTTTAATGTGATGTATCTGTATGGAATCTAGTGGTTTTTTGTGTAAATTCTTCTATGTTTTTCTTGAAATGATTTCATAGATAGATCAAATGATTTATTGATTTATTTATATGGAACAAAAGTGGTGTTTTGAAAGATTTGAATACATGTTTGTTTTTAATATAGTATATTTATATAAAATGAGACATGTTTTTGGTGTAAAATCTCTTTGCGTCACTTGGTAGTGTTTTGTAAATGGTGCAAATAGTTCATTTAATTGTGCAACTGGTTGGAAACTAGTTTTAAGGGTAATTTGTTAAGCAAGTGGTTTAAAATGAATTTATTACTTGGAATTATGTATTTTTATTATGTCGACCCCTGTTCTGTTATTTAATAATGTTTTCTTTGTTGTGCCCATTGATTATATTCTAATTCAAGTGTTTCCAAATAGAGATTTGTAAATGGATTATGTAACAGAAAATGTATTTTGGAAAGGTATTTTGGTGTGCGTGTCTTTTTGAAATGGTATTTGGATAAGAAAGTCATGGATTTTGTGTGTAATGTATTGTTTAGTTTGTGATATGTGAAGGTAATATATTATGTGATTGTGGTACTTGATTGAGCATAAGGGAAACACCGAGTACCTATGTGGGCGCATTAGGGCTAGTACGCTAGATGTTACAGAAGTGGTCTGTCCTAGTTCATCTAGCATGATTGACATTACAACACTAAATAAACTTTTGTGATGATTGTATACCACTAGGTTATGGATGTGTTTCCCTACTAGTGTCTTGTGCAAGAGATTGTTTATTATTTTGGTTCTTATGCCACGTTTACACTGAGGTACGATGTCTCTTGTGTCCCACAAATTCTAGCTACCTTAAGGGATTTACCCACAGTGTTATACTGTTCATGGAGTGGTTCCTTCCGTTAGAATATGGAGGACCACTTGAGTGTGTGTATTCCTTATGTATTTTTTCATCCACTTTGAATTAGAATTTGTGAAATTTTATTTCTTCAAACAATATTTTCCTTTTTTACATTCAGGTTATAAATATTTTCCTTAACAGTGTTTTTTAAAGCATATTTTTTAATATTCTTATTAAATTATCTCTTAGATTTTTTTGAATAGAACCTTATAATTTTTTGTTATCCCACTAATAATTTTGCTCAAACCCTGAAAACAACTTTGGGTGTGTGTAGATCATGTCCTTTGTGTATTCCATGTTGAGGCATTATGCTTAGTGACGGTGGTTCGGGTTGTCGATGATTTTTCCCGTGCAGGTCTGACAATGGTGGTTTGAGGAAGTGGCTCCTCATGTTTCATGAAGGTGGATATAGATGTGTTATTTCTCTCTTCTTTTTATTATTCTTAGAGTTTTGCGTGGAGTTGTAAAATTTATGTTTGGTCTAATGTTAAGGGATTGTTTGGTTCTGTTTTCTAGCTTTTTTATTTTTCTTGTTTTTTTTCTGTCTTTTATTTCGGTTAAACCATTATCACATGTTACTCTTGATATCCAAGAACTTGTTCACGCTTGTGGGGATTGGGAATGCCCTTCGAGCCAATTCATGGACCGGGTTGGGCATCGAGTTGGATGGAGACCCATCTTTGTTCGTGAAACTTTCTACCCATAGAGTCGAGATTGGTACTGATTTAGATTAGTCTTTGATTAGTATTGTATTTTTACATTTTAATACTTTGTGTAATGTAATATTTTTATAATACGTATCCTGAAAATTATCTCTGATTCCTATTTATATCTCTTAGTTTATCATTTATTTTTATTTCCAAATATTTATTATAATCCATAAAGGGGGAGTAACAAAAGGATGAAGAAATTGAAGATAGTAATAATTACATTCATGATTTTTAGTTTTAAATGTTAATAAAAACATTAAATTTCAAAATAAGTCTATATTTATGTTTTTATTTTCATTTATATATGGGTATAAAATCTATTATTTGTGATCATAAAAAAGGGGGATATTTTCTACACCTCTTTATTTTAATGACTTGCAAATAATGATTATTATGTTCTTAACAAGGTCAATTTTTTATGATAGTAACTAATTGTTTAAAATTAGTCTAAGTGTTAATACACATTCCTTTCTGAAGATCTATTGTTAGTCTAAAAAGATCTACCTTCGATTAGCAGACTTACCATTTGTTTTGAAAGATCAACTGATGGATGGTAGATCTAACCTTAGTTAAAAATGATATACTATTGGCTACGAGGATCTATCATTAGATCAATCATATCTAGAAGTTGATAATATCTACCACCAGACACTACCAATTATGGATCTACCATTGATTCCATCCATCGATACATCAGCAGATCTACCTATGAACTACATATACTGGTGGAATAAATATACCATTGAACTCATCAACCACTAACAGATCTACCACTAACAATTCTATTAGTAAAGATATACCATAATAACATCTTCCATTTTTTTGTACTACCCCCATATTATTCTAACATTACCTCATCCTCATCCAGAGTTGGTCTACATCCAATATTGATTTACCAACAAATTTGATACACTGCTAGAAAAAATATACCTTTTAATCATCTACCACCAAGTCTGCTACCATTCCAGTTCGGTTTCTTACTCAAATTTCATAATCCAATTGCTATTTTATAATATTTAATACAGTCAATCTAAATGTGGAGTTATGAATTTTTATCCTTAAAAAACTCCATGGATTTACTGAATACAAAGTCATCTATTCCTGATTTTATGGTCAAAATGGGGATTCAGGCCCCAACAAATAATTGGACCTCTGGATATGTAAAGCCTACAAGAGTCCCTCATGCATGAACACATGTAATGAGGTGATCCTGGAGAAAAAATAATAGTGACACATTCATAGAAATTACAAAAATTCATACACTAAATCATTCTGAGTATACTGAACAGATGAAAATAGAAGTATTTAAGACACTCAATTTTAAGCTTAAGACACAATGTGTATATTTAAGATAATTTTTTTTTAAATATGATAATCTATAGTCAAAATTAACTAAATAAGTAAAGATGTTTTCTATAACTACATTACTTAATATGTAATTTAGTCATTAAAAAGTAATTTCATTAACAAAAGTAAGAGTCATTACATGCCTCATGTAAAATAAATAAATAAATGGAGTAACAAAATTAATTTATGTAACTTAATACTTGATAGTGGAATTAATTTGAGTCTATTTATATACAAAATTCATCAGGGAACTCATCAAAATATCATAAACTATATATTAAAGGAATCATAGGAATCACTTAAACATGTTGAGCTATAAAAAATATGGAATATGGATATAAAATGATCTATAAATCTCCATGACATGGTACTTTTTCATACATTTGATAAAATTTTAATCACCTTAATTTCATTCTATTAGTATAAATTATCGTGGATCTGATCTTTCACATGGAGGGTAAGCCCCTCATCGATGACTTATTCATCCTGGAAGATCAAAATTATAATTGATTATAAGATACCCCTTTGATTTTTATTTTATATATCAGTTTATTTTTATTATTTATATTTTGTTCAGTGTGATAGTGTTCATTCTGGTATTTCATTGATAAATTTATAACATAGTTTATTAGTTAATTATATTCCTCTAATCAATCATTTTTATATATAATGAAACAAGCATGAATGAGTGGTAAAGTGATTGGAGTTACATAGAATGTGTGTAGAAGATAGGTTCTCACTCTCAAATAATCTAGATAACACTCAAATTATTGAATGTTTCTTAATTATTTAAAGGTGAGTTCTATGTTAGAGGATTGGTAGATAAATCTCCACTCCTTCCATGAACAAAAAATAGAGGATCAACTTATAGTGATTATTAAAATTCTATAACTCTCCAAAATTAGAAACCAAAGTTGAGAGATTCATGATCATGGATTTTAACACTCATCGGATGGTAGAATTATATTCCATCATTACGTAATTGTTATAGTACAGAAGTTAAAATCTTGTCCTTGGATCAATCATGGATCCATACCGAGATAATTGAACTCTTTTCTTAATTTGTTAATATCACAGTTTCAATAAAATTATAAAAACCCCTACCCTAACAAATCCTAATAAAAAATTAACACTTAAACATAGATCAGTAATTAAAATTTAAAAACAATAAATTTAAACCCCTCTGTACAGACAATATACGGTTACTAATATACATCATTTAATCATAGATTAATAATATACTTTTTACACACCCTATGGATAGTGTGTGAAAAACCTAGTTCCATTATAGGGGAGGTGGTTAAAAATTAGCATCTAACCACTAATTTAAGAATTAATGACCATATACCATAGTAAAGGTATATACAATATCGGTCCTAATATTGGGAGAACATGTTTGTCCATAGTGAGGGAATTTAAAATTTTAGAGAACCTATTGATTATGTTTTTAGAACATTCTAATAACTGATTCAAGTGAAACTCAAAATTTTCACTCATATTCTATATCAAAAAACCTGGAAAATAATGATTGAACATTTCAATATATTTATGTTCTTAATTTCATTGATTAAAAAAAATATTTTGTTACCTTTCTTTGTTAGATGAATTTAATCTAAAACATAAATAATCCAATTGTTAACTAATTATCGTAACTTTTTAGGGTAATAAATGAAAAATAATATCTTTAAATAACCATGGTGTAAGAATGATTAAAACCTAGGGGAGTATTTGATGATCATTTCAAGTGGAGATCATTTTCATTATCTCTCTAAAGAATATCCAAAGAGTTTACATAAAAATTGTAACCTGAATAAGTCATCTGATGGGGTGAAATTAAAAGGATATTTCCCTAAATTTTATTCCCCACATCAGAATCAATAATTTGAGTAAATAAATATATGGAATATAATAAATATAAAGATTAATATTGTAAAACTACTATGATAAATTAAAGAAGGCTTATGTGAGCTATCTGCACCATGAAATTAAGGATCACCATTTCATAGTCTTTTTCTACCAAGGAATAATTGAAGGTGAATGAAATATTCTTGATACATCATTTATAGGAGACTTTATTGAAAATTCCCCATTTTAATATTAAGGAATCATTGATATTACTTCTCAAATCTATCAATAATTTTGAACTATAGGTAATTTTATAGGATAAGTACATGATATAAACACAATAAATCCTCATTTGATTGAATATAATATTTAGGAACTAAGCACTTTGGTTAGAAAAATGGTTCATAAGAAATCATGTAACTAACTAACACTAGTAAAGTTATGGGATCTTTATTGATAAAAAATAACTTTATTGACCAATGTGTTCAAGTAAAGCATATAGAGAGATGTATTTCTAACTATTACGTCTTTATATCATTAAAAAACAATGAACAAAAAATGATTTACTAATAATTACCAAGTATAATATGGATTTTGAAATCAAGATAACTAACGGAGTCCTCCATTTCATAAACAATTCCAATAGCTCCACCAATTTAATAGAGTTTCAAGCAAGGATTCCAACTGAATTTTTAGCCACTACAACATCAATAGAGTATATTTCATGATCAATATTAAACTAGTTCTCATATAATAATTCATGAATATTTAAATACAAACACTGATTAATTGAAAATTTTATGAATGGATTGAAAATATATTTACAGATACTTCTGTAAATGATGACCAAAATCATGGGAAATTACCATCTCAAACACTTCCAAAACCCAAATGTAATGTGAGCATGGTAACAATAAGAAGTGGTAAATAAATTAAACATGCATGAGAATTAATAAAATGTACAAATTGATCAAACTAATAAAAACATAGAACATTATTATTTATAAAAATATTAAAGAGAACTAAAATATCAACTTAAAAAGAAACAAAACAAAATATGAAAATAACCCACTACCCTTCCCCATAAGGAGGGTTCAGTTGAAAAAAATATGTGAGTAGGAAAATAAAATGGAGATCCTTCACACATTAAAAAGGTTTAAATAAGAATAACATTTATGAAATATCTTAAAAATATTCTTTAATATGAAAAATATAATAAGGAATAATTCACAAATATGATAAGAATAAAATAAAATGATTGAGTGATATTCTGTTGAAATTTATCTACCTTGATAACACCATAAATACAAATTAAATGTTAAGATTTAGGGATATTTTATAATCCTAGGAAAATTAGAGAGATATGATTCATGGATACATTGTGTGATATTTGAAATTCATATAATGTTATGCCTCACTCAATGTTCTCATCATTATATATTACAGAAACTAAACTAACAATACTTATTGTTTAAATGGAAAACCGAGTCACTTCATGTCATGCTAGAGTACATAGGATGTTCTATTAAGAGTCAAATATTTGATATTCATAAAATATTTTTATGTGTTGAACATGGAATAATATAGAACACGTGTCAAATCCAAAATCATAATATGGAGACCATTTCTGAAGACTACAAAGTGTATCATTAATTTCAATCAAGAAATATTGATAATGGAATTTAAGAAAAAACTATGTATTTCAATATTTTTGAATCAATAAAATTCCCTAATAAGTAATACTCAGTTTAAAAATTTCTAAACTTATTAGAATAATACAAATATTGGGGAATAAATATGTCAAAATCAATTTTGAGTATAGGTAATAAAGTCATAATTAATAATTTAGTTTAAAATAATGAGTTACTTAGAGACACTAGAAAGAAATCCTATGATAATATATACCCTAAATTCTTTGATGGATTTGATTAATTTTTTCTAATTGAAATGAAACTCACATTCTACCTTTTGTATAAGGGCATCAAATATTTAGTGTAAATGAACCAAAAAATTTACCTTCTTTAATTTTAAAATATAAATTTGAATTAAAACCACATCCACAAAAAATTAAATATGTATTTCAAATGGATGAATAAAAGTTCTCATAAATCATTTCCAGCAACCTTCAAAATGACTAGTAACTCAAAATCATTAATCTATTAATGTAAAATATTAATTTAATTTGATGGAGTTTAGGTAATAGACTCTAAAATATTCCTATGATTTTTATTCATAATATCTTTCTTGAAAATGATGCAAACATGTTAAAAAACCAAAGTGGATACTTAACCAAATAATGATGTGAGTTGTTAAAAAATAAATTGGAAAATTTTTAGAGGTAGGAACCATAAACTCTAATTTAGAATAACAGTGGTTAGGTATAAGTCACAATGCATCCAAGAAAGTTAATACTCATAATTATTGAAAATTAAAAAAATTATTTATTACTTATGATAGTTCAACATAGTTAGAGACATTTCATTGCCTATAAAAATCGAATATAGTAACAAAAATGATAACTTACTAACACCATTTATTAGTCAAATATTATAAATATTTTCTTGTAAAACACATTATTTCTTCAAAGATAGATTTTCATGGTATTTTTACTTTCCAATTTCCTAGTGTGATTAGATTAAATAAATAATCACTTTTTACTATAGAGAATTCTACTACAATTTTATGTTATTTGAATTATAAAATTCCCCTAGTATATTTCTTAAATATATGGTTTTTATTTTATCTTATTTCATTGATGAATATTTGAAAGAATTTCATGATGATTTTACTATTCATGGAAATTAATTTGATCATTTTCTAACAAATATAGATAATGTTTTCAGAAAATCATTGAAAATTATATTATTATAAACATTAAAAAATATAAATTTCATGGTTGAAAAATAGATTGTTCATAGCCATGTGATTTCAGAGAATGTAATTGAGTTTGAAATTTTATAAGTGAAAATCATTACATCAGTTTTTTATCTATATCATGTGAAATATATAAAAAATCATTTATGTAAGATTTTACTAGATATTCATCAATGATTTTAGTAAGATTACTTTTCCAACTTCTAAATCGATACATAAAGATACTGAGTTTTTTATAATGTCCTTGTAGAAAATAATTTTATTATCCGAAAATAATGATGAAAAAAAATTTTGTGATTAAACCCTAGGATGGAATCATCTTTTTTACTTACTCTTTTATGCTTCAAATTTTGTTGTGGGGGGTAGTTCTTTTAAAAAAATTAAAATGAAAATGACAAGTTATATTTTATTCTTTAAAAAGACCATGTTGTGATTAGTGTAACTAAACCACCGTTGAAAAATATTTTTTAGAAACATTATAATAATTAAAATTATATATATAATATCTACTCGGACTAAAGCTGAAAATTTTTCTAATCAAATTAATATCATAATAAATAAGGTTGATTAAAAACCAAGACTAGTATAATGTAGTCTACTTTTAATAGAGGTTTATGTGTAGATAAAATATGAGATAACTGATAATAAAGTATCAGGACATAGGAGAAAACAACCCCATATTATTGAAGTAGTAATTTTAGAAAAGTTCCATTAAATTAATCAATACTAAGTGAACAACTCTAATATCATAATGTTTAGATACCATAGCATAAATACATAGTATATTATCTTTTTCTCAACTTCTAAATTTCCTTCACATCACAACTAAAACTAATTTTTTTGAATATATGATGAATTTAAATACTATATATGGGGAGATCTATATCCATGAAAAATATTCGGTGACCATATGATTAAGAAACATATATATTAATGTGATGTACCGATGTGTTGAACTCATTTAACACAATAGATTATAGAAGATTTTTTTCACCACGATGAACTGATTATAATGTTTTTTAGTAAAAAAAATATTGGTCAACCCTATATAAATATTTATATGGATTTTATAAAAGATGATAATAATGTCAATACACTACAAAAATATAAAAATTAAAATAAATTCATTAAAGACTAATAAAAATTTTCAATATCTTTTATTTATGGGGAATAGATTTTATGTGACCTTTTACAATGTATTTATGATATTTATATATACATATTATTTTTATTTATGTTCCAAAATGGGTAGAGTGTAATTCTATAAAAATTTAGGTTCCTTTTATTGTCTATGAATTTTTTGAGACTAACATATTTTATTGATTTTAGAATTCCTTGCTTTATCATCAATGGTCATGGAGATCATTTATTGAAAAAAAATGATATAGTATTTGATGATGATTAAGGGAGTGGGACATAAAACGTCATCACCACGATAACCAAAAACCATTGGGAAATATAAATTCATAACAAGGAAATAAAATCTATTTTAGAAAATACCATGAATCTTAATAGAATGGAATATAGCCAAAGGTCGGAAGACACCTTGTCGGATTGTTGAATATCCAATAGGAACCCTATGAGATTTAGCCTGTATAGATTATTATTTGGTAAAAATTTTCACATTCATAAAAAACTAAATCATAGAGATACTTAAAAAGACATGGCCCATCAGAATCCACCTAGGCCAATAGTAGGCCATGTATGCCACCCTAATCCTACCTCCATTATTTTTGGATATAGTGAATAACACCAAGAAGCAATATCACATACATATAACCCCATATCCATATAAACAATCACATATATATAAATCATTGAATGGATTATAATGATTAATGCTAGACATAATAAATATTAATTATAAAAAATTTATAAGCTACACACTAAACATCCATATATTTAGCTCAAATAAAACACTATATAGTAAGTGAAAAACCACATGACCAAAATATGAAATAAAAATAGACCTCAAATAATTAGTAGAAAGGACCATGTACTACACCAACTCCCCCAATGAGAATTGTTCGTAATGATCACTACTAAGGAACACTAAACTCTAGTTATTATAGTACCAAATCTACTAAAATCTACTCTAAATATTGTGTCTTCTACATTGATATAAAATTCTTGAGCATGATTCTAGAATATGGGTGAGTATAAACATACAGAGTAGGATTTCCTAAAGCAAAAAAAGGGGAAAATGAATAAACAATTCTTGAAATAATAGAGAAACCAAAACATTCATTAAAAGAAAAAATCAACCAAGGTTAAATAGTATCCCTGTATTTACACTCAACTCATGATAATAAATATATGGAAGGGAAACAAAAACAAAAATAATAACATATGACTCAAAGAATAAAATATATTAAGCCTCCCTAATTCCCAATTCATCTCTATGTATCTATGTTAGGGGACCCATGCCTTGTAAAGGGAAAACATGAAATTAAAGGGGTACCAAACCCTTATAGATTATGCACACCTCATAAAATAAAATATATCAAATGAGAGAGTGTATTACTTATAAGTTGAGGGATAATTCCTTATCCTATGGGGGAGTGCTCGCTCACATGGGGAACATTCCATGTCACAATTAATGGAGTACTAACCCCGTAACCAAATATAATACATATACCCTGTAACTATGGGGAAGTATCTTTCTCCATGTTATTTTTAGGGGATCTGCCTGCACCCAATCATTAGTATGTCACCAAGGGAATACCAACCCAATGTAAAAACCTAATTACTCACCAACTCTATCCTTATATCCATACAGTAGAGAAAAAAATACACCCTAAACACATTGAAAACAACCCTTAGTGATTAAAATGTATTCACTATCATATTATATGTTAAAAACTCTTAGTATAGACTAATTGTGTGTCTCGTTTTCACACCTAGGTGAGAATACATGGAAAATTACCTAAATAACACAATAGAAAAAAGTAATCATCTAGACACAATGTGTTGGAATAATATTATAGCTGGGAATGTACTTCCATTATCTATGCATGTCTGGATAGATTATATGGTGTACCTAATTATGGTATATTGTTTATGGGACCCATGTGCAAGCTAGTCATGTTCTTCTAAAGAAGCATGAGTCATATGAGTATAGGACACGACATGTCCACTATCTCACAAGGTATATCGGGACAAGAAGTTTAATGGGTATATACTCCAACACACCTTGGTTCGTGTGTTCTGAAATATAAAATTTGATTTATATAATCACACATTATTTTTTATTTATCTTGTTTGAAAAACCCTATCCACCAATAATATTGGGACACAATGTGAACCATGAAGTAATACATTGGTTGATATTTAACTAATATGCGTAAACACAAGCACATCCCTACATGATACATGATTTGTGTTTTAGTGATTTCATATCATATGATTGTGAATACTAGATCCCAAACCTTTATTAATTCATGATTCATTCATCCATCATCATCATATCTACCACCTATGACTATGCCATCACTGGTGATTGTTCTTGCTTCTATAGAGGGTCACTATTACACCTCAATATAATGTAATTTTAATTATACATCAACATTATCTTTCTCATGAAGAGCCATCATACTTGGGGTATCATTTCCTTGTTTAACCTTTTCCAAAAACATCATTGAGATCCCCCACCAAAAAGTATTTCTCTTTGAAATCACTATTATCATCCATATTATTATATGGTGTTGTATTTATCAAAAATTTTGTGGAATAGTGGTGAGGGATGGAAAATGAAGAACAATGGTTGGTAGTAAATCTAACCACCAAAATTCTAACTCACAACGATGTTTTTTGATATAGTTTGATCTAAAACAATCCTTGAAGAGAATCATAATGATGAGTGAGAGGTATTAAATACAAGAAATTGATGCAATGATAATTTTAAAAGGTTAAAAAATAATATATTAATGAGGATATTAATCCATAGTAAACCAATAACCTATTATAATTATAGATGATTTATTTCGTAAATCAATTCTAATAAAAATTATTTCTACTGAAATTGAGAACATAATAAACATGAAGAAAAAACATGAGAATTTAGAATATAAATATTAAAGAATTATAATCATGAATTATTACAATGAGATGTCATATAAATAAATAAAAATTAATCATGGATTTATTACCATGAAGAATTATATGATTTGGAACATAAAATTTATCTTCCACATCAGTGATTCATTGATGCTTCAAATATTTGACCCTGGTTCAGGGACTTTGACAAAATAATTGTAGTGGGGATTTATTATCCATATAAGTTTCTCTTACTAATATATTTTTGACCACTAAACCAATTATAGGAGGATTGGAAATTAATTTACAATGAAAGAGATAGATCTAGGGTGTCAGTAATTAGTCTCTTATTAGAAAAATTCTGTGAATGATCTTGAACTGGGCCTAAAATCCTAATGAATTTTATACCTCCCCTAAGAAAAAACATCCATTATATATATAGATACAATGCTAAAATTTATATAATGGTTTTTTAGAAAAATTTAATTATTATCACATGTAAATAATAAAAAATATATATTTAAAAATATATATTATTTTTTGAGAGCATGTGAAAATATAAAACCAATCTAAAAATTCCACCAACCAATGACATATTACTGTGAAATATTTCAAAAGAATTAATAGAATAATTCAATATAATAAATCCTCCCAGAATTCAATTAATTTAATCTCAAAATAAAAATCTCACTCAATGTGATGATGTTACTAAGCTTGAAATTAATTTCATATCCCCTATGAGCTCTTTGAAAGGGTCACATGCTACCACAAGATGTGTACTAATAGAATCGGTCACCCATGAATGATCTCCTCTTTTTATTCCTTGATAAACAATGGCTACTCAGAAAAGGTAGTGACTTATTCAATATATAACTCATCCAAATTGATAATTTTTAATAAACTGTTCACATAGAACCATTGTTTTGAAACATGGATGACATTCTACACTTGTCTTATCTATGGGGTTAACTTCATGTAGTATGAAAATATTACTAACCAATGTAATTTATTGAATGACTTGATTAATACCTAGTATGGTATTTCCCCTATATTAATCTCTAGTATACACACCCTGGAATGACCTTCAAGAATACAAGGTCTCTCTCCTCAAATTGTAAGAGTCTTCTTTTAAGTATGTTTAAAACTTCTAATGGATTTGGTGTAACACACCTAAATTTTATGTATGAATTTACCATTAAATAAAACTCATGTGTATAATATGTTTTCTTATAGACAAAACCAAAATAAGATGAAAAATATTTCACAAATTAATATAAAAATTTAAAATAGACCAAAATTTAAAATATTTATAAATGAAATAAAATTAAGATAATTACAAAAGGGATAAAACCATAACTAAATAAAAAATAATACATGATTGAAATATTTCTAATCTAGATCTATCGAGGGGTTTATACCACCAGTGATAACTATGAAAGGAATATAATCAAATATAAATATGATTATCATCTAGAGAAATGAAAAAATAGAATGTGATTAAGGATTTTCGTGAGTTGTGTAGTGTTGTAAATAGGAATGTAATGTCACCATTATGTATATGGATATTTTTTATATAGTTGTTGTTATTTTTTCATTAGATATATGGTTATTAAGTATGTAGAGGTATATTGAAAATATTATTATTTTAATTTTTATGATAAAAATTTGATTTAAATAATATATTTGTTATTTAATTAAAATAAACTTCACAATATCCTTTGTTGAAATACAATTTATTCTAATGAAATTATTTTTATCAAATATCCATTTTTTATAAAACTTATTACTTTTAAAGAATGATTTTTATTAATTATATTTATTAAATTAAAATAATTATTTTAATAAAAATTTATTGATAAATTGAATAGTATAATAAATTTTTATGAAATAAGAAAAAAATAAATTAATGTTAAAATACATATCATTATAGAATTACTTTTCTATATATTGTCTATTTTATCATATTTAGTCACTATTAATGAATAGTATTCATGAAATGTATAATTTTTTTTATTTCAACAAATAAATTAACATTAATATAATAATTATTACCTTCTATAGAATAAGAATGAATCCATTTTTATACAAAAAAAAATTATTTTTCTAAAAATTATTTTTATGTGTTATGAATTTTTAATTTAAAAAACTAAATATATAAGGTTTTATGTAAGATTATAATAAACATTAATTTTTATTATTTATCAATCATTTAATTATTAGTTGTGAGGTATTGTATCAGTGGTACTGTTTTCCCAAATTGGGCTTATGGGGCATGTATTGGACCTCTAGACCACTGGACCTCTTGGCCATCAATAGAGGGATGTTTAACTATATTAAAGCAGCCTTATGATGATGGATCATAGAAGGAGATATCCCAATGTGTAGATAAATAATCATAATATAGTGAAGGAACACTGTGGACACACTACTGGGTTTAGGCCTCATACAACTCCACATAGATCAAACACAAGCCAACTACATCATCAGGTGGTATGGTAGGTGTGGAAATTGAAGAGATACTGGGGAGGGGTTGTTTTAGTGAATTTAAGTCAAATTATTAAGGCCATTATGCCTATGTGGATTTTATTCATGTATTATATTACTTAAAAATATGTAATGGTTCCCTTTTAACCCATTTAAAAACAAGGTTTTTCTAATAATAGAAATATTGAATTGGAGCCATTTATTAGTTTTTTATATATTTTATATTTTCTTTTAAAAGTTTAATTTCTCTTGTTTAGAAATTGAATTATATTAATAAGATTCCAAATTTTAAATCACCGCATAAAAAATAGGTAACCGAGTTCATATTGTATTATTGGTAAAAAAATAATTACCCTATATATAATTAGACAAAGTAAAAGGAATTAAAATGTTTAAAATGACCTGGCATCAATTTTTTATAATTAAAATAATATAAAGTTATTGTTTAAAAAAATTTCTATGTCTGTGACTGAATACTATAATTTCTATCAATATTTATATACCTAACTCACCTAACCACATGTGATTTCATATTTACACATCACCTAACTCAAGTTTCCACAAAAATGTCCCTCTTTTTAAAATAAAAAGGAGCACTCATCCACATCTTATTAACTAATTTTATTTATTTTTTTATCTATAATACCTATATAGTTTTCTTATCATAAATACTTTGTCATATTTTGGTATCCTTTATTAATAATAAATAGGACTAAGTCCTTCATTTGGAGGGAAGGTGTTGTGTGAAGGACTGATTCCATCAAAGTTATTAACGAGTTATTATTCATATATTTCCTTCACCTTCTAATATACAGTCATATAAATTATAAAAGACTCTAATTATGTATTATTAAAATACTAGGGTTATAAAAAATGATTTTATAACTACAAAATTTTTTATTCTAACTCATTTATTTGTTATAACGCATTCTTTTTTGGGTTAGTTTTACCACCTATATGAATGATGTCATGAAACATCCACATTGAATGATTAAGAAACCCTAAATTATGGTAATATTTTGTAATAATTACTTATTTAAGTTATCTTTTAAATTTTATAAATATAATATATAAAAAATTACATTAATAAAATAATTCTTCTAATTTATACATTATTCATAAATAATATGAATCCATAAACCTTCATAATGAACTATCATTGTATCATCCATGAAATAAATTTGAACTTCTAGAACCATATCAAAAAATATATATTACATATTCATACAAATTATTAAATTAATTAAAACTTGATCAAATTTTTAGGAACAAAACTACCATATCGAAGCAAGCAAAGAACAAACAGAATAATGAAAAATGATGATCGATATTTTAATGATTAATTGATTCGCAATAAGAAACTATAAATGGAAACTTTTAACAAAAATAAATATATTGATGTTTTTTAAAAGGAATTGTAATAATCCTAAGTTTATTATACATGAATTTATATTTTATCTAATGAAGTGGTAATCCAATGTAACGGGATTTTCACTCAATATCCTTTTATTGAGTCTTGTGACTTCTTCTTTGACTATTTTCTTATAGGTTTTATATATTATTAAATTTTCATATATTGTGTTATATTTTATCTTTATTTCTAGAGATAATAAAATCATTAGGAAAATACTCTATTTTTATTCTTACTTTATAATGATGTTTCATTATAAAGGAATAGATTTAAAATTTTATTTTTGGTATTTTTCTTCCATGACAATATTCTTCCTAACAAAAATTTATTCAATTTCCTATTCTGAAATATATATATATTTGTATTCACTATTATTTTTTTGAATCATTATCAAGGATTTATTTTTATATCTTTACATGTCTAGGATTCAGTTCACTAGATAGTGGTAGAGGTAATGAAGACTCCAACTAGTTGGAGGTTGGTTATGAGAAATTTCTAATGGAAGTGACTGTTCAATCGAAGCCTGATATTTCTATGACTATGGGAGTCAAAAGAATAGTTTTTCACTTATTTACTAGATCAATCCAATAATTTTGAGAATTTTTATGGTATTTGGGTTTTCACAATTTCCAATATATAGAGACCCAATAATATAAAAGGAAAGTGTTATCGGGTTACCATATGGATCCCACTATTAATATGGATTGGTACCACTTAATTATTTGAAACATAGTTACTTGTTAATAATTGATTCACATAGATAAAAACTCAACATGTTTTAATATTTCTACCTCTAGATAAATATACTTTCCAGAGTTCTCCCATGGATGTAGGATGGAAATATGAACCACATAAATCAAAATCATTCTTTAATTTTCTATTTTTCTTTTTCATTACATGTATACTTGTGTATATTATGATATAAGAAATATTGTGTGGGTAATTAGGGATTATATAGATTCATATGTTTAAATTCACTAATTTAGGAGGATTTTTTCAAGTCTTTTGTGTGTGAAGTCTAGTGGGAGCCAAATATCTGGTGTTTTTATTGTCTAGTTTCTAGTGGTTTAACAATTATTTATATGTCACTTTCCAACAAGTAGAATAAAATATTGGTTCAATACATACTCAACATACATAGGTATATTTATTTTTTTATTCCTGGAAATAATTTGATTCAATGGAGTAATTGTATTAGTAAAATTGCATCGTAACATAGAAATATCAATGTGCATAAGTTTGGAGTAAGGGATCATGGATTATTTAGGATGTAGATGGAATATTTTCTCATCCAAAAGGACATTGATATTTTGTTTAATTAAGTAAAAATAGATAATATAGAGAAATAATAATGGTAACGAATAGATTTTAAGGAACATGGATTGATTAAGATGTTATTTTCAAGTAATGTTTGTTTCAATATCTAATAAAACTAAACAACATCAAATTTTATGATGGATCTGAAAGACATATATGAAAAAATGACTTCGTTAAAAAATTTATTTATGATACATAGGTTATTTTCCATGAAATTGTCAGAATGAAAACCATTTTTGAACCTTGTTAGTTATTTTAACAAAATCCAAAGTAATATCAAGTCAATATAATCTACTTTAATAGATGATTTATGGGAATTTATTTTCCTTTCATCGCTACTGGAAATTTGGAAGGTTATGTTTACTAATGTTAGTAGTTATACTAAATTTTTTCATTTAGTATATAATGATGTAAATGACTTAATCTAGAATTAATATCTCCGGTGGGGGTATGTTTAGGAACCTATCATAATTTAAATGATTATAAAAGATATAGTACATTTTCCAAAAAATATTTGAGTCTAAATAAATAAATGAAATTATGATATGATAGTATATGTAAATCTTCCAAACTCAAACCTACTTATTTTCACTATGGTAAGAGATGGAATCTTAACAATGAATACATAGAAAAAAGTGATCACTAGAATAATAAATTCATGAAATTCCATTTTTTGAAATTTAGAAACAGATAATAGTGGCTTATTATTAAGTGTCAATATTCTTATGGAATTATGGGAAATTGATTTTGGAGTTCTATCCCATTGTATTTTAGATCAAGAGTGAATAATGAATTGAGTATTTATAGGATTTAAAATCAAACACTTGGTGGTTGATGAGGAATTTTGAGGTTATAAAAAAGGGTTATGTGAATATATGTATTTCCAATGGAATCTACCTTATGTTTAAGAGATTAGTATACATCATTGGTTTATAAAAATATAATATTTCTATAGGATATATCGATGATGAGGATTATTAAACAATATTTTATAATAATTTATGTAAATGTACTAATGGTTAAATGGTTTTCTAAAGGGGACTTAGGAATGGGACCATATTCTAATTTAATGTTTAAATGAATGTGTTGTGGCTGAATCTAAACTTACGATAATCTGAAGTTATTTCAACATCATCTTGGTTATCTCAATAAGTAAAAATATTGATTATCATGTGGAAAAGGGTATAATATAGCCTGATTATATTGATATTAGAACTTTTTAAATTATTATACTCAATAAAAAAGAAATAATAATTTAATTTTAATATAAGGAAACCTCACTGATGGAAGATTTAACTTTTTTATTTAGATGTACAGGGACCTACCCTAGTTCATTTTCATAGAGTTTCCTTATATTTTTTCAAATTTATTGATGATTCAATAAGAAATGTATGGGAATATTTCTGGAATCACATGTAAAAAGTATTTTATTTTTTTACCCAGTGTAAGTTCTTTGTTGAATGTGGGGGAAAACGATGTCTCAAATTCCTTAGGTTTAAAATGGTGGTGAATATAACAGAAGGGAATTTAATCACAATTGTGAAAAGAAGAAAATCGTGAATTATAGTGCTATTCTTGGAATATCAGAACAAAATTATGTGGATAAAAGGATGAATATAATTTTAACTAAGAATGTGTGTAGCATGAGGATGGACTATAATATATCTAAAGAAACATTTCATTTAATCTCTAAATTACATCATTTACTCAGCTAATTGAATTCTATTGAAACTATTTGGTTTGGACATTTTAGATCATTGGTTGTTCAAGAAAAAAATGAAAATAATCATAAAAAAGTTTTAATAAGTCATTCATTAATTCATGTATATTCTAAAGAGAAGGTTATTCCTGATGTTAAGTCCCACTTTTATTTATTTATGGGTAATCGGATGAGAAATTTTGATATAGTATATGAGATTATTATAATTAGAATATATTAGGATCTCTAAAAAATCTCCTTAGTGAGTGGTTTTATATAAAAATTTTAACTTGGAAGATATTGGAGTTGATTTCAATTAACCTATAGGACATATTCAAGTTGACCCAGATGAATTCACTTGATGTGGATAATTTATATAGAATTCATGAGTTTTCGTAAGTTATTCATTAATTAATCTTTCTGAATATATATATATATGAATTAAATGGGGCTACTATGTCTTGACAGGGGGCCCAAAAAATTAGGTCTCTTTAAATTAGATCATTGGATGATGTAATAAATGAAATTTTAGAATTGAAGGTTTTGTTTAAAAGGTCTTATAGAGTCAAAATACTAGTAAAGTGGTTTGGTTTTGACTTTCACTACTTACATCAAATTGATATAAGATTTCTTTAAAATATTTAATAAGTGGTTTCACTCAGTGATTTCTGTGAATGGAAGTTAGCTATAAAATAATACATATGTTCATTTTGTTCCAATGAAACCTTGAAGCTAATGAAATCACAACAATGAAATAAATAACTTGAGAATAAATGGGTTTTCCAGTTGAATAAATAACTAGATAGAAGAAGATGGAATAAATCAAAGTTGGGTAAAATAATTTCAATAGAAATATGGTGTTGATTTCATGAATGTTTTTCACCTTGAGATAAATATAATACCATTTATAGTATCTTAATATTTGTTTCCACTAATGATTTTTTTATAATAAATGGATTTAAATATGTATGTTCCTAATATTTATTTATATTTAGATATTTACATGAAGAAACCATACTGTTTCAAGGTTGATGGGAATAAGGACTTACTGTGTAATTTGAATCATAATCTTTATAGATTGAAATAAGAACCATGTCAATATAAATAAAAATCAACTCTTTTAATGTTGAAAAGGATTTATGTAAAGAAAATCAGATCATAATTTTAATAAAATTTTGTTGAAGGATGGTTTCTTTATCATCTTACTCATATATTTTGATGATACACTCGTAGTGGGTCCTAACACTTAACAAATTCCAAATTTTATGTGTGAGTTTTCTAGAACTTTTGAAATAAAGGATCCCAGAGTTAAAAATAAGATTCCTAGAATTAGGTTTAATAGAGATAGGAGTGTTGGGAGTTTAGTGTTGTCTCAAATGGAGTACATCTAAAAAATCATCAAAATTTTTACAATAACTAGATGTAAATAAAATTAAAATCCTTGATCTATGAACATTAAATTGTCAAAGGGGAAAGAACCAAAATCTGGAAATGTAGAAACATACAAGGAAAATATATTTATGCTTTTGCATATATAATTTTAATGTATTATATGGTATGTAATCACCCTAAAATTAATTTTTTTGTGGGAGTCTTTAGCCACTATGGAAAATCTATGGAAGGAATGCTGAGAAACTAAGAAATAGATTATCAGATATCTCACATCTATGGAAGATATTACCCTATATTTCAGATTATCCAAACCAGGGAAAGGGTAAATGGATAAAAAAATTAGGGGGTGAGGGTTTTAATAATCACAAGAGTATGAAAATTTATGTGTTTATATTTGGAGGGAATAAAATGAGCTGCATATCTAGGTTTTGGTTTGTGGTTTAACTCTCTATAATGAATTTTAAATATGTCATTATAATAAAAGTAGTGAAAGAGATAGTTTGGTTAAGTCATTTATTAGTATAACTCATAATGATCTATGAAAGTGGTTTAGGTTACAGTGATAGAAAAAGGGTGACACACATGGCTAAAAATACAGTGTTTTATTCAAGGAAAAAACATATTGGCCTGGAATACCACTACATTAAGAAATTTATTAAGGATAAATAGTTGGAGTTATAGAAGATTACTTAAAAATAATATCTATTTTACATGTGAAGTAATTTATTTATATAAGAAAATATAAGGAATCATTATTCCTTTCCATGATTAGGGTAACCAAAATATACGGGAGAACATTAAATGTGTGAGGAAGAATGATAAGATGTTTTGAATCTATCTAAGTATTTGAGGTTTACATGATAAACTTGTATAATTATTCAAGTTTGAGATTATTGGGATTGTGAACAAACATTGTGGATATAGTTTTATATCCTTAAAAGTTTGATATTCAGTTCAACAGATGGAGTTAGAGGCAATAGATACTTCAACTAGCTGTAAATCGATCAAGATTAATTTCTGATGGAAATGTCAGTTAAAAAAATTTAGATATTTTCTTAAATTTGGGTATCCAAATAATGGTGATGTTATTATTCTACTATATGTTTACATTCATGTTGAATAGTTTTTTACGATATTATAATTTACAATTTCAACAGGTTGGAGGCCTTTCAATTAAGGAGGTCAGTACAACCAGGTGAAAATTTAGGACCCACTATTAATATGGGTGGTACAACCTAATTAAATGAAAATTTTTACTTGATAATAAGTGATCTGTATGGATAAAATTTCCCAAATTTTTAATAATTTTACTTCTATGTAAATATAAATTTTAGTGTTCTTCCATAGACGTAGGATGAAAATATTAACCACATAAATCAAATGTTTTTTTTCTTTGTCATTATTCTATTTTCTTGAATGTATTCTTCTTTATGTTTTTTAGGAAGACATAGCATGTGATGATTTATGGTGTTGAAATATTCCTATGTTTTTGTGTGAGACTTTGAGAGGTTTTTTCCATGTTCATCATGTCTGAAGTCTAGAGGGACCAAAACTTTTAGTGGTTTGATGATCTAATTTCTACTAGTTTAACTTCTAGTGGTTTTATGTTTTTTTTCTCTCTCCTCCTAAAATTATATTTTAAACCATTAATATTTATATTTATATATTTTAAAATTAAATATTAAAATTCTTTTATTTATTTTTATTTATTTAAAAAATATTTAAAATCGCTAAAAAAGTATTTCTTCTTACTTATTTATATTTTTTGTATCTTCCAATTCACGGTTATTCTATTTATCCTTTATATAATTTACACGGGTCTATTATTGAAGATTATTTTTAAAAAAATTAAAAATTATTCTTATAAAATTTTCTCAAATGATTTTTAAAGTTACTTTTAAATTTATTTTTACGACAAAATTATAAAAGTTTTATTAAAATTATTTTCAGGATTTCACTTTAATTTTCCACTCTATATCTAAAAGATCTTTCTTCTATGTGGCTATATTTCATAAATAAACACTCTAATTTATAATATTGTTTGTTTAAATTTTATTATTTAATTCTTGGTATCATCCAAACCATTTCTTTATTTTTTATTATGTAAAACAATTTGAAAGTATTATGTATCACATTCCCTTTCCATAAGTTAACTGAGATTTTATTTATTTCCCATGGAATAGATATGTATGTATTATCATTATATGGTGAGTTGGTCTAATATATCCCGCTAATACATTAGTAAAATATTCATATCTCATGAGATGATGAATTCATGTGTGTACATAATGAAAGTAGTTATGTCTACATTCTAGTCAAAGATAGGATATGTTTTTAAATGTTTACGAAGTTATATATGGACATGATATAGGTCATCATGTTTTAAAATTTATGTGTGCACAATATTAAGGTATGTATTTCCATAAATTTATATGTGTACATGATACAAGTAGCTATGGTAAAAAAAATTCATATGTGGATGTGATTTCAGTAGCTATGTTTCTAAAGTTATGCATGGATATGATTCAATTAGTTATGGTTACAATGTTATAATTTTCTATTCTTTGGTTCATTCCCTATTTATATGATTTGTTTATTTGGATCATTATTATCATCTCATGTTTCCAAATTTATATTTCATGTTATATTATATACTTTCATGATGACCATTTCATGATTATATGTTCTTATGCAATAATCTATGTTTTTTATCACACATTAGGATTAACTCTATTGATTATGTGTTCTTTTAAATTAGATATTTCTCCCATGATCATGTTATCTAATATATTAATGATCTAACCCTCTTTAAAAAAATTATTTGTTATTCCCTTACTTAGTTTGTGATCTCACCCCTTCTTATATTTCCCATTTACCAAAATAATTATATATATTGATATATCTAGGAAGTAATAATGTGTGAGGAATTTTACAATCTTTTTTGACTATTAATCATATAATAAGATTATTATGTATCTAATCTCTAAAAACACAGAACCATTTTTTTCTAGGAGTGTGTTTATTTATAATATATAATGAATAGTTATATGGAATTGATATAATAACTTTGTATGATAATATTGGTTTGTCCAAATTGGTATCAGAGTGATGTTTAACCATTTTTGGTGATTATGTTTCAAATAACAACAGAACCAAACTCAAAGAATCCTAGGTTGAACAATGATAGAGTATAATAGGTTTTTCTAAAAATAATATAGGTTAAACGAAAAGTATCATTGTTTGAAATAAATGTCTCAAGGTGTAAGACATATCATGATTTATATTTCACATTTATGTAATTATTTAACTTGATATTATTAGGATATATGATTTTTTTCTCATGTTACCCATTTTGGGTTTTAGAAATTTCTATAACCAGGAGTAACCATATAAAAAATTAGTTTGATGGATAATACGGTGATTTTATCAATTTGAAACGAAATGGGATGGGAAATGGTGTGAAATCCTAAATGGATATACTATCATAATTTATGAGTAATATATTAAACCATGTTGATCATCTGGATGCATCAGATAAGGAGAAACATTCTATCTATTCCTTTATGTGTCAATGACCACTATCTTTTATTGAATATTCCAATTTGTTAATTTCTAAAAATGGAACAACATGATGGAAAATATATATTTTTCTTCAATGCTAATAGCATGAAAAGAAAATTTTATTTATTTATCATTTTTAAGTTGAACTGGACGAATTGAATAATTTTGATAAGAAATTGAGGCAAAGAGAATAATTTCACTCAATACAATGGTAGGAGTTTAAAAAAATATTCTTTACCAAATATTTTCACCAAAATCTTCACATAAAAATGTAATAAGAACTATTTGAACTAATGAAAAATAAGGAAAAATATATTGGTTTCTAAAAATAAAACTCCCTGAAACATACCAGGAATTCCTATAATTTTACTATTGGTCTTGAAAGTAAAATAAATTATTTATTTAGTGCATAAAAACCAACTCTCTTAAATGAATTATCTATAATATAATTGGAAATCTACGAAGAAATTTTTCGATGTGTACTTATTGTGGAAATAGAAACTATGGACTTCAATTATTTTTATATATTTGGGAATAGGAGAAGGAAAGTGATATTTTAGTGGAAATAAAGTATTATATATCATAGAGAAAAGAAAATTTAAATTTATACCTGTCAAAAATATGGTATGAATCATTTGTAAAATTTCCTCAAAGGAATAAGAAAATGTTTCAAGTGTGGAAGGGTATACTATCAAGCTCATCATTTTTGAGAAAATATGAATAATCTAATTAACGAAATGGAGGACAATAATGTTCCACCTAATAAATTACCCACCTTTTAATGCATAAAATGAAAATAGTTATGGAATTATACAGATCAATTCACTAATCCAAGGGATAATGATGAGGTTAAACATTAGTAATCTTTAAAACCAAGGGCGAAAATAAAAACATATTTAGTCACTATTATTGATGGGAATGATGATAATGATGTGGTAAATTCTAAATTTATTATTAACTAACTAAAAATGTATTATTTGATTCTTGATATTCACATTACATTGTATCATGTATGTTTTTTATGATTATTGATTCACTACCAAAACTCTGGGATATGGAGTTATTAGTGAAACAACATAGTGGTGATATGATTACATAAAAAGTATATAAATATTCTTCAGTTGATATCTATATAAAGATAATTAATAAAATTCTAGTTATTCTTCATTTGATATAATATGATGTGTTAGTGGGAATGAATTGACTCTCTCTGTATAAAGCCTATATTAATTATCAGCATAGTGAAATCTCATTTCATTTCTTAAATCACCCAATGATAAAATATCTATGCAATGATGATTATGAGATTCGACTAGAAATCTATAACATAATATGGTTTCCAATACCAAATAAGGAGGGATATCTCTCCCAAATGGTTGGGAAGGAACTCAACATCAAAATATTTCTAATAATACCAGAATATGTTGAGGTATTTTCAAAATAGTTTCTTATTATTCTCCTAATACATAAGGGTGATTTTTCAATTAAATTCATAACTGAATAAATGCTAATATCAAATATTCATTATTTAATTCCCCCATTGAATTAATATAATTAAATAAACTACTTTAATAGAATTTGTACAATGTTTTTATTTTCACAAGTGCATCTCCATAGAGTGTTTTGGACTTTTTTAAAGAAGAATGATAGGTCAATGTATCTTTTCATTAATTATAATGATATTAACAAGATCATGATAAAGAAAAAGTATCCTCTACACAATATTTATTGTTTGTTTGATCAACTTAGAGGGTATTAATACTTCTCAGTGTTGAATATTTTATCTGAAATAAGTAAGATATACCCAAATGGATTTCCAAAAACGTTATGGACACAAAATACTAATAGTAATACCTTCTAGATATACAAATATAATACTATATTTATGTATATGATGTATAATATCATTAGAAGTAAACTTTATACATTTTTTCTAGTCTTTATTGATGATATTAATATGTATTCCATGAGAAATTAAGAATAACAGTAATAATTAGAGATTGTGTTGAAGACATTGAGAAATGATCTAACATATTTCAGATTCATAAAATTGTGAATTTTGACTATAAAATGTTTCCTTGTTGGGTTATATTAACTCATGTGAGGAAATATCATTGGATACTGATAATAAAAAGGTGACTAAATAATTTCCTATACCAACATTCATGACATATATTCATAGTTTTCTTAGATTGGTTGGATATTTTCTATTCTTTGGTGTAAATTTATAATGATTATCAACTCCACTAACAAGGTTGAAATAGAAGGGAGTAAGGTTTATATGGATGAAAGATTATGAAGATAAATCAATGATCTTAAGAATTATTTGGTTACTACACCTATAATCACACTACCCTATAATAGAGAAGGGTTTGTGATACATATTTATTCTTAAAATAAGGTCTAAAGATGTGTCCTTAAGAAAAATGTTATGGAGATGGATTATTTATCATGTCAATTAATGTACCATGAGAAAAATTACTTGATGCATGATCATGAGTTTTCAATAGAAATTATTTCAATAAATATTTTTCGGAAATACAATTATGAAAAAAATCTTATATATATATATAGATTATAGGATCTTAAATTATATATTCACACATAATCAATTATACATTCACCAAAGTAGATGGTAAGACTTAATAAAGGATTATTTTCTTAATACATAAAACTCTTGGGACGGAAGAACAAGATGGGTGATACTCTAAGTGATGGGTTTTATAATATCTTATAATTATTATTTGTATGAGAAAATAACCGAAAAAATATATGAACTATCAATTAGAATAATCATGAGTGGAAAAATTAAATAAAAAACTTACATGTAAACCAAAATTAGTGGCTTCCAAATTCATCGTACAATGGTTTACGGTTGATAAGGATAACTGAAGCATTAAGAAACAACATCCTACCTAAAAATGTATTGCATGGGAGTTAAAATCCAAAAACATTATATTAAACATACCCTTACACTTAAAGGGGTTCAAGACCCATCATTGTGAAGTGATAAATAGTTTACTATAGATAATAGAGTTATAACCAATAATATAAGGAACTATAGAAACTCAATCTGAGGTATCTCATCCCTATATATATCCATCTTGATAATATATATTTAATGAAGAGAATTATCTACAAATTATAAGAGGTTCCATATCATGGAACCCATTACTACCTATTGGGTTCATTCATTAAACACATCCAATGAATTTACCAAGTTGTTAATGATCCATCTTAGGGATTATAATCAAATGAAAAAAAATCACGTGGGAGGGATTTAATAGTGTGATTATATATTATGCATGTAATCGTAAATCCTATCATATAGTAAGATACAATAAAAACTTATTCATATTCAATTATTTTGATATCATCAAATCATAAGGAGAACTGTGTATCTCATACATGTCACCCATTATGATTTCGGGTAATAATAAGATTAAAATCACATAGTTTTATGTTTATATCCATCAATCCCTATCTTTCACCTAATTCCCCATAATTAATTTATTTAAAAACTTAAAACTCTTATGAATCCATCAAAAACTATTTTGGATATTTTTTATTAAACTCATTTATTTTTATAAAAAAATCATTATCCAAAACTGAATCCTTATCCAAAGGCCTAAACATGTGTCCCTTAGGGCCATTGTAGTGTTGAAAAAATATAAACCCAACATTTCATTAATGTAATTTAATAGAATCCTCTATCAAATAATCAAACCTAGTAAATCTACTAATGGGTATAGTGTGATCTCCATAAAACATACTCATATATCATATAAACATTTCCACTATAAGATGTATCACATAAATCATATGTATATTTATATAATTAATTTTACCATGAAACTAACTAGACACTAGATATAGAATAATGTCAATTTACTCCAGTTCATTTCATATTTATTAAATATTTGAAAAATAATAACTTGGTCTATGAATACATCACATATCATTCATCTAGAATGTGATAACATCACCTACCTTTTATTCAAGTAGTTGAACAAAGATCATGTGACTCAGATAATCATTTCCATTCATTTCATTAATCTAATTAAATAATTTAAAAGATGTATTTTCTCATAGTATGAGTGGTAAAATATCATTTTGGTCTTTCTCAATTCTATGACATGATCAACAACATAACCAGTCACCCATTTAGTTTCTTTGTCAAATTTAATTATATAATAATGGAGACAATGTATCTAGGCTCTCATGCTAGGTATCTCTATGACCCTGGGTAATATGTGTTTATGATTAGAGTACATCCTTATGTAATGTTATAATTGTATGAAATTTGATTAGATTAACTTATCAGTTCATTCCTAATAATAATTCTCCATTTATTATATCATGAGTCCATTGCTCTTACTAATCTTAACATATCACCACTACCCACACTTCTCCATGATTATCATTGATTTGGTATAACTAAAATTCATATTTAGATGGAATAATATCATAAAAATTATTATAAATAGATTAAAACGCACTTAAAATAATGATAAATGGATATTTATTTTATTATAAATTCATGATACATTATTCAACTGTTAAATAAATATCTGAATTATCATATAATAAGAGACACAAAATGATTCTCATGCTTTAGATATGGAAAACGTTCTATCAACATATCTAAATAATGTTCATCTGTATTAAATCAATATATCCTACCATTTCCTCTCTTAATGAGCTCTCATGTGATATGTTAATTCTGAAGGATGTGTTTGGTTCTTTGGTGAGACTGAGGTTACATAGATTTAGTGATGGATCCTTTTCTTTTCATAATAAATCATGATTTCCCACTTAATGGGAGAAAATTTTTCTATTTTGGAGATGAAATAAAAAATCCAAATAACATCATTCACTGTATCTAATGTTGTGATGTATTAAGCCTCTATTGTTTAGTCTGTTATAGTGGATCATCTAGAACTCATACAACTGATATCTCTACCATTCATGAAAAAAAACAAGATTAACATTTCATATCACCTCTATTATATTGGAAACTTACATTTTTTCAACCTTGTACATAAATCTCATCCTCTTCTCTGAAGATCAAGTACTTATAATGTATCCTTATTAAGTACCTAATAATGTTCTTCACATCAATATAGTGACTCTATCTAGGATTGAACTGAAATCTACATGTAATTCCAAGACCATGGGTAGTATGATGTAGTGTAACAAACAAGGTATACATGAAAGAACCTATGGTGGATGAATATGGAATTAAATCCATATTTTATAAATCTTTACAAATATTATGAATCTTTATAAGATTAATTCCCTGAAACAATAGTAAATATCTCATTTTAGGGTTCTCTATATTAAAACAAATTAGGATTGTTCCAATATAAGTCTCTTTATTGAACCTAAGAAACATCTTAGATCCATCTCTATAAATCCCTAAATGTAGTACGTAGGCTATATCACACATTTTTCACATTGAGAATAACTTACCCAACCACATCTTCACATTGTGAAGTATTAGGATATCATTTTTAATAAGCATTATATCATCCATATACAATATTAGAAACAATACAGTTCTCCCACTAATCAAATTTTATAGAAAATAATCATATATTATTTTTATTAAAAAAATCTCTATTATTAAATCATTAAACTAGATAATCAACAACCATGAATCAATATTTAATGAGTAAATGGATCGATATATATTCATACCTTGGTAGGATCATTCATCACACTAGACATTTCATGTTGTATCATATACATTTCCTCAACAAAATTTATGTTAATGTAACTGGTTTTGAAATTCATTTTATATATATCATAATTAAAATGATTCACTCTAAAAAATGTATATAAATGGAGTTTATCATCACTACATGTAGAAAGGTCTCTCCAAATTTAACACCATGAATTTCCATATAACACTTTTCACTATGTGTGATTTACAGGTACAAACATGACCAGACATATCATTTTTATTTTTATAAAACGCACTTACAAACTATAGTCCTTACCCATTTAGGTTCATCTACCATATTCAAAACTTATTTAGTGTACATGGAGTCTATTTCATATGCCATTAATTTTAAAAAATTTTCATAATCAAAACACTTTATATCCTCCCATTAGGTTGTAGGTTTATCTTATATAAAAATTAAATCATCATAATTAACTAAGATAAATATATATCCCATGATATTAAGAACAATCCTATTAGTCCTTCATGTTTCTTATGTAACGTATGTCAGTTATTTTTCTATGACTCTTTGTGAAATAGGTCAACCTCTACCTTAGGAACACTTCTTATTTTTTTAATCCTAATATTATCCTATTTAATAATTACTCTAACTAAAATTTCTAATTATGTGTTCTTTATCAATAAAAACATCACATAAATAAATAAAAACATTGTGTTAATTATTACTATATAAATAATATCCCATAGTTTATTTTGGATAACACTTAGATGATAATTTATTATATTTGGAGTTAATATTATAAAAATAAAAATGTCGTATGATAGTGTTGAAACCAAAAATAATTATAAAATAAATAGTGGTATGTTCTGTAGTAAATATATCATATAGTGTATTTATGATTACTTTAGTTTATACATGATTTTTTAGAAATGAAACAATCTCCAACACATAGCACCAAAATAAAATCTGAAGGACACACTAACTCATCAGTGATCTAACCATGTCCAACAAAGTAAAATTATTCCTATCTTATAATTCATTCCATTATAGTGTTTTAGGATGAGTAATTTGTGAAATAAATCCACAATATCTCAAATAATCATTGAATTCCTACCTCAAGTATTCATTACCATAATCTAATCAGAGGATCATAATACTGTTTACCACTTGATTATAAACTTCATACTAAATCTATTTGAATATTCAAAAGTTTCATATTTATGTTTCATTGATAAAACATAACCATGGTTAATAAATTAATAGGTAAAAGTAATAAATCACCCAAATCCATCACTTTCTTAAGAACTCATTGGTTCACACACATCATTATGTCTGATATCCAAAAATCCACTTGCCCTTTCAAAATTTCCAATAAAAGGTTCCCTGGATATCCTACCTAATAAAAAATAAAAAATCTAAAATGATTAAAAATTAAATGGTTTCAATAATCCATATTGATTAGAGTATTTGGATATATTTCTCATTTATATTCCCAAGTTCAAAATTCTAATGATATGTGGGACAAGAATCAACCTTGACCATGTTATTCTATATACTATAGACTATATTATCCATATATAGAATATATAAACAGTTTTTCATATTTCCAGTGTAATAAAACATCTCATTAAAATATATATAATAACACATGTTCTTAATAGTTAATAATAATCCATTCTTTTCTAAATAATATTGTAATTCAAATTTTTATTTATGGTGGTAATATAATTACAATTATATATTTCTAGAATGAATCCTCTTGCTAAAATCATAACATAAGTGATTATTGCTAATTTTGATACTCTTTCTCCATTACCAACACGAATATATTATTCAACATTTTTCTATTCCCAATTATCTATGGTCTTGTGTTTTTCATCAAAAATGTTTTATGAACAACTGATATCCAATATCAATGAGTTAGTATTATTGAAAATGAGAACACTTGTCATCCTTAGACACCAATTTTGAAATTTATTATAGGTCATACTTGTAAGTGGTCCCAATATTATTATCATGATATAAACCATAAGTTATAACAATTATTGTCACACCGTGGTATTTTAGAATATATTTTTCTTAAAATAATTTTATTTCTTTAACAGTTTGTGTTACGTGTAACACCAAGTTCGAACGAACCTCAATATTCTATTAACATATTATTATGTGAAATTAATATCCTAACCATTGGATTTGTTTGTATGAATAAAACTAACTAAAATATTAAAAACTCATGGTTACATATGTATAAAATTATTTCAGTGGTTTTAAATTAATTAAAAATAAAACTAAAAATCATTAGCAAATAAAAAAAGATGTTTTTCTAAAAAAATTGTTTGTGAAATATATTTTAATCAAAATAAATTAAATTAGTCACTATGATTGAATTATTATAATTAAATTTATAAATTATTTATTCAACAAATTTTTTTAACATTATTCTAATATTTTAACTATTCATGGGATAAGAGTAAATCCAAATTTATACTTAAAACTGTATTTTTTTTAAAGGTGGTTTTCGTCACGTTTGTCACCGTTATATTAAAATTAATTTATAAAAATTATAGGTTTTTAATTTAATAAAATTTATAATATATTTTTCATAAAAATAATTAAATTTTTTTAATATGAATATTTATTTTTATGTATTATTAATAATAATTGTGGTGATATTTATCCCCTCAGTGAGGTGTAAATCAGGTTAATGTAGGTTAAAACTAAGTGTCAAGGTTTATCGTTTTTCCTATAAATTACTAATGGATGAAGTTAATTCTACCCTTATAACCTTAGGTGTATAATTTAATTTTTTAAGTGACATTGTTTTAGGAAATGACACGTATAATATTTAAAACAAATAAAAATACCAATTTCCCTCCATTTTAAATATCAATTTTGTGTCCACATAATGAAAAAAAATTAATTAATGAATATAAAATGTAAATTTTGAAAATAATGAAATTATTTTAGTAAAGAAAATTAATTTATAATTTTTAATAATTAAATAATTACCTTAAATTCAGGTGCAATGATAATATATTATGTATTCAGTTAATAGAAAACTAAAATAAATTACTTTAAAAAAACTAAAAGTAATATAATTTGAGTGAATAATTGTGTTAAAATAATTTTTAAGATAAATATAAAATATAAATGATGTGTAAAAGTATTATATTCTAATTTTTTTTTGTCTTGGTGTATTTTAAGTAAAATTAAATTAATCGTGTCAAAATTGATATTAATGATATTTAATAACAACTGATATTTTTTAAAATGATTTAAAACACATAAAAATTGTTATCTATTTCCGTATAAATTTAATATAGTTTAAAAACATATTATATGGTCCCTTTATGATCCCCTCTTCCATTTATGCTTACATTATGAAACCATTATGGTTAAAATAGTTTTTACCGTTGTTCAGGTCAGAAATAATTAATGTATGGATTATTCAAAAAAAGATAATGTTTAAAATGATAAAAAATCTTATATAAATTTCATTAGAATATTTTATTTCAACTATATACTCCTTTTATTTTAATTCATGTCCATTTTTAAGAATTTGTCTTGATAATGACTATTATATTTTTATATGTTATGAAATACCATGTGTGTCCTCTTCATCCCTTATAAAATGACACCCCACCTTCCTCTTAGCCTTTAAATTATAAAATAACTTCAAATATACCCTAAAAACATCTTTATACATATTATATATGTGCTTCCCTTCCCAAAAGACTAACCCTAAGATCCTTAAGTGGTGATCTAAATCAATTTCTTTCAAAGAATAGGTAATCTCCTTAACTTATCACTTTTTTTACTTATTTTTTACCTCAACAAAATCATTAGTTTTTATCATAAAATAATTAATTATCTATAATAAATAAAATAAAATTTTATTATAATTATTAAATAACCATTATTCACACTATTTTGTATCAAATTGGAAGTGAAATTATCACTCATGCCTACGTATGGCTTACAGTCTTCACATAGAGATACAATTCATTTTCAACCAAATTATTTTATGGACGATTATTATGATGGGTCTAATGTGTATATATTGAAATTATGAAATAATTATACTTCTATATTTATAATATCACATCTAACTTATTATCTTCCAATCCATTGGAAGACAATAATGTCTCTTGTGCGTACGTGTGGACTACCACCTCCACAAAGTGATGAGATTTGTTTTTCATTATTATTTTAATTAGTTGTTGATAAGGATATAATTAATTAATATAATTTTTTATATTATATAATAAATATTCTTTAAATTTTATTTATTATTAACCTTATTTATCTCCATCTATCAAATAGTGAGAAGGTGGTCATCAGTATATACAGCTTACTGTCTCCGTGAACTGTGTAATTAATTTTTCAACCTCAAAATTATATAGATGAAAATATATATATATATATATAATGAATATATAGTATATTTTTATAATTATTAAAATTATAGATATTGTGCAACCACAACCAAAGTACATATACCGGAAAAACTAAACTAAAATAATCATGATTAAAGAAACAATAAACACCCAAAAATAATAGGTTTGATAAGGAATTATTGAAAAATGGGTGTTGAAATATTATAAAGGGACCATATATGATATTATAAGTATATTAATAATTATTTTTATTGAATTATAATAAATTTAAATTTATTATACAGGATTTTTCAATACTTTTGAAGAAAGTATAACTTGAGATGAGGGTTTATCATCTATAATTATCTTCTTCAAGACATTTGTTCTATCATGATCCTATCTTATTTTAGTAGGTATATATATATTTCCTTTTATATATTGTTTCAATAATATCATTATTTTAATTATATTTATGTTTTAATTTGAGTTAATTCTTCCATGGGACTTTTAATTCAAAAGTTACCAAAGTTGTAAGGGTTTTATTTTAAAATCTCAAAGTTTATAGGGATTTGTTATGGTTTTTTTAATTATGATTAGCTTCCATAATATAACTCTCAAGAATCTCATTAATTTTACATCCCATGGATTATTTATTGAAAATACATTTTTTCCATTCATTTTAATCTCTTTAAGAACCCAAGATACTAGAAGAATTATTTTCAGGAAAACTGACTTCATTTTTCTCTTCAGTCAAAAATCATTTCTCTTCCATATCCATGTTTTCTAAATAAATCAATAAAAAAATTTCTATTCTAAAATTATTATTTATGGTCATTTTTACCGATTTCTTTAATTTACAAAAAATTAAAATGATAATTCTTATCTTTTTTTCAAATGCGGTACTTTTTATCTTTTTTTATAAAATTAGGAAAGGAATGTTTTATTTTAACATATATGGAATGAGAAAATTATCCCACCATAATAACCCCTTAATTATTTGAATATTAATTTAAAACATTTCATGGTTATTTTCAATTAAAATATTTTTGTTAATTTTTTTGAAATTTTAAGATTTTAAATAAGTGATTTTGAATTGAAAATTTTGTTTTCCCATGAAAATGATCCAAATAATCTTTTAAAGACGATTTTTTTCTAGGAAAGAATCCTTTGATGTTACTTATACTTTACTAGGGATATGATCCAATTAAAATAAATAATATTATTTCTCGATATAGTTTATTATTATTATGAAAATATTTTTATGAAACCCATTTCATTTCCACAGTTTATGCTATGTTGAAATTTTTATGAAACTTGTTTCTTTCTAAGGGGTTATGATATAATGATATTTTAACGATCCTTTGAATAAAAAGTATAATTTTTATTATGGGATGTGTGGTCCTAGAATTATGTATCCTTCCAATTATCTACGTAAATATGAATATATCATTACATAAAAAGGACATGAATGGGTAGTGGACACATTTCCATAAGGGACTCTATCCACTTTGATAGTCTTGGGAGTAATCCTTGGTTACTACGATATTTTTATGGACTGAACCCAATCCACTATGATAGTCTTGGTAGTGAGCCTTGACCACTAGGGAAATGGTTTTCTACTATTACGTGTCTTTAAAATACCTATGTCTTATACTAATGCTATTCTGACTTGACTTGTGCTCTTTGATTCCCATCTGATTCATGTATTATGAACTACCATGATTTATTCCATGAATCAATATTATAATCTAAGATATGAAGGGTGTAATTTTCATATTTTATGCACATGTTCTCAAACCATTAATCTCATGTTATCATAATGTGATCATTGACATCTCCATTTTTTACCGGTATGGGGAATATGACCTTAACCTTTCTTATGTTTCCCAATCCCTAGTTTATGAAGAAGGGTAATAGGTATTATATATCTAAGAAGGTATTATTTATGAATATTTTTAATATGATATTATGTAGTACCCTTGTAAACCATCTTTTTATATATCTGTGTTTCCAAAGGAACTAGATATATATTATTCTAGAATAGACTTTCAGGTTATGTAATAAATACTCATATAATAAGATTTGATATCTTTTTATGAAAGGTATGGGTCTCTATAGTTATTATTATAACTACGTTTAATTATACTTTGGAAACTAGGATGAGAAAACATTTGTGCTAAACCTAGGGATAGGTCTAAGTATAGGATAAAATCCTAATTTTTTTGTTATGATCATGGATTACCTAGGCTAAACCTATGGTTTCATAGATTTAAAAAAAAGGTGTCTTAATATAGAAATCCAATAAATTATTTTTCTTGTGTTTTCCACTATGATTATTATTTCTCACACTATGGTATTTTGTTTAATTAATGTTTAGAACTAAAAGTATTCATGATAATGCTGAATATGATGGAAAATTCATTGATTTTACACCTAAGTAACCAACTGTTATGGGATCTAGAATAAAAAATCTTGTTTCTATGCTCACACCGATTTCTCAATATATTAATCATGCATAACATACAATTGAGAAAAAGAGGGAACAACATTATATTGATCCCTTCATAAGGAAATGTCCACCTTCTATATGTTGGTCCACAGATCCACTAGTATATGATAAAAAGATGAATGTAATTGAAAATATATTTTCCATTATCCAATTGAAGCATGAAAAATTAATTTTTGAAGTTTATAATTTCTAAGTAGAATTGGATCAATTGTGAACTCTTATTAAGAATATAAGGCAACAGGAAAAAATTGACTCCATGTTGTGGGGTGTGTTTAAGAGATTATTTATCAATATGTAATTCCTCATATTATTTGTATAAAAAAGGAAAAGTAATTCATTAAGATAAATTATAAGGATGGTGAATATATTATTACGTATGAGACAATTTTTATTAAACATTTAAGTTACACCTATGGAATTATCATCCAACCATAAATTATGGTGGATCAATTAATCAATGGCGTAAACCCAAGTCTACAAATGGTATTATCTAAAATATAATGAAGTAGGTCTAAAAAATAATTTTATGTTCTATGAAGGAGGAAATGTATATTGAAGTTACATATACAACTCATAGTTTTGATAAGAAAAGAATGATTAAAATTAATTGATATTCTAAAAATCATGGAGATAAGAAGATGGGATTTTTTTATTCTCAATGTTAGGAAGAAAAAATTGTGGATATTGTCTTATGGGGACTGGTAAATGTTTTAAATGTGGAAATGGTGGTCATTGAGAAATTGAATACCAATGTGATGGGAATAATTTAATTGATGATATTAATAGAGGGAAATCTCTAAATAATTCCTGACCCACACTCTAATGTTTAAGATGGAAAGAGTATTGTGAATTATTCTATCCAGTTCTTAAATCCCAATATTTAATTATGATGAATTGAGTTAGTAACATCTTAACCTAAGATATAAAGCTAAATCTCACTACATCACTATTTTTGATGAGGGGTATAATAACTACATGGAGAAAGGTACACTTAACATTCAATCTATAAATATTAATATCTTATTTTAATTTGATCATATACACACTTTTATATTTGAATAATTTTATAAATGTATCAAAAATACATCATAATGATTAGATGTTGAATTATTACCTGAAAACCCTAATTTTATTATGATCACATCTCAAGAATATGATTCTTCCCTGGTTGAAGTTCATGGGAATTTTCTTCTAGAAAATATTTTTATTCTTCCTCTCGTTGGATTTGATGTTATTTTGGGAATTATTTTATTTCTTTACATAAATTCCCCATAAATTGATAAGAAATGGAAGTCATGTTTGATATTAGGAACCAACATAAGATAGTCTATCATTGTGATAAAAAAATCATCTTTTTATGGAAGTCACATCCATTATATGAGTCTTGATTCGTATTCAAAATGGAATTTTATATCATATGGTTAGGGAGTATCTCCGTATTAAATATATTACTATTGTATGTGATTTTTGTGATGTATTTATGAAATAATTTTATAGTCTTACACAAAATTATAATGTTGAGTTATCAAAAAAATCATTCCTATTACTACACCTATTTCGAAAACTCCAAATTGAATGTCCTCAATTTAGTTGCAGGAATTAAAGAAAAAAACTCTAGAAGAATCATGAAAAGGGATTCATTTGGCCATCTCTATCTCCTTAGGATTCACTTATTCTTTTTATTATGAAGAAATATGGATCGATGATACTCTGTATTGATTATCGAGAACTTAAAGCGATAAAAATGAAGAAAAATTATCTTATATCCTATATTTATGTCTTGTTTAATCAATTTCATGGAGATGAATACATTTCTAAAACTGACCAAAATTATAGATATCATCTATTGATGGTAAATAAGGAGGATATACCCATTATAGTATTCTATACAAGGTTTGGACACTATGAATTTAAAGTGATGTAATTTGTTCTTACAAATTCCCTTTTTATCTTTAGGGATTTAATGAATAGAGTCTTTAGATATTACCATGATATGTTTGTGGTAGTCTTTATATATTGTAAAATTATATATTCAATGGTCAAGGAAGTTCATGAAGATCATTTGAGAATTTTGTTGAGGGCCTTCAGAAATGATAATCTTTATGAGCAATTTATAATGTGTGAATTTGGGATTCGAAATTTTTTATTATTGATTCATATAATATCAAGTGAATTTATATCAGTAAATCCTTCAATGATAAAAGTTATTGAACATTGGACCCGAAGAAACACTATGACTGATATCATTAGTTTTTTTAGTTTGGTTAGATATTATCGATAATTTATGGAGAATTTATCATGAATGTCAAATTTACTCATCAAGTTAACTTGAAATGGATTAATGTTCATATAGATAAATTAATATAAATAATATTTCAAGGAACTAAAGAGAAGGTTAGTCAGTAAACCTGTGCTTACTTTACCGTGATGTGGATAAGGGATTGTAATCTATAGTGATGAATTGAATAAGGGAATGGGATGGGTTCTAATGCAAAATAATATAGTGATAGCTTATTCCTCATTTCAATTTAAGGTTCATGAGAAAAATTTCCCAACTCATGACTTGGAATTGTCTATGGTAATTTTTTCAATAAAGATATTGATACATTATCATTACATTGAAAGATATGATATATATACTTTTTATAAAAGTTTAAAGTATATTTTAACATGTAAATATTTGAATATGAACAAGATAATATGGTTGGAGCTAATTAAATTTTATAACTACTCAATACATTTCTACCCTGGAATAGTGAACAAGGTGACAAATACTTTGAGTCAAAAAGTTATGCTAACTTATATTTAATGAGGATCAAAAAAGAACTAATATTTATATATTTAAAAATAATGGATCTTGAAATCCATAAGGGGATAAATATTTACTTTTTAACATGAGTTTTCAACCATCTATCCATGTAATGATTAAAGAGGCATATAAGGATATTATGGAGATAAAAAAGAAGGTAAGATATTTTCCCAAGTTTAACCTTAATTTTTATGCATTGATCAACTTATAGAACCATGTATGTGTTTTATCTATACCAAATTTCAAAAAGGATATATTGGATGAGGATCATAGTTCACCATTCAATATTCATGCTGGAAGTGTGAATATGTATAGAGATCTAAAATGGTATTCCTAGTGGGATATAATGAAGAGACATATTTCAGAGTATGTATCTCAATGATTAGTAAATTTAATACTGAGAGAAATATTTTAATGGGGTTTTTTAAACCATTACCCATTCAAAAATGTAAATGGGTAAACATCACCATGGATATCGTCATTGGAGTCCCCAAAACAACTAAAGGCTATAATGCTATTTTAGTTTATTTGATATCTTGATTAATTCATCACAATTCATTACTATTAGATAATATTTCCTTTTGGATCATCTTATATGGATATAAATTAATGAAGTGGTAAGGTTATATGGTTTACCACATTCCATTTTATCTAATTGGTATTCTAGGTTTACCTCAATGTTCTCATGGAGTCTTCAGTGGGATCTACATATAGATATGTGTTTCAATATGTTGTATCATCCTTGGATATATTTTTAGTCTAAGTGATAAATTATATCTATATATTATATGTTTAGATCTTGTTATTTGGATTTAAAAGGTGTTTGGGATCAACACCTTCCTTTGGTAAGATTTTCTAATTAAAATACCTTTCACTCAAGCATTCAGATGGATCCTTAAGAATCCCTATTTGATAAGTAGTGTATAATTCAAATATTTTGGGATATTGTTAAATAAATAGAAGATATTTTTGCCTAATTTAGCTAAGGAAATAGAAAATAAAGTCATAACCATTCAATATGAAATCACGTTAGCTCAGAGTTGATAGAAAAGTTATGTCGGTAATCATCGATGTGGTCTATAATTTAAATTTGTGATAAGATTTTTCTATGATTTTCTTTATAGAATAATTTTATTAGATTCAAATATAATGTAACGTTAATACCTTGGTATATTTTTACTTTCTATATTATTGATTATTTGGGGATGGTAGCATATCACTTGGCGCTTCGACCAAACCTCTCTCAAGTTCAGGACATGTTCCATGTATCTCCCCTGACGAAGTACATGCCTGATCATTCACCAATAATGATCTTCAAGGTTCTACATTGAATAATGATCTTATCTATGAGTAATATATTGAATAAATATTGAATCATAGTTATAATGTTATATATAACAGTACGACTAACTTGGTTCAAGTTCTCTAGAGAAATTAAATTTTTTGAAGAAGCTACATATTGAACTGAGAATGTGATGAAATTGAGATATCCACAATTTTTGTATCGTCGTGATGATTTTTTAGGGAAAATAATTTTGAGGTGTTAGAATGTAGCACCCGGGGATTTTAGAATATATTTTTCATTTAAATAATTTTATTTATTTGATATCCAGTGTTACATACAACACTATGTTTAGACAAACCGTGATATAGTATTAAAATATTATTATGTTATGGTTATTTCCAAGAAATTGGATTGGTGGGTATGAATATGAATAACTAAATTATTAAAAATAATATGGTACTATATGTGTAAAATTAATTCAATGGTTATTAATTAGTTATAAATAATAATATAAATCATTTGAAAATAAAAAATATGTTTCTCCTAAAATAAATTATTTTTATGCACATAATGTATTTTTCTCTTAATAAATTTATATAATAAATATTTTTGAATTATTTTAATTAATTTTATATTTTACATATTCAACCAAATTTTATAACATTAATCTAATATTTTTTACTTTACATAGGATAAGAATAAATCCATTTTAATACTTAAAACTGTATTTTATAAACTCTATTTTTGTCACTTTTTCTGCACTGATTTTAAAATTAATTTATGCCATAAATAAGTATTATATTTTATAAAATTTATTCTATATTTAGAATTTGGATTTTCAAATTTTTTAAATAGATACATTTTATTTTTAGGCATTATTAATAGTAACCATAGTAAAATTTATCACTTTGCACTACTAGAAAGGGAACCTATACCAATAACGATATTCCAACGATTTATAAAAACCATTATTATAGTTTTCCTTATACCAATAGATTTATAAAACCATTATTATAACATTTCAATGATATGACTATACCAACGGTTTTATCAAAACGTTGGTACATATAATGTTATACCAATGATTTTTGAAAACTATTGGTATAGAGTATGGCTATACAAACATTTTTTTAAAACCATAATTATATCCTTCCCCCCATTGCTCAATCACATAACATCCCCTTCTCCCATTTCACTCCAATTCATATTGAACCCTATGTTTAGGTGGCGTTTGGTTTTCTTCCACTGTCATTGAAATCTCTCCTCACTTATTTTTTTTAATTCCATTCTTCTTGAAAATCAAATTCATGAGTCCCAAATCCTCTATCTCTTTTTTCAACAATAATTTTCATTTTTTTATGTAAAACACTAAATTATATTATTTTTTGTCACAATTATTCCTTATTATTTGAAACATGGTTTGTTTTCATTATATTTAGTGTTTTATTACAAAAAAAACCTAATTATAGGTGGTATTTTGCAAACATTCAGTTAATGTTTAGTTATATATAAATATAATATGAACCTATTATATTGTGTGATATAATTGAGTTATTAATTATTTGTATTTTTTATTCTGTTAATGTTTTATGGGGTTATTAAAGTATTAATTTCAATGTTTTATTTTACTAATTGAAATTATTCATTTAAACTCCTAAACATGTTTGGATTTAAAATTTAATATATAGTTCTAATTTATAGATTTTTCTTGTTTTAATAAAAGGTTTAATATTGGTGGATGTTTGTTTTTCACATGGAAATATTTGTTAAATAATGTTAATTATATAGAAAACAAATTTTTATAAATGGTAATTTTCTTTCTTTTGATATGTCCAAAAAAACATTTCTTCAATCCTTTGTTTCCTTTGTGAGTTATTATGAGTAAGTACTTTTTATGACATATTCCATATAAACACTTACTTAATTTACTTCTTAAATAATATATTTATTGAACCAACTCAATTACTTCCATGTTTTGTTTGTAACATTTGAGATTTAGACCCCAATATATACCATGGTTTGTGTTTGATATACATTGTAGTAATTAATATTATAATTATCATATATAATAGTCTGTAAGTTGCGTTATACATTTAAAATTTAATATGTGGATGTGGTTATCTCATGGAACTATATCACAAGGACATGAAACTCTAAAATATTTAAAATGGACCCCAACCTTAGCTCTTTTGGTACTTACCCATGATCCTTATTGTGAAAATTTATTATGGAATATTCTCTTAATATGTCCTTAGTTTATCTAATTCTTCTCATATAATATGATTGAACATTAATATTTTTGGTTAAATATGTCTATCATAATGGTATTATTGATTATTAATTCATATATGTTATATATTCACAGTGTAATAATATGAAATGATATTGTAATGGTATATTCGTTTTTTATAATCATGTTAATTAAATATATGTTGGTTATTTATTTGAAATTATCATTTACATTAACCAAAATTTTTTCTATATAAATAAATATTTTATCCATGACTCTTGATATTCCTTAATCCTCCTTAACATTTTAAGTAAACTTATCTTTGTCTATACATAAATTAATGTTAATTCCATTATCACCCATTGGATATATTTTTTGTTATTATATAAATCCTATTTTCTATGATATTATGATTGAATGATTATTTATATTTATATCAATTATAGACAAAATTATAATATATAATTACACCATGTTTTGTGGTTTATAATTTCAAAACAAGGTATTTTTTAAAAAAATAATTGTTTCATTAATAAATTTTTATTTAATTGTATTATATAATAGTATTTTCTCATTCCATGGGTTATAATTTTATTGGTTCTTTATTTGCATGAATCGGTAATATCATATGTTATTTATCTTATTCCATTCTTTTCTAACTACAATAATCCCTTGATGAATTTCATATTAAAATTCATTTTAATAAATCCAATAATTATGATTTAAAATTTAGATATTTATATAATATTTTTCCTTCAATATAATAGATAAAATATTTATTTATCATACTGATTTGATCAAAAATGAGCTTCAAAAGAATTGTAATTTTTTTATTTTTCTTTTAAAAATGCTTTAGATGGAGGTATTAGATGCTTTCACTATTATAATTGTGATGTAATAACTTGGTTATGTCTAGAATAATTCATCTACCATATAAAAAATTTAGATTAAAAAACTATTACATTTGGTATCATAATGGAGAGAAGAAAAAATAGTTTACTTTTCATGGACGGAATAACATGAGTAGTATAGAGAATTTGATATCTTATTGGTTTCTATTTTTCATGATCCAGAGAAAGATAAAATTTTAATGGAATAATATAATTATATCAACACACATGAGGAAAATAATTAAAATTATGATGTTGAGAGAGTGAAAAAATTAATGGATGATGCCAGGACTCCTGTATATCTAGAATGTACTAAAACAATATGTTCTTATATCATGGAAGAACCATGTATGAAATTTCTAATACCTTCATTGATTATATTCTTACCTTTATGAAGGAAATAATTTATGATAATGTAGATATTACTTCAAATAATTATATGGAATATAAGTCAATCAACTAACTTGGATTTTCTATTAATAAAACTCATGCTTTCCTAAAATAGTGCTACGTATTATGGGAGGAAATAGTAGACTATAATGACTGTAAAGAATGTGGTATATCTTAAGGGAAGCCAAATTCATATGGAACACCATCTAATGTTCCACAAGATGTTATGTGTCACTCTCCATTGACTCCTAAGATTCAAAATCTATTCATGTTTTTTAAAATGTCAATAAATATGTTATTTAATAATTATGACAGATATAAAGATAATGAGGAGTTGGTCCATAAATCAGATGAATTAACAAGGTGGAAGTTTGATACATGAAATCATGATTTTACAGCTGAGGTGTGTACTGTTAAGTTAGGTATACCCTATGATGGTTTTAATTAGACTATTCATATACCTACTTCTCATATCATGTGGCTAGTTTTCATTCATGTCTATTATCCTCTTTCAAGGATGTATATGGGAAAACCATTCACTTTATGGATTTTACTAATATTTGTACCCTCTGAACTCAAGAATTATATATATTTCTACTTGCAACCTTGAATAAAAGAGTTGAAGGAGATTTGGTATATGGTTGTGCAAACATTCGATAATTCTTTAAAAAAATATGATGTTTGATGCCCATTAATAGACTATAAATAATTTCCCAAATAATGTGATTTTGTATGATTAGAGAATGATGGGAGATCTATCATCTCTAATTTTATAGAGTACACATAATCCATAAGATTTAAATATCAACATAGTTTCAGTTTTATAGGGTATTGATGATCCTTGACAACGGATTATTTATACATGAATAGTCACCAAATGTTTGATAATAATATTTACACTAAAAAATAATGTCAATATTTTTCAAGAAGTGGTGTGATTAATGAATTTCAAGATTTCATTTTTTCATTATGGAAATTTAATATGACATCTAAAAATTGGAAGAATGTTGGCATTGAATTCACTTAAAATTGGAAAAAGAAAAGTAACTTTTATTATTTGGTATATTGGTTGACCAATTTGTTAAATCCTTGTTTAAATTTAATACACATTAAAAAAAATATGGGTGAAATTTTTATTTCAGTTATTTCAAATATGAATGTTAAGACCAAAGATGACTTATAATCTCAACATGACTTGTTAGATTTGTTTGTTCAACCATAACCGCATCCTTTTTGTATCAATGATAATAAATGTAAAGTTCCCTATTCTGTTATTCCATGACACCTATAGAGAAAAATCAATTTATGAAAGTATTGAATAATATTAGGTATCTAAGGGATATTCAAAAAACAAATCAAAATGTGTCAACAAAAGAGAGTTGAAACTGAAATCCCCAAAAACAAATTATTATGACATATTTCTTCATAAATGTATTCCAATATCTATTTTAAATTTACAATCCCATAATATAATGTTGTAGTTGATTCAATTTTTCCATTTTCATAGATACCTTTGTGATAAAATTTTATCCATGTTTTAATTGATAAAAATGTATTAGGAGGAACCATTAATTTTCTGTGAGTTGGGAAAAAAATTTCCTCCATCATTTTTCACTTGCATGCTTCATTTAACCACCCATATTGTAACTGAAACACTTATTGGGAGAATCTATTCTTTTTTGTGGAAGTATATCACTGATAGAAATATGTGAGTAATGAATTCTTGTGTTGGGAATAATAATCATCCTAGTGGATCTATTATGAGAGATTATTCTCCTCAATAATGTATAAATTTTGGTTCGACGTATTTGATTGATGTGAGAAAAATATGTAACCATCCATTGAGAAATGAAGATGAGAAATATGGAAAAAATTAGCCCTCATTTCTAACTCTTCCCAAAAGAAGACTAATTCTTGGGTCATATACATTGGCAACATTAGTCCTTAAAGACTGGGATATGGATCATCGCACTATCTTGTTTAACTGTGTCTTTTTTCATGATTATATCATGTAAGTAATTTGAATATGTATAAATAGTATCATTCTATTTCATTTCGCATTTAACTTAAATGTTCATTATTTTTCATGTAGGAATAATAAAAAATATATATGTAGAGTTCATCATTATTTTTCTTTGAGAAGGAGGGAGACTTTTCATAGAAAAGAGTTTCATTCTTGGTTGAAAACAAATATATTACCCTTAATTTAATTAAATTAAAAATGTATATTCATTTAAATTTATTATTTATATATATATTAGTTATTGAGTTTACTTATTGACTTTGTATCTCAAGCATTAAGAGTGTTTTCTTTTGTCCCCAATTCATTGGTTCTTGAATCAAAATATTTAATAATATATTGGTATAAGTTTTTTCAATTTATTGAGCGACGAATATGAGAACATAACGTGATGGCTTTATGTTAAATGAAACAATGAATTTTTTATTCCATTTCATCTAATAGTAGACCTCGATATAAAAATGAAACTTATTAGGGATCTGTTAAGAAATTATTTTTGTTGGATTACTACTATCATGGTCAATTCACTTTAATAAAATGAAAATGGTTTGATTCAATGACATGATATGGTACATTTATCAATGATTGTGTATTTATATTTATTGGCATGAATTTTTTCTTTTCCACCAGCAAACCATATATTTTTTAGTCAATGGAAAAACTACCTTTTTGTAAAAGATCATCTAATACCTTATTATAGTATCATTAATGAAGTAATACCAAGACATATTTTTTATAACAGTTTCATGAAATTTACACCATTGATTCCCCCATTGGTGTTGAACAACATATTTTATTTCATGACTCAAATTTTCAAATTGGGATAATTGATGTTGAACCAGAAGTAGTGGGGGGTAATATATTTAATAAAGAATATATGCTCATAGTTGAATCATTTTATCTTAACATGAATTTCTTAGGATGGTAGTAAAATAACTAATTGAATATTTTTTAGTTTGGAATGGTATTTTTTTATTATTTTTTTGTATTCATTTCATTTAATTAGATTTATTCAATTCAAAAAAATTGGGTTTACAAATGTTTTTAAAACATCTATAAGTTGGTTTTAAATTTTATTTTCTAAAACATGTTCTTAAATATAAATCTTTAAAGTGGTATTTTAAAACTATTTTAAACACATTCACAATAAAAATATTTACACTTGGTTCTTAAAACTATTTTAAATTGGGTATATAAAAAGAGGGTGTTATGATATTGTTTATATCTTGTTTATGCCACTATGTATCCTTTATTTGACTTGATAATTGGCATCCCTTAATTAAGTCACTTCACCTATTCATTCTTGATTGTATTGAAAAATAGTTACAAATTTGAAATTATATTGATATTTCCTTTCAAATATAGTAATTTAAAAATATTAAAGTGGTACAAAGGAAGAGGATGAGAGATAAAAATCGATGCATGAGAGAGATGGGAATTCCACATATTATGCACATTATGAGTATTATATTTCAAATAAATATCAAAATCATATAATTTCATGTCATTAATTTTTTTAAAAAAATTAATTAGGAACCAACACCCAACATACAATTATTCTATAACCATCCTATTGGTAGTGGTACTCAACCCAATGATTCGAGGGGGTACTATAGCTACTCAAGCCACTCATTATTCTCAATCAAACCCTATCCCTTATTTAGATATACCATATAGCACACTTTCTTATCCCATAGTTCCATTAGAGGAACCTAGGATATTTTGAATTCCTATAATTTCTCCACCATTTACATTTCATCCTCATTATATTTTTTCCCATATCTGATAATGGATCACACTCCCCATCCATATTATCCTTTTTTATAGACATATATGACAGCTTATTTTCCTTCTACATAATACTCTCTATCATAATACATTCATGATCCTTCAACTTATTATTTGACACATTCATATCCTCACAAGAAGAAATATACCCCACTGGTACTGTGTAGGCTAAAGATCCTTCATAGGATAGAGATCCAATGGTACCAACTAATCATCCAGGATTTGGTATATTTATAGAGTATATTTATTGACCATAATTTATTTTCATTATAATATTTATTAATATAATATTTATCATTTATTCTTTCATATATGGATATGATACTATATGGTGGCATGGGTGTATACACATGCCTGATGTTTGGAACCTCTACACACAACAGATGGTTGAGTATAATGAGGATTATAAAAAGACTATTAAAATTGGGTGAGAGTGCATGAGTTTTATGGAGGCATCTACAAAATATTTTGACATCATTCCTATCATTACACACTCCTAGATACACCTTTAAATTCATGTAAAATATAATTTTCGGGATCAAATATGTGTAATTAAATTCATTAGATTTAATATTATTTTATTATTTTATTTTTATGAATTAATATTTTGGTTTCATCTTTTGTATAATGTTTTGGATGGTGTGGATATGAGTATTACATGACTAATGGAATTAGGTAATCTATGGGTGGAATATAATCATGATTTGTATAATGGTTGGATTAATAGAGTTTCGATGGATTTAGAGGCCATACCTATCATGAATGTGTTTCCAGTAAAACATTATCGGAAATTTATTTCACATTGGAAGAGTACTGAGTTTAAGGAATTAATAAAATTTTAGTTTTTTGATTGAAAATTAAGATTATTTTCATTAATACTCTATTTTTAATTATTGAATAAAAAATTATTAAGTGTAAGAAAGAAATTAAAAACAAGGATTCAAAACATTATCTCGACACTTTGGGCCAAAAAATAATTTCAAAACATGAGAGGAAGAAAGTATTTATCTTTTACATGTGAATTTAATTAAAAATAAATTATAAAAAAAATATTACATCTATTTTTAGGATTTAGTAATTTAGTTAAGGTTTACTAATTTTCCACATATTCCTCTATGAATTATTTTTCTTGAGTGCTCAATTATTCCAGATAATTCATAGATTTCTTGAATCTATCTTCAAGTGTGTCTAATTTAGGTATGAATCATTGATCTTTATTCTTCCCATCCTTATTTATTAGAACTTTAAATGGTAACACATTAGTTAATTATTCTAAAACATTCTCCCTATGTTTTTTTAACCAAGAAATATTTTTCATTCAACCTTTAATTTTTTACTTTTTTAGGGGTGATTTTTTTCTCTTATACTCCCACTTATTTTGGAATTATCAATCAATTATGTATAGATATTTAATCTTCCCTTGAATATAGAATCATACTTTATATTGTGATTTGGGATTTTTTAAGTCCATTATAATTATATTTTAGGTGTTATATTAAATATAATTCAATATTATAGCACGTTCTTAAATAATTCCACATCTTACTAGCTTATTTTCCACTTTTTTGAGCTATTTATACTCTAGAAATTATCACTCATAGGTGGTTTTAGTTCTGAATACATATCCTCAACTAGAAACTTTTCTTCTTAATTAGTATCTTACCCTAAATCCAAAATTTCAATGGATCCATCCAAATGATTTTCCCCCATTCAAATTTCTTCCTTGTAATGACTTGAACTTTTTGAAGGATAATTGTTTCGTGAAAATGTGTGTTATATTATTCACAATAAAACCATGAATTTTTTAATAAAGATAATATAAAGGGGAATGTGACCATCTGGATTCAGCTGTTATATGATCGTTTTTCAATTATGACCATTGAGAATTATACTCTTCATAACAATTTTAGAATTATCATTAGAGTTTTAAGAAAAAATTTAAAAAAAAGTATAATTGATACATAAATAAGAGTTGATGTCCTCAACCAATAGATTCCTAATGTTTGAAGACCATTTTTCAGAGCTTGGGTGGGATATATCATCACTAGGGTTTTCTATTGACCAAACCCAAGAAGAGCTTAAACAACAAAGGCATGAATGGAATGCCATACGAAAGAAGTTCAAGTTAGTGTAGACTACCACTAGGATGATGTTATCCAGGCACCCCATGAAACTACCACCATTATAGACATTGATTTTATTGAGTATATGGGTATAATAAGGTGTTTTTTGTCGATACACAGGTTTTTTAAAGAGTCATTCCATTTTATAAATAAAATTTTGATATAATCATTTCAGTTATAAGAATAGTTTTTCTAAATAAAAATGAGATAGAATTGGATAAATTGATTTTCCTGATATAGATTTTACTTTTCAAAAAAAATTATTATAATAAACTAAGGTATTATGATTAATTATTATTATAATGAAATATAATGATTAAAACACACTTATTTAAAAATAAATTATAAAATAATTTTATTTTTTTCATGTCTCAGAAATTCTAATATGCATTTTCAATCTGCTGTTATTTTTAATACATAAGGATTTTTACATTAAAAATTTAAAATTATCATATTTATATAATTTTTAAGATAAAATATATCATTTTTAAAAACAGAACATTGAAATTAAGTTAGGGTAAATTTATGAGAATATTCTAAAATACTTTATTTTTGTGAATAGTAAAAAAACAAAGATTGAGTTTTATGGTAAGTTAGTGACATCATAATTTATTCTTTGTGATTTAACAACTAATTTACCACAATAAAGGAATTTAAACTTGTTATTTTATTAATATAAATTATTTTAATATATATTGATCAATTTCCAAATATATAATTTACTTTCCAAATTCTAAAATAGAAACATTAACTTTAAAAAGGTAATTTTTTGAAAATGTGTATTTTCCTTAAAAATAATTGTCCTAAAATTATGGTCAAATATTTTGGATTAAAATAATATAAATTTTTTCCATGTTTCAAATTTCATTGTAAAATACCATTGGATATCCCATGGTTTTACATTCACCACTACAAAGGTGTCTAACGCCAAAATTTAGAAATTAATAAATAAATTCCCCACTTTTGCTATAAAAACCGAGCCATTTAACCATTTAAATTAACTAAAAAATCATAATCAATTAATATATGATATATTTACCACCCAATAATTCTTCCTACATTTTCTTTAATCCATTAATTTCCTGATCCTAATGTTTTAGGAACTACTCTTCAAGGTAAGAGAGATCTCCACTTCTCATATCTATCTGAGTTTCCACTTTATGTGTTATGTCATTAAAATTTCAAGGATAAGTTCTTTATACAATTTATTTTCTCCCTTTCTTGTATTAATATTATTTTATTAATGTCATACCCATGTTCCCTTTCTTTTTAACCTTTTCTAAAACCACATTTTATACCCGTTATGTTGCTAATGTTACTTCTCAAAATTTCTCTCTTCTCCTCAAGAAATTATCTTTTATTTCCTATTTTTGAATAACCGAACCTCTTTAATTCCGAGGGGTATTCACCAATTTGTAAAAAATATTTATTTGATTCTAGTATTTAAATACATAAAATCATCATTCCCTTTCCTAGGGTTGTAAGTGACATAATTATAAGGACTTTAAAGCACATTTAAAATGCCATGATTTTGATATGAATTCTATTTTCTTTTATTCTACATGGGTTGTTTATGAAATTATTTTTTATAATCTATTTGGATCACACAAAAGTTAATACAAATGATGGTACTTTCCTACTAGAACTCTAATACATTGGGTAAATAATTAATCTCTAGATATGACATTTTTACTATACCTTGGTGAATAACCATGGTAAATTTTTACAACGCCTCGGTGAAAAAACATGGTGAAATGTTTAATAATGTCCCATTTAAATTTTTTATCCTCAATTCCATGTAATTATTCAAGTTATTTTTATTATTATATTCCATTTTTTTCTTTTTCTCGTGCCTTTATTATATCCCTCAAGTTCTTATTGATATTTCTCACGATCACATGTGAACTGTTTCCCTTGCTTTACCATACTAGGCTTTATGCTCACCATTATCTTTGATGTATGTACCAAAGCTATGAGATGTAGTAATATTAATTATGATATACCAATTAATAATACTTTACCATTTTTTATAGTAAATTATTAATTTTATAGGTTTTATGTATCCTATTTCCAAGAAACTAAACATCAAAAGATCCACTAATTTGTACAATGTGTTGAAAAGTTTTTGTTTTAAAATGGAGGGATTCCATCATTGGTATCAAATGATAGTTTAGTTATTTTTGGAAGTTTGGATTTGAAAATTTTATTAATAACATTTGGGAAAATTAAAAATATTAGAAAACATCCTAGTATTTTGGTAAAGTATTATGTAAGTGGTTTCTGAGAAAAAAATTTCTATCTGTATACGAAAAACCGGATGTTGCTCTAGAAGACATATATCTAGGGGTAAAACATGAAAATACATCTTTGAGATAGACTCAAATAAGAACTAGTGCACAACATCGGGCCTTATTTCACTCCTAATTTGACACACTCGGGGTTATGATTTGTTAATCACACGCTTTTTATGAGCCATAATGAATGATTTAGAGAAAATGTAATTGTTGTTAAATAATGACATATTTAAGCATGATTTTTTAAGACAAAAAATCATTTAGATTTATAATACTGTTTAAATAAACATATGCCTCACTAATATTTTATTATATTAGAAAATAGAGGTAAATTAAAGGAACTATTTAAACAATGAGTGCAATAGACCTTGTGCTGATGGCCCTTCGGTGAAAGCCGGAAAGGAAAACTTCATGAGAATGGTTAATACAACAACACAAGTTATGAAAAATAACATGAATCAAGCCAATAGACTAGATTCACCTTGAAGGGATCAACTTTCAATTGAGTCTTATATGTATCAATGATCACCTTATTCCAGTGGATCTAGTGACCCATTAATTATTGAACGATGGATAATATCTTTAGAAAAAAAAAATTTGTACTCCATCCAACCCAGTTGTGTACCGCTTTGATAGATAATATGACTAGTGGGGGACACTGGTTAAAACACAAATACAATAAGGTATATTTATTCTATGAAGTGGGAATATTTTAGGGGAACATTTTTCAAAAAATATATCTCTCGTTTGATGTGAAAAAAAGGGATAAGTAATTACTAGATATGAATAAAAAGGAAAACGAATATATTGGATTTTATGAGATGAAAATTCCAATAATTTCTCATTACACCTCTAGTTAAATCATGTATTCTAATAGAATGTCTTATATATTCGTTGGTGGACTAAGACCACATCTATGGAAGAATCTATCCCATCGATATTATAAAAACTATGAGGAGATAATACATAGTGATATGATAGTTTAACTGGAGTTTGGAGAGAGACAGTGGTCCAATAGATCGAATGAGAAGAAGAGATCAATGGATCCAATATTAGGGAAGAAAAACTATCAAGGAAGAGGGGGAAATAAATTGAAACTTCCCACATACAAAAAATCTGGAAATAATAATTAGGGGAACTACTTTCTCAAGAGTTGGAAATGTTACTATTGTGGAAGAGATATCCATATTACTCGAAACTATCTTAGTGAGTTGAAACCTCCACTTATCAACAATAAAAAAAAGGTAAGATCAAATCACTCTCCAAATTTGATGATAGAATTGGGTAATCACCATCAACCCCAACATAGTCCAAGTAAGAAAGTTTGGTCTTTTTAAATCACGAAGTCTGAGTTTGGGGATTTAAATGATGTGGGGGTAGGTACTCTCATTGTTCTCTAAAATCTAAAAACTAATTTTTGATATTATGGTTCTGCGCATTCCTTTATTTCCTCTATGTTTTCAAATAATATATAATAAATCGCTAAACTACTAGTAGTATAGTTATCAATCAATACTCTTGGAGGTATTATCAATTCATCATAAATAAAAAAAACTCTATTATTTACATTGGTGAGCATAATCTCATCAAAAATAAGAGTAGTCAGTCCCATGTATTAATTCGACATTATACTAGGGATGGATTTTCTTTCAAATTATAATGCTAAGATCTATTGAAAAATAATGTAAATATCAGTAGTATTTAAAGGAAATCCTATTATTGTTTTCAAAGGATATATATCTCAACCAAATCTGTGTCTAGAAGAACCTCCTAGAGCCTTATTTATGAAAATTATCAGTGAAGATGAAGAAATAAATTAATGTATACGAATATAAAATATCCCCATCATTTAGGAATACATTGATTTATTTCGTGAGGAGTAACATGGACCTCCCATAGAAATAGAAGAAGAGTTCTAAATTGAAATCATGCCTGGATCAAATCTGATATCAAATACCCTGTATAGAATGAAAAATGTGGAGCTCAAGTAATTAAATATATAGTTTTGATATATTTTTGAGAAGGAGTTTATCTAACGAGGTGTGTCTCCTTACAAATAACCTATTCTCTTTTTGAATAATAATTATGGATTAATGTGGATTTTCATTGATTATAGAGAACGTAACGGGATCACAATGAAGAACAAGTACCATCTTCCAAGGATTGATGATTTATTTTACCAGCTTTAAGGGGGCCAATTATTCTCTAACTTTGATATTCAACCTGGTTGTCATAAATTGAGGATAATGAAAGAATATATTCTAAAATTTTCCTTCCGATCAATATATGGTCATTATGAGTTTGTTTTTATGCCCTTTTTATAGACTAATGCACAAGATATATTTATAGATTTGATGAATTGATTATTTAAGGACTACCTTCATAACTATTTGGTATTTGTTATTAATTATATTCTGATATATTCTAAAATTCATGAAGATAATGAGGATCATATAGGTGTTATATTGAAAACTATGAAGAAGTATAGGATATTTGGAAAGTTTAGTATATGTGAATTTTGGTTACAAAAAGCTACCTTCTTAGGATCCATTGTATCCAATGAAGAAATTTTAGTTGACCTTGTGAAAAAAAGGTTGTGGATGAGTGGCCTCATCCAATAATAATAACTAATATTTGTAGTTTCTTTTTTATAGAAGGATATTTTTATAGGTTTTGCGAAAAAAACCATGACTTTCTAATCCCCTAAACAAGTTAGCATGAAAATGTTATAAGTTCATATGGACAAAGGGGTGTGATGAATTTTTCCAAGATCTAAAGAAAAGATACGTTACTGAACCTGTGTTAACTCTACCCTCTATCATAGAAAGATTCATTATTTTTTCAGGGCATATTTGATAGGTATTGGGTGAATCCTCATCAAAAATGACAAGGTGATTTCTTATTCATCTCGATATTTGATGCTTTATGAGAATAATTATCATATGCATAACTTAGAGTTGGCTATGGTTTTTTTTTCTTTAAAGATATGAATCCACTATATTTATGGCAAGAAATGTGATATATACACATACCACCAAAGTTTAAAGTATATTTTAAAACAAAATGAATTGAACATGAGATATAGGAGACAGACTGAACTTATTAAAGACTAGGATTATTCATTTCATTATCACCTCAGAAGTGAAAAAAAATCACTGATGCATTATGTAGGAATGACCATGTTGTGCTGGAAATGATGAGGATTCAAGGAGATCCATTGATTAAAGACCTTGTAAAACTGGACATGGGAATCATAATGGAAGGGACATCATCAAACCTATCCCAAATGATTTATCAATCATCATTACTACATAATATCATGAAATAACAAATAGGCGGTCCTTTATTTTAGAAGAAGATAAAGGATGTGATAAATGGTAAGTTTCCTAAGTTCAATATTGATCATAATGGTGTATAGAAATTTTTTACAAGGTTATGCATTCCATAAATTCTAGAAATAAAGAAGGATTTGATAGATTAATCTCATAGATATATATTATCTTTACATCCTGGAATCATTAAAATTTATAGGGAACATAATGATCATTATTGATGGGGTAACCTAAAAAGGGAGATTGATGACTAAACTGCAAGGTGGTGAGTGTGTCAACAAGTGAAGGAAGGGCCACAACTTCCTAAATGGGTATTAGAAACACTTCCCATACCAACATTGAAGTTGGAAAATATCACTATGGACCTTGTCATTGGTCTCCCAAGAACATCCAAAGGAAACAATGTTAATAGGGATAGTGGATCATCTCACCAATAATGCTTATTTAATTTATTTTAGGGAAGATTTATCTCTTAACCAACATTACAATATATATGTGAAGAATGTGTTAAGGCTGCATGGGGTTCCACTCTCTATCATAGCTGATTATGATCCAAGTTCCACATCAATGTTCTAGTGAATTCATCAATATTTTCTGAGTACTGAATTGAATTTTATTATTGCCTATCATTGTCCAACTTATGGCTAGTCTGAAACAACAATTCAAACACTCGAAAAATTACTAAGAACATGCCAAATGGAACTTAAAGGATGATGGTATCGACACCTCCCATTATTTTAGTTATTATAAAACAATATCTTATATTCATGTATTCAAATGGAACCCTATGAAGCTTTATAAGGGAATCATTGTAAAACTCTTACTTTTTGTGATGAATTTGGTGAGAGAAAGATGCTTGGGCCTAATCTTGTGTAAGAGATGATATAAAATTTTCATGCCATAAAAAACACATAAGAACTCCTAAGATTTGTAAAAATAGTTTTTCTAAAAAACATTTAAGGGACTTATAGTTTGGTGTTTGTGACAAATTGTTCCTTAGAATGTCACCTAGGAAGATAGTCATGTGGTGTGGGAAGAAAGGGAATCTTATCCCCAGGTACGTGGACCACTATGAAATCCTTGATTTTATAGGATAAGTGTACAATCAGATATCAATTCCACTAAATCTATCCCAATTTTATGATTTATTTCATTTATATATCTTTATGAAGTATATACTTTCCCTTCACATGTACTAAATCCAAAGGTGATGTAACCGGAAGATGACCACTCATTCGATGGGAATCTGGTGGAGATCATGGACAGTAGAGACAAGGTACTATGCAACAATACTACCCACCTCGTCAAAGTGTTTTGGAGGAACCATAAATATAAACAAGTGATGTGGGAATCATAGGGAAAAATGAGGGATAAGTACCCATATATTTTCAAAACTAAGATAAAAAGTTTAAATTTTAGGTATAAAATTTAATAAGGGGGAAGAATGTAACAACCCTAACTTTTTTAATGATAATTGTTTCCTAAAAATATAGGTTATATTGTTCCCTAAAAAACCATGTATTTTTTTATGGAAAATAATTAAATGGAAATGTGACCATATGGATTCAACCATTATATGACCATTGTAGAATACGGTCATTGGGAAATATGCTTCAAAAAATAATTTTAATGTTATCATTAGATATTATAAGTAAACTTTTGACAAAGGATAGTTGATACAGAAAGAAGAGGCTATGGCCTCAACCAGAAGAGTCAGACCATTTGAAGACAATTTTTAAGATCTTGGTAGGGATGTATAATCACTTGGGTTTTCCCATGACCAAACCCAATGAAAGCGTCATTAATTGAAGTAAAAATGAAATCACCTATGGGAGAAGTTCAACTTAGTGGAGATTACCACTTGATCGATGTTAATCAGGGCACCCTACGAAACTACCACCATTTTATACCTTAATGTTAGGGTGTATGCGGGTGTAATAAGGGATTATTTTTCAATACCCTAGTTTCTTAAATCATAATTCCATTGTATAAATAAATTTTTATTCAACCGTTTCCATTTTAAGAAATATTTTTATTAAAAAAAATTGAGATTGAATTTGAAAAACTGGTTTTTCGGACAGAGATTGTAATGTTCAAAAACTAAATAATTTTTATAATATAATAAATTATTATAAATAAATTTTATTTTAATTAAATATTATTATTAAAACACTCTTATTTTAATAAAAATTATAAAATAGTTTTATTTTTTTCATGTGTAAGAAATTTTACTATGCATTTTTAATCTCCTATTATTGTTAATAAATAAGAATTATTATTTTTAGAACATAAATTTATCATATTAAGAAAATTATTAATACAAAATAAATATATTTTTTGAAATCTTCACTTCAAAATTCTGTTAAGATGAATTTATGCTAATTTTCTAAAATACATTATCTTTTCGTGAATAGTAAAAAGACAGTTTGAGTTTTTGGTATGTTAATGACATCATAATTATTACATAATTATGTAATAAATAATAATAAATAATATATGACTTAAAATATTTTTATTTGTTAATATAAATTATTTCAATATATTTTAATCAATTTCCAAATATATAAATTACTTTCCAAATTCTTAAATGGAAACATTATCTTTAAAAATATTATTTTTTTAAAATATTAATTTTCATTGAAAAAATAGGCGATATAAAATTATGGTAGACTCTTAGGGATTAAAATATCAAAAACAATGTCCCATACATCTAATATCGTGGGAAAATGCCATGGTCAAGCCCAAGGTTTTTTATTTACCACTACCAAGGTGTCCAAGGCCTAAATTTAGAAATTAATAAACAAATACACAACTTTTTCTTTAAATACACACCAATTTGTCCATTTAATTTCAGTCCATATGAATCTTCCCTGAATCTGTGATACTTTTACCTCCCAACATGTACTCAATCCACCAATTTGTCTATTCTATTGTTTTATGAACTAATATTCAAGGTTAGTGAGATCTCCACTTCTCTTTACAATTCTAGTTTCCTATTTATGTGGTATTTCTTTCATATTTAAAAAATAATTTCTTCAATATAATTTATTTAATACCTTTACAATATTAATATTATTTTAGTAATGGGATACCCATGTATTCTTTCTTTTTAAACTATTCTAAATCACATTTTATACTCGTTATGCGGGTAATTTTACTTCTCAAAATTTCCCTCTTCTCCTCAAGAAATCCAAATTTCTTTTCTTTTTGTGAATATCTAGACTTATTTATTTTCTAGGGTTATTCACCAAAATATAACAATAATATATTTTATTCTGGTATTTACATTCACAAAACCCCATTCCCCTTTTTTTGGTTTGTAAGTGACATAATTGGCATGATTTTAAACCAATTTTGAAATGCCATGATTATGATATGAAACTCGTTTTCTTTTATTCTCCATGAGTTATTTATGAAATCATTTATTATGATATAAGTGGATGACATGAAAATTAATAAATATCAAGGGTGAACTTGTATATATATTCAATTTATTGGGAAAAGAATTTGATCTCTATAGATGACATGTTTTACGATACCTTGGTGAATAACCTTGGTAAATATTTATGCCACCTCAGTGATAGAACATGGTGATATGAATAATAATTTCCTAATTAAATGTTGTAGACCAATTTCAATATTATTATTAATTTTTTTTATTACGATAGTCCTTTATTTTTTTCACATGATTTTATTATACTTCTCAAGTTATTATTGATATTTCTCAAGATCACATGAAAATTGTTTCCCTTTCTTTCCCTTACTAGGTCTTCTGCTCACCCTTTCCATTGATGTATGTCCCTAAGTTTTGAGATGAAGTGAAGGTAAATAAAATGAACCAATAACTCATACTTTAATGTTTTTTAAAATAATGTATTATGTTTTAAAGTTTTATATACCTTGTTTCCATGAAACTAAACTATAAAAGAGCCTCTATTTTGTACAATGTAATTAAAGGTTTATCTATTAAAATAGCGGGATTCCATATTTCTATTTTATAAATTAAGTTTTTTATTCCATAGTGAGTATAAAAAAAATTTATTCAAGTGGGTTTACTTCCTCAAGGTATTATTAAATGTTAGTTTTATTAAAATAGAAGTTTATAGGGTATGTTTCCTCTTTTAGAAACTCATAAAGGTTTTCATGTGGGAATATATTCTCACAATGCATACCCTCTATTAAGGTGATGGACATGGAACTTTCTATGGGCAGACACTATGACTTAATGGGAACAAATTCTCCTATCCTTTCATTATGACCTCGATTAACTCTTTTTGTTGTTGTTACACATTCTTAATTTTGTTATTAAACACCTCATAATACAATAATTTTTAGATAGCATGGATTCCTCTTGCTCCAACAAAGTGATACTGAAATGACTTCCAAACGTTGTATTTCATTCAGTTGAAAATGGATCATTCTTCAACATATTTCCATTAAATCGTGAAATATTTAAATTTAATTCATACCAAAAAAATGGATAGGGTTTATCCCTCCATCTTTGGACATAAAAACTTGAGAGGATTCCACCATCCCATTTTTAACTAAGGCTATCTCATTATTGAATTGTTTTTTTATTATAACTCCACCTATTATGATAAAAATGTATCAAAATAAGAAATAAAACACATATAAATTCAGACAAATATCCGTTATACTAAATTCCTACTTCTGACAACACATGAAATACCTATCCACTTCTAGCCAACCCACTATCAAGTAGTGCACACCTAGAAGCACACCCCTAGCCACTTTCATCCATCCCACTACCATATAGGGAACACTTGGAAGCACACCCCCAACAACTCCTAGTAAACCCACTTCCAATAAGTGCATACATGTCATCACATATATGACAAAATACATATATCTAAAATTTATCACTCCATTTTTTATTTTTCATTACTTTGACTCAAATCTAAAACAAGAAAAATAATTTTAATAGAAAGTTACATAACATAACATATAAAATCTAGGAATTGATTATTTATTCTTAGTCAACTAAATATAAAAAAATCAGATCTATTTTACTCACCATATCATGAAAATAACACCATATATTACTTTGAAAAATCTACCAGATATATTAACCCCATATGGCATGTATCGACTACATTTTTATGTTTTTATCAAAACAATTGCATGGAACAATAATATATTTCTCTTCATGTGTCACCTAGTATTAAACTATTATTGTATAAAATTTCTTAGTTGAACACACTATTCCATAAATCATATATTCTTACCTTTCCTGTTTTGAATAGTTTATGTAGAAAACATGCCTCCGTACAAAAACTCTTGACCATGTTGTATTATTCTACAACATAACTTATTGATTATTTACACATAGTTATTTCAATACCTTTTATCCATTTACTAAAATATTCATCTTCTTCTCATAATCTTAATAGTTTTTTTCACCCATTTTATTAGTAATATAACCAAATTTTAAAATATGACATGTCTTCAACCTTGTAACACCCATTATTATATCCATCAGGATAATGCTTAAAATCCATTTCATGTTGGATTATTTAAATTTGTCTGTATTTTCCCCAAAATGCAGTTCTATTTGTTAATATTCTCCATTAAATGTCACTAATACACCATAGTATATTTCTTTATAGATGATTATTCCTCTCATTTTATCTCATGTAAATGAATTCTTTCCTTTTTATTTTCTTTATAACACCCATTACATATTCCATTTTTCATCATGGTACCATTGAATTTTTTCATACTCAATATTCATAGTGAACCTAATTATTTTCCATCATCTACATGGAACATGAAATTATTGTAAAATATTCATATAAAATCATTAGGATATGTTCTTATGGATATATATATGATAAAATCATAATATATATATAATAAATATTATAATGTCATTTAATCTTTATCAAAATTTGAATACATAGTCAAATTATTTTTCAAGGTTCATACCATCACACCATTATATTGGATGATTTTATTGAATAATAGTTTTTTTAAAATCATGGTAAAGGGTGGTATAGTACATTTAAGGATATGTGCCTTAAGTAAAATTATTTTTCGCAAGCAGAAAGAAGAGTGATGGAAGTGTGGTAAAAGAAGAGAATCAACAACAGATTCTTTGTTTTACATTATTTATTTCAAATTTTAATATCTATTTTTAACTAAGTAGTTCATTTATATTTTCAATAGTATCATTTGGATCCCCTTGATAAGAATAATGCTGACAACTTTTGGTTAAACGGTCATTTTCCCCATGTATTATGAGATGAGAACCATGGGAGAGTATGTTGTCGAATGGGGAAGAGTATTATACCCACTAGATATTGTCCCACTTCAAGTTAAATTTATGGTTTCACAGAGTTTTAAATAGACCATGTAGTGGAATAAAATTGCCATGCAATGGTAAAAGAGGTGAAAAAAGAACCATAGAGGAGCATGAAAAAATCCAAAAGTCCAACGAGAAATTTTGGAAAGTTTTGGAATAATTATGTCCATAACTTCCACAAAATATATACATAGTTTTTGATACATGAATTTCAATGATGAATTCATTATATGTTGCATCAGGTGATGGTGATGATGTTTATATCACTTCTTAGTATGATTACTGTCCTGAAAATGGAGATGGTAATGGCGATGATGGATATGGGGATGGGGATGGTGAGGATGATAGTGAGGATGATGGCGGTGGTGGTGGTGGTGATGATGATGACGATGATGATGAAAATTGAAATGATGATGATATTTTTTTTAATGAGGGATAGGTTGATACTTTACATTATTGACTTATATTTATGACACATGATGTTTGATTATTGGATGTGAGTTCATATATGTTTTATTTTAAATGTGTGTTGTCACTGGTTGAATTAATTAATTTGTTTCTTAATTTTCATATATTGGGAGGTAGTAGTGTGGGGTTGTGGGTGTTGGTGATTGTATATCTGTAGGTTCTAGTACAATATAGGGGTTCTGTTGGATACCTAGTTGAAGGTAGGCTATACCATTGGTTTTCTAAACCATTGTTACAGAGTAAATCCATAACACCAATACCAATGGTTCTATAGAAACTATTGTTATAGGATAATTTCCATGCCTACAGTGCCAAAAGTTTGGGGAACCATTTGTATAGGATATACCAATGATTCTCAAGCCTTTACCAATGTTTTATAATCATTGTTAAAGGACATATTTCAAGTAGTTTTTGTAAATGGTAAATTGGGTTACTCTAGGTTAAAACTAAGTGTCAATGTTAGTATTTTTCATATAAATTTCTATTCGATATAGGTAACTCTACCCTTATCACCTTCGGTTAGAAATTTAATTGTATAAAGGAAACTTTTCCAAGAAAATGACCTATATAATATTTAAAGCAAATAAAAATACAAAATTTCACCCTCATACTTTTAAATATCTATTTTGTGCCTACATAGGGACCAAAGCATGTTATGAATGTATAAAAATTTATATTTCTAGAATTATAAAATTATTATCATGATGGAAATTTATTTCTAATTTTTTATAATTGAATAATTACCTTAAATTCAGGGACAACACTTATACAGTATCAATTCAATTAATTGAAAAATAAATTAAATGATTTTACAATCATTAAAAGTAATATAATTAGAGTAAGCTATAGTGTTATAAAAAATAAAATAAATATAACATTGTATTATTAGGTAAAAGTATTATATTTTAATTTCATATTTTTATTGGTGTATTTGAATTTAGTTAAATAGATAGTTTTGAAATTGAAATTAATTATATTTTATAATAATTATTTTTTTTTTAAATTATTAAAATGTCATAAAAATATTATCTTTAGAAAAGTGAATGAAATATAGTTTTTAACATAATACATGGTTAATATAGGAGTTACTTGTCCAATTATGGTAACATTTTAACCCTTTATGGTTAAAATAGGTGTTACCATGAATCATGTCGAAAATAATTAACACATGGATTGATCAGAGTGATAAGGTTTAAAATAAAAAAAATCATATTCTAAAATTCATTAGTTGATGTTATTTCAACCACGAAAAAGTTTTCGTTGAATTCATGTCCATTTAGAAGAATTTTAATTTTTAATTACTTTATTATATCTTAATATTTCAAAAATTTTCAATTGTGTTCCCTCCCTCCCATATAAAATGAAACCCCTCCTTCCTCTTCCTTAGAACTCATTGATCCACACAGCTCAACCATTTCATAAAAATATAACTTATATACATCCTTGTAATAGTTTTATTGGGGATTATCTTTCACAAATATGAACCCTAGTATCCTTAAGAGGAAATATAAATGAGTTATTTCAAATAAGTGGTAATTTACTTAACCAGTCACTTTCATTTACTTCTTTTTACCACCTCTAAATATATGTTATGCATCATAAAATAATAAATTCTGTATTATAAATATACTAAAATGTTATTATGAATATAAAATCACCATTATCCACCATATTTCCAATATAATGGGAATTGAAGGTGTCAGTAATGAATATGTATGGCCTACCATCTCCAGGTGATGAAATAATTCATTTTCCACCAGCATATTTCATGGATGGTAATTATGATGGGTTTTATTTTTATATATGATACTTATCATATAATTATATTTCTTTAATTATAATATCACATCTTCCTTATTTCCCACAAATTGGTTGTAAAACATTAATTTTTCTTCTGCATATGTGTGGACCACCTCCTCCACAGAGCGATGTGATTTGTTTTTTCATTGCTATTATAATTTGATGGTAATAAGGATGAATTTAATTATTATACCTGATTTATATTATATTATAATTATTCTATAAAGGTTAATTATTGTGTACCTTTCTTTCCATTCTTATATCACAATGTGAAAACAATTTTCATGCCTACGTACGGCCCACCATCTCCATGAACGGTGTAATTCATTTTTCTACCTCTAAATTTTATAGATGTATATATTTATATAATATAGTATTTATATAATTATTAGAATTATTTAGATGATGGTTCCATGAACAATGTACAAGTACCATAACTACTAAATAGAAATACTCATTATAAACGAAATAGTTAATATCCAGAAACAAAACAATAATAAAGAATTATTTATAAATTGGTATTAAAATGTCATAAAGGGGAAATTATATGACATTATAATTATTTAAATGATTATGGTATATAACTAAAATAAATTTAAATTTATTATACATGAATTTATAGTGCTTTCAAAGTAAGTGGAACTCGATTGAAGGGTTTATCATCTCAAATTATCTTCATTGGGACAAATGTTACGCAATACACCTATATTCTTTTCTGAGATGTATATACTACACTTTCTCATGTTATATAATGAATCTATTTATTTTAAATATATTTAAATTTTAATTTGAAGTTATTATTTCCTAGGTATTATGATATAAAAATTACGAACGTGGTAAGCTTTTTATCTTATAATCTCAGTGTTTGTCAAGATTGTTTATTATTATATTTATAATTATAAAATTTCATGATCTACCTATAAAGAATAAAATTAATTTTATTCTTATATATTTATTACTATAAAATACATTTTTTTAATTAATTTTACTCTCCTTAGGAACTCAAGAGACTGAAATAATGTTTTAAGGAAAAATGACTTCATTTCGCTCTTCGGTTGAAAACCATTTCTCTTCCATGCCCATGTTTTTCAAATATGTTTTCAAGAATGTTTTTATATTCTACAATGATATTTTAAAGTCATTTATACCCATCTTTTAGTTTTTGAAAAATGATTTAAAATTAATCTTCTTTTATTTTTTGTGAATGAATTTCTTTTTGGATTAGTTTACAAAAGTATGAAATGAATGTTTTCTTTTAACTTATATGGTTTAAAAAATCTCACCATCATGACGAATTAATGATTTCAAGATTTGTATAAAAATTTTCAATTTTATTTTCAAATAAATTATTTCCCTTAATATTTGAGAAATTTTTATACTATAAATAAATGGATTCAAAGAGAAATGACTATTCTTCTCAGAAAAAATTTTAACTGATCTTTAAAATACATTTTTTATCTAAGATGACATCGTTTTATGTTACATATTTGTTATTTAGGATATGATCCAATGATATAATCCTTATTATCTCTATATATGGTTTTTTATTATTATAAAATGTTATTTATGAAACTCTCCCATTTTACATGGGTAATGCTATGATTAATTGATACAATGCTTATGAAACCCATTTCCATTCTTTGAGTTATGTTGTGATGAAATATTTTCATAAACTGATTTATTTCTAATGTGTTATGATATTATGTAAGTTTTATGATATTATGGAAAACATATGTATGATTTTCATTATGTGATGGGAAGGGCCATAATTATATATCCCACCAATACATTTTGTAAATATGGATGTACCATGAGATAAACAAGACTAGAATGGGGAGTTAACCCATTTTAGAATGGGGATTTATCCACAATGATAGTATTGAGAGTAAACCTTTATTACTATGATGGTTCGGAGAGTTAACCCAATACACTATGATATTTTTAGTAGTGGGCCTTTACTACCAAGGAAATGATTTTATTTGATTAATTGTATTCCACAAACATATGCCTTATACCAATTTTACACTTTCATGGATCATGTTCTTTGATTCATATATGATTCATGTATATTGAACAATATATATTTATTGCATGACTTGAGATTATGATATATGATATTCATGGTATGATTTTTTAAAAAAGGTGCATATTCTCATACCCTTATACTGATGTTATTCTCAAGTGTTAATTGGTATCTCCCTTATATACCGTTAATTATAATATGAGCTCACCCCTTCTTATGTTTCCTTTTCACTAGGATATGATGAAAAATACTAATTATTATATGTATATGAAAGGTTCTAGTTATGAAGATTTATATTGGGAGATGGTGTAGTACACTTATGAACTATTTTTTATGTATCCAAGTTTCCAAAGGTACTAAACCTATAATATTTGGATTTGGATTGTTATATTATGTAAAGAATATTCTTCTAATAAGATATGGTATCTAGTTATGAAAATTATGGGTCACTATAATGATATATATGTGGGAACTGCTGGAAATCTATAATATACCAATGGTTTTAAACCATTGGTATATGGTGGACAACCACTGGTATAATATATACCAAAAGTTATCCAAACTATTGGAAACTAAATCGTGGGGATAGACATATCCCAATGGTTATTCATAAACCATTGGGGTATGTCATCTTACAACATATTATACAAACGGTTTTCGATAACTGTTGGTATAACTTTTTACTAGCTATTTTACACTGTTGAAATATAACTCAATTTATATATATACTAATGGTTTTCAGAACAGTTGGTAAATAATTTTACCAATGGTTTATAGAAACCATTGGTAACAATTTAGTTAATAGGTTTATAATAATGGTTTCTAAACTGTTGGTATAGACTTTTACCAAGGGTTTGATGAAACTGTTGGTATAGATTCTATTTTTACATCTATTCCAATGGTTTTGATGCAATTGGCATATAGTTCCTGAAACTCTAGTAGCAATAATTACCAGCCTCCCGTTCTGCAGAATTCAGAAATAATTACCCCCAATTCCTTGTGCAATTACCTACAGTTGCAATACTCTATAAATAATAAAAAATAACACCAATGAAGACAAATATGATCCAAATAGTATTAAATCAAAATAACACCAACTCCATTGCGGTACACTATACAGAACTCATAATAACCCCAGTACTATCAACAAAATACACCAATGGAAACCAAAACACCCTGAAAACAAACATCTCCATAAACAGAAAACTTGAAAATTTGATCCTAGGGGGTGGGAGTGGGGGTGTCTATGGAGGTGGGGGCGGTCCAATGGTGGGGGATTTCAAAGGGGGTGGGGGTGTCCGGGGGTGGGGAGTTCCCAAGGGGGTGGGGGTGTCCTGAGGGTGGGGTGTCTAGGGGGCTATCCAAGGGGGCGGGTGCTATCCAGGGTGGGGGATATCCAAGGGGTGGGGGTTGTCCAAGGGGTGGGGGTTGTCCAAGGGGGAGGGGGTTGTCCAAGGGGGTGGGGGTGTCCGGGGGGTATCCAAGGGTTGAGGGTGGCGGTCGTCCAAGGGGGTGGGGGTGTCCAGGGGTGGGGGTTGTCCAGGGGGTGGGGGCTCTCAAAGGGGGTTGGGTGTCTGGGGGTGTCTAGGGGATGGGGGATATCCATAGGGGGGTTTATGGGGGGTCCAAGGGGGTGGGTAGGTGTGTCCAGTTGGTGGGGGGATGTCGAGGGTGGTGGGGTTTGTCTAAGGTTGTGGGGTTGTCTAGGGGGTGGGGGTGTCCCGAGGTGGGGGTTGTCCAAGGGGTGGGGTTGTTCAGGGGGGTGTGGTGGATGTCCATGGGGGTGGGGGTGTCTAGTGGGTGGGTGATTTCTAAGGGGGTGGGGTGTCCAAGGGGGTGTGGGGGGCATCCAAGGGGGTGGGTGATGTCCATGGGGGTGGGGGTGTCCAGGGGTGTGGGGGATGTCCAAGGGGTGGGGGTGTCCCCATGGTGGGGGTCTGTCCACAGGGGTGGGGTGTCCAAGGGGTGGGGGTGTCCATTGGTGGGGGCTATCTAGTGGGTTTCTATGGGTGGTGGGGGGAGGGGCTTCCAAAGGGAGGTGGGAGTGTCTAGGGGTGGTGTGGGTTGCCCAGGGGGTGGGGGTAGTCCAAGGGGGTGGTGGTGTCTCGGGGGAGGGGTGTCCAGGGGTGGGGTGGTGTCCTGGGGGCAGTTGTCTAGGGAAGGGGTGCTACCCGGGGGTGGGGTGTCCATGGGAGGGGGTGTCAAGGGGGTGGGGTGGTGTCCAGGGGTGGGGTGTCTAGGGGGTGGGTGGGGGTGTTTAGGGGTGGGGTTTCCACGGGTGGGGGGATGTCCAAGGGGGAGGGGTGTCCAAAGGGGGTGGGGTGTCCAAGGAGGTGGGGTGTCTTGGGGTTGGGGTTTTCTAAGGTGGTGGGGGTGTCTAGGAGTGGGGGTGTCAAGGGGTGGGGGTTTCCATGGTGTTGGGGGTTGTCTAGGGGGGTGGAGGTTGTCCAAGGGGGTAGGGGTGTCCAGGGGTGGGTGGTTTCCAAGGTTGTGGGGGTTTCTAAGTGGGTAGGGGTGTCCAGGGGGTGTGGGGGATGTCCAAGGGATGGGGGTGTCCAAGGGGTGTGGGGTTGTCCATTGGGGGGGTTGTCTAGGGGGTGGGGGTTTCTAGGGGGTGGGGTGTCTACGGGGTTGTTCTAGGGGTTGGGGGTTTTCCAATGGGGTAGGGGTCTCTAAAGGGTTGAGGGTGGTGTCCCAGGGGGTGGGGTGTCCAAGGGGGTAGGGATGTCTAGGGGGTGTGGGGCAGTCCAAGGGGGGTGGGGGTGTCTAGTTGGTGCGGGATGTCCAGGGGGTGGGTGGGGGTGTCCCGGGGTGGGGGCACTCCAGGGGGTTGGGGGGCTGTCCAAGGGGGTAGGGGTGTTCGGGGGGTGGTGTTCAGGGGGTTGTATAAAGGGGTGGGGTTGTCCAGGGGATTGGGGTTTTCAATGTGGGTGGGGGTGTCTAGGGGGTGGGGTGTGCAAGGGGTAGGGGTGTCTAGGGGGTGGGGGTTTCCAGGGGTGGGTGTTGTCCAAGGGGGTGGGGGTTGTCCAAAGGAGGGGTGAATCAGTCACAAATATATTCAGTCACAAAAAATCATCGAGTCAAGTTTTATTATTCATAGATAAAGAAAAAAGATAATGTGACCTACCTAATCACACATATATTCAAGGAAAAAAATAATCAAATATCAAATATAAATAATATCAGTCAAAATGTAATGGATCAATCTGTCCCTCATCACCATCATTGTCATCATCATCGTTGTCATCCTCATCCTCATTTTCATCATCATCCCAATAATTATCCTTGCCCTCCTCAATTCCCTCCTCCTCACCCCCATACTCTGCCTCAGACTGCTCCTTTCCCTCCTCCTCATAATCCTCCTCTCCCTCCTCCTCTCCCCCCTCCTCCACGTCGGACTCCTCCTCTCCCTCCTCCACCTCGTCCCCCTCCCCACCCTCCTCCTCTTCCTCAGCCTCCTCCTTTCCATCATCTAGACCACCACTAGAACTGCCACTTGGTGAACCATATATAGAATAGATCGACAACATATATTCATCACAAGCTATTATGGCCTCTGGTGGAAGATTTGGACTTAAAACTTTCATCAGTATCATAAATGCAGTGTTTTCCCAAGTGGATTGTTCTGCCATCTTTGTGGCCCTTTTTTCATCATGTTCTGCCTGTTCCTTAACCTGCTAGAACTCAGTGGCACTATAACTCATACTTGAGGATGTCCAATACCTCATCGGAACAATACTCTTTCGAGGTCCGCAGTGTACTATGCCAGAGTGTTCATCTCCCAGCACCTGATGTAAGTGATCATTTGGCCCAAAATTGTCAGGTTCATGGGAATCAAGGGCCTCAAAAGCATCATGTTACAAATATATACTGATTTTTCATTTACAGTGTATAAATTAAAATTTGAAATCAACAAAGTAAAACATATAATCTACTTCTGAGTCGGTTCGTTAACCACACTTCCATCATTCTTCTTTCTACTCGAGAAAAACAGTTTCGCTTGAGGCACACATCCTTAAATTTTCAATATTTTCCTCTAAAATGAAATTGAATGTATTAAAACATAATTAAAAATAGGATACCAATAATTAATTTCATAACTAAAAATTATATGACAACTTCATCCACGGAATAAATTACGGAGGAAATAGTAGAAAGTGCAAGTCGTAAAGAAAAATTTATAAACTGTCATACCTGCTTTCTCTCATGATCTAACATCATAGTATGTCCCAATGTGTATAGATACTTCTTAGAATAAATGTTTTTTATTTATTTTATATTATTACTAAATAAAATTCCATAACACACAAGATAGTATTAATGAAAAACGTGAAAATTTTCATTTAAATACCTCAAATGCGATTAATACTTTAAAATGGATAGTCGTCCAATGAGTAATCATCTACCGATACTTTTCTATCAGAAACTCGTCCATGATAGGTACCACCTATAACTCTATACCAACTCTATAACGCCATCCAATATACAAATCATGCTTATAGGCTCTCCAAAGCTCACCTAAATCCTTTAGACATGATGGTCGTGCACCCTCACCATCGGGGAAACTAAACTGAAGCTGACACCAAAATATTAATTCATATAAATACAAAAAAAAAATATTCATTAAATACAAAATATTTTTTTACCCATATCTTGGCCTAAGCATTATCCTTGACATCATTTTGAAACTGTCTCCATGAGAGCAGGCTGACAGGAATGATGTCAGAGTATTTGGAAAGCATTGACAAAAAACTCTGACATTGTTACCTTGTTTTTTCAATCATTTGACTGTATTCATTGTAGTCTACAATCAATTTATTTCGGTGGTTCCACACCGTATGCATGCGTGTACGCCCCTATACCCACCTCATATCTGTAGATGTATCTGTTATGAAATAAAAACAAATATTTTTTCAATACATTTTATAATAAAAATAAATAATTGTATAAATTTTTTTAGGGTTCTATAAATGTAACTGCGGCAGTCTAATCAATGGGCACTACTGGATCCGCAAAAACTGATGTATCACCCTATACATGTGGAGTGGGTCCCAATGTATTCTCCTCAGGGAAAGACTGTGGTGGATCAGGAGATGAAGAGATGGAATATAGAATCTTGAAGACAATGAGTAGAAGTAAAATGATATGGCATGGATGGCTGGCGGAATGCTGGATAGGGAGAGGGAATCATCATCAGATATGGTAAATACAAAGGAGTAGACTCAAATGTAAAGGGTGGTGAAAACATGGGTGGCCTAAATATCCTATGTTTCCCTAACAACATACTAGGATCAAAATATGGTATATATGGTATGTCAATGGGAGATTCAGGGTCTAATCGTGTACATCGACCAAATAAGCTATCTCTCGTACCCCCCCACCCCCTCGTACGAACACCCTGAGTACTGAGACCACTACTAGGCTGCTCATCAAATAATTATCTCATAATATGTGGATCTTTAAAAATATTTAAAACACAATCAATCACATGACATTATATATTATTTAAATATATACATTTGAAATAAAATACTCACTATGGGCACTAGTGGTGAAATTCCTATCTCAGCTATGCGGTGATTGTTTTACATCATCTTTTTTTGTCTCCTATCATCAATTAGTTTCATTTATTGGATTAGAAAACAAATATGGAATTAATTAGAAAAGGATAACTAATGTGGAACCCAAAAAACAAAATATATGAGAGGGAATAGGGGGATTCATGGATAATTTAACTATCCTTTTTTTTGGTGAGCTTGAATGGATAAATAATGAATTAAATAAATTGTACAAGATATAATAAATAAATTTATTTTTTATGAGGATGTTTATTTACTAAGTTTCATAAGTATATTAAAATCATGGAACATTGATTCTAAGGCTTTATTTCACTCAACAATAAAGAGAGAGAGCATACTGAATTATGCCCCTAGAAAATTCAGCAAGGTATATATTATGAATGATTAAACCCTTAAGATACTTGGAAATGAGTATATAAACATATGAATAGGGATAATATATCTTATAGATTTATAAGGGGTAGATAACTTTTCGAAATTAAGGAAAAATTTAATTTCATTACCCAGGTATATGATGCAGGTTTCTATACATGTTTTGTAGAAGAAGACAAACAATCATGTTCATTATCTGGTGAAATTTTAAAGGGAGCTCTTAGATTTATACTAATTGTATACACGGAAAATATAGAATTTAAATTTTCACCAGGTTATAAATGTTTGTTTCGTAGGTTTTAGTACATTCCAATTCCAAATTAGAAATGAAATTCAAAAAAAATTACAACCAATAAACATTGAAAATTCACATACGGTTAAGTTAGATACAACATATTTATAATAAATATAAAATTAATTTTAATAGTAATGACCTTAACTATAAAAACCCAATCTTCCACGGTATTCTCCTCTTTGAATAATATAATATCTTCTGTTATACACAACTTCAAATTCTAACACACCACGACAAATCAAACTAGCCGTTTTAAAAGAAGTTATAAACAGTAATACCCACTTTTTGAAATTTTATAAATTTTATTTTTCAATTAGGACTTTATTATTTGATTCGTAATATCAAAATTATCTTAGGGTGAATTTTTGGCACTATTTTGATAAATGTCATATTTTGATGAATAGCGAAAAGTGCGAAATTTTAATTAAAAATAACTTTTTTAATCAAAATAATTTATAGTGTTAAATTATACATTTTAGTGGTTAAAAGTATCAATAGATAATATTTTTATCATTTAATATAATTTAGTTCATTGGATATAATATCACATTTAAATTGTACATAAACACTTGTCAATCTTTTGATAGTTTTTACTTCTTAAAAACCTGCTTTTTGATTTTGACAATGGGAATGAATTTTAATTTAATTTCTATAACTACTATGTTTTGAATTTGGAAAAATGGATTCCATATTTTTAATCAGGAGTTCAAAAATTTGTAAATAGTTAACTTTTTTTAGATGTTATGAATAGTTACTTCATTAAATATTTTATTTACCATGGTTAAATGGTTAATCCGGTAAATAAGGGTAAGAAAATAATATTATAATAATATTAAATTACCCAAACATGTTCTATAACCCTATTGGATAATACATTTCTGACCATGGGAATCCTTGGGTCTATTTTGGGACCCCATGGAGCCATTTGTGAGTGATAATGACATTTTATATGAATTAATTTAAATTAAAGGCAAAAATAACCCAAGAATGTTTCTTTTGATAAAACATTTTTTATATGGGGTTATATAACTGATCGCTTAGACTATAAATATTAATTGGAAATATAAAATGATTTTCTATATCATGATATTTTATTTATAAATTTTAGACCTAAAATAAATATATTATTTATGACACCATAATGATGCAATATTTTTCTTATTAATGAAAGAATCAAATAAATGATATTATAAATATTAAAATAAATATATTTTTATTGTTTTGATGACATCCATGAATTTTCTAGGTTAATATAACATGTTAGGGTTGATTTAATATATTTTTTCTAAGTAATCAGGTTTTTAAACATTCACAAAAACCAAATACTAAATAATGTCAAAATAGACATAAATGAGATTTTAAAACAAATACTATATAATTAAATTATATAATATTCCTAAAAATTTATGTTTCATCCAAAGGACTTATATAATGATATATATGTCATTAATGAACAATTTTGAGTTCTCTTGGTATTTTATTGTAACTTTATTAATCATATAATATAATAATACAAGGGGACATGGTAAATGTTAAACTATTTAACCAAGAGTTAAATATAAAAGATAAGGTTAATATGGTAACCTGAACTTGTCTAAAACCTATTGGTTGATATAATTTCCACTCATAACGACCTAAGTCTTGAAATAAATTCATTTGGAGCCATTAGAAACAGAAAATAATTTTATAAAAAAATAATATTTCAAGCTTTTCCTAAAGTTACCCTCACCTCTCTAATAAAAGGGTACTTCCCCTTCTTTCAAAATAACAAATCCAAATCCATTTTATTTGGACTAACACTACTCAAATATCCTCAAAACTACCATCAATTAAACCTATAGGCCTTACTTTGATCATAAAGATAACCTATGGATCCCTTTTGTTCAAATCAAAAAGGAGCACCCGAGGTGAGGTAAAAATTTCTTCACCTCTTTCAAAGTTCTCTTCTTCATCCACTTCCTATTTCTTTTTTTGTTTCCATACCAAAGTAATAAATCCATTACCTTCTACATACTGTGATGTTATTATAAATATATTAAAATCTTATTCATTATTCTATCCCTCATATGAATGACAAAGTCACCATACGTGTGTACGTAGGGATTGTCGTCTCCACGTAATGGTGTAGTTTGTTATTAAACACTTAATTATTTGTATGAGTATAATAATGATCATAATTGATGTAAATAATAAATATAACATGTTAATTATTCTGAATATATTATATACCATCCAATTACATACGATTTTCCTATCAATAGAATGACATTTTTGCTCGTGCGTACGTATGGATTACAATCTCCATTAATGTGATGAGATTCATTCCCCATCATAACCATTAAAGAATAAATTTCATTTTATGAATAAAATATAATTTTTATGAACATAATATCATTATCTATGTGAATATAATACATCCTATCCATAAAAAGAATGACTTTCATAACAAAATGTATAAATGAAAATGAATCAGTTAACACCAGAAACGATGATACGACTGAAATATTATTAACGAAGAATATTAAAGGATAATATAGGATATCATATTTATGTTTATGGTTATTATATAATATAATAAAAATGTTTTAACCATTATACATGAGGTTAAAATACCATCATCTAAGGAAAAGTACAAGGTAAGGTTTAATTTTACAATCTCTTTATTATCTGAGATTGTTTATACGTGAGTATCTACTGGGACCTCTTTATCATCCACATTTGTGCTTCATAAAAATGAATTTCAAAAAAAATCTATTTACTATACTATGGGTTAATGGAATTTATACCCTTGTTTCACTTTGTTAGAAAATGGTTTTAAATGAATCTTTCAGCCATTTTCCAAACAAGGTACTTTATGACATCTTCGAAAAATCAAGGTAAGAATTTTTTCTTAACTTATACGGAGGGTGCATAAATTTTACTCCATTATATCACCTTAAAATATTCCCTTACAATCTTATAAGAATATATTCAAAATTAATGTTTTATTTTATAATTATGTTAATTTTAAATGATTTTAAAATTTATGTCAAATAGTTTTGATTTCATCTATGTCAACATCCTTTAAAAGATTTTACACTTGTTTGAAGATGATTTATTAAGATAAAATCTTCCATGTTGTATTTAAGGTTTTGTGATATGTTTGACTTTGGATGTTTTATTTTTATACCATTCATGGTTTATGGTTAAGTATTAATATTTTTTATACTAGTTTTAATACAAATTTTTATATTATGTTTCAAATATTTTTATATGAGGAACGCATTGGACTTAGTTAGTGATAGGTGGAGCCCACTATACCTCCTCGATGCATCGATAGGTCTCATGAGACAAACTAGTGTCTTGACACAAGGTCATGAAAAAATCATATTTTTAGTCTTGTCACGAGGCCTTGACCGTGGGGTTATAATGTCCGGCATTATGCATTCCATCATTATGAAATTAGCTATTGATATTAGATGTGATTATTGGACTACTATAATATCCATGTGAATAAGTAAATGGAATTATTTGATTTATATTCTCCATATTATGCTGAAGTTTAAGCTTAAAAGGATTTTGTTTTAATCTAATACATTGCCTTAAATGTTTGTGCTCATTTATAAAAGTTTCCGCTATATTGTTATCCTTACTGAGCATCTGAGCTCACCCCTTTATATGATTTATTTTTCCCAGGATGTGAAGAATTATATTATGATTAACCAGCCGGGATAGGCCAAAGGATATGAGTGCGTTCAAAGAGGACACAATGTTTATTTATTTCATGATGTAATGTAAAACTTATGTATGTATCTAGTACTTCTAGGGATACTAAACTAATCAGTATTTAGAGACTTGATCTCTTGTGATCATGCCAATGTTCTGTAATATTGCACTGACTCTGGATGACTAGGGTTAGGGCGTTACAGTTGGTATCAAAGGAAATTCATTAAAAACCTTGGAAACTAGATTTAGAAAAAACTTTAATTATAGAATATTACCCTAAGATAGACTTTGAGGTTTAGTATAGAAGAAATTCCTATAATTTTGGTAATGTATAGATTTTGTGAATTTTATATGAAATATATCTCTATATGGATACGAGAAGGTAGACGCGGCTCTGGCACAGATGTACCTAGGAGTGAAAAGTCTAATAAAGAGTTTTGGGCTTGACCCAGGGTATCCTGGTACATGACAGCGGGCCTTGCTGCACTCTTGGTTACGACACTCCTGGGGATATTCTTAGGATAATTCACATTCAATTTACAAACCATTATAAAATATTTATAAGTAAATACTTCCTCAAAGAAAACATTTTTATGATTAAGGATTTTATCCATAAACTGTTCAATTTATGTTAAGTGTTTTACAAGTTTGCAATTATGTATTATGATTCATAAACTAATCGAGTGTATGATTTTGTTTAGAAATGGAACCTAGTGGAAGAAATAGAAACTGTATCAATGCACGTAATCCATGTAGAGATTTTCCTCCTACTCAAGATAATTATAGTGGAGTTGGTGATGCAACTAGTTTTGAACAGCTTATAACCATACTGGGACAACTCACTGATGTTATTAATAGTAACCTTACCTGTATGAAGTACCCTAATACACAATGTGGAGGATCAATGTTAGATCAATTCATGAGGAAACAACCACCAAAATTCAATGGGACTACAAGTCCATTTTTAGCTAATCAATGTATAAGTTCCTTAGAAATAATATTTCATGCTTTAGGGAGTAGCAAAAGGGAAAAAGTTGTCCTGGCAGTTTACCACCTCACAGGAGATGTAGATCAATTATGGTCATGGATTCAAAAAACAAAGTAAGATGATAAAGTATCAAAAATGGTATGGAGAGAGTTTAAAGATCTTTTGTTATAAAAATACTTTCCTTGTGACTATCGATCGAATATCAAAAGGCAATTTCTGAGTCTAAGGCAAAAGGGGAATGAAAATGTCGCAAAGTATGAGGCTAGATTTACAAGGTTAGAAAATAATGCTGCAAATTGTATACATAACCTAAAGAGTAATATTGATCGCTTCATAATGGGTTAAAACCATTTCTCCTTCGAGCATCAGTATCACAATCCTTCTCACCGTCATTAGATATAGTCTCATGTGCTATCAAGATAGAAAAATAATTCTCTAAGTCTTATGAATTTAAAGAAAAGTAGGATAAGAAGAGATTTTATGAGCTCTTAGGAAATGGAAATAAGGTTAAGAATGGAATAGTTGACTTTCCATCTTGTAGTAAATGTGGGACGAAACGCCATGGTACATGCCTTGGAATGGGAGTCTATTACAAGTGTGGTGAAAAAGGCCACCAAGCTTGTGATTGAAAGGGACCGAAAGAGGATGCCAGTGTTGAATGCTATAATTGTAGAGAAATGGGGAATGATGAAAATTAATTTCCTAAGATCCAAGTAAACTTACCTCAGAAAAGGCCAAGGGATCAAGCCCAAGCTTATGTGATTATTACTGCTAAGGTTGAAGCTCTGAATGACATGGTGGAAGGTAATTTAATCGTTTCCTGAAATTTAACCAATGCTTTATTTGATCATGGATCATATCATTATTTTATATCTTCTTAGTTTCCTAAGAAAATTATATATTTCCAATTTTATTTAACAGGGGAGTTGTCAGTAAAAACTCCTTAGGGAAGTATCATTCCAACAATCTTTTTTCAATCAATTCCCATTACGGTATATAAATGTGCTTTATCTTTTGATCACATCATCATACCCATGATTTAATTTGATATAATCCTCATTATGGATTGGATTTAGGACCATTATGGGAACATTTATTGTAAGAAGAAGGAGGATGCATTTTTTAATGATTATAAAGATTACCTTGTCTTTATAGCAGAAACGTCACCATCTAATTCTTATCTAGATCCACCCCCAATAGCTATAATAAATTCAATTATTGGGGAGAAAGAAAATGAAATAACTGTGGGTGAGGAAAGGAATGTTCAAATATAGGATTTACCTATTGTGCAAGAATATGTTTATGTGCTTCCAAAGGATTTACCAAGACATCCTCCAGAATGATAAATTGAGTTTTCCATTGATTGAACTCCTAGTTCAAGGCCCATATCAAAGACCTCTTATAGAATGGCCATTATGGAATTATTGGAACTAAAGAAACAACTAGACTAATTGGGTAATAAATGATTTATTCTCCCTATTGGTTCTCTATGGGGAGCCCCTATTATTTTTGTTAAAAAGAATGATGGATCCATGAGTTTTTGCATTGACTATAGGGAGATCAATGCTATAACAATAAAGAATAAGTATCCCCTACCTTGCATTGAAGATTTATTTGATCAAAATTATGGAGCTCAATATTTTTCAAAGATTGACCTTTGATCTGGATACCATCAGTTGTGCGTGAAAAAGGAATACATTCCAAAGACATCATTTCAAACTCGGTACAGGCATTACGAGTTTACAATAATACCTTTTGGACTGACTAATGCACCCTCTATTTTCATGGATCTAATTAATAGAGTTTTCATGGAATATCTTGATGAATTTGTAGTTATATTTATTGATGATATCTTGGTATACTCCAAAACCTATGAAGATCATGAAAATCACTTGCACACTATTCTAAATACTCTTATAAGAAATGAATTATATGGAAAGTTTAGCAAGTGTGAATTATGGCTTCAGAAGATTTCTTTTCTTGGCCATATTGTCTCTAAGGATGGAATCTAGGTTGATTCTTCTAAGACAAGAGAAATTCAAGAATGGCCAGCACTGATGATTATAACTGAGGTATGCAGTTTTATTGGTTTAGTAGGTTATTATAAGTGTTTCATACAAGATTTTTTGTATTGGAAAACCCATTAACCAAGATCATTCATAAATGGGATAAATTTGTTTGGAAAAAAAGAGTGTGAATAATGTTTTTATGAATTGAAAAAAATATTAGTAAATACTCTTATCTTAACTCTACCATTGGGAATGATGGGTTTGTTATTTATAGTGATGCTTAAAAGAAAGGACATGGTTGTGTTATTATACAGAATGATAGAGTTATTGTGTTTGCATCATAGTAGCTAAACTTTTATGAACAAAATTATCCTACTCATTCTATTGAGTTAGCGGCTGTAAACTTTTCTATGAAGAAATGGAGAACCTCTCTCTCTGGTGAAAAATGTGAGATATATACTGATCATAATATTTTGAAGTATATTTTCTCACAGTATGAACTCAACATGAGGAAAATTCGATGGCTTGAACTACTCAAGGATTATGATTTCACAATACACTACCATCTAGGGAAAGAAAATAAGGTTGCAGATGCTTTGAGTAGAAAGGATCATGAGGTTCTGAACAAGATGAGAGTAGAAAGGGATCCTATGTTCAGGGATCTAGTAATGATGGATAAGGGAATAATCATGGAAGTTGAAACATCGATACTCTTTAAAATGGTTGCCAAACCATATTTACTATAAAAGATAAAAAGTTCTCAGACTGATGATGAGGAGTTTCATAGTAAAATTAAATCTGTAATTGAAGAGAGATTGATCGACATCGTATATGAAGATGGAATTTAAAATTTTTGGAAAAGGCTTTGTGTCCTTGATATAACTAATCTAAAAAGGGAATTCTGGGATGATGCTATTAGCACTAATTTCTCTATACACCTAGGTAGCACTATGATTTATAGATATTTGAAGTAATATTTTTAGTGGGACAACATGAAGAGGGATATTTCTGATTATGTGTCAAAATGTATGGTTTGTCAAAAAGTGAAAGCTAGAAGGCAACGTCATGGATGATTCATGAAACCTATTCCCATACCGGAGTGGAAATGGGATTATATTATGATATACTTTTTCATGAGACTACCAAATACTCCTAGAAGGAATGATACAATATGTGTCATTGTTGATTGTCTTACAAATTCATCACATTTTCAAGCTATAAGAGAAGATTTACCACTTGAACGTTTAGAAAGACTATATATTAATGATGTTTTAAGACTTAATGGTGTACCCCCATTGATGGTTTCTGATCCTAATCCCAATTTAACATCAGGATTTTGGAAAAGTCTTCTGAAGTCCCTAGATACTAAACATCATTTAAGCACTGCCTACCACCCTCAAACTGGAAGACAATCATAATGAACTATTCAAACCTTATAAGACATGTTGAGATATTTCTTTCTTGACTTTCAAGGTATGTGGGATTAGTATTTACCTCTGTTAGAATTTTCCTATAACAATATCTTTCATTCAAGTATTCAGATGGCACCATATGAAGCGTTATATGGAAAGAGATGTCGCACACCAACTTGTTGGGATGATGTTGGTGAGAGAAAACTCATAGGCCCAGAACATGTTGAGGAAGAAATGGAAAAAGTTAAGATTATCCAAACCCACATCAAATAAGTTCAAAGTAGGAAAAATAGCTATCCCGATAACTGAAGGAAGGATTTGGAATTTCAAGTAGGAGATCTTGTTTTCTTGAAGGTATCTCCATAGAAGAGTGTTATACTATTTGGTCATAAGGGTAAATTGATTCCCAAGTAAATCAAACCTTTCAAAATTCTAGAATGAATTGGAGTTGTAGATTATCATTTGGCAATGCCTACAAGTCTATCCAAAGTTCATCATGTGTTCCATGTATCACTATTGAGAAAATACATGGCTGGCCCAACACATGTACTCACCTATGGATAATTAGAACTAGAACCTGATCTATGTTATTTTGAAGAGCCTATCAAGATTCTTGATACTAGAGAACAATTGTTGAGAAACCAAATAAATTTCCTAGTAAAAGTTATTTGGAGAAACCATAAGATGGAAAAGGAAACGTTGGAACCTAAGGAACTTATGATGAAGAACCACCTGAATCTTTTTATGCAGTAGTATTCTAGAAATTTAATGAATGAAATTATCTAAAAGATGGAAGAATGTAACACCCCAAGCTTCCACAGTACACTCCTCTTTTAATAATATAATACCATGTGTTGTATGCAACTTCAAATTCTAGCACACCACGACAACTCAAACTAGTCGTTTCAGAAGAAGTTATAAATAGTAATAGCCACTTTTTAAAATTTTATAAATTTTATTTTTCAATTTGGACTTCATTTTTGGATTTTTAATATCAAAATTATCTTAGGGTTATTTTTTGGTACTTTTCTGAAAACTTTCATATTTTGATGGATAGTTAAAAATACTAAATCTTAATTAAAAACAACATTTTTAATCAAAATAATTTATAGTGTTAAATTATAACTATGAGTGGTTTTAAAGTATCATTAGATTTTATTTTTATCATTTAATATAATGTAGTTTATTGGATGTAATTTCACATTTAAATTTTACATAAACACATGTCAATCTTTTTATAGTTTTTACTTCTTAAAAACCCGCTTTTTAGTTTTGACAACAGGAATTAATTTTAAATTAAATTATGAAACTATTGTGTTTTGAATTTGGATAAATTGATTACAAAATTGGAATTATGAGGTCCAAAATTTTTAAATAGGTAACTGTTATTTTTAGACATTATGAATAGTTTAGTAAATATTTTATTTACCATGGTTAAAAGGTATATCCGGTATATAAGGGTAAAAAAATTATATTATAATATTATTAAATTACCCTAACACATGTCATAAACCTATGATACGATGCATATCCGACCATATAAATCCATGGGTCTATTTTTGGACCCCATGGAGCCACTTGGGAGTGATAGTGACATATTATATTAATTAATTTAAAGTAAAGACAAAAATAACATAACCATTATCTTTTAGTAAAACAATTTTTATATGCGGTTATATAATTGATCTCATTAACTATAAATATTAATTTGAAATATAAAATGATTTCATATATCATGGAATTTTATTTATAATTTTTACACATAAAATAAATATATTTATTTATGACATAATAATGATGTAGTATTTACCTTATTAATGAATGATTCAAATAAATGATATTATAAATATTAAAATAAATATAATTTTAAAGTTTTTATGTCATCCACGAATTTTATAGGTTAATATGACATTTTAGTGTTTATTTAATGTGTTTTTTTCTGAATTAATCACTTTTTGTTGAATTTCAGAAAAACCAAATACTAAATAGTGTCAGAATTGACATAAATGATTTTTTACAACAAATACTATATTTTTAAATTATATAATAGTACTAAAAATATAACATTCAGAAAAATGACTTATATAATGATATATATGTCATTAATGAACCACTTTAGGTTCTATTTTCATTTTATAGTAAGTTTATTAACCATATAATATAAAAATACAAGGAGACATGGTAAATGTTAAACTATTTAACCAAGAGTTAAATATAAATGATAAGGTGAATATGGTAACCTAAACATGTCTAAAACTTATTGGTTGATAGTATTTAGACCAATAACCACATAAGTATTGAAATAAATTCATTTTGAGCCATTAGAAACCAAAAATAATTTTATAATAAAATAATATTTCAAGATTTTCCTAATGTGACCCCACCTCTCTTATAAAAGGGTACTTCCCCTTATCTCAAAATCACATCTCCAAAGCCATTTGGATAAGAGAAAACCTATTCAAATATACTCAAAAATACCCTAAATTCAACCTAAATTCCTCACTTTGATCATAAAGACATCTTAAGGATCCCTTTTCTTCAAATCAAAAGGGAGAACCCGAAGAAGAGGTAATAATTTCATCACCTCTTTCAAAGTTCTCTTCTTCTTCCACTTCTCCCTTCTTTGTTGTTTCCATAAAAAAGTAATAACTCTATTACCTTCTACATACGGTGATGTTATTATATATATGTTACAACCATATTCATTATTCTATTCATCCTATGAATGACAATTTCACCATACGTGCGTATGTACGGCTTAACATCTCCACGTCATGGAGTAGTTTGTTATTCAACACTTCATTGATTGGATGGATATAATAATTAGTATAATTGATGTAAATAATAAATATAACATGTTAATTATTCTGTATATATGATATACCATTCAATTTACATATGATTTCCCCATAAATAGAATAATATTTTCGCCCGTGCGTACGTACCGATTACCATCTACACGAACGCAATGAGATTCATTCCCATCATAACCATTCAAGAATAAATTTCATTTTATGATAAAAAAATAATGTTTAAGAACTTAATATAATTATTTATATGAATAAAATACATCATATATATAACAAACATGACTTACATAATAAAATATATAAAGGAAAACGAATTAGTTAACACCTAAAATGATGATACTACTGAAATATTATTAACAAGAAATATTAGAGGATCATATATGATATCATATTTATGTATATGGTTATTTAATAATTTAATAAAAATGTTTTAAAAATTATGCAAGAGGTTAAAATACCATTGACTAAGGAAAAGTACAAGGTAAGGGTTAATTTTACAATCTCGTTATTTTTCGAGGTTGTTTATACGTGAGTATCTACTGGGACCTATTTATCATCCACATCAATGTTTCATAAAAATGTTTTCCAAAACATTTTTAATATTTACTAGACTATGGTTTAAATTCATTTATACCCTTATTTTACTTTTTATAAAATGGTTTGAAAGGAAACTTTCTATCTTTTTCCAAATAAGGTACTTTATTACCTTTTCGACAAATTAAGGTAAGAATTTTTTTTTATTTATACAGTGGGTGCATCCATTTTCCATCGTTATAAAACCTTAGACACCTTCCTTACAATATTATAAGACTATTTTAAAAATAAATGTTTTCTTTTATAATTATGTGACTTTTAAATAATTTCAAAAATTCTCTCAAATAGTTTTTATTTCACATATGTCAACAACCTTTGATAGATTTTACACTAGTTTGAAGTTGATTTATTATGATACAATACCCCATATTGTATTAAAGGTTTTGTGATATGTTTGAATGTGGATATGTTATTTTTATACCATTCAAGGTTTATTGTTAAATTATTAACATTTCATATAGTAGTTGTAATACGAATTTTTATGTTGTGTTTTAAATCATTTCATATGTGGAATGCATTGGACTTAGTATGTGATGGGTGGAGCCTGCTATAGATCCTCGATATATCAGTAGGTATCATGAGACAAACTAGTGTCTTGGAACAAGGCCTTGACAAAATATTATTTGTAGTCTTGGAACGAGGCCTTGACTATGTGGTTACGATGTCTGGCATTATGCATTCCATCATTAAGAAATCAACTATTGATATTACATGTGTTTATTTGTCTAGTAGAATATCCATGTGAATAAGTAAATGGAATTATTTGATTTATATTTTCCATATTATGCGGAATTTTAAGTTTAAAAGGATTCTATTTTAATTTTATACATTGCCTTAAATTTTTATGCTTATTTATGAAAATTTTTTCTATATTGTTATCCTTACTAATCCTATGATCTCACCCCTTTATATGTTTTATTTTTCCCATGATGTGAAGAAGTATATTATGATTAACCTATAGGGATAGGCTAAGGGATATGAGTTTTTTCAAAGGGGACACAATGTTATTTTTTTATTTCATGATGTAATGTAAAACTTATGTATGTATATATTACTTCCAAGGCTACTAAACTAATCGGTCTTTAGAGACTTGATCTCTTGTGATCATGATAATTTTATGTAACAATGCACTAACTCTTGGTGACTAGGGTCAGGGTGTTGCATTAACAACCCAAGTCATGCTAAACCAAAAGAATTGAGAACATCAATGTATGATTCTATATATTTCCCACTACAACATCATGTTCATAGTCAAATTTGAAAATTGAGATACTGATTTATCAAAAGTAACAAATGGATCATTTCCAATCGTAGTATGTATAGTGTCAATTCCATCATCACCATCTTCAAAAATATGTCTTGGAATTACTTCAATAATGACACCAAATTCAAGTCAAAGATGGTCATTGACATAAAAATTTTGTTTCGCCATTGATGCCAAGACATATGGTTCATCGGTAGTAGGATTGTGAGTCATATAGATTATTCAAAATCCAAAATCATTAATAAATGTTTCATGCCTCAACATTGAATCAAACCACTGGCATTTCATCATCGTGACTCATCCATGAGAGTAATAATCCAATAATATTATCTTTTCAACAACTCCATAATAACCAACATTTTCAAATCATGGTCTATTATCTGATGCACTGGCATAATAGTCTATTGTGGCAGTAACCATAACACCACCATGTTGTGTTGTCATGTTGTTTTCCCATTCAGTGATAATAAATATTTACACATTGATTACAATTGATTTACAGTCAAGAACCATGGAAACCCCCCACCCCCACCCCCCAAGACACCCCCACCCCCCTTGGACAGCCCCCCACACCCTGGACACCCCCAACCCCCACTAGACACCCCCCACCCACCCCCTTGGACAGCCCCCCCCCCCACCCTCACACCCTTGGAATGCCCCTCCCCCCCAAACACCCCCACCCCATGGACATCCCCCTACCCCCGGGAAAGCCCCCCCCCCCTAGATAGACCCCCTACCCCTGGATAGCCCCATCCCCCTTAGACATCCCACCCCCAGGACACCACCCCGCCCCATGGACCCCCCCCCCCCACACACACACCCTCGGGCATCCCCCACCCCCGAACACCCCCTGGAAACCCCCCCCCCCCACCCCCACCTCCTTGGATCAAATTTGAAAGTGTTGTGTTTATGGAGATTTTTTTTTTTCTTGGTGTTCTGGTATCCATTAGTGTATTTTATTGGGTGTATTAGTGTTATTATGAATTCTGTATAGTGTACTACAAATTCACTGGTGTTATTATGATGGAATACAATTTGGATCATATTTTTCTTCATTGGTTTTATTTTGAATTAATTATAGAGTGTTTTAATTACAGGTAATTTCATAAGGAATTTGAGGTAATTATTTCTGAATTATACAGAAGGGGAGGCTGTTACTGCCTGATGCTGGAGTTGCAGCAACTCTATGACAACGGTTTCAAACCTGTTGGTATAGATGTGAAAATTGAATCTATACCAATGATTTCATCAAACCTTTGGTAAAATTATATACCAAAGGTTTACAAACCATTGGTATAGACTTGTTAACTAAATTGTTACCAACGGTTTCTATAAAACCATTGGTAAAAGTATATACCAATGGTTCAGAAAACAGTTTGTATATACACTACTAAAAAATTGGCCATTAGCGATCGCCATTGGCGGATGCTATAGGCCTATAGATACCGCTCAACGACCTCCATTGGCGGTCGCTTCAGCTTCTTCACTGTAGGCCAATAGCGACCGCCAATGGGGGTTGCTATAGGTTGCCAAAATGCCGGCCTTAAGTGACCGTCTGGCGGTCGCTATTGGCTGCCCGGCGGGCACCATTAGCAGCCGCCTTTGGCGGTCGCTCCACTGGCAAATTGTTTTTAAAAAAAACATTCATACTGAAAGAAATATATATTTATTTATTTATTAAATAAAATATATATATATATATTAAAGAAAATATTTATATATATAATTTTAAATAAAATATTTTAAATATATATGTATAATATGATTTAAATATTTTAATATATAAATATATATTAAAGAAATATATATATATAATATTAAATAAAATATTTTTTATTTTTTTAATGAAATGTACGAATTGTGTTTTTTTTCTTCACGGTGCAAAAGCAGAGATAAAACAAGGTAACAATCATAAAAAATGGAAAAAAAATTCAAACAGCATAAACATCAATATCATCATAAATGATAAACGTGCTTCAATGATCTGAGTAGGTCCATCTATTTCAATCTTCTGCTTCAATAAACCTACAATAAGACAAAAAAACAACAAAACAAAACAAACATAAATTGAACATAATTATTCAGTTATTATATACATATAATAAAATTAAATCTGACATCAAATCATGGTGCTATAATAATTTAAAACCCCCAATTTAAGAAATTCTATCATTTTAGGTCATTCGGAGCACGTTTGCTCCGAATTCGACCGTCTCACGCCGTTTTTGGTGTTTTATGACACCTGAAACACATTTCTGGTCACCGTGGTCAAAAAAAACCTCTGATTGACGTTCCGTCTGCACGACTGTTTCACAAATCACAAAACGGCTGATGTCTTATGGTTTCATGGCATTCTGAGGTCGTTCGGGTGGTTTTGACCCCCCAATGCGCTGTTTTAACGCGCGCCGAGCTGCAGAAAACGACACAATCGACCATATCGCGCGCACCGCACATCTGATGGGTGCGACGTCTCCTCTTACACGTCACGAATAATATTCCTAATGTTTTCGTGTGGTTTTAGGACATTCATATTACGTTTTCTCCGAATTCGACCGTCTCACGCCGTTTTTGGTGTTTTATGACACCAGAAACACGTTTCTGGTCACCGCGGTCAAACAACACCTCCGATTGATGTTCCGTCTACCTGACCATTTCACAAATCACACAACAACTGATTTCGTACGGTTTCATGGCATTTTGAGGTTGTTCGGGTGATTTTGACCCCCCAACGCGCCGTTTTAGCACGCACCGACCTGCTGAAAACAACAGAATCATTTATACCGCGCGAACCGCACATCCTATGGGCACGACGTCTCCTCTTACACATCACAAATAATATTCCTAATGTTTTCGTGTGGTTTCAGGTCATTCGGGGCACCTTTTCTCCGAATTCGACCGTCTCACGCCGTTTTTGGTGTTTTATGACACCGGAAACGTGTTTCCGGTCCCCACGGTCAAACGACACCTCCTATTGACGTGATGTCTGCTTGAAAATTTCAAAAATCACACAACAGCTGATGTCGTATGGTTTCATGGCATTCCGAGGTCATTCGGGTGGTTTTGACCCCCCAACGCGTCGTTTTAGCACGCGCCGACCTGCTGAAAATGATACAATCAGTCGTACCGCATGCACTGCACGTCTGATGGGCACGCAGTCTCCTCCTACACGTCACAAATAATATTCCTAATGTTTTCGTGTGGCTTCAGGTCATTCGGAGCACGTTTTCTCCGAATTCGACCGTCTCACGCCGTTTTTGGTGTTTTGTGACACCAGAAACACGTTTCCGGTCACCGCGGTCAAACGACACCTCTGATTGATATGTCATCTGCCCGACCATTTCAAAAATAACACAAAGGCTTATTTCGTACGGTTTCATGGCATTCCGAGGTTGTTTGGGTGGTTTTGACCCCCCAACGCGCCGTTTTAGCGCGTACCGAGCTGCTGAAAACGACACAATCGGTCGTACCATGCGCACCACATTTCCTATAGGGGCGCCTTCTACTCCTACACGTCACGAATAATATTCGTATTGTTTTCGTGTGGTTTTAGATCATTTGGAGCACGTTTGCTCCGAATTCGACCCTCTCACGCCGTTTTTGGTGTTTTATGACACCAGAAACGTGTTTCCAGTCACCACAGTCAAACGACACCTCCGATTGATGTGCCGTCTATCCAAACATTTAACAAATCACACAAAGGCTAATGCCGTGTGGTTTCATGGCATTCCGACGTCATTCGGGTGGTTTTGACCTCCCAACACGCCGTTTTAGCGCGCGCCGACCTGCTGAAAACGACACAATCAGCCGTACTGCGCGCCCTGCATGTCTGATGTGCACGTCGTCTCCTCCTACACGTCACGAACAATATTCCTAATTTTTTCGTGTGGTTTCAGGTCATTCAGAGCGATTTTTCTCCGAATTCGACCGTCTCACGCCGTTTTTGGTGTTTTATGACACCTGAAATGTGTTTTTGGTCACCGCGGTCAAACGACACCTCCGATTGATGTGCCGTCTGCCCAACCATTTCAAAAATCACAGAACGGCTTATGTCGTACGGTTTTATGGCATTCCGAGGTTGTTCGGGTGGATTTGACCCCCCAACGCGCCGTTTTAGCGTGCACCGAGCTGCTGAAAATGACACAATCGGCCGTACCGCACGCACCGCACGTTCGATGGGCATGTCGTCTCCTCCTATACATCACGAATAATATTCCTAATGTTTTCGTGTGGTTTCAGGTCATTTGGAGCACGTTTGCTCTGAATTTGACCATCTCACGCCGTTTTTGGTGTTTTGTGACACCAGAAACGCGTTTCTGGTCACCGTGGTCAAAAGAAACTTCCGATTGATGTGACGTCTACTCAACCATTTTAAAAATCACACAACAGCTGATGTCGTACGGTGTCATGGAATTCCGAGGTCGTTCTGGTGGTTTTGACCCCCCCAACGCGTCGTTTTAGCGCGCACCGACCTGCTGAAAACGACACAATCGGTCGTACCGCGTGCACCGCACGTTCGATGGGCGCGCCGTCTCCTCCTACACATCAAAAATAATATTCCTAATGTGTTCATGTGGTTTCAAGTCATTCGGAGCACGTTTTCTCCGAATTCGACCATCTCACGCCGTTTTTGGTGTTTTATGACACCAGAAATGCGTTTCCGGTCACCGCGGTCAAACGACACCTCTGATTGATGTGTTGTCTGCCCGACCATTTCAGAAATCACACAACGGGTGATTCTGTACGGTTTCATGGTATTTCGAGGTCGTTTGGGTGGTTTTGACCCCCCCCCCCCCCCCAACGCGCCATTTTAGCGCGCGTCGACCTGCTAAAAATGACACAATCAGCCGTACCGCGCACACCGCACGTCCGATAGGCGCTCCGTCTCCTCTTAAACGTCTCAAATAGTATTCCTAATATTTTTGTGTGGTTTCAGGTCATCCAGAGCACTTTTGCTCCGAATGCGACTGTCTAACGCCGTTTTTGGTGTTTTATGACACCGAAAACGCGTTTCAAATCACCTCGGTCAAAAGACACCTCCGATTGACATGCCGTCTACCCAAGCATTTCACAAATCACACAACAGCTGATGTCGTACGGTTTCATGGCATTTCAAGGTCGTTCGGGTGGTTTTGACCCCCCAACGCGCCGTTATAGCATGCGTCGACCTGCTGAAAACGACACAATCGGCCGTATCGCGCGCATCGCACGTCCGATGGGTGTGTCGTCTCCTCTTACACATCAAGAATAATATTCCTAATGTTTTCGTGTGGTTTCAGGTCATTCGGAGCACATTTTCTCCGAATTCGACCGTCTCACGCCGTTTTTTGTGTTTTATGACACCGCAAATGCGTTTCCGGTCACCGCAGTCAAACGACACCTCCGATTGACATGTCGTCTACCCGAGCATTTCACAAATCACACAATGGCTGATATCGTACGGTTTCAATGCATTCTGAGGTCATTCAGGTGGTTTTGACCCCCCAACGCGCCATTTTAACGCGCGTCGACCTGCTGAAAACGCCACAATCGGTCGTACCGCGTGCACCGCACGTCCGACGGGGTGGGGGGCATGTCCAGGGTGGGGGGGGGCATGTCCGGGGTGCAAGGAGGGCTGTCCAGAGTGCGGGGAGGGCTGTTCGGGGAGCGGGGGGCCTGTCCGGGGTGCGGGGAGGACTGGACGGAGTGCGGGGGGCCTGTCCGGGGTGCGGGAGGGCTGTCCGGGGTGCGGGGAGGGCTGTCCGGAGTGCGGGGAAGACTGTCCAGGGTGCAGGAGTGCTGTTCGGGGTGCGGGGAGGGCTGTCCGGGGTGCGGGGAGGGCTGTCCGGGGTGCGGGAGGGCTGTTTGGAGTGCGGGAGGGTTGTCCGGGGTGCGGGAGGGCTGTCCGGAGTGATGGGAAGGTTGTCCGGGGTGTGGGGAGGGCTGTCCGGAGTGCGGGAGGGCTGTCCGGGGTGCGGGAGGGCTGTCCGGAGTGCGGGGACGGCTGTCCGGGGTGCGGGAGGGCAGTCCAGGGTGCGGGAGGGCGGTCCGGGGTGCAGAAAGGGCTCTACGGAGTGCGGCGAAGGCTGTCCGGGGTGTGGGAGGGCTGTCCGGGTTGCGGGGAGGGCTGTACGGAGTGTGGGGAAGGATGTCCGGGGTGTTGGGGGGCTGTCCGGGGGGGGGGGCTGTCCGGGGTGTAGGGAAGGTTTTCCGGAGTGCGGGGAGGGCTGTCTGGGGTAGGCTAGGGACTACAAATAGTGAACTCAGCTCATTCATCAAAAACAAGTTTAGTGATTTATATTAGGAATCACGTGTTTTTTTCAAAAATATTACAGAACATGCAATTCTAAACATTGAAAATTAAATGAGAAAAAAATATCCAAATCAATAATCAGTTTCATGGTCAATTCGTGCACACAGACATTGCATGAGGCCAAAACACACATGATACCCCCAAATCACAAAATAACTCACTAGAAACCCAACATAAATATTGATAACAACCCCACCATTAAAAGCAGAAACACACCTTGTGAATATGATGTGTCATGTGTGTTCATCACTGACCTCCATCCGGTGGGCCAGGGGCCTACAACAAATAAACATTATGGATATTTTCATAACAAAAATAATTTAAATTAAATAAATAAATACATTATAAACCTGTGTCGTGTGATCCCCTGCACCATCACCTGGACGCATATATTCCCGCAGTTCTCTAACCTCAGCAGCCAATTGCACATTTGCCTCCTCGGAAGCTCTCAGCTATGCCTCAAAATCTTACAACTGATGTGTCATCTGAGCAACAGCAGGACCGACAACCGCAGCGTGTGACACTATAGAACGAGGAATCCCTATTCCATAGGTCAAACTATATCCATCCTTGTCCCAACCAATGATGCGATGAAAGATATCATCCCTTCGCATGGGAAGCTATCGCTGGTCCTCTGGCAGATGTTCTAATTCAGCTTCAAATTGAGCTTGTGAAATATTTAAATATATATACATATATTAATATACATATTTTATGTAAGTATTGGTAATGAGTACAAGCACTTACTATCAATGTTGCAGCCTCTGTATCATTGTGATCATGAGTCCTCATCCACACCGACATTTTATCTGTTGGTGCACCTTTCTCCCGCAACTAAATATGAATAGAATATAAACACAAAACCGTATTAATTAAAAAAATTAAAAAATGAATAATAAATACCTCATGTCGGATCTGAGACACGTGACGAGTCTCGAGCCTGTGAGGTGGTCCCTGCAACGTGTGATTCTCAGAATGGCGTGTAGACACCTCCTACATTCAATTAATTCAAATATCAATCAAATCACACATTCTTGAAAATATATATACCAAAATAAATATACAAACCGCAACACCCTCAGTAGACCAATATGCAACTAAATCACGCCATTGAGTCAGGAGGACACCTCTCGGGACTTTTTCCAGAATATCTGGGGCACCCATATTTGGTACCCAGTGGTCCCTCTTGACTTTGCCTTTATAGTCATTCCACATCTTACAACATTTGCTCATACACACTGGTCGAAGCTCATAGGGACATACTTTAAAAATTTTCTATTAAAGAAAAAAATCACATATGTTATTGTTGTTTATACATAGGGAATAAAGTAAAATGGTCTTCTTACCTGAACCTCCCTCCAAAGACGATCTAATGTGTCCTGGGGGATAGAAGCCCAGTCACGCGTGGTCAATGGAAATCGATGTGGATCACGTATGATATGACCCAACTGACGAATAAATGCAGGGCAATTCCATCCCAAAGGATGAAATACCTCATCAAATGAAACATCAAAAGTCGTGTCAGAATTCCATGATAATATGCCACGACCAGGGCCTCTCTTACGAGAGGAAGAAGTAGTCGAGTCTGATCCTGTTGAAAACAATTTTATATACAAATTGATAGATGTTATAAATATATATATATATATATATTAATTACATAAAAAATAGAGACAATGACATTCCAACATACCTTGACCCTCAGACGTAGATGCCTCAGTTGGATGATGTGGATCTTCTGCCTCTTCCCCTGGCATGCCTGCAGTCATGGAAAACATTCGTAAGGGGACTATCCAAAGTTTCCAAATGATAAATTGCATTTTTTTTAAAAAAAATCAAACTCGTACAGTTGTTAATCAAACAAAAAGGGATTGAATAATTAGTTTTGAATGAATTTTAAAAAATCAGAAAATTCACAGAACATATATACAAATTATGTACAAAACCAATCAATGCCAAGCCAAATTTCAAATTTAATTAATAAAAATTCAAGCAGCACATGAACCAAATGAAGAATACCTCAATGGAAAGATACACTGACAATAACATCAATATAACATGAGTTAAATCACCCTAAATATTTATAACTGAATAAACTTCCAAAAGTGAGTATTAAAACTTACAAGGATTTATAAAATATTTAGATAATTTATGATATCTTAGGCTGAATAGCGGGAAAACAATTATACCTTTCATTAAGAATTCAAATCAACCGTTTCTCCTTCAACAGCTACTCTGACCCAATAAATATCTTCTTCACATTGAACTATGGTATGTTGATCAAGCTGTTGGGAAACAAAAAGAACAGTCTCGGGTTCATATTTTTCAAATACAAACACTCCTCGCCGAGACATTTTGACAACAACTTGCCAACTTGGATTCGAAGGAAAAGTAACGAATAATACGTGTTCCACTTATGATGTCAAAATGAAAGGTTCATTATCAACTCATTTATTTCTGTAAAACATATAGTTAAAATTCACCAATGAAAACTGATATTGATCGACTTTACATCCACCCACTGGATCAACCCAATTACACTTTAACAATATGTACTTCAACCCATGTGTGTATACAACTTCAATGATGACTATCAATTGACCATAGTAATAACCAGAATCGACAAATGGACAACCGATGCCACTATTTTTTGTTGCTCGTTTGTCGTCAACATCTTTAATGTGAAATCAAAAACCATTGGCATCTATAGATTTATAACGACGAGCCGTTATAGATGGAGCCATAGCCAGTTGGATAAATTCTTCAGTTAGTGTGGGTTCCCCTAACTCCCTCAGCTTATGAACCTACATAATTCATAGAATTCAATAATGATATATGAAGAATGAAATTAGTATAATACTTCACTCATAATGAAAATCAATTTATACGTACATAATCCTTCAACCAATCATGAAATGATGCATAATGAGACTATTGAATTTGCAACTCAGTCGCACGATACATCTCTTCTTTTATCTCATTAATGTGTTTTCTGCAAATGGTAACGCAATGTTTAAATGATCAACTTATGAAAACAAAACATGTAAAAGTTAAACAATAAAATTGATAAGATACTTACTGCATTAATGGTGCAACTTATGGAGTATTGAACAAGATATATCGATGCGCTTGTATCCACTCGATGTTGTCCATATCATATGTGGTTCCTTTTCCAACTGGACCATCCTAAATCCAAGAGGGCTTATCTAATTTTGTTTCAACATCCATAAGATATTCTGCACAAAAAGTGGTACACTCATCCATCAAACAACCATTGGCTATTGATGCCTCTGGACGAGCTCTGTTGCAAAAAAATCATTTCAATATACTCAAATACCGCTCAATAGGATACATCCAGCTGAATTTCACTGGACCAGCAGCCATTAATTCATCAGTTAGGTGCACTGTCAAGTGGACCATAACATCGAAAAATGAGGGGGGAAATAGTTTCTCAAAGTGACAAAGCGTAAGTACAATTCGGTCCTGTAAACTTTTTAAATCACTCATTCGTTGATTTCTTAAACAAAGCTGTCTAAAAAAATTAATCATCTCAATCAATAGCTGAACAACATTGGGGGATAAACAATCACAAATTGATATTGGAATCAACTACTGAAGTAGTATGTGATTGTCATGACTTTTCAACCCTTGCAATGTCTTGCTCATCAGATTCACGCACTTTGAAATATTAGAAGAGTAACCATCAGGCACCTTGAGCATCTTTAAAATGGAAAGAAATGTCTCGTTCTCCTTTGTAGTCATCGTATACTGTGTAGCAGGAATATATGACTTGTTTCCCTCAGCTAACTATAAATGCAACTGTTTCCTTAAACCCATTTCTTCCAAATCACGGTGTGCATTAACATGGTCCTTTGATTTCCCACTGACACCTAAAATGATCCACATTATGTTATCACAAACATTTTTTTCAATGTGCATCACATCCAAATTATGACTCAGCATGTTAGTTTTCCAATACGGAAGACTATAAATAAAACTTTTCTTTTTCCAATTGTGACTGTGCTACCTACCCGCAGCTCGAATATTACGTACTGAAGGAGCCACCAAATCCTGAATTTCATATACCGTGTGGATGTTTTCTTCCTCAATCTGTGATAACATTTTGACTCCTGTCATGATCTTTGGTGGTAGGATGAACTCTCTAGGACCATCAAATGCCACTATTTCCTTTCTGAACCTGTGCTGAGGGGGGAGAAAACTAATGTGACCCATGTATGCCCATTTTTTGGAATGGTTAATCCATACAGAGTTTTTACTTTTTTTGCAACAAGGGCAAGAAAATTCTCCTTTTGTACTCCAGCCTGATAAATTTGCATAAGCTGGGAAGTCATTGATTGTCCACAATAAAGCAGCCTGTAGTTTGAATATTTCATTCGTTTCACAGTCATAAGTCATCACACCATCACCCCAAAATTCATTCAACTCATCAATAAATGGCTAAAGGTAAACACCAATCTTATCCCCTGGACTTTTAGGTCCATCAATAAGAGTGGAAAGTAATATAAATTGTTGCTTCATACAAAGCCACAGAGGAAGATTATACCGAACCAACACCACGGGCCATGTGCTATGAGTTGCACCAACCATAGACTTGAATGGATTGAAACCATCTGCTTCCAATCCCATTCGGACATTACAAACATCTTTGGAAAAGTCAGGATGTCTCTTATCAAAATCTTTCCATGCATGAGAGTCTGCCGGGTGGGTTAACATATCACTTTCATGAACTCTTTCTGCATGCCATCTCATTAAATTAGAAACTTTAGATGACATAAAAAATATTTTCAACCTTTGTTTAAGGGGAAAGTAACACATTTGCTTTACGGAAATCGGTTTCCCCTGTATCACAATATGACTTTGATGAGTCTGATTTCCCCTATTCTCTTTCCACCTGGAAGCACCACAAACCATACAAATATCCAAATGGGCAGTTTCCTTTCTAAACAATATACAATTGTTTGCACATGCATCTATGGTCTCATATGTAAAACCTAAGTTCTCTGTAAGCTTACGAGCATGGTAATACGACTCGGGAATCTTAGCATCGATAGGAAGAATCTTTTCCAATAACACCAACAGCATGTCGAATGATGTGTCTGACTAATGATTCAAAGTCTTCAAATGCAATAACTCCATGATAAATGAAAATTTATTGAAAGAAGAACATCCAGGATATAATTCTGTTTTTGCATAATCAATTGCTTCATAAAACCTCCTCGAATCACGATCTGCACCAAAGTGAAGATTTATCTCACCGGTCTCAAGATTCTGGATGTCAATGCCTTCAGGATCCAACACACGTACCATTTCAGTAAGCATTTCATGCATTGGATCGTTCATCCTTGCAACAACATCCATCTAAATTGTATCCGTATTTTCACAACGAACATATTCTTCTCCATGACGAGTCCACCTCTTATAATTTCTTATAAATCCATTAATGAATAGGTGATCCCTCACAGTATCTCGTGTGAATTGATATCTGTTAGCACATTTTCTACATGGAAAACTAATATAGTCACTTTCAAATCCTCTGGTGAAGTCAATAAACTGCATAATGCCATTGAAATACTCTCTAGATGTTCGATTTGGAAGATCAATCCAACTCTTATCCATAATACAATCCCTATAGCAAACATTTACACAAGACTTATTACATTTTAATTTTTCATATCAAATATATTTAAAATAAATAATAATTAATTGTTTGTGAACCATTTATAAAATAATAATTTAAGTGAAAGCCCATGTCATACCTGATTTCGCAACAAACCTGGAAGGGAGGGGAGCTAAATGCGGTGCTACGAGGGAGACGAGAGGCAGTGGTGGGGATCTGGAGTCGGAGCTGGTGAGACGAGGGAGGGGAAGGTGAAAGAGGGGATGGGTGGCGGTGGTGTGGCGAGGGAGGGGACGAAGACGAAGGGGACGGGGGTTGGAGGGGTGCGGGGGGGGGGGGGGGTGTTCGGGGTGCTGGGGGGGAGGGACGAGGGGCGGAGGGCCGAGGGAGGAGGTCAAAGGCTGGAGGGGATGGAGGCCAAAGGCCAGAGGGCAGCCGGAGGGCTGCCCGAGGGCTTCCGGGCTGCTGTAGGTAGGTGGCGGGAGGCACGAGGGCAGAGGGTGGCCGCAGGGCAGCCGCAGGGCTGAGGGCGGCCGAAGCCGGAGGGCAGAGGGAGGCTGGAGGGTGGCCGGAGGAGGGTGGGGCAGAAGGAGGGTGGATAGAGGGCAGCTGGAGGGTGGCCGGAGGGCGGAGGGCGGCCGACGGAGGGCAGGGCTGGCGGAGGGTGGCCGGCCGGAGGGCGGGGCGGCAGAGGGTGGGGCGGCGGAGGGTGGGGCAGCGGAGGGTGGGTCGGCGGGGGGCGGAGCGACGGGGAGGGTGGGGCGATGGGGAGGGTGCAGGCGACGGGGAGGGGGGGAAGGGATCGGGGGTGCTTCGTGAGAGGAGGGAGGGTTCGAGGGTGCGGATGCCTTTTTTTTAGGGAAACGTAGCGACCGCCAGTGGCGGTCTCTATTGGTTACCTATAGCGACCGCCAGTGGCAGTTACTATAGGTAAAAGGGCTCAAAAGACCATATTTCTAGTAGTGATATATATACTAATTTATATTTCAATGGTGTAAAATCATTGGTAAAAAGTTACGCCAACGGTTATAGAAAATTGTTGGTATAATGTGTTGTAAGATGGCAAACCCAAACGGTTTATGAATAACTGTTGGGATATTTCTATCTCCATGGATTAGTTTCCAATGGTTTGGACAACCATTGGTATATATTATTCCAACGGTTTTCCAACATATACCAATGGTTTAAAACCGTTGGTATATCATATATTTCTAGCAATGTATACACAATACCATAAAACAATATCTCTGGGAAGATACCTCTCAAACAATAACAATACCACATATATGGTTATAAAAAATGCATCCAAAAATACCTATCAATCAATTATAAACAAAATAAATTGTTGGAACAATCAATTTTATCCAGTTGTAAAAATTTCCCATGTTTGCTAACAAAACACTATTTACTTGGATAATAACCATAAAAAATCACATAACAATTCTCAATAAACATAAGAACTAAGATAAATATAGTTAGTGCTTTCTAAATAATAAAAATAAAAGGAACCTATCCACCACACCGAGATATTTTCCGCTTTTGGCGGCATTGACTCACCCAAAAGGTTTTAAAATGTGTCATAATATAACGCGACTTGGTGTAGGAAAGAGTTTCCCTCTCATTATAGGTATGAGGTTATAGACCATTTCATCATCATAAAATCAATAAAAAAGTACAACTAGTAATGTAGTGGTCAAAAATTCTCATCACTTCTTTTATAAAAATATTTATGCAAGGGAGTAAAGTCCATCTTCATTAATTTCATGATTTACAAAACAACCAATTTAATTTATTACCAAATTAAAGTGATTAACAATTTTATGAGAAGTGGTGTATTCTATCAAAATAATCACAACACAACATGAAAAAATACAAATCACTGTAACAACCATATGTCTCATGCACTACACTTTACTACCACTCCACAACACAACCACTAGCCAGACATCCCAACCAACCAAATTTCCCACAGACATTTCAAAAAACTGCATAGCCTCTCCACTTTACCATCCATAAGAAACCACCCTTTTCACATAACCACATTCTCTACATCATCCCCCACACTTCCCCAACCAACGATCAACACTATAAATACACATCAAATCCCCAAGAACACAAATCAAGGAATTCCCTCTCCTATATCAAGATATTATCTACTTTGGGAGGCACTGACTCACCCACATGGTTTTAATCTCATCCATTTACAACATGTCTTGGTTATGGATTTTTTCCCCCTATTCAAATGATTTATGTTTTAAATCACATTTCAAATAGGGAATTGCAATAAGAAAAATCCCATATAGTAGCAACACATAACATCATCCATAATGATTTATTGGTTTACATTAATTCACCTCATTATCTAGCATCTGTACTCTTACAAAATTTCAAATTTAATATGGGGGAATGTTTATTAACCATATATAAGTTATTATCCTTTTAATATAGGGTGATATTAATCAATAAATCACATATAGGGTCTCATAACTCATTATAATCATTGAGTAAGAAAATTTTCACACAACAGTTATTTTCCGCAAGGCACATCAACACTTCAATGCATTGATAACAATGCAACCACAAATAGCAATAAACATTTTCAGGATAGTATCACTAAAACAATGTGTATTACATTTAAATAGAACTAACATGCATACAAGATAAAGATGAAATTTCACACACATATTCTCACACCTAAGGTTTAATATGTTAAATAAGTCATTCTAGGTTAGTCTTATTACCAAGGAAATACACTTCCAAATTCATTGTAAAAAATTTACATGTTTTTTTTCTTGTGTTAAATTAAATTACTACATTACATAACTAAATTTTTTTCCTAATCATCAAAGTAAAAGAAACATTATGATAAAAAAACTTAATACTACACACATTGTATTACTATGTTCCGTGTTTTATCATTCTAGAAATAAACATTCCTTAATCATTTCAGGGATCAAGAAAACATTATTATATACAAAAATAAGGATAACATGTTTCTAATTGAATATTTAAATGCAACATATTAAACATATTACATAATCAACTCTATCATACTTGAATTTCCCTAGTTACCACACAAATTATTTCAACATTAGGTATGATTCCCATTAAAACTACTCATGACTTAACATGTGAGGTAAGGTTATTTGAGTACATAAAAATTATTATTAGTCATAAGATAATAATTTTAATCATTTAAATAGTTTAAAGATTCAACAAGTAACCACAATATGTGTTTATCATTCTCTATAATTTAGAAATAAATGTCACAAGAATTTTTTACCTAAAACATTATTAAAACATATAGTTATATCAATACTGTAGATATGAAATGAAGACAAAATAAGGATCAATTTATACTTTTAAGGGTTTTCAAATTCAAAGGAATTATCATTAATAAATATTCCCATTTTCATATATTTCCGAATGTAATTGTTAAAACCATGTTTTACAATAGTTTCATAGAATATTCTAATGAAAAATTACAAATGGAAATAAAAAATACATATTAACTCACATGAAAGATAGAATACTTCTAATTATGATTTGAAAATAATTTATTTTATCACGTCGATGTAAAATTTACTTCAAGGTTACATGATTCAAAAGGGTTTTCAAAATTAAACAATTAAAAAAACAAAATACACTAAGCATGCTTCTCTAAAAATTTCAAACATTATAAAAACTAAATGGAATTTTATATGATTTAATGATGGAAATGAAATTAAATTCATTAAGAATGATGCTAAAAAATATAGGGGAACAACACATTTAAACCATATTAAGGTTTCAAAAAATAATTCAGGCTAGTTAACAATCATTTTACTCTTTCCTTTTAAGTTATATGAATAATTAAGAAAAATATTGAATTTTATTGGCAATAATAGTATGGGAAAAGTCATATAAACACATATAAAATTTCATGATTCATTTAATTCATTTTACCATGAAATGATCACAAAATTAAAATAAGAACACTGGTCATCATGATGCATGTACCTCTCCTAGGTCTTTACATTACAAGTAGTTCCTTCTCACTTGGATATTAAATAATCTCAAAGTCCATGAACTAGATTATGGGGGGCCCTAAAATCCTATATCTTGGTTGGTATCTCTGACCTATGTCACACACAAAAGAAACTATAATTGTTTCCATACGAATCCACACATTCCTCAATATGTCTAACTTTGAAATCCACCCTGTCTCGCAACCATTAGCTCTAATAATATTCTTTAAAGAACCCCTCCCACAAAAGATGTCTCAATGAAGGGAGAGAGATAATGACCCTTGAGTCACGCCTCAAGTAGGCCCTCAGTTTTTTATTATCACCGAGGGTATAATAATATCACAACATGGGAGGAATAGACCCTTTTAATAGAAATAGATCAAAAGATAGGATAAATCAACCACAATCAACTCCATGACATATATATAAGATAAATCCAAACCATCCCACACTTCATGTATAAATCAAAAAAAATAAAAAAAAAATTATACAAGAAATCCCAAAAGGAATAATGCTAAAGTAGTGACATATAAACTATCCATTAGTCCAACATAGTAATGTCCATCATTGTCCACATAGTCCTCCTAGAAACCTAAAAACATGATTTATATACATATGGTTATCATATAGGTATACTAAGTAGGAAAACCAACCTATCTCATGCACATGTGAAAAGAACATGCTAATGCACCCATGTGAAAGTAGTAGAACCAAACAGCACCTTAATAAGTTTACTAACAAAAAACCCCAACATCATCAAGGATATCCCACTCAATAATGAATCCATGTATAATAATATATATAATATGAACCACATCGATGATAGTATACTCTGCACCACTTCCCCACTGATTATCCACTCTCACACCCTAACAAAAATGTCATGGAGATCCCACCTCTTCTGAATAACATCACATCACATCCTTCCCACGCATACATGGTCCATCACAACACATAATATCTTTCCTACACACACCTAGTCCATCACAACAAATCACATCACGTCACATCCATATCGCACAAACCTACGACACACATCGCATCTCATCCTAAAGACACCAAGGATAGTACCCCACAACTCACCCCAAATAAACCGGGGACCACATTTCATAACTCGCCTAAATACACCTAGTTCATTATCTCCTAGAAGAGAGAGAAGGTAGAAGCGGGTGTCCATCCATCTATCCTCCCATTGGGGTGGTGGGAAAGACAATCCATATCACAATGTGGGTGTTGGTACATAGTGATCAATGTTGTTGGGTTGAATATAGAAATCATAAGAACATACGTTATATATATATATAGATTTACATCGTACAATCCAATCCAATAGTTTTACAACAAGAACTAACCATCTCATAGAATTCACACAAATGCTTCCACCTCTAAATAAATAAAAATACACAAACAAAACACAATCAATGATTCATATTTTAGTCCTTATTTCATTTTACAAAGTCTTTGTTTTATCAATAAAATCCACTTTATTATCCACATAAATTTATTTACTGAATAATTGTAAGAATTCCATTTCATTTAGGTAGACAACATGTTTCATATTTATAGATATTAGTTTGAATATAAACATTAACCATTTAATCCAAAGATCCTCTACTACAAAAATGGGCTTTATCAGAGCTCAAAACGGGCTTTATCAGTGCTAAAAAAGCGTTGTAAAGCTCAGCGCTGATAAAGGGGGGTCCCCTTTATCAATGCTAAATAAGCGCTGATAAAGGGAGAGTTTATCAGTGCTAAAAAGGTGATGATAATGGACCCCTTTATCATCTCTAAAAAAGCACTGATAACCGTGTTTTTTATTGGTGCTATTTTAGCATTGATAAACTGATCCTTTATCAGTGATTTTTTAGTGCTGATAAATGTGGATTTTATCTGTGCTTTTTTAGTGCTGATAAAGGCTTCTTTATCCGCACTAGAAAAACACTGATAAATGGAATTTCTGCTACAACAAAAAATTCTACAGCAGCACACCCAAACAACACCTACAAAAAAATAAACATCTCAAAAAGTATACCCTTTCAAATTTAACACATAATTCATAAGGTAATTACACTAAGTATACCAATTCAACAAGTATACTCATACACTATTAACACAAAATTCACAAGTTAATTAAATACATAAAGAATTCAATTCAGAATTCAGGGGGTTGGTGGGATGTTCATGGGTTTGGGGTGGCTGTCCAAGGGGGTAGGGGTGTTCGGGGGGATGGGGGTGTATGAGGGGATAGGGGTGTCCAGGGGGGTGGGGTAGTCCGAGAGGTTGGGGGCTATCCAAGGGGGTGAGGTGGTGTCCCGGGGGTGGTGGGGGCTATCCATGAGGGTAGGGGTGTCCAGGGGTGGGAGTATCTAGGTGGTGGGGTGGTGTCTAGGAGGGGGTGTTCAGGTGGGGGGGGGGGGGTCCAGGGGGTGGTGGGGTGTCTAGGAGGTGGGGTTGTCCAGGGTGGGGGGGTGGGGGGGCTATCCATGGGGGTGTTCGGGGGGAGGGCTAGTGTCTAGAGTGTTAGGGGGAGATTTACAAGGGTGGGCGCGGTCCAGGGGGTTGGTGGGGCTATCCAAGGGGGTGGGGTGGTGCCCAGGAGGGTGGGGGTGTCTAGGTAATGGGTGGTGTCTTGGAGGGGTGTGGATGTCATCCATGGGGTTGGTGGGTGTCTAGGGGGGTGGGGTGTCTGGGGGGGGGGGGTCGGGGGCAGTCTGGGGGGGAATGTCCATCTGCGTGTCCAGGGGGTTGGGGGGGCTTTCTAGGGGGTGGGGGTTTCTAGAGGGGTGGAGGTGTCCAAGGGGTGGGGTGGTGTCCAGGGGGTGGGGGCAGTCTAGGGGGTTGGTGGGGGTGTCCAAGGTGGTAGGGTGGTGTCCAAAGGGGTGGGGTGGTTGTCCATGGGGGTGGGGGTGTCCAAGGGGTGGGGGAGGTGTCCAGGTGGTGGGGTGGTGTCTAGGGGGTGGGGGGCCATCCAATGGTTTGGGGGCTGTCCATGTATTGTTCTCCTAAAGGATCAACATAATCTGAATGTGTTTTGTCGAATTTACGTAGGTCAGTTGTTATTTTCACTTAAAATTTTGTCCATTTTAAACAAAAGAGAGACACTTTGAGTGATACCGGCCACACCGTGCCTCGAATTGATGTGGGGTTTACTCTTACACATCAAAAAAGACCCGTGGATCATTCTCCAAAAGGATAAACACAATCCGGATGCGTTTGGTCATATTTCCATAGGTCACTTGTTGTTTTCATTTAAAATTTTGTTCATTTTAAACAAAAGATAGACACTTTGAGTGATACCTACCATACGATGCCTCAGATTGAGGCAGGGTTGACTCTTACACATCAAAAATGACCCATGTATCTTTCTCTTAAAGGATCAATACAATCTGAATGTGTTTTGTTGGATTTCTGTTGGTTAGTTGTTGTTTTCACTTAAAATTCTGTCCATTTTAAACAAAAGAGAGACCGTTTGAGTGATATCGGCCACACCATGACTCTAATTGAGTTGAAGTTGAATCGTACACGTCAAAAATAACCCATGGATCATTCTACTAAATTATAAACACAATCAGAATTAATTTGGTCGGATTTGTGTTGGTCAGTTTTTGTTTTCACTTAAAATTCTGTTCAATTTAAACAAAAAAGAGACCCTTCGAGTGATATCGGCCACACCGTGACTCATATTTAGGAGAGGTTAACTCGTACACATCACCAATGCACCCATGGATCATTCTCCTAAAGGATCAACACAATACGAATTCTTTTGGTCATATTTTTGTAGGTCAGTTGTTGTTTTCACTTAAAATTCTGTCCATTTTAAACAAAAGAGAGACACTTTGAGTGATACCGGCCACACTGTGCCTCGGATTGAGGCGGGGTTGAATCTTACATGTCAAAAATGACCCATGGATCTCTCTCCTAAAGGATCAAAACAATATTCATTATTTTGGTCAGATTTCTGTAAGTCAGTTGTTGTTTTCACTTAAAATTCTGTCCATTTTAAACAAAAGAGAGACACTTTGAGTGATATCGACCACACCGTGCCTCAGATTGAGGAGGGGTTGACTCATACATGTCAAAAATGACCCATGAATAATTCTCATAAAAGATCAACCCAATAAAAATGTGTTTGTTCGGATTTTCATAGTTCAGTTATTGTTTTCACTTACAATTCTGTCCATTTTAAACCAAAGAGAGACCCTTTTAGTGATACCGGCCACTTCGTGCCTCGGATTGAGGAAGGGTTGACTTGTAAACGTCAAAAATGACCCATATATTGTTCTCCTAAATTATCAACACAATACGAATGTGTTTGGTCAGATTTTCGTACGTGAGTTGTTGTTTTCACTTAAAATTATGTCCATTTTAAACAAAAGAGAGACACTTTCAGTGATACCGGTCACACCATTCCTCAGATTTTGGAGTGGTTGAATCATAAACATCATAAATGAACAATGGATTGCTCTCCTAATGGATCAACACAATCAAAATGTGTTTGGTCAGATTTGCATATGTGAGTTGTTGTTTTCCCTTATAATTCTGTCCATTTTAAACAAAAGAGAGACCCTTTGAGTGATATCGGCCACACTGTGCCTCAGATTGAGGTGGGTTTGACTTGTACAAATCACCAACGCACCCATGGATTTTTATCCTAAAGGATCAAAACAATCTGAATAAGTTTGGTCAAATTTCCGTAGGTCAGTTGTTGTTTTCAATTGAAATTTTGTCCATTTTAAACAAAATAGAGACACTTTGAGTGATACCGGTCACACCGTGCCTTTTATTGAGGTAGGGTTGACTCTTTCATGTCACAAATGACCCATGTTTCATTATCCTAAAGTATCAACACGATTTGAATGCATTTGGTCAGATTTTCGTAGGTCAGTTGTTGTTTTCAGTTAAAATTTTGTCCATTTTAAACAATAGAGAGACCCTTTGAGTGATACCGACCACATCGTGCCTTGGATTGAGGCGGAGTTGACTCATAGACATCATAAATAACCCATGGATCGTTCTCCTAATGGATCAAAACAATATGAATGTAACGCCCCGACCCCAGCTACCCAGAGTCGGTGCGTTACTTCGTAACATTGGCATGATCACAAAAGATCAAGTCTCGAAAGACCGATTAGTTTAGTAGCCTTGGAAACACTAGATACATTCATAAGTCTTACATTACATCATAAAGTGAAAAACTAATAACAAAGTCTTCATAGTCCACACTCATATCCTCTTCTGACTATCCCTGCAGGTCATTCATAAAATACTTCTTCACATCCTGGAAAATATTAAAACATTGAAAGGGGTGAGCTCAGATGCTCAGTAAGGATAACAAGATTGCGGAAGCTTTCATAAATAAACATAAAAATTTAAGGCAATGTATAACTAAAACAAAAGCCTTTTAAACTTGAACATCAACATAATATGGCAAAAGTAAAATGAGATAATGCCATTCACTTCTTCACATGGATATTCTACTGGTCGAATAATCAAATGAAATAACAATAACCACTTTTGTAATGATGGAATGTATAATGCCATACATTCTGAAACATTTTTTCAAGGCCTCGGCCAAGACGTCTAAAATGATTAAGGCCTCGGCCAAAATCACAAATCAAATTGGTAAAGGGCCTCGGCCAATTCCACGTCTAGTTGTCTCATGAGACCTACCGATGCATCGAGGAGCTATAGTGGGCTCCACCCGTCACTTATTAAGTCCAATACATTCCTCATATGAATAGGTTTAAACATATCATAAACCATAACATAATCATATCACATAAAAAATGCATAAAGGAAACATAACATTCCCACATTTCAATCACAAGATATCAATACAATACATTGATATAATAAAAATTCTTTCAAAACCATTTTCAATACCAAAATAAAAGAAATTTAAAACTTTGTATTTATTTTTTATTAAAAAAAATGATGGCTTGTAGAGGAAGCCGAAACTCAAATAATGGTCACGGCGGCAGAGAAGTCGTTGTCTCCGCATAAGTACGGAAAGAAAAACATTCCCTTTTTGTCGTTTAGAAAAACTCTTCATATAAAAAAGATTCCTTTTTAATAAACATAAAAGTTAAAGGGGTTTATACACTGTTCAAAAGAAATTTGTGTATAAAACAAAATATGCCTCAATGAAAGGAGATTGAGACGAAGTCCCTTAAAAAGATCATTTTTAAATAAAATATATCTATTATGTGTATTCACTATATGTACACATAAATAAATTATAAATACAATATACGACATAATAATATCATGACATAATTTGAAAGTATGAGATTAACCCAAAGAATGGAAGTTGGGTTATGAAATTCCCTTACCTTGTGTCCGACTTGACTCAACCGTTCTTTAACCTCCTGAATAATAAACTAGAGTTAATATCTACCTTATTAAGAACCTTTTTCAATTTCATTATCCTTTTTATATCACTTATTACAATGTTATGAACATTATGTAATTATTTAAGTTAATAACGACCGTTTTGTCGATCTTTGGTAACTTGAGTCAACAATAAACTTCTTATAATTACAAGTTGTTCATGTGGTAGAATATCCATTATATACAGAATTATATTCATGATTTAGATGTCATATATATCTTATATATCCAGTATATACATTCATTTATAATATTACGTAACATTTAGAGGTAAGAAATGAAATGCACCGTTCATGGAGACGGTAAGCCGTACGTACGCATGAACGCTACTTTCATTTCAATTTCATATTTAATGGAACTAAATCATAATGATATAAATGTATAATATAATTCCAGTATAATATAGTGTATAATACCATTTACTCCATCCTTTATACATCCCACATATGGCATTAACGATTCAAATCACTTTGAGGGGGCGGTAGTCCGCACTTCCTAAAATGAAATTATCGCGTTTTACCCATAATGGAAATCATAAAGTATGCCATAAATGGGAAATACAGAAGCATAAGTAAAACATAAAAATATTATATATCATATATAAAAATATTGACATCTTAATGGCCACCTTTGAAGGTGTTATATGAGTGTTGAACAATCATCGTTTCGTGAGGCAGAAATTCACCATCCACAGAAACCGTATGTTCTTTACCCATTAGATGTAGGTGTGTGTAAGTGTAGCTCGAATACTTCTTATAACAACATCCTAGTATATTTAGGATACTGGTTTTGTTACAAAAGAAATGAATAAAAAGAGTTTATGGGGTTGGAGAAGAAAAATAAAACAAAACAACATTAGAAAAGACATTACCTCAAAATCGGGTAACTCTTTTTGATTTGAGTCAAAGGCTTCCTTGGGAAGAGTTCTGCCCAAAGTAAGGATTCTAGGAGTAAGAGGGGGAAGTTGGGAGAGTATTTGGGCAGAGTTTTGCCAAGCCAAATGGCTTGAAAGTGTAAATGAGGTGGGAGAGGTGGGGGCCTTTTATAAGTGGAGAGGAGGGGCACTTTTGGAAAGATTGAAATGTTACATTATTTCACAATGCTTTTCGGATTCTAAAGGTCCCACACTTATATAATTCGAGGCTAAGGTGATAAGGTTTCGAAATCTCCTCATCCAATAGGCTTTGGACAAGTGTAAGCCTTGGATTTTTCATTATCTTCTCATTTTATTTAAATCGTTAAATAATGAGGTCATCGCTACATCATAATGATGTCATAAATAATTTAATTTATTTAATGTCGAAAAATTATATAAAAAAAACTATTATGTAGGAAATCTTTTTAGATTTCTGATGAATATTTATAGTCAATATTTGGATCTGTGTAACCCCACTTAAAAAATGTTTTAGTAAAACAACTCAGGTTTGTGTCAATTTAATTTTAACATTAAATAAATATATATTAATGTCATTTTCCAACTAAAGTGGCTCCATGGGGTCCCCAAGTTGACCCATGGGTTGTCTTGGTCGGCCATGACTCATCCAATAGTAGTAGGACAAGTTTCAAGCTCATCTCATATTATTAAAACATTATTTTTACCTTAAACTACACTAATTACCTCTAATCGCGATTAAGAACTTAAAAGTTACTATTCACCAAAAAATTATTTTGATCTCATTGAACCACATTTTACTTCTTAATGACAACCATGTATGTCGGATTTTTGAAAATCAAATCACAGAAGTGGTAATATTTCATTTAAACGAAAAATCAGTTATTTAACTACCACTTAGTGGTTTCACTATTCATCAAAAATTGAAGTTTTTCAGAACAAGGCCAAAATTTCACCCTAAGCTATAATTGATATTCCGAATTCAAAAATGATGTCTATTTTACAAAATTCCAAACATATATGTCGCATTAATTAATTTTATAATTAATTCCCGCTGTTACGACAAATAGCGTGTTTTTAAGAAACAATTTATATCAAAAGATTGGCAATTGTTTATGTCCAATTTCAATGTTAAATTAATTCTAATGACCACCATTGGATAAAATGGTAAAAATATATTCTAATTATACCTTAAAACCACTAAATAGTATAATTTATCACAATAAATTATTTTAATTAAAAAAGTTGTTTTAAAGTATTTTTCTCTATTCATAAAAAATTTGGAAGTTCTCGAAAAATTACAAAAAATTCAACATAGGATAATTTCAATATTAGGAATACAAAAATGAAGTCCATTTTGAAACATAAAATTTCTATAATTTTAAAAAGTGGTTATTACTATTCATAACGGCTACTTTGATTAGTCGCGGTGTTTTAGAACTCGAAGTTGCGTAAAATGCAAGTTATTGCATTATTGAATGAGAAGCGTATCGTTGAAGCTCAGGGTGTTACATTCTCCCCTCCTTCAATAAATTGCGTCCTCGCAATTTGAAATTTTTCTTTGAAAATAAAAGGTTGAAAAGAGAAAATACCTTTGAGGAAAACCCACATCGGAAATAAGGTTAATAAATATATAACATTAAAAGAAAGCAGGATAAGTACAAAGGTCACTCGATAAAGCCCATTCTAGGATTATATGAAAATATGGATATGGAGGAGAAACAAACCATCAAGGTCTGATGGAGAGTTATAGAAAACAGGATTAGGAGAAAGTTTAACCACAAGAAAATCACAAACTTGTGATTGGTTAAACGGTCATTGAATCCCCAGTTGGAAAAGTTAACCGACAACATTTTTGTTTTAAGTTACCTTTTATAATGTTGAGGAATTTATTTAGGAGATTTAATAAGAATGTAAGGGAATATACATACTTTTTATGTATACTTTCATTCGTTAATAAATTTTTACCACAAACCCAACTTTTACTCCAAATGGTAACGGAACTCAAAAATATTCAATTTATCCTAATTGTATAAGGTTCCAATTGTTAACACATACCATTTAGATTAGTAGAACTATTTTGTAATAACCAGGGACTTCCTGTAGGCTAGTGGTAGGAAATAAAGGCTTGTCGTACTATGGTTGTGGGTTCGATTCCTGCAGATTTGTCCGACGCAACGGGTTATTCCCCACCCTGCAGGTTGTCCTTTTCCTAAAACTATAGTATTATAATATTCCAAAAATAATCTTCAGAAATGCTTTAACCTTAAACAATACTATCCATGGTTCAACTTAATCCATTCCAACCTTAATAGTTATCCAAAATACCTCCGTCCAGACTTTCTCTAAAAGGTCTCTAAATTCCAAAGTCAATTGTAACATCAGATTCCCCAAACAAAGAAAAGTTTCTCTTATTGTCACATACTAAAAATATGATTACCTTAATCATATTAAAACCTTACTGAAATCAACAAGTACTGCAGTACAATCCTTATATATATATCACATTATTCTTATAACCATAATCTAGTTCTTGAGTCCAAAAACACAAATACAATAATTATTCCGCTTCAACTGTAGTAACAGCATAAGATTGTCCTTGATCCCTTGGCCTTTTCTGAGGTAAGTTTCCCTGACGCTTAGGACATTCATTTGCATAATGACTCATTTCTCTACAATTGTAGCATTCAACATTGATAGCCTCTTTCTTTCCCTTGCAATCACGAGCCTGGTGACCCTTTTCTCCACATTTATAACAAACTCCCATTCCTTTTAGGCAAGTACCAGGGTGATTCTTCCCACAATTATCACATAATGGAAAATCCTTCTTTCCCTTTTTCCCTTTATCTGTCTCTTGGTCCACCGTTCTCTTCTTCTCTTGCTTTACTTTGTTTTCATAAGACTTAGAGAATTCCTTTTCTGTCTTGATAGCACACGAGACAATATCTTCGTATGTTGAGAAAGATTGTGATACTAAAGCTCGACGGAGAAATGGTTTTAACCCATCAAAGAAACGATCAATCTTACTCCTTGGGTTACGTATGTAATCTGCAGCATACCTCGCTAACCTTGTAAAGTTGGCCTCATACTTTGCGACATTCTCATCCTCCTTTTGTTTCAGACTTAGAAATTTCCTTTCCATATCTGCTCTATGGTCATGAGGAAAGTATTTTTCTAGGAAAAGATCTTTGAACTCCCTCCATTCCATATTCGATATGTCATCATCTTCCTTTTTGTTTTGAATCAATGACCACCATTGATCAGCATCTCCAGTGAGGCGGTAAACTGCCATGATAACCTTTTCCCTTTCACTACTCCCCAAGGAGTGGAATATTTTCTCTAAGGAGTTTATCCATTGCTCAGCTACTATAGGATTTGTACTCCCATTGAATGTTGGTGGTTGTTGCCTCATGAAGCAGTCTAACATTGATCCTCCATGTTGCGGATCAGGGTGCTCCATACAAGTAAGGTTATTATTCATAACCTGAGTGAGTTGTCCCAGTATGGTAATAAGTTGATCAGAACCAGTTGTATCTCCAGATCCACAATAATTATCTTGAGCAGGAGGGCAATCCCTACACGGAGTGTGTGCATTGATACGATTTCCATTCCTTCCACTAGGCGCCATTTTTAAACAATGGCATAAACTATATTAGTTTATAAATCAAAATACATAATTCCATACTTGTAAGATACTTAACATAAATTGAACTAATTATGGATATAATCCATAATTATAAAAATGTTTTCTTTGAGGAAGTATATACTCGTAACCCTTCATAGTGGTTTGTAAAGAAAATGGGAATTATCCAAAGCATATCCCCCGGGAGTGTCGTAACCAAGAGTGTAGCAAGGCCCGTTGTCGTGCACCAGTTCCCGTTCGAGTCTAGCTCAAAGCGGTGTTTTTGGGTTTTACCCCTAGGTACATCTGTGCCAGAGCCGCCTCTACCTGCTCGTATCCAGACAGGGATGTATTTCTCGGAAAACTCACAACATCTCTATAATACCAAAATTCTAAGAAGTTCTTCTATACTAATCCTCAAAGTCTGTCTTCGGGATAAGTGCTCTAATCAGAATTTATCTAAATCTAGCTTCAAAGGTTAGTACTAAACTGTCTCTGATACCAACTGTAACGCTCCGACCCCAGCTACCCAGAGTCGGTGCGTTACTTCGTAACATTGTCATGATCACAAAAGATCATGTCTCGAAAGACCGATTAGTTTAGTAGCCTTGGAAACACTAGATACATTCATAAGTCTTACATTACATCATAAAGTGAAAAACTAATAACAAAGTCTTCATAGTCCACACTCATATCCTCTTCTGACTATCCCTGCAGTTCATTCATAAAATATTTCTTCACATCCTGGAAAATATTAAAACATTGAAAGGGGTGAGCTCAGATGCTCAGTAAGGATAACAACATTGCGGAAGCTTTCATAAATAAACATAAAAATTTAAGGCAATGTATAACTAAAACAAAAGCCTTTTAAACTTGAACATCAACATAATATGGCAAATGTAAAATGAGATAATGCCATTCAATTCTTCACATGGATATTCTACTGGTCGAATTATCACATGAAATAACAATAACCACTTTCATAATGCTGGAATGTATAATGCCAGACATTCTGAAACATTTTTTCAAGGCCTCGGCCAAGACGTCTAAAATGATTAAGGCCTCGGCCAAAATCACAAATCAAATTGGGAAAGGGCCTTGGCCAATTCCACGTCTAGTTGTCTCATGAGACCTACCGATGCATCGAGGAGCTATAGCAGGCTCCACCCGTCACTTATTAAGTCCAATACATTCCTCATATGAATAGGTTTAAACATATCATAAACCATAACATAATCATATCACATAAAAAATGCATAAAGGAAACATAACATTCCCACATTTCAATCACAAGATATCAATACAATACATTGATATAATAAAAATGCTTTCAAAACCATTTTCAATACCAAAATAAAAGAAATTTAAAACTTTGTATTTATTTTTCATTAAAAAAAATGATGGCTTATAGAGGAAGCCGAAACTCAAATAATGGTCACGGCGGCAGAGAAGTCATTGTCGCCGCATAAGTACGGAAAGAAAAACATTCCCTTTTTGTCGTTTAGAAAAACGCTTCATATAAAAAAGATTCCTTTTTAATAAACATAAAAGTCAAAGGGGTTTATACACTGTTCAAAAGAAATTTGTGTATAAAACAAAATATGCCTCAATGAATGGAGATTGAGACGAAGTCCCTTAAAAAGATCATTTTTAAATAAAATATATCTATTATGTGTATTCACTATATGTAAACATAAATAAAGTATAAATACAATATACGACATAATAATATCATGACATAATTTGAAAGTAGGAGATTAACCCAAAGAATGGAAGTTGAGTTATGAAATTCCCTTACCTTGTGTCCGACTTGACTCAACCGTTCTTTAACCTCCTGAATAATAAACTAGAGTTAATATCTACCTTATTAAGAACCTTTTTCAATTTCATTATACTTTTTATATCACTTATTACAATGTTATGAACATTATGTAATTATTTAAGTTAATAACGGTCGTTTTGTCGATCTTTGGTAACTTGAGTCAGCAATAAACTTCTTATAATTACAAGTTGTTCATGTGGTAGAATATCCATTATATACAGAATTATATTCATGATTTAGATGTAATATATATCTTATATATCCAGTATATACATTCATTTATAATATTACGTAACATTTAGAGGTAAGAAATGAAATGCACCGTTCATGGAGACGGTAAGCCGTACGTACGCATGAACGCTACTTTCATTTCAATTTCATATTTAATGGAACTAAATCATAGTGATATAAATTTATAATATAATTCCAGTATAATATAGTGTATAATACCATTTAATCCATCCTTTATACATCCCACATATGGCATTAACGATTCAAATCACTTTGAGGGGGCGGTAGTCCGCACTTCCTAAAATGAAATTATCGCGTTTTACACATAATGGAAATCATAAAGTATGCCATAAATGAGAAATACAGAAGCATAAGTAAAACATAAACATATTATATATCATATATAAAAATAGTTACATCTTAATGGCCACCTTTTAAGGTGTTATATGAGTGTTGAACAATCATCGTTTCGTGAGGTAGAAATTCGCCATCCATAGAAACCGTATGTTCTTTACCCATTAGATGTAGGTGTGTTTAAGTGTAGCTCGAATAATTCTTATAACAACATCCTAGTATATTGAGGATACTGGTGTTGTTACAAAAGAAATGAATAAAAAGAGTTTAGGGGGTTGGAGAAGAAAAATAAAACAAAACAACATTAGAAAAGACATTACCTCAAAATCGGGTAACTCTTTTTGATTTGAGCCAAAGGCTTCCTTGGGAAGAGTTCTGCCCAAATTAAGGCTTCTAGGAGGAAGAGGGGGAAGTTGGGAGAGTATTTGGGCAGAGTTTTGCCGAGCCAAATGGCTTGAAAGTGTAAATGAGGTGGGAGAGGTGGGGGCCTTTTATAAGTGGAGAGGAGGGGCACTTTTGGAAAGATTGAAATGTTACATTATTTCACAATGCTTTTCGGATTCTAAAGGTCCCACACTTATATAATTTGAGGCTAAGGTGATAAGGTTTCGAAATCTCATCATCCAATAGGCTTTGGACAAGTGTAAGCCTTGGATTTTGCATTATCTTCTCATTTTATTTAAATCGTTAAATAATGAGGTCATCGCTGCATCATAATGATGTCATAAATAATTTAATTTATTTAATGTCTAAAAATTATAAAAAAATAACTATGATGTAGGAAATCTTTTTATATTTCTAATGAATACTTATAGTCAATATTTGGATCTGTGTAACCCCACTTAAAAACTGTTTTAGTAAAACAACTCATGTTTGTGTCAATTTAATTTTAACATTAAATAAATATATATTAATGTCATTTTCCAACTAAAGTGGATCCATGGGGTCCCCAAGTTGACCCATGGGTTGTCTTGGTCGGCCATGACTCATCCAATAGGAGTAGGACAACTGTCAAGCTCATCTCATATTATTAAAACATTATTTTTATCTTAAACTACACTAATTACCTCTAATCGCGATTAAGAACTTAAAAGTTACTATTCACCAAAAAATTATTTTGATCTCATTGAACCACATTTTACTTCTTAATGACAACCATGTATGTCGGATTTTTGAAAATCAAATCATAGAAGTGGTAATATTTCATTTAAACGAAAAATCAGTTATTTAACTACCACTTAGTGGTTTCAATATTCATCAAAAATTGAAGTTTTTCAGAACAAGGCCAAAATTTCACCCTAAGCTATAATTGATATTCCGAATTCAAAAATGATGTCTATTTTACAAAATTCCAAACATATATGTCGCATTAATTAATTTTATAATTAATTCCCGCTGTTACGACAAATAGCGTGTTTTTAAGAAACAATTTATATCAAAAGATTGGCAATTGTTTATGTCCAATTTCAATGTTAAATTAATTCTAATGACCACCATTGGATAAAATGGTAAAAATATATTCTAATTATACCTTAAAACCACTAAATAGTATAATTTATCACAAAAAATTATTTTAATTAAAAAAGTTGTTTTAAAGTATTTTTCACTATTCATAAAAAATTTGGAAGTTCTCGAAAAATTACAAAAAATTCAACATAGGCTAATTTCAATATTAGGAATACAAAAATGAAGTCCATTTTGAAACATAAAATTTCTATAATTTTAAAAAGTGGTTATTACTATTCATAACGGCTACTTTGATTAGTCGCGGTGTTTTAGAACTCGAAGTTGCGTAAAATGCAAGTTATTGCATTATTGAATGAGAAGCGTATCGTGGAAGCTCGGGGTGTTACAATGAATATGTTTGTTCAGATTTGCGTACGTCAGTTGTTGTTTTCACTTAAAATTCTGTCCATTTTAAACAAAAGAGAGACACTTTGAGTGATAATAGCCACACTGTGCTATGGATTGAGGCGGGGTTGACTCGTACATGTCAAAAATGACTCATGGATTATTATCCTAAAGGATCAACACAATCTGAATGTGTTTGGTTGGATTTTCATACGTTAGTTGTTGTTTTCACTAATAATTCTGTCCATTTTAAAGAAAAGAGAGACCATTTGGGTGATACCAGCCACACCGTGCCTCGGATTGAGGCAAGGTTGACTCTTACACATCACCAACACACCAATGGATCATTATTATAAAGTATAAACACAATCTGAATGCGTTTGTTCAGATTTTCGCAGGTCATTTGTTGTTTTAACTTAAAATTTTGTCCAATTTAGAAAAAAGAGACACTTTGAGTTATACTAGCCACACTGTGACTCATATTGAGGCTTGGTTGAATCTTACATGTTAAAAATTACCCATGGATCATTCTACTAAAGGATCAACACAATATGAATGCATTTGGTCAGATTTTCGTAGTTCAGTTGTTGTTTTCACTTAAAATTCTGTCCATTTTAAACAAAAGAGAGACCCTTTGAGTGATACCAGTCACACCGTTCCTCGAATTGAGGCGGAGTTGACTCATACACATCACCAAAACACTCATGGATCATTCTGATAAAGTATCAACACACTCCTAATGTGTTTTTTCGGGTTTCCATACGAAAGTTGTTGTTTTCACTTAGAATTTTGTCCATTTTAAACAAAAGAGAGACACTTTGAGTGATTCCGACCACACCGTGCCTCCGATTGAGGATGGTTTGACTCGTACATGTCAAAAATGACCCATGTAACATTATCCTAAAGTATCAACACAATATGAATGATTTTGGTCAGATTTATGTATGTTGGTTGTTGTTTTCACTTAAAATTCTATCCATTTTATACAAAAGAGACACCATTTGAGTGATACCGGGCACACCGTGCCTCGGATTGAGGCAGGAATGACTTGTACACATTTCCAATGCACCCATGGATCATTCTCCTAAATTATTAACACAATCCAAATGCATTTGGTCAGATTTCTTTAGGTCAGTTGTTGTTTTCACTTAAAATTTCGTCCATTTTAAATAAAAGAGAGACACTTTGAGTGGTTCATCATTATTGCATGTTGTTGGTGCATATCATCTATTGAAATGAGAAAATTACTCATTGTAGAAAGGATTTTTTATTTAATAACAATTACAATTTTCCTAAGAACATTTACATACAATAATGTTTCATCTTTTTTCCCTTTAATTCCTCTCAAAACTGACCGCCAATTATACACATCCCCAAGTCAGATCCTCATGCTATTTGTGTACAATCTACCATCAGGTATGTGGCCCACTCATTTATGAACCAATCTATATCGTCTTGTGAGTATGAGGCTTTTCGTCAGTCACAACAGTACTATAAAATATAAAAATAAAGAATTAATAAATAAATAAAATGAAATAGTAGTTTTTTTTAAAATACCTATTTAGAGATGCTATTTTGTTGATGAAAAACAATCTCTTTCAGAAATTTATAAATATAATAACTGCAATCATTATTGTTTGTTTGTTTTGGACACTGCAAAAAATTAGATCATTAAGAGAATAATTGACTTGTGTTCTTATGTGTTTGGATAGTAAAATTTTATTATATATACCCTGATATTTGTCCAGACGTAGTACTTGATCACCTCCTTATGCTTAGCGCCTATCCTCATTCCTTTTTTTAGATGATAATGATACACCTCTCTATCATAAAATAATCCCTAGTAAAAGATAATATAAAATATATTACTTGATGTTTAGACTTAAAACGTAGGATGTAGTCTCTTATAGATTCACAAACTCTATCATGTGTGGTTAGTTTGATGGATATCCTTGCTTTGAATCCTGAAAATAAATCTTTGGAGTATCCAAGTTCACCGAAATTTGCAGCCAATGATTCCTAAAAACAAAAAAATGAATAGTAATAAAAGAAGTGAAAATATAATTGATATTCTTTAATCGTAGAGTTTTACCCATGTACGGTTTGTATTAGGAAGATCCTGTCATCTATAATCTTTCTTTCAAATGTTTTCAGCAAGACATTCACTATTTCATCCTTTTTATGGCTCTAATTTCATTAGATGTGTTGATGTGGTATGAGGACTAACGAGTCCAAATTTTGGCTCATGGGAAAATTCCTTCAACTATTTTTCATATATACGTCTGTCAACAATATAAAATGAATTTAGTCATAATTTTCACATTATATTAGCTTTTAGAAAATAAATTCCCGAAAACATACCTCATATATATATTTACAACTGTGATGCATAGGCAACCGTTTTCAAGGATCTCCTTTACATTTTCTACAACAACGAAATCTTGACTTTACTCTCTGTATATATTATTTTTGAAAACCACTATAGGACTATTACCGCCTCTTAGCTTTGTATCTACATGAGTCTTCAATGATAGTAAATGTTGATAGAGAACAGGTGCTGTTATTGTGCTTTCAGTAGATCTTTGGGATCGGTTGGTTGATTCTTTAGATGGTTTTGAGCTGACGTTTGTCACCCCCTTCCCTTTCTCTGTCTATAATAACATTCATTGGTTTATACCCTTTTTTCATTAATTTTTAAAGGTTTATCTTGAAAAAAAATGAAAATAAATACCTCTTTGTCAACATGTACTCTTACGAGTTGTGACGGTCATGAAATGAATGTCCCAATAGCCTTTTCGACCGTATTAATATTAGCGTCATCAAGTTTAATAGGTAGCTCTGCATTTGGCTCATGATCTACAGTAATCATCACTTTCAAATGATCTTTCGGAAGTGGTCTATTATGTAGATTTTCATCTGGGATGTTGAACACTGTATCCCTCGCTACAACGTGATAGGTGGGTTTTGATGGATATAAATCATAGTCGTTATCACCCTGTAGAAGATTAGTACAAAAAAATTATCAGTGATTGTCTGATTCACATTTTATGGGAACAATTATTAGAAAACTGATTACCAAGGCTAGGACAACACTGTGAGGGGAGTGGCTTACCTCAAAGATGGTGGGGGTGGGGCAGGATCTTCACATGCTGGTTGTTCCTGAGTTGTGTCTTCTCCTTTCTTCCCACCCATAAAAGTTGCTAGAAACTCTGTCTACCATTGAAATAGTTCTTCAAGAGTTTCTATTCTTTCAATCATTTGTTTCAATTTTTCATCTCTATCATCTGTTTATTTTTTTCTCATAAAATACTCGGGGTGTCACCCCAAACCCCACACCTCTGACACGACCGTATTGTTCTGGCTGCTTCAAAGTCGTCAATAATAGGTATGCATCCTCTAAAGGAGTAGCTGATTCCTGTGACTATCGCATATAGGAAAATAAATAATTATTTTTATGTAATAGCAATTTAAAACAAATATTTTTATATTCATGTAATACTTACACATATTATCCACACGTTTTGTGTGTTCTAATCTTCTAGCTTCCCTTCCTTATTCACACGTTCCTCCTTCCATAGCACATGACGTGGGATGGAAGTGTCTTTGGTTTTAGACTCATCAATCTACCTATAAATATAGAAAGATAATTATGATGTTGTTTATTGGCACCTAAAAATATTACTATAAATTTAAAATACGTACCATTTTCTTTTCTAGTGAAACGTACCCCATCCTTTCTTTACGATAGGGGTATGTTGGTTTTGATGCACGTTCATTATTTTCAGTACAGAGTTGATATTTCATAAATGGAATATTGAAAATAAAAGTGATGAATACCTATATCCTCAAATAACTTATTATCACCCACAATGTACGTGAAACTTCTCATCCCCATGGCGGCCAATAAATGCATCACATGCTTCTTGGGATATCAGGTGAGCATAGACAATGGGTGGGTGTGGGTTTATTTTACCTTTGGAATCTTTCAGGTGACATTTTGTTAAAATAGTGTGAAAACATAGATGAATCCTTCCTACAAGCTTTAGTACATAATTATTGTGTGAATCACCTACTATAAATGTGCTCTTCAAGAGATTGAGAAGAGTAAGACATTGTTTCATTATTTTATTTTCTAGTAAATTAAAGAAATAATATCATTATGTTACCATAATTTCTTCCCAGATCACAGCCTTCATCCTGGAAAAAACATGGTTCCATGAATCTATGTCAATTGGCACATGTTGCTGAGTGACAAATACAATGGAACTACTAAACATAGCCTTTTTGGGATTCACATGTTGGCCCCCTGCATTCCATCTGACATCAAATTTGATGCCTTTACTTTTCGCCTTAAGAACTTTGGATAACACCGTCAAACTACTACGCACCAGTGTTTTCTGTGATGTTGGTCCTTCATCCGCGACCATTTAATCGATATAAAAATCATCTATATGTTCATCTGAAATGGTAGAAACCTCATGTGTAGAAGTAGCAACAGGTTCAGAAACTTGTTGTTGCTCGGCACTGTGAGCAGCCGCAGCAGGAGTAGCAGCAGCTTGAGAGACTTGTTCAACCTCAAGGTTAGGAGCCCCAGAAAGTTCAGAATTCATTATCTTCTAAATTGGTTGAATAGTTAATTTATATTACATAAATTTAGTAATGATAAGATAATAACATGAGATAAAAAGATCTATATTGCAAAAAAAATATAACCTGTTTATTGAACTCTCTTTCTTTTTTTCAATGGCTGAAGGGATTTGACACCTCTATCAATTATCCAAATCCCTTCATTGTGGTCTCCTCTAACATACAAAACATCATCTACATTGGGACCACTACGAAATGATTATAGCGTACCACTGAAAGAATCATCCTCAACTGAATTTTCATTGGATTTTTCAGTAGTTTTGGACGATGACAGAACAATCGACCACTTTAGGTTTTCGGGATCTGGAATATAAAAAACATTTACCACATGTGATTCCATTATAAACTATTCGTCTTTGTATCCTTCTTTACTAAAATCAACTTTCACAAATCCCCATTCATCTATTTAAACAGCACTATTGTTATCAACCCATTTGCATTGAAAATCAGCAATTGGAATGTCGTATAATCCAAATCCCATATTTGTTTGATAATGCCAAAGTATGAGATATTTGCATAAGTTGGATTTTTCTTCATATTGCCAGAAACATGCATCACTTCATCCACAAGTGTAACTCCACTATTTTTCATGGTACTATCTTCATCATGTTCATCTGTATAGAATGTATATCCATTGATTACATAACCATTGTAAGATAATACATACACACTTGGTCCGACGGCTAGACATAGAAGTCGTTCTGAAATTGAATTTGGATTTTCATCCAACTCCTTAAAAATATGGTTCTGAAACCATCCTATAAACTGATGATTATGTATATTTGATATCCATTTTTCATCCCTTGATTGATTCAACTGCCTAAGAATTTCATTGTGAGTTTCAATATATGGAGCAACCTCCCAACTGTTATGAAAAACATAAAGGTGGGCCTACTCCCGATCTGTAATACTGATTGTCACAACATCTCTTCCCGAAATTCCATCACCCTCAATGTGTCCAGTGTGATGAGATTTCAAGAGACCAATTCATTCCACATCAGATAGGTATTCGGTACAAAATTACTTGGCTTCCTCAAAAATATTTTACTCCACTATACAACCCTATGGCCGACTTAGATTTTTGACATATCCTTTGAAAATCTTCACATACCATTCAATGGGGTACATCCATCTATCGTGCATAGGACCACAAAGTTGAATCTCTCTCACCAAGTGAATCATCAAATGAACCATCATATCAAAGAATGTTGGAGGGAAGAGCATTTCTAATTCACATAATATGATGAAAATTTATTTTTCCATAGCTGTAAATTTCGCCGGGTCTAAAACATTACTACATATATCTTTGAAAAAGAAACAATGTTTGGTTAACGTATGATGAACATTCTTGGGAAAAATGCAACGTAAATCTATAATAATTAGTTCTTGCATCAAAACATGGAAGTCATGTGATTTCAAAACTTTTAACTTCAAATCATTTATTGACACAATGTTCTTGATATTTGATGAATACACCTCTGAAAAACATTACATCATTTAAGAAGTTTCAAAACTGATATCTCTCCTCCCTAGAAAGAGTGTAAGCAGATGGAGGAAGAAACATTCGATTTTTACTCTTCACGGGATCCAACTCTGCTCATATTCCCATGTCAACCATGTCCAACCTTGCCTTAATTCCATCCTTTGTTTTTATAGGGGTATTTAGAAATGTTCCAAAAACATTTTCACATATATTTTTTTCCACATGCATCACATCAAGAAAATGTCTGATGTACAAACAATTCTAGTATGGTAATTCAAAAAAACTGATCTCTTTTTCCAACCGATTTTCGTCAGGTTTTTTGAAAATGGTTTACCAAAAACAGTGTTCATATATTTTACTTTCTCAAATAGTTGATCACCTATTAGTGGAGACGGTACTGCACATTGTTTTGAACATCCATTGAATGATGTCATCCAATATCGGTACTTATGCTGACGAGGTAGAAATCTACGGTGTCCTAGAAACACAGATTTCAATGAATGTTTTAACCTAATTGATTTTGTATCTTCTTCTCACATGGGACACCCTTGAGTACCTTTAATGCTATAGACTGAAAAATTTCCATAAGTAGGGAAATCATTTATTGTCCCATAAAAAAATCGCTCTCAACGTGAATTATTCACTTTTATAAGCATCATACAAAATAACACTTAAATTCCACAATAACGTCAAATCCTCAATCAAAGCTGAAAAATAAACATCAATATCGTTACCTGGTTGTGTTGGTCCTGATATACGAATAGATAACATGATGAATTTCCACTTCATGCATAACCAGGGTGGCAAGTTATAATTTACCAACATAACAGGCCATGTACTGTGAGTGATGGTTTGAAAACCAAAAGGATTAACTCCATATATAGATAACGAAAGACGAATGTTTCTCCGCTCTTTTCCAAAATTCAGGATACTCATGATCAATTTTCTTCCATTAAGGAGATTCAACTGGATGACATAATTTCCCATCTTTATTTCTTTTATCTGCATGCCACAAAAATTTTCTTTCAGTTTCTTCACTTCCATATAGACGCCTAAACCTTGGAATGATTAGAAAGTACCATACAACTTTTGTAGGATTGGATTTATCTTTCTTGTATCGAGAAGCACCACACTTTGAGAATTCTCTAAGAGATTTTATCTCCTTGTGAAACAATATACAGTCTTTCGGGAAGGCATGTATTCTTTAAAAAATAATACCCATCAAGCGTAGCATTCATTTAGCTTCATATGTCCGGCTTGGGAAATCATTATCTTCCGGGAGCATGTCATTCAAGAGAGAAAGTAGTTTCGTAAAACTGACATCACTCCATCCATTTCCTGATTTCAATTTATACAACTTCAGTACAGCTGACAATGCTGTATATTTAGTGCAACCAGCATACAATGGCATCTTTGCACAAATCTTTAACTTCTCAAACCATTTTGGGAAATAACGCAGTTCATCTTCAATTGTACTTGTCATTTCCTCAATAAGATCTTCGTCATCATTTACATCTGGAGTCACATCCTCTATACGGTCTTCTTCATTACCCATATTTGTATTCATATATGATGATCTATAAAAAGCAGTTTTAGCCCAGCCAGTAGATACATTTGCTTTTTCTCTGTGTTTATTACAACACTTATAACTCTGATCTATTCTGTGACATATCAAATGTTCTTCCAACTCCTCTAGAGTAAGTAGTCTATAATAACAACAACGTAAACACGGACAAAGGATTTGAGAAGGATCCTTTATGTGATCCTTTGCAAACTTAGTGAACTCTTTCACTCTGTTCTCATACTCTATTGTCAAATGATTAGCATCCATCCAATATTTATTCATCTCCATCCTATTTGAATCTCAAATATTAGTATTCATTGTTCAAAAAAACAAAACAAGACTTCCAAATACAGTTGAAGAGAACCACTTCCTTATAAAAATTGAGATTAATAGAACCTAACCATTTCCAATAAATATTTGGAATTCAACAGAACCAGGATAGACCCCCAATCAAAATCAACATAGTTTCCAAATAAAAAGGGGTTCGCAGGGATAATCACTTGTATCATAGATGGTAAAACTCACACGGCATCATCCCCTATGGATCATCCTCCTCTATTGGGTCAACCCTTCTATAGTCATCTAGTCCATCCTGTTATACCTCACCAACCTAAAATACATATGGATGAAAACCAGTAGCCAACTCTATAAGTAAATAAAGGATTCTCATAATCTCTACAATATGGAATTCATTAAATATAATTATTTACATTCATTATAATTTCCTAAAATCACCCCAGTCCAAACACAAAAATAATCAAGAATGATACATCTACCTCTCCATGGTCTCTACCCTACATTCAATATCATCATGCCTAATATTTTTGGTAAGCTTAAGTTACTTTAAATCACATGGGGGATAATCACTTGTGTCATAGATGGTCTCCCATGTTATTCCATATGAAAATTTTAACAAATATTATTGACCTATCATCCCATTCAATCCTCATGAGTGTATAATTCCAAAATCAATATTAAGTGTAATATCAAAATAATATATATTAATAAATTACCCCACATCCACTTCCCCACTAATCTAGTCATTCTCACACTCTAATGGAATATTTCTTATGCTTTAACCCCTATTATATAATCTCATAACCATATATCCATAGATACACATGCCACAAACAAATAAAAAACCATATTCACATCACAACCACACATCACATCCTCATCACAGTATGATATCATGAACATGAAGGACATAAACATCATACTCTCCTCCTACAATGCACAACCCCCACTATGTATCGACACCAAATACACATAATCATGTCAACAAGAATATATATACACCAGAACCTAAAATCATTATAGGTCATATATATACACCCACTGTGAGCCATTACAACTCATACTAAGTGTGAAGGGGGAGAAGGGAAGAGGGAGTGGTTCTATATGTGTTCCCTCTATAACCTATATATTGAGAAAAAAACTCAGAGCCAAAGTACCCAAATGGATTTCAATCAGGCTACTTGACTCAAGTGGTGGTGTGTAAGAAATAATAAGAAAATATAATAAGTATATAGTCACACATAAATCTTTCCTAAGTGCTTACACAAAACTAACACTACTAACCCCCTCATCAACCATTTCCTTGTTACTACCACCCTATAATAACCACTTCCATTATAAAAATAAATATAATCCCAAAAAAATCACATAAGCATCCATATCAACATTACCAACTTCTAATTTCATTTAACATTATAATTTCTTTGATTTTTATTACCGTATACATTTCAATTGTTAACCATTTTAATGTAAAACAAATCATTAAATCACTACCCATTATAATCCATTCATTAATCATTAATAACATTTATTCTATCTTTAACCATTTATTAAAAATAATTATTCTAATCATTATCATTAATCATTTATCAAACCATCATTTGTCATTTCCAACCCATCACCCATTACTATTTTCATTTATTCCAACCATATTCCATGCCAAAAGGAAACTATAACACCACCCAATAACAACTAAATTTTCATGACATAAAATACAACTAACCACATTCTAAAATCCATAAAACCACTTATTTTCTATTTAAATATCCATATCATTGCTATCATAACCACACAATAATCCATCCATAACTACTATATTAATTACCACACCACATGCTCCCAACCACATCAATCATCCATCACCCTTATAATCGTAGTGATAAATACCCCATACATAGTAGCATGAAAGGGAAAAAATATAAGAAATTCACACTATAAACTACCCCTTAAACAAACTTTCATATTAAAGTAGAATTTATAGTTTAAATATAACACTTTAATTACAGATTTCCATACAACCAATTCATTACATACCTTAAGTGACTATAAAATAATGAAAGGTGATTATAACATATTATTAGCAGTAAGAAATTTCTTTCACAACATCAAGAATAAATCACTTAGAAACAAAACTAATAAATCCATAAATATATAAGAAATATTATGGAACTTCATAAATCACATGCAAAAAATCCCTCTTCACTTTAATTCCCTTTAGTGTAATTCATTATAGTATTTAGGTTAATCAGTACTATCCATCCAATGGAAACAAAATAATATGATAATTCCATAATTTAAACATAATAAAGAAGGAGAAATTTCATGTCCCCAACCTCAACTAAAGATTTAACAAATATTTCATATGAATGAGAAGAATAGTCAAATAAAACATGACTTAACACATGAGGGTACTATAAAAGTTCTATGTATGACCATTAACCATTATAACCATAACAAAAAAAACACAAAAGCCAAATCAGAATTGTTTTCCCATCCTTCCGAAGACTAAATTTCAAAAAGAGAATCAAGAAGAAGAGAAAAGAAATTCACCTTAGAGGAGGAGAAGTAGGGAGCCTTCGGCGCTACGTCAAGAGGGGAAGGAGTGACCGCCAGAGGGGGTGGTGCACGGGAGGAGCTGCCAACCATTTAGAAATGGAGGAGTAGGGTTCGTAGGGAGTAGGGTCGAGTGGAGAGGAGAAGAATTGGGGTTTGCGGGGAGGAGGATCCGTCGAAGGGGTTCGGGGGGGAGGATAAGGAGTAGGGCTAGCGGCGGAGGTCTGGCAACACGAAGATCGGGGGGATGCAGAGGTCCGGCAACACGAAGATTAGGGGGGAGGGGATTTTTCGCAAGGGTACGGTACCGTAAGAGCTTTAGAACGCGATAAATAGGGGACACTGTCTGCCCGATTTTATAAAATATGGGACTACGGTTTTATCAGCGCTAAAAAAGAGCTGATAAAGGCTATATTTATCAGCGCTGAAATTTTTTCTCTAATAAAGGAAGGATTTATCAGTGATTTTTTAGCACTGATAAAGGTTACCATTTATGAGCGCTAAAATTTTAGCACTGATACAAGGCTTCTTTATCAGTGCATTTCTAGCACTGATAAAGGGCTTCTTTATCAGTGCTTTTCTAGCACTGATAAAGGGATTCTTTACCAGTGCCAGAAAAGTGCTGATAAAGAGTCCCTGTATCAGTGCTAAAATTTTAGCGCTGATACAGGGCTTCTTTAGCAGTGTTTTTTATTTATAATTGATAAAAGGTGGCGCTTCCCTTTCCCATTTTTGTAGTAGTGATCCCATCATAAATTACCCCATTAAACTTGACCATTTGAAATCAATATCCAACATTTAATTAAATTAATACGCTGTTAAATAAAATAAAACCAACCACACATCACAAGACCAACACCACATCCCAACTTCCACATCAACATAATTTTACAGCCACATCCACTTTTACACCACTACAGCACAACCACACATTAACCACCATCACAACACCACTACACCGCAAAATCTCATCCAATATCCCTACACACATCACAACTACCCACAAAACATCACATATGTCCCACACACACAAACCACAACCATTCCATGCATCACTGCAGATATCACAATAAAAAAATTATATTTATCAAGGTTTGTTATCATTGAATTACACTTCTTTATTTAAGGGATCCATCACACAAGATGTTAGAACCTGGGTAATCCATTCCATTAATCAAATATATATTGTTATCTAGTCATTTATAATGATACCAAATAATCACAAAAATAGAGTTTTCAAAATAAAAGTCTTTACAGTATAACCAAGCCCCCAAAAGACCCGATCCTCATCAAGGAATAATGAACATGCAATCATAATATCAAATCAATAAATGGATGTAATATTATACTTCACAATACCCCACCCCTTTAAATTCAATTTAAATTTATTAATTATCTTTATTAATTTGGATGAAACAATTTTGACAGGATATGATAATAATAAATGCATCTCGCATGATACACATAAAGAGAAATGAAGGAAAATCCTACTTATAATGAAGTAACCTTTCTCCAAATTGTTGCACCAAAATAGGGGGAGCGTATATAAGAGGAACTTGCCTCCTTAATAGTGAGAACTCTAACCAACTACAACAGCATATTCTACTACTCAAAGAAATGATGATTCAGAATCTTCTATATCAAGAGAAATAAGAAGAAATGAATTAAGTTAATATCTCCTCCATAGAAAGATTAGATCTGAAACTAATGAGATTTGAAATGGTTTAGTTGACCATTAAAAGGTGTATCTCGTTAAAACCTTGGATTTTTAGAATTTAAATGGTTTACGGGCTTTGTAAAATTTAAATATATTATTAAAATCTCTTAAATTAGGTTTAAAACTAGTAATTAATGGATTTGAACCCATTTTTCATCATAGAAGACGTCAAAATGGAAATTCTATAATTTTTATTGAAAACTAGAAAATAAAGGAAAAATGGAAAACTATTGAAATGAGTCATTGTCCGTATGAGTCACCACCAAGATGAGGAACTGCCAGGATGAGTCACCACCAGCATGAGTCACCTCTAGGATGATATATCGCTAGGATGAGTCACCGCTTGCATGATTCAATAATAGGATGAGTCACCACCAGGATGACTCACTTCTAGGATAAGTCACTGCTAGGATGAGTCCCCGCCAGGATGAGTCACCGCCAAGATGAGTCACCAATAAGATAAGTCATCAACAATATGATTCACTACTGGGATGAGTCACTGCCTGAATGAGTCACTGCCTGAATGAGTCACTACTATGATGTGTCACCTCAATATTAAGTCACTAAAATAATGATTAACCACCAGAATGAGTCACCTCTAGGATGAGTCACCACAAGGATAAGTCAATGTTGGAAAACTGTAAATTTGGAAAACTACTGAAATCAGTCACCATTATAATGACTCACATGTTTCCAAAACAACTCAACCCCCCCCCCCAACACCTCGATTATCATATTTTATGTAATGTAATGGTACCGAAGGTTTGGTCTATTATAATCACTATATAAGAGGATTATAATATGTATAGACCTAGAAATTTCAAGGAAATTTTTTTCTTAATTTTCTTTGTAATTTTACATGAACACAGTTTCTGACAGCGCCTGATTCAGAGGCCTGGTGTGCTCGGAATCATTTTCCAAAGTTTGGCTTGGGTACGTTCAGTGAACGAACGAGCGGGAATTCCTATCTTTTGAACCGGTGCTCGGAATAGAATTCCGAGGGCACTAATGGAACCGTAGCCCTGGTAATTGCTTAGGAACGCCATTTCCGGAGTTGCGTTTTCACGATAGAAGATGATAAAAATTGTGGAAATTTAATTTATAAATTAACTACAATTTTTATTTTCTTTTAGCGGTTTAATGATTTGGGTGGAAGTTGGGTAACTACCCAACTTCCCAAGGGAGGTTATGAGGGTGGTGGGGCCCACACGAACCCCACCCCTTCACATTCCTTAACTCCCTCAACTCTTGTTTAAATTTGATAACTTAAGAATTTATAACTTATGTTATTAATGAGGTGAGTTTAATGTGTGTGTGGGTTTGAAATTCAAACTCATGTCTAGTTAATAAATTATGTGAGAGCTTAATTTATTTTGGGTTAGTTTCTTGTGGTGGAGTCTTGGGGTGAAAAAGGCTAAGGATTGAGGAACTTCTTCATCTTTGACGAAGAACGCGAAGAACACATCGGTCTCCGACGAAGAATGTCGAGTTCTCGGAAACTGAATACGCGATGCCATGTACCACGACGGTTCTTCCGCGACGTCTCCTTCCGTGACATCTCTACCCGCGACGAATCCTCGTTCGACGAACCTCCATTCAATATCGCATGAGGTAGGGGAATTTATTTTGGTGTTCTCTTATCTTTTCAGAAAACAACGACGAGCGCGGACCAACCAATTCCAGGTTGATCCGAGGATCATTCGTTCATGCGGATTGATGTTGAGGATTATTGTTTTTGTCCGTGAATTATTTCTTGTCGTATGTCAACATCTATTAGATGGCCGCTTGCTATCATTATTAACGGGAGGAGGTCGGACCGCACGAACACAGCCGACCTTCCTCCCCCCTTGTTGTTTGAATTTGTTGTGGCACGTCAAAGGCGGCGCGGTGCCATTGCACCGCGCAGAAATTATGAGGAAGGGCTAAGAAGTGCGGCGCCGTCGCGCCGCGCGGATGAAGTTGAACAAGCTACGACGCCATCATACCGCGCCGGAAAAGGACAAACGAAGCCGTGAAGGAGTTTTGAAGGCTTTTCAGCGAAGGTCGGGTCCCGAGATGATCTCTGGCGAAGACCGTAGGTGAATCGGACCACCAGAGCGCGTCCGGTGGTCCGCGGAAGCCCCCGCCGGCGCGCCCCGCCGGCGCCGCCGCGTCGGCGGTCGGGTTCGGCGGCGCCCGAAGCGTCGCCGGAAAAATCCGACGCGGCTGAAGCCGCGGTGTTGGAGCGCGGTAGCGCGACCATGCGGGACCGAAGGGGAGCGGCGGGACGCGGCTGGCTGCCGCGTCCGCTGGCATGGGCGGACCCACGCGGGGCTGCGGTTCTTCACGCGGGGCAGCGCCCCGCTCTGCTCCGCTCGGCCGTAACCGGCCGAGCCGACCCACCGGCCAGGCCGGGTCGCGCGCAGGCCGGGCCGGGTCACGCTACCCGGGTCGGGTCGACCCGGTTCGGGCCGACCAAGGGGGGTTCGGCCGGGTCGGTCTGGGCCCAGACCCCCCATTTTCGGACCCTTTTCGGTCTTTCGCACATATCTTGAGCTGTACACCTCCGATCGACGCACCGTCAGCGGAGATGCGATAATTGGATTGAGACGGTCGTTTCGGTATATCGCACTAAAGGTTTTAGAATAATTTGGGTTCAGCCAGGTTGGTTCATACACGAAACCAACCGGGCCCTCGGAGCGGAAACACTCATATCTTGAGCTCCGGATGTCCGATTGACGTGCCGTCGACTTTGATGGATTCCTCAAAGTGAGACGGATCTTTTGGCTTACTCCGCTTGAGGTTCGGATGCCGTCAGAGTGTGGTCGGGTTGGTTCACTCACGAAACCAACCGGGCCCCTGGAAAGAAAAAGCCAATAACTCACAGACCGGGCGTCCGATTGACGCGCCGTCTGTCTCGTTCAATTCCTCTTGATGAGACGGAACTCTTGGCATACATTGCCTGAGTTTTGGTTGTTGTTGGATAGTGGCCGGGTTGGATTGTACCTGAAATCCAACCGAGCCCTTGGAACAGAAAAGCTGTTATCTTTCAGACTGGACGTTCGTTTGACGAACCGTCAGCGGCGTTGGTGATCACTTGGAGAAACGGTCCCTTTGAGTATACCCTATGAGATTTCGGGGTACAGTTGAGATACAGCCAGGTTGGTTCACACACGAAACCAACCGGGCCCCTGGGACAAAAAGGCTAATAACTCACAGACCGGGCGTCTGATTGACGCGTCGTCTGTTGTGTTGAGACCCTTATGACGAGGCAGTCCTTTGAGATACATCTTTGTAGGACTTTGTGATACTTGGAGTTTTGACTAGTATCTCGTGGAGCGGTCCCTCCTGGAGACGAGCATACAGAGTACGAAGACCGTGTAGACGACTGAGACCTGATGACTGCTTGACCGAATCGACTTGGAGTGAGTCGACTAGCCCAGTGGACGGAGTGCCCGGTATTTGGCGGCAGACCCACAACGGATAGAGTGCCCAGTATTTGGCAGCAGACCCGCGGTATTCGACAGGAGGAGTACCTCAGAGACTTGGATTAGTGAGCAGTACCTCGAAGTCGTGAAAAGACCACTGTACACTCTAGAGATGGGGCTCTTCAGCAGTTACGGTTTCGATAATGAAAATCCAGGTTGAGCTGAGTCTATGAAGTTTGTGTTTACCTCTTGATTGAGATGGGTCACTTGATAACTTAGGTATATGTATGGTCATATACCTGGGAATTGGTTATTCGTTTATTTCTTAATCTTTGTGTTTCCTCATGATTGAGATGGGTTACTTGATAACTTAGGTATATGTATGGGAATATACCTAAGTAGAGGTTATCTGTTGAGATCTTCCTAGTAGTTATCCTTGTTGGTTTTAGTGAGACCTTGAGGGTCTCGGGGTCCCTACTGAGTATCGTTATACTCATCCTTGCACGGGCTATGCCCACACCTCGTTGTGTTGGTTGCAGACGACGGGCAGTGCTGACGGAGGCCGAGTGTTTGAGGACTAGACGGTACCTGGAGGTGGAATACACGACGAGTCAGTATCCGAAGGTGGACTTCATGGTGAGATGACACACAAAGGAGGTTGACGGGCGAGAGCATTGTGGAGTCCATCTGTACCTACCCTTTAGGTAGGATCCGAGGAGGACAACCCAGGAGCCGTTTCCGTTCTTCCAGTTGTTGTCTTTTTATGTTGTACTTTGTTCAGTTGTAGTTGTACTTTCATTTGGGTTTGTATTCTGGCCCATTTACCTTTCAGCACTTCTTTTTGTACTTAGTGTTTTACTTCCGCTTGTACTCTGTGGTGTTTTTTTTACTTATATAAAGGCAATGCCTTCCTAGTTATCGGGATTTATGCCTTTGGTGCTAGTCGCTAGCCCTTGGCCTATGGAAGGCGGGCTTGGGGTAGTCACGGCATGGGCCCCGAGGACGGGTTGTGACAAATTGGTATTAGAGGAGTCGGTTCTACCGCAGAACTTATAACTCTGATATTTTTCTTTCTGTGAAGTAATAGTGTTAAGAGTACCGATTGTGGTTTTCAGTTCAAGGAATCCAGTGTTGGTGCGGGCGGCCGACGTATCCATACACCAGGACCCTGACAACTGATTTCCGACTTTGTACATGAATACACTGATTGTGTGAGTGTTTCCAGAATTCTTTAAATGTCAGCTCAAACCAGTTCAGCTCACCAGGAATAGTCTTTTGACCATGTCATGTTTGTTTCTTTAAGTGTGCCTCCCCGTGGATGACCATCTAGAGCCCCGAGAGTTGTTCGTACTGATAGCCCGCTGAGCGACGTGGCCTCAGTACAGGGCTCTATTCTAGTTAAGGCACCAGCGGTACTACTACCCGTTGGGCCACTAATGCCACCAGCCCCAACAGCAGAGGGTGCACGTCGCTTGAGCGCACTGCACGAGTTCCAGCGCCAGAGGCCACCCAGGTTCAGGGGAGAGACGGACCCGCAAGCGGCTGAGGATTGGATGGAGGCTGTGGTGAGAGTCTTCAGGCTAGTGGGGACGCCGGCATATTTCATGGTGATCCTTGCTTCTAGCCTTCTTCAGGCAGCAGCAGGCAGACGGTGGAGCCTGTTGCTTCAGATGCATGATGAGGCGACACTTCTATGGGCAGACTTTGAGAGCCTGTTCCGGGCAGAGGTTGTACTAGCCACCCTTCAAGCGGTGCGTATACAGAAGCTACTTCAGCTGCGGCAGGGCAGCATGACAGTGGCACAATATTCAGCGAGGTTCACAGACCTATCACGCTACTCCACAGATATGGTACGAGACCCGTTCTTCAGGGCCCGAACCTTCGAGCAGGGGATCAGGTGAGAGATTAGATCTTTTGTTGTTTCTCATAGCATTCTGATGCAGACAGGGGTGTTGGAGAGAGCCCTCTTAGTGGAGAGTTTCCTTACTGAGAAGTCTCCAGCAGCAGGACCCACCACTAGCCGGCTTGCGGCAGAGTCTTCTGCAGCAGGCAGTAGACAGATGACGCAGAGGTCCAAGAGGACCAGACCTACTGGTGGCTGACTGCACGACTCAGGTTCAGTTGTGTGGGGGAACAGGGGTGGAGTCAGAGCTAGTCGTGCCAAGAGTGGACAATGTTACTCCTACGGCAGAATTGGTCACATGACACGTGACTGTCTGACTCGCCATGCAGATGACCAGCAGTTAAATGAAGAACCTCCCAGGTAGTGGTAGAGGTTCGATCAGGGCGGACCGCAAGGAGCAGGCGGCCATGGCAGAGGAGCTGGCCGTGCAGCTGGAGGTGGACGACGCTTCGGGGTGTTTCCACCACCAACACCAGGATTTCCACCCCGACCGCAGGGGATAGGAGGACATCAGAGATCTCAGCTTCAGGCAGCTGAGGCCTATGGTCATGGAGCTCCGGAAGCAGATGGATAGGAGTGGGACTAGCTCTAGACCTGGAGGCTATTAATCATGTTGCTTCTAATTTTGTTTATGTTTGTTTGTAGATGCTTCGTGTCTTTGTACTATGAGATGAAATAATAGAAAGAAACATATCATTGTGATGTTTGCTTTCCTGCCCTTTTGTTTGGTTGATATTGAGTGGTCCCAGTTAAGACTATTGACTTGACCCTCACTTTCAAGATTTCTACTGGAGGAGACCTAGTGACCTCACATTGATGCCGACAGTGTGACTCGACCCTTGGAGGCGAGAGTGACAGTTGGATCTATTGGTAGTTACGTTGAGGCCTTATGATGTCATCCATGGAATGAATGCATCATTCATGTCGGGATTGACTGTATTAGGCAATGAATGTGGTTCATCCAGGGGATGAGACCGGATTTCTCTTATCGGCAAAGAAAAATCATAGCAGCTCTTGTGAGACTAGAGAAGGTCCAGGTCATCCAAGAGCGGATGAGGATAGCACAGGGCCGACAGAAGCCTTATGCTGACCAGAATTTGAGGCCTCTAGAGTTCGAGGATGATGATCACGTCCTTATATGGGTTTCACCTTGTCGAGGTTTACGGAGATGTGGCCAAGGAGGCATGTTATCCTAGAGGTTCAGTGGACCTTCTTAGGTCCTCAGATGGGTAGGAAAAGTGGTTTACCGCTTGAAGCATCCACCTCAGTTGCACCAGGTGCACGACAACTTCTACGTATCTCAACTGAGGAGATACGTGCTCAACCCTTCACATATCATCGACCATGGGGAGCTGGACTTTGGCGATGGGGTGACTTTCACGGAGGTTCCAGTGGGAATCGAGGCTCGACAGGAGCGGATCCTATGAGGATGGCCAATTCCTCAGGTGCGCTTTCACTGGAAGTACGGGAACCTCCAGGTGAGCACATGGGAGTGGAAGGCCCAGATGTGTGCTCAGTACCGCCTTTGTATCCCTAGTTTGTGTTGAAGCTTTATGGGGACGTAAATCTCTGAGGTGGGAGTAATGGAAAGATGCATAAATTTCAAGGAAATTTTTTTCTTAATTTTCTTTGGAATTTTACACGAACGCAGTTTCTGACGGAGCCTGATTCCGAGGCCCGGTGTGCCCGGAATCATTTTTCGAAGTTTTGCTCGGGTACGTTCAGTGAAAAAACGAGCGGGAATTCCTATCTTTTGAACCGGTTCTCGGAATCGAATTCCGAGGGCACCGATGGAACCTTAGCGACGATAATTGCTTAGGAACACTATTTCCGGATTTGCGTTTTCACAAGAGAAGATGATAAAAATTGTGGAAATTTAATTTATAAATTAACTACAATTTTTATTTTCTTTTAGTGGTTTAAGGCTTTGGGTGGAAGTTGGGTAACTACCCAACTTCCCAAGGGAGGCTATGAGGGTGGTGGGGACCACACGAACCCCACCCCTACACATTCCTTAACTCCCTCAACTCTTTTTTAAATTTGATAACTTAATAATTTATAACTTATGTTATTAATGAGGTGAGTTTAATGTGTGTGTGGGTTTGAAATTCAAACTCATGTCTAGTTAATAAATTAAGTGAGAGCTTAATTTATTTTGGGTTAGTTTCTTGTGGTGGAGTCTTCGAGTGAAAGAGGCTAAGGATTGAGGAAATTCTTCATCTTCGATGAAGAACGCGATGAACACATTGGTCTCCGACGAAGAACGCCGAGTTCTCGGAAACCGAATACGCGATGCCGTGTACCGCGATGGTTCTTCTGCGATGTCTCCTTCCGCGACATCTCTACCCGCGACGAATCCTCATTCGACGAACCTCCGTTCAATCTCGCATGATGTAGGGGAATATATTTTGGTGTTCTCATATCTTTTGAGAAAAGAACGACGAGCACGGACCAACCAATTCAAGGTTGATCTTTGGATCGTTCGTTCATGCGGATTGATGTTGAGGATTATTGTTTTTGTCTGTGAATTATTTCTTGTCGTACATCAACTTCTATTAGATGGCCGCTTGCTATCATTATTAATGAGAGGAGGTCGGAGCGAACGAACACGGGCGACCCTCCTCCCCCCTTGTTGTTTGAATTTGTTGCGGCATGTGAAAGGTGGCGGGGTGCCGTTGCAACGCGCGGAAATTATGAGGAAGGGCTAAGAAGCGCGGCGCCGTCGCGCCGCGCCGATGAAGTTGAACAAGCTACGGCGCCGTCGTGTCATGCTGGAAAATGATAAACGAAGCCGGAAAGGCGTTTTTAAGGCTTTGCAGCGAAGGTCGGGTCCCGAGATGATCTCTGGCGAAGACCGCAGGTGAATCGGACCACCGGAGCGCGTTCGGTGGTCCGCGGAAGCCCCCGCCGGTGAGCCGCACCGGCGCGACGGCGCCGGCGGTCGGGGGCGGCGGCGCCCGGAGCACCGCCGGAATAATCCGATGCGGCTAAAGCCGCGGCGGAGGAGTGCGGTCCCGCGACCGCGCGAGACCGGAGGGGAGCGGCGGGACGCGGCCGACTGTCGTGTCCGCTAGCACGGGCGGCCCCACGCGCGGCTGCGGTTCTTCACGCGGGGGCAGCGCCCCGCTCTGCTCCGCTCGGCCGTAACCGGCCGAGCTGACCCACCGGCCGGGACGGGTCGCTCCCAGGCCGGGACGGGCCACCCCGACCAGGCCGGGTCGTGCTACCCGGGTCGGGTCGACCCAGGGGGGGTTGGGCCGGGTCGGTCCGGGCCCAGACCCCCCGTTTTCGGACCCTTTTTGGTATTTCACCCATATCTTGAGCTGTAGACCTCCGATCGACGCACCGTCAGCGGCGATGTGATCCTCGGATCGAGACGGTCGTTTTGGTATATCGCACTCGAGGTTTCAGAATATTTTTGGTTCAGCCGGGTTGGTTCGTACACGAAACCAACCAGGCCCTCGGAGCGGAAACGCTCATATCTTGAGCTCCGGACGTCCGATTGACATGCCGTCGACTTTGATGGATTCCTATAAGTGAGACGGATCTTTTGTATTACTCCGCTAGAGGTTTTCATGCCATCGGAGTGCGTTTGGGTTGGTTCGCTCATGAAACCAACCGGGCCCCTGGAAAGAAAAAAGTCAATAACTCACAGATCGGGCGTCCGATTGACGCGCCGTCTGTCTCATTCAATTATTCTTGATGAGACGGAACTTTTGGCATACTTCACCCGAGTTTTGGTTGCTTTTGGATAGTGTCCAGGTTGGATTGTACCTAAAATCCAACCGGGCCCTTGGAACGGAAAAGCTGTTATCTTTCAGACTGGACGTCTGTTTGACGAACCGTCAGCGGCGTTGGTGATCACGTGGAGAAATGGTCCCTTTGAGTATAACCTACGAGAGTTCGGGGTACAGTTGAGATACGGCTGGGTTGGTTCGCAAATGAAACCAATCGGGCCCCTGGGACGAAAAGGCTAATAACTCACAGATCGGGCGTCCGATTGACGCACCGTCTATTGTGTTGAGACCCTTATGACGAGGCGGTCCTTTGAGATACATCTTCTTGGGACTTTGAGATACTTGTAGTTTTGACCAGTAGCTCGTGGAGCGGTCCCTCCCGGAGATGATCATACGGAGTACGGAGACCGTGTAGACGACTGAGACCTGATGACTGCTTGACCGACTCGACTTAGAGTGAGTCGACTAGCCCAGTGGACGGAGCGCCCGGTATTTGGAGGCAGACCCACAGCGGATGGAGCGCCTGGTAGTTCGCAGCAGACTCGCGGTACTCGACCGGAGGAGTACCTCTGTAGGCTATTAGGGGGAGCGCCCAGTATTTGGCGGCAGACCCACAGCGGACGGAGCGCCCAGTATTTGGCAGCAGACCCGCGGTATTCGACATGAGGAGTACCTCAGAGACTTGGATTACTGAGCAGTACCTCGGAGTCGTGACAGGACCACTGTACACTCCAGAGACGGGGCTCTTCAGCAGTTACGGTTTCGATAAGGAAAATCCTGGTTGAGCTGAGTCTATGACCTTTGTGTTTACCTCTTGATTGAGATGGGTCACTTGATAACTTAGGTATATGTATGGGCATATACCTGGGTAGTGTTTATCCGTTGATTTCATAATCTTTTTGTTTTCTCATGATTGATATGGGTTACTTGATAACTTAGGTATATGTATGGGCATACACCTAAGTAGAGGTTATCTGTTGAGATCTTCTTTGTGGTTATCCTTGTTGGTTTTAGTGAGACCTTGAGGGTCTCAGGGTCCCTACTTAGTATCGTTATACTCACCCCTGCACGGTCTTTGCCCGCACCTCGTTGTGTTGGTTGCAGACGACGGGCAGTGCTGACGGAGGCCGAGTGTTCGAGGACTGGACGGTACCCGAAGGTGGACTACACGACGAGTCAGTATCCGGAGGTGGACTTCACGGTGAGATGACACACGGAGGAGGTTGACGGGCGAGAGCGTTGTGGAGGCCATCTGTACCTACCCTTCAGGTAGGATCCGAGGAGGATGACCCAGGAGTCTCTTCCGTTCTTCCAGCTGTTGTCTTTTTCTGTTGTACTTTGTTCAGTTGTAGTTGTACTTTCATTTGGGTTTGTATTCTGGCCCATTTACCTTTCAGCACTTTTTTTTGTACTTAGTGTTTTACTTCCGCTTGTACTCTGTGGTGTTTTGTTTACTTATATAAAGGCAATGCCTTCCCAGTTATCGGGATTTATGCCTTTGGTGCTAGTCGCCAGCCCCTGGCCTATGGAAGGTGAGCTTGGGGTAGTCACGGCACGGGCCCCGAGGACGGGTCGTGACATAATATTTGGGAAGAAATGGAATTTAATTCCAAGTTACATTGTCCCTTTTTAGATTCATAATCATGTGGGGACTATAACTTATTACATTTTTCTTCCACTTAACCTCTCCTAAGTATATAATATGTTACATGTGTCACTTTTGTGGAAGTATATAAAGAATCAATATTATGAAATAAACTAGAAATCTATACAATTATAACAAGATATCATTAATGAGGGAAAACTGGTGATGATTATAGATCATAGATATAAAATATCATAAAACAAAACCACTCACCTTATCATAGATCTGTGGTGAAATCATAAGTATGAGGAAGCTGTATAGAAACCTAAAGATATAATGATAGAAAGGTACACTCCTTTTTTATCACTTGAGTTGTAAAATTTTTAAAGAAAAATTATTCTAAGGGATGATAATGTAATACCCCAATTATATAAGTATGACTTTCCCTTTAAATAAAATTTATGAGTCTGATATCTTATCTTAAATGTAAAATTAATAAAATGAAATAAAATTAATAAAATTGTGAAATGAATAAAACTATAATAAAATAAAAATACAACAAGATTAAAATATTCTTTATCATGATATACCTTAAGGATCATAACACCAACGATATATAGAGACACATAAATTTCACACATAGATATCACATCTTAATGGATGAATTCTAAATACATAACATTACGATCAGTGTTATAATCATATAGTTTCAGTGTCTATGGAAATATGGACACATAAAAAACATTTCATAACAGATCTACATTATCTCCCACTTTGTTCTTCATAACTATCACCCTTCTTCAAATCATCAAACATAAATTTTTTATGCATATCTTGGGTAAAGTAAATATAATAAAGGGTCAAATAATATGATTAGTAAGTGTAAATAAGGTAAGTATCAATGATCACCAAAACATAAAATGAGTATAAGGGTATGAGAACATGATCTTAACCTTTGAAAATCATACCCTACATATCATAGATCATAATCTTGAGTCATTTCATAAATCATGGAATTTAATAAGATAAAAATTATATAGAAATAAAATATCATGACTCATGATATCATAAAATTGGAATAAGACATGTGTTCTCAGTATACATAGTCATATAATTTTGTTTTTGATGCTTTGGTTGGGGTGCACATCTGTTTTTCAAGGATGCACTGATTGTGTTGCCCTGCATTCTCATTTTCCATAGGCAGGTGGCATTTATCACTTATTAAGGGATGTTTTCACCTTGATAAAAATGGGATGATGGGATGTTGGCCTCTCCTTTTGTGGATTCCTCCTCATAGCTCATTACCTAGTCCGGGTCTCCCTTATGATTATGATGTTGTTCCGGAAACTCCTCCCTAGTGTCATATCTTCATGGAATTCAGTTAATTAGACTAATTCTATCAAGAAATTCTAAGGGGTCAAGTTAGGGAAGAAACCTTTGATCAGGGGAGTAGTCACAATGGACATCGATGGCATGTCTAGACACCGAAACACTAATGTGTCTAGGTTTCTTCTCCTTATGATAGGGCATCTCGATGGAACAGATGCTTGGGATGTCCAACATCAAGTGCGAGGAATTATATACCATAGGAATGTACCTAAGGTTTTCTTGAGCTTCCCATGTTTGAAACATGGTATCCTACAAGTTTAGCATCTATAAAAGACAAATCGGACTTATTGGAAGACTTATATAAGTGGATCATATGGGTACATCCCCAGGAGGGAGCACCAAAGGGGTTTACCGAATGATTGGATCAAAACATCCAATGAAGATGGATCTGAGGATGCTTGGGTCAATACAATGGGGATGCTAGGGTTTAACATTGGATGGGATTGAACCTTATAGAGTTTTTCTACATACCTTGTTCCAAGAGACAGAGATCAAAACCCATGTAATTTGAAGGGGTGATGAATCAATGTGTACACAAAAGACAGCAACCCAGAGATATGTTAGGGATTATGCATGGACAGTGGCCCATCAAAATATGGGGTCTCTTTATTGGATGGTTATGGATTGTATGGGGCTTATGCATGGTTAGATTCTTGGGTGGATGGCATGATCTTACTGGGATGTGGAGGCCTTTTTAGGAATCATGATGGATGATGGAGGGTTGAATGAAGTGGATGGAGAGTGATATGGAACTATCATGGAGGTGACAGTAGTATTGGATCTGAACCTTAGAGAGGCTTCTTATGTATCCCCATGGAAAAGAATCAAAGTCCACATATTTCAGTGGGGTGATGGGGCGATGGGACACTTGAGGAGTTTGCCTAAGGGAATGGATGCACGGATGGTACCCATAGGATGTAGAACATCCTGGTTGGGGCATGACCTTCCCGAAACATAGAGACTCTAGGGAGAGACCAGTATGAGACAAGAATGATGGGCTTCAACCTTAAGTAGGCATCCTACGTATCCACATGGTAGGGAATCAAATTCCATGTAGTTCATTATGGGGCATACAATCAGTGTGTGTGCAGTGTACAATGACCCAATGACATGGTGGGGTTTACACATGGTTTGAAGCCCAAGGGTTGGTCTAGTGCCTCTAAGGGATGGACCAAGGATGTGGGTCCCAACAAAAGGGACACCTAAGTTTACCTATGTTTGGGTTTGAACCTTAGGGAGGCTTCTTACGTACCCTATCTAGAAGATATGGATCAATACCAATGTATTTTGAAAGGGTTTGGTGTAGAAATGGGGTGTATGCGGAAGATCATGACCTAAAGATGATGTTGGGGCATACGCGTGGTTAGCAGTATGATATTGATCTAATGCCATGGCAGCGGACCAAAGAGTTAGATACCAACAGAGGGGAATATAGCAGCTTACTGTGGATTGGTATTGAATCTCAAGGAGGATTCCTACGTACCCTATCTAGGAGACAGGGATCAAAACCCACATAGTTCTTATAGATATAGATTAACGTACTATGGTACAAAAAGGGTGAATACAGTTTATCATCATGAAGTATGGGGGTGAACTGACATGAAGTGGTCGATACTGATGGGTGATGGGCTTGAACCTCAAGGAGGCTTCCTACGTACCATTCCTGGAGAGTGAAAGGATAAAAGTCCATGTACTTTGGTGGATGGGGAATGGGGAATACACACTAAAGAGGCCTAAAGAGAATTCCATGGTCGATGCTTATTCTAAGCTCACGTGATTCACGCTCAGTTTGAGAAACAAGAGGCAGTAAAGGCCTGGAGATCGCGTTGTGAAAGGTGAATCTGTGAGGAATAAAGAGGGGCTTATGTGTGCTTGCGGGCCCAATGATGAAATAGGGTCTTAAGCTTGGTTATATTCCCAAAGAGGTAATAGTGGATTATTCTAGGTTAGTTGACCAAATAGTAAATAGGGGTTTGTTCTAGGTTAGCATCCCAAAGAGTAAACAGGGGCTTTCTCTTGGTTAGAATCCCATAGATATGGAGATTAGGACTTACTCTAGGATGGAGGTCTGATGGTGATAAATACCAAAGGGAGAGGGATGGGGAAATAAAGGTCCTTGTGCCCATATCTCCAATAGCCTTTGTGCATGGAATAAGAGATGAGGATCAAGGATTATACCTCTTGCAAGAAAGGTTATGGGATTACACTGTGATGGTTTCCCTTCTCTATGGATAGTTATTTCTCTATGCAAGTAGGATCTCATTCCATGTGTGGAAGATCTCACTCCTTTAGAGACCAGTGGGTGTAGAAAATGACTGAGGTGAGGAACCCCATGTATATTATATGGGAAGAGGCTACAATTTAATGTCATGTGATGAGGACGATGGTTCTTGGCAGTTTAATGTCCTGAAGATCAGATGATGAGGATTCACTCCTCACCCCTAGTACATACATTACTGATACCCACCCACACTTGGGGAAGGCAGGGAATCCAAAATTCTATGGTGAAGTAGGGTTCTAGAGAGATCCATTCAGGGTATCACGTTTTCATGGCTATGTAAAGAAGAAATAGTCGTTAGCATGCCTATGCGAAGAAGCATGAGGCCAAGCAACTCAATATGAAGCATAGTCGAAGGGACCTTGAAATCACTTTTTAGGAGCCTGTAGGGTCGTATGGTAAAATGGTGTGTGAATCAATAGATCTTGAAAATGGGTACTTCACAGAGAGGATGAGTTTTGCGAAGGCTGGATGCTTCACGAAGAGGATGTCCATCGAGGTGGGAAAAGACTTCACGAAGAGGAGGGGATTTGTGAATGGAAATATCCTCACAAAGAGGATTTGATTTCTGAAGTTAAAGTTCTTTGTGAAGAGTAACCTTTAATGGAGGAGTGCTTCGCCTTAGAAAATTCCTATTTCTTTAGATAGAGCTTCATGAAGGCTCTACGCTTCTCAAAACCTCGAGCACCCCAATCATGATCCTTCCTTTCCGAAGTTCATATACCATCATGAAGGGAATATCTACTATATTAAAAGACTAAAAAGAACACAAAGAGGTACAACTCACAAAGTACAAGTACCTTTAGTGATCTATCCGAGGGTTTCGTGAAGTTCTGTACAAAACGGGAGCTCGAAAGTTGAAAGGGAAAAGTCACAATTGTTTGGAAGTGGGTGATTCTTTTATTTATAGTCCACCATAGTCGGTGGGGTCGTAGAACCCACCACAGAAAAGGGTGATGTTGTGGAGAGAAGCCACTTCGCCCGCCCGTGTCGGCCTCACTGAGGGTTCTTGACGCTTCGAAGCGGTCCATCGACCTGACCATCACGAAGTGGGCCACTGAGGTTGAGGGTTTCGCAAAGGGGATACGGGCTGGATTCAGACTCTCTCCATCCATTTACATTGTGGAAGATATTGCATAGGTGGACCTATGGAAACATTCTGTCTGTGTGGATAGCTTCACGAAGTATCCCCTTTTGAATGGGATTAGCCCACTTTTGAGTGCTTATTACCTCTGCTGCATCCTTGAGTCCACTCCTTGAGTGGTATGCAATTTATTTTTGTGCCAAAAAATTACCCCCCTTAAAATTGGAGCTGACGAAAAAAGAGGGTTGAATTATAAGGGCAAGACACCGAAGAAACTTAGAAAATTGAACCTGCAACGAATCGTGGTGGTGGGTTGCAGAGTTAGGTGCAATGCTGGTTCGTGAAGGCCAGTGCATCACCAATTCGCAAATGGATCCTCATGAAGAGGCCTCATTCCATGGGGGGAAATGGAACTTTGAAGATCATGGGGGTCTCTATGAAGATCCTTGGTCGTTTGCTTTGAATCGAGTGCCCATGGTGCCTATATATAAGGTTTTAGAATGTTTTTTCCACACCTGTATCTTCATAAATGATAGTGATTTTTTCCTTTCTTTGAGAAAATATATTATCCCCAAATGCTTTAGTGAACTGGATTCCTTTGGTATGGTGCTTCGAGAATGCGATTTAGATAATTGGGGCATCGCGATCTACATTTTCCTTTACGACGCAGGCCGAAGACAAGGTTTCTTCACGGTACAGAGGTGGTGTGCGACGGTCTTTGTGAAAGGTCTTCAAGAAGTGTCTCTGTGAATGACTCTTTTCATAGATTTCATTCCCCGACCAAAATTTCTCCAAGTCTCCAAATCCAATAGCCACTTAAGAGGTTGTGTGAGATGTTCGTGTCGATGCTGCTCAGAGGGAGGCCATGAAAAATAACATAAAAATAGGTGAGTATATCTGAAGCACTTCCGATCACAAATCTTTGATGGAGCAGCTAATAGAGGTGTAGAGGGAATATCCGTTGTGCAAGAACCTACCATTATATGGTTTTGGATTGTGTGTTGAAGTCACCATCCCTGACATAATAAAGGATGGGCCAACCTACAAGTTTAAGAGCATCCCCGAGCAACACTAGTGGTACCGGGCTACAGATGGTCATATCCGAAATAAATATACCCCGGTCATAGCACATTTTCTGTACAACAATTTCAAAATTATTGATGGTAGGGAATTAGAACAGGAGACATACCCACCCCTGTACAAGAGGATCTTCAAGGTTGAGCTCTGAATTCCATACATGGGGTGGATCCAAAGACGGGACTTGCACCCGGTCAGCAACTTCACAGACGACTAGGTCTGGTCCTACTTGGCATGCGCATCCTGTGAAGAGTTTGAGAATGTAATGAGGTGGGTTGGATTGTATAAAGAAGCCTAAGACTCCCAATTCATTATCTCTTAGCTAATGGAATTTATACTCAAATTGTTGATCCAGTGGTCACCAGATACCAACACATTCCATTTTCATCATGGGGAGGTTGGAATCAGCCTCTGGGACCTCCATCAGAGTTTTGGTATCCTAATCCTATGAGGTATGTATGATGAGTTCCTCCTCGCAACGAATGTCTATGGGGATAGGGAGAAAATTCCTCCTTTGGTGATGGAATTGCTGAGGCTAGTTCCAGGCACATATGAGGACCAACAGAATACCCATGACATCCCCTTTAAGCAGTGGTTCAACTATTTCCTGAATCCCCCCCTAGAAGAGGGATAACTACTAGTGAGGCCCCCCATATATCTGTGAGGAGCTCAGTGGGGTAGATAGAGTTCATACTGGAAGATCCAGGAAGATAATCAGTGGAAGCTGTGGGGATACAACATCAAGACATTGCAGCGACTGATAGTGAGGCTTGTCGGGTTTATCTCAGTGCTGATCTGTGGGTCGATATTACCGGTCATAGATTCCAACATGGGGGGTACGACCATGTACATTCATCATGGCAGATCAACTGGATGGTGGGGACTGCATCAAACTCGGTATACCTGTTCTAGAAAAGTTGTACAATCTACTTCAACATGTTAGTGAGGGGAAGAGACCATTGTGGGTGTGGGGTCCCTTCCACTTTTTATATAGCTGGATTGGGCACAAATAGGGGGCTACAAATATCTTAACCCCATTTCTCCACTTAGGATGCATTCCCGAACATAAATTTTTAACATTGTGGGGAGTCCCCCATTGAATATATATGCTAAGAATGTGGTGGGTAAGATGGGGCGAGTAGAACAATTCATCTTCCAGCAATTTCTCTTTCCAATCGAGGACTATATCGATGATGGCACGAAAACCATAGAGAAGAATTCATATGTTCTATCCTTCCATGGTGGTTTGTTGGTGGAATGAGTTGATTGTGAACCCATATGTGAACCATATACCCCACACTAGTTTTCCCAAAAATTCGGGTGCATGCAGAGGCTGACTCTCTGGGTGTATACGAATGTGCCCCATGATAATCACATGTGCATGATGCGACAACTTAGGATAATGTTTAAAAGGTAGTATGGGAACATGTGGAATGAGTTTCCTCAATATGATGCTACATTCGGACTGGTTCACGAGTATGCTCAGAGATGGGAGGCTTCTTATCCTGCTGAAATGCTAAACCTAGTGACTATTCGGGCTAGAAAGTTGGTTCTTAAACCTCAAAGATGAACTGTGATGATAGGGGGATATTAATAAAGAGGTAAAAACATAGTCCAGGGTGTCAAGGCTATAATAGAAAGGGCGTTAGGCCATTAATCAGAAAACCTCAGACTAGTGTTGGCTAGAAGTGAAGCGGGAGAGGTGGCAGTGCTAGGCCTGGTGGCCCCATCTAGGAGGGCCCAGGAGGGAGTGAAATCATTTAGGGGCTTCTGTAGGGTCTCCCCTCAAGATATCAGGAAGAAGTTTCATCTAGTATCGATCCCCTATGATGTCATCTTCCCATAGTCATGGAAGTATTGGGGAAAGATCAAACAGTACCTCGACATCAACAACTTGTAAACAAATTTAAACATGCATGGTATGTCACTAGGGGAGATTGGATTTTAAAAGGGAGGATTAAATGATACCACTGTTGAGGGAAGAATATTTTTAATCGATATGGAAGAGGTAATATATTCTCATGGAGAAATGCGGCCGATGTTTCACTGAGCAAGGGTGCAGCTGAATATGACTACTCCCGCAGAACTGACAGTGGCCTAACTGGGGGATCTTTTCCCCTTACCCAGTCACATAGACGAATCATGGGCAAAAGAAGTTAATGTGGTATATTTTCAATGAGATGTTTAGGGGAATTCCAAGGGATACCCTCCTTAAGAAGGCAAGATATCGTCCTCGGGGTGAATCTCCTTGCGTGAATTCACTGAAACTTTAGAAGTAAGTCTCTACTCCATTTCATTGCACTAGTTCCCTCCCTACCCTATCTTTATTTCTCAACTGACACTTATCTAAGTAGGAGAATATTAAATTATCTACTCTCATTTATGAGGAAGAAGGCTTGACCATCGAAGAGGACCAAACATTAGGGCATGTAGCTGGATAGATGGTGGTTGCAGAGTCCAGTAGTGCTGGGGGAGTAAGAGCGTCCTCCTTGGAATCTTCAGAGCCCACAATCATATATGGAAGGTCGTGTCCCAGCCACCCAGTGATGGTACACCTAAGACGAGACCAAGAAGTTTACCAGGGTAAGTATCATACTCCAAAAATATACCCATTGTCTGGTTGGTCAAACGATCCAACACGGCCCCTACCTGTATAGTTTTCAGGATGGTGCATACGTTGCTGATGAAAATGGATAGAAGACCTGAGGCTACACTCTGAATAGATGTGATAATCCCTATCATGTTAATTTCCCTAGCTGACCAATCCATAGATCCATATGATCAGCCTGTGGCGGCAGGTGATATTGCTGGCGAAACAGATCCTAGCATTGACCGGGTAGGCATCATTGAAGTGGAATCTAGCGACAAAGACCAACCCAAGGAATACCCTACTACTAAACTCCTGGAGGCATTCCTTGAATATGAACCCGCCAACCCAAAGGATTTGGATGAGATTGATTTGATAAAAGAGGATAAAAAGGTAGTTCATCGTCAGTCATCGAATCTCATCAGGTGTTTTATCAAGGAGACCCCACAAGAAGAATGGATATTCCTAATAGGGAGGCTTCATTCTTAACTGTGTGAGCTATGCACTAGAGGAGTAAATGCCCAATTCCCTCCCATTCTTATTCAGGACTGCCTTTCTGAGAGGGTTTGGGTGGATGCGTGTAGCCTCAGTGTTGGTTGGCAGTGAAGGAAGGCCATTAATATTTAATGACTCTGGGAGGATGATCATGATATCCAATGGTTGAGGGCATGAGTGAATGAACAATATGCTTTCCTCGATGTGAAATCAGATCTCATATCACAACTAAAGGCCCAGCTGGTAGAGGCTGAAGAACAGATGAGGTGAGTTCTAAAGAGATGGAGATTATCCAGGCCAATGAGGATCAGTCTCAGATCGAGGCTGATGAACTACGCCAAATTTTCATCAAGGAAGAGAAGGATATTAATAGAAAATAGTAGATTTTGGACACCATGACCCAGTGAGTAGTGAAGCTAGAATTATCTATTGAAGAGTCTAATCCATATATGGGAGGGGTGACCCCTGGGTGTTTTAATTTATGTGAAATTGTGAAGTTATTTTCCTGCTTCACTTGTTTATGTTGGTCTCGTGCAGGAGTCCTGTTATCTGTTTTAATTTTTTCATTTCCATCACATTTGTGAAATACCCATCGATCAATCCAGAAGCTCACGTGGTTCGTGCCCGATGTGAGAAACAAGGGATGGATGCATTGTTATTTCATTTTAAATTTAGAGTTCCAACCCATCTCTACGAATCCGGGGTATGAATGAAAATTTTGGGCATCTGGGAAGAAATAGGGAGGCCTAACTGGGGAATGAAGTTCTCCGAGCAGTTGAATTGTCATTTTCCTAACTTTCTCTAGTGCACGAGCGGGGTAATGCTGGGGGAATTAGAATCAATCCGAATAGAGGGGAGTGGAAAGTGAGAATAATGATACCCAGAATTTGGAACAATGTAGGGATGGAATGAAAATGAGGGATAAATTTTGAAAATGTTTGAAACATAGTATCCCTATTCTGTTATCCTGAAATGAGGATAACAAACGAGGGCCTACTGTATACCATGTTCAAAACACGGGGCCTAGCTCGAAATGTCATCCCTTAGTCTTTGGGAATGTTGGCCAAGTACAGTAGACGAGCCTTTGTCCAATCATACGTATTGTTAGGGGTTTCCTTTATGAATGAAAGTGGACGAGGATCCAAATAAATGGAATGAAAAGCATGGAGTGTGGAGTGAAGGGTTGTTCAAATGGAGTCCAACTCTCTAGAAATTACACAACCGTGATGATGACACATCAGGTGAGCACATCGTTCTGATCAAGGATTGTATTCATTTTCAGAAAGGATATCACTAGAGAGAGCCTAGAGTGGCTCCTAGTTTTATGTCACGCCAATGAGGATGATAGATATGTAGTTTAACATTTTATGGTGTGGATGATGCAAAGAATATTTTAACATCATATGGTCAGGATGTTGCACATAGTTTTATGGTCATACTACCTGGACCAAGGCTAATAGTTTAAAGTCATGTTTTATGGGTTGTAGGCTCTTAGTTTAAGGTCATAGGGATTAGACCGTGATCGGGGTCGAGGGACCAAAAGGTTTAATGACCCTGGGGCTGGGCCCAAGGTGAACTGCATGGGCGTCACCACATATCTCATAAGGATGAGAATAAAGACAAATGTATTTCATGATCACAGCATGGTTAAATACCAACGCTTGTAGGGGGAATCCTCTCTAGCAAGGAAGCTGACACGTCCCATAAATATCATGGGGAATCCTGAATTTGTTCATGGTCGAACCATAGTTTAATGTCATGTGTCGAGGAAATGGTTACCAAGAAAAGAAATGCATGGTTTGGTACATGTCCTGACGTGAATGAGGATCGTATGAGTCCACACAACACCACATGTTCTTAATTGGATTCTTTAGACCATAGACCTGAGGTGGCCTAACTTGGGGTTGTACTCGAAGGAAAGTACTCAAGACTTCCTATGTATCCTATGAGGATGGGAATCAAGCCATACACAGTTCTTAGATTGCAGTTTAACTTTCTATGGGATGAAATGCATGTGTAGTTCTTCTACACCAGTACACATTCTACCAAAACCAATATGGCCAAGTGAGTCATTCTCATTGTGGGAAACAAGGACAAGTGATTGTATTTTCTTGGTACAGGGAGGCACGCATCAGGAGCAATGGAACTCTAGGTGAATGAAGTCCCAACATTATTGACTTTCCCACTTAACGCACATAGATGTGTGGAGGGGAAAAACCAAGTGTGTAGGAATTCCACATAAACATTAGATAGTGGAACGATGTGAATCATGGCGCTCAAGATCTATATCACAATGATGGTGGCATGATTATAGAGGATAACTATTGACCATGTCTGAAACACAGCATTTGTTTCCCCTTATCCAAGCATGGGGAAAGACAAATGAGGGTCAGCCACTGACCATGTTCGAGACACGAGATCCGTCAAAAAATGTCGTATGAGGTCTTTTGGGGCGTGTCACAAACCGAATCTGGTCACCACTATTACCAGCACCAAACCCGGCCCATGGAAAGGCCCAAAGTTTATTCCCAATCCCAACAGGCTGGCACAAGTTCCTTGGTATCATTTATCTTGGTTTGGGAACGATTTACCAGAATATGTGTACATAAAACATCAAAAACATTTCATAAACTGAATCCGAAAAATTCATACCAAACAAGGTTTATACAAAAATACAGAACTGAACACATAAGTTCAAATGCACTAAAAATTTTCAAAAGACACAAAGAAACAACACAAAAACAGACCGAAGGACTCCCCACGACATGGAGTCATCACCCACAAGTCGTCTCTATAACTCTGCACCAAGGATGAGAACTAACACCTTGAACCACCATCACCCATAGCATTCCCTTTTCCTGAGTCAAGCATAATAATGTCTACCTACACCCATGGGGTGTAAGTAGGAAGGGATCAAAATCCTAATAGGATACCACCCAATGATTCCAAATATCATGCAGTATAATTTGAAAAAGCAAGAAGTTTTAATATGCAATGAAAAGCGGCGAAAAATTCCAAGAAATGAAACTTTCAATTGAAAATAGTTTTCAAGCTAAAACATTTAGAATGTTAACACATTTAAATGGTAATGTTAGATACTATAATATTCTTCCAAAAACACCCAAATACAAGGGAAAATACCACAAATACAATGAGAAATAAAAATGGCAACACCCCTAGGAACTAGATAGTCTTGGGCCCCATGTACCTCGTACCTCGGTGTAAAGTAACCATAATAAAATCCATTCTCATGCATTAACCACTTGTAGGGAACATATCCATGACCTATTGGTCCCATATAATCATCCATATAGTTTAGTTAGAGTTGTCTTTATCCAAATTCTAAGTGAAATAGGGACAAAACCCATCCGGCCCACTAGTCGTACTAGTACATATCTGCCCCACCTAGGTACCCGGGCTTCCCCCTTTATGCTTAAACAATTTCATCATGCTTCATAAATCCATTTTCATATAAACCAACACTAATGGTCACATACAAATAGTACAATATCTATAAACATTAAAAACCACTTAAAACACACAACAAAACACATTGATTTTTAAATGATACAATTTCTCAAAATCCCGCGTTTTTTTCACACAAAACTCCTTGAAACCCCCACTTTGTACACTATGTCCACACTTGTAAGTTACCAAAAAAGAAAAGGCAGCCCAATAAATTTCAATGAAACCAAAAAATCAATTTTACATCAGCCCAATGTGAACCAAGAAATTATAACTTTGTAAAACCTCCATTTGCACACAAACAAGGCACTTAATGTTCACATGTTCCACAAATACCATAAAACCCCATTTTTTCAGCAACGAACAAAGGGAATAAACCTTAAAAATATTATTTTAAGCCCTATTAAAGGTAAATAAATACAATTAAGTATTTATACAGCAGCCCCAAATAAACCAATAAAAATTTTCTTTGGGAAACCCCAAATTTCACACCAAATTGGCATTTAAAATCCAATTTCAATAAAAACACCATTAAAACTAATTTTTTCAGAAATAATAAAATGAGATAAACCTGAAAATTTGATAAATACATCATGATAATACAATTATATTTCATAAACTTTGGAATCACCAACTAAATTAATGAAAACTCTTGATTCTTTGTACGAAAATCAAATCGCACCACCGCTGCACCAAGAAGGACCTAGATCAATCCGAAAAACACAAGAATAGACCAAGAAAACCCAATTTTAAACCCTAGGTTCGAATCCCTACCCCATAGTTATTTCGTACTTCAATGAAACTGAAATAATCTTCATGTAAAGGGGAAGAACTAAGGAAGAGAGACACTTGAGATTCTTTGAAGTTCCTCCACCCAGTCCCCCTTAAAAATGTGGTTCCAAATATTTTTTGAGAGAATTTGAGGGATGAAATCGATGTTATGTTCGAATCGAAGGAGGAAGGGTCGAATTAGGAATTGGAATGGAGGGAAAAGAGTAATAATTGAGATATCTATGAAGGAAATAAGTTACCTCTTCAAATCTGGATGAGTTGAGAAACCCTATGAAGTTCTGCACTAATTCACGATGAATACAAGCTCCAAAGAGGGGGTTAAGAGGATGGGCACATAGATGGGTTCATTGGTCTTGGCTGACACATGTAATCTCCGAAAAGTCATAGAAAATGAATATGTTATTAAATAAACAAAAGAAAATTATAACTAGAAATGTGATTTCATGATGGCTTGATTCCTTAAATAAAAAACCATATCCACCATTATTATGGATTACTAAAGGATCCAAATTGAAATGGTGGTGTTAATAGGTCATTTTATGCCATTTAGGAATTGGAATGGGTGCAAAATATTAAAAAATGCATTTGCTTTTTAAATCGTAAATGGGCTCACGGTTTTTCCCAAATCATAAAAACTCACCCTTTCCTCCAAAAAATATTGGGAAACCCTATAAACAAAGAATTAATGGAAATTAAATAAAATTTAAATTTAAAAGAAGTCATGGATGTGACAATTCTCTCCACCATGAAATACTTCCCACCCAGGAAAGTCAACCTGAATCTTGATTGGAAAAAAAAACCGGTACTCTTCCTCGACCCATGACTTCCGCTCCCATGTCTCATGTGTATAATTCCCATGCTGCCAAAGAACCCAGACCAACAGAATGGACTTACCTTGAATCACCTTCTCTTAGGAGTCCACTTTTTTCACCGGCCGCTCCAAAACTGACAAGTCAGGCTCTATCTCCAGTTCTTACCAACTCAGCACATGGGACAGATCTGGGATGTATTTCTTCAATTGGGAGACATGGAAGACGTCATGGTTGGATGCCAACTGAGAAGGTAAGTCCAACCTATACTCCACCATTCCAATATGCTCAGTGATCTCGTAAGGGTCGACATATCACATCGTCAGCTTCCCTTTCTTCCCAAATCGACGATGGCCCAGATGAGGGGCCACTTTCAAGAATACCCAATCACCGACAAAAACTCTATGTCTCGATGCCTCCGGTCAGTAGATGATTTATGGAAACTCTGAGATGTAAATATATGTTTCCTAATCAACTTGACCTTCTCAAACATCTCCTTCACCAGACTCGTCCCCACTAGTGTGGTCTCACCTACCTTTTCCCAACACAAGGGGGACCGATAAGGCCGGTCATAGAGCGCCTCAAAAGGATACATTTGAGTCGAGGATTGGTAACTATTATTATAAGAAAACTTAACCAACACCAAATTGATATCCCAAGAACCTCCAATTTCTAGGACACATGCATGAAGCATGTCCTCCAATATCTTATTCTCCTGCTCAATCTAACCATCCGTCTTATGATGGTATGTCGTGCTCATCTTAATCTAATACCCCAAGGCCTTCTGAAGGCCTTCCCAAAACCGATAAGTGAAACAAGGGTCTCTATATGAGACAACTGCTGATGGAATTCCATGGAGTCTCACCACCACCTGAAGATACAGACTGCCCAAATAATCCACTTTAGTTATATATTTGATCGAAATGAAGTGGGATTATTTGGTCAAATGATCAATCACCACCCAAAGGGAATTCTTAACCTGAGGTGTAAAAGGTAAGAAAATAATGAATTCCATGGAGACCTTGTCCCACTTCCAAGTAGGAATGGGTAATTCCTAGAGCAAACTATAGGGCCTTTGATGCTCTACTTTCACCTGCTGGCATGTGTAGCATCTCGACACAAAGTCCGCTATGTCTCATCTCATTATGGGACACCAGAACTGTAGGAAGACATCATAATACATCTTGGTGGCACCCAGATGGACAACCCACTGAGACTGGTGTATGTCCTCCATCACCACCTTCCGCAGAAATAATGCCACTACTGAATAGTACATTAAGCATAAGATTCCCTCGAAAGACAATGACCAATTAGAGGATGTCTCTATACCATAAAGAGACTAATTCGACTTCTAAAAAAGCTCATCCTTGGGTTTTTCCCGCTGAATCAACTCCAACAGATAAGGAGTCAACTTGAAACTCACCAAGAAAGCACCTCCACTATGTTCCCTGGTCTCTACAAGCATATGAGAAAAGAGCCCCATCAAAGTCCACTCATCACTGGACTTCTTCAAAGCCTAAAATGGAACTCTTCTGCTCAAAGTGTCAGCCACCACAATACCCTTCCTTGGGGTATAAAAAATGTCAAAGTCAAACCCCTTCAAGAACTTGATCAAACAACACTGCCTCAAGTTGAGTTCCTTCTGCGAGAAGATATAGGCCAAGCTTTTGTGATCAGAGTAGACCACAAACTTCTCCCCAAAGAGTTAGTGAAGCCATGTCTTTAAAGCATGAATCACCACTACCAACTCCAAGTCATGGGTTGGGTATTTCTTTTCGTGTGGTCGGATTTGGAGAGAACCATATGCCACCACGTCATCATCCTTCATAAGCATGCACCCAAGACCCATACCTGAAGCATCACAATAGACCACATATCGCTTTCCATCCTTTGGAAAAATCAGCATGGGGTGGTATTCAATCTCCTCTTCAACTCCTTGAATGATGCTTGACATTCTGGCCCCATACAAACTTCACCCCTTTCTGGGTGAGCATCATCATTGGTGAAGCATGCCGGGATAAATCCCGAATGAATCACATGTAATAACCAAATTGACCAAGGAACCTCCTGATCTTAAACACATTCTTTTGCTGCTCCCATGACATAACCACACTAATCTACTTGGGGGTCCATTGATACCCCCTGCTCAGAGATCACGTTCCCTTGAAATCTCACTTCCCTGATCCATAATGTGCTATTTGACAACTTTTCATAGAGGCGGTGATCCCACAAAGTGCCCAAGATGATCCTCAAGTGATGTGTGTGTTCCTCCTCAGACACATAGTATACTATAATGTCATTCAAGAACACCACAATGAAGGAATAAAGATACTGATGTAACACCCTATTATGAGTTCCAAAAAGACTATTGGGGCATTGGTCAATCCGAAGGGCACGACCAAATACTCAAAGTGGTCATACGTGCTTTGGTAGGATGCCCTTGGAATATCTGACTCCTTCACCCTAAGTTCATGAAACCCCGAATGTAGGTATATATTTTAGAACCACTTTTCCCCCTTCAAATGATCAAACAAATAATCTATTATGGAAAAACAATATTTTTTCTTAATTTTTACCACATTCAGCTTCCAGTAGACAAAGCACAACTAGAGAGATCCATCAGCCTTTTTCTCTAACAACACAGAAGCGTCCCAAGGAGAGACACTCGGGCGAATGAATCCTTTGGATTCTAAGTTTTCCAATTGTATCATTAATTCCCTCAGCTCGGTGGGGGCCATACAATATGAGGGAAGAGATATTTTATGTGTTACCGGCATCAGATCAATCGAAAACTCCACATCCCGCTCTGGGGGAAAGCCTGTAAAATCATCAGGGAATACCTCCCAAAACTCATTCACTAAATGAGGTAGTGAACCTTTTAGGGAAATACCATATTCCTATATCATGATAAAAGATAACTAGATGATAAGACTTCCCAACTCTGGGAGTGTAGGCCTTGTGCGACCCGACCGAGGATCCCATTCTCCACGAAAAACCCAACGACTCCCATGAGGTTCCATGAAACTCACTCAACATCTGTAGAAATTGATGTGTTATTGGAAGTGTACTATAGAATTCATGCCAAGTATGATGTTAGAAAGATCCATGTTTAAGACCAAGAGGTCCCACTCCATCTCGACCCCTGAAACAAAAAGCGCACATGATGGGCACCTGAGACCCTTCCCCTTCTTCTTTCCCAGCAGAGTAACCAACTCCATCGAAAATTAAAACAACTCAGTTAACAAGTTCAACATGTCCAAAAAATAGGAATAAATGAATAAAATAGAGGAACCAATATCAAAAAGAACAACAACAATCAATGATGCAACCATAACGGTACCTCGAACTGTCGACGGTCCCTCCTCTGATCCTGCTGGTGTCTGATCCACCGCATGGAGATGTCCAGTCTCTACCTGAGGATGACTGCTAGTCTATGGCTCTACCCTGAACAGGATCTTCCCAGAAGATGTCCCAACCCTACCTCCATGGCCACCAAATCAATATCCTCTCATCCTCGACAGCTCAAACAATACTGACACTCCTCTTGGAGTTGTTTTCCCTACCCCGCTCGAAAGTGAACCTTCCACCCTACAGAAGCACTGCAAATGGCCCAAACCTCCACATTGGAAACAAGGCTTTGAAGGAAGTGGGAATGCTGGTCAGATGTGCCCTGGTTTTCCACACTGGTGGCACATGACTAATCTCGCTTCAGAAGCCCCGAATGAAAATTTCCTGGAGGAGTGGCCTAAACTTCTACCTCCCTTATTCACCTGATCCTCCCACTTCTTCTTCTTCTCTGTGGAGCTTCTAATACCCACTACTGATACTGTTCCAGAATAACCATCCCTGATTTTACAGTTGATCTCCATCATACATGTAACACCCCGATATTTTATGAAAAATATTCTTTTTAATTTCATTAATGTCTTGTGTTGTACGCTACACCAAAAGGAGCTTGCTCAACACGCATCCTTGACTTGCCTTGCATTACACGCAATCATGACCTTCCTTGATAGTGTGTGTAGTACACAATACCGAGTTTCACTAAAAAACGATATGCTATTAAAATATTATTAAAACTAACCGTTATGAATAGTAATAACCACCTTTTAAAATTTTAGAAATTTTATCTCTCAAAATGGACTTCATTTTTGGATTCGGAGTATTGAATTTAGCCTAAGGTGAAATTTTGGTACTTTTTGGATAACTTTCATATTCTGATGAATAGTGAAAATTACTAAATTTTAATTGAAAACAACTTTTTTAATCAAAATAATTAATAGTGATAAATTATTAATTTGAGTGGTTTTAAAGTATATTTAGAATATATTTTTATAATTTAATACAATTTTGGTCATTTGATGTAATTTCACATTTAAACCAGTTATAAACAAGTGTCAATCTTTTGATAGTTATTATCTCTTAAAAACACGGCATTTGTTTTGACGACGGGAATTAATTTTTAAATTAGTTAATGTAACTGATATGTTTTGAATTTGGTAAAATAGACATCATTATTGAGTTCATAATATCAAATATAGCTTAGACCTAATTTTTGGTATTTTTCTGGAAACTTTCATTTTTTGATGAATAGTGAAACCACTAAGTGGTCGTAAAAAAATTATTTTTTCATAAAACTTAATTTCACCGCTTCTGTGAGTGGAATTTCAAAAATCCAAGAGACACGGTTGATTTCATTAAGTAAAATGTGGTTCAATGAGATGAAAATAATTTTTGGTGAATAGTAACTTTTTACTTTTTTTACCACGGTTAAAAGTAAATAGGGTAATTAAGGGTAAAAATGATATTATTATTACCCTAACACATGTCCTAATTCTACTGGATAAGTTTAATTCGACCAAAAACAACCTTAGGAATAAAATATTACCATTTAGGCCCACTTGGATTAGATTAGGACATTTATTATTAATTTATTTAAAGAAGGGTTAAAATAGTTAAAATCAAAGATTAATAAGTATATCATTTTTAATATAGGGTTATACATAAGATAAATTAGACTATAAATATTAATTAGAAATCTAAAAATATTTCCTACATAATGATATTTTATTTTTAATTTTTAGACTTTAAATAAGTTAATTTATTTATGACACAAAGATGATGCAGTAATTATCTTATTAATGAAATATTGACATAATTGATGTTATAAATACCCAAATAAATGTAATTTGAGACTTTTTATAAATTACACTAATTTTCATTGTTAATATGACATGTTATTATTGATTTAAGTAACTTGGTTCGAACTAATAATTCTGTTATGATTTTCACAAAAATTAATTACTAAATAGTGTCAAAATTGACATAAAATAGTTTTTAAAACAAATATTATATTATTAATTGTTATTTTATTACTAAAAATCTAAGGTTCGGCCAAATGACTTAGATAAGGTTATATATTTTAATAATAAACAACTTGGGGTTCGTTTGGCTTGATATAGTATGTTTATTAACCTTATAGTGTAAGAAAACAAGAAGACACGGTAAAAGTTAAATTATCTAACTTAAAGTTAAATCTAAATGATAAGGTTAAAATTGATACCTAAATTTGTCTAAATTCTATTGGATGAGATTATTTCGACCCATCCCTACCTTATCTTCAAATTAAATAAATTTGGAGCTATTTAAAACCGAATTTGGCCTTATAATAAAATAATATTTTTAGTTATTCCAAAGGTGCCCCTCTCCTCCCTTATAAAAGGGCACCCCCTCCCTCTCTTCCTCACACCACTTTGAGCCTTAAATCTTAGACAAACTCTTCCAAATTCTCTTATCCACATCCCTAGAAACATCCTAGAGGTTCTGGTCTTCCTCAAAGACCAATTTTAGTGCCCTAAGAGGAGGTCTCAAAGAGGTGCTTCAAAGAAGAGGTAATTTCCGTTACAGATTCTTTCACCTTTATTTCTTCTTCCACTTATTATTCTAAGGTTGTTTAATTATGATGTAATAACATCAGTATCAATAATATACTGATATGTTATTATAAGTATGAAACAACCCTATTTCACCATCTATCCATCCTACAGAAAACGAAATCACCGCGCGTGCATACGTACGGAATACCGTCACCACGCCGTGGTGTAATCTATTTTCCACCACCACCTTACTTGGATAGGTATAATGGTGTAAATAATAACTCTATATGATTATTGTAAAGTGATATTTATTCTGTAATAGTATAAATACACTCCAATAAAATTCCACGATCATGGGAACGATATCATCGATCGTGCGTACGTACGGAATACCGTCTCCACGACGCGATGAGATTCATTCTCAATGATTAACCATTAATGAATGATTATAAAGTATATATAATAAGTAATCATGAAATATATGACATAATAATGATACTGGATTTATGTTTATATATATTTATGTCATCTACTTAATTCCATTCAACTCAATAAGGAAACGAAAACAACGTTCATGCATACGTACGACCTACCGTCTCCATGAACGGTGTATTTCTTTCCATTTACTGATTTATTATATATATGTATATTATGAATATATATTATATATAAGTCATGTTTTATATTCTGAAATTAAGTAATCATGATCTAAGTAATCATATGAATAATTACTAGTCAAAACACGGATGACAAATGAAACAATTTTACCCAAAACACTCTTTAACATCGAATTTACAAAAGAACGGGTAATATAAAGTCATAAGTGAACCATAGATGATATAATAACAATGAATATGATTCTGTAATAAGTCAATGACATTATTTAAATCATTATACAGGAGGTTCGTACACTTACGAAGCAAATCGGACCTAAGGTAAATGAAATATCACAATCTCATTTTTATCAGAGATTTTTTATACTTTGGTATTTACTGGGGTGTATTTTATCATCCACATCCATGTTTCCTCAATATGTAATATTATTTCCATCCAAATACAATTTTTTAAATCCAATTTTACCCTTCGGTGAGTTTTTAGTAAAAGATATGAAAGGAATCTTTTGTCGTTTTTCGTACGAGGTACTTTTTGACTTTTTCGACAAAAGTACGAAGAATGTTTTTTTTAACTTATACGGCATGAATGGATTTTTAAAAAATTATTTCCAAGAATCTTCCTTTAAAAATTTTCAAGTTTATTTTTAATCAACTTCTTTTAGTACGACATGTTAAGAAAGGAAAAGTGTTTTTGAAGCAGAAAGGATATTTTCCTCAAGAATGGAGTTCAAGTGTTTTATCAAAATTATTTTTCATCTAAGATAATAAAGGGTTCTGTTTTTATCCCTATTATTACATTGATTTGATTATGTTGTGATGGAGTTATATTTTTATGAATTCCTTTATCTTATATGAATTGTTTTATGATGTCACGATGTTTAAGATTCCCATTTTTATTACATGGGTTATGCTATGATGTATGGTTTATGATTTTTTGGCACACATAAGAATGGTATCATTATGAGATGGGTGGGACCTATATCTCCCACCAATTCATTGGGTAAAGATTTTATATCTCATGAGATAGACATGGCTAGAATGGTAGGTTATACCGGTTCAGTGAAATAGGACTGAAATGAGGAGTGAACTCGGTTCAGAAAGGGACTTTGTCCACTAAGATAGTCTTGGCAATGAGTCTTGACTAATAAGAAATGATTCTCTATGATTATGTGTGTATGCCACAAAGTTTCATGTTTTAAGTTATGATTATTGGGATTACATTTCATTACTATGATTTATCCCATGTTATGAAATTATGATCTTTTTTGCAGGTTAAGATTTCCAAAAGATATGTTCTTATGAACATGATGTGATTGATATTTATTTTGTTTACCATTACTGAGAATTTGAGCTCAACCTTTTATGTTTTTTCCCCAGGATATAAAGAAAGGATTTAGGTTTAAAAAAAAGAATATCTTTATGGGATATTTTGAAGTTCATTCACCACGATTAGAAGATTATATTTCGAGTTTCCAAAGACACTAAACTATTAAGGTCCTTGTGTGTGTGTTTTTGTTATCTATTAAGTATTCCGCAGAAGTAATGTAATGTTCATATATGTCAGGCTTCGGGTCTCTACAGTTGGAATAAGAGGAAAGGTTTAGTCAACCTTTGGAAACTAGGATGCGAAAACGATAGTGAGATCCCTAGAGATATTTCTAAGGTATGTCTAGGGATGTCCCTAAGGATAAGTATACGTATCGGATATAGTCCTAGAACTATGGTAACGATATTAGATTAAACCAAAGATGTTAGATATTGAAGTTACTCCCCCTTTATTATGATTTTTGCCTCTCACACTATTCTTTTTGGGTTTTAGAAAATGGCTGGAAACAAGATGATTCACGATAATGGAGGATATGATGGACAATGGAATGATACTCTTAATGAGCAACCAAATGAAATGAGATTTGGAAGTCCAAACATCATTATTATGCCGAATCAGCAATCTCATAATATGACCAATAAAGTAAAATTTGGTAAGTTTCCTAGCTTGGCTAATAAGAGAAAGATGGAGTTTCATGATGATCATAGAGGAAAGAAAGTTCAATTTCCCCTATGTAAATCATGTGGGAAGAGGCATCAAGGAGAATGTTTCAAAGGAACTGGAAGATGCTTTGGGTGTGGAAAAGAAGGACACAAAGCCAGTAAGTGCAAAAGAAAAGGTTCAGTTAACACCAGAGATGTGGATAATGGTATTGCTACGACATCAATAATGGTTAAATGTTTTCAATGTGGAATGTACGGTCATTATGCAAACCAATTCCCTAAGGGAAAGTCTCATGAAGAGAATCAGTATGGTCGTATGAGTAGTATTTATGTTGATGATGATGAAGAGACTAAAAATGATAAGTGTGTTGAAAGAATTGTTGAAGCTCGGTCAATGGTTTAAGAAGGTAGTGGAATGATTACATGTTTATCAAGTGTAATGTTGTATAAGTAATCTCATGGTACTATGGAATAAAGAGACATCTAAGGATTGTTACACTGTTGTCTTTCCTTGAGTTTTTAAAGTGTATTATTAATGGTTCCAGTATCCATTAAAGGATATTCAGATATTTTTGCGAATATAGATGATATTCGCATAATGAAGGGATAAGGAGAATATTAAATGTTTGATAGTATTCATGAGCTCATGACTGATATAAGGAGAAGGTTATGTAATGGATTGAGTATATAGAATTTTTGGATTTTGTTATGTGGAAAGAGTTAACTTTTGACAGCATTCATGTTTTCACTAAGGTTTAATGGGTATTCATTTTTCAAGAGAATACATGATTAAGGTATTCACATGATTGGAATGTGACCAACAAGATATATGGGGGATAAATGATGGTATTCACATGCTTGGTTGATGACATTTCAAGTAATCAATTTCTTTATATTATGAGCTTGGAACGAAGTATTTTAGATAAGCCTAAAGATTGGAATGGATTATGTTGGACATAAGTTAGTATTGTTTAATAATAAAACTATTTTCGATATTATTGATGGGATGTTATAGTAATATAGTTTTAGAAAAAGGAAAACCTGCAGGACGGGCGACAGCCCATCGCGTCGGACAAGGCCGTGGGAATCGAACCCACAACCGAAGTGCGACTGGCCTTTATCGCCTACCACTGGCCTACAGGAAGTCCATGTTTAGTAGAAACTAGTTTTATTATATTAAGCAGTATGATATATGAAGTATAAGTCCATTTTAGGAACCATATATCATTAATATCACTATAGATGGACTTATGTAATTTTTGATAACATTTCTAACCTTTTGTTTGAGATAGATGGAATGACCCATAATTCTATCACATGATCTACTAACACATCACGAATGAAAAATTCAGCTTCATTTCTTTAAGAGATGAAGTGGAAATTGTCCAACGGTGAGACTATACCGAAATCACGAAAGTATTTCTTCTAATTTCAATTTCATCAACTTTAAGGAAACGATCTTGAAAACCAAAAATTTTGTCCTAGTTCTCTTATATCTGATGAATCAGATGGTACCTTAGATCATCACAAATTTATGGCTTTGTGATTTCTGGCTTTTCCATAGCCATGTTCTCTACCACTCTCCATCAGAACATGATGGTTAGATTTCTCTTCCATATCCATATTTTCACCTATGTGGAAACCCAGTGATTAGTTTATTTGGGTAACTATTACGTTTCATACATTTGTTTTTAAATATTGGTTTTGGTATTCCTTTTTAAGAAACTTTTGAATAGTAAACCATTTATAACCCCGATGATTTTCGAGGGAGAAATTCATTTTAAGGAGGGTAGAATGTAACACCCCGAGATTTTATGAAAAATATTCTTTTTAATTTCATTAATGTCTTGTGTTGTACGCTACACCAAAAGGAGCTTTCTCAACACGCATCCTTGACTTGCCTTGTATTACACGTAGTCACGACCTTCCCCGATAGCGTGTGTAGTACACAATACGGAGTTTCACTAAACAACGATATGCTATTAAAATATTATTAAAACTAGCTGTTATGAATAGTAATAACCACCTTTAAAAATTTTAGAAATTTTATCTCTCAAAATGGACTTCATTTTTGGATTTGGAGTATCGAATTTAGCCTAAGGTGAAATTTTGGAACTTTTCGGATAACTTTCATATTGTGATGAATAGTGAAAATTACTAAATTTTAATTGAAAACAACTTTTTTAATCAAAATAATTAATAGTGATAAATTATTAATTTGAGTGGTTTTAAAGTATATTAAGAATATATTTTTACAATTTAATACAATTTTGGTCATTGGATGTAATTTCACATTTAAACCAGTTATAAACAAGTGTCAATCTTTTGATAGTTATTATCTCTTAAAAACACGGCATTTGCTTTGATGACGGGAATTAATTTTTAAATTAGTTAATGTAACTGATATGTTTTGAATTTGGTAAAATAGACATCATTTTTGAGTTCATAATATCAAATATAGCATAGACCTAATTTTTGGTATTTTTCTGGAAACTTTCATTTTTTGATGAATAGTGAAACCACTAAGTAGTAGTAAAAAAATGAATTTTTCATAAAACTTAATTTTACCGCTTCTGTGAGTGGAATTTCAAAAATCCTAGAGACACGGTTGATGTCAGTAAGTAAAATGTGGTGAAATGAGATGAAAATAATTTTTGGTGAATAGTAACTTTTTATTTTTTTACCACGGTTAAAAGTAAATAGGGTAATTAAGGGTAAAAATGATATTATTATTACCATAAAACATGTCCTAATTCTATTGGATAAGTTTAATTCGACCAAAAACAACCTTAGGAATAAAATATGACAATTTAGGCCCACTTGGATTAGATTAGGACATTTATTATTAATTTATTTAAAGAAGAGTAAAAATAGTTAAAATCAAAGATTAATAAGTATATCATTTTTAATATAGGGTTATACATAAGATAAATTCGACTATAAATATTCATTAGAAATCTAAAAAGATTTCCTACATAATGATATTTTATTTTTAATTTTTAGACTTTAAATAAGTTAATTTATTTATGACACAAAGATGATGCAGTAATTATCTTATTAATGAAATATTGACATAATTGATGTTATAAATACCCAAATAAATGTAATTTGAGACTTTTTATAAATTACACTAATTTTATATGTTAATATGACATGTTAGTATTGATTTAAGTAACTTGGTTTGAACTAATCATTCTGTTATGATTTTCACAAAAATCAATTACTAAATAGTGTCAAAATTGACATAAAATAGTTTTTAAAACAAATATTATATTATTAATTGTTATTTTATTCCTAAAAATATAAGGTTCGGCCAAATGACTTAGATAAGGTTATATATTTTAATAATAAACAACTTGGGGTTCGTTTGGCTTGATATAGTAAGTTTATTAACCTTATACTGTAAGAAAACAAGAAGACACGGTAAAAGTTAAATTATCTAACTTAAAGTTAAATCTAAATGATAAGTTTAAAATTGATACCTAAACTTGTCTAAATTCTATTGGATAAGTTTATTTAGACCCATCCCCACCTTAGCTTCAAATAAAATTAATTTGGAGCTATTTAAAACCGAATTTGTCTTTATAATAAAATAATATTTTTAGTTATTCCAATGGTGCCCCTCTCCTCCCTTATAAAAGGGAACCCCCTCCCTCTCTTCGTCACACCACTTTGAGCCTTCAAGATCGTCCAACCTCTGCCAAATTCTCTTCTACACTTCCCTAGAAACATCCTAGAGATTCTGGTCTTCCTCAAAGACCAATTTTAGTGCCCTAAGAGGAGGTCTCAAAGAGCCACTTCAAAGAAAAGGTAATTTCCGTTACCGATTCTTTCACCTTTATTTCTTCTCCACTTCTTCTTATAAGGTTGTTTCATTATGAAGTAATAACACCAGTATCACTCATATACTGATATTTTATTATAAGTATGAAACAACCCTATTTTACCATCTATCCATCCTACAGAAAACGAAATCACCGCACGTGCATACGTACGGAATACCATCTCCACACCGTGGTGTAATCTCTTTTCCACCACCACCTTACTTGGATGGGTATAATGGTGTAAATAATAACTATATATGATTATTGTAAAGTAATATTGATTCTGTAATAGAATACATACACTCCAATAAAATTCCATGATCATGGGAATGATATCATCGCTCGTGCGTACGTATGGAATACCGTCTCCACGACGCGATGAGATTCATTCTCAATGATTAACCATTCATGAATGATTATAAAGTATATATAATAAGTAATCATGAAATATATTAAATAATAATGATACTGGATTTATGTGTATATATATGTATGTCATCTACTTAATTCCATTCAACTCAATAAGGAAACGAAAACAGCGTTCATGCGTACGTACGGCCTACCGTCTCCATGAATGGTGTATTTCTTTCCATTTACTGATTTATTATATATATGTATATTATGAATATATAATATATATAAGTCATGTTTTATATTCTGAAATTACGTAATCATGATCTAATTAATCATATGAATAATTACAAGTCAAAACACGGACGACAAATGAAACGATTTTACCCAAAACACTCTTTAACATGGAATTTACAAAAGAACAGGTAATATAAAGTCATAAGTGAAACATATATGATATCATAACAATGAATATGATTCTTTAATAAGTCAATGAAATTATTTAAATCATTATACAGGAGGTTCGGACACTTACGAAGCAAATCGGACCTAAGGTAAGGGAAATATCACAATCTCATTTTTATCCGAGATTGTTTATACTTTGGTTTTTACTGGGGTGTATTTTATCATCCACATCCATGTTTCCTCAATATGTAATATTATTTCCATCCACCTACAATTGTTTAAATGGAATTTTACCCTTCGGTGAGTTTTTAGTAAAAGATATGAAAGGAATCTTTTGTCGTTTTTCGTACGAGGCACTTTTTGACTTTTCCGACAAAAGTACGAAGAATGTTTTTTTTTAAATTATACAGCATGAATGGATTTTTAAAACATTATTTACAAGAAGATTCCTTTACAAGTTTTCAAGTTTATTTTTAATCAACTTCTTTTAGTACGACATGTTAAGAAAGGAAAAGTGTTTTTGAATCAGAAAGGATATTTTCCTCAAGAATGGAGTTCAAGTGTTTTATCAAAATTATTTTCCATCTAAGATAATAAAGGGTTCTGTTTTTATCCCTATTATTACATTGATTTGATTATGTTGTGATTGAATTATATTTTTATGAATTCATTTATCTTATATGAATTGTTTTATGATGTCACGATGTTTAAGATACTCATTTTTATTACATGGGTTATGCTATGATGTATGGTTTATGATTTTGTGGAACACATAATAATGGTATCATTATGAGATGGGTGGGACCTATATCTCCCTCCAATGAATTGGGTAAATATTTTATATCTCATGAGATAGACATGGCTGGAACGGTAGGTTATACCGGTTCAGTGAAACAGGACTGAAACGAGGAGTGAACTCGGTTCAGAAAGGGACTTTGTCCACTAAGAGAGTCTTGGCAATGAGTCTTGACTAATAAGAAATGATTCTCTATGATTATGTGTGTATGCCACAAAGTTTCATGTTTTAAGTTATGATTATTGGGATTACATTTCATTACTATGATTTATCCCATGTTATGAAATTATGATCTCTTTTGTAGGTTAAGATTTCAAAAAGATATGTTCTTATGAACATGATGTGATTGATATTTCTTTTGTTTAACCTTACTAATCATTTGAGCTCACCCTTTTATGTTTTTCCCCAGGATATAAAGAAAGGATTTAGGTTTAAAAAAAGATGATCTTTATGGGAGATGTTGAAGATCGTTCACCACGATTAGAAGATTATATTTCAAGTTTCCAAAGACACTAAACTATTACGGTCCTTGTGTGTGTGTTTTTGTTATGTATTAAGTATTCCGCAAAAGTAATGTAATGTTCATGTACGTCAGGCTTCGGGTCTCTACAATACACGCCCAGTCAGCGACCTCATCATAGGTTCTCAACTTGAACAGGAAGACCTGGGAGTATATCTCTGGTCGCAAGCCGTTCTCAAACCTCTAGGCCTTTAATTTTTCATTCTGGATGATTTCAGGGGCATAAAGAACCAACTAATCAAAACGGTTGGCCTACTCCATCATATAAAGATTCCCCAGAACAAGGTACATTAACTCACAGGATCTGGCATATTCCTAGACCTTTAAGAAGTAGTGTTCATTGAAGATGGCCTTGAAATTTCCCCAACACATCTGCTCATTCTTCCTAGTATGAAGCACTAACTCCCACCACTTATGACTAGGAACCTCCAATAGAATGTAGTCACACTTCACCCTAAGCTCCTTGGGTATCTCCATAAACTCAAACATACGCTCAATCTTCTCGAGCCATTCCTCTGCTTCCTGGGGTTCTGAGCTGCCTCGGAAGGTAGAAGGCTTGTTTTTTAGAAACTCCTAAGGTTTATCTTTTCTAGGACCCGTATCTTCTTCCCTAGTATTAATAGGAGAAGGATTTGGTCCCTGCCCTAGAGTTTGGACATCCCAAACCATAACCTCGACTAGCCTCTGATCAATCGGTGTGGGAGAACTCTCTCTGGCTTCCTCCCGTGGGTGCATGGGAGATTTCCAGGGAGGCATGTTGCTACAAAATGCAACAGTCACAAAACAATAATCAATACCAAAATTCTGAAAATTTTAATCAAATACACCAAATATAAATAATTTAAACAGATTACAGTAACAAAAGAAACAACTACTCCACCTCCTCCCAATGTCCATGTGTGGTCTGCAGCCCACACGTCTCTCATGGATGTGAAGTCAATCTATTAATTACAATGTCCCCTAGTGACTCAATGTGTACCATGAGAGGTGAGAGCCAGGAAACCTACTCATAACTAAAACCCCAGTCCCTGAAAGTCCTAGCTCCTGTATATCCTGACTCATCCCAAAATAGAAATATAACCCAAAAACATTAACCACCTCTAATACCATTTTGTCACGAACTGAATCTGGTTGCCACTATTACCGGCACCAAACCTAGCTCGTGGCAAGGCCTGAAGGGCGTTCCTTATCCCCATGGGCTGGCACAAGTTCATGGGTATCATTTGTAACGCCCCGACCCCAGCTACCCAGAGTCGGTGCATTACTTCGTAACATTGGCATGATCACAAAAGATCAAGTCTCGAAATACCGATTAGTTTAGTAGCCTTGGAAACACTAGATACATTCGTAAACGTTACATTACATCATAAAGTGAAAAACTACAATAAAAAAGTCTCCATAGTCCACACTCATATCCTCTTCTGACAATCCCTGCAGGTCATTCATAAAATACTTCTTCACATCCTGGAAAATATTAAAACATTGAAAGGGGTGAGCTCAGATGCTCAGTAAGGATAACAATATTTCGGAAGATTTCATAAATAAACATTTACATTTAAAGCAATGTATAACCAAAACAAAAGCCTTTTAAACTTGAACTTCAACATAATATGGCAAAAGTAAAATGAGATAATGTCGTTCACTTCTTCACATGGATATTCTACTGGTCGAATAATCACATGCAATATCAATAACCACTTTCATAATGAGGGAATGTATAATGTCAGACATTCTGAAACATTTTGTCAAAGCCTCGGACAAGACGCCTAAAATGATTAAGGCCTCAGCCAAAACCATAAATCAAATTGGGAAAGGGCCTCGGCCAATTCCACGTCTAGTTGTCTCATGAGACCTACCGATGCATCGAGGAGCTATAGCGGGCTCCACCCGTCACTTATTAAGTCCAATACATTCCTCATATGAATAGGTTTAAACATATCATAAACCATAACATAATCGTATCACATCAAACATGCATAAAGGAAACATAACATTTCCACATTTCAATCACAAGATATCAATACAACACATTGATATAATAAAAACTCTTTCAAAACCATTTTCAATACCAAAATAAAAGAAAGTCAAAACTTTGTATTTATTATTCATCAAAAAAAATGATGGCTTGTAGAGGAAGATGAAAATCAAATAATGGTCACGGCGGCGGAGAAGTCGTTGTCGCCACATATGTACGGAAAGAAAAACATTCCCTTTTTGTCGTTTAGTAAAACACTTCGTATAAAAGATTTCTTTTGAATAAACGTAAAATGTCAAAGGGGTTTATACACTGTGCAAAAGAAATTTGTGTATAAAACAAAATATGCCTCAATGAATGGAGATTGAGACGAAGTCCCTTAAAAAGATCATTTTTAAATAAAATATATCTATTATGTGTATTCACTAAATGTACACATAATGAAAGTATAAATACAATATACGGCATAATAATATCATGACATAATTTGAAAGTAGGAGATTAACCCAAAGAATGGAAATTGGGTTAAGAAGTTCCCTTACCTCGTGTCTGACTTGACTCAACCGTTCTTTAACCTCCTGAATAATAAACTAGAGTTAATATATACCTTATTAAGAACCATTTTCAATTTCATTATCCTTATTATATCACTTATTACAATGATATGAACATTATTTAATTATTTAAGTTAATAACGGTCGTTTTGTCGATCTTTGGTACTTGAGTCAACAATAAACTTCTTATAATTACCAGTTGTTTATGTGGTAGAATATCCATTATCTCCAGAATTATATTCATGATTTAGATGTCATATATATATTATATATCCAGTATATACATTCATTTATAATATTACGTAACATTTATAGGTAAGAAATGAAATGCACCGTTCATGGAGACGGTAAGCCGTACGTACGCATGAATGCTACTTTCATTTCAATTTCATATTTAATGGAACGAAATCATAATGATATAAATTTATAATATAATTCCAGTATAATATATTGTATAATACCATTTACTCCATCCTTTATACATCCCACATATGGCATTAACGATTCAAATCACTTTGAGGGGGCGGTAGTCCGCACTTCCTAAAATGAAATTATCGCGTTTTACCCATAATGGAAATCATAAAGTATGCCATAAATGAGAAATACAGAATCATAAATAAAACATAAACATATTATATATCATATAAAAAAATAGTGACATCTTAATGGCCACCTTTGAAGGTGTTATATGAGTGTTGAACAATCATCGTTTCGTGAGGCAGAAATTCGCCATCCACAGAAACCGTATGTTCATTAACCATTAGATGTAGGTGTGTGTAAGTGTAGCTAGAATCCTTCTTATAAAAAATCCTAATATATTGAGGATACTGTTTTTGTTACAAAAGAAATTAATAAAAAGAGTTTATGGGGTTGGAGAAGAAAAATAAAACAAAACAACATTAGAGAAGACATTACCTCAAAATCGGGTAACTCTTTTGGATTTGAGCCAAAGGCTTCCTTGGGAAGAGTTCTGCCCAAAGTGAGGCTTCTAGGAGTAAGAGGGGGATGTTGGGAGAGTATTTGGGCAGAGGTTGGCTGAGCCAAATGGCTTGAAAGTGAAAATGTGGTGGGAGAGGTGGGGGCCTTTTATAAGTGGAGAGGAGGGGCACTCTTGGAAAGTAAAGAAAAGTCACTTTATTATAAAATGCGTTTCAGATTTAGAAGTCCCAAACTTATATAATTCGAGGCTAAGATGATAAGGGTTCGAAATATACTCATCCAATCAGTTTTTGACAAGTGTACGCTTTGGATTTTACATTATCTTTCCATTTTATTTAAATTGTTAAATAATGAGGTCATCGCTGCATCATCATGATGTCATAAATAATTTAATTTATTTAATGTTTAAAAATTATTAAAAAATACTATGATGTAGGAAATCGTTTTATCTTTCTAATGAACATTTATAATCAAAATTTGGACTTTTTTAACCCCACTTAAAAATTGTTTTAGTAAAACAACTCATGTTTGTGTCAATTTAATTTTAACATTAAATATATATATATTAATGTCATTTTCCAACCAAAGTGGCTCCATGGGATCCCCAAGTTGACCCATGGGTTGTCTTGGTCGGCCATGACTCATCCAATAGGAGTAGGACAAGTGTCAAGCTCATCTCATATTATTAAAAAATTATTTTTACCTTAAACTACACTAATTACCTCTAATCGTGATTAAAAACTTAAAAGTTACTATTCACCAAAAAATTATTTTAATCTCATTGAACCACATTTTACTTCTTAATGACAACCATGTATTTTGGATTTTTGAAAATCAAATCACAGAAGTGGTAATATTTCATTTAAACGAAAAATCAGTTATTTAACTACCACTTAGTGGTTTCACTATTCATCAAAAATTGAAGTTTTTCAGAACAATGCCAAAATTTCACCCTAAGATATAATTGATATTATGAATTAAAAAATGATGTCTATTTTATGAAATTCCAAACATATAATTTGCATTAATTAATTTTATAATTAATTCCCGCTGTCACAACAAATAGCGTGTTTTTAAGAAACAATTTATATCAAAGGATTGACAATTGTTTATGTCCAATTTCAAAGTGAAATTAATTCTAATGACCACCATTGGATAAAATGGTAAAAATATATTCTAATTATACTTTAAAACCACTCAATAGTATAACTTATCACTATAAATTATTTTGATTAAAAAATTTGTTTTTAAGTATTTTTCACTATTCATAAAAAATAGAAGTTCTCAGAAAAATACCAAAAATTCAACATAGGCTAATTTCGATATTCCGAATCCAAAAATGAAGTCCATTTTGATAAATAAAATTTATAAAATTTCAAAAAGTAGGTATTACTATTCACAACAGCTAGGTTAATTCGTTGTGGTGTGTGTTAGAGCTCGAGGTTGCGTACAACACACACTATTGCATTATTCGAAGTGAAACGTACCGTGGATGCTTGGAGTGTTACATTCTCCCCTCCTTAAATAAATTGCGTCCTCGCAATTTGAAATTTTTATTTGAAAATAAAAGGTTGAAAAGAGAAAATACCTTTGAGGAAAACCCACATCAGAAATAAGATTAATAAAATTTAGCCTTAATAAGAGGGAAAGGGAAATGAAAAAGTCACCACCCAATTATGATCTCGATTAGGAGAACATTGGTGGAAATTAAAGACATATAATTGGAGGAAAAATGTAAATATTTGTAGGGAGTGATTGAAGTCATCAATCACAATCAACTGTCAAATTGAGGGCCTCAAAGACTTCAATCTATGTTGATTTAAAATATCATCAGTTCAACAAGACATAAGGTATTAGGATAACACATTTTTTTGTTTTAATATCCCTTTACTAAAGTTTAAGAATTAATTTATTCATTGAATAAGAGATAGGTATATATATATTTATGCTTGACAATTAGAGTTTCAACCTTCAACTCATCTTTCACTCAAAAAGATAATAGAACTCTAAAATATTATACTTATCCTAATTATATAAGGTTCTAAATGTTAACACATACCATTTAGATTAGTAAAATTATTTTGTAATAACCAGGGACTTCCTGTAGGCTAGTGGTAGGAAATAAAGGCTTGTCGCACTATGGTTGTGGGTTCGATTCCTGCAGCTTTGTCCGACGCAACGGGTTATTCCCCACCCTGCAGGTTGTCCTTTTCCTAAAACTATAGTATTATAATATTCCAAAAATAATCTTCAGAAATGCTTTAACCTTAAACAATACTATCCAAAGATCAACTTAATCCACTCCGACCTTTATAGTTATCCAAAATACCTCTGTCCAGACTTTCTCTAAAAGGTCTCTTAATTCCAAAATCAATTGTAACATCAGATTCCCCAAACAAAGAAAAGTTTCTCTTATTATCACATACTAAAAATATGATTACCTTAATCATATTAAAACCTTACTGAAATAAAAAAGTACTGCAGTACAATCCATATATATATATATCACATTATTCTTATAACCAGAATATAATCCTTGAGTCCAAAAGCACCAATACATTAATTATTCCGCTTCAACTGTAGTCACAACATAAGATTGGCCTTGATCCCTTGGCCTTTTCTGAGGTAAGTTTCCTTGAAGCTTAGGACATTCATTTGCATAATGCACCATTTACCTACAATTGTAGCATTCAACTTTGACAGCCTCTTTCTTTCCCTTGAAATCACGAGCCTGGTGACCCTTTCCTCCACATTTATAACAAACTCCCATTCCTTTTAGGCACGTACCAGGGTGATTCTTCCCACAATTATCACATAATGGAAAATCCTTCTTTCCCTTTTTCCCTTTATCTGTCTCTTGTTCCACCGTTCTCTTCTTCTCTTGCTTTACTTTGTTGTCATAAGACTTAGAGAATTCCTTTTCTGTCTTGATAGCACACGAGACAATATCTTCGTATGATGAGAAGGATTGTGATACTAAAGCTCGATGGAGAAATAGTTTTTACCCATCAAAGAAACAATCAATCTTAATCCTTGGGTTATGTATATAATCGGAAGCATGCCTCGCTAACCTTGTAAAGTTAGCCTCATACTTTGCGACATTCTCATCCTCCTTCTGCCTCAGACTCAGAAATTGCCTTTCCATATCTTCTCGATGGTCACGAGTAAAGTATTTTTCTAAGAAAAGCTCTTTTAACTCCCTCCATTCCATATTCGATACGTCATCATCTTCCTTTGTGTTTTGAATCAACGACCACCACTGATTGGCATCTCCAGTGAGGCGGTAAACTGCCATGACAACCTTCTCCCTTTCACTACTCACCAAGGCATGGAATATTTTCTCTAAGGAATTTATCCATTGCTCAGCTACTATAGGATTTGTACTCCCATTTAAGGTTGGTGGTTGTTGCCTCATGAAACGGTCTAGCATTGATCCTCCACGTTGCGGATCAGGGTGCTCCATACGAGTAAGGTTATTATTCATAGCCTGAGTGAGTTGTCCCAGTATGGTAATAAGTTGATCATCACCAGTTGTATCTCCAGATCCACAATAATTATCTTGAGCAGGAGGGAAATCCCTACACGGAGTTCGTGCATTGATACGGTTTCCATTCCTTCCACTAAGCTCCATTTCTAAACAATGGAATAAACTAGATTAGTTTATGAATCAAAATACATAATTCCATACTTGTAAAACACTTGACATAAATTGAACTATTTATGGATATAATCCATAATCATAAAAAGAAATGTTTTCTTTGAGGAAGTATATACGCATAACCCTTCATAGTGGTTTGTAAATAAAATGAGAATTATCCTAAGCATATCCCCCGGGAGTGTCGTAACCAAGAGCGCATCAAGGCCCGTTGTCGTGCACCAGTTCCTGTTCGAGTCTAGCTCAAAGCGGTGTTTTCGGGTTTTACCTCTAGGTAAATCTGTGCCAGAGCCACCTCTACCTGCTCGTATCCAGACAGGGATGTATTGCTCGAAAAACTCACAAAATCTCTACAATACCAAAATTTTAGGAAGTTCTTCTATACTAATCCTCAAAGTCTATCTTCGGGCTATGTGCTCTAATCAGAGTTTATCTAAATCTAGCATCCAAGGTTAGTACTAAACTTCCTCTGATACCAACTGTAACGCCCTGACCCCAGCTACCCAGAGTCGGTGCATTACTTCGTAACATTGACATGATCACAAAAGATCAAGTCTCGAAAGACCGATTAGTTTAGTAGCCTTGGAAACACTAGATACATTTGTAAACGTTACATTACATCATAAAGTGAAAAACTACAATAACAAAGTCTCCATAGTCCACACTCATATCCTCTTCTGACAATCCCTGCAGGTCATTCATAAAATAATTCTTCACATCCTGGAAAATATTAAAACATTGAAAGGGGTGAGCTCAGATGCTCAGTAAGGATAACAATATTGCGGAAGCTTTCATAAATAAACATTTACATTTAAAGCAATGTATAACCTAAACAAAATCCTTTTAAACTTGAAATTCAACATAATATGGAAAAAGTAAAATGAGATAATGTCATTCACTTCTTCACATGGATATTCTACTGGTCGAATAATCACATGCAATATCAATAACCACTTTCATAATGAGGGAATGTATAATGCCAGACATTCTGAAACATTTTGTCAAGGCCTCGGCCAAGACGTCTAAAATGATTAAGGCCTCGGCCAAAACCATAAATCAAATTGGGAAAGGGCCTCGGCCAATTCCACATCTAGTTGTCTCATGAGACCTACCGATGCATCGAGGAGCTATAGCGGGCTCCACCCGTCACTTATTAAGTCCAATACACTCCTCATATGAATAGGTTTAAAGATATCATAAACCATAACATAATCGTATCACATAAAACATGCATAAAGGAAACATAACATTTCCACATTTCAATCACAAGATATCAATACAACACATTGATATAATAAAAATGCTTTCAAAACCATTTTCAATACCAAAATAAAAGAAAGTTAAAACTTTGTATTTATTTTTCATCAAAAAAAATGATGGCTTGTAGAGGAAGCCTAAAATCAAATAATGGTCACGGCGGCGGAGAAGTCATTGTCGCCGCATATGTACGGAAAGAAAAACATTCCCTTTTTGTCGTTTAGTAAAATTCTTCGTATAAAAAGATTCCTTTTGAATAAACGTAAAATGTCAAAGGGGTTTATACACTGTACAAAAGAAATTTGTGTATAAAACAAAATATGCCTCAATGAATGGAGATTGAGACGAAGTCCCTTAAAAAGATCATTTTTAAATAAAATATATCTATTATGTGTATTCACTAAATGTACACATAAATAAAGTATAAATACAATATACGACATAATAATATCATGACATAATTTGAAAGTAGGAGATTAACCCAAAGAATGGAAATTGGGTTAAGAAGTTCCCTTACCTCGTGTCTGACTTGACTCAACCGTTATTTAACCTCCTGAATAATAAACTAGAGTTAATATATACCTTATTAAGAACCATTTTCAATTTAATTATCCTTATTATATCACTTATTACAATGATATGAACATTATGTAATTATTTAAGTTAATAACGGTCGTTTTGTCGATCTTTGGTACTTGAGTCAACAATAAACTTCTTATAATTACAAGTTGTTTATGTGGTAGAATATCAATTATCTCCAGAATTATATTCATGATTTAGATGTCATATATATCTTATATATCCAGTATATACATTCATTTATAATATTACATAACATTTAGAGGTAAGAAATGAAATGCACCGTTCATGGAGACGGTAAGCCGTACGTACGCATGAACGCTACTTTCATTTCAATTTCATATTTAATGGAATGAAATAATAATGATATAAATGTATAATATAATTCCAGTATAATATAGTGTAAAATACCATTTACTCCATCCTTTATACATCCCACATATGGAATTAACGATTCAAATCACTTTGAGGGGGCGGTAGTCCGCACTTCCTAAAATGAAATTATCGTGTTTTACCCATAATGGAAATCATAAAGTATGCCATAAATGAGAAATACAGAAGCATAAGTAAAACATAAACATATTATATATCATATATAAAAATAGTGACATCTTAATGGCCACCTTTGAAGGTGTTATATGAGTGTTGAACAATCATCGTTTCGTGAGGCAGAAATTCGCCATCCATAGAAACCGTATGTTCTTTAACCATTAGATGTAGGTGTGTGTAAGTGTAGCTCTAATACTTCTTATAACAACATCCTAATATATTGATGATACTGGTGTTGTTACAAAAGAAATGAATAAAAAGAGTTTATGGGGTTGGAGAAGAAAAATAAAACAAAACAACATTAGAGAAGACATTACCTCAAAATCGGGTAACTCTTTTGGATTTGAGCCAAAGGCTTCCTTGGGAAGAGTTCTGCCCAAATTGAGGCTTCTAGGAGTAAGATGGGGATGTTGGGAGAGTATTTGGGAAGAGTTTGGCCGAGCCAAATGGCTTGAGAGTGTAAATGAGGTGGGAGAGGTGGGGGCCTTTTATAAGTGGAGAGGAGGGGCACTCTTGGAAAGTAAAGAAAATTCACTTTATTATAAAATGAGTTTCGGATTTTAGAGGTCCCACACTTATATAATTCGAGGATAAGATGATAAGGGTTCGAAATTTACTCATCCAATAGGTTTTTGAAAAGTGTACGCTTTGTATTTTACATTATCTTTCCATTTTATTTAAATTGTTAAATAATGAGGTCATCGCTGCATCATCATGATGTCATAAATAATTTAATTTATTTAATGTCTAAAAAATATAAAAAAAATACTATGATGTAGGAAATCTTTTTATATTTCTAATGAATATTTATAATCAAAATTTGGACTTGTTTAACCCCACTTAAAAACTGTTTTAGTAAAACAACTCATGTTTGTGTCAATTTAATTTTAACATTAAATATATATATATTAATGTCATTTTCCAACCAAAGTGGCTCCATGGGGTCCCCAAGTTGACCCATGGGTTGTATTGGTCGGCCATGACTCATCCAATAGGAGTAGGACAAGTTTCAAGCTCATCTCATATTATTAAAATATTATTTTTACCTTAAACTACACTAATTACCTCTAATCGCGATTAAGAACTTAAAAGTTACTATTCACCAAAAAACTATTTTAATCTCATTGAACCACATTTTACTTCTTAATGACAACCATGTATGTCGGATTTTTGAAAATCAAATCACAGAAGTGGTAATATTTCATTTAAACGAAAAATCAGTTATTTAACTACCACTTAGTGGTTTCACTATTCATCAAAAATTGAAGTTTTTCAGAACAATGCCAAAATTTCACCCTAAGCTATAATTGATATTCCGAGTTCAAAAATGATGTCTATTTTATGAAATTCCAAACATATAATTTTCATTAATTAATTTTATAATTAATTCCCGCTGTCACAACAAATAGCGTGTTTTTAAGAAACAATTTATATCAAAAGATTGACAATTGTTTATGTCCAATTTCAAAGTGAAATTAATTCTAATGACCACCATTGGATAAAATGGTAAAAATATATTCTAATTATACTTTAAAACCACTCAATAGTATAACTTATCACTATAAATTATTTTGATTAAAAAAGTTGTTTTTAAGTATTTTTCACTATTTATAAAAAATAGAAGTTCTCAGAAAAATACCAAAAATTCAACATAGGCTAATTTCGATATTAAGAATCCAAAAATGAAGTCCATTTTGATAAATAAAATTTATAAAATTTCAAAAATTAGGTATTACTATTCACAACGGCTAGTTTAATTCGTTGTGGTGTGTGTTAGAGCTCGAGGTTGCGTACAACACACGCTATTGCATTATTCGAACTGAAATGTACCGTGGAAGCTTGGGGTGTTACATCATTTATCTTGGTTTTAGTGCGATTTACCCAAATATGTATGCATAAAACATCAAAAGCATTTGATAAACTGAATCTAAAAATCCATATCAATCAAGGTTTATACAAAAATCCAGAACTGAATACATAAGTTCAAATTCACTAAAAAGTTCAAAAGAAACAAAGAAACAATAGAAAAATAAACCCTAATACTCCACATGACATGGGGTTATCACCCACAAGTTGTCTCCACAACTCCGCACCAAGGATGAGAACTAACACCCTGAACCGCCATCACCCATAGCATTCCCTTTGCTCGAGTCAAGCATAATAAAGTCTACTTACACCCAAGGTGTGTATGTAGGGTTTGAGCCTAAGACCAATAGGGTACCACCCAATGATTCCACAAATCATGCAGTACAATGTGAAAAACCAAATATTTTTAATATGCAATTAAAAGCAGTGACAAATTCCAAGAAATGTAACTTTCAATTGAAAATATTTTTCAAGATAAAACATTTATAATGTTAACACATTTAAATTTTAATGTTATCTACTTTAATATACTTACAAACACACCCTAATACAAGGGACAATACCACAAATCCAATGAGCAACAAAATCAGTAACACTCTAGGCACTAGATAGTCTCGGGCCCCATGTACCTCGTACCTCGGTGTAAAGTAACCATAGTAAAATCCATTCTCTTGCACAATACACTAGTTGGAAACATACTCATAACCTATTGGTCCCCAATCATCATACATATAGTTTATTTAGTGTTGTTGTTATATAAATTCAAAGTGAAACAGGGACAAAACACATCTGGTCTACTAGCCGTACTAGTACATATCTGCCCCACCTAGGTACTCGGGCTTCCCCCTTTGTGCTCAAACAATTTTAGCATTCTAAAAAAATAATTTTCATATAAACCACCAATAATGGTCACATAAAATCATTATAGTATCTATACACATTTTAAACCACTTAAAACACAAAACAAAACACTTTGATTTTTAAATGAAACAATTTCTTAAATTCCGACGTTGTTTTGCACCCAAAACTCCTTGAAAACCCCAATTTGTACACTATGTGTACACTTTTATGTTAGAAAAACAGAAAAATCATCCCAATACATTTCAATGAAACCAACAAATCAATTTTATTTCATCCCCAAGTGAACCAAGAAATGATAACTTTTTAAAACCACCATTTACACACAAACATGACACTTAATGTTCACATGTTCCACAAATACCATTAAAAATCATTTTTTCAGCAACAATCAAAGAGGATAAACATTAAAAACATTATTCTAAGCCCTATTATAGTTCAATAAAAACAACTAAGTATTTATAGGGAAGCCCCAAATAAACCAATGAATCATTTCTTTGGAAAACCCCAAACTTCACACCAAATTGGAATTTAAAATTCAATTGCAATAAAACCCTAATAAAACTAATTTTTTCAGAAATCATAAAATGAGATAAACTTGAAAATATTATAAATAAATCATTATAATATACAAATACTTCATAAACATTGGAATCAATTACCAAATTTCTGAAAACCCATTATTCTTTGTGAGAAAATCAAATCGCACCACCGCCGCACCATGAGGGACATCGATCAGGCCTAAAACCATAATAATAGACCAAGAAAACCCATGGTTAAACCCTATATTCAAAAACCTACCCCATGGTCATTTGGTACTTCAATGAAATTGATAGAAACTTCATGGAAAGGGGGGAATTAATGAGGAGAGACACTAACTTGAGATTCTTTGAAGTTCCTCCACAAAAGCCCCCTTCAAAATGAGATTACAAAGAGGTTTTAAACGACTTAGAGGGCTGAAATGGATATTAGGTTCGAAGAGGAGGAGGAAGGGTTGAATTAGGAATTGTAATTGGAGAAAACATGTATGAATTGAGAGAGTTATGAATGAAAGAAGTTACTTATTCAAATATAGACGATTTGAGAAACATTAGGAAGTTATGCAATAATTTGCGATGAATATGAGCTCCAAAGAGGAGAGGAAAGAGGATGGGTGCGCGGATTTGTTCAGTGGGATTGTTTTACACTTGGAATAACCAAACAATCATAAAAACTAAATACATTATTAAATAAACAATTTTTTTTAAAAAATCTGGAAATGAGATTTTGGCTGGCCCGATTTCTTAAAAAAACACAAATCCACCATTCTTATGAATTTTTAAAAGGGTCCAAATTGAAATGGAGGTGTTAATATGTCAGGGGAGTCCATTTAGGAATTATAATGGGTGAAAAATATTAAAAAATTAAAAAGTATAAAAGAAACAAAATTGGTTTTTAAATCTAGAAATGGGCTCACAGTTTGGCCCAAATCATGAAAACTCACCCTTTCCTCCAAAAAATCTTGGGAAACCCCCAAAAGAAAGCATGAATGAAAATTAAATGAAATTTACCTTTAAAATAAGTCATGTATGTGACAGGATGTTGTCCCAAGATGGTAAGTGATCTAATGTGGCATGATACCAGTTTGCAACGGAGATCCCTTTAGACATGGAAGAGGGTGTTGATCCCAATGAAGGACTCATGAAGCGTGGATAGGAAACGTGGGAATGTCCATGTGAAAATCCACAAATTGGGCTCTTTTACATGATGAATTTGAGTTCTTCAATGATATGTGTTAGATAGAGGGAGGAATATCCCTTTCCATGAACAAGGGTCTCAGGGATGCAAACTTCTAGTTTAAGAGGGGACTTGGTTTAATGGAATGTGTGCATAGGGGCCAAGTTGTAAAACCAGTCGTAGATAAGGAACAAATAGGCCTTCCATCTTGTGAAACATACCTGGGGCTAGACCTGTTTACTAAATGTCTGGGTGTTCCATCGTATCCCATGAGGATGTGAATCAAGCCACACGTAGTTCTCGCAGGAAGATCTGAGTTTATGGTCATAGAACTCGGACTGGGCTAGGATGAGACAAGGGAGACACATGGTGTGGTTGTTGAAAAACACGATGTCAATGAGGACCCCAGAGGTACTCACGACACCACATTCTTCTGACAGAGTTTGGTCCAGGGGTTCAAAAAAAGGTCGGGTTTTAATATACCTAGGGCTGGACCTAAAGACAAAATGCCTAGCCATTCCTACGTATCCCATGAGGATGGTAATCAAGCCACACGTAGTCCTAGAATTGGATTTTAATGTCAGGCAGGATGAAGGGCATTTGGATCTTAGTTTTAAGGTCTTAGATCTTAGACCGTAATGGAAAGGAGCAAGGGAGAGACATGATGCGACTATTGAAAAACCCAATGTGAATGAGGATAGTAGGAGTCCATATCACACCATGTGCTCTCAGGGGAGATTTTAGGTTAAGGGACCAAAAATGAAAGTTGGTTTGGGACTATTTAAAATTTCCCGGGTGTTCCTACGCTCCCCATTATGATGGGAATCAATCCATATGTAGTTCTGGAAAATGGAATGGTAGGGTACCAATGCTAGGGAAAATACTATCGTGCAGGTCTGGCCAACAAACCAAAAGAAGCAGAGAATCTGGTTGTCACTATAGGAATCAAGACATATATAGGCCTTGATAAATGTCATGGTGGATGAACGATACCAAACATGATGTCCCACTTAAGTGAGTACATCAGAATGTGGTGCGGTTTTTCGTCATGTGGCCAGTATGATAGTGTCATAGTTTAAGTTCGTATGATAGGACAAACCCATGCATTTCAACGTCATGTGATTGATATATAACAATTTAAAGTCATTTTGGACCAAGGAGTATAGTTTAACATCCCATGGATAAGATTCCCATAAAAGAATGAGGTTATTAAGGGAATGTTCAAGGGGTGATAAAGCATATCCGAGGAACATGAGTACATTATTTCACACCACATTGCACACCACCCCAAATGGGGGGAACCTCAGGACAATGGTCCAGAGAAGATCAGAGGATATGGAGCTGGACCCGAAGAAAAAATGTCTGGGCCTTCCTACGTATCTCATAAGGGTTTTAATAAATCCATACGTAGTTCTAGAAGATGTCTTGCAGTTTAATGTCATGTGACAAGGATGGGAGGATATCTTATTTTAAGGTTGTAGAGCTCGGACCATATGAGGTGTGACTCTTCCATGTGGGTGCAAATCGTGACCAAGTCCCTAGGCCCATGTGAGCTACACTCAATGTGGGAAACAAGGGTTGGTATGTTGTTCGCAACATGTGGAATACGGGGAAAGGGGAAATGGCATGGATCCTCGAATGAAACCACACCATGAATTCATCCTCTTAACATGAAAATGCGCACCGAGGGATAGCACTAAGGGTGTCAAAATTCCACCTGAACATGATGAAGTTAGAAGGAATGTGAATCAGGTGACCAATATTTAGGTCTTAATTGGGGTTGCGTAATGATGGATGATAACTTTTGACTGTTTTTGAAACACAACATTCATTTCGTGTGACTTGAAATGTGAAAAAACAAATGAGCATCAACCGCTGAGCATATTCTCAATGTGGGACTTATGTTAAATTTTCATTCAGAATCCTCAAGGAAATTGGCCCAAGATGGTAGGAGTGCACTGATTCCTAACATCCATGCTGTTCAGGGGTCCTTTGAAATGTGAAAGATGATGAAATCCAAAATAAAGGGGAACATGAAGCATGAAAATGGGTGAAAATATGTCTATCTAGAACCCATCACTCTAGGTCCTAAACCAGATTGCTTCTAGGAATGTTGGTGAATTGCCAAACAAGGTCAAGGGGACCAACTTGAGAGTGGATGATGCAAGAAGATGATTTGAGGAATGGGTAACAGAGATCTATAATGATAGAAGTATGTGGCGTGGATATCGCAAACCTGATGTGAATGAGGACGTAAGCCCACACCACACCACATACCCCCCTCATAGGACTTAGGCCATGTGGCTGGAAGGGAGTGATGGTTCCTAAGAAATAGGGCTGGACCCAAAGACAAAATTTCTGGGCATTCCTACATATCCCATGAGGATGGGAATCAAGTCATATATAGTTCTAGAAAATGTCTTGCAGTTTAACGTCTTGTGAAAAGGATGAAGATAGGAGGGGGGTACCTCGATGAGGAATGTTTATGGCATAGTGAATAACCTGATGTTAATGAGGGAGTAACCCCACATATGTTACACCATCCAGAATTTTTAGAGGGAACTTGGTCCAATAGGCTGAAGGAAAGAATAGACGAACCTAGAATGAAGTCGAAGACAAATTTAAGGGTTTTCCTACTTATCCCATGAGAATGGAAATCAAGACGTATGTATTTCTGGAGACACCGTGCAATTTAAGGTCATGTGATAAGGAAGTAGTAGATCTTAGTTTTTGGTTATATAGCTCAAACCGTAGATTACTAGTTTAATGTCATATGTGTTGGACAAATGGGTGGAAAGGTTGAACCATCGTACCTGTCATTTGGGAGACCACGTTATAGAAACAATGATTCAGGATAACCGCTGACCATATTCGCAACATAGTATTTATATCCCGTGAATTAAAATGGGGTAAATAAATGAACATCGACCGCTGACCATATTTGAAATGAGAGACTTGGGTCAAATTACTGTCCAAAATACTTGGATACGTTGGCCCATGACGATAGGAGAGCACTAAGTAATAGAATACATTCCATTCAAGGGTCCATTCGGATTTGAAAGATGATAAAAACCCAAAAGATTGAATGTGTAAAGTGTTGTGGGACCCGTTCAGTTTAACATCTTGCGGCATAGACGATGGATGAAGAAGGGGTGTCTCAATGGATTGTGTGTGGCGTGGAAAAATGGCCTCACACGAATGAGGATATAGAGTCCATACCACACCACATAATCCTAGGTGAGAACCTCGGGCAGGGGCCTGGAAATTTCAAGGGACCTGAGGCTGGGCCCTAGACGGAGAGTCCTAGCCAGTTGATAGTTTATCATCATGCGGGATGAGTGATGAGTAGTTTTACGTCCTTTATCCTGGACGGATCACGTAGTTTTACATCGTGTGGTGAGGAAGATGGTGATCTCAATTTAAGGTCAAAGGGCTCAGACTGTGATTACATGACCCTTTATGCAGGTATTACCTTACCAATTCTCCTAAGACCACGTGAGAAATGCTCATTGTGGGAAACATGGAATGGGATCAGGTTCTCCCCAGAATAGAAGGGTATGGTAATGAGGGAAAGAGATCTGGTGGGGTTAATCCTAACCAGACCAACATTACTGCTCGGGGAAGACTGATGTTTGAAGGGATATCCGGAAAAAATGAATCATTTCACCAAATATTTGGGACATATAGGGATGGGGATAATGATGGAGGATGGTTGTTGACCATGTTCAAAACACAACATCTATATCATGTGACCTGAAATGTGAACAACCAATGATCATCAACCACTGAACATATTCACCATGTAGGGATTACATCAAAGTGTCGTTCAAGACCCTCCAGGACATTTTCCTGAAATGGTAGGAGATCTATAAGGTCAAGAATCTGTACCATTTGGGGGTCCTTTGGGATGTGAATGTTGATGGAGACCGAAATAAAGGGGATGCGTGAAGGGTGAATATTCTCTTGCAGTTTAACGTCATGTGGTAAGGATGAATATGGGAGGAGATCTCTATGGAGAGGGATACGTGGTGCAGTCATGATAAACCCGGTGTGAATGAGGGGAAATGAGTCCCTCACCACACCATTTATTTTGAGAAGCATCTAGGCCTAGGGAACGAATCAAAGGGGAGATTATAATGTCTGGGGCTGGTCCCATGGAAGAAATTTCCTCTCGCAGCTTAATGTCATGAAAGATGAAAAATCAGTTTAATGTCATGCGGTATGGGTGTTAGGTAGTTTTATGTCCTTTATCCTGGACAGATCATGTAATTTAACATCATGTAGTGAAGGCGGCATAGTTTAATGTCATGTAGGACTAAGAAACATACTTATTGAAAAATTTATCATCGGTGGGAGGATTAATATGCTCACCATCCCTGGTAACTAGGGAGTATGTTCTATTGGGGTAAACCTTGTGAATGATGTAAGTTCATTCCCATTTGGGCTCTATTTTGGGTGGTTTACTACCAGGTATCATTAGCATTCTTAGGAAAAACACCACGTAACCTTTTAAGAAAGAGTGGAGGGAAACTTTTTTATTGAATGCTCTGGATATCTAATTCTAATGAATCCACGGACTGTACAGGGCACAAAGCATGTTCTCATGGAGCACTTTCAGTTCATCCAAATAGATCTCAAATACCTTATCTATTGTCTTCAGATTATAGACAGTTGTGCATAATAAATGAAACTGAATCTCGATGGGCTTGACTACCTCTATTCCCTACACCATAGAATATGGGGTCACCTGAGTGGAATTACAAGTCATCATCCGATAATCTCAGAGAGTGTTGGGGAGTTTATCCGACCAACTATTATTATTCTAACCAAGAAACTTCTATAAAATATTTGTGAGGGTCTTTTTGAATTCCTCGATCTACCGATTTGATTGCGCATGATAGAAGGAGGTATGGTTAGAATAGATGTTGTACTTGGCATACAAATATTTTAGTTCGGCTTTCTGGAATTTGGTGTCATTATCAGTGAGGAAAACATGAGGGGCTTTTAATTGGTAGATGATATTGGATCTCACAAATTCAACAATATAACAGACCTTGACCTCCTTGAGTAGAACTACCTCTGCCCATTTCAAAAATAAATCCATTGAGGTCAGGATTAACATTCACTGGAGAGCTGTTTCCGGTGGATAGGGTCCCACGACATTGAGTCCCCAAACTGCGAAGGGCGAAGGGTACTTGGTAGTGTGGAGAGTTTCTATCAGTTGATGCATTAATTTAGCATGGATTTGGCATGCATGTCACCTCTTGGAAATCTCGATAAAGTCATGGATCATGGAGGGCCAAAAATACCCCAATATCTGGATCAGGTGAGAGAGTTTCATCCCTATCTGATGAGCCCCATAGGAACTTGCATGAAACTCCTACATGACCTGAGAAATATCACATCCTTGGATGCAATGGAGGAGAACCCTTCATTCCCTCATCTATAGAGGATCTTCTCAAGACCGGGACCACTCTGGAGGGTGAACTGCAATGTGCGACGTCAGGTTCTCTCATGCTTGGCTCGATCTGTTGGGAGATTACCGTGTTATGGATACTCGAAAAAGGGGGTCCTCCAGTTGAGAGTCACTTCCAACACTGTAGTAGGGGGACCTGGGGGTCCCAACATGGAGGCGCTGGTGGTATGGTGGCTTAATTATGGTCCATAATCATTGTCTGGAGTAACGAGAGTGATGACTCTCTGATGCGCCGCATGGATAATTAAATCATCCTAATCTGGTTATGCAAGAGATTCAGCCAAGCTGGCCAAGGAGTTGACTTTACCATTCTAGGACCGAGGGACATGAGTAACTTTTGGCCAAGATTGGAAATAGGCCATCAGCAGGTGGGTACATTATAACAATGGTATGAGATCTATCTTATTGACAACGTAGTCACCGTTGATCTATTTGATGACTAGTTCAGAGTCCCTTTCACATGTAAGTGGAGAATGACTATATCAAGGGTCATATCGAGACTAGTGATGAGAGCCTGGTACTCTACCTCATTGTTGGTACAACCTTATAACAATAGGAACGAATATGGCAGAACATCTTGTGCCAATGTGATGAAGATAATACCCAAGACCACTCTGTTGAGTCTGGGATTATTGAGTCTTCTACCGGTAGGACTTCAGGAAGTTCCATCAAAATGAATTTTCTAACCCAGAATGTCTTGATCTACTGATAGGATTGCATCATCTAGAAAATCAAGATCCAGAGATTGGTCTACAGGAACTAGATGGGCATAAAGAAAGTCTTCCAATGCATGTCCATTAATAGCCTTTAGGGGACAAACAATATGTCGAATTGCTGGAGGATCACTACACACTAATCTAGATGGTCTATTAACATGGGGTGGTTAAGAATGTAATTCAGTGGATCCACTCAGGACACTAGATTTATCTTATGGTGCTTCAAGTAATGTCTCAATTTATTAACTACAAATACCAGCACAAGGTAACTCTACTTGATAGAGGAATATCTTGTATCTATATCAAGGATCATGCGGCAGATATAGTATAAACTATTCTCTGTCCCCTCATTGTTCTTATGGTAAAGAACTAAACTAAGAGATCGTTCCAAAGTGGTCACATAGAGGACATGTGACTTTCCATAAATAGGTGGCATCAGGACCGGAGGCTGTAACAAGTACTGCTTGATCTCCTCAAAAGTAGTCTAATACTCCTCATCCAACTGATAATCGACACATTTCTTCATGATCCAGGAAAAGGGCTTACACTTAACATCCATATTTGTGAGGAATTGGCATATGTAGGCTAAGTGGATTTCAAAGCCTCAGATATCACAAATTTTAATCAGAGGATACATCTGACTGATTACCTTGATCATCTCTGGATTGATCTTTATGCCTCTATATCTTACAACAAATCCAAGGAACCTTTCCTAGGTGACCCCGAAGGATCACTTCAATGGCTTCATCATTAGATGGTGGGAACGGAGGAATCCAAACAATTTCTTGAGATCTTTGAGATGGTCTTGACACTGGTGATATTTTTTCACAAGATCATCCATATAGCATCCCACCAATGTCTCAAGGATTGGATTAAATATGTGATGCATGGTAGGCCGATAGGAGGAACCTACATTCTTTAGACTGAAGGGAATTACCTGGTATCATAAAGTGTTATGTGGTTCCCAGAATGCTGTAGACTCTTCATCCTCAAGGGAATTTAAATTTGGTTATACCTGAAAATACTCATCCATGAAGTAGAGAGCTTGGAGCCCAGTGGTGGAATCAATCAACAGTTTTTTTTGCAGGAAGGGGAAATTCATCCTTCAGGTAGTGATGGTTGAGATCCCGAAAGTTGATACAGACTCTGAGCTGTTTATTCTTATTCTTGATGGGAAAAATGTCATCCATCAATCTAGGGTACAGGACCACCTTTACGAAATTCACTCTGATGAGCTTATATACCTCGGCCTCAAACATGGAACCGTGAAAAGGGTGTATCTTTTTGGGAGGTTGTTTGAACCTACAATGACCTTCTGGAAGACTGAGGTGGTGGACAGAGACCTGAGGATCTAGTCTGGGCATCTCATCATAACACCAAGTGAATAAATCACGATTATTCTTCAAGAAGTCCGCATATTGTTGTTGCTCTTTGATGGGCATTGCAGCCCTGGTCAATGTTGGTTTTGGATCTATCTCATTATCGAGATTCACCTGTACCAATTCATTGACTATGGTGGAGACACCCTCTTTGAAAGTGGGAGGAGCATCCCCCAAATCATCTTCTTCATTCACGAAGGAGGAATCCTCAGTTAGAGGTGATTATTCTAAGTCAACATATCCTGATGGAATACTGGTGCTAGCCTGAGCGGCAGTGGACACTGTATCGGGAAGCTCATATATTTCTAAGATCATAGTAATGAAAGTTTTTGAACCAATCTCATCTATCCTTTTACCCAAGGGGCCACTCTTAATGATATCCAAGAAATATTTGTGTGTCTTCCTAATCCATTTTATCCCATCATGGAGAAACAATCAAGTGTGATGTATTGTCATTTCCATGGGGCGTATATCCCGATACCTTCTGGGAGTAGGGGGCTCAGGGATTACCAAAGCTTGATTTTTATAGGAATACGTACTGATCTTCCGGCACCCCTTAGACATGGGAATGTGCTTCCTACTTATTCCAGAAACAACAAATCAATACCCCAAGTCTAGGGTTGTGGCCTCTAATCGGTGTAACAGGGAAATGTAGGCATCATCTAGGTCTATCCACTAGTCGGTCACAGCTGTAGCGTGTTCAACCTCATTAGACTAAATTTTCTTTTCCTTGCTCTTTTAGTAGTCAACATCTAGGTAACGGATGTCACAAGAGGTAAAGGAAGATATATCACCTTGTAGTATGCCTAATCGACTATTAAGGGAGTACTTAAGGAATTAGTGATATGAAGAAGGGACCACCATGTGCATGTGGAGCCATGGACTACCCATCAACACATTGTAGGTGGTGTCTTGTGAGACAAACAAGAACTCAGTGCTAGAAACCAGGCCACCAAAATATGTCTTCAGGTAGATCTTACAAAGCATTGTTTGTTATATCCTATCATAACCATAAATTTTTAGGTCATAGAGAATTAGATCATCCTCAGATAGCCTCATCTTTTGGAGTATCAGAGTCGAGATGAGGTTGATCCCTGACCCTGTGTAGACAATACAGTGGATAACCTCCGCGCCATTAAAATGGGTAGTGATGTATAGTGGAAAGATGTTCAAATATATGGGAGAACCTTCATCTTCTCTAGAGAAATAGATAATGTCCTGACATCCAGTATTCTTGACTGCCTCAGCATGGAAGGATTCTACAACAGCTACCTCCATCTCAAACTGGATGGCGCTTCTTAAGGCCTTGGTATGGGCTTCATGCATATCTGTTGACAAAATAAGAGCCTAGAGGATAGAGAACTTCACACGAATACCTGAAATATGCTTTAGGATATCGTACTTTGGTTTCAAGCATGAACTTCTTCTAATAAGAGGTCGTTTTGTGCAAAGAGGTTTGATGGGACCTTCTGGCTGAACCGGTATCCGACTGGTGTTTACGATGTCCTGCTGATCACTATTCGAAACACATGGAGTGACTACCGTATAAGGGATAGATGAATGAGGCCAATCTGTAACAGAATGTGGTTGATTGTAACATGATCATGGTGGATTCACCAGATAAAGTAGTACAAATGGTGGCAGAGGTGGATCTGGTGAAACAAGATAAGAAGGTTGCGCGTGTTGAACTCCACGTCGGTCTTATTGTCTGGTTTCTATGGCACGCCCATCCTAGCTAGAATTATTGATCGAGGAATTCAAATGACTCACATAACCATGGCTCCATCAATTCTAGCGATGGTTGGGGGAATTGTTTGGATCTTTCCATTACTCCTCATCATTAGGAATCATGTAGGGGTTTACCAGATCTATAGTATTAACCAAAGCATACCCTTGGTCATCACTTGAAGAATCCTCCATCACTGGCTAGATTTTGGGGCCTTTATCCAACTCCAGGGGCATGAAATACCTAAGTGTATGGGATGACGATGGCATCAGTTGGGAACTTTGAATTCCCTTGCGCCTATGATGCTTTCCATTCTATGAAGAGGAAGGCTGAGACGCTGGCGCAGAAGTAGTGGATGCAGGTGATGTGGAGACTTTTGAAGGATCAGTTCATTCTAAATGTGCATGGATAATACCATGGGAATGGGAAACTACCTTATGATCCATCCAGTCATCATGTTTTTTAGACCCGTGGTTAGGAACCTGCTGCCACTCACCTTTGTTGTCACTATTGTTGTCAGGATGTATAAATACACATGCCACTTATGCCATGACCATACCTAACCTGACTATGTTGTTATCAACCTGGTCTTGAAGCTAGTATTTAGACACATAGAACTGCATGAGGTTGTTCCCCAGGATCCGGTGATAGGGGTAGTAATTAGGGCGATTAGTGAGATCCTCCTCTTTGGGCCTCCTTCATTCCGGAAATAGTAGAATTATTGTTCCAAGGCACTTTGGAAATAATTGGGTACTAGAGCCTCATTAAATAAGCAGGTTTGTTTTATTCTATCTTCAAAGGGGGATAGAGGAGCCTGGCCCTATTGAGGGACTGGAGGATCCTGTTGAGGAGTTGGAACCTGATTATATCGCCTAGGAAAATGCGGTGCGTTACGCGGGGGTGCCTTCTGATTATGATGTGGGCGCTACTAGGATGGAGGATACGCCTGAGGTGGTGGGCCTCAGCGAGGCTACATAGGTGGATCTACTAGTTGTAATTCTAGCTTTCTGGGGGCCTCTACTTGTTCTACCGTGATGGGCTTGGTCTTAGCGGCTCTTCTCACAGGAACTACATGAGGCAATTGACGTGCCTTCTTGGCCTGCTTTAAGGATTCCTCTAGATGCTGGGCTTTATCAGAGAAATCTCGGAATCCCCTAGGGTAGTTCTGAGTGATAAGAGAGGGGAGTAGTTTAGTTTCTCCATTACCCACACACATTTTCATCAGTTTTTTTCTGATTCAATGAAATATCAAGGGAGTGGGTAAGGTCTTTCCACTACGCAATAAAGTCTACGACGCACTCATCATTACTTTCTTACACTTGAAAATATCTGTAATACTCATGTTTTGGCTGGTAGATCTGAAACGGTAAAGAAACTGCCTACAAAGATCCTCCCAACTGGCTACTGACCCAATGGGTAGCTAGTTGTACCAGACAAACACAATCCCTTCCAATGTTTGTACGAAACAGAAGAGTTTGGAAGCCTTCTGCTACGCTACAGTTCCCAGATTATGTCCACACCTTGAGATGAAGTGGGATAGATTCTATAGTGGATCTACAATCCTATTAAAGGGGGAAAAGGTAGGATTTTGAAAACCAAGGGTGTTGGCATATCATCCACCCACGCCAGATATGGATTTCCATCATGATTGATTATGACTTGTCGAGTTTCCAATGCCTTGAGGTGAGAAATAATTGATTCCATTAGATCATATAGGAGGGGATTCCTATCTTGATGAGGATCACTGACCACTAGTGCATTGGAAGGTTCCTCAACATGGTAAGTATGCCCATCGTCTCATGGAGCAGCTGGTGGGATGACCTGGGGTGCTGATGGTGGAATGACCTTCAGAGAGACTGGGGGAACCTAATATGGGTCCTGAGGAGGGTTATCATACAATTAGGGTGGATTTGGAAAGTAGTATCACACCCTATTTCCATAAACTCTTGCATATACCCTATCTATGTGGGAAGGATTGTCAAGATCACCTGGAGGAAACTCGTTGGGGGGGAGGGTGTATCTACCTCTGCTTCCCTAGTCGAGGGTTACAATAGTCTTGTCTCTGTTCCATGACACAATCAACGAGAAGTTCGTCGACCATATTTTTATGCTCCACGAGTTGTTGACGTAATGTAGAATTTTCAGGACCATCTTCTATCTTCTTTACTGATCCATATGGGTCATAGGGTTTAATGACTCCAAAAATCTCTTTTCCCGTATTGGGATTCCGAATGAGGGTTAATGACTTCGAAGGTGGAGAAAGGCCCAGTAAATATATCTTCTGGTGAGTAACCCTTCCCAAGGATCAAATAGATGTGGACCCCCTCCCAAAGGTTAAGTCCACCTCAAGGATCCCTAGCTCATTATCTCCCTCTGATAGGCCATCCAGGTTATCCTTAACTATACCTAAAGGCATATTCTCAATATCTCCTAGAAAGTCAGGCCAGTGCTAGATAGAACTGAAATGAAGGGAAACATATTTCCCCCAACCATGGATATTAATGTGGGGTTAATCCTCTTAATAATTATGTGGAGCACTTTGAAGATCTGGACGAATCTTTTCTGGAGATATCTATGGGGACCAGGCGACTTAGGGCACTGGTCCACATGGATTGCAGTTAAGTCTACCATTATACATTTTTGGACAATATATTCAAAGAGTTCCTAGATCTTGGGGTAATCCACCCACCCATAATAGAGACGGAAGTGTGTCTCCTAGAGGTTTTGCTGAAAGCACACAACCTCCTCCTGGGTAAGATATTCTAGCATACTGAAGTTTGTGCTTACAAATGGATAGAAAATATTTGGGAAATGGTCCATTTCAAGGATTTCCCACAAGATCCTTGGCTCAGACTTGGGATCCGGCCCTTGGTTTCAAAATTCATCAACTAGGGGCGAATTAGGGACTAGTAATGGCACTGACACAGTCCACTGATACAATAGACTCGTCGGTGGAGAATATGGAGAGCAATATGATAGGCTGCCGCATCATTGGATATCTTCCAAAGGACGCAATGACTATGCCACCACATCTCGATAATATAGACTAGCGACCATAGTTTCCCATGTAGGGGTTGTGGTTAATAATGTTGGGTCATTCTTTTTTTCGTCCTCTATTGGTCCCTAAAATAACTCTTTGTGATCTCTGGTTGAGGTGTAGAATGATTGTGTTCATGATAGGGAGGATTTCATGGACAGGACCTGAAAAAAGTCAAAATCTTCCTCCTCATGGATGTATCTTCGGAGGGATGTGGTAATCAGGTGGACCTCACTTTCTGGAAGGATGAGGCTTATATGGATTGTTCCTACCACAGACCCCGACAAATGGGATCGAGGTGAGGGTTCCATTTTCGAATTGCATTATTCCTCCAAATCAGAAAATCAGATGGATTCAATCACGGTATAAAACTTCTTAGTATTCTTGTATTGTCGGAGACGACTTTCCCTCCTACCCTAGGATGGTTCTACAAGACAGGGTAGGTTTTTCTCACACGGAGTTCCTTCATCTGAACTAGTGCTGGGGTTGAGAGGACTTCTTCCTGGGTGATCTGGTTTGCAAGCAGCACCCAAATAAAATGTTAAAAGGAACATGGGGAGGGCCTTCGTGTCCACTAGTCAGTGTACGGAGGGGATCCTCATAGGAAGTGTTAGAGTGGTTAGGAATTATTCTAGAACTAGTGGTAGAATTTTCTATTCCTCCATGCTTATTTCCCTTAGTCGTGATAGTACGAGGGGTGCCCTCATACTGTTCAAACTGAACACGGGGAAGATCTCCACGTTGGACGCCAATGAATTGCAGAATACCTTCAATTCTCTAATTTTAGGGATAAAGAGGACCTTCTTTGGTTGTGGCAATAACACGAGGAAGACCCCCACACTGATAGTTGATCGGGCGAGGAGGAACGTCGTGTCAGTGATCTATGACATGAGTAACGACTCCATACTTCGGATCACCGGGGTAGAAGAAACTTTCATGCTGGATGTCAAGGTGGAGGGGTGGGCCTTTTCTTGGAATGATGGTGGCATGGGGGGTACCTCCACGTTGAGATTAGTAGTATAGAGGACATACAATTTCATTGGTGGTGACATGGGGAGGACCTCCATGCTGGATGTCATCACCGCAGGTCAGCCTGCGACCAGCGCTACCTATTTCAACGACCAAGAGAGTTGTCACATCCTTCCCACGGGGCGGTTGGGTCCTCAATCTAGGTCAGGCATATAAGTGAACTTGTATAGTATAAACAGTGCATTTATGGTATGTGTTGGCGTTGAAACGGGCCATTCTAGCCATTGATGATGACACCCCCTTGTGGGAGTTCTCCTCATCTGACACCCAAAGTTGGTTTCAGGTTAATTAGAATGGGACCTGTGGTGCAACTGCATAACTCACTTGATCCTCAGCCTGTGGGGTTGGGTGGTGGTTCTGACATGGCCTGGTGGGATCCATCATTGGCAGCTCCAAGGATGGGATCACAGTTGGGCTAGCCTAGACTTCCTTCACCTCATTGGCACAAGGGAGTGAGTTGCCAAATCATTCTGGGGAGAGGCTTCTAAAATAGTTGTAGGTTAGACTGGGGAATAGTGGCTCCATGTGTGGCCCATGTAGGCGGTGGAGACAGCGAGGCACAGAAGCCTCTAGGTCATTTCAGGCCATATACTGAGTTGGGATAATCCCTTCTTCCTCATATCGTTGGACAAGGTTGTTGATCACCCTCCTCTGAAAGAGTTTGGATAGTGAAATAGGTCGTGGGTGCCCAGAAGTCATGGATATGAAGGCCGTCACATAGAAGATGGGTTCACGTGGTATTGTCGTGTTGGTGTTGCCTCAAATCCCGCATCGATAGGTGGGTGGTGATCGGTTTAATTTCATAACATCTTGGATCCTATAAAGAAGGAAGATTCAACAATTAGCACTGAATGGAGGAAAGTGATGTCCAGTGCCCCAGCGTTGTTCCATATCCAATGATTTGAAAAAAATATCCATGCTGACAACATCGAAAACGAGGATATCCAATGTTCAACTTCCCCAATCTTTGGTGAGTTTCACATCAAGACCACTATATTCATGGACGGACCTAGCGCCAGATAGTGGGATCTAGTGACATGATTAGCCATTGATTTCTCGAACACTACTAATCTCTACATTGAGGAGAAGAGTTTCACATTGGGTTCACCATTTCTATTTATAAATCTGTTTTCATGGAGTGCAACCATCTTTCGAGGATGTGCTGATTAGGTTTCCCTATATTCCATCATTCCAAAGTCAGGTGGAATCCGTCACTTATTCAGGTATTTTTTCTCCTTTATCAAAATGGGATGATGGGATTTCGGTCTCTCCTTTCGTGTATTCCTCCTCAGAACATGTTACCTAGTCTGGGTCTCCCTTAAATATTAATATGTTGTTTGTGAAACTCTTCCCTGGTGTCATATCTTCATGGATGCCAGCTAATTACGCTGCTTCTGTTAGGACATTCCAAGTGGTCAAGTCAGGTAAGAAACCTTCCTTCGGGGGAGTAGTCATGTTCGACATCTCTGGTGTGTCTAGAGGCCAAAACACTGATGTGTCTGGGTTTCTTACCCTTATGATAGGTATTCTCAAGGATGTGGACGCCTAAGGCATCCCACATCGAGTGTAGGGAATTATATTCCATAGGAATTTCCATGAGGTTTTCCTCATCTTTCCCTGTTTAATACAGGTTATGCGATGAGTTTAGAATCTAGCAATGACGGATCAGAATGATCGGAACCCTAGTAGGAGTAGATCATATTAGTACATCCCCACAATGGAGAACCAAATGGGTATATCGGATGAGTGGATCAAAACGTCCAATGAAGATGGATCCAAGGATTCTTGGGTCCTGATAAATGGGATTCCAGGGTTTACTGTTGGCTATGATTGAACCTTAGGGAGGTTTTCCTACGTACCTTTCTTGGGAAGGGCAAGTATCAATGTCCATGTAGTTTGGAGGGTGGAATTGGGACTTACACACTATGGTGGACCAGGGAGGATTCCACAATTGGTGCTTACTCTAAGCCCATGTGAGTCATGCATGATGTGAGAAACAAGAGGAAACAATAGAGCATGTCTCACTGGTGGGTTGTGGAATATAATTGAATCTTACACCTATGCGCTATTGCACAAGAAGAATAATGCCAAGGGAGTTGAAATCAATCAGAACAAAGGGAGTTCAAAAGTGTGAATAAAATTCCCAATATTCGGAACAAAATGGGGGTGGCATTACGAAGGGAGAAAACTGATGACAATATTCAAATCACAACATCGGAATCACATTATCCTATGATGGAAATAAAAAATGAGGTCCAATCGCTGAAAATATTCAAAACACGGGGCTAACCTCGAATTGTCATCAAAAATTCTTCTGGGGAATTTGCCCAATACTGTAGGTGAACCGAGGTATCATGGGACCTAGCCATTAGGGAGTCCCTTTAGACATGAAATAGGATGAATATTCAAATGAAGGACACACAAAGAATGTGATAGAGTGATGGAATGCTTGAATGCATTCCAACGTTCTTGAAATTATGTCACTATAATCATGGAATGAGGAATCTTATTATTGTCACATAAGGAATCTCTTATTTTGAACAAGAGGCATACTATTGTCAAATGATAGGTAATGTTATAGTGTTTATATAAAGAGGAATCCAATGTTTTTCAAATATGGTGTACTAAAATTTAAATTCATATAGATAGGACTATTGAAATGCTATGATTGGCGCATAATTCATCTCTTGTTTGGAGTAAGATTCATTCTATATTTGTCACATAGGTAGTACTATAGTTTATAGTCATGTATAGAAGACTATTGGAATCTTATGCTTAATGCATATGGAATCCCTTATTTAGAGCAAGAGGCATCCTATGTTTTTCACAAAGGGTGTACTACGGTTTATAGTCATGTAGGGAGGACTATTGGAATCTTATGCTTGGTGCATAAGGCATCTCCTCTTTATAGTAAGAGGCATCCTACGTTTTTCACTTAGGGTGTACCATAGTTTAAAGTCGTATAGATAGGACTATTGGAATCTTTTTTTTGGTGCATAAAAAATTTCTTATTTGGAGCAAGAGGCATCCTATGATTTCCACATAGGGTGTAGTACAACTTAAAGTCATATAGATAGGACTGTTGAAATCTTATGCAAAGCGCATAAGGAATCCCTTTTTAGGAGCAAGAGGAATCCTATGTTTGTCACATATGGTGTACTACAGTTTATAGTCATGTAAAGAGGTCTATTGGAATCTTATGCTTGGCGTATAAGAAATCTCTTCTTTAGAACAAGAGGTATCCTACGTTTGTCACATAGGGTGTACTATAGTTTAATATCATATAGATAGGACTATTTCTATATTATGCTTGGTGCATAAGGCATATCTTGTTTAGAGTAAGAGGCATCCTATGTTTGTCACATAGGGTGTACTATAGTTTATAGTAATGTAGAGAGGACTATTGGAATCTTATGTTTGGAGCATAAGGAATCTCTTCTTTAGAGCAATAGGAATCCTACATTTGTCACATAGGGTGTAATATAGTTTAAATTCATATAGAGTGGAATTATTGAATATTATGCTTGGCCCATAAGGCATCACTGGTTTGGAGCAAGAGGCATCTTATGTTGGTCATATAGGGTGTGAGAAAATTTAAAGTCCTATAGATAGGACGATTGTCATCTTATTCATGGGGCATAATGCATCTCTTTTTAGAGCACGAGGCATCCTATGTTTGTGACATAGGATGTACTACAATTTATAGTCATATAGAGAGGACTATAGGATTCTTATTCTTGGTGCATAAGGCATCTATTTTTTTTTGAGAAATATGCATCCATCATTTGTCACATAGGGTGTACTGCTGTTTAAAGTCATATAGATAGGATTGTTGGTATCTTATGCATGGCGCATAAGGCAGATCTTGTTTGGAGAAAGAGGTGTCCTATGTTTTTCACATAGGGTGTACTATAGTTTAATGTCTTATAGACAGAACTATTAGGCATAAGGCACCTAGAAATGGCTGGTGTTCGGACTTATGCAAGAGCATCTTATTCTAGTGGATCCTAGCATAGGATTAGGGTGATATGGTTTAGATGAGTTACTTAAGGAATGGTTCAACACAAGGTACTCAGGGAATTTATGATGAGAATCTCAACTCACGGAATGTGAAAGGGACCAAGAGGAATATGTCGACTAAAGGAGTTTCATGGTGTTTAGAGGAGTATCTCGAATCATGGTATTCCATAGGTGGAAGGTGCATGGGCATAGGGGCTTAATGGAAAATGTCAAAGAACCGATATAAGAATTTCGCAGTGTGACTCTCCATTTCTCATGGGGGTGAGTGATGGTAGTGAAGGGACTGGCCTAAAGGTCTAGGACCATATCCTAGCATTGATCCTGAGTGGGGGTGTGGGGGCACAACCCCCACGGTATGGACCAGTTGGAACGAAGGTAGAATATTTTCAAAAGATAGGTATTCATGAAGTAGCTTTGCGGAGATGAAGGTCTCGCGGGGAATGGGGATTCACGGGGCTCTCGGTCTCGCGAATCATGGGGTATTGTAGAGGATAAGTTCTCATAAAACAAAGGGGATATGCGGAGCTCAGGGTCACATGGAGCAAAGGGATTCACAGAGCTCAGTGTCTCACAGATCAAAGGGGCTTCAAGGAGCCTCGAGCAACCCAAAGAAGCTCCCTTCTTCACAAATAGAAGATCCCTTTTTAAAGAGCATAACTTCACGGTGCTCGGGAGAACCGAAAAATGGGATATCAGACACCGAATAGGAAACATAATCGTTTGTATGAAGGGGGTGAGATGGCTATTTACAGGTGATGGAGGTTGGTGAAGCTCACCATGAAGAACAAATGTGATCTGAAAAGAGAAAATAATGCTACGAAGGAAGTCATGCTCCTCACCTAGAGGGAGTTCCCTAAAGTTTCTCACAGTCATATAGGCTACCGTAATGGCCTTTGTAGTACTCAAGGAGGCTCCAGTCAAGTTCATTAGACTCGCAGAGCCTTCTGTCATGGCCTTCGTGGTGCTTTTAGAGGAACCAGTCAAGTTCCTCAGACTCGTAGAGGCTTCTATCACAGCCTCCGCGACACTCAAGGAGGCTCCAGTCAATTTCCTCATCCTCGCGATCGTGGACGGAGCTCCACGAATGGGCTCTGTGAACCAGTTTTCTGGACCAACTTCTAATTTCTATAACTCCTAATACATAATTCTATTTGGGATCTACGACCATCCAAATCAAAGCTTATGAAACGGGCTACACTCTTGGATCATTTATGGAAGCATTCATAATATCTTGTGGATACATTTTCTGGTTCCAACAAACATTTTGAACATGTATAAATTGAAATTATTTTACTCATTAAGTTCAGGGCATGAAATTGGGACCCTTTACAAACTTATGGACATGAAACTTAGTCTATGCATAATCTTATGGACATGGAAGCAAGGTCCACACATAAACTTATGTACATGAAATCCAAGTCCATGATTAATCTAAGTTACATGAAAACCGGGACCATTCATAATCTTATAGTCATGAAAACTAGTTATACAAATTAAATTCTAAATATCCAATCAGGTTCACGCATAACATATTTACCTCATGAGTTATCCGTGTTTATCTAATTTATTGGCGGGTTATATATTTCTGATTCCACCTATCACATAACGAAAGTCATAATTTTTTTTTCATAAGATCATAAAAAGATTATATTATCATACACCATTAAAATAAATTTGTTTCATAAAAAAATTAATCATATCATAACCTATGGGAAAGAAAATGGTTTCAAAAACATTTCTTTATTTCATCATAGCATAACCTATGGAAAAGGGATGGGTTTCATAAAATTATTTTCATTATAAACATAAAATATATAGATAATGAATATGAATGGTATCCTTGAATCATAAAACCATTAAATCATAAGTGAAATAATTTTTTTATCATTGATGAATAAAAATACCATTATAATATCATTAAAACATTATTGATAAAAATATTATTTTCACATTGAAAATCACTTTTAAAAGACTAAAAATTCAAAATATATTGTGAAAATAATTTTATTTCAAAGTATACATAAAAAAAATATATTAATATTTAAAATATTAAGTAATCGTGATGATGGGAAATTCTGTTCATATCTTATAAGTTAAAAGAAAATATTACTTTCACATTTTTTAAAAAAATCCAAAAATTACGTTGTTCGAAAAAAAAATATGATTCATTTTAAACCCTTTTATAAAACTTAAAAATGGTTAAAAATAAATTTAAAAAATAACATTAGAATAGTAAAAACCTTCATTAAAACATTTTCTAAAAACATGGATATGGAATAAAAATGGGTTTTCAACTGAAGGAAAAATAATGTTGATTATACTTAAAAATATATTTTCAGTCTATTAAGTACTAAAGTTAAGGAAAATGGAAGAAAAAATTTATTTTAAAGAAAAAACCTAGGAGAAAAAATCTTTATGATTTTCTAGAAACAAGGATATGGAATAAAAATGGCATCCCAACTCACTGGTGGTTTGTGGAATATAATTGAATCTTACACCTATGCGCTAGTGCACAAGCATAATAATTCCAAGGGCGTTGAAATCAGTCCGAACAACGAGTGTTGAAAAGTGTGAATCAAATGCCCAATATTCAGAACAAAATGGAGGTGGCATGATGAAGGGAGAAACAACTTAAACAATCCACCTTTTAATTTGAATTCAATTTTCCACTGATGCCCTTGAATCTTTCATATCACATGGAATCCATTCTGAAAATCATCCTTTGAAAAGAATGATGGAAAATGTTATTCATTGATCATATAATCGAGTCATGGAATTTTATAATTGAATCTTACCCCTATGCGCTAGTGCACAAGTAGAATAATGCCAAGGGCATTGAAATCAGTCCAAACAAAGGGAGTTGAAAAGTGTAAATCAAATGCCCAATATTCGGAATAAAATGGGGGTGTCATGACGAAGGGAGAAAATTGATGATGATATTAGAATGAGAACATCGGCATCACATTAACCTATGATGGAAATAAAAAATGAGGTCCAATCACTGACTATATTCAAAACATGGGGCCAAACTCGAATTGTCATCCAAATTCTTCTAGGGAATTGGCCCAAGACAGTATGTGAACTGAGGTATCATGGGACCATGCCATTAGGGGGTCCCTTCAGACATGAAATAGGATTAATATTCAAATGAATGGCACACAAAGAATGAGATAGAGTGATGGAATTCTCGAACGCATTCCAAGGATCTTGAAATTATTCCACTATAATCCTAGAATGAGGCATCTTATTCTTGTCACATAAGGCATCTCTTATTTTGAACAAGAGGCATACTATTGTCAAATGATAGGGAATGCTATAGTGTTTATAGAAAGAGGAATCCTATGTTTTTCATATATAGTGTACTAAAATTTAAAGTCATATAGATAGGACTATTTAAATCTTATGATTGGCGCATAAGTCATATCTTGTTTGGAGTAAGATTCATTCTATATTTGTCACATAAGAAGTACTATAGTTTATAGTCATGTAGAGAAGACTATTGGAATCTTATGCTTAGTGCATACAGAATCCCTTATTTTGAGCAAGAGTCATCCTATGTTTGTCACATAGGGTGTACTACAGTTTATAGTCATGTAGAGAGGACTATTAGAATCTTATGATTGGTGCATAAGGAATCTTGTGTTTATAGTAAGAGGTATCCTACGTTTGTCACATAGGGTGTACCATAGTTTAAATTCATATAGATAGGACTATTGGCATCTTATTCTTGGTGCATAAGGAATATCTTATTTGGAGCAAGAGGCATCCTATGATTTCCACATAGGGTGTAGTACAACTTAAAGTCATATAGATAGGACTGTTGAAATCTTATGCAAGGCGCATAAGGCATCCCTTTTTAGGAGCAAGAGGATTCCTATGTTTGTCACATATGGTGTACTACAGTTTATAGTCATGTAAAGAGGATTATTGGCATCTTATGCCTGGTCTATAAGGAATCTATTATTTAGAGAAAGAGGTATCCTACGTTTGTCACATAGGGTGTACTATAGTTTAAATTCATATAGATAGGACTGTTGCCATATTATGCTTGGTGCATAAGGTATATCTTGTTTAGAGTAAGAGGCATCCTATGTTTGTCACATAGGGTGTATTATAGTTTATAGTCATGTAGATAGGACTATTGGAATCTTATGTTTGGTGCATTAGGAATATCTTTTTTAGAGAAATAGGAAGCCTATGTTTGTCACATAGGTTGTAATACAGTTTAAAGTAATATAGAGTGGACTTCTGGAATATTATGCTTCTCTCATAAGGAATCACTGGTTTGGAGCAAGAGGCATCTTATGATTGTCATATAGGGTGTACTAAAATTTAAAGCCATATAGATAGGACTGTTGGCATCTTATTCTTGGTGCATAATGCATCCCTTTTTAAGAGCACGAGGAATCCTATATTTGTCACATAGGGTGTACTACAGTTTATAGTCATATAGAGAGGACTCTATGATTCTTATTCTTGTTGCATAAGGTATATATTGTTTAGGGAAATATGCATCCAACATTTGTCACATAGGGTGTACTACTGTTTAAAGTCATATAGATAGGACTGTTGGCATCTTATGCTTGGCGCATAAGGCATATCTTGTTTGGAGTAAGAGGTGTACACTGTTTTTAACATAGGGTGTACTATAGTTTAATGTCTTATAGAAAGAACTATTAGGCATAAGGCACCTAGAAATGGCTGGTGTTGGGACTTATGCAAGATCAGCTCATTCTAGTGGATCCTAGCATAGGATTAGGGTGATATGGTTTAGATGAGTTACTTGAGGAATGGTTCAACACAATGTACTCAGGGAATTGATGATGATAATCTCAACTCACGGCATGTGAAAGGGACCAATATGAATATGTTAGCTAAATGAATTTCAAGGTTTTTGGAGGAGTATCTAGAATCATAGTATTCCATAGGTGGAAGGTGGCTGGGCATAGGGGCTCAATAGAAAATGTCAAAGTCCCAACCTATGAAGTTTGCAGTGTGACTCTCCATTTCTCATGGGGGGTGAGTGATGGTAGTAAAGGGACTGGATTAAAGGTCCAAGACCATATCCCAACACTGATCCTGAGTGGGGGTGTGGGGGCACAACCCCCACAGTATGGACCATTTGGAACAAAGGTAGAATATTTGCAAAGGATATGTATTCATGAAGTAGCTTCGTGGAGATGAAGGTCTCGCGGGGAATGGGGATTCACGGGGCTCTCGGTCTCACGAAGCATTGGGTCTCGTAGAGGAAAAGTTCTCACAGAACAAAGGGTCTTTGTAGAGCTCAGGGTCACAGGGAGCAAAGGGATTCACAGAGAAGCCTCGAGCAACCCAAAGAAGCTCCCTCCTTCGAAAATAGAAGATCCCTTTGTGAAGGGCCTAACTTCACGGTGCTCGGGAGAACTAAAAAATAGGAGATCAGACACTGAAGGGGAAACATAATCGTTTGTATGAAGGGGGTGAGATGGCTATTTATAGGTGATGGATGTTGGTGAATATCACCATGGACAACAAAAGTGAGACGAAAAGAGAAAATGATGTTGTGAAGGAAGTCATGCTTCACAACTGGAGGGAGTTCCCTAATGTTTCTCATAGTCATAGAGGCTACCATAATGGCCTTTGTTGTGATCACTAAGGCTCCAGTCAAGTTCTTTAGACTCGAAGAGCCTTCTTTCATGGCCTTCGTGGTGCTCATGTAGGCACCAGTCAAGTTTCTCAGACTCTTAGAGGCTTCTATCATAGCCTCTGTGACACTCAAGGAGGCTCTAGTCAATTTACTCAACCTCATGATCGTGGAGGGAGCTCTGTGGATGGGCTCTGTGAACCAGTTTTCCAAACCAACTTCGAATTTCCATAACCCCTAATACATAATTCTATTTGGGATCTACGACCATCCAAATCAAAGCTTCCAAAACGGAATACACTCTTGGATCATGTATGGAAGCATTCATAATATCTTGTGGATATATTTTCTGGTTCCAAAAAACATTTTGAACATTTATAAATAGAAATTAATTTACTCATTAAGTTCAGGGCATGAAATTAGGACCCTATATAAACTTATAGACATGATACTTGGTCTATGCATAATCTTATGGACATGGAAGCACGGTCCACACATAAACTTATATACATGAAATCCAAGTCCATTATTAATCTAAGGGACATGAAAACCAGGACCATTCATAATCCTTTGGTCATGAAAACTAGTTATACAAATTAAATTCTGAATATCAAATCAGGTTCACGCATAACATATTTACCTCATGAGTTATCCATGTTTATCTCATTTATTGGAGGGTTATATATTTCTGATTCCACCTATCACATAATTCAAATCATAAAAATATTTTCTATAATATCATGAAAAGATCATATTATCATACACCAATAAAATAAATGTGTCTCATAAACATTTAATCATATCATAACCTATGGGAAAGAAAAGGGTTTCAAAAACATTTGTTTATTTCATCATAGCATAACCTTTGGAAAAGGGATGGGTTTCATAAAATTATTTTCATCATAAACATAAAATATATAGATAATTAATTTGAATGGTATCCTTGAATCATAAAACCATAAAATCATAAGTGAAATAAAATTTTGTTATCATTGATCAATAAAAATACCATTATAATATCATTAAAACATTATTGATAAAAATACTATTTTCACTTTGAAAATCACTTTTAAAAGACTAAAAATTCAAAATATATTGTGAAAATAATTTTATTTCAAAATATACGTGAAAAAATATATATTAATATTTACAGTATTAAGTAATCGGGATGATGGTAAATTCTGTTCATATCTTATAAGTTAAAAGAAAACATTCTTTTCACATTTTAAAAAAAAGCCAAAAATTACGTTGTTCGAAAAAAACAATATGATTCATTTTAAACCCTTTTATAAAACTTAAAAATGGTAAAAAATAATTTTAAAAAATAACATTGGAATAGTAAAAAAACTTCTTTAAAACATTTTCTAAAAACATGAATATGGAATAAAAATGGGTTTTCAACTGAAGGAAAAATAATGTTGATTATACTTAAAAATATATTTTCAGTCTATTGAGTACTAAAGTTTAGTAAAATGGAAGAAAACATTTATTTTAAAGAAAAAACCTAGGAGAAAAAAACATTATTATTTTCTAGATATTTATATCATAAGATTTCATCATCGAAAATTTAATCATTAACAATCCTGATAAATAATGAGATTGTAACATAATAATGTTTATCCCTTTAGTAACATTTGAATAATAAGAGTCATAAGATAAATAGCCTTAAAAGTATATAAAAAAAGAAATATATTTCAAGATATGAATTATAAAATACATTCATTTAAATTACATATAAAACACATTAAATAAACATGTGGTGAATATGGCATGTGTCTAATAGAAATAAATGTGAGACAAAAATCTCATACTTTGAGTTCTAATTGATTCAATTCCCTCTAAAATAATGAAAGATAAATTTAAATTTATTATAATTCTATACCCAAATAATAAACATACCTATAATATCATATAATATTCCTTTATAACATTTCAATACCCATTTATCAATAATTCTTTACAAAAAATGTCATTTTAAGGTGTTAACTGTTTCTTTTTTCATGAGAATTTCAGTTTGGTATTTCCAATACTTATATTTTTATCATTATAAAATAATTTAAAAAGTTTTTATAGTGATATAAATATCATATATATTAATTATATATAAATTTTTATTCATATATAAAAGTTGTAGAAAGAAAACTTAATCACATTATTCATGGATAAGGTATTCTATATGTACGCATGGACATTATTTTAACTTTTCGATTGATGGAGAAAAATAAATTTAAATAATAATTTACCATTAAATAATCATTATTATATCACATAAATCATATATATTAATCAAATCCATCCTTAATACCATGCATGTCAAACTAAAATGAAAATAGAATCACAATAACTTGTGGAGGTGGTAGTCCACACGTATTCATGAGAAACGTTATAATTTTCTAAGGGAATTAAAGGTAAGAGTTTAGATATTATATTATCATTAAATAGTAATAATTATATCATAAATATCACAAATAAACATTAAACCCATCATAATACTCATCTATAAAATATGGTGATGAAAAAATGAATTGTATCGTTATGTGGAGATGGTAAGTTTTATGTACGCATGAGTGATACTTTCACATCCAATTTTATGGTAAAAAGTGTGAATAATTGTGGTTTCATAATCATAATAAAATTTTATTTTATTTATGATACAAAATTTTTTATTTCCTGATTAATAACATATATATATGTAAGGAAAATTTATAATTAAAAAGAAAGATATTAGTTAAGAAATTACCTATTATTTTAAACAACTCCTTTAGATCTCCTCTTAAGGACCCTAGAGTTGGTATTTTTAGAATACCTAAACTTGTAGAATGTATATAGGGTATTTTATAAGACAAATTTTTATGTATTTTGACTTATAAGGCTCAAATGTTTTGTAAATAGTGAAAGGAGGGGTGCCCTTTATAATTGAGAGGAGGGGAACTCTTAGTATTTCTTAAAATATTAAAATATAATAACATAGTTATCTAGAAAAATTCATTGCAATGGCCATGTAATTCAATATAAGGTAGTATAGGGTTGAAATTCCATCAACCAATAAAATTTGGATAGGTTTATGTGGTGTTTTGAACCTTATCATTTGGTTTAACCCCTTATTTAACATATTTTACCATTAACTATAATAGCATCTTTTTCAATCATAAATGGTTATAATTTTACATATATTATGAAAATTGACTCATAAATGGAAATGGGATAAAAATTTATAGAATATATTATCAAAATATTCCCCTTTAATTATTTTTTTTATTTTTAAATAATTTAATGAATTATAATTTTCATAAAATATTATTAATGTCAATTTTGAAACTATTCATTTAATTTGAATTGAAATACATAAAGAAAATGATTGAATTTAAATATAATCCTTTAAAATAACAATATGTTTTCATATTCATCCATGAATTAATGGAAAACTATAGATAATTCAAATTATATTACTTTTAATATTTTTTAAATCATTAATTTTATATTTCTATTAATTGAATAAAAATTGTATTAGTATTGCACAAGCATTTAAGGTAATTAATTAATCACTAAAAAATATAAATATATTACCATAAATAATATGATTTAATTTTTCACAAAATTTAAATTTAAATTAATTCATAATTTTCTTTTATCCCTATGTGAACTTATAAAATATATTTAAAACTAAGAGAGTGGCACTTTGTAACTTTCTTTGATTTAAATAATATATTAGTCATTTTCATGGACAAGTGTCCCATAAACAAATCAATTTATAACATAAAGTTATAAGTGTAAAACTCCATTCACACAATAATAATTTATATTAAAAAAATATGTCCTTATCACTTAGTTTTAACCTAGATTAATCGGTTTTACCCTTTACCAAGGTGGAAAATTTTACCATAGTAACTGTACATTCTGACGAAAAATAAAAGAGGCATATATACCAAATTTGAACCTAATGATTAAAAATATGGAATAAATTTTATAAAATTAAATAACCATTTTATTAGACCATCAATCCCTTATTTTAATGATCCCAAATCATCTTTATAATGTTACTAATTTTGTTATTGTTTTTTTATTAGAATACCGTTAACTGGAAAAAATTGAAATAATGGGTAAGTCTAGAAATAACTATGCTAACCTAGCTGCTTGTGAAATATACTTTCCATGTGAATTTTTTGAACTTACTATGAATTTTATGTTACCATTTCTCCTTACTACATGTTATAATTCACCTTACTACATGAACAAACTACTTACCGTAAACCAAATGAAAAAATTCATAGGTCCTAAATTGATAAAACATTGAAGATTGAGCTTATTTTACAATGATAATCACCTTACTGCATGTACAGTAAACCTACCATGAGATATATTTTCACCTAATATGTACTTGACTATATGAATGAGTGAAGTAACTGTGTTAGGGAAATTACATACCGCATGAAGACATCGAGTTATCATGCCAAGACATCTTGTCGTGTCTATCTTAGAGGTGGAGCAATTAAAATCTCCAAAGTCAAGATTTCCAAATAATTAAATTTTGATCCATCACATTAATTAAGAATTATTATTTTCTAATGTATACTTCTCATGAAGATACCTTTAATATAAATTTTCAACTGTGTGAAGAGTGTGCACTGTGATGAAAGCATTTTCTCTTCCACAGAGAATAACATGGAATCCTATACACATGTTATTATGCTATATAGAAGACTCTATGATTCTCTACTAATTTTTTTTGAACCTTTTCCAAGATCCTTTCAAATAAAAATTCAAGGACTATGGTATAGATAATATTTTCGTGTCCATATTCTACACATTCTCTCATTCCTAATCTCTTTCTCTTTTCATTTATGAATAAAATTTATAGCTTTGTTTTATATTACTATATTTATTATATAAAAACACAATATTATATTCTAAATTGGATAATACTCGATATTATCTCAAATAATTTTATTTTTTTCCCATGAATAATTGTGGAAGAAGTCATGCATGATCTAGTCTCCTTTTTATCCCATCTGTTACTATATAAGAGCCGATATTCCTAGAAAAACAAGTGATTTATTGATTTTAAATCCCTATCCAGGTTTTAGATTAGTTTACTAATTAATAAACTACTTGTAAGAAAGTGATTTTCATGTTGAAGGGATTAAGTCTTGGGTTGAGACCAAACCCCTTGATTAATTTATATTATGTTATTTTCTAATTTTTTTAATTTAAAAATCAATATATGTTTCTTAAATTGTATCAAAACGTTAATTTTATGGTTTGTATTAATTTTTGTTTATATAAATTGTTTGATTAAGTATCTTAGTTTCAAAATTTATTATATTTAAATGTTATTCTAACTGAGCCTTGATCCCTCTTATGATAAATTTATTAAAATATCATATTTATATATTTCTACAGATTTTATTAACTGGGTTTTTTTAAAATTGGAGGATTTAAATTTTAATTTTTTAGATATATATTTTTATTAGATACTCAGTTCACCCCCTCTTTAATTTTAAACTCCGGTCGACATTTAATATTAGGATATTTTCCAAATATCTTATTAAATATGATTTTGCTTCATTTAAAGATCATAAATTTCTTTCATCACTAAATTTAATTCATTATGTATAACAAAGGAAAATAGGAAACTACTACTAATAAACGTCCTTATTTTATTGTAAATAATTATAATCAATGGAAGATCCAAATGAAAATTCACTTACTAAGTATAGGGTTTTATATATGGATGGTAGATGAAGATAAATATAAAAAACCTAAAACTTGTAGAGCCTCTTTGAGTGATTCCACTAAAGCAGTATATGATTTTAATTGTAACCCCTCCACCCCCCCCACTTGAATACTTGAGATTATGTCGACGATGAAAGGGTTTTCCTGAATATAGAGCTTCTGGTGATCCCTAAATCAGCTTTAGTAGAGATCTATCATGGGCTCCTTTGATTTGTAGTTGGAATTTTTTCCCTCCTTCGAAGGGCATTGGATAATACGGTGGATGTGTTCATTGATTTGGATTGTGAACCCAGGGATAAAGGGGTATCATTCTCGGATGCTCTGAAGGGTGTCCCTGCAATGTGGATGCTCCTCAATCGCATTTGAGTTCGCCGCCTTGACTGGTTGACGGTGTATTTTCGGTTCTTGCTATTCAAGATGAGGTCAAACGGTGGCTCGAGACTTGTAAGTTTTCTTCTTTAAGTCACATATACCTTGTCATGGGAGATAAACCCTGGATTAACTCTGATCTTAAGTTGAGGCTTTGTCAATCATGGGGGTGAGTGATTTAAAATTAATCCTGATTGGAAGTGTTTTTCTTCACATAGTATTCAATAGTAGGGATGAACATCGGATGGCTTTGAATAAGGGGGGTGATCTCTCTTAAGCCGGGTAGTTTCAAAATAGCCGAATGGTATAGGAATTTCAACCCATTCACTCAATGACAAACGACAGCCCAAATTTGGATTTGCTTACATGATCTTAATTGGTTTTATTGGAATCCTGAAATACCTAGTAATCTCTCTTCTTGTGCAGGGACTCCTTTGAAGATGGGCCATCATACTATTGATGGGGAGCTAGGATTCTATACTCGAGTTCCTGTGGAGGTAAACAGGGACTCAAAATTTCCATACATGGTCAATTTCATTGATAATGATCGAAACGTTGAAATTAGAATTGAGTATCAGCATAAGCCTCCATTCTGTGACTACTGTAAAATAGTAGGCCATGCTGTCTCCAATTGCATAAATATTAAAAATAAGTAGTTTGTTATAAACTCTACTGCTGATAAATTAAATCAATATAAGGTGGTTGGTAAGAAGAACAAGGCCAAGGCTCCTAAAACTAAAAGGGGGGAGCACTCTGGAATAGATAAGAAGGTGTCAAAAGAGTGTTTTGGCCCCTGCATGTTATTCTTGCGGGTGGAAACCCCTCCATACTTCATTAAAATGGAATTGAGGGTGATGATTTAGAGATAGACATGGATGTTATTAATTTTAGTTTTTAGTTATCATGATGATTCTATCACTGGTGGAGGATGAGATGAAAAGATGTGGAAATGGTACACTTGTCAGTGAATATGATCCTTTGGTGGCTAGTGTCCCAAGGGAAGGGAAGGACAAAGATTATTTTCTCTAGTGGATGAGATTCTAAAAAAATCTGCAAGTCCCACTACGAAAAAATCATATGACATGGTTGAGGAGGAGGAAGATTTAGAGGCCAGAAGTGCCCCCCCCCCCCCCCGTGCTCCATGGAGGTGAATGAATTCTCCTTAGAGGCTATGAATCCTGCTTCTGTTCTGAGTATTGGTGAGGGTTCGGCTCAAAGAATGAAAAACAGGAGTCTCACTAAGCTCTCTGTCGGTTCCAAAAACTCTTAAGGAAAGAAGAAGGAAAAGATGAAAAATAGGAAATGAAATTTCAATTATAAGTCTATTTCAAAATGAATGTCCTTTATTTGAATTGTTAGGGTATTTCAAATCCTCAACAGTTAATTCTTTGCATAGGAACATTCAAAATCACAAGATGAAGTTACTTGGAATTTCCAAACCTAAATCCTTTTTCTCTTTGGGTTTTGCGGGTCTAAAAAAATATGGTTTTATTCTGGTCGCTAAAAATGGTTCAGCTGATCAGGAGAAAAGTCTATGGGTTTTTGCACATGCTTATATTAGCACAGTCGATATCATTTCAATTAATGGTTAGGTGATCTCTTGTTCTTATCAATGGGATTCTGAGTAGTTTGTGGGATATTTTTTTATGCTAGAAGAAGATATCTGGACTGTAGAAGGTTATGGTTGGAACTAGGAGCATTTAGAGGCATCTCTACCCCTTGGCTTCTTATTGGTGATTTCAATACGATCCTTTGTTCTAGTGAAAAAACGGGCTCTGTTCATTCTAAAATTTATCTCAGGGAATTCAAGGAATGTGTTGATGGCAGTGATCTTAATGAGGTCAGTTTGGTTGGTGCCAAGTACACCTGGTACATAACATATCTCAACTGCATTACTGCTAGCCAGATTGACCGGGATTTTGTGAACAACACTGATTTGGATAAATAGGACTCAATTTCCATCACTACCCAACCCAAAATTGCATCTAACCACCATATGATCCTGGTTAGTTTTAATGGCATGGAGCTCTGCATGCTCCTCCCCTTTCATTTTAATAATGCCTGGTCATTTCAAAGTGATTGAAGTAAGCTTATTGAAAGCTCATGGAACTGCATGCAAGGTGATGATTTTCTGTTTAAAATGAAAATTCTTAAGTGAAAATTAAAATCGTGGAGAAAAGAGACTTATACTGAGTTGAGCAAGGAGATTTTTTTCTTGAATCCACTCTTCAGCAACTTCAAGATAAGGTCACTAAAGTGGATTTTAATATATATTTTTATAAGGAAGTCTTTCTTACTTCTAAATTGAAATCTCTCATTACTATTAAATAGAAATTTCATAAAAAGACCTTTAAAATTAAGTGGATATAAGAGGGTGATAATAATACAATCTTCATTAATTCTCTTTATATAATTGTAAAGGCTAGTCGAGCCTTCTAATTTTTGAAAGTTGATGATCAAATTTGAGAACATAAGTAAAATATTGAGAATTATATTTTTGAGTATTTTACTAGGATTTTCAACGGACCTTCTTTGGGGGGAACTCTGATGGATGGTATCATTCCCCCACTAGTTACTACTTCTGATTATATCACCCTCACTCTCCCCCCCCCCTTTGGAATTTGAGATTAAGGATGTTGTTTTTAGCCTCAATATCTCTAGTGCTCCGAGTCCAGATGGCTTCAATAATTTCTTTTATCAGAAGTACTGGGATGTCATTAAAGGTGATTTTTTCAAGTAAGTCTCCTCTTTCTTTTCCTTAAGGTAACTCCCTCAGGGACTCAATTCTTAGATTATCCCTCTTATTCCTAAAGTTGAGAATGCTAGCGAGATCCATATTTTTAGGACAATTTCCTTGGTTAGCACATGTTACAAGGTCATAAGCAAGATTCTTTCTAACAGGATCTCAATTATTGCATATAGGATTGTTTCTTGGAAGCAATTTGGATTCATGAAAGGAAGATCTATCCAGAAGGGTATCTATTCTACATCAGAGTGTCTTAATCTGCTCAGAAATCCTGCAATATGAGGTAGAATATCCCTCAATACTGACATTAAAAAAGCCTTCGACACTCTACATTGGTCTTTTATATATAAGGTTCTAGGAAAATATGGTTTCAATGACATTTTTATTAGATGGATTTCCTCCATTTTTGGTTCGGCCCATGAATCAGTTCTTCTCAATGGATCACCTAAGGGCTACTTTTCGTACTCTAGGGGAGTCTGACAGGGGGATCCCCTCTCAGCCCTGCCCTTCTCTATTTCTGAAGATTATATTTGTAGACTCATTACTCACATGGTATCTCAGAGATATCTTAAGCCAATCCAAGCATCCTAATCCCTTGTTGCCTAAAATGCATGGCTGATTTTTTCCTATCGACTGGTCAAGGTTCCGGTGCTCTGCTAATGTGTATAGCAGCACTCGGGTCGAATCCTCGGCAATGATACTTCTTAATAGTCGATTGTTCTTAGTTGATTGTATTTTTATTTGGGGGTTTGTTTACAGAGCTTAAATGAAATGATTGATTGATTAATATTGATTTAACAATTTGATAAATATTGGGGTGAGTTCATCATTAGGTAGTTAATCTTGTGTTATCCTTGAGCTTTTCTTTATATTGCATTTAAATTAACACCCATGTTACAAGTTGACGTTGATTGGAATTCCCAAGTGTTAAGGATTTAATCCAAGACTTAACTTAACTTAGGGTTCTAATCTTGATCATTTCTTGTTTATGGTAGTATATTTATGGTTCCAATAATCCATGGAAACCATGTGTTAAACAAAACAAGTCATTAATCCATGACATTCTAAGTCTAACATACAGAATGTTAATTCAATGAATAATCTTCGAGCAAAAGCTCTCAATCGCTTAACATACCTAAATTATAATTTCCCCCAATGAGATATTTACTCATCCATTAATATTTTTATTAATCTGGTAATATATGTTTATGGTGATAAATTATAAAGAGAAGAAAAATAAAGGGACAAGATAAGAGTAGTGTGCTGAACACACACACAAACGATGAAGAAATTGTTAAATATAGAATTTAGATTGAATGAGGAAGAAAAATAAGAGAATGGATTTTAACTTGATTTAGGATATTTTAAGAACATTAATATTAAACTACATAATGTGGGTGATAGTAAGAGATATTGAAGAAGAGACACTCATTAAAACATAATTACAAAACAAACACTTACAAGATTTCAAATGAAAAAGAACACAAAAATAAATGAAATGAAAGATAGGAGGAAGGGTATCTCAAGTGAAAACCTGAGTTTGGAATGTCCTCCCAGGCCTTTGGACGAGCCTTGGTTGTGCCAATTGATCCTCCTCTATTCTGAAATGTCAACCCTTTTGAAAGGAGAGGAGGGGATGTATTAATAGCCCAAGGTGGTGGACTGTTTGCATTCCCGAATTACCCCTCCACTTGGCTCTCCTATTTGGACATTCATAAAGCCGAATCATGAAATATCTCCTTCTTCTAAGTTGTAGATATAAAATTACTCTGTCTATTGTGAAATTTGGTGTCCATTGGACTTATGGATCAAAGGTTATGGCGGTTTTACTAAACAATTCTGATCTGTCCATTTCAATCCAGACCTTTTCAAAGACCATAATGTAAATGGGTTTTGGAATAGGAAGATGCCATAAAATAAAAAAAAAATTATTCAAAAGAGTTTTCCAGCCATATCTCCTATTTCACACTGCAAAATATCAGCTCGAATGGATGTCCACATCAGGAGAAATGTCAATATTTGTGTGCTTATTTTATTTCTCGGCCAGAATGGTGGGCTGGATTTAAATACATCATTTGGGCCCATTTTTTTATTATTAGGCCTTGAAATTTTTATCCTGGACTCCTTAAAGTGTCCCCTGAACTATGGTGGATAATAATAGAATTTGGACTTCTGTATTTACCTCAATAAATCAATCTTCATAAATAGTCATGTTTCTTCACAGATTCTTTGGTCTTGTTTGTGAGGACCATATGACCCTTCAAATGGAAGAATTGGATCATGGTACCTTCTAATGAAATGTTTCATATTTATGGTAGAATACTAAAAAAATAACCACATAATTTTGATCAGTATAGTGATAGATATTATTAAAAAAGTTAACTGACTCAATTGAACAACTTCTAAAAATGCTCAAAAATTATACTTAATATTAAAACATTAATATTTCACACAAATTATGAACATTTAATATAAAATCAGTAAAGGGATTATATAATAAGTCTTGAAAATATTAATAACATCAAATCCCCCACACTTAGTTTTGTGCATGTCCTCATGTGCAAAAAATATAAAAACATAACAAAATCATATTCACTCACCAAAAAATATTAAAATTTTGTTTTCTCCAATGAGGGGAGGTTTAGACTATTTCACTCATCCATTTTGAATTCCACAACAAGTTCTTACAGAAACAATGTTACAAAACTAATTCATTTTTTTCATGCTCAACTTTAAAAATGGAAAATGTGGACACTCAAAACTCACACCTCTCAAGATGATAAAATTCATTTGTGTAGGTTCACTCTTTCACCAACCAAAAGTAAAAATCTTAGAGTTTGAATGATATATCATCTTACAATCCATATCCAAAGTGCACAAGAATCAAGAGGTGTTTTTAAGGGGTTTTCCTATGGCTATGGTACGGTAGGAATATAATGTCCAAGAGAGAGAAGAATAGGGTTAAAACACTAATATGGAAAAAGTAATTCACATTTTTTTTTGAAATAAAACATGGAAGGATATAAAAGCACATACTTAAAAGGGAACGATTGTGTGATGAAATACATAATAGAGGACTAAAATTTGAAGGTTATGAGAAGATTAAATATTTACAAACCATAAAACCTCTCTCAATGACATAAGAATATAATTCAAGTGTTCTTTTTCTCTTCTTTTTTTTTCTCTTTTTTCGAAAGTTGAACTTAGAAAAGATCTCACACTCATATCCCAAAAATTGATTGATATCCTCATGACACTAATTTTAATAGTTATAATAAGATAACAGGTAGAGAAATAGTGATTTTGGACCTACCCAAGACACAAACCATTCTTATTTTCATTTTTTTTTTGATTTTTTTTTTATTTTTGTTGATTTTGTTTGAACACTTTGCAAAAATATTTGTACAAGATTTCATAAACATACATACATTCCAAAAACACACTGAATGAAAACCTCTCCCCCACACTTAAAATGATGCTTTCCCTCAAGCATAAGATTATATAGTGACATCAACAAAGGGTACCCAAAATGAAATCTATTCCCCCCTAAAATTAAATTTCAAATAAATTATGAAAAGAAAATACATGTTGATATTGGGTGGGAAAAGGTATTGGGATTGTAATGTGGATATCAAGGAAAAGGTTTTCATAGGCTCGAAGGGGCTTTCAAAAGGAGGAGTAATGTATGGTTAATGGGAGACTATTTGGCTATTATAATTCTCATGTGGTTCAGAAAAATTCCTCTATCATATTAATGCACACTAAAGTAGTAAATTCAGCTTAAAGGTCCACAAACTCAATATTTACAAATAGAGGTGAATAAACACATTTTGAAAAGATGGCCATAGGTGACCTTGGCATGAATTCTAATGTTGGTTCTCACATTTGGGGAAAATCATTTTCCAAATCAAAAATTTAGCATTCAAAATTTGTTGGTTTTGATACACTATTCTTTATCCAAAGTCATCATGAAAATAGAAACTTTTTGAGACGAAAACAAGCTCGTTGAATCCCCAAAAATGTTGGAAAAAAATTTCAAAACTCAATGGTGAGTAATCTTGACTCTTTATTATTATTATTATTATTATTATTATTTGGTTATGATTATTTTTTTTATTTTTTTTATTTTTTAATAAAGACACACTCACACAAAAGAGAAACAAAAAAATAAAGGTTTTGAAAATGAAAGTGGTAAAAAAATTAAAGATAGAGGAGGATGAAGAAATAGGTATAGGGTGGAAGATAGATAGATAGAGAGTTAAAGGGAAAGAGGTGCCCCCTGGTTTGGATTTGGCAGGTCTCCATCTCCATCTAGTGGTGGGTCGACTACAGAATTTGGGGATCCAATGGAAGTCGATGTTGATCTAGGATTGTGCATCCTATCATAGTGATGCTTTAACCGATGTCCATTAACCATGAATGTCATTTTAGAAGTGGGGTCTTGGACTTGCACTGCACCAAATGGGTAAACTTTAGTAATAACAAAAGGACCTTCCCAACGGGAATTAATCTTACCTAGGTGAAGAATAAATCAAGAGTTGAAAATAAATACCTTTTCACCTTCATGGAATACCTTTCTCAGGATGTGTTTGTCATGGAGTACCTTAGCCTTTTCTTTGTACAAAGTGGAATTCTAATACAATTCAAGTCGAAGCACCTCCAGTTCAGCCAATTGCAACAATATTTCTTCACCAGATTTTTCAAGATCAAAATTACAAGTTTTCACTACCCAAAATGACTTATGTTGTATTTAAACTGGCAAATGACATGCTTTACCAAAAACTAGCCTAAAAGAGACATCCTAATCGGTGTTTTATAGGCAGTTCTATAAGCCCAAAGTGCTTCACCAAGTCTTTCTGGAAAGTCTTTTCTGGTGGGTTTTACAATTCTCTCGAGCACTCTTTTCACTTCTCTATTAGGGATTTCAGCCATGCAATTTGTTTGGGGTGATATGCAGTTGAAGTTTTATGTACAACCCCATTCTTTTTCAAAATAGATTCCATGGTTCTATTATAGAAATGGGTTCCTAAGTCACTGATCAAGGCATGAGGTGTGCCAAATCTATTGAATATGTGTGTCTTTAGGAACTCACTAACAGTATGTGAATCATCCTTTCTAGTGGGTTTATCCTCGAACCACCTAGAAACATAATAAACTGAAAGAAGTATGTATGAGAATTCATTGGAAGGGGGAAATGGTCCCATGAAATCGATACCCCAAACATCGAAGATCTCACAGAAAATTAAAGGCTTTTGAGTCATTTTATTTCTATTTGATATTGTGCCAAACTTTTGGAAAGTGGGACATGATTTAAAGAACTCATGTGAGTCCTTGAAGAGTGAAGTCCAGAAGAATCCAGATTCTAGGACCTTTCGGGAGGTCCTTTGGGGTCCAAAGTGGCCACCACCGGGCATTGAGTGAAATAATTCTAAGATAGAGGAATGTTCATCTTCATCAACACATCTCCTAATTACCATGTCTACCCTAGTATTCCAAAGTTTATTTTCTTCACAAAAATAGTGTTTTGAATCGCTTTTCAACTTAATTTTGTGTTCTTTTGAAAACGTTTTTGGAAAAACACCAGAAACCAAGTAATTTACAATTGGGGCATACCATGGTATTTTTGGAGTGAGAGATAAAAGGTGCTCAGTGGGGAATTCAGTATCGATGATTTCAGAATGACAAAAATTAGAAATTCTACCCAAGTGATCAGCCATAGGGTTTTCTTTACCTGATCTATCTTTTATTTCAAGGTAAAACTCTTAGAGCATTAGGATACATCTTATTAGGCTCGGTTTGGGATCACTTTTCTTGAGTAAGAACTTTATAGCAGAATGATCTGTGAAGATTATGATTTTGGCACTTAAGAGATAGGGCCGGAATTTATCTAAGGCAAAAACAACTGCTAAAAGTTCTTTTTCAGTGACAGTGTAGTGAGATTGAGTTTCATCCAATGTTTTTGAGGCATAATAGATGACATGAGGAATTATTTCTCTCATTTGACCAAGAATAACCCCAATAGATCTATCAGAATCATCACACATCAATTCAAAGGGTAAGGACCAATCTGGGGGTTGGGTTATCGGGGCAGATGTGAGAGCAGTTTCGAGTTCATTGAAGGATATATTGAAAAACTCATCAAAATAGAAAGTGACATCATTTTGTAGTAACCGAGTGAGTGTGAGGGAAATCCTACTGAAGTTATGGATGAATCTATGATAGAAACCGGCATTACCGAGGAATGAATGGATGTCTTGAATAGAAGTGGTTTCAGGAAGTGATTAGATCACATCAATTTTGGCCGGATCAACTTCAATACCTTCTTTTGAAACTATGTGCCCTAGAACAGTCCCATTTGAAACCATGAAGTGACATTTTTAAAAATTTAACACAAGGTTTCACTTGACACACTTTTGGAGGACTAGAGAGCGTGAATTCAAACAAGATTCAATTGACTCACCATAAATGGTGAAGTCGTCCATGAAGACTTCCATGCAATGTTCAATGAATTCTGAAAAGATACTCATCATACATCTCTGGAATTTTGTAGGAGCATTGCAAAGGACAAAAGACATTCTTCTATATGCATATGTTCCAAAGGGGCATGAGAAATTAGTTTTTTCTTAGTCCGGAGGTGCGATTGGGATTTGGAATTATCCAGTGTATCCATCAAGAAAGAAATAGTGTGACTTTCCAGCTAATCATTCAAGCATTTGATCAAGGAATGGAAGAGGTTAGTGGTCTTTTCTTGTTTCAACATTCAATTTCTTATAGTTGATGCACACACGCCATTTGTTCTTCACTCGAGTTGTGACTAACTCTCGATGTTCATTTGTGACAACAGTTATCCCACCCTTCTTAGGTAAAACTTGAATTGGACTAACCCATTAACTATTAAAAATTGGGTAGATAATACCAGCTTGAAGAAACTTGGCGATCTCTTCCCTAACTACCTCAAGGATGAGTGGATTGAGTCATCTTTGTGGTTGTCTAATTGGTTTGGATGATTTCTCAAGATGGATGTGATGCATGAAAATAGCAGGGTTGATTCCCAGTGTGTCTTCTAGGGTCCACCCTAAGGACTTTTGGTATTTCTTTAACACTTGAACAAGTTTGGACTCCTCAGTTTCGGTGTGTGAAGAAGAGATAATGACAGGATAAGAGTGATCATGGAAAAGGAATTCGTATTTCAGGTGTTCAGGAAGTGGTTTCAGATCAGTCACATCTTTTATTTGTGGGTTAGAAAACTCAGGATTGGAGGAAGGGACTTCAGTTGCTTCAAATTCATTATCCTTAATACTTTCCAAGGTGGATCAGTAGAGATCAGAGTTGATGTGGGATACAAGATAGTTTTGAAGTTCCTCTAGATTGATGGAGTCTATGAATGAGAGGTCCACATCAACTTCTCCATTTATGACTTGGTTAATCATGGTGCAAATTTCACAAGATCCTTTGTCATTAGAACATGAAGAACATGGTGGATTGGGGTTCTATTGACACATAGAAGTGTCCTTATAAGCATGGATTGAGAATACAGAGTGATCCTCAGATGGGTATCTCATGGCTTGGAAAATGTTGAACTTGACCAGTTGGTCACCAAATTCCATGGATAAGATGCCTGAATGGACATCAATATTGGTTCTCGCAGTCATGAGGAATGGTCTTCCTAGAATTATGGGAGATCAAGAAGAGTTTTTCTCACCTTCCATGTCAAGGACATAGAAATCAGTATGGAATATAACATCATTCACACAAATAAGGACATCCTCAATTATTCCCTCAGGACTGGTTCTGCTTCGATTGGCTAACTGAATGACAACACCCATTCAGTGTAAGGGACCTAGACCAAGGTTGGATGAGATGGATTTAGGCATGACATTAATTGAGGATCCTAGGTATATGAGTACATCATCAAAGTTTGAACTTCCAATTTGGCATGGAACTGTAAAGGTCCCAGGATATTTTCACTTTATGGGAATAGACTGCTGGGTGGAAAAATTTTCAAAGGTCCTAAGTTGCCTCTTGTGGGTGAACAATTCCTTAAGAAACTTGGCATTATTTGGAATTTGTTTGATGGAATCTAAGAGAGGAATGTTGACTTCAACACGTCTAAACATGTCGAGCATTTCAGGATCGGGTTCAAAGGACTTCTTTGGATTAGAAACAGCTTGAGGAAAATAAATTAGATTCCTAAGTGGAATGGAAGGAGGTGAGGGAATGGATTCAGATTCCTTTTCAAGTTTCTTTTTCTTTTCATTTTCTAGGTAAACATTCAAAGGAGGGTTGTAGGACTTATCTTGAGGCATAGAAATTTTCTTTCCCAGTCTATGTGAAATTGCACTTACATTACCCTTGGGTTTGGGTAATGGTTGAGATGAGAGTTGAGAAGAATTGGATGGTTGCTACTGACTAAGGATGTATGCAAGTTGACCAATTTGGGTTTCAATGTTCTTGAGGCTTGAACGGGTGAAGGAGGCAAGATATTCCACTGCACTTTCCCACAGTTTCATGGAAGAAGAGTCTTGTCCCGTATTGGGATTACCTAGATTTTGGTTTTTGGGAAATCGATTGTATTGGTTTTGGAATTGGGAAGGCTCACTAGGATAATGGAATATGGGAGGAGGATTGTTCCTTTGAGGTTGAGGAATAAAAGTATAAGGTTGTTGGAAATTACCAACACCTTGACCATATTGAAACTAGTTTGGGTTTTGAGGAGGGAATTGAGGGGGATGAGATATGGGATTACCATACCTAAGGCCTTAGTTATAGGAAGAAGTGAAGGGCACAGAGTGAGGTTGGATGAAGTTTCTAACAAACTAACCTGATAGATGAGTGTTGGTGTTCCTCTGAGCATATACTACATTGAGATCCATTAGTCCAGATGAATCAGATTGATCCTATTAAAGTTGTGGACATGTGTCAGTTGGATGAGATGGAGAGTTGAAGACTCCACAGTTTTTGACTGGTCCGAGAAAAATTGATTGTGGAGAAGATGAGGTTGGGGATTTGGTAGCCAAAACTAGTTGTCGCACTAGACCTTTAAGTTCACACATCCACTTGATCATCTTGTTCAGCTCAATTGATTGATTATCTTGGGATTTTTTGACTTGAGCATGTGCTTGAGTATGGAATTGTTGTGTGTTTTCAGCCATGTTACTTATGATATCTCTTGTTGCTGAAGGAGTTTTATCAACAAGAGCATCGCCACTTGTGGCATGAATGAGAGTTCTCTATATAGCCAATAACCCCTCATAGAAGTATTGGATTAAGATTTGGTCAGGAATTTGGTGGTGTGGGGAGGTTGTAACAAGATTTTTGAACCTCTCCCAATACTCATGGAGTGATTAAATTGGGAACTAACGAATACCACTTATTTCCATTCGGATATAAGCAGTACGAGAAGCAGGAAAGAATTTTTCTAAGAAAAGTCGATTCATGTCATTCCATGTGGTCAGGAGGGAGGTAGTAAATCCATGACTTAGCAGTGTAATCTAGGGAGAAAGGCAATGCTCGAAGCTTGATTTGTTCATCAGAAACCCCTTGAGGCTTCATGGTAGAGCACACCACTTGGAACTCTTTAAGTTGGAGATGTGGATCCTCGCCAGCTAGCCCGTGGAAATGAGGGAGAAGATGAATCAAACCCGATTTGAGTTTGAAGTCAGCTTCTATGTTTGGATATTGAATACCAAGAGGTTGGTAATTCATATCAGGGGCAAAAATTTCTTTAAGGGTTTGTTCCCCAAGATTCGTCATTTCTAATTCAACTGGTTGGACAAGGACTGGTTCTTAAATTATTTGATTATCTCTTATGTTCCTCCTAAGTTGGCGAAGTGTTCGCTCTATTTTAGGGTCAAAAAAATCAGAGGGATTGTTTTGTAGAATACGAGGTATTCATAAATATTTTGAAAGAAAGAGGAAGATGGGTTTTTCTTTGTTTGTTTTTCATTTATGATATGTATGACAAGATGGGTTTTTCTTTGTGTTTTTTTTCATTTTTTAAAAAAAAAAATTGTTTTTTTGTTTTTTATTACAATAACCAGAAACTAATGACTACTTAAAGAACCATCCCCAGCAATGGTGACATTTGAAATGCACAGCCTATTTTCGCCTATCGACTGGTCAAGGTTCCGATACTCTGCTAATGTGTATAGTAGCACTCGGGTCGAATCATCAGCGATGATACTTCTTAATAGTCGATTGTTCTTAGTTGATTGTATTTTGATTGGGGGGTTTATTTGCAGAGAATAAATGAAATGATTGATTGATTAATATTGATTTAACAATTTTATAAATATTGGGGTGAGTTCATCATTAGGTAGTTAAGCTTGTGATATCCTTGAGTTTTTCTTTATATTGCATTTAAATTATCATCCATGTCACAAGTTGGCGTTGATTGGAATTCCCAAGTGTTAAGGATTTAATCCAAGCCTTATCTTAACATAGGTTTCTAATCTTGATCATATCTTGTTTATGGTAGTATATTTATGGTTCCAATAATCCATCGAAACCACACGTTAAAAAAAACAAGTCATTAATCCATGACATGCTGAGTCCAACATACACAATGTTAATTCAATGAAAACTCATCGAGAAAAAGCTCTCAATCGCTTAACATACCTAAATTATAACTTCACCCAATGAGATATTTACTCATACATTAAGATGTTTATTAATCTGGTAATATATGTTTATGGTGATGAATTATAAAGAGAAGAAAAAGAAAGAGACAAGAAAAGAGTAGTGCGCCGAACACACACACAAACGATGAAGAAATTGTTAAATATAGAATTTAGATTGAATGAGGAAGAAAAATAAGAGAATGGATTTAGCTTGATTTAGGCTATTTTAAGAACATTAATATTAAACTATAGATGGTGGGTGAGAGTAAGAGATATTGAAGAAGAGACAGTCATTAAAACAGAATTACAAAACAAACACTTACAAGATTTCAAATGAAAAAGAACACAAAAGTAAATGAAATGAAAGAGAGGAGGAAGGGTATCTCAAGTGAAAAATTGAGTTTGGAATGTCCTCCCAGGCCTTTGGTAGAGCCTTGGTCGTGCCAATTGATCCTCTTATATTCTGAAATGCCAACCATTTTTAAAGGAGAGGAGGGGATGTATTAATAGCCCAAGGTGGTGGGAAGTTTGCATTCTAGAATTACCCTTCCACTTGGCTCGCCTATTTGGACATTCATACAGCCGAATCATGGAATATATCCTTCTTCAATGTTGTAGATATAGAAGTCCTATATCGACTGTGAAAATTTGGTGTCCATTTGACTTATGGAGCAAAGGGTATTCTGGAGTTACTAAACAATTCTGATCTGTCCATTTCAATACAGACTTTTTTCAAAAACCATAATGTTAACGGGTTTTGGAATAGGAAGATGTCCTCAAATAAATATCATTTCTTCAAAAGAGTTGTCCAAACATATCTCCTATTTCACACAGAAAAATCTCAGCTCCACTGGATGTCAAAATCTAGAGATATGTCAATATTGGTGTGCTGATTTTATTTCTCGGCCAGAATGGTGGGCTGGATTTAAATGCATCATTTGGGCCCATTTTTTTATTATTAGGCCTTGAAATTTTTATCCTGGACTACTTAAAGTTTCCCCCGAACTATGGTGGAGAATAATAGAATTTGGACTTCTGTATTTAGCCCAGTAAATCAATCTTCATGAATAGTATGGTTTCTTCACAGATTCTTTGGTCTTGTTTGTGAGGACCATATGACCCTTCAAATGGCAGAATTGGATCGTGGTACCTTCTAATGAAATGTTTCATATTTAAAACAGAATCCTAAAAAACAAGAACCCCACAATTTGGATCTGAATAGTGATAGTTATTATTAAAACAGTAAACTGACTCAATTGGACAACTTCTAAAAATGCTCAAAAATTATACTTAATATTAAAACATTAATATTTCACCCAAATTATGCACATTTCATATAAAATCAGTAAAGGGAGTATATAATTATTCCTGAAAATATTAATAACATCATTTCCCCCTCTCATCTTTTATATGTTGATGATATCACTATATTCATGCAGGGGGGGAGAAGAATGTTCGTGTCTTGAAGAAAATATTTCATCATTATGAAAGTGTCTATGGTCATTGTATTAGTTGGGAAAAATCTTACATTAACTTCCATAAGAGGTTCTCTATTTCCAGGAAGCACTAGATTGTTTCAGAGTTGGGAATCAAGGTAGGATATTTTCCATTTCACTATCTAGGTGTACCATTATTATAGGGGTGCCCTAGAGCTTCTTTTTTCTCTAAAATTGTGGATAGGGTCAATGTCCAGCTCTCTAATTGGAAAGGGAAGAGTCTCTCTATGGCTGGGTGATTCAGTTTGGTGAAATATGTTATCATTTCAAAAAAAAATTACTCATTTATTGTCTATAAATGGCCTGTGGGTCATATCAAATACTTGAACATGTCCATCAAGAATTTTACTTGGAGTGGTAACATCCATGAGAGGAAGTTGGTCATTGTTACCTGGAAGTTTTTTTGTAGACCTCAACACACTTGTGGTATGGGTATAAAGAATATTTCACTCTTTAATGATTCCCTTCAAGACTTCCTAGCCTGGAATATCATTCACAGTAATTCAGAATCAATGGGTTTCCTTAAATCTCAATTTGTTGATAATTTTAGGCTAGGTAGGAATTCTTTCATTGTCTCCTCCCTCCGGCCAGTAGTTAGATCACAATTTCATAATGTTATGACATGAACTAGATGGATTGTTAATAGGAACTCCAACCTTAAGATATGGATTTATAATTGGATAGGTGATATTCTCCCTGATGGTTTTCAGCCCGCTGCATTGGTTCAGGTGAGCAGGTTTCTATAATGGAATTTCTGGATGATCCTCCAGCAACATTGCCAGATGAACTCCATGATCTGATTGACAGTTACAATTGGGGCTCCTGTCCTAATTTTTTAGATTGAGAGTGAACTAGAAATGGTGGTCTGACTAGAAGTTTATATTATTCTCATGTCACCAAGAGTCATAATGATGATTATAAATGGCTGTATATTTTCAATAAAACATGGATTAGGCCTTTATGCTTAATGCTTATATGGAGGCTAGTTTACATTAGATTACCCAATGATGAGGATTTCTAGATGATTGGTTTGTAGTGGTGTTCCAGTTTTGTTATGTGACATCAGCATTAGGATGATGCAGAGCATCTCTTCCTGTCTTATGCTATGAACTTAGCCATATGGAAGCAAGTTTTGGGTGCTTTTGATCAGGATGAGCTTTGATTTTTGGGACTACAGGCCCTTCTCTATTGTTGTTCGGTTATCCAACTCTCACCTTAGGTTCAGGATCTCTTCTCTATGGCTATTGCTGAAGTGTTGCATACAGTTTTGAGGCATTGAAATGATACATTGTACAATGGAAAGGGATTCTTCTTGAAGCTGGTCACGAAGAAGGTTTTTGCGGCTATAAGGGACATGTCTGATATTTTTTTGGGATAATGTTACAACAACATTCAGGACATTATGATTCTGAAAAATCAGGATGTACAAGGGAATTTTAGACCTGTTTCGGGCACTTTTGAGGTGTTCTAGATCCCTCCTTTCCCTTTTGGATTATAGTTAATACAGATGGTGCTTTTAAAGGGAATCCTAGACCTTCGGGTTATGGTGTCTTCTTTAGCTCTCTTGATGATTTTGTTAAAGGATGTTTCTATAGTTCTTGTGGCATGACAATTTCTCTAGAGGGTGAGATGCTTGGGATCATACACGTTGTCTCGTTTTTAAAAATGAATGGTTGGCCTAATATCTAGCTGTAAAGTGACCCTTCTACCATTGTGTAGGCCATTAGAAATGGTGAAATGTATATCTCTTAGAATCTCATAGCAAAATGGATGCAATTCATGGAGACTCTTTCGACTCTAAACTTCATCAACATGTATGTTTATCAAGAGGCGAACATGGTTGCGGATGGTCTTGCGAGCATTGGAGTTGGTGAACCAATTACCTAGTCTGATACCCTTCCTGAGACTCTGCTCTCTTTTTATAAGGATGATTGTAATAAGATCTTGTATTTTTGTCTCTTGTAATCTTCCTAAATTTTATGAAAAACTGCACAACCTTTTGGTTGAGGGACCTTTTCAAAAAAAAAATATTTTAATTGTAAATTTAAAAATTTTTTGTATTGTGATTTACGTGAAGATAAATTTAACAGAATATCTTCCTGATCCACTACTATTGAATTCTACGATACTCTTCTTATATCTCATGAAGGAAATTAAAATTCTAAATAAATGTGTTTAAAACCTTACAATATTAAATATGACACTTTTAAGATAAAGTATGGTTAATATATATTTAAAACATAACTTAGGTTCAATGATATTTTTAACATGACTCACACATTAGGATATAAAATAATAAACAAATTTCAAGTCAATCTACTTTTCAGGTTCTTACCATAAATATGGAGGAGAACATATTTATCTATAAAATAATCTAATGGAATTAATACACTATGAGTAAAAGAGATAATTAGAAAGTAAATGATGTATGAATAAGAATTGCATGTACACAAAGTAGAAGTGGATGAACCAAAAATGAATTCTTTAACCTTTAATACTTATTAATGAAAACAAAAATAGAGGATCAATGATGAAAGTTCAATTGATGGAGAATCACTTACTAATAGTGATGAGGAAATATCACCTCTAGTTATAAATTTCAAAAATATATAAAAAATAGGAAATTTTTAAAATCCCCAATAAAAAATAAATTATCTAAAAAATGGAAATTGAGAAAATATTGGATAAATTTTTTTTCTGAAAATGAAGTAATATGCTTTGTTTTTAATAGAAAAATTCACATCAAAGAAGACTTTCCCAAGTTGAAGTATAAGAAAAAGTATTAGCATAAGAGAAAATATTATAAAAATTCTATCAATTCCACTTGGAGTGCTTCTAAGGATATATCAATAAATTAATACTTGAGTAGATAAGAAATAAGTGACAAAGATAATATTTGTTTTATGAAAAACAAATCAGATGTATTAAGTGTTTTTCGTAAATCTACTGCTCATATTTTAAATCATTCTGAGAAAGAAAATGATCAAAAAAATATGTGTACTGAAGAATTATTAGTATATTATAATATGTTGGATGACACATTTAATTAATTGAAAGATAAATACAATTGTTTAAAGAAGAATCATGTTGTTCCTGCTCACTTTTAAACTGATTTTACTATATAAAATGATAATAATTATTAACTGGTTATGGAAAATCATGAACTAAAATTATTTAATGAATAATTAAATAAATAAATATATATATATAGTTTCACTAATGTAAGGAAAAAAATTAATCTAGATTCTTTACAAATAAAACTCCTAAATATACCACTTGAATAGGATACCAACATTGATAGAGGAAAATCACTAATAAAATTTGTTCTAAGTTATAGTTCTTCCAGTTCTGTAGTTGGTTTTATTCTATTGGACCTAATACTATATTTATTTTAGAGATTCTAAGACCTATTTATAGGAAACTAGCAAAACAATTATGGATTCGTAAATCACTTATTACTAGCATCTATGGACCCAAGAAAATATGGATACCAAAATCATTTTTGGTTTAAATATATTTTTTAGGAATCCTACTTAAAGAGTTCTGGAAAAGACTGTGGAATCTAGATATTGGATGTTCTATACATGTGAATGCAGACTACTAAATATTCAAAAACATTGTTAATGTGGATGGTGGAAATGTCACTTTTGAAGATAATATTAAGGGGAAAAAATTATATAGGCCAAATTGGTAACTCTAGTACACTTTTAATTTCAATTTTTTCATATGGATTGAAATATAACCTACATATAATTTCAAAAATGTGTGATGATGGTTTTCATGTTATGTTTTAAAACCATTATTATAAGAATTCTGATTCCAAACATACTTTAGTTCTTAATTTTTTGATAAATGTAAATGTTTAATTTAAATATTTAAATTATTTATTTTCTCAACATGTTTCTTATTTAACTTATTTTCAAAAAGAATCTTGGCTTTGGAATAGGAGACTTGGTCATTACAATAATCACTCACTTAGAAATATATCTTGAAATTTTTTGGTTAAGGATCTACCTAAGATATAATTCCCAGTAGACAAAGTTTGTAATCTCTAAAAAAAGGGAAATCCCCAAATACTATCTTTGAAATCAAAGAAATAATTCATAACTTATCAACCTTCAGTGTTAGCTCACATGGATTTATTTGCACTCTCTATAAATTCTAGTATAGTACGAAAATAATTAGATAATGTTGTAGTGGATTATTATTCAAGATATACATGGGTATTTTTTCTTGCTCATAAAAGTGTAGCTCTCTCCTATTTTTTCTAATATTCTAGATTTGTAGAAAATATTACTAGACTTGGAATTAATTCACTAAGAAGTGATCATGGTATTGAGTATGAAAATCAAGAGTTTGAATCATTAGTCTCACATCATTTCCATAGTCAAAACTTTCCTGCACCTAGGACCCCATATAATAATGGTTTAATAGAGAGAAGAAATATCCCATTGGGTATATTTTCTGGACCATGCTCAATGATCATGATTTACCTATTTATTTTTGGGAATAATATATAAATACATATTTATGTACAATTAAAAAAATTAATTAAACAACTTTTAATGAAGAATACTTAAAAATTATGGAATGGTATAAAACAAAATGTTAATTACTATAGAGTTTTTGGTGGTAAAGTCTCCATGCTTATTAAAAAATAGAATTTATAATAAATTTCTTGGAAGAGTGATGAAGGAATTTTCTGTGGATATTCTACAACTGTTAAATAATATATGGTGTTTAATAAAATGACTATGATTGTGGAAGAACCTGTACATGTCATATCTGATGAAACAAATCCACATGATCCTAAGACATATTTAAAAAATATTGAGTATAACCTTTATAATCTAGATATAAATTCTAAAATTGGTGAAAATTATTCCATACCTCCTATAAAGAACTCACCTAGTTCTGTTGAGCAACATGAACTTAAACATGTAGATAAGAATGAGGTTTCAATCACTTCTATTCCTAATTCTTTTATGACCCATAAATATCATCCCTTATAAGTTTTTTTTCAGGTGACCTAGATAAATAACATAGAGTCTATATTCTCTAAGAAATTATGTTGAAAATAAATATTTCCTATAACATTTTGATCCTGGGAACATCAATGATTAAATTAATGTTTAAATCTAGGTAATTGATATGCAGTAAGAGTGAAATAATTTTGAAAGAAATAGATTTTGGGAACTTGTTGAAATATCCAAAAGCTACATAACTTTTGGTAATAAATGGGAGTTTAGAAACAAGTTTAAGGATTCATGTGAAATAGTTAGAAACAAATATTTATTGGTTGTATAAGGATATAGTCTAGAAGAAGTTATTGACTATGAGGAAACATTTTTCAAAATAATTTTCTTGATTCCACTATAATTATTCTTTCTTATACAACACATTCTAATTTCAAATTATGTAACGACTCAAAATTTTACTGATGAAAATTCCTCTTGATCTAATTAAATGTATTATTGAGTAAAATGGTTATATAAAACATATGCACTTATTTGGTTTTATGTTTTTTATTTTTTAAATACCATTAATAATTTTTACCATTGCTAATATAGACGTTGAACGGTGATCACATGATTAGTATAAATATAGGTCTTTAAAAAATAAAATTTACTGAAACAAAGGAAGAGATGGCCTCATCTAGTAGAATTGCTCCATATAAAGCCCATTTTTCAGAGATTATAAAGGAGGTAGCTTCATTGGGATTTTCTCTTGACCAATCCCAAGCTGAGATTCAACACGTTAATCTTGAATGGAACTTCCTATGGGAGAAGTGGAAGTTAATAGAGATTACCACTCGAGGGATGTTATCTGAGCCACCCCAAGAGTATATCACCACCGCACACCTTATCCTTGGGTCATATGCTGGTGTTATAAGGGGTTATGTAACAAGACCCTAGAACTATGATTATGTGCATTATTTTTGTATATAATAAAAAATATACATTCATTTTATTATTGTTACTTTGTAAATTATTTTTAAAGAACAAATATTATTTTTAGTTAATATTCAATTAGAAAGTCTATTTTGATGAATTAATAGATATTTGAATTAAATAATATTTTAATAAAATATTATTACTCAATTGATTTTTATTAAATATAAATGATCATATAAGTTTTATGAATACAATTGTAATTTTTATTAAGGTTTGAAAGCTTTTTTTCAAAACCCATGAATTTTCGATAAATATCAGTTTTTATTTTAAAAGTATAAAATTAACATATTTATAAAATTATTTAGATAAAACGAATATCATTTTTGGAATCATGACATTGAAATTATCCAATGGTGAATTTTTCATAATTTTCTTTGACAGTCGAATATTTGGTTAAAAAATAAATACAGTTTAAATATATAATGTGTTTTATGACATAATAATGACCCAATAGTGATGTAATAAAACACTATAAATTTGATGTTCAGCCAATATATTTTTTAACTTCAAAATAATTTGATTTTAGGTTTGTTTTATTTATTTTACAAAGCCTTAGTGGACCCTCCAATATTTGTAAAACATTTTAACATTTTAAAATGATTTCCTTGAGAGTATGACTCACCTCCACATAAGAAAGCCTAATATTTTAATAATTTAGGAAATTTTCCTTATAAAATAATTTTTTCCACTCCAATTTTTCAAAAACCATGGGTTGGTTTGTGATTTTGATATTTTAATGTGTGGTCTCCAAAACCAAAATAATAATGAATTCTCTCTCTTTTCCTATATAAACCCACTCCACCTCCAATTACTCTTCACTCAAACCATTTGAAGCTCAACCAAACTCTTCCATCCTCTCTCTATAATCATCCCAAGGCACCCCAAGCTCCAAATAAACCTCTCTCAAGCCTCTCCCAAGCCTTTGGGATCACACTTCCATGTAATGGATTTCTTCCTCTCCCATTTTTTCCCATGTTTCTTTATGTTGATATACCCTTTTATTTTCAATTACGAATGTTGGAGTCTAATTTCACACCTCCCATATACTTTCATACTTATTTTTGAAGGATGATATAGCCCTTTATCTCTCATTAATTCTCCAATGTACACCTATTACCATTTCTCTCTCCTAATTTACATTCAAGCAATTCATTTATATTATGAATCTAAATTCCATTACTTATGATGGGACATGTATCTATATAAACCTCTTACTATCCATTTAATGTACATATTATGAGATAACCCTTTATATTTCATCAACCATTTTTATTAGTTCTTATGTCACACTGTTATGCTTCTGAAATTGCACCGAGATTTTCAAAGCCAAAGTCAATGTGTAGTGAATACCATGACCATTTATCTATCAAGGGTATTCACCTTTATGAACATTTAATTATTGATTATAGAGTTTAATGTATGTATTAAACATTCCTTTATCATGTAATAAATGAGTATGTTGAATGATTCCATGTTGTATGATCCATGGGGCACACTTATGCATGAAATGAAAGGATTAAGAAGGGTGTGCCCTGATAACTCCCCAATGCATTGGGTAATGATTTGTATTATGATACATCAAGTTCAATGAGGGTTTACTCATTCTAATTCATGTTTAATGAGGGTTTACTCATGATCCATGTGAAATGATCCTTGGATCATGTTAAATGTTTTTCCACATTTCCTTGTTATGATGATCATGTTATATCATGCCTTTATGTTAATGTTTCTCTTTTGCTCCATTGATATGCCTATTTCCTAGAATTTATTGAATTCTTCATGGTACTCCTTGTTTACTACTTTACTGGGATTTATATCTTACCATTTTCTTTTTCATGTGCTCAGGATATCCCATGCAATGCTATGTTTGAAGGAATGTTGTGATCGTGTAAAAGATGTTTTCAATAAATAAGTTGTGTTTTATGTTCTAAGTTGTTATTTAATGTTCTTAATTTCCAAAAACACTAGACCTCTTGATCATCAGAGTTTTCTTAAGTGCATGTTTATGTAATAAATCTTATTTAAGTGTTTCATAAATAGTAGGGTTTTTATAGTTGTTATCATAAGATAGGTTTAGTTTTTTGGGATTATGATTATAAAAACCTAGTGAAAGCCTTAGGACTTAGACTAAGTATAATAAAACATCCCTAAATTTTGGTGAGTATTTAGTAAGTGGTTTATCAAGAAAATACATCCCTGTTTAGATATTATTTGTTAGAGGTGGCTTTAGAACAGATGTATCTAGGGGTAAAACCCAAAAATACTGCTTTGAGATAGACTCAAACAAAAATTGGTGCACAAAAATAGGTCTTGCTTCACGGTTGGTTACGACACTCTTGTGGGATATGATTTGGTAAATTCATAATCTTATTATGAACCATTTAAAGGTAATTAAAAAATAATAATTTATCTAATAATATATGTTGTGAAGTAGATCATGGATAATATAGATAAGTTATGGAAATAAATGTAATTTATAAGTTATCCCTTTTTTCATTGGATTCCCCTTTATGTGTTACCCATAAATTTTATTTTATCTCAGCCAATGGCCGGTAATAGGAGGAATCGGTATAATAACCGATGTGAAGATCAATGTGATGACTGTTCAAATGAGATTCTCAATCTGATGGGAGTAGGAATTGCAAACTTTTTCACGATACTCTCTCACATAACTCATGTTTTTAATAGAAACATGGGTTAAGAAGAATGTTCAACCCCCCCCCCCCCAAGAAAGAACAATCCACAATTGAGAGATTCACATGAAAAAGGCCTCCTACCTTTAATGGATCATGTGATCCCTCAATCGTTGAACAATAGATCAACTCCATTGAGAAGATATTCTCTATCCTTCAATGTTATGAACAAGATAAGGTACTTATGGATGCTTATCGTATAGAGGGTGAAGATGATAAATGGTGGACATTGATCAAAAATACGAAGCCTGAAGAAGAGATCAAAGCGTTTCAATGGAAGGATTTCCAGAAAAAATTTTCTGATAAATATTTTCCTCACACCCTATGACTTAATATGGAAAAGGACTTCCATTCCCTCAAGAAAAAAGATGACGAATCCATCAAAGAGTATGAGGAAAACTTCACAAGGATTACGAGACATGAATTTGGATTTATAGATACCCCCGAATACATGGTTGACCGCTTATTTGGTGAGATAAAACCTAGCATACGGAAATCCCTAGAGATTCGTGACTTTGATAGCTATGAGAAAATTGTCTGATATTCCTTAAAAGTATAAATGGAGATCAGTAGATCTCAATGGTATCATGTGGATAAGAATAATAAGGTGGACTTTAATTCTGGTGATCTGATTGATAAATACAATGGTGCTAAAAAATTCCATCACCCCACTTTCTAAAGGTTTAGAAATAAGCACCCTATAAATTGCCTAAAGGGGATGAGGAAATGCTTTAGGTGTGAAAGAGAAGGGCACTTGGCTATTAACTGTCATAAAGAAAAACATGTTGTTGTGATAGAGGAGAGGAACACTTCTTTTTACCCTCAATGCAATATTCATTGCTTCAACTTCAAATAATAAGGGCACTTTTCAAACCAATTCCCTAAAACAAGGGTTTTCAGAGTCAACCAACAACCTCCAAGGCAGAAAGGGAGATCGTTTTCCATCACTACCATCAAAGCGTACCCTGAAAAAAAAGTGGTGATAGGAATGATAGTAATTCATTCAAGAATAGAGAACTTATTTTTTTTATTCTGGTTATACACAATATTTTATATCCTGAAAGTTTAGTAGGACAATCCTAATACCACCACAAATCATGGAAGTGAAGATTTAGTGAGAACGAAAAATGGGGAAATCCTTGCAACCCAGGAATATAACTCCTCCCTTGTCACAATTTGTGGATTAAACTTCCCGGAGAACCTCTTTGTAGAGACCCGAAGCTTGACGTACATTGACATTACATTACATTTGCAGAATACTTAGTACATAACAAAAACACACACACAAGGACCGTAATAGTTTAGTGTCTTTGGAAACTCGGAATATAATCCTCTAATCCTGGTGAAAGATCTTCAACATCTCCCATAAAGATATTAATTTTTATTATACCTAAAACCTTTCTTTATATCCTGGGGAAAAGAAAACATAAAAGGGTGAGCTCAAATTCTCAGTAAGGGTAAACAAAAGAAATATCAATCACATCATATACATAAGCACATAACTTTTGGAAATCTTAACCTGTAAAAGAGATCATAATTTCATAACATGGTATAACTCATGGCAGTGAAATGTAATCACAATAATCATAACGTAAAACATTAAACTTTGTGGCATACACACATAATCATAGAGAATCATTTCTTATTAGTCAAGACTCATTTCCAAGACTATCTTAGTGGACAAAGTCCCTTTCTGAACCGAGTCACCCTCGTTCCAGTCCTATTTCACTGAACCGGTATAACCTACCATTCCAGCCATGTCTATCTCATGAGATATAAAATCTTTACCCAATGCATTGGAGGGAGATATAGGTCCCACCCATCTCATAATTATACCTTTCTTATGTGTGCCACAAAATCATAAATCATACATCATTGCATAACCCATGTAATACAAATGGGAATCTTAAACATCATGACATCATAAAACAATTCATATAAGATAAAGGAATTCATAAAAATAATTCCATCACAACATAATCAAATCAATGTAATAATAGGGATAAAAACAGAACCCTTTATTATCTTAGATGGAAAATAATTTTGATAAAACACTTGAACTCCATTCTTGAGGAAAATATCCTTTCTGCTTCAAAAACACCTTCCTTTCTTTAAATGTCATACAATTTTAAACTAAAAGAAGTTCATTAAAAATAAACTTGAAAACTTGTAAAGTAAGATTCTTGGAAATAATGTTTTAAAAATCCATTCATGCCGTATAAGTTAAAAAACATTCTTCGTACTTTTGTCGGAAAAGTCAAAAAGTACCTTATATGGTAACCAAAAGAAAGATTTCATTCATACAATGTGGTAAAAAGTAAATAAAGGGTAAAAATGACTTTAAACATCCATGGAAGAATGGTAAACATTTTATGAAATAATTTTTAGAAATCATGGTCATGGATGATAAACGTAACCCCAGTAAATACTTACGTATAAGCAATCTCGGATAAAAATGAGATTGAAAATTTATCCCTTACCTTAGGTCCGATTTGCTTCGTAAGTGTCCGAACCTCCTGTATAATGATTTAAATAATGTCATTTACTTATTAAAGAATCATATTCATTGTTATTATATCATATATGGTTCACTTATGACTTTATATTACCCGTTCTTTTGTAAATTCATGTTAAAGTAGCGTTTTGGGTAAAATCGTCTCATTTTTCATTCGTGTTTTAACTTTTAATTATTCATATGATTACTTAGATCATTATTACTTAATTATAGAACATAAAACATGATTTATATATAATATATATTCAGAATATACATATATATAATGGATCGATAAATGGAAAGAAATACACCGTTCATGGAGACGGTAGGCCGTACGTACGCATGAACGCTGTTTTCGTTTCCTTATTGAATTGAGTGGAATTAAGTAGATGAAAAACATATATATAAATAAATCCAGTAGCTTTATAATGTCATATATTTCATTATAATTTATTATATATACTTTATAATCATTCTTAAATGGTTAACATGGAGAATGAATCTCATCGCGTCGTGGAGACGGTAGTCCGTACGTACGCACGAGCGATGATATCATTTCCATAATTATTGAATTGGATTGGATTGGATGATACAATATATCAGAATCATTATTATGTTATAATAACTATATATAGTTATTATTTACACCATAATACCCATCCATGTAAGGTGTTGGTGGAAAAGAAGATTACACCACGGCATGGAGACGGTATTCCGTACGTACGCACGCGTGGTGATTTCATTTTCCGTAGGATGGATAGATGGTGAAATAGGGTTGTTTCATACTTATAATAACATATCATTATATGAGTGATACTTATGTTATTACTTCATAATGAAACAACCTTATAAGAAGAAGTGGAAGAAGAAATAAAGGTGAAAGAATTGGTAACGGAAATTACCTCTTTTTTTAAGAGCCTCTTTGAGACCTCCTCTTAGGGTACCAAAATTGGTCTTTGAGGAAGAACAGAACCTCTAGTATGTTTCTAGGGAAGTGGAGAAGAGAATTTGGCAGAGGTTGTCCGAGCTTTAAGGCTCAAAGTTGTGTGAGGAAGAGAGGGAGGAGGTGTCCTTTTATAAGGGAGGAGAGGGGCACCTTTGGAATAACTAAAAATATTATTTTATTATAAAGTCAAGTTCGGTTTTAAATAGCTCCAAATTGATTTATTTCGAGGCTAAGGTGGGGATGGGTCGAAATCCTCTCATCCAATATAATTTAGACAATTTTAGGTTCCTATTTTAACCTTATCATTTAGATTTAACATTAAGTTAAATAATTTTACTTTTATCGTGTCTTCTTGTGTTCTTACACTATAAGGTTAATAAACTTACTATAAGAAGCCAAAAGAACCCCAAATTGTTTATTATTAATATATATAACATTATCTAAGTCATTTGGCAGAACCTTAGATTTTTAGGAATAAAATAACAATTAATAATATAATATTTGTTTTAAAAACTATGTTATGTCAATTTTGACACTATTTAGTAATTGATATTTGTGAAAATTATAACAGAATGATAAGTTCTAACAAAGTTAATTAAATCAATAATAACATGTCATATTGACCTATAAAATTAGTGAAATTCATAAAAATTCTCAAATTATATTTATTTGGGTATTTATAACATCAATTATGTCAATATCTCATTAATAAGATAATTACTGTATCATCGTTGTGTCATAAATAAATTAAATTATTTAATGTCTAAAAATTACAAATAAAATACCATTATGTAGGAAATCTTTTTAGATTTCTAATGAATATTTATAGTTGAATTTATCTTATGTATAACCCCATATTAAAAATGTTTTAGTAAATAAACTTTGATTTTAACTCTTTTAATCCTTCTTTAAATAAATTAATAATAAATGTCCTAATCTAATCCAAGTGGGCCTAAATGGTCATATTTTATTCCTAAGTTTGTTTTTGGTCGAATTACACTTGTCCAATAGAATTGGGACATGTGTTAGGGTAATAATAATATCATTTTTACCCTTAATTACCCTATTTACTTTTAACCGTGGTAAATAAAAGTAAAAAGTTACTATTCACCAAAAATTATTTTCATCTCATTGAACCACATTTTACTTACTGACATCAACCGTGTCTCTCAGATTTTTCAAATTCCACTCACAGAAGCGGTAAAATTAAGTTTTATGAAAAATTCAGTTTTTTTTAACTACCACTTAGTGGTTTCACTATTCATCAAAAATTGAAAATTTTCAGAAAAATACCAAAAATTAGACCTAAGCTATATTTGATATTATGAACTCAAAAATGATTTCTATTTTACCAAATTCAAAACATATCAGTTGCATTAATTAATTTAAAAATTAATTCCCGTCGTCAAAACAAATAGCGTGTTCTTAAGAGATAATAACTATCAAAAGATTGACACTTGTTTATAACTGGTTTAAATGTGAAATTACATCCAATGACCAACATTGAATTAAATTGTAAAAATATATTCTAAATATACTTTAAAACCACTCAAATTAATAATTTATCACTATTAATTATTTCGATTGAAAAAGTTGTTTTTAATTAAAATTTAGTAATTTTCACTATTCATCAAAATATGAAAGTTATCCGAAAATCACCAAAATTTCACCCTAAGATAATTTCGATATTCTGAATCCATAAATGAAGTCCATTTTAAAAAATAAAATTCACAAAATTTCAAAAAGTGATTATTACTATTCATAATGGCTAGTTTTAATAATATCTTAATAGCATATCGTTGTTTAGTGAAACATGGTGTTGCGTACAACACACGCTATCGTGGAAGGTCGCGATTGCGTGTAATTCAAGCCAGGTCAGAGATGTGTGTTGTGAAATCTCCTTTTGGTGTAGTGTATAACAAAAGACATTAATGAAATTAAAAAGAATATTTTTCATAAAATCTCGGGGTGTTACATTCTACCCCCCTTAAAATGAATTTCACCCTCGAAATTCGTCGGGGTTATAAATGGTTTACTATTCGAAAGTTTCCTTAATCAAAACCCACATCGTAAAAAGGAATACCAAAACCAATCTTTAAAAACAAAAGTATGAAACGTAACGGTTACCCAAATAAACTAATCACTGGGTTTCCACATAGGTGAAAATATGGATATGGAAGAAAAATCTAACCATCATGTTCTGATACAGAGTGGTAGAGAACATGGCTATGGAAAAGCCAACAATCACAAATCCATAAATTTGTGACGATCTAAGGTACCATCTGATTAATCAGATATAAGAGCACTAGGACAACATTTTTGGTTTTCAAGATCATTTCCCTAAAGTTGAAGAATTTGAATTAGAATAAATACTTACTTTATTTTGGTATAATCTCACTGTTGTCCGTGCCTTAAACAATTTCCACTTCATCTCTTAAATAAATGAAGTTGAATTTGTTTTTCGTGAAGTGTTAGAAAATCATGTGATAGAATGACGGGTCATTCCATCTGTCTCAAACAAAAGGTTAGCAAAAGTTATTAAATATACATAAGTCATTCTATAGTGAGATTAATCATATATGGTTCCTAGAATGGACTTATACTTCATATATCATACTGCTTAATATAATAAAACTAGTTTCTACTAAACAGGGACTTCCTGTAGGCCAGTGGTAGGCGATAAAGGCCAGTCGCACTTCGGTTGTGGGTTCGATTCCCACAGCCTTGTCTGACGCGATGGGCTGTCGCCCGTCCTGCAGGTTGTCCTTTTTCTAAAACTATATTACTATAACATCCCATCAATAATTTCAAAAAAACTTCTATCCTTAAATAATACTAACTTATGTCCAACATAATCCATTCCAATCTTTAGTCTTATCCATAATACTGCAGTCCACTCTCATAATATAGTGAAAACGATTACCAGAGATTTAATACCATCGTTGGTCCCCATATATCATAAGATATGTCTTGTTGGTCACATTCCAAACATTCAAAGGCCTTAATCATGTATTCTCTTGAATACCCATTGAACCTTAGTGAAAACATGAATGCAGTTAAAAGTTAACACTTTCCACATACCAAAATCCTCAAAATTCTATATACTCAAACCATGATATCACTTAGTCCTTATATCAATCATGAGCTCATGAATACTGTTAAACATTTCATTTTCTCGTTTTCCCTTCATTATGCGCATATCATCTTATTTCCAAAAATATCTCAATCACTTTGAATACCACATTAGACCAATACATAAATATTCCAATACTCCATGATACAACATTATTTTGGAATCCCATTACATAAACACATAATCATTCCACCACATCGTTGTCATATTCAACATCGCCAATAGTGATAGCATGTGACTTCCCTTTGTCCTTTGCCTTAAGCGGTTGCTCATGTCGATCATCACTAACCCTTGGATTAGGGAATTTATTAGCATAATGCCCCATTTCCTTGCACTTGAAGCATTGAAGTGTTGGTGGTCCGTTCTCTGCAGTGTTTGCTTTATTCACATCATTAGAAACCCTTTTTCCATTACTTCGACACTCAGCTGCTCGATGACCTTCTTTTCCACACTTAAAACATTTTCTAGTCCCTTTAAGAAAATCTCCACCATGATTCTTTCCACACTTTGTGCATAAGGAAACATTCATCTTCTTTTCACCATTATTCTGAGATTTCTCCTTGAACTCCATCTTTCGTTTCTTGTCAAAACCATGAGATGGATATGTAACACCAACTTCCATTTCTACCTTGATAGCACAACGCACAATTTCTTCATAGATATCGAAGTCTCTTATAGCTAATGCCCTTCGAAGACTTGGTTTTAAGCCACTGAAAAATCGATCAACTTTACTTTCAGGTTGGATGATAATGCCAGATGCATACCTTGCAAGTCTTGTAAAATTCGCTTCATATATACCAACAGATTCATCATCCTTCTGCTTCAGCTCAAGAAACTCCTTTTCCATCTTTGTTCGAATAATACAAGGGAAGTACTTACTGAAAAACAAGTTCTTGAACTCGTCCCATTCCATGGACTCAATTTCATCTCTTGGCCTCGTATTCTTGATAAGATTCCACCATTGATCAGCTTCACCTTCCAAACGATATACTGCTAAGATGAATTTATCAAGTTCAGAACATTGAAGAACTGGAAATATCTTTTCAGTGGTACTGATCCATTGTTCATCAACAAGTGGATCGGAAGTCCCACTGAAAGAAGGTGGACGTTGCCTCATGAAGGACTCAATAGAATATTGTTCCCTTCTCTGCTCATTTGGAAGTCCAGAATGATTCATAGCTTGTGTAAGTATAGCAATAAGATTTTTCACTCCATCTCCCATAACATTTGTTTGTTCTGGAGGAAAATCATTGCATTGTCCATTGCATTGATCAACGTGGTTCCTTCGGGTTCCAGCCATAGTCTAAAACCCAAAAAGAATAGTGTGAGAGGCAAAAATCATAATAAAGGGGGAGCAACTTCAATATCTAACATCTTTGGTTTAATCTAATATTGTTACCATAGTTCTAGGACTATATCCTATACGTATACTTATCCTTAGGGACATCCCTAGACATACCTTAGAAATATCTCTAGGGATCTCACTAACGTTTTCTCATCCTAGTTTCCAAAGGTTGACTAAACCTTTCCTCTGATACCAACTGTAGAGACCCGAAGCTTGACGTACATTGACATTACATTACATTTGCGGAATACTTAGTACATAACAAAAACACACACACAAGGACCGTAATATTTTAGTGTCTTTGGAAACTCGGAATATAATCCTCTAATCCTGGTGAAAGATCTTCAACATATCCCATAAAGATCTTCCTTTTTATTATACCTAAAACCGTTCTTTATATCCTGGGGAAAAGAAAACATAAAAGGGTGAGCTCAAATGCTCAGTAAGGGTAAACAAAATAACTATCAATCACATCATATACATAAGCACATAACTTTTGGAAATCTTAACCTATAAAAGAGATCATAATTTCATAACCCGAGATAACTCATGGTAGTGAAATGTAATCACAATAATCATAACTTAAAACATTAAACTTTGTGGCATACACACATAATCATAGAGAATCATTTCTTATTAACCAAGACTCATTGCCAAGACTATCTTAGTGGACAAACTCCCTTTCTGAACCGAGTCACCCTTGTTCCAGTCCTGTTTCACTGAACCGGTATAACCTACCATTCCATCCATGTCTATCTCATGAGATATAAAATCTTTACCCAATGCATTGGAGGGAGATATAGGTCCCACCCATCTCATAATGATACCTTTCTTATGTGTGCCACAAAATCATAAATCATACATCATTGCATAACCCATGTAATACAAATGGGAATCTTAAACATCATGACATCATAAAACAATTCATATAAGATAAAGGAATTCATAAAAATAATTCCATCACAACATAATCAAATCAATGTAATAATAGGGATAAAAACAGAACCCTTTATTATCTTAGATGGAAAATAATTTTGATAAAACACTTGAACTCCATTCTTGAGGAAAATATCCTTTTTGCTTCAAAAACACCTTCCTTTCTTTCAATGTCAGACAATTTTAAACTAAAAGAAGTTGATGAAAAATAAACATGAAAACTTGTAAAGGAATATTCTTGGAAATAATGTTTTAAAAATCCATTCATGCCGTATAAGTTTAAAAAAACATTCTTCGTACTTTTGTCGGAAAAGTCAAAAATTACCTTATATGGTAACCAAACGAAAGATTTCATTCATACAATGTGGTAAAAAGTAAATAAAGGGTAAAAATAAATTTAAACATCCATGGAAGAATGGTAAACATTTTATGAAATAATTTTTAGAAATCATGGTCATTGATGATAAACGTAACCCCAGTAAATACTTACGTATAAGCAATCTCGGATAAAAATGAGATTGAAAATTTATCCCTTACCTTAGGTCCGATTTGCTTCGTAAGTGTCCGAAACTCCTGTATAATGATTAAAATAATGTCATTGACTTATTATAGAATCATATTCATTGTTATTATATCATATATGGTTCACTTATGACTTTATATTACCCGTTCTTTTGTAAATTCATGTTAAAGTAGCGTTTTTGGTAAAATCGTCTCATTTGTCGTTTGTGTTTTAACTTTTAATTATTCATATGATTACTTAGATCATTATTACTTTATTATAGAATATAAAACATGATTTATATATAATATATATTCAGAATATACATATATATAATGGATCGATAAATGGAAAGAAATACACCGTTCATGGAGACGGTAGGTCGTACGCACGCATGAACGCTGTTTTCGTTTCCTTATTGAATTGAGTGGAATTAAGTAGATGACATACATATATATAAATAAATCCAGTAGCTTTATAATGTCATATATTTCATTATTATTGCTTATATATACTTTATAATCACTCCTAAATGGTTAACATGGAGAATGAATCTCATCGCGTCGTGGAGACGGTAGTCCGTACGTACGCACGAGCGATGATATCATTTCCATAATTATTGAATTGAATTGGAGTGGATGATAAAATATATCAGAATAATTATTATGTTATAATAACTATATATAGTTATTATTTACACCATAATACCCATCCATGTAAGGTGTTGGTGGAAAAGCAGATTACACCACGGCGTGGAGACGGTATTCCGTATGTACGCACGCGCGGTGATTTCGTTTTCCGTAGGATGGATAGATGGTGAAATAGGGTTGTTTCATACTTATAATAACATATCAGTATATGAGTGATACTGATTTATTACTTCATAATGAAACAACCTTAGAAGAAGAAGTGGAAGAAGAAATAAAGGTGAAAGAATTGGTAACGGAAATTACCTCTTTTTTTAAGCGCCTCTTTGAGACCTCCTCTTAGGGTACCAAAATTGGTCTTTGAGGAAGAACAGAACCTCTAGGATGTTTCTAGGGAAGTGGAGAAGAGAATTTTTCAGAGGTTGGCTGAGCTTGAAGGCTCAAAGTTGTGTGAGGAAGAGAGGGAGGAGGTGTCCTTTTATAAGGGAGGAGAGGGGAACCTTTGGAATAACTAAAAATATTATTTTATTATAAAGTCAAGTTCGGTTTTAAATAGCTCAAAATTGATTTATTTCTAAGCTAAGGTTGGGATGGGTCGAAATCATCTCATCCAATAGAATTTAGACAAGTTTAGGTTCCTATTTTAACCTTATCATTTAGATTTAACATTAAGTTAAATAATTTTACTTTTACCGTGTCTTCTTGTGTTCTTACACTATAAGGTTAATAAACTTACTATAAGAAGCCCAACGAACCCCAAATTGTTTATTATTAATATATATAACCTTATCTAAGTCATTTTGCCGAACCTTATATTTTTAGGAATAAAATAACAATTAATAATATAATATTTGTTTTAATAACTATTTTATGTCAATTTTGACACTATTTAGTAATTGATATTTGTGAAAATCATAACAGAATGATAAGTTAGAACAAAGTTAATTAAATCAATTCTAACATGTAATATTAACCTATAAAATTAGTGGAATTCATAAAAAGTCTAAAATTATATTTATTTGGGTATTTATAACATCAATTATGTCAATATCTCATTAATAAGATAATTACTGCATCATCGTTGTGTCATAAATAAATTAAATTATTTAACGTCTAAAAATTACAAATAAAATACCATTATGTAGTAAATCTTTTTATCTTTCTAATGAATATTTATAGTCGAATTTATATTATGTATAACCCCATATTAAAAATGTTTTATTAAATAAACTTTGATTTTAACTCTTTTAACCCTTCTTTAAATAAATTAATAATAAATGTCCTAATCTAATCCAAGTGGGCCTAAATGGTCATATTTTATTCCTAAGTTTGTTGTTTGTCGAATTACACTTTTACAATATAATTAGGACATGTGTTAGGGTAATAATAATATCATTCTTACCTTTAATTACCCTATTTACTTTTAACCATGGTAAATAAAAGTAAAAAGTTACTATTCACCAAAAATTATTTTCATCTCATTGAACCACATTTTACTTACTGACATCAACCGTGTTTCTTGGATTTTTGAAATTCCACTCACAGAAGCGGTAAAATTAAGTTTTATGAAAAATTCAGTTTTTTTTAACTACCACTTAGTGGTTTCACTATTCATCAAAAATTGAAAGTTTTCAGAAAAATACCAAAAATTAGGCCTAAGCTATATTTGATATTATGAACTCAAAAATGATTTCTATTTTACCAAATTAAAAACATATCAGTTGCATTAATTAATTTAAAAATTAATTCTCGTCGTCAAAACAAATAGCGTGTTCTTAAGAGATAATAACTATCAAAAGATTGACACTTGTTTATAACTGGTTTAAATGTGAAATTACATCCAATGACCAACATTGTATTAAATTGTAAAAATATATTCTAAATATACTTTAAAACCACTCAAATTAATAATTTATCACTATTAATTATTTCGATTGAAAAGTTGTTTTTAATTAAAATTTAGTAATTTTCACTATTCATCAAAATATGAAAGTTATCCGAAAATCACCAAAATTTCACCCTAAGCTAATTTAGATATTCTGAATCCATAAATGAAGTCCATTTTAAAAAATAAAATTTACAAAATTTCAAAAAGTGGTTATTACTATTCATAACGGCTAGTTTTAATAATATATTAATAGCATATCGTTGTTTAGCGAAACTTGGTGTTGCGTACAACACACGCTATCGTGGAAGGTCGCGATTGCGTGTAATTCAAGCCAGGTCAGAGATGTGTGTTGTGAAAGCTCCTTTTGGTGTAGCGTATAACACAAGACATTAATGAAATTAAAAAGAATATTTTTCATAAAATCTCGGGGTGTTACACTCTTCATACTCCCTCTAGTATAATTTGATTCAATTATTGGCATGGATTGTATTTCCCTATATAGAGCCAACATAAATTTCTGTGAGAGGGAAATCACTCTCCATATGGAGAATCGAAACCTGGTTTTGTACAAGTTCAAGGAAGAGGATTAATCTTATTTAGCACCATCATCTCAAGCATGGATATTATTTCCATATGAGCATGCATATATTTCTTAGATGATTCAGTCTAAGGAAGAAACCATCCTTGAAGACATTCCTATTGTGATGGAATTCGCTGAAGTGTTTCCTGAGAAATTGTCTGGTCTTCCTCCTAGAAGAGATGTTAAATTCTAGATTAATCTTATACCTGCGGAATTTCCAATATCCAAGACTCTATATAGAATGGTTTTTATAATCCTTGAGGAGATAAGGAAACAACTACAAGAGAATCTAGATAAAAGGTTTATATGCCTAGGTGCTTCACCATAGGATACACCAGTCCACTTCATCAAGAGGAGGTTTGGGTCAATGCACCTTTGCATTGATTATCGCGAGCTCAAAAAAATCATGATAAAAAACAAGTATCATATTCCATGAATTGATGACTTATTCGATCAAATACATGGAGAAAAATATTTCTCCAAGGTAGATTTCCAGTCGGTATATTACTAATTAAGGGTGAAGAAGGAGGATATCCACAAGACTTCTTTTCGTACAAGATACGAGCACTATGAATTCATAGTAATTCCTTTCAAACTCATTAATTCTCCAGAAATCATTGTGGAATTGATGAATATAGTCGTCAGATATTACCTCAAAAAATATGTGGTAGTCTTTATATACTATATTCAAATATACTCTAAAACCAAGGAGGAGCATGAGGAGAATCTAATCACTGTACTAGAGACATTGTGATAGGATAAGCTCTATGAAATGTATAGAAATTGTGAGTTTTGGTTGAAGGAAGTCTCATTCTTAGGTGATATCATCACAAGTAATGGGATATATGTGGATCCCTCCAAGATAGATTTAATTGATGTATGGTCGAGGCCAACATCGGTGAGGGATATCTGTAGCTTCCTGGGGTTAGCTGGATATTATCTCTGATGTGTGGGAAATTTTCCATCAAACCCTCTTACCAAGATTACTCGGGAGGGATACAAAGTTGTTTATAGTGATTAATGGGAAGATAGTGTTGTGGAGTTGAAAATGAGTCTTATCACTATGCTCGTGCTAACATTACCCACAAGTGGATAGATTTTTGTGGTATTCAGTGTTGCTTCGAAGAAGGGCATGGGCTGTGTGTTCATGAAAAATGAAAAATTCATTGCCCATGATTCAACGAAATTAATAATACATGAGAAAAAATATCCAACACATGATTTGGAGTTGGCTGTAGTGATCTTCACTTTAAAAATTTGGTATAATTACCTATTTGGTGAAAATTGTGAAATATATACAGATCACAAAATCCTCAAGTATATATTCACACCGAAATAGCTGAATATTTGTCAACGAAGATAGTTAGAGCTGATCAAATACTATGAATGATCAATATATTACAACCTTGGGAAAGAGAACAAGGTGGAGGATGCTCGAAGTATAAAGGAACAATAAATTATATCATTGATGAGAATTGAAAAGGATCTAATCTTCTTAGATTTGATGAAGATGGACATGGGAATCATAATGAATAGAACATCATCAATCCTTTCACAAATGAATTCTCAACCATCTCTTTTGTAAAGTTTAAAGGATTCTCGAAAGAATGATGTGGGAATTCAGAAGAAAGTGGAAACTATTAGAAAAGGGAAGTCCTTGGATTTAAATTTTAATGAAGAATTGACTAAGAGATTTGGTTCACGACTATGTGTTCCATCATGTCCGGAGTTAACAAAAGAACTTTGGGATGATGAATATAGTTAAAAAAATTTCATTCACCCAAGAAACACAAAGATGTATCAAGATGTATGAGAGAATTTTTACTGGGATAACATGAAGAAGGATATCTTGTAGTATACATCAAATTTCCTTGTATGTTAGTATGTAAATGTTGGGAGGTAGAAGTATAATGGGATGATTCAACCATTACCCATACCAGCATGGAAATGGGAGAACATCACCATGAACTTTGCCACTAGACTTCCAAATACATTGAAAAGAAATAACGATATCTGGGTTGTTGTAGATTGTCTTATAAAGACTGCAAACTTCATTGAAATTCATGAGGATTTCTCATTGGATCAACTAGCACATATATATATATATATATATATCATCGAATTGGTAAGGCTGCATGGAGTACCACTATCTATTATATCCTATTGAGATCCAAGATTCACCTCTATGTTCTGGAAGAGTCTTCAATATGCTATGAATACTATGTTGAACTTCATTATGGCTTACCATCCTCAAAATGATGGCTAATCTGAGGGGACTATTGAAAAACTTGAGGACATGTTGAGATCATGCTCAGTGGACTTAGAAGGAGGATGGGATCAACATCATACTCTAGTTGAGTTATCTTACAATAACAGTTCCCACTCAATCATCCAAATGGATCCTTATGAAGCCCTTTATGGGAAGAGGAGAAGAATAACGACATGTTGGGATGAATTTGGGTTGAAATAAATCATAGGTATAGAAATAGTTGTTGAGATTGTGAAAAGGGTTAAGACCATCTAGCAACACATTAAAGATTCCCAGATTCGAAAAAATATCTATGCTGATAATCGTCGATGATACCTATAGTTTGATGTTTGAGATGTGGTATTCTTCCACATATCACCGTGGAGGAGAGTTATTGTATTGGGGAAGAAGAGAAATCATAGTCCATGTTACATCATCCCTTTTGAGATTCATGATCATATTGAAGTAGTGGAATATCGACTAGCACTCCCACTAAACCTATCTCAAGTGCATGATGTATTCCATGTGTCACTCTTGAGTAAGTACATACCTGACTCGTCACATGTACTCAATCTAGAGGGGGTACCATTTGAGAATGACTTCTCCAATGAAGAGAATCCATTGAATATATTAGATCGTTTAGAAAAAGTTCTAAAAATTAATACAATGCCCCTCATCAAAGTGTTGTGGAAAAACCAAAAGTTTGAAGAAGCAAAGTGGGAATCGGAGGAAGTGATGAAGAAAATTTACCCTTATCTTTTTTAGTGTGGTAAAAGGAAATTTCGAGGGAAAAATTTATTAAGGGGGAAGATTGTAACGACCCAAACTTTTATTAATGAAAATTCTTCTTAATCTGATTAAGTGTATTGTTATGTAAAATGGTTATATATAACATATGCAATTATTTGGTTTTATGTTTTTGGATTTTAAAATACCATTAATAATTGTTTTTTTTTTGATATAGTTGGTGAACAGTGATCAAATGATTAGTATAAATATAGGGTTTCAACAAATCTAATTTACACAGAAAAAGGAAGTGATAGCCTCATCTAGTAAAATTGATTCATATGAAGCCCATTTTTTGGAGCTCAAAAAGGAGGTAGTGTCACTATGCTTCTCTCTTGTCCAATCCCAAGATGAGATTCAACATGTTAATCATGAACGGAATCGCCTATGGGAGAAGTAAAATTTAATAGAGATTACCACCCGAGCAATGTTATCTGAGCCACCCCAAGAGTCTCTCACCAGCGCACACCTTACCGTTAGGTTATATGCGGGTGTTATAAGGGGTTATGTAACAAGAACCTAGCAATATGATTATGTTCATTATTTTTGCATATAGAAAAGAATTTACATTCATTTTATTAATGTTAATTTGTAAATAATTTTTAAAGTAAAATAGTATTTTTAATTAATATTAAATTAAGAAATATATTTTGATAAATTAATGGATTTTTGAATTAAATAAATTTTTAATAAAATATTATTACTAAATAACTTTTTATTAATTATAAATTATCATATAATTTTTATGAATACAACTATAATTTTTATTAAGGTTTGAAAGTAGTTTATGTCAAAACCCATGATTTTTCAATAAATATCAGTTTTTATTTTAAAAGTAAAAATTCACATACATAGAAAATTATTTAGATAAAATAAATTTTATTTTTGGAATCAGGATGTTGATATTATCTAATGGTGAATTTTTCATAATTTTCTAAAATAGTCGAATTTTTGGGTAAAACTTAAATACCATTTAAATATATAATGTGTTTTATGACATCATAATGACCCAATAGTTATGTAATAATATACTATAAATGGGATGTTCGGCCAATATATGTTTACCTATAAAATAATGTGATTTTAGGTTTGTTTTAATTAATTTACAAATCCTTAGTGGACCCTCAAAGACTTATAAAACCTTTTATCACTTTAAAATTATTTCCTTGAAATTGTGACTCACCTCCACAAAGTAAAGCCTACTATTTCAATAGTTTAGTCCATTGGACTTATAAAATAATTTCTTCAAATCCCATTTGGAAAAAAACAATGGACAAAAACCATGGTTTTTTTGTGGTTTAGATTAGTTTAATGTGTGGTGTCTAAAACCTAAATAATAAAGAATTCCCTCTCTTTTACTATATAAACCCACTAAAACTACCATTAATCTTCACTAAAACCATTTTTATCTCGACCAAACTCTCCCCTACTCTCACTATAAACCTTCCAAGGTTCCCCAAGCTCCCAATAAGCCTCTCTCAAGCCTCTCCTAAGCCTTTTGGATCCCACTTCAAAGTAAGGTATTTCTTCCCCACTCATTTTTTTCCAAGATTCTTTATATTGCTATACCATTTTCATTTAAATTAAAAATGTTGGGGTGTGATTTAAAACCTTCCCTATACTAACCTCTTTATGTTTTAAGTATTAGTGACCCCTTTCTCTCTCACCAATGCCTCCAATGTACGCCTATTACAATTTCTCTCTCCTCATTTAAATTCAAGCAATTCTTTTATATTATGAATCTAAATTATATTACATATGTTGGGACATGTTTATATATGACCACATTACATTCCATTTTATGTAAATATGATGATATAACCCTTTATCTCCCATAAAAAAAATTATGAATTCTTATGTCATGTCGTTATGCTTCGGAAATTGCACCGCGATTTTCCAAGCCAAAGTCATTGTGTAGTGAATACCATGAATATTTCTCTATCAAGGATATTCAGATTTAGGCACATTTAATTATTGATGATAGAGTTTAATATATGTATTCCAAATTTATTTATCATGTAATAAATTAGGATGTTTAATTATTCTGTGTTTTATGATCCATGTGGAAAACTTATGCATGAAATGAAATGATTAAGAAGGGTGTGCCCTGATAGCGCTCCAATGCATTGGGTAAAGATTAGTATCATGATACATCAAGATAAATGAGGGTTTAATCATTCTAATTCAAGTGAAATTAGGGTTTAATCGTGATCCATGTGCAATGACCCCTTTCTAATTCTAATATCATATTAAATATTGTTTCCACATTTCCATGTTATGATAATCATGCTATATCATGACTTTATGTTCATGTTTCTCTTTTTATTCATTGATATTACTATTGCCTATAATGTAATATATTCTTCATGTTATTCCTTGTTTACTCTTTTACTAGGATTTATAGCTCACCCTTTTCTTTTTCATGTTATCCGGTTATCCCATGCAAAGTTAAGTATGAAGGAATGTTGTGGTCATGTAAAATAAGTTTTCAATAAAGATGATGTGTTTTATGTTCTAAGTTGTTAGGTAATGTTCCTAATTTCCCGAGACACTAGACCTCTCAATCCCTATAGTTTTATTAAGTGAAAAATTATGTAAAAAATCATGTTTAAGTGTGTAATAAAGAGAATGGTTGTTATAAATTATATCAAATAGATTTCAATATTGAGTTATTAAAAGGTTATATTATTGAGGAAGTTTTTTTTACAACTCAAGGGATTTAAAAACCTTCACATTCCAAATCATGATTTTGAATTAACAAAATATTTATATGGTTTTAAAAAATATCCTATAGCTTGGTATGATGGGATCAGCTCATTTTTTATTTCTAAAGTTATTAATAAAGGAACAACTCATCCTAATTTATTAATTAAAATAATTCCAAATGATGAATTAGTAGTACACATTTATGTTGATGGTATTATTATTGGATCTTCATGAAATTATTTGTGTAATGATTTTTCAAAAATGATGCTCTGTGAATTTGAAATGGTTTTGATGGGTGAATTTAAATTCTCTCTTGGTTTTAAATTTTTTCAAAATAAATATGAAATTAAGTTAAATAAAATCAAGTAAACCAAATATATTTTCAAAAAATCATGGAAAGTAATAAAGGTAGTGATACTCCCATGAGTACTAGATACAAGCTGGATCTTGGTGAAACTAGTAAATCAGTTGATCAAACGACTTATAAGGGTTTTTTATAAGTTTAATATAATTAAATCCTATCAAACCTGATATAATGCTTAGTGTCTATATGTGTACCTTATTTCAAGAAAATCTAAAAGATTCACCTCTACTAGTTTTGAAAATAATCTTGAAATAACTCAAAAATAAAACCAACATAGGACTGTATTACTCCAAAGGAAAAGCATTTTATTTGGTAAGTTATTCAGATATAGATTTTGGTACGTTAGATAGAAAAACCACTTATAGAGAATTTAACTTTTTGGTAAAATATCTAATGTTGTGGTGTTGTATGAAACAAAATTTTGTTGCATTATCCACTGATGAATTTGACTACATAGCTTCAGGCAGTTATTATGCTCAGATTCTATAGATGAAACATACATTACTAGACTATGGATTTCAATTCTAACATGTCCCTATAAATTGTGAGAATATAAGTGAAATAAATATTTATAATAATCTTATATCACAATATAGAAGAAATAATGTTTATATAAGAAATCACATTATGAGAGATCATTTCCAAAAAGGTGATAAACTATGAAATTAATTGGTATTAAACATCAACTTAGTGATATATTTGTAAATCCTTTGAATGTTAAGATAATAAATTATATCATACATGAATTGTGAATGATAAATTATGTATAATTGTTTTAATTTAGTTTTAGTTATTAATTATTATGTTAAACTGTTTAGTTTTTATTAACTGAGATTTTATGGAAGTAACAAAAAATTATGCTTCACACAGTCAGTAGGTCGACAATAGTTTTTTATTCATATGGTCACTTTTCCTTTTGTGAACACTTATTCATATGGTTTTAAAACATACTGTGAGTATTTACTCGCATGGTCACAATACGTACTGTGAAAAATTGTTCATATAGTTGGTACTCACTCAATTTGAACTTCTTGGTTGTACGATAAATATACCTTCTATAAGGTTATAGTTATCATTCCTACCATTCTTATGTTATTTATAGATCCATGTTCATCAGAGTTACCCAATCTATTCACTTTACCTTTTTTATGAAATCTTTTGAGAAGGATTTATTTTATATTTATTATTATTTTACTCCATAAATGATTTAAAGTAAAATTTGAATTAGAATCTAAATTATTACTTATATTTTCCTTCATATCTTCCCTATCGATTATAGATATTTTGAGTGTATTTATTTCACATGTCTCAAACCTCTCTCTCTATCCAACTCAAAGATCTCTATTTTACCTCCCATTTCTAATCCTTTTCAAATATCAAATCAAACAAGAATACTGAGGATGAATTGAATGTAAGAGAACACTTTTACTATTCATTCACCTCATTAAATAATGTTGAAGAATTAAATAACCAAATAAATCACGTTAGTGAAACTAAAGAATCTATATATTTTTTATCATCTAGTTTTAATGGAAATATAAGTCGATGTACACTGGTTGAAATCAAGAAGATCATTGGTGTGGAATGTGATTCAAAATCAAGGATCGTTTGATTGGTTTAAAAAAATTGGTATACAATTATATCTAGATATTATCAAGTAATTTTATGCAATACTCTGTTATTCATTAGAGAAAATATGGATATGGTAAAATCAAGGATAATTGGTGATGTTTTTTGAATTTTCCTAATATCAATGGGAAAATGTCTGAGTGTGCCTCATAAAGGAGAATATGAATATTATCAAAGATATTATCATGTTAATCATATAAATTTTGAGTTTCTGAATGCATTAGATGAGATTACTAAGAATAGATCCCCTAGGAGAAAATTTTCTATTTAATTTAGTGAAGAATGTAGCCTTCTAGTAAAATGTATTCTACAAGAAATATATCTAAGAAAATAAGAATTTAGTATCCTAAGGAATAAGGACCTATTTTTCTTGTCTTTAATTAATAATGGTCCTCAAATAACTCTTCGAAAATATTTCACGAGGAATATTATTGAGTTATGAAATCTATCTTCTTGTTTCAGTTATTTACCTTATCCTAAGCTCATTTTCTCCTTACTAGAGTACAAAGGATTAGTTCCTTGGGGGGAGGACAGAATAACTGCATCATGTGGTTTTTATCATACCCAAAAGATATGTAATAAAATGATATTTAACTAGAATACATGGAAATAAAAATGGGTATTTGACCTAGATAAACTATATAAACAGTTTAATCTTGTAAAGTATCTTGTTAGACCTAGGGATATAGTGCATCTATGTCTTGAACCTGATGAAACTATGGATTATTCATATGATTATGTTTGACCTTATAAATAAGAATAACAAAAATTGGTTATTGATTAATAAGAAACAAAATAAGAAATAGAATTTGTAGTCCTTGACAAAGAAGCTATAATAGATTCTAAGGATAAAATAGAATGGGATAAGTCTGTTAAATTTGATGAATTTTGGGATAGTTCACAAGGGTATCTTATTATTGTAAGTAATCCTAGATATATTTTACTAATTTCACCATATAAGGGGTGAATTTCATGAGATCTTTGGTATTGGGATTAGAATATCCTTATTTTGATGATGATGATCATGGAGGTAGTACATTTGGACATGATCATCCCACCATTATCTATATTCAAATAACTTTAGAAGGATCATTGATTTATAAGGTTTAAATTGAAGATAAAATTGAGTATTCCCAGATTTTTATTCACTAAGGAATTATTGAAGAATATGATAATAATAAAGTTGGGGTTTTTGGTATAATTGAGGATTAGACTATGAGAGATAGACCAATGGAGGATGTAACTAAGGTAGATGGTAGGCATTATGATAGTGATCAATATCCCTATACTCTTGCACCCCCTATTCCATCTACTTCATAAGTCACTAAGGATGAAATGGATATGTTCAAATATGAAATTATTGATATGTTGAGAAATTATTTTGAAAATTTTGAAAATTCCTTCCAAAAAGTTAGAAAAGATGATATATTTGACATTGGGACTTTATTAATTAATCATCTTTAACCCATATTTAAGTTTAATATAAAGATGACGCAAAATGATATTGTAGATTTAAGAGTTCAGGTTGGTTCTCTACAACCTAATCTATCATACATGATGATTAAATCAGACCATCTGATTATGAATGTTGTGTTTAAACCAACTCATGTGTCTTTTTATACTCCTATTCAGTCAGTTATTGATGAAGGCAAGATAAAATAGTTCATACAGGATGACTAGAATATTTTGTATGAAGAGTTTAGAATAAACTCATGAGGATGTGTGTGATTTATTTCAAAATCAATATTCCAAGACCATAGTTTACTTTTTGTTGATGTTAAACAAGATAGTAAATATAATTAAACAATAAAGAGGGAAACTGATTATTATCTGAGTAGGATCTTCACATATTCATATCTTAAATGGATGTTTATAACTCTTGCTTTGGACATGAAGATGCAACCGTTGACTCGAGATTTTAAGTTACATTTTGAGAATCTCTGAGCTATGAATCATGTTTTTGAAGATTTCATGGAAAATTGAGAAGATTTACTTTAGGTTTTAGAGCACAATTTTTGTGTTGTTAGTTATTTTCCCAGGTTGATGGGACATTTTCTATATCCTTCTCATATATTTTAGTTGTCTCCCTTATCCATTCCTTTATTACTACCAACTACCTCTTCTACTATCAATCCTTTTGGACTAGCACTTTCCCAAACCTTTCATAATATTCAGTCAGTTTTGAGATGTATAGTTATTTTAGACCTTGCCTCCTCATTTCATCCAAATACTCCCTCTTCTTTGGCCACTACATCCAAAGAAAGGATCCAATCCTTCTTAAATATTTCAGAGTTGAACCTTATTTAGATTCAAATTTGGATTTCTAATAGGGATATATTTATAATATCTTTTCATATATTTTTTAAATATTTATTGATGTGTTAGTAGAATATTACATTTTATTCTAATTTATCTTTTATCTTTTTTTTTGATAATCCCAAAGGGGAGAAAAATTACTAATGATTAATGAGTGTGTAATGATAAATTAAAATAAATTTAATTTAATAGAAATATTTATATTATTTAAAGAACATTATAGTCATTTATTTTAATCCTCTACAAATATAATTTTCATGAATTCAATTCATTTCAATTTAAATGTCATGATTTGTGATGATAAACAGGAAATATTTTTTGTCTTAGATCAGTACATCATTATTTTAATTATCTTAAATCATGTTTATAATTTTATTAATGAATTTCATGTTTTATTTTAGAAAATATTGTACTGGAATTTTTTTTCAAAAAATGGTTATGTCTAGAACTAATTGTTCCAACCTAATCGCATGTGAAATATACTTACTTATTATGTTTTTAACCTTACTATAAAGGTCAAGTGACTTTTTCACCTTACTGTATGGTATAACTCACCTTACCACCTGAAAAAACTACTTATCATAAGTCGGATGAAAAAAATTCCTAATCCATGAACAGACTGCACATTGAAGATTGAGTTTACCGTACATCAGGAATCACCGTACCACATGTAAAATAAAGCTACCATGAGATGGAGTTTCACTTACCATATATTTTACCATATGAATCAATGAATTGACTGCATTAAGAAAATTATCTACTGCATGATGAGATGAAGTTACCATGCTAAGACAACTTTTTCTTTCTATCTTAGTAGTGGAGCATTTAAAATTTCTAATGACTAGTTTTTTAAAGCATCAAATACATATCCATTAAATTAATTATGAATGATTATTCTTCAATGTCTAATTCTAATTAATATATCCTTAAGATAATTATTTTAATCATGTATATATCATGATATATGATAAAAACTCTTTTTATTACACATAGAATAAGATATGATCATATACATGTGAGCCTATGCTACAGATAATACTCTAACAAACTCTATTTTCACCATTTTTTTGAGAAACTTTTAAAAGTTCCTTACAAAGAAAAATTCAGGGACTATAGACAATCAAAGATACTCAAATAAAGAGGCTTCACATTTAAACCTTCATAATATCATTCTCTTTTCATTTATGCTTTAACTCTTGAGTTGTGCTTTATATTTCTTTATTTATCAGTAAAAACATAGTCACATATTCTAAAGTGGGTAATACTCCATATTCATTCAAATACCTTTATTGATATTCCCAAAATTTACTATGGAATATTTACTCTATGACCTGGAATCTTTTTCATCATAGGTATAAATATGGAAGAGGCTCTATTCATGGACACTCTTGTGTGTTGTTGATTATAAGACATGATCCAGGTTGTGGGTTAGTTTATTTATTAATAAAATTATTATTATTATTATGTGATTTCCAATTAGTGGGTATTAAGTGTAGATTTGAGACTATAAGCCCTGTTTAAATTCAACTATTTTATTTTATAGTTTTTTTGTTTTAATTTACAAGTCAGTTTCAATTTTATAAACAGTTACAAAAATTTACTTTTATAGTTAGTCTTAATGTATGTTTGTATAAATTTTGTGATTAAGTATATTAGTTTAAAAAGTTAAAGTATTTAAAATTTGTTTTAACTAAGACTTGATCACACTTCTCATAAATTATTTGAATTATCGAATTTATATGTCTACTATTTTGATTAATATGGTGTTTTTTAATTTGAGGATTTAATTTTTAATTTTTTTTAGATAGGAATTTGATTGGAAACTATATCCACCCCCTCTGGATTCTTCTACTCAGATAAAAAATATCTATAATTGGAAGAAATTAATTTTAAAATAAGTGTTCAAAATTTGATGAAAACAACTTTTTTTAGAAAAATTACATTTTAAGTAAATAAATTTATTACACAAAATTTACGTATAAAATTAATATTAAATAATAAAATTGGATTATTTTTAATTAAAAGTAAGTAATAATACATTAAAACTAATCCAAAATAGAATTTTTCATTATAAATACTTTAAAATAAAACATATCTTTCAATAAAAATAATATTTTCATTATTCATTCAAATAATAATTTTTTCTAAAAAGTCTCAAAATTACACCATAATATAATTTTTGATATGATGATTTGAAAAATTATATCTTTTTATGAAATAAATTTTTTAAAAGTTTCAGAAATTAATTATAATAATAAAACACAAAAATAAATAAATACCATTTTTGAAGAAAATATATTTTTGAAGAACAAAATATCATTTCTAAATAATTTAGTGTTTAATTGAAAAGTATTAATAAATATATTTTTAATAATTATAACATCTATATATATATATATATCATAATGTATTTAATCATATTAATACCAACCAATTCAATGCCTAGGTTATAACGATCATATAATAATATTTTATGGTTCATTAATGATTGGTGTTGTGTGTCATATACACTAACATAATGTCATTATTTAAAACTATTAGGGTTTTACATTCTCCCCCTCCCCAATTTTATAAATTCTATCATCACAATTTGAAAAAAAATTTGGAAGTCAAGGGTTTGACACTTGAAAATTTCTTTTTTTGGAAACCCACATCATTGAAAAAAGGTAAATATAACTTCCTCTTGAAAAGAGAGAAAGATAAATATAAAGGTCAACTATAATAACACATATCTAGGTTCCCAAATAGGATAAAATTAGGGGGATGTTAAAATAAGTACCATGAGTATAGAAATAATTCCCAATGACTAATAGATAGTGATAGAGAACATGATTGAAGAATGTTAATGACCACATGGTCGTGAATCTATGAGGGGTTAAAAGATCATAAATTCATAATAAATAAATGTTATAGGAAACAAATTAAGATCATTTTCATATATTTTATGAATTTATTTACCATATAGACTATGAACATAAGGGAATATACTTACTTTAATAGTATAATTTCATTTTTTTCATCAATTTTTACCATAATATACTCTTTTTCTCCAACCGATGAGTATTAAAGATGAATCAAATTCTAATGGGTCAAAAATTAATATCAATGTATTCAAAATATCTTTATCCAATAACCAAAAATGGTTAGAATAAGGTAATATAATACTAAAAAATTAATAAGTCTTTAAACAAAACATTTAACTCCAAACATTCCAAAATAACGAAAAATGTTCCACTTAGATCATTTCATAAATAAATAAATATCTCAAATATACCCAATAACCATATAATTAAGAAATGTTTAAACCTAAAAGGTGATCTCAAAACTTTTATATTACACCCCCAAAATTTATATTCTTTCTTCCCATTTAATATTTCATGTTAAATCACATGTTAAACCTAAGGGTTACATATACCTCAACCTAATAAAAAGTCTCCCAAATTATCATTAATCCCCATGGTAGATCTATTTATAATCTTATAATGTAGCGAACAAAACCCAAAATATTTGGAATCAAATTTAGATACTCACATAAAAATTAATACTCAACTCAACCATAAATATCTCTGAAGATATCACCTTGTTAATGAGTTAATTTTCAACCATCAATAATATCTATATACAATTATCCAATAAATAATAATTAACTTAGAATAAGTTCATATACAAACCCAAATTTTTATTTAAACATCAATAGAGTATTCTTCTTAAAACGTAGAAAAAGTTTCAAATAACTTCAAAATCCTATCACTTTAAACATTAAAATGGGCATTTTGATTCCTATAAGTTTCTAATAATCCTTATACTTATATACCCATGATGTTATAAATTTTAGGTTGTACTCATATAAAAACTTATATGAATATAAAAATTAACACGATACTTATTCCTAAAATAACATTATATACTATTGATCATATTCTAAAAATCCAAAAATACAATAAAATTTTTTAAGGATGACCTAAATAAATTTTTCATCAAATAATTACCCAATTTATAGGTCCCCAAAAATAGAACATTAATTTCATTCATCTCTTTATCCCAACTAAACATATGTTTGCAAATTCTCTATGGAAAAATCATTATATATTCCATGATCCTTGTAAACATAGTTATTGAATCTTTTTATTGAAACACTTTAATCCTTTAAATTCCTTGGTATTCCCCTATTATATGAGTTTACCCTTGGATTAGGGAATTGGCTTGTATTATACCCATATTTTCTACACATGAAATATTGAATTGTAAATGTTACCTTAGTAGGGACTTCATTTTCTTCCATAAAACTCTAAATTTTTCCCCAATAATTACTTTCTATAATCCCTTAATTTTGATATAGAAAACATATTTCTTTTCCTTTTATACATTCCCTTGAGTGATTCTTTCCACATTCCTGACATGTATACAGTTGAATCTTCTTTCTTCTATAGTCTTCTCTAAACTCATTCTTTCTCTTATTAGGCATGTTAAGAAACAATCCAAAGAAGATTTTGTTCATTATATAATGAGATTTCAAATTAGTATAATCATAATTTTTTTCATTCTTGTTCCCATTTCAATTGGTTTATAATTATTAAAATCCATCCATTTTTTAGTGTTAACATGAATCTCCTAGTTCCATCTATTAACTAAAACTAAAAGGTATAGTGTGAGAAACAATATTCATAGTGATGAATCATGAAAAAAAAATTATTAGTGTGTCTAAATCATGGAACATATTTTTAAATAAATGAAACCATAGGTTTAACCAAGGTCATCCATGGTCATTACCAAAACATTAGGATGTTAACCTATAATTAGGATTATCCCCAAGATTATCACTAAAGGGTTCTCATCCTTGTTTCCAGAGGTTCACTAAACATTACTATGATACCAACTATAGAGACTCATTCCTTTCACAGATAGATATCACACCTTAATGGATTAATTTTCCATACATAACATTACAATCCATACCATAATTGTATAGTTATAGTGAATTTCAAAACATGGACACTAAAAAAACTAGTTCATCAAATACATACATCATCTGCCACTTAGTTCTTCATAACTAGAAACCTTCTTAGACAAATCACACTTAAATATTTTGTTTGTATCTTGGGGAAATAAAACATAATAAAGGGTGAGTTTAAATGCTTAGTACAGGTAAATAAGTAAGATATCAATGATAACTTAAATATTAAATGATCATAAGGGTATGATAACATGATATTATCATTTGAAAACCATACCCTGTATATCATAGATAATAATAAGGAGTCCCAGAATAAATCTTGTAAATTCATAATATATTAATCATATAGAAATATGTTCACTAATTAAGTTATGAACATGAAATCGGGCTCTCAAATAATATTATAGACATGAAACCAGATCCATTCGTAATCTTATGGACATGAAAGCCAGGTCCACTAATAAACATATAAAAATTAAATTCAGATCCAAGATTAATCTTATAGACATGAAAATTTGGTCCATGGTTAAACATATTAACATGAAAACCAGGTTTATGCAAGAAAGTTTGAATATGTAATTACTTCAACAAATAAAATATTTACCTAATGAGTTATACATATTTATCCAATGATTTGGATGAATATATAATTGATGTCCCACCCCCCACATAATAAAAATAATATATTTGTGTTCCATGAGATGATAAAACATCCATTATATCATATCCCTTGAAAAAAATTGGTTTTAAAAACATTTCATCATAGCATAAACCCTTTAAAAGAAATGAGTTTTATAAACATTTCATCATTTCATTATAGCATAAATAATAAAAAAGGAATGGGTTTCATAAAAATATTTTCATCACAAAAATAAACCATAAAGATAAGGATTACAGATTTTATCCTTGGATAATATCCAAAGTAAATCATAAGGGATGACAAATGTTTTTCTATTTTATGAATATAATACTATTATAAGATAACTAAAATATTCTTGATGAAAATACAATTTTGGCTTTGTAAATATCTTTTAAAGACTAAAAATTCTCAAAATATTGTGAAAATCATATTCTCCAAAAATAGAATTGTAAGATTATGATCAAATATGTATATTATTTAGTGATTATGATGGTTGTAAATTCCATTCATACAGTATTAGTTAAAAGAAAAATTACTTTCACACTGTCATAAAAAGTCAAAAAGTACCTCATTCAAAAAAATATGAATATTACTTTTAATTGTTTTTCTTAAATGTCACAAATGTGTAAAAAATACTTTAAAAAGTCATATTATAATATCAAAAACTGTCTTTATATCATTTTTAAGAAACATGGATATGGAAGAAAAAGGTTTTTTCGAGTGAATAGATTAGTAAATTCGATTTTACTTAAAAATATATTTTTGTTATCATGGGTATTTAAAGTGAATAAAATTAAAGGGAAAATTTTTATTTTCAAGAAATAACAATAGGATAATAAAATTCAGGAGTTTATTGAAAGGTATATCATAATAATTCATCATTGAAAACATAATAATAAACACTCCCAATAAACAATTAGATTATCACATAAAAACTCTTTACCATTTTGGTAACATTTTAATCGTAATCACCATGAAAAAAATAAACATTAATGTACATTTTAAATACCCATTAAATTAATAATAATAATCATAAAATACATTCATTTGTAGTAAATATATACCACATAAAAGAAACATGTGGTGAATATTGCTTCTATCTCAAACAAGTAAATGTGATATTAAATCCCTTACCTCGAGTTTCACTTGCTTCGAAAGCACTCTAACCTCATGTATACTAAATGTATATTTACTATAATTATATAATATAATCATTAACATAATTATAATATCATATATATAATCCATTTATAACATTTAAACACCCATTTACCAATAATTCCTTATTAAAATCATCACTCCTTGGTGTTAACTATTTCATTTTTCATGAGAATTTAAATTAGGTATTTCTGATCCTTATAATTTGATCATGGTTCCATAATTTACATAGTTATAATCATGATATTAATATCATATTGATTTATTATATATATATTTAGATTCATTCATAATTTTATAGATAAAAAATTAATTACATCGTACATAGAGACGGTAGGTCGTATGTACGCACGTGCATTTTTTCACTTTTGGAAAGAAGGAATTAAAGAAAGGTAAATAATAATTAACCTCTACAGAATTATTATTATATAATATACATAATATATATTCATAAAATCCATATTTATTACTATATATGTAAAATAATAATGAAAAAGGAATCACATTGCTTCGTGGAGGTCGTTGTCTACATGTATGCATGAGAGACGTTATTGTTTTCTAACATATTATAATGTAAGAAGTTAAATAATCCATTATAATTTAATAAGAATTATTATGTCATAAATATCATATATAAACTTTAAAACCATCATAACACACATCCGTAAATTATTGTTATGAAAAAATTAATTGTATCACTGCGTGAAGATTGTTAGACATACGTACGAACGAGTGATACTTTACCTTCCCATTTGATGAAAAATGGATGGATAATTGTGGTTTAATAAACATAATAACATATAATTATATTTATGATAATTAATTTATTATTTTATGATAAATATAACCAATTTATATGAGGTAAAAGAATAATTAAAAATAAAGTGATTTGTACCTCTTCTTTGAAACAACTCCTTTAGATGTCCTTTAAAAGACCCTAGAGTTGGTCTTTTTAGAATACCATAATCTATAAAATGTTTCTTTAATAGTTTATAAAATAATTTTATTGGGTGTTTCTAATCTAGAAGGCTCAATGTGGTGTAATGAAAAGAAAGTAGAGGTTCCATTTTAAAATTAAGGGGAGAGGCACTCATGGGATTTGTTAAAAGATTATAATATAATAAAGTTATTATCTAGAAAAATTCATCCAAATTTCCATGGATTATAAAATAAGTTATTATGGGGTTTAAATCCCATAAAATAATAAAATTTTCATAGGTTTAAGTGATTTTTTATACCTTATCATTTAATTTAACGCCTTAGTTAACCTATTTTAGCCTTAATTATGGTAACATATTTTTCACACTTAAAGGATTATAATTTTATATATATTGTGTAAATTTAGTCATAAATGGAAAAGGGATGAAATTTTAGACCATATATTATTCACCTTTTCCTATGAAAAATTTTATATGATTTTTAAATTATTTAATAAAATATCATATTGATAAAATATTATTAATGTCAATTTTGACACCATTAATTCATTTTGACATAAAATAAAAAAAGAAAATGCTATAATTCAAATATAATTATTTAAAACAAAAAATTTATGTGATATTAGTATATAATTTTTTTAACACTATAACTCATCAAATTATATTACTTTTAATATTTTAAAAATATTTTATTTTATTTTTTGATTAATTTAATAAATACTGTATTAACATTACGCAAGAATTTAAGGGAATTATTTATTAAATAAAATTTATAAATATATTAAAAAAATAAATATAATTTAATTATTTAAAAAATAATTATTTATATTCATTCATAATTTTCATTTTCCCTATGTTTCCAAATTAAAGATATTTAAAACTAAGAGAGTGATATTTTGAAACCTTCAAAGTATAAAATATTATATAGGTCATTTTCAATGTCAAGTGTCCTTTAAAAAAGTCAATTTAAAACCTAAGGTGATAAGGATATAATTACCTTTATCAAATAAGAATTAGTATAAAAATATTATGGCCTTATCACTTAGTTTGAACCTAGATTAATTCGGTTTACCCTTAACAAGGTTACAAATTTTATGACCATTACTATTCATATTAATCAAAAATAAAATGGACCTATTAACCAAATTTTAACATAATAATTAAAAATATAGATTCAATTATAAAATATTTTATACCCATAAGTGGCAGAAATTAATTTTAAAATAAGTTCATAAAACAATATGAAAACCGCTTTTTTAGAAAAATGCCTTCTTAAGTACAAAATTGTTTTTATACTAAGTTAAAGTATAAAATTCATTAAGAAGAATATAATTGGATTATTTTGAATCAATAGAAAATATTTAAATTATAAAACTAATCCCAAATATATTTTTAATTTATAAATACTTTAAAAAGAAAATATATTTTAAAATAAAAAACAATATTTTTCACTATTTATTGAAAAAATAAAACTTTTATGAAAAGAATAAGAATATCACCATAATATAATTTTGATATGTTGATTTAAAAAATTATATCCTTTTTATGAAATAAAATTTCTAAAATGTTTATAAATTAATTATAATATTCGCTCACAGTGATCAATAAATTCCATTTTTAAAGAAAACATATTTTTGAAGAATAAAATATCTTTTAAAAAAATGTTTAATTCCTGATAATTAATCAATAATTTTTTCTTAATTATGAAATTTATATTTATATTTTATAATTTGGTTAATCATATTCATACTCTCCAATTCAATGGCTAGGTTATACAATCTATATAATAATATTTTGTGGTTCGTTAAAGCTTGGTGTTGTCTGTCGTATAAGTTTTAGAAAATAATTTTATTCTCTAAAAATATCTGGATGTTAAATTATAATTGTAAAAATAAAAAATTACATTATACATAAGATAAAAACAATTATAAGTGAAATAATGGAATGATATGAATTATTTTAGTGAATTTTATAGCGTTATATATATGAATGCAATCTAATCAACACATATATTGTTGTTGGTCATGTAGTCATTATTATATGGTCATTTAATATATGGTCATTGAGTATAAAAATGTATACTTAATATATTATAATGGTAATAAATATTTTTGGAATTTAATTTAAATATAATATATTTTATTAAATTAAATTAAAATACAAAAAAACCTTTTTGGAAATTCTTTTTATTCAAAAGATATTATTTTTATCAGATTTTTATTTTTTTAAAATTTATTAATTTTAAATATTTTTTATTATTAAATCTATTTATAAAATTTAAAGAATTATTATAACATAAATATATTTAAATATTCAATGGTATAATAAATTTTTAAAAAATAAGAATTAAATAATTTAATTTTAAAAGATATATTTTCAAAGAATTTCAACTCTATATATTGTTCATTTTTTTATTAATTGATCAATATTAAATAATATTTTTAATAAAATTTACTATTTATATATTTAAAAAAATTACATCCAACTAATGATTATTATTTGGTATGGAATAAGAATAAATTTAGTTTTATGCTTAAAAATATATTTCTCTAAAAATTATATTTTTATGTGATGTGAATTTTTAAAAATTATATTTTGTAAAATATATTTCCATGGAAGAGCTCATCCATACTTGGGACATGATATCTTACAACATTGAGATATTTTTCAATAAAAATCTGGATGAGAAGGTTTTATCACTACAATGGAGTCTCCTGAGAGGTAAGCTCTCTAATAGGCTTAAATTATAGTTCAGTGATTCGGCCATTATATATGAGGTTAGGTGATTTTATTGTAAAATATGGACCAGTTTCCCACTTTTCCTTAATAGTTATTCTTAATAATAAAAATATATATTAGCAGTATAGATTATGTCTGATATTATTAAATTGTAATTTTCAAAATTTATCACTAGTGTAATTATTAGTAACTTATATGATATAAAAAATAGAACATTTAATGTTTAAAATGTAATTTTTCTATAATAAAAAATATCTATATACATTATCATTTAATTTAAATGTTAGATTTTTAATATTTAGAAATTTAATTATATTAAATGTAATTAAAATTTGGAATCATCACATTGAAAATAAGTAACATAGGTCATATATTATTTTTTTGTAAAAAAATAATTATCATAGTTAATAACTACACAAAGTAAAAAGAGTAAAGATTGTTTTAATGAAATGGCCCAAATTTTTAAAAATTAAATTGATTAAACTCATTATATAAAAAATATTTAGGTTTAGGATTAAATTGTAATGCCCCGACCATAGAATCCTAGAGTTGGTGCATTATTTTAATACATTGGCATGATTACAAAGAATCAATTCCCTAAAGACCGATCAGTTTAGCAGTCTTGGAAAATATATTACATACATGAACATTACATTACACATTAGAAAATAAACCCAACATAAATGATCCTTTGATAATGTCATTAATCCCTTAGATTAACCCTTCATATCAATCATAAAACACTTCTTGGAATCCTAGGAAAATAAAACATAAAAAAGGATTGAGCTCAGATGATCAGTAAGGATAACAATATGGCATAAAATTTCATAAATAAGCATAAACATTTAATGCAATGTATAATACTAAAACACAAGACTTTTAAACATAAAATTAATTATAATATGGAAAAGATAAATCAGATAATGCCATTTACTTATTCACATGGATATTCTACTAGTCAAATAATCACATGTAATATCAATAGCCAATTTCATAATGATGGAATGCATAATGGTGGACTTCATAACCACATAATCAAGGCATCATGCCAAGACTAAAAATAAAAATTTTTAAGGCCTTGTTCCAAGACACTACTTTGTCTCTTGAGACCTACTAATGCATCGAGGAGCTATAACGGGCTCCACCCGTCACTTACAAAGTCCAATGCATTCCTCATATGAAAGGTTGAAACATAACATAAACATTTGTATTAAAACTAGCATAAGAAATGTTAATACTTTAACCATAAATCATGAATGGTGTAAAAATAACAAATCCAAATTCAAAAATATCACAAAACCTTCAATACAATATGGAATATTTGTATCATAATGAATCAACTTCAAACAAGTGTAAAATCACTCAAAGGATGTTGAAATAGATGAAATCAAAACTATTTGAGATAAATATCTCTTTAGTTTTTTTGAAATCATTTAAAAGTCACATAATTTAGAATGGAAGACATTTGAAGACATTTTTTAATCAAAGTGTCCCATACCACTTAGAAACATTGAAAGGAATTAACATTTACAACAATGATGTGCATATAAATAAATCCTTACAATAATTTTGAAAACATTGACATTAATTAAAAATATTTAGAAAAATAAATATTTAAAACATTTAAAATGATAATATAGTTAAAAATTACCCTTCCATAAAACATTAAAAGATGCCTTTTGAAAATATTTTTATGAAATATGGAAATTGATGATAAATATGTCCCAGTAAATACTTACTCATAAACAATCTCAGATAATAATGAGATTGAAGAATTAAACCTTACATTGTACATTTCCTTGGTCGAGGGTGCGTTAACCTCCTGTATAATAGTAAAATAATTGTTATTAAATTATAAAATAACCCCATACATAAATAAGATATCATATATGATCTACAAATATTGCTTTGTTAATAATATTTTAGTAGTATCATCGTTTCAGGTGTTAACTGTTCTGTTTTCCTTTATATGCTTGGTTATGTAGTCCATGTTTTTTATGGATATGATTTATTTGATTCATATCCATAATGATATTAAGTTATTAAACATTATTTTTAATCATCAAAAGAAAATTATTCTTGAATGATTACGATGGGTAATGAATCTCATCGCGTTCGTGGAGACGGTAATCTGTACATATGCATGAGCGACAATATCATTATATTGATGGTAAAATCATATGTAATTTGATGGTATATCATATATACAGAATCATAAACATATTATATTAATTACTACATCATTTATACTAATTATTATACCCATCCAAATAATGAAGTGTTTGAATAACAAACAACACCAGGACGTGGAAACGGTAAGTCGTACGTACGCACGTATGGTGACTTTGTCATTTATAGGATGGATAGAATAATGAATATGGAGTACCATATTTATAATAACATCACAGTATTTTGAAGTTACTGTATTTATTATTTTGGTATGTAAACAACAAAGAAAGAGGAAGTCGAAGAAGAATAGAACTTGAAAGGAGGGTGGTGAAATTATTACCTCTTCTTCGGTTGTTTCCTTTTGAGTTGATCGAAAGGGATATATAGGATGGATTTATGATCAAAGTAATGAATCTAGGATGATATTAGAGAAAATTGGGAGGATATTTTTTCAGGTTTTGGCCGAGCCAAATGTCTTCGGAGGTGTTATTTCGAGATAAGGGGAAGTGCCCTTTTATAAGATGGGTGAGGGTCACTTTAGGAAAATATTAAAATATTAAGTTATTATACAATCAGATTCGGTTTATAATGGAACTAAATGAATTAATTTATAGAATTAGGTGGTTATGGGTCGAAATACTCTCAACCAATAGGATTTAGACAAGTTTAGGTTACCATTTTAACCTTATCTTTTAGATTTAACTCTTAGTTAAATAATTTACATTTTACCGTATATTCTTATATTCTTACACTATATGGTTAATAAACTTACACTAAACTTCCAAGAGAACCTAAAGTGGTTCATTAATGACATATGTAATATTATTTAATCCCTTTTTCCAAATAGTATAGTTTTAGGAATATTATATCAACCAATAATATAGTATTTGTTTGAAAAAGTAATTTATGTCAATTTTGACACTATTTGGTATTTTATTTTTGTGAAAGTCATAACAACCTTATCACTTTGAAAAAAATTATATAATCAACCCTAACATGTCATATTAACCAATAAAATTCATGGATGTCATCAAAACTTTAAAATTATATTTATTTTAATATTTATAAAACAAGTTGTTTTATTATTTCATTAAGAAGGTAATTACTGCATCATCATTGTGTCATTAATAATTTTAATTATTTAATCATTAAAAATTATAAATAAAGTACCATTATGTATGAAATTTATTTATCTTTCTATTTAATATTTATATTCAAATTTATCTTATGTATTTCACTATATTAAAAATGGTTTATTTAATGAACTTTTAATTTAACACTTTTAACGCTTCTTTAAATAAAATAATAATAAATGTCCTAATCTAATACAAGTGGACCTAAAGGATCATATTTTATTCATAAGGTTGTTTTGGGATGAATTAAACTTATCCAATATAATTAAAACATGTGTTATGGTAATTATAATATCATTTTTACCTTTAATTATCCTATTTACTTTTAACGGTGATAAATAAAAGTCCAAAGTTACTATTCACCAAAAATTATTGTCATCTTATTAAAAGAAATTTTACATACTGATATTAACCATGCCTCTTGTATTTTTGAAATTCAACTCATAGAAGCGGTAAAATTAATTTTTATGCAAATTTGCAAATGCTCCTAGAAGGTGGGTAAAAAAACGTTAAAAAGTTCAATAAAATTTTATACATCTAATTTAATTATAAAATGACTCCAATGAATTACATTGAAATTATATAGGTGTTATATATCTATTTTGACTTAAAATAAATTTAAATCAAATAAATAATTATTTAAATAAAAAGTCAGTTTTAAATAATAACGCTGTGTTTTTTACTATTCATCAAAAATTTAAAGTTTTCAGAAAATTCCAAAAATTCTCCCTAAGATAATTTTGTTACTATGAATTCAAAAATAAATTCTATTTTACCAAATTATATAACATAGAAGTTTCATTTATTAATTTAAAATTAATTCCCATTGTCAAACCCAAAAGGCGGGTTTTTTAAAAGTAAAAACTATCAAAAGATTAACATGTGTTTATATCAAATTTAAATGTGAAATTCCTTATAATGACCTAAATTTTATTACATGATAAAAATATAATCTAATTATACTTCCAAACCATTCAAATTTATAATTTAACACTATAAATTATTCTGATTAAAAAAGTTGTTTTCTATTTAAATTTAGTATTTTTCACTATTCACCCAAATGTGAAAGTTATCAGAAAAACACCAAAAATTTATCGAAACTAAATTTTTATGTATGGATTCTAAAAAAGAAGTTTATTTTGTCAAATTTAATATATAAAAGTTTCAAATATTTTATTTAAAAAGGGTTCTCCATTAAAAGGTGGTAAAATTGCATTTTTTGAAAAATACTACCTTTATCTGAAAAAAAGAATTTGGTCTTATATTATGTAAATAAACACATAATATGGATGTTAAAATTTATATGGAGTATATAAAATTCAAAATGTAGATAATACTATTCATAAACGCTTTTGAATGGCTAGTTTGGTATGTCAGGGTGTGCTCGAACTCAATGTTGCGTGTAGCGCAAGTTATTGATTTACTTTGAAGAAATAACGTACTAGGAAATCTTGGGGTGTTATATTCTCCCTTCCTACAATAAATTTCAACCTTGAAATTTGAAATTTTTCTTCAAAAATAAAAGATTAATAATAGAAAAAAACCTTTGTGGAAAACCCACATCGGAAATTGGGTTAATAAAATTTACTCTTAATAAGAGGGAAAGGGAAATGAAAACGTCGCCACAAAATTATGATCTCGATTATAAGAACATTGGTGGAAATTAGAGACACATAATTAGAGGAAAGATGTAAATATTTATAGGTAGTTATTGAGGTCATCAATCACAAAAAAGTGTAAAATTGAGGGCCTCAAAGTCATCAATCTATGATAATTTAAAATATCGTCGGTTTAACAAAACATAAGGTATTAGGATAACACATTTTTGGTTTTAAGATCCCTTAACGAATGTTTAATAATTAATTTATTCATATAATAATAGGAAAAATATATACTTGACAAGTAGAGTTTCATCCTTCAACTAATTCCTACCACAAACTCATCTTTCACTCCAAAAGATAATAGAATTCAAAAATATTCTATTTATCTTAATCGTATAGGGTTTCAAAAATAATGAATTTATAATTAATTTTTTAGACTATTTAAAAAAAATACATTACACAAATAGGGACATCACATATGCCAGTGTTAGGTGATCCACCCTTGTCACCCTTCGGTTGCAGGTTCAATTCTCGTGGCCTTGTCGGACGCGACGAGTTGTCGCCCGACCTCCGGGTTGTCCATTTTTATGAAAATCCGAAAAATAATCTCAAAAATGATTTAACCTTAACAATAGTATACAATGTCAAAATTAATCAATTCCTACCTTTAGACTTATCCAAAATACTTCTGTCCAAACTCACAATCAATAATTTATAAAGAAGTTAAACACAATGAAGATCCTTTTTTCCACGTAATAACATGTGAATACCTTCATCATGTATTCTTTTAAAACACTGTAACACCCTGAATTACCATAAAACCTTATTGATTACATTCATGCTCCCTTATTCCTTATAGAATACTTGATATACTCCTATCCACAAATTCTATAAACTCTAATAATGATGGAATATACAAATCATTAATCAGTTTCAAGGTAGTTAAGAATATACAATATAATTTATCCAAATCAATCATATATTATTCCAAAATCACTACCTCAGTATCAGAACCATATTATGGTCTATCTTTCTCTCAACCATATATTTTCCAAAAAAAATAACCTGCTATTGAGTCACTTTTCATAGTTCCACACAATCTCAAGTCCTTAATGAAATAGTACTGCAGTATAATCCTTATATACTCTATAATTTTTATAACATGTACATCATTAATAAAATACTAAAATGACACAATACTTTAATAACAACATAAGAAATCTAATAATTCTTCTTTATCTTAGGTAGTATCATAACTTGATTATTATCTAATAGGAGCATTTGGGGTATACTCAGATGATTTGGAAATTGATTCGCGTAGTGTCCCAACTCCTTGAATATGAAGCATTGTACATTTAAAACCTTTTTCTTACCCTTGAAATCACGTACATGGTGTCCTTTTTCTCTACACTTATAACAAACTCCCATTCTGTTTAAGCATTTACCAAGGTCATTATTTCCACAGTGTTCACATATGGGAAAATCCTTCTTTCTCCTCTTCCCTTTATCCATATTTCTCTCTTCTATAATTTTCTTCTCTTGCTTCCTTTCAAAGCCATAGCACAAAAGAATTCTTTACTTATATTATTAACATATGATATTATTTCTTCATATGATGATAATATGTGGGAGTATATTTCCATTTTAAATGTTGGATTAATACCATGAAAGATATAATCCTTCTTAATCTTTCAATCATGTGTATTGCTGGAATTCTCATTCCTTCTACTAGGCGCCACTTCTAAACAATGGCATACACTAGGTTAGTTTATGAATCACAATTCATAATTAAAAACTTGTAAAATACTTAACATAAATTGAAAATATTATGCATATAATCTATAATCATAAAATGTTTTCTTTGAGAAAGTATTTACTCCTAAATCCATCATAATGCCTTGTAATGAAAATGTGAATTATCCTAAGCAAATCCCCTGAGAGTGTCATAACCAAGAGTGTAGCAAGGCCCATTTTCATGTTCCAAGAAACCTCGAGTCAAGGCCAAAACTCCTTGTTGGAGTTTTCACTCTTAGGTACATCTGTGCCAGAGCCTCCTCTATAGGCTCATATCCAGAGAGGGATATATTGAATGGAAAATACACAAAATCTCTACATTACTAAAATTCAAGAAAGTTCTTCTATACTAATCCTCAAAGTCTATCTTAGGGTAATGTTCTCTAATCAGAGTTTATCTAAATCATTTCCAAGCTTATTGCTAAATATCCTCTGATACCAACTGTAATTCCCTGACCCTAGAATCCCAGAGTTGGTGCATTATTTTAATACATTGCCATGATTACAAGAAATCATGTCCCGAAAGACATATCAATTTAGCAGTCTTGGAAAATATATTACATACATGAACGTTACATTACACAATAGAAAATAAAACACAACGTAAATGATCCTTTGATAATGCCATTAATCCCCAAGCTTAACCCTGCTTATCAATCATAAAACACTTCATGGAATCCTAGGAAAATAAAACATAAGAAATGAGTGAGCTCAGATTCTCAATAAGGATAAAAATATAGCGCAAACTTTCATAAATAAGAATAAACATTTGGAAATATATAAGACTAAAACACAATCATTTTAAACATAAACATCATCATAATATGGAAAATAAAAATAAAATAATTCCATTTATTTATTCACATGGATATTCTACTAGTCGAATAATCACATGTAATATCAATAGCCAATTTTATAATGATGGAATGCATAATTCCAGACATCATAACCATATAGTCAAGGCCACGTTCCAAGACTACAAATAATATTTTTTCAAGACCATGTTCCAAGATACTAGTTTTTCTTAGGAGACCTACCAATTCATCGATGAGCTACAGCAGGCTCCACCCGTCACTTACTAAGTCCAATGCATTCTTCATATGAAAGGTTGAAAAATAACATAAACATTCATATTAAAACTAGCATACAAAATGGTAATACTTTAACCATAAACCATGAATGGTATAAAAATAACACATCCACTATCAAACATATCACAAAGCCTTCAATACAATATGGAATATTTGTATCATAATGAATCAACATCAAACAAGTGTTAAATTCATCAAAAGATGTTGACATAGATGGAATCAAAAATATTTGAGAGAAATATCTCTTTATGTTTTTTTTAAATAATTTAAAATTCACATAATTTAGAAAGGAATATATTTGAAGAATGTTTTGAATCAAAGTTTCTCATACCACTTTGAAATATTGAAAAGAATTATCATTTACAGCAATGATGTCCATATCAATAAATCTTTAAAATCATTTTAAAAACATAGAAATTAATTAAAATGATTTAGAAAAATAAATATTTAAAACATTTAAAATTATGATATAGTTAAATAGACCCTTCCATAAAACCTTAAAAGATACCTTTTGAAAACATTTTTAGGAAATATGGACAATGATGATAAATATGTACCAATAAATACTTACTCATAAACAATCTCAGATAATAATGAGATTGAGGAATTACCCCTTACCATGTACTTTTCCTTGGTCGAGGGTATGTTAAACTCATGTATAATAGTTAAATCAATGTTATTAAATTATAAAATAATCACATACATAAATATTAAATCGTATATGATCTTCTAAAATTTTGTTTTTAATAATATTTTAGTAGTATCATCGTTTCTGGTGTTAACTGATTCATTTTCCTTTATATGCTTTGTTATGTAAGTCATGTTTGTTATGTATAGAATGTATTTGATTCACATCTAGAATTATATTAAGTTCTTAAACATTATTTTTAATCATAAAATGAAAATTATTCTTGAATGATTATGACGGGGAATGAATCTCATCGAGTTCACGGAGACGGTAATCCGTACGTACGCTCGAGCAACAATATCATTATATTGATGGTGAAATAGTATGTAATTGGATGGTATATCATATATAAAGAATAATTATCATGTCCTGTTTATTATTTTCATCAGTTATACTCATTATTATACCCATCCAAATAATGAAGTGTTTGAATAACAAACTACACCACGACGTGGAGATGGTAAGCCGTGCGTACGCACGTATGGTGACTTTGTCATTTATAGGATGGATAGAATAACTAATGTGGTTGTACCACATTTATAATAACATAACAGTATGTAGAAGGTACTGGATTTATTATTTTTTTATGTAAACAACAAATAAATAGGAAGTGGAAGAATAAAAAAACATGAAATAGGGTGGTAAAATTATTACCTCTTCTTCGGGTGTTTCCTTTTGAGTTGATCAAAAGGGCTCCTTAGGTTGGCTTTGTGATCAAAGTAAGGACTCTAGGTTGATTTGAGGAAAATTGTGAGGATATTTGGGCAGGTTTTGGTAGATCCAAATGTCTTTGGAGGTGTGATTTTGAGATAAGGGAAATTGCCCTTTTATAAGAGGGGTGAGGGTCACTTTAGGAAAAGATTAAAATATTAATTTTTTATACAATTATATTCGGTTTACAATGGATCCAAATGGATTTATTTGGAGCCTTATGTGTTTATGGGTCTAAATAATCTCAACCAATAGGTTTTAGATAAGTTTAGGTTACCATTTTAACCTTATCATTTCAATTTAACTCTTAGTTAAATAGTTTAACTTTTACCGTGTCTTCTTGTATTCTTACACTATATAGTTAATAAATTTACCCTAAATGTACAAGAGAATATCAAGGGGTTCATTGATGAAATATATAAAATTATTTAAGCCCTTTTTCTTATCCAACTATTTTTTGAAATATTATATCAACCAATAATATAGTATTTGTTTAAAAAATTAATTTATGTCAATTTTGACACTATTTTGTAATTTGTTTATTTCAAATTCATAAAAACCTTATCACTTAAAAAAAATTATCTATGCAACCCTAACATGTCATATTAATCTAGAAAATTCATGTATAGAATAAAAACCTTTAAATTATATTTATTTTAATATTTATAATATAAACTATTTTAATATTTCATTAAAAAGGTAATCGCTGCATCATCATTGTGTCATAAATAAATTTAATTATTTATCTATAAAAATTATAAATAAAATACCATTATGTAGAAATTACTTTTATATTTATAATGAATATTTATAGTCTAATTTATCTTATTTATAACCCTATATTAAAAATGGTTTAGTTAATAAACATTGAATTTAACACTTTTAACTCTTATTTAAATAAAATAATAATAAATTTCCTAATCTAATCCAAGTGGACCTAAAGGATAATATTTTATTCCTAAGGTTGTTTTTGGTCGAATTAAACTTATCCAATGGAATTATTACTTGTGTTAGGGTAATTATAATATCATTTTTACCTATAATTACCCTATTTACTTTGAACTATGGTAAATAAAAGTCAAAAGCTACTATTCACCAAAAATTATTTTCATCTTATTGAACCACATTTTACTTACTGATATTAATAGTTTCTCTTGGATTTTTTAAATTCAACTCACAGAAGAGGTAAAATTATGTTTTATTCAAATATGCACATTCTCCTAGAAGGTGGGTAAAAAACGTTAAAAAGTTCAATAAAATTTTATACGTCTAATTTTATTATAAAATGACTCCAATGAATAACATTGAACTTATAAAGGTATTATATATCTATTTTTACTTAAATTAAATTTAAATAAAATAAATAATTATTTAATTAAAAGGTTGATTTTAAATAATAACACAGTGTTTTTCACTATTCATCAAAAATTGAATGTTTTCAGAAAAATATCAAAAATTATCCCAAAGCTAATTTTTATATTATGAATTCCAAAATGAATTCTATTTTACCAAATTAAAAACATAGATGTTTCATTTATTAATTTAAAATTAATTCTCATTGTCAAAACAAAAAAGTTGGGGTTTAAAAGTAAAAACTATCAAAATATTGACATATGTTTATGTCAAATTTAAATGTGAAATTACTTATAATGACCTAAATTGTATTAAATGATAAAAAATAATCTAATTATAATTCCAAACCATTCAAATTTATAATTGAACAATATAAATTATTTTGATTTAAATTTTTTTTCAATTAAAATTTCGTATTTTTCACTATTCACCCAAATATGAAAGTTATCATAAAAACACAAAAAATTTATAGAAACTACATTTTTATGTCCTAATTCTAAAGAATATGTTTATTTTTTGAAATTGAGTATATAAAAGATTCAAATATTGGATTGAAAAACGGTTCTCCATTAAAAGGTGGTAAAATTGCATTTTTTTTTAAAATACTTTGTTTATCAGAAAAAATGAATTTGTTCTTATATTATGTCTAATAAACACATAATTATATGTTAAAATTTATATGGAATATATAAAATCCAAAATGAATATAATACAATTCATTATCAATTTTGAACAGCAAGTTTGGTAAGTCGTGGTGCACTCAAACTCATCGTTGCATGTAGCGCAAATTATTGAATTACTTTGAAGAAATAACATACTATGAAATCTTAGGGTGTTACAAAAATACTATAATCCCACCTATATTTACTTACCTATCTCTTAATGGATATTATCTTGACACCTCACCTAACTCAAGTTTTGATTGAAATGTCCATTAATTTATCCTATAAAAGGAGCTCTCCTCCAAACCTTCAAAACCACTTATATACTTAGGTTTTCTCACAAATAACTGCCCAAATTTATTCCCCTAAATTCATATTACATTTCTTGGATTCTTTTTTTCACAATAATAAGTTTTAAATACGTCATTCTGAGGGAATATGCTAAAAGAATAATTGATTATGCCAAAGTATATAACAATTCATTTTTCATCTTTTCCATTTACCCTATCAACTATACTCGTCATATTTCTTTTCCAAAATTATAATGATTTATTATTAACATTATTATTCATATATAAAAAATATTATAAGTATATAATTTTTTTGTCACTCATTCATTTATTATAAGACATTCTTGTTTGGTTCGGTTTGGCCACTTATATGAATAATGTTATAACATTTCCACCTTGAATGATTAAGAAAAACTAAATGATTTTAAAATTTACTAATAATGATTAAATTATGTTGTTTTTTCAATTATATAATGATAATATAAATAATTAATTTCAATAATTAAATCAATTCTTCTAACAAATTTATTCTTTAGAAGAAATATTAATTTCTAACCCTTCATTAAGAACAAATGTTCTATATTCAATGAAATAATATTGGATCTATCAATACATAAAACAATCATCAATTATATCTTCATAAAAAAAATTTGGTTATGAACACATCATCAAGGTTCAAGGAATAAAACCAATATACCAAAGCAGGAAAAGAAGACACAAAAAAATTAACACTAGTGATTAATTGTTTAATGAATAATGAATAGATAATAAGAACTTATATATGAAAATTATTAACTAAAATAAATATAAATATATTCATAAAATGATTTATAATAATATTAAGTTGATTGTACAAGGTGTTAGATATTGTATGTCCATGTAAGAATCCATGGTAAGTTTTTTTACTCAATATCTATTCATTAAGTCTTGCACCCCCTTCTCTGACTATGTCCCAATAAATTTGTTATATTTTACCATTTCTCTACTTTATTTTTTATTTTTTATTTATTTCTTGGTAGAATAAAATTCATAATTAAAATACACTTTATTATTTATTATTACTTCACAAAGATATGTTTTCATAACAGAAAAACTTTTTATTTCTATTCTTCATATTTTTCTTCCATGTCCATATTCATATTTACCACAAAGGAGTTATTTATTTATTTTGTAGCATAAATATGTATTCACTTCTATATCATTCATTTTTATCATTATATCTTTTTAAAAGTAAATATTACAATTATTTTATCCATGTGGGATTCTTTAAAATCTTTTTCAAAATCATTAAAAATTATTTCTTTATACTTTAATATATATATATAGAAGTTCATCTAATCCAAATTACTTATAGATGTCGTTTATGTATTTTTAAAGGTTTTGTTATAAAGGATAATTTTTAAAAATATTATTTTAAAAAATATTTTTATCGCCTCTTCAAAAATTATTTTTATAGTGACCTATAAATTAGTTTTTTTAGAAATGTTACAAAATATTTAATAAGATATTTTTTATGATTTTTCTTCCATTTTCATAACTCTATCTAAAATATATATCTTCCATGAAGTTTTGTTTCATAAATTACCCTCAAAAATTTTTAATGATACATTTATTTTGGATGATTGAATTTTTGGTATCATCTAGATCCATTTATTGATTGATCCTTATGTGAAACTATTTGGAAATTTTACGTATTAAATTTTATTCCCATGGATTAACCAAAATTTGATGTATATCTTATGGGATGCATATTTTTGGTTTATGATTATGTTGTGAGTGATTTTAAAATTTCCATTAAATGAATTTGTTAAAGATATATATCTCAATAGATAATGAAGTTATGCATAAAAATGATGCAAGTAGCTATGTTCACATTTTTGGAATGGACATAGAACATTTAGTAATGTTCATAAACTTATGAATGGAAATGATCTGGGTGACTATGTTCACAAATTTATGGATGGAAAATATGTAGGTAACTATGTTTACAATGTTATGTGTAGAGATGATATATGTATTTTTTTCACAATGTTTTTCATGGACATGATACAAGTAGCTATGTTCACAAAGTTATGCTTGTACATGATATAAATATCTATTTTTACTATCCTATGATTTTATAGGCTTATGTTTTTGACAAATTCTTATGTTATTTTTCAATGGATCATTATTATCATCTCGTATTTACACATTCCTATTCCAGGTTATATGTTATTCTTTCATGATGACCATTTCATGGTTCTATGTCCATATACTATGATTTATGTTTTTAATCATAACTTATAATAAAATATCTTTATTCCATATTATTTTTAATTAGGTATTTCTATTATTTTAATATTCTATCATATGTTAACAATCTAGTCCTCTATGACTCAATGATATTTTTCCTCTTACTAATAATTTGATCTCACCCATTATTATATTTCAAATTTCTCCAAGAAATTATATTTTCTGATATATTTGGTAAGGATTATTGAGTAGAGAATTTTGTCTGATATATTAAAGAATAATCATGTAATGAGATTATAATTTTTATAATATCTAAATAAATCAAACTTTTCTTTCTAGGAGTGTATTTTTTATGACATGTAATGAATAATTTTATAGAAATGATATAAGATATATGTATAAAAATATTGGGTCATCTCATCTGGGTTGTCAATATATTCTTTAGGTTCATATGCACCTTCTCTAGATTAAACAAAAAAAACTCATGAATTATAAGAGATGACCTACCAATCTATGACCAAATAAAAGGGTGACCTATGTGGTATACTATATAGGGACACAAAAGGGTCAATATAATTTGTGGAGTGGTAGTTTTTTTGTTTGAAAACTCCCCTTGGGGTATCAAATCTACTAAAATCCTAAAAAAATAAAGCATGTAGTCTCACAAAATATTCTCTATAGCATGAATAGTCTTATTGGTATAACTACTTTTCAAGGGGTGTAATATCATACTCAATCTGAATTTTTCCTCAAAAGACTCCTAAAAAACCTCTCCACAATCAAGGCATAAATTGATCATCATGATTAAATACAATTAATGATGATGGCCCGCATGAATGCATTGTCTTCTGAATATATAGGTGTCCCAAAACCTCTAACTATAACATCCTATCTCGGGAGCCACGCGACGGTGCCCGAGCTAGTACACCACAAGACCTCAAGCGCACCTCCCCATATGGTAGTGGTTGCTGACTAGATCGAGGGTCGGGTAAGTCGTTCATGGAGAGACTATACCCTATATTATCATAGAAAAACACCAACGAAATTAAACATGAAATAGAGCAAGAATATATAACCTGAAAAATACTAATATCTCAAGATAACCAAGTAGGAAATACAATACTCTACTGAAATGGGAAACATATTATGGCAATATAACTGTCAAGTTTCTATAATGAAACTGAAAGTAAAGACACTACGACTCCTCAAGAAGGTTCTGAACAATGTCTGGTCCCCTCATCCAACCTCCATCACAAATCATCAATCCATCCTAGGGCCTTGTATCGTAACCTATCTCGCAACAATATAGTCTATTCAGGTACTGATCAGGTAGCCTGGAAAGGGTGTGAGTACAACTGAGTAGTCCACCACCAACAGTGTGTAAAACTAGTCCAGTCAAAATATTGTTTATGAATTTATATAAGAAATAAGTACAATGCATAAATAACCAGTTATTACATTATCATTTATTCTTATCTAACTACATTAACTCCAAGGATCCCAAGGAGACCCGTACCCCAATTCTAGCTTCATCTCGTGCCGGAGCCCAAAGTGTTCCCTGGGTAATATCATATCTTAATATCTACTTCTTTCCAAAGATCTAAGTATTAAAAGGTGATATGATATCTCAGTACATGATTCGAATCATGTTGAAATTCAAATATTCTCATGTGAGGCCATAACTCAGAGTGCCATTATTCCCATTCATTAATTTCACATTTATATTCCACATTTCCAAAGTTACTAATATCACAAATGAAAGTAAGAAGACCATGTTACCATGCTTAATTCTTAATATAATGACCATATTCCCATTCTCTTACTCATAAGTATAATTACCATGTTTCTATGTATATTTTTCATTATAATGACCATGTTCACATTCTCTTACTCATAAGTATGACGAACATGTTACAATTTTTACTTCGCAAATTTGAATGAACATGTTCCCATTCATTCACACATAATTAATTAATAATTATTTATATCCATAAATCCCATTACTAGTTCAATAATTATTTAAATACAACAAATCCATTAGTAAACTCAATAATTAACTAAACATTTCAATCATCATTAATTAATTCAATCAATTAATTAATCAATGTCACAATTTATATCTTAATAATTAATTTTTCTAGAATGAATTATCCCATTATAAATCTCAACTCATAATAATTAATCCCATAATTAATTATCTAGATCATAATCTCAAAGCCCATAAATAATTCTACATTAATTATCTCAACCTATAAAATTTGATATCTCATAATTAATCCCATGATTAATTATCTAGATTTCAATCCCCAAATCTCGTAATCAATTTTCCAAATTAAATATTTAATAGAGTATCCCCATAGTCTCATGATTAATTCTTCAACTAGTAATTTAATTCAAAAATGCTTAAATAAATCAATTGGTCAACCCAATTAACCAAATTTAAGAAAATAAATTGCAAAATGAAGCTAGAAATTATATAATTTTTCATATACATAACAAATCCATGACTATGGGAATTATATTTTAAACCACCTATCTCAATTCATTGATAGAAATTCATTCAATGTAAATCCCCAAATTCTGAAAACACGACACAATAGTTCTACATTCCAGATCTAAATCTCTAAATCAAGATCAAAGATATCAAGATCTTATCAATATAGATCTAAATTCACAATTCTATATCTAGATATCCTCGATTAGGTTTAGATATAAAGGAACAGATAATATACTCTTATAAAAGATAAAGGAAAGGAAGAGGATAAACTTCATAATTATATCCATTTACCAGGAGAAGAGCGGATCTTCAATTTGGGGTTTGGATCGTGAAGAACAAAGGTCAGGAAGCCTTGAAACCCCCCCCCCCCCATAAAGCTCTAGGATCACCTAAAATCATTAAGTCTTGAGCCAAGGACTAATAACAGGTGTTTTGGCAGATCGGAGGATTTTAAAACTAATTTTCATGTGAAAAGAAATCATGCATGTGATTTCCTGGGTAGGGGCACGTGGTAAGGAAAATTGTGCGCCAACCATGCAGTCCTCACAATCTAGGGTTGTACTCTTTCCTAGGTTTGGGTTCACAGTTTTTAAACCATGCCCTAATCATGTGGACCTCTCTTCTTGGGTTCACATGGTTAGTTGTGCTGGGTAGATGGTTTACCCAAACCAAGCACCAACCATGCACATACCCTTTTTATCAAAATTTCATAAAAACACAACCCAGACACACCCTAAGTAATAATTACAAATTATGTACTTAAATAAGAAATAAAATTACCTGAATTCAAGCCTGAGATAACTCCCAAAAATTTTGGGATCTTTCAATCACCCCACATTATAACAACTCATTCTCAAATTTCACTTCCAATACTTTATAAGATTCCAAGAAAAAAATATCAGGACCTAGAGCCCTCATATCCACTTCCCTTTCCCATGTTTCATCTTGTACAAATCCATGTTGACATAACTCATGAACTATCAGCACAGTCTTTCCCTGTAACACATTTTCACTGTGATTCAACACATGTATTAGATTCTATTTAAAGGACACATCTATATCAAGGTCAACCTAATCTACATCAACCACATGAGAAGCGTCAGGGTGATACCTATAAAGTTTTGATACACAGAAAACATCAATCACAACATTGTGTCTTTGTAGAAAATCCAATCGGTATGCCACCAGACTGATTCTCTTCACTATCTCAAACAGTCCAACAAACCTGGGTGGAAACACTCCCTACCTCCATATCTTGCAGTAACCCAGCCTAGGTGACACCTGAAGGAACACAAAATCACCCTATGTAAACTCTTGGGGTTTTCTCCATCTTTCAGTATATGACATCTTTCTAATCTGATCCATAGCCATACATTTCCAAATTAATTATACCTACTTAGATGTCTCCTAAACGAGACTTGGTCCCAACAACTCTGACTCAATAGCCTCTATCTATCATAGAAGTGATCTACATGGCCTACCATAATGTGCCTCATACGGTTCCATCTGTATAGTTTTTGATAACTATTGTTATAGTAGATCTCCTCTAAAGCCAAGTGATTTTCCCAAGATCCACTGAAGTCATGCACACATGCCCGTATCATCTCCTCAAGCACTTGTATAGTATGTTATGACTTACCATCTATCTGTGGGTTGAATTTTGTACTCAATAAAACCTGTGAAACAAGAACTTTCTCCAATACCTTCCAAAATTGTGAAGTAAAACTTGAATCATGATCTGAAACTATAGTCTGTGTCACTCTATATAGATAGACTGTCTCTTGAACGTATAGTTCTCCTAACTGTTCTACTGTAAAGGTTTCCCTTATAGGAAGGAAATGTGCTACCTTTGTCAGTCAATCCATAATGACCCAAATAGATTCATTCTTCCTAAGTGTATTTGGGAGTCCCACCACAAAATCCACGGGCACTTCCTCCCACTTCCATTTCAAGATGGTAAATGGTTATAGTAAACCTCAAAGTTGTTGATGCTCTACCTTCACATGCTGACAGGTGAAGCATATTGTCACAAACCATTCTATCCTCTTTTTCATACCTATCCACCAAATGTTTTTCATGGGTCATGGTCTATTTTGGTTACACATAGATGCACCACCCATTTTGAGGCATGATATTCCGACATGAGATCCTCTTGCATACTGGTGGATACCACAACTCGATTCATCACATTGATAGTCTCATCCTCATCTATCAACCATTCAAAATATGTATCATCACATTCAAAGATTTACCTAAAGTATAATCACTCATTATCCTCATACTATATATCGATGATCTGTCTCAAAAGCATATACTCCAATACAACTAAAAACAGAGTCATCTTCTCCTAAATCTCTTGAACCACCACTTTAATTTCATCTAGCAAAGTCATCATATTCCACTCTTCACTCGACTTCTGAACTATCTATGTCCATGTTTTCTTAATCAAGGAATCATCCACACTATTTCTCATCTTGAGAATATATGCAAGTTACAAATAAAGACACTGCATATACTCAACCCATCTCTACTACCGAAGATTCAAATCATGTTGTGTATAGATATAATTCAAGCTCTTGTGATCTGTATCAATTGTAAACTTTTATCCAAAAAAGATAGTTTCACCAACACTTAAGATAATAAACCACTACTTCCAACTCAATTTTATGCATAGGTTAATTCCATTTATGAGGCCTCAACTGCCAAGACCCATATTCCACAACTCGATCTCTCTACATCATCACATCTCCATGTCCAATCCTAGATGCATCACAATAAATCGTATACTCTTTTCCCGACATTGGTAGGATCAAAATTGGTTCCAATGTTAAGTTATTATTAAAATCCTTAAAATATATCTAAAAAGTCTCTGAACATTCATACTTTACTCAATTTTTGGTCAAGACTGAAATAATCACTTCCAAATGGGAAAAGTCATGGATGAATCTCTGGTAATATCCAACTAATCCAAGGAATATTTGGATATCAAAAACCCTCTTGGGATGCTCCCAATAAACCACTTCTTGAACATTATTTGGGCCCACTGACACACCTTCCTCAATATGATGTGAACCAATAAGTGTACCTGGTCAATCCAAAAATTACACTTAGATATCTTGGTGTATGACCAATGCTCTTTTAGTTTACCCAGGACAATGTCAAGATGTTGGGAATGATCATCATGAGTCTTGGAGTACACCAAGATGTCATCTTCAAAAACCACCACGAACGAATCCAGATATAGATGAAATATATTGGTCACCAAGGACATAAACACTAATGATGCATTTATCCACCCAAACCTTATTACAACAAACTCATAAAATCCAAACCTTCTTTTTAAAGTAGTACTTGATATATCATATGTTTGTACCCTCAACTGATGATACCTTGATCTCAAATTGATATTTGAGAACACACAATATCTCTTAAATTGGTAAAATAGATCATCAATATGTGGAATATGGTATTGGTTCTTCACATTAATTTTGATCAACTTTCAGTAATCAATAAAAAAATGAAAACTCATGTCATCCTTCTTTGCGAAAAAAAATGTTTATCCCCAAGGTGACATACTTGGATGTATAAATCCCTTATCCTCCAACTCCTATGACTGATTCTTAAGCTCTTGAAGCTCAGTCAAATCCATTCTGCATAGTGGAATAGATACTGGCACAGCTCCCAGCATGAGATCAATAGTGAATTTAACATATCTCTTAGGTGGTAGCTCAAATAAGTTTTTAAGAAAGACATACTGAAATAGTTCCACTACTAGTGCATGGATATCCTACCTAGCACCCCCTTAGTCCAATAATATAATAGAAACTAGGGTTGTGAGATCCCCCAGTTTCTTAGAAATTGGCCCTACTTAGCCTTCCTAGAGATCACACTCTCCGATATGAATATACCAGTAACCCTTAGGAGACACAAACGTCACTATACTATGGTAACAATCATTGTAGGCTTGGTAGGTGACCACCCATTCCATCCCTATAATCAAGTCAAAGCCCATCATATCAAGAACATAGATATCCAAGAGGAAATGAAATTCCCCAATCTCTAAGGAACACCCCTTTCATTGACAAATATCTCTAGATCACACTCCCAATGGTGTATCTATAGTCATTACCCCACCCACAAACTTCTCCATCTGGCCCAGAAAATCAACAAATTAGGAATATATAAAGGATTGAGTAGAACCAGTATCAAACAATGCACTAGCTAAAGTAAAAGCTACTATAATAGTACCTCTCATTGTTGATGGTCCAGCCTCTCTATCCCTATGTGTAGGTTGTACTACATGTAACTATGTTTCCCCTCTTCCCTCAAATGCTATTTGAATCCCCTGAGTAGCACCAATCCGGTGATGTGGTTGATCCTGACTAGAAGCACCACATCCACTACCACTACCACCTCAGCCAGTAAAACTCCAACTACCAGCCCGATACAGTGTAGAAGATCCTCTTCCCATACTCTAAATCTACTTGGCTGCTCCTCTAGTACTAGTATGTCACTACAACCTATAGAATTTCTATATATGTCCTATATTTCTGCAAGATCGATACTCTACTAGTGTCCAAGAATAGTGATGAAAATAGTTTCCCAGCCTACTACACTAATGATAGATCACCCCAGTAAGGTCTTGTCCAACTGAACGTCCTGTATACATACTTTTCCTCCCACTTCCTTTGATAAAGTTGTCATAAAGACACATACTTCTCTTGGAATTCACACCATATAATCATCTAGTAACAATTACCTTTCGAACATTGGAATCCTCCTTCAGATTGAATTCTTCTATGAGAGACTGATCCACCACTTCCATAATCTTCTTCGGCCAGAATATATTTACCTATGACTTAGTCTCACACGTAAGTACATCCTGAAAATGTTTCTATGTAGCTGTCTCATCTCCTACTAATGTTGGATCAAAGAGTTGCAGATCTATGTAGCATTCATCATAGTCCATCACGTACATTCTCACATGTGTCAGATGCATGAACTAAGTAGATTTATCTTGTCTCAACATCTCTTGATAAAAGTGCTCCAAGATCCTCTCCATGGAGTCCTTCCTTAACATATCGTCAGACTGTCCAGTTCATGCTTGAATGTCCCACAAGCACTTCACAGATCCCCATAGAATATAATCATCCAACTTTACCCTCCTCTTAATCAGAGTCTCCATATGTCCATGTATTATCCCTATATAATCATCCCAGAATTCAACTCCCTCTAGTCCACCCTCTCGAGTAAAATTCATAGGGTGCTACAAATAAAACTCCCTTGTCAACTCAGACATACCTTTCACAACTTTCCCTAGGTCTATTTCCATGATTTAAATGAAGTGATAGAATATCTCTCAAAGATCCTCCCCTTCATCTTCAGCTATCATGATTGGTGCCTCAAGTTCCTAAACTAGAAAAACATTCCTTAGACACCCCTTGGTCATCCCCTCAACAAGAGTCATGGAGGAATACTCTCTGCAATTCCAAACACACATCTCAGGTCTCATAATAAAACATGATGACATTTTTGTAAGAGGAAGTAATAACAACAAGAAATTTTCCCCCACCTTGCCACATGGTCAAGACCGAGGAGCTATCACTACCCTTAACTAGTATACCCCTAAGTTTTGTTTAACAAGGGTAAACACATTATCATAATCAAGTTTCTAATTTCGACACCCATTTATTGTCTTTTCACATCATTTTTTACAACATTTTTTAATTTATGTTAGGAACCATTTTTCATTTTAATCTAACAAACAAGGAAAATAGTTTGAGTTTAATAACTTAACCATAACCTGTTTTCTTGTGCGTGTCTAAAATGATGCATGTCACAATAACCCTAAGTTCCTAGAATGATGCATGTAGACTCAAATCTCATCCTATTCTGGGACAGGATTCAACACTCAAAAATTATCAGAAAAAATAATCACATCACACCCCAAGTATGTCACCCAAGGTGAAATAATATTTAACTGTAACAGTAAACATCAATAACTACAATCCCGCCCTTAGTACTTGGGTCATTCCTCATACATGGGTATGCAACTCCTATACAAGAGCTCATTACCATACCCCAACTCTTCCTAGTCTCTTATATACCCTTCCAAAAATAGTAAGATAAAAGAAGAAGAAAGAAACTTGGGCCTCTTATGCCACTTTATAGCATCCCATCTTGGGATCCATGCGATGGTGGCTGAGCCAATTCACCACATAACCTCAAGAAGCCCCACCCCCCATATTTAGAGGATGATGACTAGAATTTAGGCTATGGTAAGTCATTCATGGGAAAACTATGTTCTCTTTTATCAGAGTAAACACGAGCAGTAGTAAACAATAAATAGAAGAAGACTATATAACCAAAACAATACTCATATCACAAGATAACCAAAAAGGAAATACAACACTCAACTAAAGGGGAAAACATGATATGGAAATATAAGTGTCACGTGTCTATAAATCAACTTAAATTAAATACACTTAGACTCCCCAAGTAGGTTCTGAACCATGTCTATTCCCCTCATCCATGATCCATGCCAAATCAGCAATCTATCCTAGGTTCTTTTCCCTTATCCAGTCAGACAATAAAATAATCTATTTTGGTACTAATCAGGTAGCCTGAATAGGGTGTGAGTAAAACTCAGCAGTCCACCACCAACGATGTCTAAAACCAGTCTAGTAAAAATATAGTGTATGCAATTCTATAATAAATAAATACGATTCATAAATTATTATTTTTTACATTATCATTTATTCTTATCTAACTAAATTAACTTTGGGGTTCCCAAGGAAACCCATACCCTAATACTGGATTCATCTTGTTCCGGATTCCAAAGTGTAGGCTTGGTAATATCATATCTTAATACCTTCTTCTTAATGAAGATCAAAGTATTAAAAGGTGCTATGATATCTTAGTAACAGAATCAACTAATGCCAGAGTTTGAATATTCTCGTGTGATGCCAATACTCGGAGTTCCATTATTTACATTCATTACTTTCACATTTATAAGCCGGGTTTCCAAAGCTACCAAAAGTAAGATGGCCATGTTACCAGGCTTACTCCTCAATAGAATGACCATGTTCCCATTCTCTTACTCATAAGTATAATGACCATGTTACCATGTATACTTCTCATTATAATGACCATGTTATCATTCTCTTACTCATATGTATGATGACCATGATACCATTTTTACTTTGAAATTTTGAATGACCATGTTACCATTTATTTAAACATAACTTATTCATAATTAATTATCCACATCAATCCCATTACTAATTCAACATTTAGTTAGATACAAAAAAATCCATGAGTTAACTCAATAATTAACTAAATATTTCAATCATCATTAATTAATTCAGTCAATTAATTAATAAATGTCACAATTAATATCCCAGTAATTAATTTTTCTAGAATTAATTATCCCATTATAAATCTCAACTCATTATTATTAATCCCATAATTAATTATCTAGTTCATAATATCAAAGACCGTAATTAGTTTACTATTAATTATATCAACCTATCCAATTTTATATCTCTTAATTAATTCCATGATTAGTTATCTAGATTTAAATCCCTAAATCTCATAATAAATTTCCAAAATTAATCATCTATTAGGGAATCCCCTTAGTCTCATGATTAATTCCTCAACTAATCGCTTAATTAAAAAAAGATTTGATAAATCAGTTGGTCAACCTAATTAACTTAATTTAATAAAATAAATTGCTAATTGAAGCTAGAAATTCTACAATTACGAATATGTGTATAAAGTTCACAATAATGGGTATTATATTTTTGAACACCAACCACAATTTGTTGATGGACATTTTCTCGACATAAATCCCAAAAATCTGAGCCCCACAATAATGTAGATCTTTGTTCTAAATGTAAATCCCTAAATCAAGATCACACATATCAATATCATATCAACCTAGATCAAGATCCACAATCCTAGATCAATATCTCACCCATTAGGTTTTGATATAAAGAAATAGAGAATAAACTCCTCTAAAAGATCATGTAAATGGAGAGGATGGGCATCGGGATGAGATCCACATATAGAGAGAAGAGTGGATCTTTGATTTGGGCTTTGGATCTTGAAGAACAGATATCAAATGGCCTTGGAACCCCTATAAAAAGCTATGGGATCTCCCAAAATCATCATGTCCCGAGACAAGGTCAAATAGGAGGTGTTTTGGGGGTTCGAGGGATTTTAAAACTAATTTTACGGAGTAAAGGAACTACTCCCACAGTTCCCTGGTTAGAGGGAATGGTTAGGAAAATCGTGTGCCAACCATGTGAACCTCACTAAGGTTGCACGCTTTCCTGGGTTTGGGTGAATAGTTTTTCAAACTATTCACCAACCATGCAGACCTCTCTCCCAGGGTTCATACGGTTTGATGGATTGGGTGCATGGTTTACCCTAACCATGAGACAATCATTCAAAGACCCTTTTTCTCAAAATTTCCTAAAAACTCCATCCAAAAACATTCCAAGTGATAAATCGATACAAAGGTACTTAAATAAGAATGAAAAGTTCCTAAATTCAAGCTTGTGATAATTCCAGAAAAGGTCAAGATCTTACACTAACCTTCCTCCAAGATAGGGGGTGAGTGAGATAGATTTTTTATTTATTCAATGATCATCCTGATAGTATCATAACATTTTCTTGATTATGAAAACCTATTCATAAAGACCATTGATATAAAAAATCACTTTAGAACCTCATGGGATTGGATCAAACCTATGGGACTTAGCACTCAATATTTACCAAACGATTAGTGAGGATCTGTGATATGAACATAGATTTTCTCTACTCTAATATTGGCTAAAAAATTGATTCTTGAGATATTGATATTTATTTTTCACACCAACACTAGTGGGTAGGTGTGAAACTATCTCAAAATATCATTACACATCTCATTTTGGACCATTATCCATCCCTTGAGGAGGATGAAATGGTCCCCACATTTAAATAATTCATTGGGTGCATCACCAAATAATATTTTGTCATGTAAGATCTAACAATTTAATACTCCAAGCTAGGCCTCTCCCACCCAATGAATAAGTGTGGGGTGACCACCATAGATCACAAATATATAACATCTAATTCCAAAAAAATCAATTTTATCATAGATAAATACTCAGATGTTTAATCATGGAGCTGAGAGTGAGATTTATTATTAGATAAATCAGATACTATGTTTCACATCCTAGAAGAATATACTATATTAAATTCATAATCCTTTATAAAACAAAAAATTACCTCTACCTTAGGATAAGATCTCTTCAATACTCTTGTGTATCATGATGACCAAGAATCACTCAATAAGAAGATAAGGTCTCAATATCTTTAATTAAAAAACCATTACTTCAAGATTTAATAGAGACACACACCCCGAATACTATCTTGGGTGGCCCCCAAGGTATCAAAACTTCAATCATTAAAGGGGTAAACTATTACAGCACCCTTCAAGATAAGACTCTCTATTAGATTAGATTTAAAACTTAATATTGATCATTAAGAACCAATTGTCACCTTATAGTTGTTCAAAGAGGTCATCAGTCCCTAGTATATGGTATTTATTCCTTAATTTCTCATGGTTTAAGGGGTTATATTCAATTTAAATACTCAATATCCCATCTATTTTCTTTGAAAACTGAATAGTACACACCCATGAAAACATTTTGGGTCTAATGAAACCTTTCGTCAAAATTTTTCCCAACTATATATTAATTTGTATGAGTTAAATTGAGTCCATAGGATAATATTTAAAATAAGATATTGAATTATGGGGTGTATATTAATTCCAATATCAACGTTTTAACCATTGGTAATAATGAAACATGTTCTAAAAATATATATATGCACTAATCCACTATAACAAGAATCCACCCCTTCATAACATCCAAGGTGCATAAATTTAGACTCTATAACTAATAAAAAAAAAGGTTACATCTTCCAAAGGGTTGGGCCTACTCATACCATATAAGAGTCTTAATAACTAGTGATAGTGAATTTCAAACCATTTAATTAATGGAATAATTTCCTACATTGGAGGTATTCTTCCCAAAACTAGACTATATATAAAAATTCCAAACCAAGGGTGAGGTGAAAAGGTATTATCTATATCATATTGAAAAAATAAAAAAATCCCACTCTACCAAAATTAAACTCACACTGAAAGTGGATATAAGTGAGGGTATGATCACTACCCATAGGAGTAACTAGAAAAGTATGTTTGGATATAGGGTCTACTAGAATCTATAACTTATTAACAAGTCATGAATTAAGAAAATAATCTCTCATTTTAATATCAAAGAATATGATTATTAGTGTATCTCTATTTCATTCTTGTTTTATTGCATCTTTTCTAAGTAATTATTACACATTTCATGTATAATTGTGATATAAATGGAAAATAAATGATATTACACTATTTATAGTCTAAATTTAATTCTTACTATTTTTGAATTAGAATGATTATTTTAAGTTTAAATTTTCTTAAATATTCTTATTATAATATACATAAATTTCTTAGAACAAAATAATCTGATTAGTTTTTATGACTTCAACTATAATATTATTTTTGATAAAGTCATGATAGTTTTTTTAAAAGTTATTTCAAATTACATGTTTAAATATTTAATATTAATTAATATAATTTTTATTTTATTCATAGTATGTAATTGAATAAAAATATCTTATTTTGAATTTAAATTTTCTTTTTCAATGTATTTTTAATTAGATATTATTGAAATATATATGAAACAACACCCATGTGAAAAAAATACAAGCTTCTAATGTATCCCTTTGTCTACATAATTAAATTTTCAAGTATAATTGTGGATATGTAGGAAAACTCCCAACCTACCAAGCCGTATATCCAAAATTATCACGGTATCATATCACTAAATGTTCCTATATGAATTTAGGGGAATTATTGAAGTAGTAATGTAAAAAAATTAATTTGACCCACTTATCCAAATTCTTTCATTGAGGCCACGTATTTGAATGTGAATACCAATATAACCAAATTATATATGGGAAAATTGATGGGGTTTTCACCTTCATTTTTAAAAATGAAATATAAGGTTGAAAAGTTACATCGCTATCATTTTTTTGTTGAGTAAATGATTAAAATGATCTCGTTTTAAACTATTTAGTCAATGCTAATTAAAGATCTTAGATGCCTCCCAAGCCATATGATGATGTTTTGAAAATTTATGATTGTCTTGGATTAAATAATATCACTTTATGATATACAAAAAACATTTAAATATTGTTTCCACTTAATTTTATATTTTGAGTCTGAATCAATCACTAAGAGTGTAGATGAGGCTGAGATTGTATAGATTTGAATTGATTATGGTAGAACTTGGCATTAATGTTTAATGGAGTTAAATAATAATCATGAATCATTTATAGATTTTGATTGTTTGATATCAGTTCCATAATAAAAACAAATATGACATGAGTTTGATGGAATTAAATGATATTTTTCTAAGTCAACAATAAAGGGTGAAAAAATTCTCATGTGCATTAGAATTTATCTGGTTGAAAGATAAAGATTCAAAGATGATGGTACCTCTATCTATCACAACATTACGACTTCTTGGTATGGGGATGACTCACTACAACTATTCTAATATTTTTCAAAGAGGAACTAAGGATGTTGATCTAGTATAAGTTTGATGATGTGGTTTGAGTTCCACATAATGATTTTGAGTTGTGGTTATTCGATATTAATGATGAATCATGGTGGTGGAGTTTAAATCAAAGTAAAGAAAATAGATATAAGAAAGAATCTTGATTGTATTTTTGTAGTTGAGTAATCACATTATTCAAATAAATCCAAAACATCGAAACCTAATTGGAATGAGGATGAGTTTTTTTCTCTGATTGTGTCAATCCAAATTATCATGATTAGGGGTCATTCAATTGTAGGAGAACTGAGTGAATGTATGCATGTCATTTCAAATCTGGTTAAATTGTGTGGACGGTGAGAGTTGTACTGACATGTTTTAGTGGGGTTGTTGGTTAATTGAATATATGAGAATAAGTATTATAATTTACTATCAATATATATATTATTTGAAAAAAAATTAATTGGTTACTGATTGAGAATTTAATTTCATGTACTAGTGATATTGATGTTTTAAGGGAATTTTAAAAACAAGATCAGTGGTGATATAATTTCATATTTTCAATTATCTTCATGGTATGTCTGTAAGGGAGGTGGTTATTATATCACCTTATGTTAGTGTACTAGATGTTTATCAAATAATATTCTGGGGTATTTTTAAGGGGGTTGATGGGAGAGATGATAGAATAAATAGAAGTTGAATAACCAATGAGATATCAAGATGAAGGGTATTATATTTCAATAGAGAAGATTTATCTCTATCTCTCTTATTTTTTCTTATATTATTCTATATTTGTGATTTATTTCATAAAAATAAATTCTTTCAATATATTGATCATGTTCAGTTAAACATTTCTTGGGGAAAATGGATTGAAATGAATTGAAATTTATTTTATCATCCCTTTCTTAATTTTAAAACAAGAAGTGTTTGTACCTATTTGAATTTATTTCATTAATTCATCTCTTCTAAGTATAATGAAGTGTCAAGTTATAAAATTAGAGTTAAATAAATTTAGGTTGTTATAAATCAGTTCTTCCTTCATGTTAAATAATGTTTAGGTTGATTTTTTATTATACTTTTACAATGCGACTTTTCATATGGTGTGTTCTATTTTTAATTACTCACGTGCATCAATTTTTTCCTACATCAAGATTTGATGGGTGAAGAGAATGTAATATTTTTCCTAGGTAAATTTAATTGAATTAATTAATTTGGAAGATTTTGGAGTTATATTTTTTTCCATGAATAATCATCCTTTTATTGAGAGTAAGATTAACAAGTCATTTCTTAAGAGAGTTCTCTGGCAAAGGTCAATCTCTTAATGAATATTAAAAGTCTCAACCTTATTTTCTCATAGATTTTAGTACTTATTGGTTAAATTTGAGGTAATAACAATGATTTATTCTCAGTTCATTTCAGTTTAGTTTTTTCCCATGTTACCTTTTTCACCCATACTTTCCATTATTTTTTATCTATCTCTTTATGTTACTCACATAATTTCTTATTTTTTATTCAATAAACTTGCCCAATCCTTTATTATTATTATTTTTCATGGATCACTCTTATTTACCTTCTATTGAGTTCGATCCCTACTTACCATAAGACTTATAATTATTATGTGTTATAAATAATTAAATTTTCATCATTCAATGGAATTATATAAATTTTTTAATTGTTTTTGGGAAAATATATGTTAAAAAATAAAAAAATATATCTATAAAAGAAAAAAATAAATAATTGAACAGTTTACAAAAAAAAATATTCTAAAAACTCCTTATATCTCATACTTTCATGTGCTTCTTTTGAAATTCTTCGACCTGAAATCATATTCCCACAAGATAAATATTTATCACTGAGATTGAGCCTTTAATTTAAGATATTAATAATCACTATGAGTACCTTAATAGTAAAAAAGGTGAAATGTAAGTCCTTGGGTTTAATAGAGTTATTAAATTGAATGAAAATAAAAATCTTGTCCCCCATTAAGATAATAATAATATTTGAGGGAGAAATAGAATTAGGGATTTCAAAATACCTGTAGTTTCAAGTAATTCTACTTGTATTTGAAAATATCATAAGTCTGGGAACTATAAAATGAAGTAATCATACCTGTCAATTTTACCCTATATTAACAGATATCTTGGAAAGGTTTTTTTAGAGTTCATTAGAATGGTTTATAAATTACCTTTATATGGTAGTTTTGAAGAGGTTATTAGGTTGAGAACATTTCCTTTTTTACTTTAAAAATAAGGCTATAATCTGGTTTCAAATCCTTGATGAAGAAATTTCTGATACTTTGAACAATATCTTCAACTTGTTTGTAGGGAAGTTTTATTCTTGAAATTTAGCTAATAATGTGAGACACAAAATCATTTGATTCATCCAGAATAAGGAAGATATCTTTAAAGAAACAAGGTAATAATTTATAGATATTCTTATCCAATGTCATAACCATCATCTTTCTCCATACATTTTAATTAAAATATTTTCTAATGGTTTTACATAACACCACCATAATTTTGTTGACCAGTTTTTTAGTTATTATTTTTTTATCAAACACCTGAGGAGTTTAAGTAAATGTTTAATAAAATGCCTCAAGACTCTCAACATAAACACAATTAGAAAAGAACTATCTATATAAATGAAAACCACTATTAGGGTGTTTTGGTTAATGATAATACACTTAGATAGAAATATCTATATTGATATTTTTTTTATTATTCTTAGGATATGTTGTTAAGATATTAATTTACCCATTTAAAAGGATAATAGTTCCCAATTTATTAATTTTATCTTCAAAAAATTTAGTGACACTGATCCTTTTTATAGTTCTTAAAATAAATGTTATGATAATCACCCAAACTTGTCTTGGAAAGAGCAAAAAGATTTTAGATCATTTGTTTCCACTAGATTCACACCACAATTTAGAATGCAATTCTAATGTTAAAATCCATCCAATTCTTTAAATTCTCATGGATATCTAAAGGGTTTAATGTTGAAATGTTTAGGGGAAATTTTCTCCTTTAAAAAATATTCATGTTTAAAAATCCATAATATTGATCTAAAAATGGGTTAATTACTAGAAATCTAGGATCTAGGGATACAGATAAGTGACCTAGAATAAAATAGATAAATCTTAAGGAACATTTCTTGGTTTTTAAAAAAAATTGGTAAAAAAACTCAAGAAAAAATTAGTAAACTTCCTAGTTAATTTGAACATGATTTTTTAGATTATCTTTAAAATGAAAACATATAAAACACTAAATCTTGAAAACTAGATAGAAATGTACATCACAAATAAAATGTTGAATATTCAATTGAAAAATTGAAGTAAATGTAAAAAATTATGTGTAAGTTTATAAAGGAAGAAAATAATAAATTATGGTTTGAGGAGAAGGTGATAAGTAAAACAGTTTAAAAAAAATATTTCCCTCTTGTTCCCTTTCTTGAAAGAGTCCATAGAAATTCTAAAATTGACTTCTTGAGGATCTTATAAATTTTTAAAAAATTTACCATCAATATGATATTTTTGGAGGCATTAAAAAATTAATCTTATGTCAAACTAATAAAAAAAATTCCAATTCAAAAAAATAATCAGAAGAAATTGGATATGATTAATCTTTTTGAGGCATGTAGTTTACTTATTTTGAGGAAGTTACCACCAAAGTTGAAGGAACATGGATGTTTATTTATTCCATGATGAGTAAGAGGAAATGTAAAACTAAAAATTTTGTTGGCTATTTAGGTATGTGTATTAATTTTTTTCTTTTATCCTTGTTCGTAAAGATGGTTCATATAGATTTCAAACCAACTTATGTGTCTCTTCAACTTGTTAATAGGAATCTCACTCATCCCTATAAAATATTAGATTAATTATTAGTCAATATTGAGTATCTTATATTTCCCATATATTTTCTTATTATTGATGTGGGTTGTGATAAAAAGGTTTCAATTATCTTATGTATACCCTTTTGGGTATTAGTGGTGATGTCATTGATATGTCCAAAGGAAAAAACTTACCCTCAAAACTGTTAATGATCTGGAGGAAATTCTGGTTTTTGAAAAATTCAAACCATAGGTGAGATTTGGCCTAATATAAGTTTCTAAGATTGAGAGATTCAAATTTGAAGTATGATTTTAGTATTATTATTTACCTATTGAGGGTATAAATACTAGGATTCCTCAACTTGTTGAGACTATTACTCTTTCTATTATTCCACCATCATTTACACTTATTTATAAGAAAACTCATTCTCAAGATTCCAATCAGGTTTTAAAATAATAAATACATTTTTTAAATGTATTGAGCTTATTACACATGATTTTGAGACTATTACACATGATTTTGAGACTATTACACTTGATTTTGAGACTATTACACTTGATTTTGAGTGTTTTTAAGGATCTAAAACTAATTCAAGTTAATGTGTGAGTCCAGAAGAGAAACTTAATTTCTTTCAATTTGAATAGGTCTTATTTCTTAGTAATTTCTTAATTTCAATTAAGGAAGGTTTTCATGATTATTTATCAACTATTATTGAGAAATTAACTTCTCTTCATACTTATTTAGACTATAATAAATATATTTATCTATAATAATGTGAAACATTTGGGTTGGAGTGATCTGAATTGTCAATTTCCAATGTCTTTTTCTGTGGATATTTTAGAGATCTTGAGTTTTTTGTAGGTGTTTTTACACCTATTTCTAGGTTTTTTAATCCCCATATATTGTGGAAATTCGTTATAATATTTCTAATAGTTTTAGATATTTTTCTATGTTGTTTTATTTAATTTTTTGTTCTGATTTTTCATTATTTTTCATAGTAGAGGTAGTGCATAGAAACCATGATATTGTTTTGTTGATGGAATTTATTAGATTTTTACTATTTTTTAGTGTTTTAGTGAAATTATGTTGTTTTAATGATCTTTTTTTCTGAATCATTTTAACTATAATATTTAATAAATCATACCCTTTTGATAACCTTTGTAAAATATTTTCTAGAAATTCAAGCTAGGAGCATAAAATCTAGCAATGTATGGGGGAAACCCGTGATTTAATTATTTTTAAATAAATAAATTTCTTTTCTAAAATATTTATATAATAAAAAATTAATAAATAATATCTATGTGTTCTACAAGACCTCATTTATTCCCTATATTGATCCATATTTGGCCTGGATTTCATTGAACATACTCTCATTAAGTACTAGTTTCACATTTTATTTTTATTTTTTAAAATTAATTATTAGTTCATTCATTTCATTTAGGTGATTAATTTGGAGAAATTAAGAGTATTTTTACATTTTTAAGAGGTAAATACCCTTTGAATGGTTAAAAAGGAATAATAACTACATATATTAGGGGAGTTAATTTTCATTATTTCATTCTGTTTTGAAATTCAACTATTGATTTTAATTATTTATACTTTCATGATAAATTGATTTGAGTTTTTTGTGATTTTTGGAAAAAAATTGATGTTGTATAAAATTAAGTGTTGAGGAATTAGGATATTAAAGTTATTAATATTTAATTACTTTATTCTTCTGTTGATTATGTGTTTTTCTTTCCTTCATTTTCCTTGTTGAAAATAAATTTTAACTCTGATTGAAAATCTTTCTTAGTACCATATTGAACATGAAATTTTATATTATATTATATGTATATTATTTTGATTTATCATTTTGAAAAAGAAAGTGTTTTTAGAAACTTTTTCTTGATAAAACATTTTATATTGTGGAAACAAGCTATTTTGAACACTATTTACACCCCTTAAACTTGATTTTTCACTACTGAATTTCAAATATTTTAGAAGTTACACTTTCATTAATCTTTTTCCCAACTTATAATTCAACATTGAGGAAAAAGTAAAGATTTAATTATGGGGGGAGGATTCTAAATTGATCTAAATTATAATTCATTAAGAACCCATTAAAACCCCATAATTTGTTTTAAACAAAATCATATTTTCAAAAATCACTTAATCATTTTAAATGGATAAATTGTTTTCTCAAATTTGAAGCTTTTTGATACCATTTGAGGTGGTTAGTTTTTATTACCATATATATTTAATTGGTTAAGTCATTTTCTTTACCTCTTCAAAAAAACAATATACTTTTGGGAGAATTTTATATAACCATCATTGATTTTAAACTTTTTAATTTTAATTAGAATTAAAATATATGCATCAAAATAGATTATGAAATGAAATATAAATCCATGTTTCACTTTTCATTCTTTATTACTTTGAATGATCAATTGGTTAATTATACATTCTTATTATTTTTTATTCTTATGGATTTATTCAGTTATTTATAATTATTATCCATTATAATTATGTGATTCTATTCTTATAGAGGTAAAGGGAAGTTTTTTTACATTTAGTTGGTTGAAAATTAAAGAGTGTAAAATTATTTTTAAATTTTTCAAAGTCATTCATTTTTTGTAAAACAGTAACCAATTTTTCACAAATAACATTTCATTTGATCGGGTAAAATCACTTTTTAGTTGAGAGTATCCATAAGGTAAAATCATTTTGAAAATAAATTCATTACATAATTTCATATTTTAAATTTTGTGATTTATTTTCTATCAATGATTTTGAATAAATGAATTCTCAAGGACAATAAATATCTTAAGTATAGTGGAATTTGATGTGGAACTATTTCATTCTTATATTCTTATATTTTTTATATGTAATTCTAAATCTTTAGATGTATAATTTATCCTTATTTGAAAAATATTTTAAATTGCAATATTTTGAGTCCTAAATATAATTCCTACCATTAGTGAATTAGAATGATTATTTTTGGTGTGAAATGTTTTGAATGTTATTATTATAATTTTATTATATTTTTTAGAATAATATAATTTGATTTTTTTTGATGAATTTAATTGGAATATTATTTTTGAGAATTTTGTAATAGTATTTTAGAAACAATCCTATAGATTATATGTTTAAATATTGAATATTAATATATGGAATTAATTTTTTCATAGACTCTAATTTCACTGATATAGTTTTTCAAATTAATTTTTAAAATTAAATGTTTTTTTAATTCTACTTTCATGAAATGTTTATAAAACAACACTAATGTAGTGAAAAAGTGCAGTTAACTCATATAAGGACCCATCCTTAAAACATTATATATTCTTGAGTTTTAGACAAGAACATACATTTTTACACATTGATGATATTTTTTAGGTTTATATTTTTAGATAATTATTATATAAATCATACATAAAATTCCAGAATCATACATGAAGATAATACTAAAACGGTATCAATTTCTTCCAAAATATAAAAATTTTAAATAAAACCTGATTTCTTTGAAAACTATTCATAACATTTAACTATAACTCCTTATATATCGTACACATTCTTATAACATCTAATTTTTTTTAAAACTTCAGATCAGAAAAAAAGATCAGTAATGGATATAAAGAAAGAAATTGTTACTCAAGTTATAACATAAAACTCAATAAAACCCATTTCATAAAAAAACTCATTATCTTGCATAGAATAATTATATAGTTTCCTTGCGGAATATTTACCATATAACTCTTAAAATAACCCTTAAACATTGAATAACCATTTGGTCAACTTTCATCTCAAGAGTACCCAATGCATTAGAGGGATATAATGGGGCTCACCCATCATATCTTGAGCTATAATGGGATTAACCCAACATATCTTGAGATATAATGGGATAAAACCCATATATATTGAGCTATAATGGGTTCAAAACAACCTAAATATGTCCAAGGAACATATAATAATAATAAAGCATCATGAAATCATGAGAAACCACTCATTCTATATATATATAAACAAAAATCTTTTTTGAATTTCATTAAAGAGAATTTTAAAATGATTTTCAAAGGAAAGTCCCTTAAAAATATAATTGGAGTGAGAATTAATATAATGGAATGGATATGTGTATAAACTATAAATAAAACATAATATAAACAAAAAATTATCAAACAAATAATCTCAATACCACATAATTAATAAAGTATAAGGTTAACCCAAAGAATGGAAATTGGGTTATGAATCCCCTTATCTCGGGATTGTCTTACTTCAAACCTGATTAAACCTCTTGTATAATGGTTAAAATTGTGTTATTAATACTTTATAGAATCATAATAACTTTTATAACACCTTATATGATAATTTTATAACATCATTCTACACATTTATAAATAATATTTTGTTATTTACATTGTTTTGGGTGCGTTCTTTACATGATTTCCATGGTCGGTTCGTAAAGGATTTCCCTATCGAATGGAAGAGAAACTCCAGAAGTAAAATGGGTTGTTATTAAAATGTTTTCTGAATATTAAATCACTCCATAAATCATTTTGGTTTTATGGTTTGAGGATGAATTATTAGATAAATCATTAGTGATAATCGTTAGTTTATTTTGGTGAATTTTGATCATTACGAACCACTTTGGTTTTATCAATTATTGGTACGCATAAACACTGATTAAAGAACATAATATATCATATAATATGTATAATACAATATTATTTAACCATAAAAATGGTTTTATGACCATATTTGAAGTATGTAAAATAAATTGAAGACACATCGTTCACGATGTCAGTAAATCAACACATCACGAACGGTGTTTTTGTTTTTAGAATAAGTGGGAGAGGAGAAGAAGTATTATGATGAATTGTTCCATAAACATGAAAAAAAATTCAGTATATATAATATAACATATATTTCAGGCCACTTGTCTAAGATAAAGGGAATATATTATAAGATAAGAAAAGAATTGAAAAGAAAACACAAGAAATTGAAAGAGGATTTTTACCTCTTGATCTCTTCTCCTTGAGATCCTCCTTAACGCCTTTGATATTGGCATTTTGGTAAGACCAAAAAAACTTGGACATGGGGAAGAGACCTGGGAAGGTTTTTGGGCATAATTTAGACAATTCTTTAAATACTGGGCGATGTGAGAGGAAGATGGGTGTATGGTGGTATTTATAGTGGAGGAGAGGAGGGGTTTTACATTATTTTAATCATTAGTTTAATATTATTGACTAAGACTATGAATAATCAAGATTATTATGACCAAAAATAGTAATGTGTGTGTGTTAGTTCGAACCAATTTCCATTTACATCATCCATGACTCATGCATGATCCATAAATTCATTTATTTAGCACATTTCTTAAATTATCGAATTTCACTATTCACTAAAAATTCAAGTATTTCAGAAAAATCCCAAAAATTCACCCCGATCATTTTTTTATATTAATAATTAAAAAATTAACCCCATTTTATCTAAATAATTTTATAAATATGATAAATTTAATTTTTAATTAAAAACCTAATTTATTCAAATAATAATAATTTAAAACTATACCTCATTTTATAACACCTTGAAAAAATATCAAGGTCTCGTAAAATTACCTTATAACCATAAGACAAGAAAATAATAATTTATGATTCCATTTTATGAAAATAAATTTTCATTAAATTTATTTAATTAATCATAACATTTTAATTAAATATTTATTACTTACAAAAATACAATCACTTATAATGATCATATTATCACTTATAAGATGCCTTTTTTAATACACATTCATGGGTGAGGTTACAATTCATTTTTCCAATTGAATATTCATTAGGGTCATTACTATTCATAAGGGTATGTTACTATTACCCAAAAAATATGTTGGTCCTATCAGACTCCAAATAACTTTCTGATCGCAACCGTGTATGTCAGTTTTTCGAATTTCAAAGCACCGATGTGGGAAAATTATGTTTAATGGCAAGTTTATAATTATATACTTAAACCAAAGTTTCTTTGTGCAGAGACTCATTGTTTCATAAATTAAATTAAATTCATTTGAAAACCCATGGGGTGTTACACCTCATTTAGCCCTTTGGCTATGTAATTGAATTAGAAATTATAGTGGTTGCTACATAGGTGAACACTCAATCTTCCCAACTAAGTATCCAAATTTACCAAGGTATCAAGTAACTATTTTTGTTTATATATATTTAGAGGAAATTTTGAAATTAGTTATGTAAGAAAATTTTGAGTTGTACCATGTATCCAAATTATTTCACCTAGGCCATGTATCTTATTGTAAATTATAGGAGAACCAAATTCTGTATAGAAAACTGGATTGGGTTTTTAACTTTTGTATCTGAAAATGAAATATAAGGATGAGAGGTTTCATTAATATCAATAATGCTTCCAAGTAAATTATGAAGATGATATTGGGTTAACTGAGTGAATAAAGTCTGATTAAAGATATAATATTCATCCTGAGTTTCCTGATGAAGTATTGAACATTGATTTAATATCAGGATTGAAGAAGATAACTTTAGGATTTCTTATACCGTGTAAATATTGTTTCCCTATGAGTTATGATGTTATGTCTGAATTAAGCAATGAGAGTGTAAGTTAGGATGAGATTGAATGGATTCGAGGTGATCTATGGTCAAACCTGGTTTGAATGCTTCATGATGATTGAAAATGAACCCGATTAATTAATGGAGTTTAATTATGTGAGCTTGTTTCTATGTTGAAATTGAATTTGAATCTAGTTATTTAGAAGTTAATTATTTTTTTCAGAGTGAAAAAACATGAATAAAAAATTATCATGTTCATTGGAATCTATCTACTTATAAGATGAATATTTGAAGATGGTGGGACCTCCGTTTATCCCAACGGTGCGACTTCTTGTTCAGTGGATTAATCACTCCAATTGTTCAAGAAAAATTAGAGGAACTAAGGTTGTTGATCTAGTCTGAGTTCAATGACGTGGTCTAAGTGTCACCAGATGATCTTGATTGGAGGTTCTAAAATCTTATATATGAATCATGTTGATTGAGATTGACTCAAATAAAATCAACTTGAAAAAAGGAATAATATTTATTAGATTTTTTAGTTGAAGAATCACTTACATTGAATAAATTCATAACATCATAACCGAATTATATCAATCCTAATAATTTTTTCATTTTTTGTGTCTATTAAAATATCAAAAGTATGGGTTGTGTTACTGTCGGATAACTAAGTGAATCCATGCATTCCATTAAGAAGATGGTTAAATGGCATAGAAGATGATATTTTTACGGACATAGTGTGGTTGGGTTTTTGGTTAATTGAGAATGTGAGAATTATCATGCCAATTTTTTTGACATGTTGAGTATTTTCAAATAAATTTTATTTTGTTACTAATGTATAATTTAATTAAATTTTATATTGATAAATATGGTTTAAGAGAATTGCTAAAATGAAATCAGTTGTGATATAATTCTATATTTTCAATTCTCATCATGTTCTATCACCAAGGTAGGTGGTCATCATATCACCTAATGTTGGTGGACTGATTGTTTTCAAATAAGATTCCATGCGATTTTAAAGGTGTTTATGGGAGACACTAGTGAAGAAACAAAAGTCAAAGAACTAATGGGAGCTCAAGACGAAGGGGGTCTACATTATCATAGATGATTTATCTCTCTCTATCTCTCTATTACCTTGTTTCTTTAAATCATCTATCTTTGGTATGTGTTTATGGAAAATAATTCTTATCCCTATTTTGATCATTTTTAGTTAAAAATTCTTGTTGAAAATGGATTTAAATGAATTGAAATTTCTTTTACCTCATCTAGGTTCAAATTAAATCAAGAATTATATGTTCCTCTTGGAATTTATTTTGTTTCTTCATCACTTCTAATTCTAATGAAGTGCTTATGGATGAAATTATATAAAAAAAATTCATAATTTAAAAATTAGTTCAACCTCAACTTTAAATGATATCTAGGGTGATTTATTATAGGATTTTTATTGTGTTTCATTTTTTTCTAGTGTTTTCTGTTTTCAATTCTTAATGAGTGACAATTTTTTCCTACATCATGTATTGATGAGTGAAGAGTGTGTAATCTTCTTATTTTTTGACTTCAACAAAAGTAATTAAATTTTAAAATTTTGGAGTTTTTTATTCTATATGAAGAATCATCATTTTAATGAGGGCTATAGTGAAATTTTAGTTATTTTGAGAGTTAGTTGGAAAATGTTAATCTCTTAATTACTATTAAGAGTCTCAAACTTATTTTCTCATATATTTTAGCACTTCTTGGTTCAATTTGATATAAGAACATAGATATTTCATCATAGTATTTGGGTTTATATCTCCCCTAAATTACCTTGGTTACCCGTTATTTTCTTCATTTTTGTTTTATCTCTCTACTATTAACATCATTTCAAATTTTCTCTTACATAATCCTGCTTCTCCTTTTTTCCCTTTTTTCTATTGTTTTTTTCTTTTACCAAACTTCTTTACCTTTCATTTGTTTCTATCACTACTAACCATAATACTTATAGTTATTAGGTGTTATAAATAAATGATTTTTCATAACTCAATGACTTCATTTTAAATAGATAAGACACATATCTTACCTCAAACCATTTTGGAAACTATCTGATCAAATCCCTCTATTTTTTATAACTGACCTCAACCTTAGATTTTATCACATGTTACCTGATTAGTTTTTTATAGATGTGGTGTGGGTAAAACTAGATCAAATAATCATCTAAAATTAGCTACTCTTTTACCACCAAGTCCTCTACCATAGATGCCTCTATAAGGGTCACCCTATCCAGTTTAAGGATGCCTCTAATCTATATGTTTCCTCTATCAAGGTGGTCAATAAAAAGTTTCACCCTAACTATTATTTACTTATAAATTAATAATTTAAACATAATCCCAGTATCCTTTTCTTTTTTAAGTGTAGTAATTTCTTTCTTCCAGCTATACAAGAGTTATATTGCTTATCTCCACCATTAATCTTCTCAATGAGGATTTAGAATAAAGCTCCCTTAGTGGTAGGATCTAGATGATTATCATTAGAAAGCTACCATAGATGAATCATACTTGGAAAAATATTAAAATTTTCTAGTTTTAAACCATGCCTTTACTAGGAATCTCTTTATCTCTAAAGTTTTCTTCAAAAATCCTACACATGAATTGATATATAAGGGTAAAACCCTATCCCTAATCTCCCTCCAAATACCTCACTTATACCTATGAGCTATAAGGAATCGATCACAAAAAATTTCATAAGAGTACCTTATGAGGTCTATAACCCACAACACATTCTCATCCAATGCCAAGTTACACTAATGAAGTTACATAAGCTCTCAAATGTGAATCAAACTCAATATCATTGGATTCAACCTTTCCATAAATAATAACCCAAACTATGACCATGGTAAATAATTATCATCATGAGTCAGGTAAACATCACCCACTAATGGTTTCCTAAATCATTAATAAGGCTTGAATAAAGGATCATTATTTGGTCAGTAAGTGTCAGTACCAGATAAAAAACACTAGTCTCTAACTACTTAAAATCATCTTCTACCTGAGGATCCAACTAAACATGGAACTTAGGAGTCCTATACTACCAAAACTCATGAAATATACTCAATATAAAATAGTACCACACTTCTCTAAAAAAATATTATCTTCCCTATTGGTGGGTATTCTCCCTATGAAATTGTTGGGTGTTCTACCCTCTATTCATGGGGTAGAGTTACTACCAAAACAGGTTCCTATACTAATACATCATTGCCCAACAAATCACTGACTGAAAGTAGAAGCACTATAATGGGCTTATCATAACCTTTCTCATACATCATACATATTTTTAAAATGGTATCATTATATATTTAGACAATATAAAACCATAGTTATCCAAGCATATCTAAGAATTTTGAAAAGGGAATGATATGTATTAAATTGAAACTAACATGATATATGATTCAAGTACTATCATGTTTTACCCCATAACTAATTCCTTAGAGTTTTGAGTCAATTATAAAATCATGAATGTTCTGATTAAAGGATATAGTGGCTTCTCATACTAATCATTATGTCTCTATATCAAAAAACTAAACTCAATACTAGTCGGCATCATTTACCTATGTTTACCAAACAAAACTCACAATATTGTTTTCTCTAAAATTCTACCATTAAGATTCAACATTTTATGATATCATTCTAAAAAATAAACAACCTCAAAATCGACCTAGTCCTGTAATAGGCCAAGGGTGACACACCATTCCCACATCTAATAGGATAAGGTTTGGATACTAGAACCAGGAAAATATATCACACACATGGGAGGATTTAACCTTATAAACCTACATGTGTCCTCAAATCCAAAAAAAAATGTTTGATAATTTAATCTATACATAATAACAAAGTGTAAAAAAAATTCATGGGATGAACACTAAACATTTATAACTATTAGTAAAATAAAACACTATATAAAAGTACAAAATATATAAGCATGACATTGGAAATAAATATAAATCTCAAAATAGCTAGGAAATTGAATTACATGCTATAATAAGTCCCAAAATGGGCACCATATATAATCATCACTTCCAAGAACTACTAAGATCTATCTACACTAGTACTATGTCCACTAAAATGTTATCTGAACTATGTGTTGCCTATAAAAAATCAACATGTGTGGGAACAAGGATCATGCATGAGTGAGTATATAAATACCTAGAATGAAACCCTAAAAACATAAAATGGGAAAAATAGATCAGTAAGTCATCGAAAAAAATGTATAGAAACCCAAAAAAAATTAAGGGGACAAATACTCCAGTTTTAAGGATAATCCAAATATTCACATATTATACCATTGGAAAAATATTTAGAAGGCCAACTAGAACTCCCATAATATCATCAGACCTGAAGCATAAAAACTAATGAGCCTCCTTAATTCCAAATTTGTATTTATGAAACCATGTTAGGGACTAGAGCCTCACTAATGTAAAAATATGTTAGTCAAGTTAGTAACAACCCCATATAGAGACCATAAAACTCTATAAAGAATATACATCAATCAAAAAAGTGTCATATTATTAAATTTATTACCTATTCATAATATAGTTTGGGAGTACTGAATCAAGTGGGGGAACCATGCCTTATTGGATCAAGTGGGAACCAACCCTATTCATCAATAGAGGACCCATTCCCTAAACATGGGAGCATACCTAACTATATATTCTCTATAGAATACTCTCACCCTATCATCAATATTTCATCAAGGGAGTACTAACCTTGTGCCTTAACCTAACATCTCACCCACTCCATCATTATCAACACAAACATAAGAAACATCATCCTCTCTAAACACCATAAAAACCCATTAATTGTGAAAATATATGCACCATTGTATTCTAAATGGAAAAATAAACAACATGGACTATTCATGTGTTTAATTATAAAACTTGGGCAAGAAGATGTGTAAAATACCCCAAAAAATATAGCACAGTTCATGTACTCATCTAGACATAGTGTTTGGGTCTCAAATAGTATCCATTCTTGTACTATCATTTTTCAGTCATTTGGGGTTATCCTATATAACTTGCATCAGTATGGTACATAGAATAAGAGAATCGTATACTATCCAGGTATATTATGTCTAAGAAGCCTGAGTTTTATTTTCATAGAACACAGAATTCATACTATATCACATGGAGTGTGGTTATAGGCGGTTATTTGGGAATAATATCCAATACTAATTTCTTCATGTGGTTTGATATATAAGTTGTGTGTTACGAAATCACACATCATGTTTAATTTATCCTATAGGTGAAACCCTAGCCACCAATAACATTTGGACACAACATGTTCCATATGATAATATTATTTGTAATATTTAACTATGATTTGTAATCCATAATACGTATGGGAATTATATATATAATGTTTATTATTTCTTACACATTATGTGGTCATGAATTGAAAATATAAAACCTTCTATTATCTAAGATTCATGATACCATCATCAATGTTTTTTCACCTCCATTTCTGCCATTTCTACCGACTGATCCCAATGTTGATGGGGGTCACCACCACACCTCACTAGATAATTTTTTTATCCATCCATCACTTATATGATTCCTAGTTTGAACCACCATACATGAGCTATTTTTTTATTGTCAAACACATACCTAAAACATCTTAAATATCCTCTTCCATGCACTATTTCTTGTTGAACACATTATTACTCTGTGTGTTTCTATATGAGTTCATGTCTATTAAAACTAGTGATATTATTAATAGAGGCATAAAAATAGATAATTATGGTTGGTATAAAATTAAACCACCCAAATTATAATTTACAATCATTTTCATCAAAGAACATGACTAATGGAATTTTACTTGAAGATAATTTCTCTGATGGTCGGAAGGCATTGATATAGCAAGATTTTTTAGAAGTAAAATAATAATCCATGAAGGATGATAACAATCCATAATCAACCAATATCTAATTAGAAAAATTAATATTGAGTTTTTTAATGTAATTCCAATAAAAATTCATGAAAATGAAATTTAAAATTTTATAAATACAATCAACAAGGCATGGTAATTTATAATATAAATATTAATAATTATAATAATGAATTATTATAGTGAGATCTTTTAAAAATTAAATATTAGAATCATTGACTTATTTTCATAGACAATGAGGTTGTAGAAAAAACAGATATTCCAAACCTCATTGGTGATTTGTTAATGCTTAAAAGATCCATCCTTGATCCAAGAACATTGAAATTGCTGCTAAGACGAGGATAGATAATATCTATAAGGGTTTCTTCTTATAATGTTTTTGATTCAAAATTCTGTCAAATTTGGATTGAATATTTATTTATAGAGTAAATATTAGGTTTAGGGTGTCCCCAACTAGAGACATATTAGAAAAAGTCTCATAATGGTTCCAAACTAGACCCAAAACCCTAATAAATTTTATACCTCAACATAAACCCCCCCCCCAGGGCATAACCATTATATTATAATTTTTATATAGAGGCTTTTTTGGGAGATATTAATTTTATACAAATGAAAGTGGTAAATATAATATTTTTAAAAATATATATTATTTATTTAGAAGACATGACATTATAAAATCCATGAAACCATTTAACTACTCCAAAAAATATTATCAAAAAATATTTAAAAATGACTTAATTTAAAAAATTGTTTAATAAAATAATTATAAATAAATAAAATAACTCTAAATTATATGAATATAGATATTATCATAATATTTAGATACAAGATGTATAAGATATTATAAAGAAATAATTTTTGAAATTTAGGATCTATAAATAAAGAAAAATGGTGGGTCACGATATGATAATTCAAGAAAGAAACCTTTATCCACAAGAACAAGTGTTGATTAACAATTCTAGGTTAAAACTCAGTCCAAGTAAACCTTATTCTATGTATGAAGAACTATTCATAGTTACTATTGTTTTACCCACTGTTTTAGTAGAGTTAATTTGTATAAATGAGAAGAATCTATTCACTTTAAATGGCCATAGACTAAAGAAATTCCATGGACATCTTCTAGAAGCAGTATTAGAGGAGGCCCCAATCCTCAAAACATTATATAAATAAAACCACTAGGTCATCCCTCTCTATTACATAGTTGATTATTATCATATGTCATATTTTTTTATATTGATAATGTCAATTAAGAATAAACCGAGGAAATTGCATAAAAAAATTAGTGAGGGGATATTTATATAACTTAGGATTTTTTGTGTTCTATTTTTCACTTTTTGAATGTTTTTATGAGTTTTGAAAAAAAAAATTGTCTTTAACAGAAATCCTTTACACACATTGAAAACTAGATATAGTTACACGCTAAGAATATGGAATCACTTATCCAAAATAATAAAAATTTGGTTTAATTGAAATAATTTTTGGTGAATCAAAATGTTTACATGAATACACTGGATTACTGAACACAATTTATGGTAACTTTCTTATTTAATAAGTGTGCAATTTTTTATTTCAATAATTTTTATTTATTTTATTATTCTAAAATATTTTTTATCTAAGTAAATATCATATTAAACTCACCCATCTTAAAGTTACTTATATTATTTTTCTCTCGTTAACCTTTTTCAATAGTTTTAATATGAAGAAATAAATCCTTTTTTCATTATCTCAATTACTACATATCTATGGTATTATGGAAATTAAATCCTAATGAGTGAATTTATCCATCACTGAATTTGTATTATACATAAAGATAACATTTCATCAATTGTTTTTCCTTTTTAAATATCATATACTTCCATATTTTTTATTGAAGGATGTTTAGCTAGATAAACTTACCATTAAATTGGATGGGGAAATATATTAACTTGATATTTAACCATTTATCCTATATTTTGTGAATACTCTATACTCCAATATTCTGATTGAATCTTTCTTACCTTACTTTATATTTTATTTTATTGGATGTTGATTTTGTTTCAAAGGGTTTATCATGATAAAGATTTATTGATTTATTATTTCTTTAATATTCATGTGTAATAAATTTGTATGGGTATACCATTATGAGGATGGGTGGACCTAGAACTATTTATTCCTTCAATGAATTAGGTAAAGATTTATATCTTATGGGATAGATATGTTAGTTGTACTTGGGTATAAACCCGATACATTATTCTTATTGGACTAGGGAGTAAACCCAATCCACTATGATTAAATTATTGAGGAATATACTAATTCCATTATCTTATGCTTTTATTAGAATATATAATTGAAATATGTTATGATTTTATATAGTTATTCAGGTGTCACATTTATATTCTATGCTCCCATGTTTCATGATTAATTTCTCTTGATTTCATAACCTTAAACCATGGTTTATGTTATGTTTTCAAGATCAATTCTTTTTGGATTTTATTCCATAATGTAAGATTATTCTCTCACATACATAAATTTCATGATCTTATTACATTGATCATTATATTTTTTTCATGATTACTTATCTCAATTTTTTATGAGGTATTCATAACTTCTCTATGAATCATTGATAATTTTTTCCTCTTACTAAGAATTTAATCTCACTTACCAAAAAGGATCAAGATTCAGGTGAATCCGATCCTAAAATTTATTAAATAAAAAGTGAAAAAATAGTTCATAATTCAAAAAGGGTTTTACAAATATTGGAGTGAATCTCACCCCCACATGTCCACATCCACCATTGGTGAATAATAGTCCGGGGTCATAGATGATCACATCATCCTTGTTTCTATGATCCCTCTCTTAGATAAGAGCTCTACAACTTGATTGTATTATTTGTAAGAATGTGATATAATTAAATTGAGGTGGATATAATCTTGATAAATTCAATAAAATGAGGTAGAATTTTCCATGGAACATTTTTAGTTCTATTTATAAGGGATTCCACACCGAGTTCAGAGTCAGATTTATTCTAGAGGGAGTTCCATTCATGGTGGATAGCATGTTTAATGACACATATCATGGCTCATAACTCATCTTTATAAGAAATTCCAATTCCAATGTATTGATGGATGAAACCCTTGAAAAAGTCATGGTAGGTGTAGAAAAACCAACAACAACTTGAGGTCCCTTGCATATCGGATGCCACACCATCTATATTGACCTTTATTTGAGAGAGGATTTTTAGAATCCAAAAGAAAAAAAATTAAACCAAGGGTTTTATGGTCCTTCCATGAACGCCTGGAATTCATAGAATTTTATGTTCTATAATGATGTTATCCATGGCCCTTGTTTTCATATTGGAAGTAGAATAAACCTCTATCTTCATGGAAATAATACAATCATGGAGATAGGGGATGGTTACTCAACAATAGTGTATTTATTATATTCCATAAAATTAAATTAAAAAAATCATGGTGTCTAGAAGAATATTTTTTACAAGTTCACTTTATTTAGGCTCACTTATGGAATATGGTATATGTATAGGTTTTCAATGTATTATGTACCTGATTCCCAAAGATGAAAAATTTTGGATTCTAGGAGTTGGTAAAATATTCATGCTATGTTTGAATGTTTTTATGTTTTACATGGAATATAGAAGTGTAAGATAGGGATTACTTTAGTTATTATCAAAGTGAAGTTCAACTATTTCTAAGAATTGTGATTTTAAACATTTGGGTAAAAAATCTTAGATAAATACAAATTATCCATAGAGTTCTAGGTTTACTTCAACTATTATGATTACATATGGTTTACATTTCCAATTCATTTATATTGAGTCATATTACTACATTATGATAACACCCTAAGATTTTATAAAATATTTTTTTCAAATAAATTTAATCTTTTCGATATTTTATTACATGCAACAGTATTTTTAGCTTATGTTACAGCCAACAATGAGTTTATCTTGAGTTATATGAAACATCGTAAATAAAATGTTACATGGATTTAAAATATTATTCTTTAATATGATAGTTATCACCTGGCCATTAGAATGGTGGGTATGAAGAGGATTTATTAAATTATTAAAATATATGGTTTACACATATATATATATAATGAATTATTTAGTGACCAATTAAATAGAAATGAAATTAAATATCATTTAAAAATAATGGAAATCTTTTTCTGAAAAACATTTTTTACATACACACACATGTTTTACCTAAATAAATTAAAAATAAATTTTGCTGAATTATTTTAATGAAATTTCTATATTATATATTTAATAAAATGTTTAAATTTCATCTTATCTATTTTCTAGATAAGATATAATAATAAATCTAATTTTATGATTAAAATTTTATATTTTTTAAAAGATGTTTTGTTTCCTTTTATGTACATATTTTAAAATTAATTTTCTTTAACTTATCATTATGTCAAAATTAACATAGGGTAAATTTTTTATAATTTTATGAGAAGATAATTTTTTTAACTAATAGTGAAAATACTAATTTGTATAAAGAATATTAATTTCATTTAAACCATATAAAATAGAAAAAAAATATTTTTTTAATAGTAAAAATTATTAAATTTTATATCTATTAACCCAATTTAGGTTATTGGAATCAATTTCAGATTGGATTTTTATGTATAAACTTTTTAATGCTTTGAACATTTTCTCTTTAGAAAGCCTTTTTTTCATCGTGTTTCTAAGATTAATTTCAATTTTCAATTTTCCACTTATATTAATGGAATTATTAAAAATGGATTAAATATTTTCAATCAAAATATCTTATATTTTATAATAATTCTAACATGATTTCAGACCATAATGAATAGTAAAAATAGTGAAAATTAATTATCATGGTTAAGGTCAAAATGGATTTACTGTAGGTTAAACTGAAATATAAGGGTTATAAATGACCTAGAAATAGTCCAAAACCAATTTGGTATCTGTTTTTTAAAATTATATCTTATTTCATTGATAATGGTACATTTTTTATTCTTTTTTCATGTGAAAAATGTGGGTACACCATTTTCTTTTCAAAAATTACAAGTGTGCCTCTCTCCTCACTTATAAAAGGCAACCCCTCTCCTCTACTATTCACACTTCCAAAACCCATTTTTTAAAAAAATACCTGTCTAGATAACTTACTTTATTCTATAATCTCATCCTATAAGTCTTATTTTGGTCATAAATTCAACCTATTAAGCCTCTTAGTGAAAACCAAAAGAAGTTGTCTAATGAACGACAACCTCTCAAATCAAGAATTTTATTTTATTTCTTCCTGAAAATCCTTAAATTATTATTAAACCATGATTATATGATAACCTAATTATCTAAAATATAATTATATGGTATTATTTTAATTTAATAACCTAAATAATTCTCCTCTTCCATCAAATGCTTCACGAAATCATCATTCGTGTGTACGGAGGACTACCGCCTTATGAACTGATGTTATTCATTTTCCATTAACACCTATCACAACTGGATATAATGATGAATTTATTTTTTATATATTATATTTATGATATTATTCTTATTTTTGAATCTTTATATCACATATTCATTCTTAATTTCCATTCCATGGGAATATGATAACGTCGTTCATGTGTACGGCAGACAACCGCCTCGTGGAACAATGTGATTCGTCATTCACATAATATTTAATTGGAAGGTAATAATCATAAGTTTAAAAAGAAATATTTGAAATATATATGACATAAAAATTATTTTTTAAATTATTTATGTTTATATATTTCAATCAGTTTAGAAAATGGAAACAACGTTCACAAATACGTACGGCCTACCATCTCTATGGACGGTGCATTTCATTTTCTATATCTAACTTTAATATATTAATATAAATACATATATACTGAATATATATTATAATTATATAATTGTTAAATTATTTATTTTATGGAACCATGATCAATTTAATAGAACCAAAAATAACAAATCAAAACAAACATGAAAAATAAAGCAGTAGTTATCCAAAATGTGATTTTAAGAAGGAATTGTTAATAAGTGGGTAATAAAAGGTCATAAGTAAATAAATATACTATGATATATATAAATATGGTTATTTAATATATTTATAACAAAATTTCATTTATTATACATGAGGTTCGAATTTTTATGAAAGGAGTCGAGACTTAAGGTAAGGAATTTCTGTTTCACTTTTTACTTCTGTGAGACACATGCCATATTCACCAATTATTTCATTTATGTAGTGTATATACTTACCATTAATTTATTTTATGATTATTATACTTGAATTTATGGGTATTTAAATATCCTTTTTAGGATCACTATTTCATGGGTTTATGATTCAAATGTTGCTAAAGCAGTAAGGGATTTTTCTCTCAATTTTTCTTCTTTGAGACATACGTTATGTTACACACCTATCTTCGTTTAAGAGGTGTATATAGAGATCCTTTGACATATAATATCATGAATTTATTTATTCTAATTATATTAAATGTTTCATTTAGTTGTATTCCTTCATGGGGCTTATAATTCAATATTTCCATAAGTGGTAAGATTTTTAGGATAAAATCTTATCATTTATCATGTTTATTTATGATTATGTTTATAAAGATTAAATAATATAAATAATGTCTCAAAAAAGTCATGAATTATATTATCCTATATTTATGTCATGGTAATAAAAGTCTTTCCTTCATTTTCCTCTCTTTATGTACTTAATAATTCAAATGAATTCTTTTAATAAAATTTAGTTTTATTTATCTCTTCAATAAAAAACCCCTTTTTCTTTCAAGAACAAGTTTACTATAAATGATTTATTAATTTTTTAACACTATATAAATGGTTTAATAAATAAAATTTTACTGATGTTTTCATTTTTAAAAAATATTTTTAAAGTAATCTTCATTTCATTTTCTAAACAATGAATGTTTGTATTTCACAAAAAATGTGGAAGGAAACCTTATTTTAATGTGTATCGTATGAATGGTATTTTACACCATCATGACCAAATCATTTTCTATAAAGATTAACTTATAATTATAAATGTTTGTTTTGAAATAAAAGGATTTAAAAATGTTTTATGGGTGTTTTAGTTTTAAAAAATAAATATTTCAAATAAAAGTTATTTTTCTTAAGATATGTTCCATGTGTCTTTTCAAAATCATTTTCCATCTAAGATGACCTAATCTTATGTTAATTATGATTTAATGGGGATATTATACCTTTATAACATTATTATTATTTATTTTAAGGTTTTATGTTTATGATGATAATATTTTTATGATACCCATTTATTTTCCATGGGTTATACCATGATAACAAGTTTATGAAACCCACTTCTTTTTCCACGGGATATGGTAGGATGAAATGGTGAAATGTATATTAAACCCATTTCATTTCATGGGTTCTAATATGATGGATGCTTTATGATCTTATGTCACACACATTTATTATTTCCATTATGTGATGGTGGTTATATTATAACCAACGATGGTGGTTTGTTATATCTAAGGATGGTGGTTATATTATAACCAATATTGTTGGGACCTATATCTCCCCCTATTTCATTAGGTAATCATTAATGTTATTTGAGATCAAAGGGTATATGAGAGGTTATCCCAAGCCCAAAATAGGGTACTTGAGGGGTTATAACAAGATCAAAACATGGTATACGGGAGGTTATCCAAAGCCCGAAGGAGGTACATGAGTGGTTTTCCCATGCGTGAAATGTTATGAATGTCTTGGTGGGTATCCTTGACATAAAATTTTCTATGTTTATATATATTCCACAAATATATGTCTTATTTAAATTTTTTATCCTCTATATCATTTTCATTGATTTTTATATGATTCATGTCTTTTGAACTTCCACAATTTATGTCATGAATCATGTTTATGATCTTTGATATGCAAGGTATGCTTTTAATATGTTATTCTCATGTTCTCATACTTATATGATCTTGTTATATTGATATCTCACATGCATACCCTTACTAATCATCTGATCTCACCCTTTCATATTTTCCCTTTTCATAGTATATAAAGAAAGGTATTATCTATGATATTTCTTATAAGGGTGCTAGTAATGAATAAATTATTTAGAGATAATGTATCTCACTTATAGTTCTGTTGTTTATGTGTCCAATTATATAAAGGTACTAGACCTAAATGATTATATCATGGATAGTTATGTAATTTAATTAATATTCATCTAATAATATGTAATATTTTTTTATGATATGTTTGTGTCTTTACAGTTGGTATTAGATTAAGTTTTAGTTAACCATTAGAAAGTCAGATGAGAAAATGTTAATGAGATCCAAAGGGATATTTAAAACGATATGTCTGGGTATATGACTAAGTATAAGTATATTCGTGAGTAAAAGTATAGGAAACTGACCTAGAATTTTGGTAAAGGATATAGTGAGGGGTTTCCATGAAATTACATCCATTTTTTGATACTACAATTGGATTTGGCACTAGAACAAAGCTATAGAGGGGTAATAACTCAAAAAAGGGTGAATTGAGCTATGTGTGATCATTACCTGGTGCACGATAATGGGATTTTCTTCACACATAGTTTGATACTCATTGGGGATATGTTTTAGAAATTCACAAAAACATTATGAACTATTATAAAGGATTTGAATAATGACCATGAATAACCTAGGTTAAGCCTAAGGTTTCATATATTGAAAAGATAGTGTCATGATTTAAACATCATATAAATTATTTTTCATGACTATGTGTTTTTCCACTTTGATTAGTGTTTCACACACTATGATTTACAGTTTTAGTTAATGGATTGAACCTAATGGAATCATATTAATACTAAATGAAATAGACAATAAAATTATTTTCCTTTTGAGAAACTGAATTTTATGGGAATCAGAATGAAAAACCTCATTTTTATGATCACATGAATTTCTAAAGCTATGAATCATGATGAACATCCAAATAAGAATAAAAGGTAACAACATTATATTATTTCCTTCATGAGGAAAATTTTAACCTCTTTTACTATTTCCTCCGATCCACTAGTCACTGTGTAATGGATCTGTACCACTAAGAATATATTTTCCATTCTCTAGTGTTCTGATCATGAAAATTTCATTTTAGTTGTATATTTTTTAGAAGTTGATACAGATCAATTATGGAACCTTATTAATAATGTAAGCTGAGAGGTGGTAATTGAATCCATGAAATGGGATGAGTTTAGTATAATACTTTTCAATATGAACTTCCCTCATATTCAATGAATAATTATTTAGAAGGAATTTCCCAAGATAAAATGGAGGGATAGTGAATCTATTGGTACCTATGAAGCTAATTTTACAAGACATCCATGATATTCTTATGGTTTAATCATTAGTATAGAAAAAAAACTGATCGATTCTTTAGTGGATTAAGACCAAGTATTCAAAAATAATTAGATATATGAGACTTTAGTAGCTACGAAGAATTCATTCAATTTGTACTAATGGAATAAATGGAAATTTTAGATTTCGACCATTCCCATGGTTTTGATATGAAAAAAAAGATAGATTATTATGATAACTCAAATAAATCACAGAGTGGAAAGAAACTTTAGTCCCCTACAAGATAGAAATAAGTGAAGAATCAATCAAGTGAATTCTTGAAAGGAAAAATTGTGTGTAAAACATGTGGGATACCTGACCATAAAGCAAAATAATATAAAATTTATGAAATCTTAACCTCGGTGTGACTAAATAGTTCCCCGAGCCAGTGGGATACATGTCCTCAAGTGCACCTTTCCATATTCTAGAGGCTGTTAAATAGGATTGATGTCCTAGGGTGTGTTTGTGGGGTTACTATTCCCTTAGGTCGGAGTGGAGCATGGGAGAGATATAACAGATGAACATAGGAATCATAATAGTGAATAAATAAATAAAACAAGTTGTAGAAATTAGGATGAAAATCCAATAAATGAAGAATCATATAAATAGTTAAATAGTATCATATACAAATCATGTGGAATTTCATGTCTCTACAAAAGAAAAGTAGAAATACAAGGTAGTTGGATGACAACACAATACATGTTATACAAAAGATACAATAAGAAAAAAATTATCTAATCATCCCATGTGTTGGAATGATCATCTACTACCAGGATCACATTCTAAAGAAATAAATTTAGTCATGTGTCCAATGTAGGAAGCTTCACCTTGTCTATAACGATGATCATATAATCTTCCTCAGTACCAATGGTGGCCCAGATTAGGTGTGATATAAATCTCAGTAGGACACCACCAATGGAGTTTGTACAATCCAGTCTATGAATATAAACTTTAAAGTGTGAAGGTATATAATAAATTAAAGTGGTAAAAATAAACAACTCGTACCTTCTTCATCCTCGGCTGGTGTCTGAACATGTAACCATATAATTAATTATTATTCATTATATATATATATATCATGAAAAGGTTACAACATAAATGAAATATATCATAATAACAATGAAAGAGGATCTAAGGATAAGGAATCATTGACCTCAGGGGTTGGACAACTCATAATAATAACTCATGTTGTCTAGCTACAAAGGTATGGATATAATCCAAGGGGAATACCCAATGGTATTACATTATAAAAGTGTTTAACTGAGTATATGGATCTTATCCATAGTAATCTCGGTCTAATAATAACTAGGCCCAATGTGGTGAATCTATGTTTTCATGTGTTTTAAGACTTCAAGATAAATCCAAGGAGCGTATCCAAGGAATTATAATATTTAAGAGATAGTAAATGGATCCAACAAAATCATGTTGGGAATCCTATAATTGAAAAAAAAAACATGTTCTGATATGGGTATCCCCCTTGGAAACCAGCTCCTTGAATTGGATTGGAGTCCTCATAGTGTTCAAGGTATTCCCACGGGAATCCAAGGCTCGCTCAAATCTATCCATTCTTATAAAGATAAAATTTTACCTATGCAATATAAAACTTATACCTATATCATTATACCATTTATATAATATGTAATCATTTACATGTAATACTCATTCTATTTAATCATTTAACAATTTCATTCCATTACCTTTCAAAAATCATGACAATGTCTTTCAAGGACATGAAACCATATATCCTTTTAATTTATAATCATTTAGTAGGTTCATTTTATTCCCTTTCAACAAGAATGATAAATTGATATGGACATGAAAATAATAACAATTAAATTGTGATTTAAACTAGGCCAAGTAATATTTATAAATATACTTTCCATTTAATAATTTAAATATTCATTTAATTATGATGAGACAATTATCTTAACAAGTCCATGTTGAATCACACCCAAATGGTGTCTCAAATAATCAAAAATAATAGGGGAAAAGGAATAACATTGTATGAAACCTAATTAGGTGGATGGATTTGCGGTCCCAACATCTAAAAATATGAATACCACGTATAATTGAGGCTCTAGAATATAATTTCAATAATTATAATAAAGGATTATGAATTTTAGAAGCAACGCCTAGTGAAATTGATGTGCAAAAAAAAATACAGCAATTTATAAATGATGAGACATTTAGTGAAAATTCATAGAATAGTTACATTATTCTTGTAGTACTGTCTTCATCAAATATGGGACCTTAGTTTTTCCTGGATCAAAATAAAATTACAGAATGGATGAATGCTCTGAAAATAGGGCATAATAGCCTTTTTGAAAATATAATCTTTGAGGTAAGGAAGAATTGCGAAATGATCATAAGTACTAAATAACTCACCAAGAGGAATATAATGATATGATCGAATCTTGGTTCTGAGTATGAATATAAAATTAATCGAAGAACCTAGATTGGGAGGCTTGAGGGATAATCATAGGAGGAAAATAGAGGGGGTTATCCAATGTAATTAAGAAAATATGAGGTGGGTTAATGTTATAATACCTTAAGGGATAACTAATAAAATTTAACAATCATTAAGATGCACATGGTTTGACCACATTGTTAGAAAAATCATGCACCAATTGTTCTTGTCTTACTATATAAAAATATTACTTGCAAAATTCATGTGCATGATTTGGAAAAATGTGCAATATACCTCTGTTAGAAACTATTGAGGACCTACATGGGTGTCTGGCCCTAGGAAGACGGTTATGGAAAACTGTGTTCCCTATTCTACTCAATGAAAATCCCTTCATGGTTAGGATAAACCATGTGGAATGTGCATCATGGTTTCTACTAACCATGAGGCCCTGTTCATTCTTCCATTGATTGCGGTTTTGGGCTCCGAACAAGCCCTAGACACCTTCGTTTCCACCATAGATTCACTAGTAATTCATATTAGGTTAAAAACAAATAATTTGATAAAAAATTAAAGGATATAGACCTCATAGAAAAACTAGGTTCTTACATTATTCCCCCATTAAAGGAACTTATCCATGAGTTTCCCATCCATGGTTGGTAGAACACTATCTAAGAATAACTCAGGCTAATTAGAATGTATGACCTCCTACTCACAAGTCTCATCATGTTCATGATCGTGCTATCATAAAACCCATATGAAAGGGAAATACTGACCTTGGAGATCCTTCATGCTCTATTCGATGATTTGTATGGGATACTCCTCAAAAGAATCACCAAAATCTAACTCAACATTCTCAGGATCAGAAGTATGAGATGGGTTAGCATCATAATGGAAAATCTATAAAAGGTAGAAGATTCCATTGATGTAATGGTACCTCTGATGTAATATAAACTGATAGGCTATCATAATGACTATATCCAGGATCTCAAAAGGCCCAAAAAAAGGAGGAAAAAAATTCCCTTGACTCTATAGCCATCTATTCCTAAATATGGGTGTTACCCACAAGAAAACAAAATCCATGAATTTGAACTATATAGGACATCGATCGTAATTGGCATAACATTTATGCCTAGAGTGAGCAGTTTCAACACATTTCCTAGTCATCTCCACCTATTATAAAGTATATTGAATGAAATGAGGACCTAAAATTATTTCCTCTTCTACCTCTCAGCAGATCATGGGTGAATGGAACGATCTACTGTATAAGACCTCATATGGAGTCATCTGAATCATCGCGTGATAGATATTATTGTATGAGAACATGAAGAGTGGGATATGATTATAAAAAAACCTCTAAATTCAAGGTCACATGCTCATTGCATGTCCTTCCAACACATGTATCATCTTTTTTGACTATCCATCGGTCTGAGGGTGAAAATTTATTCTCAGAAGCACCTATGTACCAAAAGCTCTCTAAATTACCTACTAGAACCTAGATGTAAAATGAGCATCCCAATCTAAAATGATAGTACAAGGGACCCCATGTAACCTTATAATCTCATGGAAAAACATTCTTCACTACTCGTCAACTGATAAAGTCTCCCGGATATGAAGAAAGTGTGATACTTTCATAGTAAATCCAAAACTACCCAAACCACATTTCTACCTTGAGGCGTCCTCAATAATCCCACCAAAAAATCCATCACAACATTTTCTCAATTCCATTATACAATCGGTAATGAATGTGACAAGATAGTAGTTCACTAGTTATCCACCTTCACCTACTGAAAGGTGGAACATCTAGAGATAAACCTACTATCTGACATTTCATACTTAGCCACCAATACTAGAGATGCATATCATAATACATTTTGGAGATTCCTAGATGAACTACCCACTAAGATTCATGGGACTCTCACATTGGTTTCTCTCTCATGTTTGTAGGAACTCAGATATTATCATGTATAAGTTGGATGTCATCTCTACAGAAAGACTAATTCAGAGGTGGGTCCACACCGAAAATACTCACCTGGAGAACCAAGCCTTTAGGATCAAATAATTTCCCCATCATCCCCCTATCTAGAAGTAAATAGGTAACTTCTAAGGCTAAAAGATAATAATACACATTAATATCATAAAACATCATATATAACTCATAATATATGGAAATCAATTTATATTCATAATTTTCTTCCTTAATGACTTGTACCTGAGTCATCCATCTCAATGCATCAGCTACCTCATTTCCCTTTCCAGATGTATAGGCATGGTCAATAGAAATGTAATAAATTTATTCAACCCATATTCATATTTTTTTTATTAAATTAACTCTTTTTAAAGATACATTCAAGGATCTTATGGTCTGTATACACCCAAAAGTGATTACCCATCATATAATGTATCATATAATGAAAATCATGGATAACTGCTACTAGATCAAGGATATGCATCGGGTGATTACACTCATTAGATCTCAACTAAAGAGACTTGAATGTAATGACTCTATCCTTCTGTAGTATTAATGCACCTATATTGATTCTTGATACATCACATAACACTATATATCATCTTTTAGGCTCTGGAAGAATTAGAATCGGTGATGAGGTAAGCCTTACTTCCAACTCCAGAAAGGCCTTCTCACACGACTTAACCCACAAGGACTTCACACCATCTTAGTCAAACCATTAAGAGATGTATCACGGTGTGAGAGGTAATATTTTAAATGTTTGTAATATCCATTTAGCTCTGTGAAACTCTATATATCAAACATGTTCTTGGGATGCTCTAAGGGAAAAACATCACTCACCTTCTCAAGGTCGATGGGTAATCCTTCTGAGATAATATGACCCAAGAAGTGAAATGTTTTGATCCAAAAGTTGAATATAGTAATATTATCATATATATATATATGGTGATCTATAGGTGTATTAAAAATGATCTTATGATTTCTGTCATGGTCACTTTCAGTATGAGAAAACACCAAGATGTCTTCCACAAAGACCATGATAATGAAATCTAGATATGGTTGTAAAACCCTATTCATCAAGGCCATAAAAACAACATTTTTACTCATAAGAATTAAAAAAATAACAAGATAATCATATTAACCAAACTATCTTCAAAAATTCACATGTTGTATATCTGAAAACCTAACTCACACCAGATGATAGAATGATATCAGGTCGATCATATACAAAAATCTAGATCCTATGAGATGGTCGAAGAGAACATCTATTCCTGGAAATGGATACTAGTTCTTCCCCATAGGATGGTTAAACTGTTTTTAATCCATTTATATCATAAGTGTCTTATCTTCTTTCTTAGTGAAAATAATAGGTGAACCCTGTGACAAAGTAATGGGTTGGATAAAACACTTATATTCTAAATTTTTCAACTACCTCTTAAGCTCCTATAGTTCAATAGGTGTCATCCTGTATAGAGGAAAATATACTAGAGCTATACCTAGAACAATATGGATTTTAAATTATACCTCTCACTCAAAAGGTAATCAATAAAAATCATTTTGAAAGACGTCCCTGAAATGATCTACTACTGGAGGTAAGTTATTCTAATGTAAACCATACTCCTCCATATAAAGGATACTTATCTGGGTGGTCACTCTACTCATCCCATAATTCTATGGTCCATATCTGTTGTCCTATACATTCCACTCACCCTTTTAAAGACATCTATCACCCAATGGTGATGTAAAAAAACTCCTTGGGTGATATAATTCCATACATGTTTGGTCGGGAACCAACTAACACATCCGATAAATGGAATCGAAGCCCATAATCGTGAGTAAAAATAAGTAACATAAGAAGCTATTATTTTATACCTCATTGGGTAGTCCTTGTATTGTCATATTTCTTTGGAATACTCACCCAATGGTGTGTACAAGGTTATTACCCCATAGAAATACTGAATTTGAAGCCTGAGACATTCCATGGTTGATAAAGAGATAAAGGAGTGAGAAAACAAATATCAAATAAACCAAGTATAATAGTATAGGCTACTATAATACTACTTCATACAATAAAATTCCCTATACTCTAATCCTAAGGTGTCAACTATAAATCATACAACATGCCTGATCCACATCCCTGATCTATAACTAGACTACCCTGAGAAGGTCTTCTCTACTGATACTGATAATCAGAAGTCTAGATACCATAGCCATGAACTCATCCTTGACCTGTCATGCTGGTGCTTCTCTAACTTTTCTACTGACATGGTATAACTTATCCTTCTTCTGAAGGTGGAACTAACATAGATCATCTTTCATGGGAAATAGGTGGAATGGTCTGACAGAACCTCTGAAGATGACCCATATGACTGCAAGCACGACACTCTAGTGGGTCTCAATCACACTGAGGATTTAGATGTCACATTCTTCCACACTAGTGGTATATAATATAGCTTCTAGTGTGGATACTATGAAACCCACTAAAATGAAGAGAAAAATTAAGGCTATTCTTCATGCTATCAGAAGAACTACTACCATGTCTCGACATTGAACCTCTTTTCTTGGTACTATGTGCTTCTCTCAGGCTGTGCTCAGTGATAATACCATGGTTCATGATCTTAGTAAATGTATATTGGAAAAATACATTCACCAATGATTATATGGAGTATTAAATCCCATACTTGAACCTCTCATTCGTGATATTTCATCACTAGAAAGAATAAGTGTTAAGTGTTACAACTCTATAAAAATATCTTAATTGTCAAAGACAGACAAAGCACCCTAATTCAGGTGCATGAAATATCTAGCTTAGTCATCTCTCAGCATCTGAGGAAAAATTAGTCAGAGAAGGCGGTCTAGAAGTATGTTGATACCATGCCCTTATGAAAACCATCTCGAGTAATCACATCCCACCAGTACATAGTGGAATCATGTAGCATGTAGGTCATAAGATTGACCCTCCTCTCTAGAGACATCTCTAAATTCATGAAGATACAAATAATGGCTTCTATCCATGACTCATCCGCCTAATGACCTCCATCCTCTGAAAATAAAAAGGAATCTTCTGTTGGAACACACAATTTAGATCATATATCATAGTTACAGTTCGTGGATCACCCTATATCAACTACATAAGATGTAGGAACCCATCTTGAATCTATGCATCAGTTCCCAAATTAGGAATAGTGGGTAGTGCCTCGGGTGGTTCTATAGAAGATATCATGGGTTTCTTGAGGCCCACCACATATGGAGCATCGTTTCCATCCCCCTTCAGGTGCACAACTAGAGGACGTTATTGTGGAATAGCTCTACAATTTCTAAGTACACACCCCATAAAAAGATATTAAAGAATATAGAATAACTAGCAGAAGCATATCACAAGAAAAAAGGCTCACTACCCAAGGTATACTATCCCAAATAGAATATTATAATTCAATGTTATTGGTAAGTGTTTTATTTTTCATTTATATGGGTTTCATTATATGGAAGTGACATTTCAATTTAAGGGGAAAACACTATTTTTATTACTCTTGGTTGCTCCATTTATCGGAAACCATTTCATTTATAATTCAGTGTTTACATTTATAGTTCATAAGTTATTTTATATATATCACAAGTTTCAATTCAAATCGATTGTCATTCCCAAATAATAAATTCCCATACACTTTATAACTAAATTTGACACCCATTGAATTACAACTACCCCTTCTTACATTAGGCCCCAAAATGTATTTGGTAAATATGATGGATCAATTTTAATGAATTACCCATTCCAATTTATTAGTGTCATGCAAATTATAATTTAAATTAGTAGTCATGTATTCATATAAAAATACTTTAAGAAGATGTTAGAAGCATAATAATTTATAACAACCATGGCTTACTCAACAATCACAGGCAACACGAACAATGCACACAATGAAACGAACCTATATGGAATGGAATATACATGGAATTTGAATTCTAGGTGTCTATAATGATGCATGAAACAATTCTTCTTGTTGTACCAAGACAAGGTAAAATGTCCATAAATCATATAAAATACCCCAATTAATATTCATCACCCAATGGTGAAAGTATATCAACTATAATAAGTGAAAAACATATTAAAAATTTACCATTCTCAAGAAACTTGTTAATTACGTCGAACATGGGTTAGCTACTACTAGGAACGCCTTAAAAACAAGTTCCAACATGTTCCTATTCTCCTATCTAAACATCCCAAATGGTAAGTCAAGAAAAATAAAACTTCTTTGATACCACTTTGTGACGTCCTGATACTGGAGCTGCTAAACAGTTCCCCGAGATGGAGGGCCACATGGCCTCATGTGTGCCTCCCCATATGCTAGAGGCTACTGACTGGAAGCCATGGTATATGGTATCTATGGGGACACTATGCCATCATGTTAGAGTGGAGAATAATGGAGATATAATAGATGAATAGTGGAATCATAATAATGAATAAATAAATAAAACTAGAAGTGAAAATAAAGATAAACATATAAGCAATTAAGAATCATCTCAGTAGCTAAACAATATCATATACAAAGATGCTGAATGTAATTTATCTACAAAAGGAAAGAAGGTATACATGTTAGTAAGAAGATATCACAATACATGCTATAAAAATATAAAAAAATACCAAAAACCATCCAATCATCCTAGGAATTGGCACATTCATCTTTTACCAACCTCACATCCTAAATAAAGTAATTTATGTGTCTAAGGTAGGATGCTTCCCCTTTTCCATACATGCGATCATATAATCTTCATGGGTAATAATGGAGGCTCAAATAGGGTGTGAGATAAATCACATTAGGACCCACCAACATCATCTATACAATATAGTATATGAATATAAACTTTATAGTGTGTAGGTATATAATAAATCAGTGAAAATGAACAACTCATACTAACTTCAATCGTAGTCGGTGTCTCAAAAAGTAACCATTTCGTTAATTATGATTCATTTTATGTAGATAAATCATGAGAAGGTTCCAACTAAAATGAAATAGATCATAATAATAATTAAATAGAATCCATGGTTTAACTATGGAATCCTTGACCTCAGGGGTCGGTCAACTCATTGTAATAACTCATGCATTCTAGATATAAGGGGACTGGGTGTAATCCAAGGGGCACGCCTAAGGCATTCAGCTGTAAAAAAAGTCTAACTGATTACACGGATCTCATCCATAGTAATCTCGAGCTAAGTATGATTAGGCCCAATGGGGTTAATATATGGTTCCATGTGTTCAAATACTTCAAGGTGAATCCAAGGAGTGTATCAAATGAATTCTAATATCCAAAGAGATAGTGAAGAGATCTAATAGAATCATTAAAATCATCTTCTAATCTATAAGGACCATGTCCTGAGGTGGGTATCTTCCTTGGAAAGTGTCTCCTTGAATCAAAATGGATTCCTATGAGTACTCAAGGCATTCCCTTGGGAATCCAAGGCTAGGTCAAGTCTTACTATTCCAATAAATATAAAAAGTTCTATATGAAATATTCACCTTATACATATATCATTATTCCATTTATATCATATGTAATCAAGGCCACGTAATACTCATTCCATTTAATCATTCAATTAGTTTATTCCATTAACTTTAAAAAATCAGGACAAGGTATTTTAGGATATGATACCATTTATTATCTTACTTCATAAAAATTTAATTTGTTCATTCCATTACCTTTTAATAATAATTACAAGGTGATATGGGAATCCCACCAACAATCATTTAATTATAATTTAAACTAGGCCATGTGATACCTATAAATGTACTTTACATTTAAAAAATTTAAACATTCCTTTTATTATAATGAAATAATTACCTTATCAAGGTCAAGTTGAATCACACTTGAACGGTGTCTCAAATAATCTCAATAATAGGTAAAAAAAGGAATAACATGGTACACACCCAAATTGGTTTAATGGTGTTGAGTTTACAACTATAATAGCATGAAGATCATGTATAGATAAGTATCTAGAATACATGTTCAATGATTATAATAATCGAATATGAATTTTAGAAGCAAAATCTGGAGAAACTGACATGCACACAATGATAGAAATTTAAAAATTAACATGCATTTAGGGAAAAGTCATTGACCACCTACCTTATTCCTATAATTCTCTCTTTATCCAATATTAGACCTAAGTTTGACTTAGATCATAAGAAATCAAAAAAGTAGATGAATGCCCTAAAAATAGGTCATAAGATTCTATATTAAAATAGAATCATCAAGATAACAAAGAATAATGAAACAAGCCTAATGAAAAAAGCACTAACTGAGAGGAATCCAATGAGATGATCATCTATTTATTTCAAGTTCAGACGGTGAAAAAATACAAGAACCAAGCATAGGAGGATTAAGGGCTCTTCACGAGAGGAAAATGGAGGGGGTTGTCCATTAGAATTAAGAAAATAGGATGTGTGTTAAAGTCCCTTATGGTAAAAATAGTAAAATTTTCCAATCTTTAAGAGGATCATGTTTTGGACACATGGTTAGCCAAATCGTGCACCAACCATTCATGGAACACTACCCAAGAGAGGACCTGCATAGTTCATGCGCGCGGTTTTGAAAACTTTGTCTAAACCATGAAATATAACTACTAAAAAACTGGGATTATCCATTTCTCTCTAAAATTATTGTTAAAAACTACCTTTCTCATCACTATAAAAAGAGTTGTTAAAGGGGGTATTTAACAGTGCTAAAAAAGCACTGTTAATGGGGCCCCTTTATCAGAACTTGTAAAAAATCGCTGATAAAGTCCCCCACCCCCTATTAGCAGTAGTAAAAAAGAAGTAATAAAATGGGAATTTATTAGTGCTTCTAAAAAATCACTGATAAAGGTGGTTCTTAATTATCACTTTTTCCCTAGCACTGATAATGGGTATAACTCAAAAAAATTATATTTCATTAACAAACACCAATTACAGATGTTATGTCCATTTTGAGGCCTTACGGTACTTTTGGCCTCAATAGATGTGATCAAGGATTCCTGTGGGTGACCAAGGAATATACCTCGTCGCAATCTTCAATTTGATATTTGATAGAGGTAAAACAGACACCTAGTTCAGAAGTTAGGGTCATTTGAAAGGCCATTAAATGTGAAAACCCCTAAATACCCTAAAAACCTTAAAAAGATCATAGATTTTGATCCAGGAATCCATTTTAGCTACAAAAATTGTAAAATTGAAGCTTATAAAATGAGATAAAACTAAATCATATTTAAATTGTGTGGTAATCAAATGAATAAAATATATTATAGTTTCAAAAAAAATATAAATCAAACTCAAACATCAAATCTCCATAACTTTTGATTTGGGTGTCCATTCGGGCTCTACCACATATCAAATCGAAGCATGCAATTAAATCTATGCCACAGAGGGTCTCAAACTATGTTTTAAGAGAATTGTACAGTTCTTTAACCCCCCAAAATTCCTAGAAGGCCTCCAAAACTGAGTGTTTTGTCGCCGAACCCATTTTCATAATATTCAAATTGATATAACTTATGATTCGCATGTTGCTTCAGTATGTACCATATATCATATTGAAGATCATTTAATGTTCTAATATTTTACTAGTTTTGGAGTTGAAATGGACTCTCGTAAAATAACATATGATCATTTCAGTGTTTTTAGGGTTTTATAGTTTTCATAGTTTCTTAATGACTTTTTTTGTTTTAATGGTTTTTAGAGTTAATATATATTTTAATATATATATATATATGTATTTAAAAAATATATATATAATTATATATATAAACATATATATAAAAATATATAAATATATGGATAAAAAATATAATTATGTATATATAAATATATATATATGTCATAAAATGTAAAATAAAATAGTATATGGGAGTTGAAAAGTCACTGGTGTATAAGCTGGAGGTCTCAGGATCAAAACTCACTAGAGGCAGGGGCATGCACTCAGGGTGGTATTATCTAAATTACTGATAAAGGGGTAGGGTAATCACTGATAAAGGGGGAGGGAGGGGTAAGTGCTGATAAAGGGGGCATGGAAAAAATCATACCCTTTGTTCGTAGGGTCTATATAAGAAGTTCTGATCATTTCAGTGATTTTAGGGTTTTTATGGTTTTTATAGTTTCTTAACATTTTTATGTGTTTTAATGGTTTTTAGAGTTAATATCCATTTTAAAAATATATATATATATATTTAAAAAATATATATATAATTATATATATAAAGCTATATATAAAAATATATAAATATATAGATAACAAAATATAATGAATTATATATAAATATATAGATATATCATAAAATGTAAAATAAAACAGTATAAGGGAGTGGAAAAGGAAATGGTGTATAAGTTGTAGGTCTCGGTATCAAAACTTGCTAGAGTTAGGGCCATGCACTGGGGGTGGGATTATCTAATGTGCTGATAAAGGGGTATGGTAGTCACTAATATAGGGGTGGGAGGGGGAAGTGCTGATAAATGGGGGCATAAAAAATATTATACCCTTTGTTAGAGGGGCCTTTATCAGCATTTTTAAGGGTGTTAAAAGCAGCCTTTAACATCATTAAAAAAGAGTTGATAATTGTAGTCTTTTACAACACTAAAAAATATTGATGATAAAGTCCCCCTTTATTAGTGATTTTATTTGGTATTGTTTAAGGGGTTCTTTATCAGTGCTTTTTATGAGTACTATTAAATCTAAACTGTAAACATCGCTAACATTATCAGTGTTTCTATAGTGTTGATAAAGACCTTTTACTAGCATTGTTAAAGGCCTGATTTTCAGCAGTGCCTGCCTATGTTAAATATTATAGAGGATTTACACAGGTGTGTGGCCCTGGGAACATGGTTAGGGAAAAATGTTCACCCTATTCTACTCACATTAAATCCTCACATATTTATGAGAAACTATGCAGACTGGGATATATGGTTTCTATTAATCATGTTTCCTAGTGCTTTCTTACACTGGTTAGGGTTGTGTGATCCTAATAAGCCTCAAACGCCATCGATTTCTCCATAGCATCACTAGGAATTCATATTATGTCAAAACCAAAGAATTAAACAACAAAATTAAATGATATGTACCTCATATAAAATTAATATTATTATATAAGTAATTTAAAGAGGACCGTTAATTAAATAAATATATTGAGAGCTAAAAATAATGAACCACCCACACTCAGTTTTTAAATTATAAAGAGTTTTTGCATTATGAGAATAAATTACCCAATCCAAGTGGTAATTTGAATGAATATCCACAAAAACTTTTGAATACAAAGGTCAAACACAAAGATTATATAATCACAATGGATGAAGTGAATCATGATAATTAAGGAACACTTATCCTCCCCTTCTTAGTTGGGGATTTTATGTCCAATTTTTCAATATGATCCCTATGAAAATATTATTATTCATCTTTTAGTAATATTTCAGGTGATTATCTCCCTCTACAAGGATTTTGGAATAATTAAATCACATTTGATATTATATCGGTACAAGTATGAACCCAAGCTTCCAGTGAAAATTTTGTTGTATAAGATAAGATCATATATAAGGAATATGGGTTGAATTAACTTTTGGAAGTGTTTATGTCTCCATGTAAGATTAACATTAGAGTTATGGATACTATCATGGGTTTATGATTTTAATTTTGATCATAAAGTTAAAAAATCATTAACACCCATTTTGAGGTTTTATGTGATGGGATTTTTCCAAGATTATGGGTATTTTAAGAGATATTTATGGAAATTAAAACCTTTTGTTTTGTACTTGTTTTGGGAAAAAAATTTGACGGGGAATGAATTTAAAATTTTTAGACATATGATTAAATGTACTGGAATCCTTTAGGGTTAATATTATCTTTGATGTTGAGGTAATTATGGTTTGTAGTTGATCGCCTTATGAAGTCATCAAACTTCATTGCTATTAGAGAATATTTATATTTGGATCTTCTTTTCAGAATATATATTATGGAAGTGTTAATATTGTATGAATTACTACATTAAATTGTATGTGTTCAGGATCTAAATTATACCTCAAATTTTTGGTGAATTCTTCAGCAAGATCCTGATATGGAGTAAAGTTTCATCACTGTATATCATCCTCAGATAGATTCTCAGTCTAAGAGAAAAAGTAAAACCCTAGAGGATATGTTAAGATCTTATTATATGCATTTAAAAGGTGTTTGGTATAAACACATTCCATTAGTTGATTTTTATTACAATAACATCTTTCACTCAAGAATTTATATAGTGCATTATGAATCCCTTTATATAAAGAAGTGTAGAACTCCAACTTACATGAATGAAGTAGTATAAAGAGATATATTTGGACTTGAGATAGCTGATGAAATGGAAGATGAGGTTAGATTCGTTAAAAACACATAAGGGTATAAAAAAGTTAATAGAAATGTTATAATTATAATCAACGATGTGATCTAGAATTTGAAATTCATGAGAATGTGTTTCTATGAATTTTTTCATGGTAGAAATAAGGGAAAACAAAGAACTAGGTATATTAATCCCTTTGAAGTCATTGATCATATTAAGTATGTACCTTAACTATTGATTCTTAAACTAAACCTCTACTAGGTTCATTATGTGTTCCCATGTATCCCTCCTGATGAATTACATACCAGATCTATCACATGTGTTTAACTCATAGGACATACCACTATAGCATGATCTTTCTTATGAGGAACAACCAGTAGAGAATCTAGATCAAATTTAGAAAGATATATGAAACATGACCACTAAATTTTTCAATGTTTTGTGGTAAACAGATCAACTTTAGGATGATACATCGGACCTGAGGATGTAATGAGGCATAATTATCCTCATTTTTTGGTACCAAAGTGACGAATTTTGAGGGTAAAATTAATTTTAAGGGGGGTAGATTGTAACACCATAAATTTTGTGAAATAATTTTTTTCAAATTAATTAAATATTTTTTATATTTTTGTTACATAAATCACTTATTTTAACTTGTGTTACATAAAACATTGTGTTTATATTGTATTACACACAACATTGATTTTAAAAGGAACAAGACATGTTATTAAATTTTTTTTATTTAATTTGATATTTATCTCCTAGCCATTGAAATGGAGAGTATGAATAGGATTAACTAAATTATGAAAATATATCATTTAAAAATGAATATAAAATTAATTCTTTGGTCACCAAATAATTATAAATGAAAATGTAAACTATTTGAAAATAAAGGAAATCATTTTTTAAAACAATTTTTATGCACAAAAATGTGTTTTACCTTAATAAATTAAAAAATATCATTTGGTGAATGATTCTAAAGAAATTTATATATTATATATTCAATAAAAATTTTAAATTTCATCTTAGGTTTTTTCTACATAATAGATAGGAATAAATCCAATTTTACTCTTAAAAGTTTATTTTTCTAAAAACCAATTTTCCCTCCTTTTGCGCACTCTTTCTAAAATAAATTTTTTTAAATTTTAGAAACTTTATTTTAAAAAATTAAATTAAATTTTTAAATAATCATTTAAAAATTATATTAGGTTGAATTTTGGATACTTTTCTGAGATGATAAATTTTTCAATGAGTAGTGAAAAATACTGGTTTTTATTTAGAATTTTCATTTCATTTAAAGAATTTAAAAACATATAATTTATTTAAATATGTTTATAAAATTAAATTTAGTTCAATAATATATCTATTAATATAATATATTTCATTTTAATAAATTTTATATTTATTTTTTATATAAAAACTCTTTAAAATTTTTAACATTATCTCTTTAGAAAATTACTTTTCTGTGTCGTATACTGGATTAATTTTCAATTAAAATTTTCCACTTCTATTATTGATATTTATAAAAATGGATTAAATATTTTTAATTATAATAATTTATAGTATAAAATAATCTCAATTTAATTTTTTACTATAATGAATAGTAAAATAGTAAAAATTAATTCTAGCTGTTAAGGTAAAAATGGGTTTACCTGGGTTTTAAACTAAAAAGATAAGGGCTAAAATGATACATAAATTGTCAAAACCTCATTTTATGGTCATATTTACACCTTATATCTTCTATAATCAATAATTTTCCATTTTTTTCATGTGGAAAATGTGGGTACACCATTTTCTTTTCAAAAATTAAAAGTGTGTCACTCACCTCAGTTATAAAAGACCTCCACCTATTATCTCCTCTTCACACTTAAAAAACCCATTTGTGTGTAAAATACAAGCCCAAATAACTTCCTTTATTCCCTTATATCATATTATAATATTTATTTTGGTCATAAATGCTGCCTAAGAAGCCTCTTAGTGCAAACCAAAAAAAGTTTTCCAGAGAAGAGGTAATATTCCTAATAAAGCATTTTATTTTATTTCTTCCTCCACCTCCTAAAAATATTATTAAACCAGGATAATTTTATAATATCAGTGTATTAAATATAATAAGAGTTTATTATGTTAATTTAATAACCTAAATCCCTCTCCTATTTCATCAAATGGGTCACAAAATTATCATTCGTGTGTACAGTGGATTACCTCCTCATGAACTGATGTTATTTATTTTCCATCACAAACTATCACGGTAGAATATAATGATATATTTATTATTTATATAAGATATTGATGATATTATTATGCTTCTAGAATTATTTTATAACATATGACTTCTTAATTTCCATTCTATGGTAATACGATAACGTCGTTCATGTGTGTGGAGGACTACCACCTCATGAAGCAATGTGATTCGTTCTTAACATATTCTTTACATGATAGTTATTTAGGATATGTTTAAAGAAAATATGTGACATATATATGAAATAAAAATTATTCTCTAGTGTTAATTTATTATTTATGTTTATTTCTTTCAATCTGTCATGAAAATGGAGACAATGTTTATGCATATGTACGACCTCCCGTCTCCATGAACGATGTATTTCATTCCCTATATCTAATTTTAATGGATTGATATAAATATATATTATATTTAAATAATGTTTAAAATTATGGATATTATGTGACTATTATCAATATAAGAGGACAGAAAATAAAAAATCAACACATATATGAAAAAAAAAGGCAGTTATTATCCAAAATGTGATATTAGCACAGAAATGTTAAAAAGTGGGAAATAAAAGGTTGAAATTAAATAATATATAGTATGATATATATATATATAATTATGTTTATGTAATATATTTATAACAAAACTATATTTATTATACATGAGGTTCGAACGTGTACTAAATAAGTCAAGACTTAAGGTAAGGGATGTTTGTCTCACTTTTTACTTATATGAGACATATGTCATATTCCCACCTATTCATTTTATGTGTAGTATATAATAGACATGAAATTATTTAATTCTTATTCCCATAAAATTTATGTTTATTTATATATCCATCTTAGGATCACTCTTTCATAGTTTTACAGTTCAAAATTAATTAAAATGAGAAGTGATTTTTGTCTCAATTTACCTTATTTGAGACATGCATTATAATATGAACCAATATTATTTTATATGGTATATATAAAACATATTTGACTTGTAAAATTATAAATATATTTATTCTCATGTTACTATATGTTTATTTAATTTTATTCTTTCATGGTGCATAGGATTCAATATTACCAAAAGTGGTAAGGGTTTTATAATACAATATCATCATTTATCGAGATTATTTGTGATTATGTTTTTGAAGAATAAATCATGTCACCCATATCCAAAAAAACTCATGAATTTAATTTTCCTATATTTATGTAGTTATAATGCATTTTTTCTCTTCATTTTCTTATCTTTGTGTACCCAAGAGTTCAAAATATTATTTTTAAGAAAAATATTCATTATTTATCTCTTCGATAGAGTACCCCCTTTTCTTCCAAAAACATGTATCCTAAAAAATCAAAATGTTTTTAAATTTATATAAATAATTTATTAAATAAATATTTACCCATGTTTTACTTTTTACAAAATATTTTGAAAATAATCTTCATGTCATTTTCCAAACAATGCTCGTTTGGATTTTAATGAAAATGTAAAAGTAATATTTATTTTAACATGTAATACATGAATGGTATTTTCCACCATCATGAAAAAATAATTAATTTTAATTCTTAAATTATAATTTTTAAAGTTTATTTTCAAATAAAATTATTTCAATAATGTTTTTTTTAATTTTTTAGTTTTAAAATTTATTTTTTAAAGAAAATTTATTTTCCTCATGAAATGTTCCAAGTGTATTTTCAAAATAAATTTCAATATAAGAAGACATTTGTTGATATTACTTATACATTAATGGGGATATTATACAAGGAAACCATTCTTATTATTTATCTAAAAAGTTAATTTTTGTGATAACAATATTTTTATGATACCCATTTCCTTTCCATGGGTTATACAGTGATAAAATTCCTATAAAACCCACTTATTTTTTCAAGGTTTATACTAAGATTACATGATGAAATATATATATATATAACCCATTTATTTTCATGGGTTCTAATATGATAGATGTTTTATGATCTTTTGTAACATACATGTGTGATTTTCATTATATAATGGGGGTTATATTATAACTAAGGACGGTGGTTACGTTATAATCAAGGATGGTGGTTGCGTTATAAATAAGATGGTTAAGACCTATATCTCTCTCTATTTCATTGGGTAATTATTAATTTTATATGAGATCAATGGGTACATGATAGGTTATACCATTCCCAAAAGGGGGTACACGAGATTTTATACCAAGCCCAAAATAGGGTACATTGGTGGTTATCCCAAGCCGGAAGTAGGTACACTGGTTGTTATCCCAAGCCTAACATGTTATGAATGTGTTGGTGGGTAGCCTTGACATAAGATTTTCTATGCTTTTGTATATTCCAAAAAATATATTTCTTATTCCAATGTTATTCTATCATGGATCATGTTATTTGATTTCATTATGATTCATGTCTTATTAACTCCAAAGATTTATGACATGACTCGTGTTTATGACCTATGATATGAAGGGTATGGTTTTCATATGTTATTCCCATGTTCTCAGGACCATAAGATCATGTTTTATTGATATATCCATTTTTTACCCTTACTAAGCATTTGAGATCACCCCTTATAATGTTTCCATTCCACAGGATATGAATAAAGGTATTATGTATGATATTTATAATAAGGTCTTTAGTTGTTAAGAACTTATTGGGAGATAATGTAGCTCAATTATAGACCAGTTTTTTATGTGTCCAAGTTTCCAAAGGCACTAGACCTAAATGATTTTGGCATGAATCATTATGTTATGTAATGAAAATTCATCTAATAAGATATAATATTTATTTTTGAGAATTTTGGGTTTTAAACATATCACAGTTAATGTTTAATATAACAATAGGGCTTAGTATCGTAGTTTATGAAAATAGGGAGAAAATTATTAAGTGTTTATCAATTAGTAAAAATTGACAGTACTCAATTTCATTATTGGGTAATATCCCAGTTTTTTAAATAATGTTTTTATAAAATTTTTCTCTTAAATATTTAAATATAAAATGAAATTTTTTTATTTTTCTAAATACATGAATATAGAATAAATATACATTATTATTAAATAAAAAGTGGTAATAAAATATTTTTAAATAATAATAAATTATTTTTCGCATGTCTTGAAATTATGGTATTATAACTTTTATTTCCCATATTAATATTTTTTTGTAAAATTATTATTGTATCCATATATCTCCATTATTTAATAAATAATATACATTTATTCTGAATTCATGTATTAGAATAGAATTTAACATATAATTATTATTTATTGAAATAGTTTTATAAAATCACTTTTATTAAATTAATGGATATTTTTATAGATATAGATTAATTTATAATTACATAAAAATTATTAATGGTTTTATTTTTATATTCCTATTTAAATAATTAGTTATTCATTGATATATAAATGTTAACAAAATTCGATATATGTATTAATAGTCAAATAATTTTAATAAATTACCACTGAAATTGATATAATAATTTTTATTATCATATAACATTTTATATTTATAGTATCATCAAATAAATGGTTTAAATGTATTTTTACATTAAATTAGGATTTTATTATTCATTTATAATTTTATATAAATTGTGTTTTTAAAATATTTTTCTCAAATTATATGTTCGTATTTTTTTTCTCTAAAATTTTCATTTTAAAAATTTAAATAATATATTTTACACTATAATTGTATTTTAAAGTATATTAGATTTTTATTTAAAATTAAAATTTTAAATATATAGTGTCATAAAATGGTCATTACATTGGGATAATATAGTTTTTAGAAAAGTAATATGTTTTATGACATAGTATTATGAATAATGTTCATTGCACGAAACTATTTTTTTAGTATGTATTTAAAATATAAATACCTATTGTATTAAATTTTGAATTTAATAAATGTATATTCGATAAATTTAAAAATAATTTATTTTTAATCATAAAATAATTATTAAATAATAACAAAAAAATTAATCACTCAAAGAAAATAAAATATTATATTCAATATTATATTGTTTTTTAATATATTACTTGATTTTACAAAAAAGTTAAAAAGATAAAATTTAAAATTTAAATTTCCTAAAATATAATTAATTTTTAGAATATTTATTCTGAAATCATTATATAAATAATTTTATGTGATTTTCAGAAAAATTTAATTTTTTGGTGAATAGTATAAAATACATTTTTTACGAATACCATTAGTTTTACGGCATCATCATGGTATAAATATAACTCAAAAATTCTAAAAAAACATTTAAATGAATTAAAAATTATTTTATGAGAGCACTAATTTATTTAAAAATAATATAAATAATTTTCAAACCAATTAATTAATTTCTAAAACATAAGTTATATTTTATTCTTATAAAAAATTATTTTTGAATCTGAAATTTTAATAGAAATATTTCAAAATGCCTTTCGATTTTAAGAGAGTTAAAATTTAAAAAGAAACTTTATTTTTTAATAAAACACTAATAAAATTCAAAATAATCCACATTATTCATAGTATTGATCCTAAATAATATAATAAAAAATATTTCTTAGAAAGATTCACCTCCACTTTGGATATATAAACACTACTCCCGAACTGCTTTCTATTTACTTATAAAACTCTATACTTTCAAAATATCTTTAAAATTTACTCTTAAAATTACACTATCTATTTTCTTAAGGATATGGTGAATCCAAAAATCCCTTCTCCGGTTTTTTTAGATGCAATCCAAATTTGGAAACTCAAAAATAAGGGCATGGGTTCCCGAGTCTCTCTTTCGATTCTTACTTGGATTTATTTTTTCATAAAACTACTTTAACCCTCCCATATAACTATTTACATAGTTATATTTTGATATTATTAACATCTATTTAACTATTTTCCAATGATATATATACCATTCCCTCTCATTTAATCCCTTTTCATAAGCCATTACTATGCTGAAATATAGGTTTTAAAATCCATATATTTTCATTTCAATTCTCCTCTTACCCATTTTAATAACATAATTAATTTTCTAAAGTGACTTCAAAAAATTATTATAATTATTTTATAATGTTTTTATAAAACTAAAATATTTATTAATTTTCCTATTCTTTTATACTCTTATAATAACATAATTAAACCGTGGTAATTTTTATACTACCTATGTGAATGATGATGTTTTCTTTTCATTTATTCCTTTGAAGGATATTAATAAGAATTTATTTCATGATTTCATAATAAATTAATAATCAAATAAATTCAGTGATATTATTTTTTAATAATAAAATATTAATTAAAATAATCATATTAAAATCATTGATTTAAAGTAATTTTAATTATTTAAAACACCACTAAGAAGAAATATTTTTTGATTTAAGTCTATTTTATAAAATATATTTAACTAGTGAGATAATGTATTTATGAAATGACATAAAAAATATTCCTTAAAAATTATGGAGAATATTGAACTATTGTACGATTTCTATCTACCATTACCATTACACCAAAGTAATTTTGGAATGATAAACTCAACTACCTCAAAATAACTAGATTAAGAGAAAATAATATAATAAATAAAAAATAAAATATATTAAATTAATTAAAATAAATATTGATGATGAAATAAACATAAATATGTCCCTAAAACAAGTAATTAAAAATATAATTTAATTATTCAAGAGGTTAGAGGACATATAATATGAGGCGAGACTCTTGGTATGGGGTTCTCTTCTAATTCCCAATTCTTTTCATATATTACATATCTTATTTCCTATGATTTATCTCTAAGGTACTATACTTATACATTATTATTTTTTATTTATTTTTTATTTATTAATTATCTACTTTCCACTCATTAAGATTTATATTTCATACCTTACATGGTTTGAAAATGACTCTTTCAATCTCCTTTTCCCTTCTGGGTTATTTCATGATTAATCTCTATCTCTCTATTTTCATATTTCTCCCATTCCCATATTCTTACTTTCTTTTATTTATACTCAGTTTTCTTTCTTTTTTCAAGGGATTTTCATTTATTTATGGTTATATTATTATTATTTCTTTAATTAAAACAGTAAAATTCTATAAGGTAATATTTTTATACTACTACCTTCCTCTACTTGTTCAATCAAATTTAAATATTTTTTTATAAAGGTTATATTATTGGTAAATTTTATTACTAAAATAAAGTTTTAAAAGACTTTATTTCAACTATTGAAAAAAAAATCAATGTCGTTTATTTATCTATTTTTATGAAAACATCATCAAACATTAAAAATCACTTTTCAAGATTCCCCTTACATTTTCATATCTCTTATAATTAAGATTTTTTTCGAAACTATTATTTATATTATATTTTTTAATAATTATTATTTTAGAAAAATATCATTTTTTTTAAAATAAATCATACATTTATGTTATTTATTAAAAAATATATTTTTATTATTTATTTTAACATTGTTTAAAAATAAACCACTTTTTATCTTAAATCATTTATTATTTCTTATATTCTTTTAATATATTTTTTATTTATGTAAATACCAGTTTAGATTCCCCCATTTTAAATTCAATTATTTTTTGTTCTCTCGTTATATCATTTCATAAGTTTTGATATGATTAAATAACTCCTTTTTTAATTATCTAAATTTATAAATATCTATATTATTCTAGAAATGAAATCCTTATGAGTGAATTTATCCATAAATACCATTGTATCATGCATAATTATAACATATCCTCTAATTCCATTCTTGGGTAAATACCCTATATTCTATTATTTTGATTGAGGTTTGTTCACCTCGATAGCCTTAAAATTCAATTTATTTGGGAAATATGTTTAATTGATATTATAACCTTTTATACTATATGATGTGAATCCCCTTTTCTTCATTATTCTAATTCAATGATATTTAACTAGATTTTTACATTATTTCATTAGATTCTGATTTTATTTTAATGCAACAAAAAATGTATGATTTTTATGGATTTATGATTATTTTAATATTAATGTAACATATGTTTTTATAGATAAATTTTTATGATGATGGGTGGTGAAAACCCTCATACCCTTACAAGGTGTAAATTTTTGAGGGAATTTAAATTTTTTTTAAGAGGTTCGTTTTGAGAATTGAGGATCAAATATAAATTTTGAGTGTGAGGATATCTCAAGAGTTTGAATGTTATTTTAGACCCTATTTATAGTAAAAAGACTTTAGTGAGAATTATATAAGAGTATAGTTTCCTAGAATCTGAATATTTAGTTGTTTGTTTCATTCACACCATGAACCAGGGTATTCACACGCAAAAGGGTATGGGCAAGTGGTATGGATTTCAACCATGAGGATTTCATTGTATAAACCATATTTCATTCCTTAAATAAAATTTATTAAATTGTTGGATCCCTCTTCTCAATTACTTCATCATGTGAACCTATTTTCATGTTGTGAATGGTGTGTTAGGTGGTGTGTTTAGATGCGGGGAAGTTTTTATTTTTTCTATCGGAGTTTGGTGTTTTTTGGGGGTTATATGCAATGGTAGGAGGATATTATGAATATAATCTCACTCCCCATTCCCCCCCTCAATATCTCTCCATTTGGAATCATTTCTCTGTGTGTTTCAATAAATACTCTAGGTTAGTTTCCCTATAAACTTCCTTGTATTCTTATTCCCTTCATTCACAAATATTTTTTGTGGTTTTTGTTTAGGGTTTAGAACTGATATCACCAAAGAATGGTGGAATCAATCAATAACTATGGAGATCTCATATGTCATGGTGAGTGGAAATCCCAAGATGATTTATTAAGGTCATCTCTCACCATTTTGATTAAGGTACATTATCATATGGATTTATTTATGTATTTGGATTAAATTGATAGAAATTATTAATTGGAATGGATGTATGAATTGAGGGTTTTATGTGGCATGGCTTTGGGGGTGTGTCAATAGCCATTAGCACCCTATTTATTGAGTATTTTATAATATTATGATTTCCATTGAGTTTTATCCATTTATGTCTCTTTAGATTAAATTGAATTAAATTGTTTAATTAATTATATATTGTTATAATTAATTGTTCTGGTGTTCTTGGATTTAGATAGGGCCTTAGCAGATGAATAATTGATGGTTGAACTTGCATGAGGTCAAGTGAGAGAATACAAGATATTGATAAAAAAAAGGAATTAAATATTAATTTAGGTAGGTGGTTCCTCATACATACCCTTATAACAATATTTACTATATTTATTGTGTGTGATATGTGGTTGCACCATGGTGTAGATCAACCCCTTCGATAAATGAATTTTTTTATTTACAATTAAATGTTTATTTATGAGTTGAATAAAGTTACAAGGCCATGAGAGACCTCAATAAATTTCTTTATTTCATCACACGATGATGGTCTAGGACTTTATTATAATAGTATTCCTTGAGATGAATGGACCCTGAGGGGTGATATGTTAATAAATTTAATAAAAATAGAGGCCTTTAGTATAGGTCCCATGAATGAATCATATTAAAGAATCATGTTGGGTTGGTATTGAGTGGCCTAAGTAGGACATGATGGAACTATGAGATATCTTAGATCTATTGGGATAGTATAGTAAGCAAGGGTCAAGTGTTTATTCACCTTTGATATGTGATCATTAGGTAAGTGTTACTTGGGATAGATTTGAAAAGATTGGGTCTGAGGACCGGCCTATGGTGACTTGAGAAGAGGATGAACAAGAATTAATCTACTTTCTATGATTCTATTTATGATTCTAGTTTAGATGGAATGTGATGAAGATTATTTTGATGAATGATATTCCCTATTAGTGATGTTCTTGGTCCTGAGTGAAAAAAAATGGGATAAAGGGACATGTTGTGAGTGTCTTATAGAGATGTGACTTTAGGGACCCCAGTGGGTACCCCATTGAGAAGTTTAACTGTAGAGATGGTGTGTATGGTAAATTGGTAGTTATTATTGTAGGTTACACTTTATAAACTAGATCAATGATGTAATCTTATTATTTTTATGGTAGTTCTAGGTCATTTGTTGATACATTGACCTTGATATTGTGGGATGTGTTCAGATAGATAACTGACCATATATATTTTTTAGATGATTGGTATGGGATGCACTACTCATTGATATTTATATGGGATACATGGTATGCCTTGGATAATCTCTTCGGATTTTTCCATCATGCTTGATAATATGTAACTTTTATTCCTGGAAGGGAAATCCCTTATGTTTTTAGATGAGATTGTAATAGCATGGACATACTCCTTGGATTCAGTTGTTTATTTGGGTTATAATTAATTTGTAATTATCCATATATTAGTCTCATGGGTAATTTATTTGTAATTCATTAGAAATTCCCCTTGTATTAAGATCATTGGTATTCAGGTTGGAATACCTTGGACACACTCCTTGGATTTTTCTCGTAGTTATTTGAGTTGGAATGCCTTCGATACGATACTTGGATTCATCTAATGGGTATTAAGAGTAGATTACCTTGTAAATTATCCTTAGATTCAGTTCATGGTTATCAAATTTTTAATTCCTTAGACACACTCATTGGATTTGTTTCATAGTTATTTGGGTTGAAATGCCTTAAGCATGGCCCTTGGAATCAACTCATGGGTTTTCAAGGTCGAATACCCTAGACATGACCCTTGGATTCATCTCTTAATTACAAGATGTTTCTAGATTACCTAAGACATACTCTTAAGAATTTACTATAGTCCTGATATTGGTTGGCATGGTTGTATGATGTTTTCAAAGAAACTCCAGCACTAAATAAATTAGGTTTGGGTCGATCCCGGGTGTCATATTAGAACTCTAGGATTTAAAATACTAATTTATTTATACTTTCACACTATTTATTTATTTTATAATTTTGATCATATGAAATGTGCACAATGACTCAGTGGTTATATATGGGATATCATTGGTTCTTCCCTACTAGGTTATATTCACACCATGATGGGTAATCCATTGCACTTTGGTACCTGAGAATACTTTACTGATCGTAAGTTCTGGAAGGGAAGAGGCTAAAAGTAGATTGATTAAGTGGGATAAGTTGGATGGTATTGGACACTATGATAATTTGACACTCATGGATAATATTATAACCTCATTGTATTTTAATTTTTTATTTATTTTGAATACATGGCTATGCCGATGGGTGGTCAGTGTTGTAAGTTGGAATGACTATGAGTTTTTATGACTTAATGCTTCTAAATTCGTGTATTGTTGATGGTTTTTTTTACCTATGTGGAATATAATGTTTATTATATGTTCTATTTTTTTTCACACTCTGGTATGGGGGTATAGTCTCTTTGTGGTACTACCATAGACCTATATTACTATTCAGTAGCCTCTGTCATATTGGAAGGCATGTCTGAGATCCTAGTGACGACTTCCCTAGTCTGGGAACCACTTAGTGGTCATGGATAGGGGGAGTATGTTAAAAGGTGATATCATATATTTTAAGTGACTAATATTAAATATTGTATCAAAATTTTTATTATCTTTCTATTTAGGTAAAAGGTATACAGGTGATAAAGGAATGTGTCAGGTCTTAAGATATACCCTAGACTAGTGCATCATGAATAAATTTTTTAGTAACCCATACATTTCATATATAAGTATCACATATTATTAGATTGATATTAAATATATAACATAGTTATCCATGACCAAATCATATAGTTTTAGTGTCTTTCAAAACTTGGATACAAAAATAACTGGTTTGTAAGAGATCTATATCATATCCCACTAAATTATTCATAACTACAAACCTTCTTAGAGATGTAATAATTAAAACCTTTCTTAATAAACTAATAAAGGAAACATAATAATTGGTGATCTATGATTATTATTAAGGTTAATTATGGGAGATATCAATGATCATTTGAGTATAACATGAGCATAATGGTATGAGAACATGAGATTAACATTTGAAAATCACACCCAACATATGATAGATCATAATATTAAGTCATGGTGTAAATCTTGGTAGTTTATAATAAATAAAGAATAAATTAATCAAATAAAATGATCTATCAGATCATAGAATTGGCATAATACATATGTTTTTTACATAAACATAGGCATTTAAAATCATTTCTATAGTTAAGTATCACTTCCAATAATATCATAGTGCATTGGGTTCACTCCTTATTATATCATGTCCTTATTAAAGGTTCACTCCCAAGACAATCATAGTAGACAGACACCCTTACTAAACTGGGTTCACTCCCCAGTCAACTCCTTATTATCTCAAGAGATATCTGACTTTACCCAATGCAATAGAGGGATATATAATTCCATGTCCATCAATCACATAATTATAATCCATTAATATATGTACCATAAGATAATAGAACATTTATCATAACATAAACAATTAAAATGGAATGTGTTTCATAAATATTTCAAAATTTCATCATAGCATAACCCATGCAAAAGAAATAGGTTTCAAAAATGTTTCATCATTACTTAATTAACTTGTTGGAAAGAAAGGGGTTTCATGGAATAATCCTTAAATAATCATAATCACAAGCCATATAAATAATTAAAGTGGATGGGATCATTGTATCATGACCATATTAAATCATAAGTGACATCAAATTATGCCATCATAGATGAAAAATTCCTTTAAAATATCTCTAGAACATTTCTTTAGAAAAATGCCATTTCAAATTGAAATCACATATTTAAAATATATAATTTCCTAGATATATGTCTGAGCTTGGGGTTTTTGTTCCATTTCTCTCAAACCAAGGATTGTTCACCTTCAATAATGGGATAAAAATTTCAATCCCTTTGAGTTTAGTAACACCACTACACAAATTTGGGTAAGAGTGTAAGGGTTGAATTGGATAATTTTAAACCCCGAAATTTTGTACGATATTGCTCTGTCAATTGGGATTTCTATCAAAATTGACAAGGAAATGGAAGTAGATCTATTTGGCCATATCGCCCGGTTCATAGTTGAGGTTGAATTGGGATCAACCCTGGTTGATAAGGTTATGCTTGAAACTGATGATGAAATTATTTATTTGAAGATAATTTACGAAAAAATGCCAATGTTTTGAAAAGATTTTAACATTATAGTTCATGAATCATCTACATGTAGGTTTTCAACAGTTTGTAGCTATTTTTCTTCAAATGGACATGCGATGAGCAATTGTCCTAAAAATAATAAAATTACACATGTTCGAAAGCCTAATTGCAAGGGTGAGGCTGGGCTTGCTATTTTTACTGAAAATAAAAAAAGAACATGGAGTTGTTCTTGGGGATTATGTCAATCCTACAGTTCATGATAAGGGTGATCAGGGTATCACACCCAATATCAGTTTCTCTTCTTATGAGAATAAGTCAATGTCTTGGGCTGCCATCTTTTTTGAAGTGGTGATTAATCCAAATATTGATACTTATCATCAAGGAAAATGTGTTGATTTGAAGTAAAACCATATTTCTTTGTCTCCTAAAATGTCAAGGTGTGATGATAACTGCAAAGCTGGAAAACAGAATAAATATCTCACTCAGGATGATGTTTACCATCAATCTTTAAATGATGGTAGGGTTTCTTTGAATACCCTAAAAGGTAAGAAAATTCTAAAAACTATCTCTCTAGTCATTTATAAACCTTATCATGCTTCTTCAAAACCTATTTTAGAAAATGAAGGCTTTCTGCTCATTTCTTATAAAAAGGTAATGTCTTAAGTTGTGTTGATTTTAATAAATCCTTCCTTTGGTCAACATTTTGATGATATATAGGATACCACTCAGTTCCCTCTTGATGAGACTCAGGAGATCCTTTCCCAGTCTATTCAAATCGAGGGAGTCGCTTCTCTTGGAAAATGTAAAGAGCAAGAAAATATCTCTGATTCTGAAAGCACTAATCTTGAGTCACTTTTATAAAGGCTTCAATCTCTCCCTTCAAGTATAGTAAGATCAAGAGGTCAGGGTCATGGTCATGTTCATAGAAGAACTAAATGGCATGAAATTAAAGAAGAATAGATAAAGATAACTACCATATTGATAAAAAATATAGGTATATAGTTTTCTACCTTGGCATCTACCTTGTTTCCCATACTCTTTTTAGATCCTTTCTTTTAATTTCCTTTTAATTTTAGAGGCACTTCCTCCATCTTTAAAAACAAAATTCCCTAATTTTATAGAAAACATTTTCTTTGAAAATAACCTTTGAAACTTTTAAAGGAATATTTAATATAGTTAGTAGTCATAAAAGTGGAAAAAAACATTCATGTTCTTTAAGTTAAAAAAAATATTTATTTTATATATTTTTTAAAAAAAGTCAAAAAGTACCTATAAAAAATGAAAAAATGATTAATTTTAAAACATTTTGTAAAAAGTGAAACCATAAAAGAATAACTTTTACCAATCATAATAGAATATTAAAAATATTCTTGAAATCATTTTTAAAGAACATGTGTATGAAAGAAAATGGATTTTTGATTGAATAGTGAAATAAAGTCAGATTTCCTTAAAAATATTCTATTAGTATCTTGAGCACTTAAAGAGGGATAAATGAAAGTAAAATATTTAATATCCTAAAATAATTTAAGTAGAATAAAATTCATGAGTTTCTTGATGGATAGATCATAATATTTCATCATCGAAAACTAATTCATAAACAATAGCAATAAACAGTGAGATTGTAACAGAAATATCTTACATATAGTTTGAGTTTATTAAAAAAGATCTATAACCTCCTGTATAATAAATTTAAATTTTTTATAATACTATAAAATAATCACGTAAATACTTATAATATTACATATTATCCACTTATAACATTTCAACACCCAGTTATTAATAATTCCATATTAAAACCATCATTTATGGGTGTTAACTATTTCATTTTTCATGAAAATTTTGGTTTGGTACTTATGATACTTGTACATTGATCATGGTTCTATTATCGAAATAATTTTAATCATGATATAAATATAATATATATTCAATATATATTTATATATCTATATTTATAGTAATCCATAAAAGGTGGATATAGAAAAAATGAATTACATTGTTCATTTAATACACTAAGCCAATGGGCCTTGTAAGGGTTCCCCCTCATCCCTTAAAAGGGGGGTTATCAAAAATCAATAAAAAAGAAGTCATTCAAGCCATTCGGGTAACATTGATTTCAATTTTTTATTGATGAAATGAAATAAATTTCAATAATAATTCACCGTTACAAAATATATTTTTTCATATATATCATATACATTCAATAAATCTATCTTTATTGACATCCAGGTAAATTATAAATGAAAAATAAATTACATCGCTTCGTGGAGGTGGTAGTCCACACATAAACATGAGTGGTGTTATCATGTTCCAAATGATTACAAGGTAAAAAGGTATATATGATATTATAATTCCATAAATATAATTTATAAACATTAAATCTATCATAATAACCATCCATGAAAGGTGGTAATGGAAAATGAATTGTATCTCTATGTGGATGTGATAATCTAGACGTACACATGAGTGATAAAATAACATCGCATTTGATGGAATAGAGGGTGGATATTCATGAATCCATAATCATAATAATATCTTAATATATTTACGATACATAATTTATAGTTTTATGATTAATACCATATATTTATATGTGGTAGATGAAAAAATTAATTCAAATAGGTCGGGTAAGACAATTACCTCTTCTTCGGTGGGCCTCCTTTAGATCCTTTCTTACGGACCCTTGAAATGGTATTTTAAGAAGCAAAACCCTCTAATTAATGGTTGTAAAAGTTGATAATATAATAAGGTATCACTTTTTAAATATATATGTATCAAATTTGTGTAATGAAAAAGAAGGAGTGGTGTCCTTTTATAAGGGAGGGAGATGACACACTTTTGAATTTCTTAAGAGATTAAAATATAATAATGTCATACTCGATAAAAATGACTCCAAATGTCTATAGATTCAAATTTGGGATAGTATTAGGAATAGATATGGTCTAAAATAGGATTTATATATGTTTAATTTTTAAAATTACCCTTATCTATTGGTTTAACCCCCCCCCCCCTCCGGTAAACCTGATTTAGCATTAACAATGGTAACAACATTTTACTATTTTTTATATTAATTATTACCAAAAATTAAGTTGAATTTGTTAAAAAATATCAATTATGATGATTAGAAATATTTGAACCATTTTATAAAATTTTATTCATAGAATCTAAAATTTTTAATTTAAAATTAAACACATAAAACATGATGAAAAGTAGTTTTCCAAATCAAATCTTAAGTATATAAAGATTTTATATCAAAATAAAATATAAAAATGATTCCAATTAGATAAATTTTATTATTTTTAATATAATAGAACAAATTATTCTTTGAAAACCATTTTAAAATAAAAGAATAACTTTATAAATTACTCAAAAAAGACAATTTTCAACAAAACCAGTATTTTTCACTTTTCATCAAAAAATCAATCTTTTCAGAATTCTAAAATTTTCACTCTAATATAGTTTTGAAATCATATTTTAAAAAATTAAGATCTTTTTTGTAAATAAATTTTCTAAAATTGGAAATAATTTTATTATTTGTTCGTAAAAATCAATAAAAATTATTTTTTAGAAAAAAATTATTTGTGAAGAATATAAATACTTTACTAAATATTTAATAATTATTTATAAATATATTTGATTTATCTAAAATAATTATATATAATTTTAGTAATTTGGTTATTTCTATTTATTCCAATAATTTAATAGTTATGTATGGTTTTTTTAGACTCGGGTTTATGTATATCACAAGCCATTGAATAAATTAAATTTATTTGATTAGAAATATATCATAATTTCTTAGTGTGTTTTATTATACCCCTTTAAATTAATTTTATTCTTTAAATTACATCACTTCAATACAAAAAAAATGAGGATATCTCTATTTTATCACATCCTCTAGTTCCCATGTAATTTCGTTGAATTTTTTATTCCTCCAGATAAATTTTACCTGATGATTAGTCTTGTTCTATAACACTTTATCTCAAAAATTATGGATTTATACTTGTTATTATTTATAAGAAAGGGTATTCTCTAATGGTAAAAACTCTGAGTTCAGTTCATGTGAAGGATTTTGTTTTTACGTTCTCCAGAATGATACAAGGAACAAATCATGAACTTGATAGAGCTTTCATGGAAGTGCTAAGTAATAAGATACCATCTCTACTCGATCAATAACCTCAATGGGGAAAATATTCATATGTATCAGTTGTACCTTACTTTTAAATATCATAAAATTATTCCATGGAGAAATTTATAGTAATACCTTCTCACTAACTTTGAATTTCATATTTAATAGATGATTTCCAGAATAACTTATGTATCGACTCTGAGATTTCTTAATATACTACTGGATGGATTTTATTTTCTTTTCTATATCCTCAGCTATCTCATATCCCAATAGATTATGTTCTCTAACTTTATCCTAGTATTTTTGAGTTCTAAACTTTCTTCTATAGAGGGATTCATATTCATCCATTTGAATTCTTGAGTGAAAGTAATTGTTATAAGATAATTTGAAAAGAGGAAGGTGTTGATCCCAACAACCTTTGAAATCCATGTAATAATACCTTAGTATATCCTCCAAGGTTTGAATAGTTCTCTCAAATTGACCATATATCTCAGGATGATAAGCAATATTGAAACACAACTCTGAATCTATATCTATCTATGACTTCATCAAAACCTCAAGGTAAACCTTGGATCCTGATCATATACAATGAAATATGGTACTCCATACAACCATATCACTTATTTAATGTAAATTTTGTCAATTTGATCAAGAGATAAATATTCTATAACATCAATGAAGTTTTATTATTTCATAAGGTGGTTGACTACAACCCAAATATCATTATATGTTTTTTATGTTTTGGGAAGTCCTATGAAGAAATAAATGGTGATGTTTTTCTATTTCCATTCTATTTTGGGAAATATTTTTAACATACGCTTAGAATTATTTCTATCATCCTTAACATGATAACATCCAAGAACTAAAAAATAATAAAATATATCACTTCATGTTTCCCCATGATAAATACTCATTCATTTCTCTATAAATGTTCATAATTATAGGTTCAATAGTGAATGATGAGAAATGAGATTCATCCAACATATCCTTCTTTAAATCTAGTACAAACAAGATATATAAACGGTTTATGAACCTTATCATTCCTTCACACTCAAGGTGAAACACGGGAACATTTTTTATCTTCTTTTGCAACTCTATAACTTCTTTATACACCATTTTAATCTTAAATTATATGTATGTTTAAATACTCAATTTAGAAAGATAATATTTCTCTCCTTCCATATATATATTTTGATATCCATACTTTATAAATCTAAAAATATTGGATATTTTTTATCCTCATCATAGATAAGCCTACGTGATCCTTTCGACTCAGAGCATCTTACAACTTTTTCACATTCTTAGGGTGAAAATGTATTGAGTGTTCATAATATTTAATCAACTACAACCATATTCTATGGTTCATATTCAACTCCTCATTAGTGAATATATACATTAAACTTTTATTATCAGTATATATATCACACCTTTATCCATAAAGATAATGCATCCATATATTTAACTCAAAAATTACTATATAATACCCCAAATCATGAGTTTGGTAATTTCTTTTATGAACCTTCTATTGTCGTGAGGCATAATCTATCACCATATTGGTATACATGAGGATTCTTCCCAGTCTCTTTTTTAATACATCACTTAAGATCACAAACCCTTATTTACTATAGGGTAGTGTAAGAACAGGTGTCCTAACTAACCTTCTCATTAGTTCTTTGAGATTTTCCTCTCATTCATCCATCTAAAGGTAATTGGATCTCTTTCAAGTTAACTTAATGAGTTTATTAGATATCCATGAGAAATTTTAAAAAATGGATGGATAATATCCATCCAAATGAAGAAAAATATGGGTCTCAATCATCTTGGTTAGTCTATTCCATTTTTTCAATAAATTCCATCTTTTATAGATCCACATATAAACTCTTCATTGAGATTATATAACACAAAAAATAAAACTCTTTGTAGCTAAAATTCACAATTGGTAAATTTTACATACAACTTATCCATACTTTGGGTATTTTGTGCAATCATTAATTGATATTTATGATCTTCCTTGCTCTTTGAATATATAATAACATTGTCTATAAATACTACTACTAACTGATCAAGGTAATCTCTAAAAACTCTACTTATTAAATCTATTAATATAGTAGGAAATTTAGTTAGACCAAATGGAATCACTATAAATTCATAGTTTACATACCTTGTATATAATTTTTTCTTGGGTATGTCTTCACATTCGACCCTCAAAAGATAGTATCTTGATCGAAGAACGATATTGAAAAAAATATGGAGATCCTCATAATTGATCAAACAAATCATAAATATGAGGTACATTATGATTATTCTTGAGGGTTCTCTTTTTATATTACTAATAATAAATATAAAGTCAGTTGATCTATATTTCTTATAAAATAAAAGAATATATTCTCCCTAAGATGACACACTTGGACAAATTAATACCTTATCAAGATTATCTTAGAGTTTCTTCTATAATTCCTTCAACTCAATTGGTGAAATTATATATGGAGTCTTTGAAATAGTTGTAGCATTGGTCATGAGTTATATTGAAAACTAAAATTTAATATTTTTTGTAATACTAGGAATATATTTCATAATGACATCAAAAACTCTCATAAAATAGGAATATATTTGATGATTAGTTTCTCCCCAACCATCTAAGATAAACACCCTTTTGAAAAGAAATCAAAATCCATATAATGGATGTAATTTCCATAAACAGTTCAACTTTATCATCATAATGATAGACAATCATATGTTGGTTTGGAATCTCAAGTTTGACTTCCCTTATAAAGATATTTATTTAGGATTTATGAAAATAAATCCAACACAAGCTTTATATAACATAAAATTCAACTAGAAGTAAAATAATGAGATTTTAATAAAGGAAATTTCCAAAAAAATCAATCAAATAATTATCATAGGATTGAGATCTGATCATCATATCATTAGTTTTTTTAACTTCTAATTCAATATCTAATAATTATGGAGGTATTTTTATACCCTTAACAAATTTTTTGTATATAAGAGAGTGGCTAGATCGAGAATCAAATAAGAAATTAGTAGTTTTTGAGTGAATGGTAAGTGTACTTTCACCACTTCATTATCATACCACTCATCAGTAATAGTGATCACATGTGATTTCCCTTTATATCTAGTATTAAGAGGTCTATGATATTGATCATCTACATTTACCTTCATATTTGAGAACTAGTTATCATAATTATCATACTCCTTACATTTGAAACACTGTATTGTAGGTGGTTCATTTTGTGGTTATTTTTCTCTATCATTGTCTAACTTCTTATTCCCGTCACATTGACATTAAATTTCATAGTGACCTTCCTTTTCACACTAAAAAAATTTACCAGTACCCATAATAAGATTTCTATCATGTTTCCTTCCATACATAGATCATAAAGTAAAGATCATATTATTCTCTCTATAATTTTTATTATATCCTTTGAATTCCATATTTCTTTTATTATAAAAATGACAATATTGATCGGTAGCTCTAATATTCATCTCCTCCTTGGTATCACATATAATTATTTATTCATAGCTATAAAATTATCTTATGTATAACTCTCTTCAGAGACTTGGTTTTAAGTCACTCAATAATTGATCAGTCTTACTTTGATGTATGATGATAATATGAGAATCATACCTTACAAGTCTTGTAAAAATTTTCTCATAAGTACTAATGGATTAATAATCCTTCTACTTTATCTCAGTGAAATACTTCCCTGTTTTCATATGGATAATATGAGGAAAGTTCTTCTTAAAAAATAAGCTCTTAAACTTATCCCACTCCATGGATTCAATTTTTATCTATTGCTTAGTGTTATTGATAAGATCCATCCCCTGATTGGATTAACCTTCCAAATGATAAAAATATAAGATAACATTTTCATGATATGAACACTGGAGAATGGAAAAAATATTTTCATTGGTACTAATACATTTCATAGAAACTAGTGGATTAGAAGACCTACTAAAAGAAGTTGTATGTTTCCTCATGAAGGTATTAATAGAACATTGTTCCCTCCTTTTCTCATTTTTAATCTCAACATGATTCATAGCTTGAGAAAGTTTTGAAAGAAAAGAAATAATATTTTTCCTTCCATATCTCATAACATTTGGTTACTCTGGAGGATAATCATTTAATTTTTCATCACATTCATCATTAACAAGATTAATTCAAGTTCTTTTCATTTACTAAAACCAAAAAGCATAGTGAAAGAAGCAATAATCATAGTGGGAAACCACAAAATCATGAAAAATCATTTATAGGATGTCTAAATCATGAAACATTATTTTAAATATATGACACCTTAGGTTTTAACTAGTTTATTCATGGTTATCATCCATTCAAATCCTTCATAATGGTTCATAAATAAAATTTGAGTTACCCCAAGAATATCCCCTGAGAGTGTTATACTAGGGGCGTTGTAAGGGAACACTCACTACGCACTATAATTATGGATGATATTTACTCAACCAACTCTTTACGGATTTATAAACCATATATTCATTTGTTTCAAAACCAAATCCACTTATAGTATCTAGATAGGGATGTTTATCAAGGAAACCAAACTTCTTTATTTACCATAACTAAGAAGTTTTTATATACAAAGGATTATCCTAAGGGTTCTCACTATTGTTTTCTCATCGTACACTACATGAAAAATAGGTTTATCTGGCACTATGGATTTAATATAGCTATATAAAATCATTGTTGAAGACCTCCTTATTCGGTGCTAGAAAAAGCATTATTAAAGGGAGGCTTTAATAGCACTTTTTTTGCACTGTTAAAGGGGGTCTTTAATAGTGCTAAAAAACATAGTTAAAGGAGGGAATTTATCAGCATTCATAAAAAAGCTCTGATAAAGGGGGATTTTCTCAACACTTGTAAAAAAGTGTTGATAAAGGCGAGCCTTTATCATCCCTTGTAAAAAAGCACTGATAAAGGGGAATCTTTTTCATTTCTTTTTTAGAAACGTTAAAAAAGACCCCCATTTTTCAGAATTTTTTTTCTATCACTGATAAAGGGTATATTTAAAAAAATTAAAAATAATATATTAATATATAAATATGTTTATATTGATATAAATATAATATGTATTTTTTAAAATATTATTTAGACAAGGTTAAATAAGAAATTACAGTTAAAATATAATATATTTAAGGAAAATTGATTCAAAATAATTAAAAAATGTTTTAAACTAATAAGTAACTAATTATTGTTGAGAATAGTCACTTGATAACAATTTGAAGATAAAAAAATCAAAATATTAATAAAATATCTAAAATAAGTTGAAAACATAACTCGAACTTCAAACAGACATACCTTTTGATTTAGGTATCCATTTGAGCTTTACCACACATCAAATCAAATCTTGTGATGATCTATGAGCCCTAGTGGCCTAGGGGAATCCCCAATCACATTTTTTTTATGCCAAAAAAAAGACTATAAGGCCTCCAAATTTGAGTTTCTGGTCGGGGTGCCCCAATTTTTTAACATTAAAAGGAATTTAAACCTCATTTAAGGGGGTGTTTTTCCTATTTTTAGTGGGTACTGAATTTATTCCTATGGATTATGTTCATTTTGATATTATGGTTTTGAAATTTTATCGTTTTTCATGTTTTACTACTATTTATAATCAAATATTTAAAAATATATACATTTTTTGTATTTATTCACAAATAAAAATTTTAATTTTCTAAATAAATATTTAAAAATATTTATATATAAAATATATTTATCAAAATATATAAACCTTATCTAAACAAAAACTAATATCCATTTTATTTAAAATAAAAATGTATGGATATTTATATACCTATACAATTAATGTATATATAATGTTATATTTGTGTGTGTGTATTGAAAAAAAGATATATATTTATTTATATATTCTAAAATATTTATATGAATATTATTATATAATATATGTAAATAAATATAAATATGTATAATTATATTAATAGATGAACATATATATCTATATATGTATTTATGTATGTATGTATGTATTTATAAACACACACACACATTTTATATATGTATTTAATAATATATATATATATATGTAAACATTTATATAAATATGTGGATACAAAATTAAATGAAAAATATATAGATATATAGATATATTATAAAATGGAAAACAAAACAATATAGGGGAGTGAAAAAGGTGTTGGCGTATGAGATGGAGGTCTTTGGTTCAAAAATCACTAGTGGAAGGGTGTGTGTGGGGTAAAATTATATAAAGCACTAATAAATGGGGTGGGGGACAAGAACTGATAAATGGGGTGTGAAGTAATGATAAAAGGTGGGGAAGGAAGAGGTTCCAACAAAAAAATTTATCCCGCATTATCAGTGAGACCTTTATCAGCTCTTCTTAGCACTGATAAAGGGGTACTCTAACAATTCTAATGTAACATATTTTAATTTCAATGTATTATTTTTCATATTATATGAAATTATTTCAAGACCAGGAATTGAAAAATTGTGTGATTCCGAGGATCGTTGTTCCCAGAACAATTGTTTGAAAAATGTTAAACTTTAAATAGCACACGTGAGCAGTTTCCATGAAAAGGTGGAAAATATTCCAGAAGGACGACCAGATCAGAAATCTAAGGTCACCATTGCATTCAGAGTAGTGATTTTACATTTGGTGGGGCCTAACATCGACCAGCGCAGGTCAGCCGTGAAAGTTAGTTTTTGGATGTATTAGTAATAAAATATTTAATAAAAATATTTTATTTCAATTCAGCGAATCGTTTTCTTTTTATTAGAGTTTTTCAGGAATCCAAGGACATCACCATAACCCTAGAATTCCCCTGAGACAAGGAGATGGAATTTCTGTCAATGGCGACAATGGATCGGAGATCAGAATGTGGATCGATGATCAGCGATGCGCCTTGGATTCGAAGGATCTCACCAACGATGATGACATGATTATTGAACTTCATCAATGAGAGATATAAATCTAGGTAGGTTGTTTGATCTATTTGTGATTTATTCCCCATTCTTATTATCAATGATGAATGCAGAACAACCAATGAACAATTTGATCTGTTGTTTGATCGTTCTTGCGGTATGGTTAGTATTGGGAATTTTTAATGGGAGTTTCGTTACCCGATTTCATCATTCCTTTAATGATAACAAATCGAGGCTGACATAAAAAAAGTTCAAGGTTCATTCCTCATATGTTCTTGGTTCCTTTATCTACCCCTTTTCTAGAAATTCTTTGTCGTTTGACCCTTATGGTCGCAACTCGACTTGTTCGGGAGGCTTTGAACATGATCAGACCCCCAGATCGAAGACAAATCTACTACAGAGTCCATCAGAGTGTATATTGGGACCCTAAGAGGCTAGATCTACGACCGCATAATTTTATGGGTGTCATAGGAGCCCTGGTGTTCTTTGGAAGGGACCACCGGAGCACCGATGGTGGCACGCAGCAGCGGCCGCATGTGGGTGCGGCGAAAGACGGTGGGGCGGCTGGCGGCAACGGTGGGATACGGGGTGTCCGGCCGTGACGGCGGGTCATGGTGTGATTGGCAGTGATGGAAAGACCTCATGGTACGTAGGGAGACACAGGGAACAGGGTGTATGAATGTGGTTGGGGAAGACCGCCTAGACCAGGGTGGCACGTGGTCGGGGTGGACCGCGTGGACCAGGTGGGATGTGGTTGGGGATGGCGCACAAGTTTTCCTACGGTGAGGGCTGGACCAAGGGATTTGGGGACACTCTAAGTAGCCTAGAAGGCTGGTCCTAGTGGCCTAGTGGGCCAGTCCAGTTTTTGGCTAGACTGGATTGGGTCAGTTTTGGTCGGCTGGATCAGGTTGAGTTGGCTGGATTGGGTCGGGTCGGACCCAAACCAGACCCGGTTCATATCATTTTACTAAAACGATATAAACATTAAAATCATGTGTCTTTTCGAAAAGTCATTTGTAGCTTTGGGACCCTTGCGATGAGACGGTCATTTTGAGATACACCATGTGAGTTTTTATAGAAGTGTGAAAATGACCTAATGGATTGAGGAGTGAGTTCTCCCGAAACAAGCTCACTACAAGAGGAAACCTGTGGCTAGAGATGGCCTTGAGACTACGTGACTTTATAAAACTTCGTGACTCGTTAGGACTAAGTGTCTCATTGGAACTAAGTGCCTCATCAGGACTGAGTGTCTCATCAGGACTAATTATCTTACTAAGACTACAAGTATCATCAATACTTTGAGTCTTATTGGTACTAACTGTTTTGTAGATTACATCTGATAAACCTATTTTTCATACTATAGACCTATACATGTGTGAACTCACTATGTATCTTCTTTTTGGTATAATTCGTGTACCTATTAGTGGTATACCTTTGTGGTTTAAATGCTTCCTACTAAGTATTGTTTTACTCACCCCTGCATGGACCTTTCCCGCACGTGTCGTGCCTTGTGGGGACAATTGAAACTTTAATGAAGTCCTAGGTGGACCAGGACCAGGTGGTTCTTAAAAAGTCCAGACAGTTGATGTGGGATCCTGCGACTTCAAACAGTTGTCCCTATACCTACCCTTTATGTAGGGTTTTCTATGGATATGTTTCAGGAACTTGTGTATTCACTTTTCTATACTCCTTTTTAGGTGGGATTGTATTCTGGCCCTTTTTACTTTCTAATTTTCTACTTTCATACTCTGTTTTTGTTATCTTAGTGGTATACATGCTTGTTTACTTAGTGTTTTACATTTCATCATTTTTTGCTCTTAGAGATTTGTGTGTGTGTACATGTACTTTGTAAAATTACACCCATTTGTGGGATATTCCTACTCAGTGATAGTTTCCAGCCCCAGGCCTATTGGAGGTGGGATTGGGTTAGTCACAGAATGGGCCCCTCTAGGATGAGTCATGAACATAGTGGTATCAGAGGTTGTTAGTTATACCTAAATAACTAGGAGTCTGTGAGATTGGTTTGGGGAAACAATGTTAAGTATATCAACCTTGGATTTCATGACATGGAATCCAGTGTTAGTGCAGCGGTCGACGTATCTAAACACCATGAATCTTAATTCTTCTTTTAGACTTGGTACATGAAAACACAAGTTGTAAAGAAAACAATGGTACATGAATCATATAGGATTTGAGTGTGTTTGCATGTCCTTCTTGAGTCATCTCACTAGGTATACTCTATTGACTATGGTACATCTTGTTCTATTTAAGTATGCCTCCATGCAGATAGACAACCAGGATTCCATTGCATGATCATGAGGATGATCTACCTAGTGACAAGGTGTCAATATAGGGGAATATATTGGTGATAGCACCTCCTGGGGGTTTACCGGCGATACCACCACCCATCGAGTAATAGTTACTTCAAGTGATACCATTTGTGGATGTAGACAGGCTGAGTTCATTGCAAGAGTTCCATAGGTAGTGACCTTCTAGATTTTGGGGTGAGATAGACCCCCAGGTAGCTGAGGATTGGCTGGAGGAAGTTACACATGTCTTCCTCCTTGTGAGGACACCTTTAGAGCAGATGGAAGTCCTAGTTGTGAGTTTTCTTCATGGGTCAGTGGGGAGATATTGGAGCTTAGTGACCCAAACACATGATGATATGACCCTCTATTGGGTATCCTTCATGCATCTCTTCATAGAGGAGTTCTTTCAATCCATGTTATGGTTATTGCGTATACAGGAGCTTCTGCATCTACAGCAGGGCAGTCTGACAGTAGTAGAGTACTCAACAAGATTTATTGATATTTCATGATACTCTATGGATATGGTTTGAGGACCATTCATCAAGTTTCATACCTTCAATTAGGGATTATGTTGGGAGATAAAGACGTCCATGATATCTCTTAGCATTCCTACATATGTTGGGTGACTGGAGTGAGATCTCCTAGTCGAGAGATTTATAGCAGAGAAGACACCGGGAGTGGGAGTTGCCACCAGGCACCAGGTAGCTGTGTCTTTGATAGTAGGTATATGACAGCAGTTGCAGGGACCCAAGTGGGTTAGGTACTCCAGGGGTTGACCCTAGGACACAATATCAGTAGTGTGGGGACCCCAGGGTAGAGCAAGTCATCAGAAGGACATGATGTGTTATTCGTGTGGTGTTCAGGGAAATATAGCAGGAGATTTCCCAACCAGTTATAAGGAATATCAGGAGACAATCAAGGGACCTCTGAGGCAAAGGTGGAGGCAGGAGTAGGGTGTTCCTCAAGGCTAAGGATGTTGTAGAGGAGCAATCAGGGAACCAGGAGGTGGGTGGAGGTTCGACGTATTACCACCACCACCCCCAGGTGGTCCACAACAAGCTTAGGGAGCTGGTGGTTAGGGATGAGGATAGATTCAGGAAATGGAGACTTATGACCCCGAGCCTCCAGGGATTATTAGATGTACCATATGTGTCTTTTCCACCTTAGCAATAGTTTTTATAGACAGTGGTTCCAATAATTATTTTCTTTCCATGACCCTTGTACGAGACTATGAAATATTGGTGGAACCGTTGACTCAAACCTTACATTTAGATATTCCCAAAGGAGGGTATTCGACAATCACATGATGGTTTCAATAGTGTGACCTTACTCTTGTAGGTGACAGTTTCATTTGGGATCTCTTGGTAGTAGCGTCGAAGACTTACGACGTCATTCTTGGTATAGACTGGTTATCCATAGTCCATTCTAAAATTAACTATTTTAGGCACAGAGTGTGGTGTGTCCGCGAATATGGGACTAGGTTTTTCATTTTTTTTAAATGGAAACCCAATATGTGAAAGATGTACTCACAGATAGAAGGGTGCATCCGATCACACATCAGTTTTCTTGCTTGAACCTCAGTGTAGTGGATGATATGAGTCTGTAGTTTCCTACAGTGGTGGAGGAATGTGAGGAAATATTTCTTGAGGATGTTCTATGTCATGAACCATCCCGGGTCAACCCCGAACCGGTCACCCGAGCCGGTCCGCAGCAAGTCCCGAAGGGTGTTCCTGATCCCCATGGGCTGGAAACTAGTACTGGGCATCAAAATTAAGCAGGTGGGAACTATTTCTCCCAAAGGAAAATAAACTAAACATCAGAAAATAAAATAGAACAAAAAAGAAAAAAAAAGATCTACTAATAACACTACTAACCTGACCACGATCCAAACTCCAGGTGACCCTGTGGGTCACTCTCCAATACCACAACCAACATCTCTCAAGGCGAACAACTGAATCTGAAACCTGCAACAGAACTAAAAAACAAGAAAACACTATAGGCGTGAGTATTAAAACTCAGTAGGTAGGCCCGACTAATTCTATCCCAAAGAACATACCAATAAATAAAGAATTTATCAATTCCAGGTTTGAACTAAATTATATAAAATATGGTTTCCACACACTTTCATTTCTGAGACAAGTAACAGTCCATTTCCCTTTTTAATTTAGAACAAGTTTAATGTTGAAAGAAATAGGTGCATTGCATTTTTAAAACATTTTTCGAACAATTTAGAAATCCAAACTTTAGTTGTTAGTCAAAAGGAGAATCACACACAACACACACTAAGGGTAATGGTAAGAGTGGCACACATGGGTCAGCAACCGAACTCGACCTCTCAATCATCCGCCACACACAAAAAAACACTAAAAGAAACATGGGTCAAACCTAGGAGATCATGAACAATCCAGAACGTACTATACATGTGATTCATCCTGAAGGCATGCCCTAACTCGATGACGTCACAACGCCCTAACGCCTGACATAGCCCTACATGGCCTAACCGAGGGGCCCAATCCCCATAGTAGCAATAACTCAGTATTCCCCTACTATGGGGCCACTAGCCAGTGCGTAATCTAAACAAGTGCAGCAATAATTCTCAGAAGATTCACCCACTATGCTAGGTTCCCATGTCAACACAAGAAATAAAAAGGGGTGCGTCCACAATGTAAATCAAGCAGTCACAATGAACTAACATCACATATAGCTCATGCAATCAATGCACATAAAAGATCACCCCTGAATGGATTTTTCAAAATAATTTATTCTATTAAAGTGCCAAACGGGCCTTCACAAATTTTAAAACAAAACCTCATTTCTCAAGAAAACCCAAAATACTTATTCAGAATAAATCACTTATCTTTAAAACTAGAATTACATTTGAAATTCCATGAATTATGTTTAAAGGCCAAATGGGCATTCTTTCAAATCTGGGTGTCCGCCCTTCAAGAAAATGTTCCAGGTGTTCGGTATAAAATAAACGGCTCTTTTCACACTAATTAATCATTTAAAATTTTATTATCTAATAATATTTATCATTCATTAAAATTAACAAAACATCAAGCAATTAATAAATCCTAAATTTAAAGGTAAGTGCAGTGGGGGACCTACCTCGACTCGCTGTCCAAAAACAAGGGCGCGACATGCCTCGCGCAGGCGTACAAGCAAGTGCAAGCTGATGACAGCAATATCGCGGGGCTACCTCGCGAACGTGCTGCAATAAACGCATAAAACAAAAATCACACAAAGATGGACTTAAAACAAACCAAACAGACAAACAACTTGAAAGAACCACCTCGACACGACTTTGAAACACACTCACGTCATCATCATTATTTGTTAAGTCACTTTAAAAAAATCCGAAAGTGTCAACAAAACCACACAATGCTAAGCCAACGACCCATTTCAAGAAAACACTTAGAGCGCAAAACCAGAAACAAAACGCATGACATGATGAAATATACATTTAAAGCACGTGCGTCCAAACACATTTTCAAACCAAATTCACAGCACACAAATTATTCAAAAAATCATTGAAAATTTGTAAAACAATTTCATGAAAATACCACAAGGTTTTATACCAAAACACTCAAATCATCTTTTTAAACCAAACACACACACAACCTATCCCAAACATGTTTCTCATTCCACACACAATTTAATAATCCATTAAAATATTTTATAAAACAAATTCAAGAGGTTCCGCAAAGCCTTTACACCAAAAACACACCCAAAATCCTCTTTTAAAACCAACCGTACACAAAGACCATATTAAAACATGACTCGCAGCCTTTGTATAATTTAATAAACCAACTGCACAACTTATAAAAAAATATTAAGTGGCACAACAAAAGTTCACATGAGAAACACACCCAAAAATATTTTCTACTCATAAAAAAACACTTTAACACACACACCACTTAATACCCCTAAAAACATAGTTCGCACCATCCAAATGCGCCCTAAACTCATTTTGAAAACGTTTCACCAAATCAACACCAAAACACGCCAATCATTCCTAAAACATACACATTAACAAAAACACACCAACCATTACAAAACAAAAACAGAATTCGCTCCACAAGAACAAGTCAAGGAACGCATCAATAAACTCCATTAAGAATACTAAATTCATCTAGTGGTGGTAGGGCACAGAACAACATACTTCGCATGAAGAGAACCCGATGTTTTGGTGCGAATTTCAATTGTGCGCCAAAATCATCCCAAGCAATCCCTAAGGAATCAAGTTTCATTCAAAACAAAGACAAAAACAACATGAAGCCATCATAAAACTAATATCTAACCAATTGGAACACTAAACCCCAAGATGAGAGGAAAGCAACCCTTGCCCATACAAAAAGGGCGGAGGCAGCATGGTCGCACACGGAGGGGGTGATGGCCAGGTTCAAAGCTTCTGGAGGAGGGTTGGGGGAAAATGGAAGTGGAAGGGGGTAGGCTGGTCGCTGGGTGCCGAATCGCGGCAGGTGAAGGAGGCGGGGCTTCAGGAGGTGGGGTGAGTGCTTCGGCATAGCGAGGGAGGGAAGTAGGCAGGTGGTGATGGGAAGCTGGCAGGGGGTGCGGCGGTGACGACGGGAAGAAGAGGGGGTCGCGTGGGGCGGTTGTGTCGGAGGAGAAGGGGAGCACCTGGCGCAGCGGCTTGGTGAGGCGGAGGGATACCGGGAGGGTCCTGGTGCGCGCGGGTAGAGAGGGAGGTCGTGAGGGGCGCCGCTGGGAGGAGGAAGTGCCAGATGGGGGAGGCGGTTCGCGCAAGGAAAGGAGAAGGGGGGTTCAGTCGCGACCAGCAGGGGGAAAACAGGGGGTTCGTGCAGCAGAAAAAAAAAAGAAAGGGAGGGGGTGCTCGCGGCGCACAACAGGAAACAGGGGGGGCGGGTATTAGGGTTAGGATAAAAAAAATTCATTCTATTATACTAATAATAATAATAATAATAATAATAATAACAACATAGTAATAGTAATAATACAAATAATAATAATATAAGAAACAATATAAAGAACAATAATGATGTTAATAAAGATAAAAATAATAAAAATTAATAACAATAATAGAATAATAATTATAAAAATGATAATAAAAATACAATAAATAAAATAACAATAATCATAAGAATAATAATAATGAAAACGATAATAATAATAATAAGTAGAAAATTTAGCAATTTCACGACCCCCGGGCCGGCCGCGCGGCTACTGCAAACCGCACGGTGACCGCACACAGGTGTGAAGCCCATTAAAATATTAAAAGACCAAAAAAAAATTATCTAGAACCCATCTCGGACCTTGACAAGAGAAGTCAGGACAATAATTAATAAAATGAAAATAAATTAAAAGTTTGGTGTGACAATTCTCCCCACCAAAGACACTTTCTGCCCCCAGAAAGTCACCAAGTCAAAAGATAACCAAAGCTTGAGCCCATGCCCGAACAGAGCCAAAAGGAAAATCAAGAACCTCGGGTTGGTGATTCACTCTACAAGTCACACCCAATCGGTCACGAAGATCCCATGACATAAAACGAGGGGAGAACTCGAGAGGGTTCTTCCCACCACAAGAACTCAACTAATGCACAAATTTTAACACCCAACATACCACCCCGGGAAGGGGGTCGACGTGGGAACTCCCAACCGATCCAGACTAACCCCTATAGCACTAGCGAAACAACTCCTCCACAAAAATTTGGAACTCTCAACTTAGAACAAAGACAGTCCAAACACTAGAAAAACAAAAACCTCCGAACAGAACTTAACCCAAACGGTAAACCTGAGCATAACCGCAAACCTAGACCCCTCCTCAGGCACTTGTATCTCCAAACGAACACCGTCAAACCAAGATTAACCCACGCAAGGTACAAACGTACCTCTAAGAGAAACACACGATCCTAAACACCATAATCAGACAAACGAGACTATTTGGATTAAAAATGAACACGTTCATCCCAACCTCATGACGACACAATGAACCTACAACAACGCCAAAACTTTAACAGTGGAAGAATGAGAATTTAATGACTTTTAATGTTTTGTTTCCAACACGGAACACGAAACTCGAACTAAGTAATCACCCCCTTAGCAACTCCTGACTACGCGCGAGCTTCACCCCAAGACCTGTGGTTGGGGCTCTAATGGTTGAAGCATCTCGTGCCTCACAGTCAGGCACTGGAATCTTCTGGTCACCGTGTCTTCCTCATGAGACGCTTCATGTAAAGCTTCTCTAGAAGACCTAGACACCTGCAATGATGGCAGGTCTTCGGAGGGGTGTCACATAACGGCTCATATGCCCTAAATGTCCATACTAACGGTACACCATTAGACGATCCGACGAACTGGAAGTTAGAGCCACTGCAGAGAACTCTTTAGAAACAAATTTACCTGACCCACTCTACTCGTCAGATGTGGGACCTTCACGAGCAACTGGATACGGTGGATTGCCAACCGTTTGCGCTCCGGAAACCAACTCATCTAAACACCTCATGCACCAACTTCTCAAAAATTAGTTCTCTCAAAAAGGGAGGACTCGCTCCTTGATCTCTGAACGAAGACCCCTAAGGAAGGGAGAAGTCATCATCCAGTCCTGCGACACTACCCCCAGAAAAGGAGACACAAGATCCTTGAAATGGTCAACATACACTTTCACCGTCTGTTGGCCATGTTGAACATGCATGAGCTCTTCTATTTCCTTCATCCTCACCTCCACAAGTATAAACCATTGAACGAAGACGACATTGAATACATACCACGTCATCCCAACTTGCAGTAATGGCAGGGCGAACAACTCTTACTCGTCCAGAGCTGGAACTTCGAACAGACCCAGGACAACATGCACTTTAACAGCCTCGGGAGTTCCCAATACCCTGAAGACGCGCTCGACCTCTTCAAGCCACTCTACTATCTCTAATAGACTCCAACCACCATGAAGGACAGACAACGTCCGAGAAAGACCAAAAAAACTGGGCATGACTTGTCAAAACTCTGGGGACCTTTCTGGGCGGCATTTCTGAACAACATAAATAACACCAAGCCGAAACCAACATCAAACCGAAGAAACATCAATAAAATCTCTTTCATCAAAAACAGTCAGCACAAAGACCAAACAAATACAAACACAATGCAAAATAAAATCCCTTTTTTTTAAACCCCCTTTTCATTTTAAATTTTAAAACCTCCTTTTTCTAGACCACTTTCCAAATACCAATCCACTTTCAAACCAAAATCACTTTCCAAAACCATTTCCCCTATATAAAGACAAATTTAGAAAACAAGACCAAGCCTTTAATTTCAAATAAACACCCAGGTAATCTCATGACCCGTTTCACATGTCATTATCCACATTCCATTCATACATGCACCAACACGCACTTTCTATGCATTCTCACACATGTGCAAATGTTCATAAAGAGGACCTGAGATTTCACCCCAAACCATTCTCAACCAATTCCAAGCAAACAATGGATTTCCAAACCAAAAGCTTTCAGTTTTAAAACTCATTTCATAGATTTAAAGTAATTTAAATGAAATTAGTCCCATTTTCAAAAACCCTTTTTCATTTCAAAAAAAAATGCACTTACACTAACCAGAACGAAAACAACACTCAACTTACATCAAACCACCAGAGGGAGGGACTAGCGGTCACACTTAACCTGACGACATGGTAGTGGGCCATGTCCCGAGTAAGCGTCAACAACTTAGAGGAATTCCAACCGTGTACCCGGACTCCACATGGGTCACTACTCCATGTGAGATCACGATGTAACATCGGTTTACCTCCGTTGTCATCCCTCAATCCAAAACAAACCAGAACGAAAAAAATACTCAATCCCCGAACTATCCCTGGCGACTTGAGGTGCAGAACAGGCGAGGGGTCATGATGTCCTTCTCGTACCTACCTCTCGAATCCCGACAATCCAAATCTCCATTTACCAGACACCCCAAATAAAAAGGGAATCCGCTCTGATACCATTTTGTCATGAACCAGCCCGGGTCGACCCTAAACCGGTCACCTGAGCCAGTCCGCGGCAAGTCCCGAAGGGCGTTCCCGATCCCCACGGGCTGGCAACTAGTGTCGGGCATCAAAATTAAGCAGGTGGGAATGATTTTTCCCAAAGGAAAATAAACTAAACATCAGAAAATAAAAAAGAAAAAAAAAGATCTACCAACAACACTACTAACCTGACCACGATCCAAACTCCAGGTGACCCCGTGGGTCACTCTCCAATACCACAACCAACATCGCTCAAGGTGAAAAACTGAATCTGGAACCTGCAACAGAACTAAAAAACAAGAAAACACTATAGGCATGAGTATTAAAACTCAGTAGGTAGGCCCGACTAATTCTATCCCAAAGCACATACCAATAAATAAAGAATTTATCAATTCCAGGTTTGAACTAAATTATATAAAATATGGTTTCCACACACTTTCATTTCTGAAACAAGTAACAGTCCATTACCCTTTTTAATTTAGAACAAGTTTAATGTTGAAAGAAACAATTGCATTGCATTTTTAAAACATTTTGCGAACAATTTAGAAATCCAAACTTTAGTTGTTAGTCAAAAGGAGAATCACACACAACACACACTAAGGGAAATGGTAAGAGTGGCACTCATGGGTCAGCAACCAAACTCGACCTCTCAATCGTCCGCCACACACAAAAAAACACTAAAAGAAACATGGGTCAAACCTAGGAGATCGTGAACAATCCAGAATGTACTATACATGTGATTCATCCTGAAGGCATGCCCTAACTCGATGACGTCATAACGCCCTAATGCCCGGCATAGCCCTACATGGCCTAACCGAGGGGCCCAGTCCCCATAGCAGCAATAACTCAGTATTCCCCTGCTATGGGGCCACTAGCCAGTGCATAATCTAAACTAGTGCAGCAATCGTTCTCAGAAGATTCACTCACTATGCCAGGTTCCCATGTCAACACAAGCAATAAAAAGGGGCATGTCCACAATGTAAATCAAGCAGTCACAATGCACTAACATCACATGCAGCTCATGCAATCAACACACATAAAAGATCACCCCTGAATGGATTTTTCAAAATAATTTATTCTATTAAAGTTCCAAACGGGCCTTCACAAATTTTAAAACAAAACCTCATTTCTCGAGAAAACCCAAAATACTTGTTCATAAGAAATCACATATCTTTAAAAGTAGAAGTACATTTGAAATTCTGTGAATTATTTTTAAAGGCCAAATGGGTATTCTTTCAAATCTAGGTGTCCGCCCGTCAAGAAAATTTTCAAGGTGTTCGGTATAAAATAAACGGCTCTTTTCACACTAATTAATCATTTAAAATTTTATTATCTAATAATATTTATCATTCATTAAAATTAACAAAACATCAAGCAATTAATAAATCCTAAATTTAAAGGTAAGTGCAGTGGGGGACCTACCTCGGCTCACTGTCCAAAAACAAGGGCGCGACATGCCTCGCGCAGGCGTACAAGCAAGCGCAAGCTGATGATAGCAATATCGCGGGGCTACCTCGCGAACGTGCTGCAATAAACGCATAAAACTAAAATCACACAAAGACAGACTTAAAACAAACCAAACAAACAAACAACTTGAAAGAACCACCTTGACACGACTTTGAAACACACTCACATCATCAACATTATTTGTTAGGTCACTTTAAAAAAATCCGAAAGTGTCAACAAAACCACACAACGCCAAGCCAACGACCCATTTCAAGAAAACACTTAGAGCGCAAAACCAGAAAAAAAACGCATGACATGATGAAATATACATTTAAAGCACCTGCGTCCAAACACATTTTCAAACCAAATTCACAACACCCAAATTATTCAACAAATCATTGAAAATTTGTAAAAAAAATTCATGAAAATACCACAAGGTGTTATACCAAAACACTAAAATCATCTTTTTAAACCAAACACACACACAACCTATCCCAAACATGTTTCTCATTCCACACACAATTTAATAATCCATTAAAATATTTTATAAAACAAATTCAAGAGGTTCTGCAAAGCTTTTACACCAAAAACGCACCCACAATCCTCTTTTAAAACCAACAGTACACAAACACCATATTAAAACATGACTCACAGCCTTTGTATAATTTAATAAACCAACTGCACAACTTATAAAAAAATATTAAGTGGCACAACAAGAGTTCACATGAGAAACACATCCAAAATTATTTTCTACTCATAAAAAAAACACTTTAACACACACACCACTTAATACCCCTAAAAACATAGTTCACACCATCCAAATGTGCCCTAAACTCATTTTGAAAAATTTTCACGAAAACAACACCAAAACGCGCCAATCATTCCTAAAACATACACATTAACAAAAACACACCAATCATTACAAAACAAAAAAACAGCATTCTCTCCACAAGAACAAGTCAAGGAACACATCAATAAACTCCATTAAGAATACTAAATTCATCTACTGGTGGTAGGGCACGGAACAACATACTTTGCATGAATAGAACCCGATGTTTTGGTGCGAATTTCAATTGTGCACCAAAATCATCCCAAGCAATCCCTAAGGAATCAAGTTTCATTCAAAATAAAGAAAAAAAACATGAAGCCATCCTAAAACTAATATCCAACCAATTGGAACACTAAACCCCAATATTAGAGGAAAGGAACCCTTACCCATACGGAAAGGGAGGAGGCGGCATGGTCGCACACGGAGGGGGCGATGGCCAGGTTCAAAGCTTCCGGAGGAGGGTTGAGGAAAAATGGAAGTGGAAGGGGGTAGGCTGGTCGCTGGGTGCCGAATCGCGGTAGGTGAAGGAGGCGGGGCTTCAGGAGGTGGGGTGAGGTCTTTGGCGCGGCGAGGGAGGGAAGTAGGTGGGCGGTGATGGGAAGCTGGAAGAGGGGTGCGGTGGCGACGACGGGAAGAAGAGGGGGTCATGTGGGTCGGTTTTGCCGGAGGAGAAGGGGAGCACCTGGCGCAGCGGCTGGGTGAGGCGGAGTGATACCGGGAGGGGCCTGGTGTGCGCTGGTAGAGAGGGAGGTCGTGAGGGGTGCCGCTGGGAGGAGGAAGTTCCAGACGGGGGAGGCGGTACACGCAGGGAAGGGAGAAGGGGGGTTCGTCCGCGACCAGCAGGGGGAAAAACAGGGGGCTCGCGCAGCAGAAAAAAAAAAGAAAGGGAGGGGGTGCTTGCGGTGCACAATAGGAAACAGGGGGGGTGCGGGTATTAGGGTTAGGTTAAAAAAAATCATTCTATTATACTAATAATAATAATAATAATAATAATAATAATAATAATAATAACAGAGTAATAGTAATAATACAAATAATAATAATAAAAGAAACAATATAAAGAAAAATAATTATGTTAATAAAGATAAAAATAATAAAAATTAATAATAATAATAGAATAATAATTATAAAAATGATAATAAAAATACAATAAATAAAATAACAATAATCATAAGAGTAATAATAATTCAAATGATAATAATAATAATAAGTAGAAAATTTAGCAATTTCACAGCCCCCGGGCCGGCCGCGCGGCTACTGCCAACCGCGCGGTGACCGCACACAGGTGCGGAGCCCATTAGAATATTAAAAGGAAAAAAAAATTATCTGGAACCCATCTCGGACCTTGACGAGAGGATTCGGGCCAATAATTAATAAAATGAAAATAAATTAAAAGTTGGGTGTGACATTCTAGGATTTCCTCCTCACAGGGAGGTATAATTATGCATTGATCTATACCCAGGGACATCATCGATATCTACACCTACATATATGATGGCTCCCGCTGATTTTTGTGAGATGAGGATATAGTTGGAGGACTTGGAGAGGAAGGGCTTCCCGATACCTAGTGTTTCACCATGGGAAACCCCAGTTTTGTTTTCCAAGAAGTTATATAGGAGATTGAGGTTATGTAAGGACTTACAACACCTAAACCAAGTGATCATGAAGAACATGTATCCACTACCAATGATCGATGGCCTCTTCGATCAGTTGAAAGGGGTGCGATGGTTTTCGAAGATAAACCTCAGATTTGGATATCACCATACTCAAGTATGAGATGAGAATATACTGAAGACATCTTTCAACTGTCGTTATGGACATTATGAGTCCTTAGTGATGTCATTTGGCATAAATAATGCCCTAGTAGTGTTCATGGGACTCATGAACAGGATCTTCTATCCTTACTTAGATCGGTTCATAGTGGTCTTTATTGATGAAATCCTAGTGTACTAGATGTATAAGGAGGATCATGTGATACACTTGAGGATGGTTCTTGAAACACTCTAAGAGAACCAACATTATGTAAAGCTCTCGAAGTGTTAGTTCTAGATACGAGAGTTTCATTTTATAGGACACATCATTTCAAAGGTTGGAGTTGATGTGGATCCAACAAAGAATGAGGAAGTGCTTTGTTGGGAGCCACCCAAGATTGTCACTGAGGTATGGAGTTTCCTTGGTTTGGTTGGGTACTATCAGAGGTTCTTACATGAATTATTCGGAGTAGCAGTACCCTTCACTAATTTTACATGAAAGGGCGGCCTTTCATGCAGATGGAGAAGTTTCGGGAGATTTTTTAGAAGTTAAGGAAGAGTTTGATAAGAACTCCCATCTTGAGATGCCATAGGAGGGTGTCGAGTATGTATTATTCTGTGATGAATCAAGAACTGGTCTTGGTTGTGTCCTCATATTGGGGGAAGTTGTGATTTCTTATGGTTCACGACAATTGAGACCACACGAGCAGAACTACGCAACCTGTGATCCTTAGTTATCAGTGGTAGTCTTCACATTGATGATTTGATGACAATACATGATGGGAGATAAATTTATAATCTAATCTGACTACAAGAGTCTTAGGTATATTGATGATGCTTTTTTGTGCATGCTCACAAAAATATTTATAACTAAGAGCAGCACAGGGGCTGACCTAGGTCATTCTCTTGAGGAGATTTTGTGGTCAATAAATCACTAATTATAATTAAATTTTTTTTATATTTTTATTATTTATATAAAAAAACTAAATTAAATTGTGGTTTGAGAAATGAGAATGCAATATAAAAGAATGTAAACATGCAATGCATAATGTAGATAGAATGAATGCAGACAAAATGATATTAGACAGAACGGAGATATTCCTACGAGAATCACCCTTATTGAACCTTCATCATCTCATTATTAGTTTCAAATGTAATTAATAAACACACTCCATCATATGTGTGAATATCCTCTTCTATATGTGGTTTTTAATATATAGTGCTCTCAACTATTGCCGAGAGACCGCACATCCTCCTCATCTATCGAGGGAAAATATTATAGAAGAGAAAGTTAAGCCTCTCGTGGAAAGTAGAGACAAAAAGGAACCTTACCCACTAATATCCCCCCTTGAACTAAATCTAATAAAATAAGAAACAATTCCCTTGAATGTTCAATTACTTGGGTTCAACACTGGATTGATCCCCGGAGAAGTTCCTTGGGTTAGTTAGTCATGATCACAAGTATAAGAGATCATGGTGGAGAAGAATGGTGTGGAAAAATAAAAGATAAAAAAATGAGAATGAGATGAATAAGAGAAAAATATATTAAAAATGCATAATAATATTACAACCAAAAGGAACTAAAAACAATATAAAATTGTCACATAGTAGTTCCAATGCTTTGAGAAGTGGTCATGTTACATATTTATAGGGAGAGGGGTGAAATAATTCTCTCTAAAAATATACTCCAAATGTCTCTACATGTATTCCCCATTAATTTGAAAATTTGTAGTAGTTGTCTTCAAAAACATTGTTACGTAATATCTCCTCTATTCACCTTAAAATTTTGAGCTTTATTGACTTTCATATGTATGAGTTCTGGCCGATGTAATTAGATCGATTTAATTTTTCCATTTGACTTGGTAAATTTCAATTATTCAAATTCCCATGGAATTATGACCCTCAAACCTATCAATTCACACACTTGATCCTTAATAAAAGTTTTTCCCCACTTGATGTAACGTCTCTCCACAAAATATGGGACATTTTAGATGTGTTATTCAGATGTTATGAATAAATTTATCAATGGAATTGGTTCTGCCTCGTGAGCTGTTTCATCTTCCACATGTTTCAACCATTCAAATAATTCCTTAATGATAGTATTTTGACATTAAACTCATCAAGTACATGATGTACTTAATCCTATTTAATTTCCAGCTAGAATCAATAAATTTGGAGGTATTTTACTGAGTTATGCTTCCATTTCTTTGGTGGGGCCCATGCTTTTCGACCCGCAAATCTCCCAAATTAAATAATTTTTTAAGGCCTCTAAATGCTCATATCATCCTTTCCTCCTAAAGAAAAATTTTTTCGAAATAAATCATGGACTTTAAAAAAAAATAACACAATTTGGAATAATAAAGTAAATTTTATGACCAAAATACCCATATCATAAAAATCTATCATTTTTTCATATTTAACCATTTTGTGCATTTGAGCACAAAATACCACTAAAACCTAAAAACATGACAATTACCCATAAAATAATAGTATGGTGGGATTATAAACAATAATTTACTGTATAAAATTTATGAAAATGTGATCTGCATCACTTCCCCACACTTAAACATTGCACTACTAGGCAATCATCTTACATCCAAATCAAAATCCACACAACAATAAAAAATGAGAAAATATCAATGATCTTATCAAAAATGGAATTTCATCATGTGTCATCTGTGAAAAAAAATTCTCTCTCGTTTTCATTTCAATCATTAAAATTTGGTCAACCTAAAAAATCAATCCTTGGCCCAATCACAACCTACCTCACATTGAATTTTTTTTCACTCTTCAATAAAGAGTTATTGAATCTAGAGTTATGCTCATACTTGAAAATCGCATGTATCACCATAGGCTTGTGAAAATTATCATTTCTCCATAGAATGAAACATTAAAATGAATTCAGTCATGAGTTATTTAATTAATGGTTCAAATGATTCTCTGTCTTAGGGTTGGTGGAAAAATTATTGAAAAAGTTTCTGGTTAGAAAGAGGAGGTTGAACTCTAATGTATAATGCATGATTAATTCATGTGAAAACATAGTAAATTCCCCTCTCCATCCCACTTTAAAATGTGAAAAACAACATCACCCACTTTTATGACATGGTACATGATCCATATAGTGATTATAAATAATGATTTCATCTATGCTCTCCCTCATTTTTTAAGATTTAGAAAGGCACAGCTTTATTTTCTTTTTTTATTGATTTTTGTTTATGGATGATGAGATGAAAATTAAATATAATGAATGAATGAAAATTCATGACCTTGATTTTTTAGAGGGATATGAATCATAATAGAATATACAATGAGTAATTCATGCTCATATACTTTTTTTCATTTTTTTTAAGGAGAAATGGATGAAACAAATAATGCACAATGAAATGATGACATATGCCCAATTCTCTTATTATCCACTACCCAAAGTATTGAAACACACCTCTCACCACCCATAAATGATACACATCCCAATGAATTCACATGAAAAATCCCTTCCCTCACACTCAAACATGAAATATCCATGCAAAAAATACTAAAAGTGCGGGTAGGTAAGGAAAAAACATCTCATAATGTGGCTTAAAAACTATAAAGAAATTCATGGAATCTAAGAGATTATGAAGGATAAATGTAAAGTTGGGTATCAAGATAAAATTTGGCTATCCAAAGAGATGCATAAATCATTTTAAATACATTCCATGAATTCCAAATCTTTGAAATAGAAAAATCACAAATTATGGTTCTCACACAAAATTCATGTTTCCCTCAAGAAAGTGGGGGTATTATGAAGAATATGTAAAAGTGGTTTAGAATACCTCAGAGGACTAAAAAAATATTTTCAGTCAGTGTTTCATGGTAATGGATTTCAAAAATCAGTCAAACTCATAAAAATACATGAAAATACAATTCAAGGAAATAATTTCACATCAACAATCATTTAAAATCCATTCTTTCAAAAATCATTTCAACTATTTAAAATCAATTAATGTGTTAAAAGTGATAAGAATATTCATTAAAGATCAAAAATCCTAAAAATATGATAATAAATGAAAAACACACATGAAGAACTAATCAAGTTGACACTCCCACACACTTAAATTTTACTACCCCTCATTTCAACTCAACACAATTTAAATATAAAGGTAGTAAATCCAAGGGAAGGAAAGATACAACTTGATATTATTTTTGAAGTGGATGCCTTGAGTTAAGCTCTTACCTACTTCCATTAGACAAATAAATCAGGAAATAATATATAGAATAAGAAAAATAAATAAATAAATAAATAAATAAAGATAAAATAGGATAGAACATGTTTAAGACCCTCATGTGGGTGCTAGGATTTCACTGCCCCTAGTCATGTAGTTGTAGTGGATTATCCCCAATCATATTGTGGGTGTGGTTTCTTTGATATTAACCACCACATGTTACTTTTCATGGTGTCCATGAGTAAACACTAAAAGTAGAGAACCCCAAAAAAGATAAGACATTTTCCAAACCTCCAGAAAGAGGAAAGATAGAATTTGAGTTCAAGAGTGGGAGGAAATATAAGATATGGGTCCTCCTTGTGAACTTCCATGGTTTCCTCCTATATATGGTATGAAAATTGTTGTTGAGGAAGTGGTTGCACCACCACATATTTGTCCAAATCTTCTTCTTCAATCATCACTACATGGTTAGTATCTTTTTTAACATCCATGGTATGCTTCATTTGTGATGTATCGGAAATTTCAAATAAAGAAAAGTTTGAAAAAAAATTAGCTTGAATAAGACTAAAACATGAATAATTAATATATAAATCTTCCCTTTAAAGTAAGTCATATTGGTAATTTATCTCTTCAGGCAGGACCATTGGAAACTCAATCTCGGATGGTACATCTTCTTCACTATCTTCCAAATAAATATGGAGTTAGAACATTTCTGATGTTTCATTATCAAGGATGGGAAGATCATGTTTCAAGTTATCTTCAACAAAGCTATTCCAGGATTTTTCCAAAAACTGTTGATCTCACATTAGTGTATTGGATGGAATGTGTACTTTCGGGTCCACCTTGAGCAATGGTTGAGTGTGGGATTATATGATTAATTATTTTAGTAGCTTCTTCTAATCCACCTCAGGTTCTTTAACATAAAAATGATTTGTCAAATCTCTTCCACCACTGATTTTGGTTCATGTTTCGGCTCAGTTTCGGGTTGTTCCTTGGATGTTCATACATATTCAGAAATCAAATCTATTTGGCTATCCATGTTTCTCACTTTATCACTAATCCTTTGAAACATAGCATCAATATCATTACAAAAAAAATTGGTACCTGAGTTCAGTCTAGGAATAATAATTTGAATTAAAATACATCCTGAACAAATATATTTTTTTATGTTTTTTTTAATTTATGATTTTTTTTGTTTTTTTAATAAAAAAATTATTTACAAAATATGAATAAAAATAGTGAGTGAATACCACTTTGCTCCCTGGAAACAACACCAATTTGATGAAGCATTGTCGTGCACGCTCTCAAAAATATTTACAACTAAGTGCAACATAGAGGATGACCTAGGTCGTTCTCTTAAGGAGATTTTTTGGTCAATCAATCACTACTTCTAATTCACTTTTTTTATATTATTATTATTTAAAAGACAAAACGAAATGAAATTTTGGTTTGAGAAATGATAATGAAATATAAATGAAAGTAAACATGTAATGCATAATGAAGATAGAATGAATGAAGACAAAATGATGTTAGACATAAAGGAGTTATTCCCGAGAGAATCACCCAGACTGAACCTTCATTGTATCATTATGAGTTTAAAATTTAACTCATAATCACACTCCAACGTATATGTTAATATCATATTTTATATGTGATTATGAATATATAGTTCTCTCAACGATCACTGAGAGACCACACATCCACCTCCTTGATCGAGGGAAAATGATATAGAAGGGAAAGTTAAGCCTCAGGTGGAAAGTGGTGAAACAAAGGCACCTTACCCACTAAGATCCCCCTTCAACTAACTCTAATAAATTAAGAAACAATTAACAAGAATGTGCAATGACTTGGGTTTAACACTAGATTGATCCCCCAGGATGTTCCTTGGGTTAGTTACTCATGATCACGAGTATAAGAGATCACAGTGGAGAAGAATGGGGATGAAAAAAAAAGATAAAAAAATGGGAATGAGATGAATAAGAGAAAATAGATTAAAAATCATAATACTATTACAACAGAAAGAAACTACAAAACAATATAAAATGGTCACATAGAATTTCCAATGCTTTGAGAATGTGTGATGATACATATTTATGGGGAGCGGGGGTGAAATAATTCTATCCATAAATATACTCCAAATTTCTCAAGATGTATTCTCCATTAATTGGATGAATTTGTAATAGGTGTCTTCAGAAAAAGTGTTCCATAATATCTCTTCTATTCACCTTAAAAGTTTTATCTTTATTTTCTTCCATATGTAGGAGTTATGGCCGATTTAATCAAATCAATTTAATCTGTCCATTTGACTCGCCAAATTTCAATTCTTCAACTTCCCATGACATTATGACCCTCTAACATGTAGATTAATGCATTTGATACATAATGAAAGTTGTTCCCCACTTGATGTAACGTCCCTCCACAAAATATGGGATATTTTGGATACTTTATTCAGATGTTATGAATTAATTTCTCAATGGAAATGTTTCTGCCTAGTGAGTTATTTTATCTTCCACATGTTTCAACAGTTCAAATAATGCCTTAATGATAATATTTTGACTTTAAAATCATCCAGGACGTGCAATATTTAATCCTATTTAATTTTTCGATGTGAGCAATACATTTGGAGGTATTTTTACTAAGTTATGCTTCTGTCATGTCGGTGGGACCCATGTTGTCCGCCTGAGAAATCTCACAAATTAAATGATTTTTTCGGGCCTCTGAATGCTCAAATCATACTTTCCTACTCAAGAGAAAATTGTAAGAAATAAATAAAGGACTTTAAAAAAAAGAATAACACAATTTAGAATAATAATTTATATTTTATAACCAAAATACCCTTATCATAAAAATCTGTTAAATTTCCATATTTAACCATTTTTGCATTTGAGCTCAAAATACCACTGAAACCTAAAAACGAGAAAATTACCCATAAAATAATAGTATAGTGGGATTATAACCAATAATTTACTATATAAAATTTATGAAAATGTGATCTTTATCACTCCCCCACACTTAAACATTTCACTCCTGGGAAATCATCTTATATCCAAATCAAAATCCACACAATAATCAAAAATGAGAAAATATCAATGATCTTATCCAAAATATAATTCCATAATGTATCATCTATGAAAAACAATTCTATATAATTTTCATTTCAATAATTAAAATTTGGTCAACCTCAAAAATAAATCTATGTCCCAATCACAACCAACCTCACATTGATTTTTATATCACTCTTAACTCAAGAGAAATTGAATTTAGAGTTATGATCATACTTGAAAATCGTATGTATCGCCATTGGATTGTGAAAATTCTCATTTCTCCACAGAGTGAAACATGAAAATGAATTCAATCATAAGGTTTTTAATTAATGGTTTAAATGATTCTGTGTTTTAGGGTTGGTTGGAAAATGATTGAAAAAGTTTCTTGTTAGAAAGAGTTGGTTGGACTCTTAAGTACAATGCATGATTAATTCAAGTGAAAACATAGAAAATTCCTACCTCAATCCCACTTGAAAATGTGAAAAAAAGCACCACCCTCTTTTATGACATGGTACATGAGCCAAGCAATGATTATAAAGAATGGTATCATCTATGTTCTCCCTCATTTTTTTAAGCTTTAGAAAGGCACAACTTTATTTTCTTGTTCTTTTTTTATGGATTATGAGATGAAAATTGAATATAATGAATGAATGACAATTCATAACCTTGATTTTTGAGAGGTAAATGAATCATAAACGAATATATAATGAGTAATTCAAGATCATCTCCATTTTTTCATTTTTTAAGGATAAATGGATGAAACAAATAAATCACAATGAAATGATGACATATGCACAATTCTCTTATTATCCACTTCCCAAAGTATTTACACACACCGCGCACCACCCATAAATGACACACATCCTAATGAACGCACACGAAAATCTCTTCCCCCACAATCAAACTTGAAATATCAATGAAAAAAATACTAAATGTGTGGGTAGGTAAGGAAAAAACATCTTGTAATGTGGATTAAACCTATAAGTCAATTCAAGGAATCTAAGGGCTTATAAAGGATAAAGGTAAAGGTGGGTCTCAAGATAAAATTTGGCTAGCCAAAGATATGCATAAATTATTTCAAATAATTCCATAAAATCCAAAGCTTTGAAAGAGAAGAATCACAAATTATGGTTCTCACACAAAATTCATGTTTCCCTTAAGAAAGTGTGGGTATTATGAATAATATGTAAAAGTGGTTTATAATACCTCAGAGGACTAGAAAAATATTTTCTGTCAGTGTTTCATGGGCATGGATTTCAAAAATCAGTCAAACTCATAAAAATGCATGATAATACAATTCAAGGAAAAAAATTTACATCAACAATCATTTAAAATCCATTCATTCAAAAATCACTTAAACTCTTTCAAAATCAATTGATGTGTGAAAAGTGATAATAATATTCATTAAAGATCAAAAATCCTAAAAATATTATAAACAAAAATGAAAAACATTCAAGAAGAACTAAGTAAGTTAACACTCCCCCACAATTAAATTTTACTACCACTCATTTCAACTCAAAAAAACATAAATATAAAGGTAGAAAATCCAAGGGAAGGAAATATACAACCTGATATTATTTTTGAAGTAGATTCCTTGAGTTAAGATCTTACGTAATTTTATTATACCAAGAAATCATGAAATAATATAAATAATAAGAAAAATAAATAAACAAAAATAAATATAAAGAGAGAATAGGATAGAACATGTTTTAGACCCTCATGTGGGTACTAGGATATCACTGCCCCTAGTCAGGTAGTTGTAGTGGATTATCCTCAATCAGATGGTGGGTGTGGTTTCTTTGAGATTAACCACCACATGTGAATTTTCCTGATGTCCATGAGTAAACAATGAAAGTAGAGAACCCCAAAAAATATAAGATAGTTCCCAACCCTCAATAAATATTAAAGATATAATTTGAGTTCAAGAGTGGGAATGAAGAGAAGATATGGGTGCTCCTTATGAACTTCTATGGTTTCCTCCTCCATAAGGTATGAAAATTGTTGTTGAGGAAGTGGTCGCACCACTACATATTTGTCAAAATATTCTTCTTCAATCATCGCTACATGGGTATTCTCTTTTTTAACATCCACTTTATGCTCCATTTTTTATGTATCAAAAATTTCAAGTTTATTGAAGTTAGAAAACAATTTATCTTGAATAAGACTAAAACATGAAGAATTAATAAATAAATCTTCCCATACAAGTAAGTCATCTTGGTTATTTATCTCTTCAGGAAGGACCATTGGAAACTCAATCTCATATGGTGCATCTTCTTCATTATCTTACAAAGCAAGATAGAGGTAGAAAGTTTCTAATGTTTCATTATCAAGGATGGGAAGATCATGTTTCAAGTTATCTTCAACAAATCTATTCTAGGATTCTTCCAAAAAATGTTGATCTCACATTAGTGTATCAGCTAGAATGTGTACTTTTGGGTCCACCTCGAGCAATGGTTGAGTGTGGGATGATATGATTAATTCTTTTAGTAGCTCCCTATCAACCACCTCAGACTCTTTAATATAAAAAATGATTGGTGAAATCTCTTCCACCACTCATTCTAGTTCAGGTTTCAACTCAGGTTCGGGTTGTTCTTTGGATGTGCTAACATATTCAGAAATCAATTCTATTTGGCTCTCTAAGTTTTTTACTTTATCACTAATCCTTTGAAACTTAGAAACAAGATCATTACAAACATTTTTCACACCTGATATTGTTCAGTCAATGATTAATAATTTGAATTAAAATACATCATGAACAAAGAGATTTTTTTATTTTATTTTTTGAAATTTAAGATTTTTTGTTTTTTTAATTAAATAAATATTATTTACAAAATATGAATAAAAATAGGGAGTGAAGACCACTTGGCTCCCTGGAAATGGCACAAATTTTATGAAGTGTTTCCATGAACGCTCTCAAAAATATTTATAACTAAGTGCAGCATAGGGGCTGACCTAGGTCATTCTCTTAAGGAGATTTTGTGGTAAATAAATCACTACTTCTAATTCCCTTTTTTTATATATTTTTATAATTTATAAGAAAAAACTAAATGAAATTGTGGTTTGAGAAATGAGAATGAAATATAAGGGAAAGTAAAAATATAATACATAATGCAGATAGAATGAATACTGAAAAAATGATGTTAGATATAAATGAGTTATTCCTGAGAGAATCACCTAGATTGAACCTTAATCGTCTCATTATTAGTTTCAAATTTAACTAATAACCACACTCTATCGTATGTGTTAATATCCTCTTCTATATGTGGTTCTAAATATACAGTGCTCTCAACGATCATTGAGAGACCACACATCCACCTCCTCGATCGAGGGAAAATATTTTAGAAGAGAAACTTAATCCTCGAGTGGAAAGTAGAGAACCAAAAGGAACCTTACCCACTAAGATATCCCTTGGCCTAAATCTAATAAAATAAGAAACAATTAACATGAATGTTCAATAACTTGGGTTCAACACCAGATTCATCCCCTGGGAAGTTCTGTAGGTTAGTTACTCATGATCATGAGTATAAGAGATCACGGTGGAGAAGAAGGGGGAAGAAAAACAAAAGATAAAAAAATGAGAATGAGATGAATAATAGAAAAATATATTAAAAATACATAATACTATTACAATGGAAAGAAACTAAAAAACAATACAAAATGGTCAAACATAAGTGCCAATGCTTTGAGAATGGGTGATGATACATATTTATAGGGAGAGGGGGTGAAATAATTCTCTCCAAAAATCTACTCCAAATTTCTCACCATTTATTCCCCATTAATTGGTCAAATGTTTAATAGAGGTCTTCATAAAAATTGTTCCATAGTATATCCTCTATTCACCATAAACATTTGAGATTTATTGACTTTCATATGTAGGAGTTATGGCCGATTTAATCAAATCCATTTAATATATACATTTGACTCTCCAAATTTCAATTCTTCAACTTCCTATGACATTATGACCCTCCAACCTATCGATTCATGCATTTGAGACATAATAAAAGTTGCTCCCCACTTTATTTAATGTCCCTCCACAAAATATGGGACATTCTGGATATGTTATTCAGATGTTATGAATTAATTTCTCAATGTAATTGTTTTTTCCTGGTGAGATGTTTCATCTTCCACATGTTTCAACTATTCAAATAATGCCTTAATGATAGTATTTTGACTTTAAACTCATCAAGGATGCTCCATATTTAATAATATTTAATTTCCAGCTATAATCAATACATTTGGAGGTATTCTTACTAAGTTATGATTCTGTTATGTTGGTGGGGTCCATGTTGTCCGCCCGGCAAATCTCCCAAATTAAATGATTTTTTCAGGCCTCTGAATGCTCGAATAATCCTTTCCTCCTGAAGAAAAAATTGTAGGAAATAAATCAAGGAATTTATAAAAATAATAATACAATATAGAATAATAATGTAAATTTTATTACCAAAATACCCTTATCATAAAAATCTTTCAAATTTCCATATTTAACCCTTTTTGAATTTGAGATCAAAATACAACTAAAACCTAAAAATATGACAATTACCCAAAAAAATAATAGTATAGTGGGATTATAACCAATAATTTACTGTATAAAATTTATGTAAATGTGAGCTTCATCATATATCTTATCTTAAAAGGATCTGAACTTGAGACAGAGGCGATGGCCAGAGTTCCTCCAGGACTATGACTTTGTGATTGTCTATACTAATGGGAAGCGGAACGTGGTGGAAAATACTCTCAGTAGGAGATCAATTTCACATTTGCTGAATGAGGTGTTAGAGTAGTTAGCCTCATTGTATATATCCTTTTTGGATGGAGATGAAATAGCTTACCTTTAATCAATGGATGTCACCCCTCAAATCTTATAGAAATTCATGGAGTCATATATTAGAGATACCGACTTTGAGACTTTACTTGATCAAATTCACATAGGGAATGCCCGTGATGGATATTCAAAAGGTGGGGAGAACTTTGTTCTTTTTAGAGGACACACGATTGTACCAGTGGCATTATGGGAGGAGGTATTTAGGGATTTCCTTACACCACCTATGACGGAACATCTGGGTGTGAAAAAGATGTACCAAGACATCAGACATCAGTTTTGGTTGCTGGGGATGAAGAAGGAAGTCGTGGAGTTTATCTCTTGATGCCTCACTTGTTAGTAGGTGAAGGCTGAGCACTAGGTTCCAATAGGTTTGACTGAACCCCTTCAGGTTCCAGAGTGGAAGTGGGATGGGATATCGACAGACTTAATGACAGGGTTACCATGTATGTCTAGGGGTAATGATTCCATTTGGGTGATAGTTGACTGATACACCAAGTCAGCCCACTTCCTAGTGATTCGGGAGCATAATTTAGTAGAGAGATTGGGAAACCTCTACATGAAGGATATAGTTTGACTCCATGGATTCCCATCAAAGATAGTTTAATATCATGATGATCTATTTACATCCTATTTGTGGAAAGGATTACAAAAGGAATTTGGGACTCATATGTACTTGAGTACAAATTTTCACCCACAAATGAATAACCATAATGAGAGGACTATACAGGTTCTAGAGGACATGCTACATGCTTGCATCCTTGATTTTTTCCGTATTTGGGAGGATCACCTACCTCTGGTAGAGTTTATGTAAAACATCAGCTACCAATACACCATTTGTATGTCACTATTCAAGGCCTTATAAGGATGACCTTGTAGGTCACCACATTGTCGGATGGACCCAGGAGAGTCAGAACTCATGGGACCAGAGTTGGTTCATGTGACTACAGAGAAGGTTCAATTAGTCTAGGAGAAGATGAAGACAACACATAGTCGTTAGAATTATTATTCCAACTATTTATGTAATTCTTTATAGTTCAAGGAGGGAGACCTTGTATTTATTTGGGTCTCTCTTCGATGCAGGATACAAAGATTTGGTCGGGGAAGCAATCTATCTCTAAGGTTCATCAGTCCTTTCCAAATACTGCATAGGGTTGGTGAGGTAGAATACATATTAGGTCTACCTCCACAGTTAGATTTTGTGCAAGAAGACTTCCAAAATTCATAGTTGAGGAGATACGTGCATGATCTATCACATGTCATTGACTAGGGCGAGATAGGTATTAATGATAGAGATACTTTTTTGGAGTACCTAGTGGAGATCATGGATCGACAGGAGGGGATTCTTCATGGGTGGTTGATTCCTCTGGTATGTGTTCAGTGGAAGCACAATAATCTCTAGGGGAGCACATGGGAGTGGGAGGCTCATATTTGTGCTCAGTACCCTCATTTGTTTGTATAACACTTTGTTTTGTCTTTTGGGGACATAAATCCCTAAGGTGGGGAGAATGTAACATCTAATAATTTCAATTTATTATTTTTAAATATTATATAGAATAATTTTGAGACTAGGAACTGAGACAGCGTGTGATTCTGAGGCCTGGTGTGCTCGAAACAATTGTTTGAAAATATGTTAAACATTAAATAGCATGCACGAGAAGTTTCCCAGAAAAAGTGGAAAATATTCCAAATAGGTTCTTGGATCAAAAATATGAGGGGCTCATTGCATTCAGAGCAGAAATTTTACCTTAGATAGGGCCTAACATTGGCCAGTGTGGGTCGACCATGAAAGTTAGTTTTTAAACATATTGGTAATAAAATATTAAATAAAAATATTTTATTTCGATTCAGCGAATCTTTTTCTTTTTATTAGAGTTTTTTAGGAATCTAGGGTCATCAACATAACCATATAATTACCCTGAGATAAGGATAAACAAGTTCTCTCGATGGTGACGATGGATCGAAGATTGGAACATGGATCGAAGATTAGTGACACACATCAGATTCAAAGTATCTCGTCAATGTAGACGAAACAATGATTGATCTTCGTTAGTGACCAGTCGAAAACTAGGTAGGGCATTCTATGGCATCCCTCCCTTTTATAACATAACTTTTCATTACATTTTACAAACATAGGATCTTTATGGTCTAGTGTCTTGGAAATTGGGAACAATATACATAAAAAACATAAAACATTCTTCTAATACACTTGTAATGATTCATCATAAGTTCATCATATGTAAAATTACTATGTCTCATAACCTAGAGAAATACATTAAAGGAAAGGGTGAGAATAAGGCCCAATAAGGTTAAATAAGGGAATCAGTTTACATGTGATATCAATAAGAACTAGATAAAAAAACATAAAGTCATGAGAAATGGAACAAGAGGAATATCATAAAAAAAATAACATGAATCATAACTTGAATATGTGGATAAAACATTTAATTTAGAAATTCATGAACATATCACCATGTTTTATCCTCAAGGTGTCATAAAAATTTACTAAGGTTATTCACCAAGGTATCATAAAACTTGTCATCTCTAGAGATTAAATTATTTACCCAATGCATTAGAGAGATATCAAGGTGCACCCTTAATATGTAATTATTTTCATGTGATCCACATATATCATAATCAAACATTTCATAAATAACCCATAGAGATTAAAAGTAATGGGTTTCACTTAAAAATCATGACGTTATAAAAGTGCTTAAATACATGATCGTTATGTCTTTTATAACCCTTGGAAAAGTAATAAGGGTTTCATATATGTCAATTCCAGAATCAAATAGATCAATTTTATTTTTTCATGAATACATCTGTAAATGAAAATAGATTTGGATATTCACATAAATAAAACAAGATAATTTATTGAGAAAAAGAGAGATATTTAGAGAAGAAACTTCTACAGCATAACAGCTATATAACATGGTTTTAGAAAACATTAAAAAGAGGGGGGACAAGAATCTCCCATACATAAATGAATAATTTTATAGTGGAGGTACTAAATAAAATAGAAATAAGATCGTGGTTCGGATATTTTAATGACATACTGCATGAAAGGGAAACTTGAAAGAAAAGAGAAAATGTGATTTCTTTTATCAAAATTCGACAGCCTAACGGTGTCACTTAAAAATAAAAAAAATAAATTGATGAGATTGGAAGGGGAATATAATAATTTGGACATGATATGAACATTAATAAGAATATATAATAACATACCCCTATATAATAAGATGGAAACTAGATGACATAACATAAAGGAAATCATGACTAAAAGAGGAGGGTGGAAGGTTCCCTTACCTTGAAGAGTGACTTCGAAAGCTCGAAGGTTGGGACCTTGGGGGATTGAGGGAACCTTGGGAGGAACCTTTGGGAGGTAAAAATACCAGATATTTGTTGAGGAGGATTTCTTAATGAATGTAATGATGGAATGGATTTGTATTTACAGAAAAAGTGAGGGAATATTTTATTAATTTCCAAGGGACACCTCATCGGTGGTATTTGCAAAACCATGGGCATGACCATGATATTTGACCATGGTATTGGCCACTTGGGATACCTCATAACATATCTTACAATTCAAAAGTCGACCAGAATTATTATATCATGATTACATCATTAATTATTTCACAGAAAATAAAAACATTTTATAAATATATATTAAATTCACCCTAACCTAATATTGATGATTTAAATTCAAAAATGAGCTCCATTTTATGAAAATAATTTTCTAATTATGAGATATTTAATTTTTAAGTAAAAACCTTATTTACCTGAATAAATACTACTACTTAACTAAGAAGTTCTAAAATAGTTATTCACTTATGCTATTATATCACATTATCGTTCAAGATGCCTAAATTATATTTATACTTTCTTAAGTGAGGTTACTATTCCATTGGTAAAATTTCTATTCATAAGGGTAACGTTATTATTCATACATTTCTATTCACTAATAATTAGGTTGATCTTATTAGACTCCAAATTTTTTACTGGTCACAACTGTAGAAGACCATTTTTGGAAAATCATTTAACATTATTAGTTATTTAAAATATACAAAAAAATTAAAATACCCTTTTTCCAAAATTCATCAATAGTATGGAACTTATATAAGTTCATCCTATATTTCTCCGTACATTTAAAATTCGAAAAATTTCCCATAATAAAAAATAACAATTTTATTTATATGAAAGGATTACACAAAGTAACTAAGGTCTTGTTACATATCCCCTTATAAAACATGTAAATGACCTAAGTGTAAGATGTGATATGGTGATATAATCTTTGTGCGACTCGAGAAAAATGGCACGAGTGGTGATTTCTATCATCTTGAACTTCTTCCATAGGTGATTCCGTTCAAGATTCAAATGTTGAAGCTCACTTGGGCTTGGTTCAAAGAAAATCCTAGTGATGCAACCTTTTTTCCAAGAACCGACAGATGGGATTCATATGGCCCAAGTCTACTGGATGAGGCCGTCAAATCTTCTTTCTGTATTAATTAACCAAGATCACTTGTATTTATAAACAATAATCATAACATTAATAGTTTAGTTTCCAATGTTCATATAACAGTTGAAACCCAATGGTGTCATTCTAATTATACTCCCTTAATTAATTAAAGGATATCGTTTTTACGAGTATAAAATAAAATAACACACTACATTAGGAAACAAATATTATTCAAAAGTTCAGGTCATTACATTCTTCCCCCCTTAAAAAATTTCATCCCCAAAATTTTAACTCATACCCTATGAAGAGAAAAGGTATGGGTACTTCTACCACATAGACTCCTCTGGTTCCCACATGGCTTCTTCACATTTGTGGTTCCTCCACAACACCTTAACAAGGTGGGTAGTCTTATTGCGTAGAACTTTGTCTCTACGATCCAATATCTCCACTGTCTTATCTTTATAAGACATTTCATGTTCTAGTTATACCACCTCTGGATTTAATACATGTGAAGGGTCAGGTATGTACTTCCTTAAGAGGGATATGTGGAAGATATCATGAAGTTGGGCTAGATTTGGAGGAAGTGAAAGCTGATAGGCCACTTCTCCCATGCGATCAATAATTTCATAGGGGCCAATGTACCTAGGGCTGAGATTTCCTTTCTTCCAAAACCTCATGACTCTATTCCAAGGTGAAATACTAAGAAAGACCTTGTCACCAACGTCAAAATCCAACTCCCTTTGATGGTTTTCGGCATAGCTCTTTTTCCAACTCTGAGTAGCCTTAATGTGTTGTTGGATGGCATTGAATTTTTATATCATCTCGTTCACAATAGCAGGCCCAAGAAACTTTCTCTCTCTAGCTTCATCCTAACAAGTAGGATTTCTACATCGCTTCCCTTATAAGGCTTAATAGGGTGCCATTTAAATGCTCGAGTGATAGCTGTTGTTGTAAGAGAACTCAACTAAAGGGATATGTTGATCTCATCCTCCTTTAAATTATATTGAGAATTCTCTTAGAATGTACTCGAGTGTTTGAATAGTCCTTTCATATTGGCCATCAGTTTGGGGGTTATAGGTCGTACTGAAATTCAATTAATTACTCATATAATGTTGAATATTTCATCATAAATTTGATTTGAACCTTGCATTACGATCATATACGATAGAAAGTGGAACTCCATGCAGCCTTACCACTTCCTTCACATAAATCATGGAAAGTTGATCAAGATATAAATCTTCTCTAATGGAGATAAAATGGGCAGTCTTGGTGAGACGGTCCACAATAACCCATATCGCATTGTTTCCTTTTGAAGTTATCGGGAGACCAGTGACGAAGACCTTAGTGATATTGTCCCACTTACATGATGGTATGGGTAGTGGTTGAAATATCATTTTAGGAAGTTGTCACTCTACCTTCACTTCCTAACATACTAATCACCTTGAAGTATAGTCAGCAATCTCCCTTTTCATATTATCCCACCAATAATGATCACGAAGGTCCCTATACATTTTCATGCTTCCAGGAAGTATAGAGAAAGTAGATCTATGAGCTTCATCCATCAGCTCCTTCTTTATTTCTGGAATAGATTGAACAAATAGTCTTGTATAAAATTTCAGTACACCTTCTTGATCAATATTGAGCTTAGGAAAATTTCCATCCTTCATAGCCTCAAAATTCTTCTATAACAAAGGATCTTCTTTCTGAACATTCTTGATCTTATCTAGTAATGATGGTCGAGAAATCATTTGGGTTAGGGTTAATGATGCCCCTTCAATTATAATTCCCATGTCCAGCTTTACTAGGACATTGATCAAAGGATCTCTTTGAATCCTCATCATGGATAGAACAACTGGTTCTTTTTGTTTAATGCATCAACAACTTTTTTTTTCTCTTCCTAGATGATAATGAATTGAACATTCATATTCTTTAAGAAGTTCCAACCATATCTTTTGTCGCATGTTCAATTATTTTTGTGTGAAAATATAATTCAAAATTTTTTGGTCTATGTATATATCACATTTCTTTCCATAAATATAATGCCTCCATATATTTTGAGAAAAAAAACAATGTAGCTAGATCCAGATCATGCATAGGATAGTTCTTCTCATGATTCTTCAACTGTTGACATGCATAAGCAACAACTTTTTCATTTTGCATGAGGATGCACCCAAGTCCTTTCAGAGATGCATTGCTAAAAATAATGAATCCTTCTCCACTTAAGGGTAGAGTTTACATGGGAATAGTAACCAATATCTTCTTTAGCTCTTGGAAACTTTCCTCACACTCCTTTGTCCAGATGAACATGACCCCTTTTCGAGTTAACATGGTTAATGGATTAGAAATCCATGAAAAGTTTTTCACAAACCTATTATAATATCCCACTAATCCAATGGAACAATTAATCTCAGTTATTATTGTAGGCTGAGGCCACTCTTCTACAACTTTTTTCTTTGTAGGGTCAACTGTGATTCTTTCATTGGTTGCAATGTTCCCCAAGAAAGCAAATTTTTGAAACAAGAATTCACATTTTCTTAACATTCCAAAAAACCTCTCCTTCCTTAGAGTTTGAAAAATAACCCTTAGATGATCCTCATAATCCCCATGACTTTTTTAATATATCATAATATCATCAATAAAAACTACCACAAAGTTATCAAGGTAGTCCTTAAAGACTATATTCATCAAATTTATAAAAATAGCAGGTGAATTAGTCAGTTCGAAGGGCATAACAACAAACTCATAAAGACTATATCTTAATTGGAAGACATTTTTTGGAATATCTTATTTCTTCACCCTCAATTGATGACAACCAGAACGAATATAAATCTTAGAGAATAATTGAGCCCCATGAAGTTGGTTAAGTAAGTCATCAATTCTTTGAAGAGGGTATTTTTTCTTCATTGTGATCTTGTTCATGTCTTTATATTCAATGCATTAACACATAGATCCAACCTTCTTCTTCACAAATTGAACAGGTTATCCCCATGGAGACACACTCAGTCGGAAAAACCCCTTCTCCAAAAGATCATGGAGTTGTTTCTTTAATTCCCCCAGCTCCACATTTTCTATCCTATACGGGGTCTTTGATATCAGATGAGATCCAGGTACGAGTTCAATAGAGAACTCTACCTCTTTTTACAGGGGAGGTCCGGGTAACTCCTTGAGAAACATGTCAATGTATTCCTGGATGATGGGGACATTTTGTATCCTTATAATCTCATTTCCTTCTTCTTCTTCACTGACCAACTTCATAAAGAAGAATATAGGAGGTTCTTCTAGACAAATATCAGGTTGATATATCTCTCCTTGGATGATAACTATTGGTTTCCCATTCAAGACTACTGAAATTTCCTTACTTCTGCATTTTATCTTAGCATTATACATTGAGAGCCAGTCCATCGCTAGTATAATTTCAAATTCCAGCATGGGAATGACTACTATAATTATGATAAGATTTTACTCACTAATGGAAATACAATAGTTTCTAAATGCTGACAATTCTTGGATAATCCCACCAGGAGTCTGGATTGATAACTCTACTTTTAGAAAATTGGGGGTTGATTCAAAATTCATTGCAAACTTGGAGTAAATAAAGAAATTTTTAGAACCAAAATCAAACAAATTACTTTCTATATTTGATAGAACAATAAGAGTACATGACACCACATCATTTGGATCTTAAATATCAGCTGTAGTGATAGAAAAAGAATGAAATTTCTCCCTTGGCCTTTGATGAGGTTGATGGTGATTCCCCTCCATTGCCCTCAGATTTGGACAGTGATTGGAAAAGTTACCAAGATTTATACACTTATAGCATTTGAAATCTGGTAGGGCTTTCACCATCTTCCCCTTATCGTTAGTGTTTGGGAGTTGAGGATTCTCCTCACTACGACAATTCTGTGCAATATGGTCATCTCTTCCACACTATTAGCACTTCCCTCTCCCGAGAAAGTAGTTCCCTAAGTGATTCTTCCCACATTTATTACACATGGTACGTTGAACTTTCTTGCCTCATCTTACCTGATCGAATATCCTCCCTAATATTGGCTCCATCAATCTCTTATTGTCATTGGATTTATGAGACCATTACGTCTCACCAAACTCCAGTTAGACCTTCATTGCACTCCGTATGATCTCCTCATAGATGGCATAGTCTCGGTTCTCTAGATTCATCCACAGATGAGGTCTTTTTCCACCAAAAAATCTATCAAACTTCCCACTAGTATCCCTGAAAAAACATGAGTTATAACGAGAAAGTCTAGTGAACTTCATCTTGTAGATTCCCACAGATTTATTCTCCTTCTTCTTCAGCTTGAGTAACTCCTTCTCCATTCTTTTTCTCATGGAACGAGGGAAATAATTACTGAAAAAGATACCTTTGAACTATTCCCACTCTATAGCTTCAATATCCACTATTGTCCTTGTATTTTTAATCAGTTCCCACCACTGATAAGTTCCTCCTTCTAAGCGGTAAACAGCCAGGGTGACCTTCTCTTATTCTAAACAGCAGAGCGCAGAAAAGATCTTCTTCATAGAGTTGATCCATTGTTCATCAATCAATGGGTCGGTAGATCCACTAAAGGTTTGTGGTCACTGATGCATAAAGGACTCAACAGAATGTTGTTCCCTTTGTGGTGAGATTGGTCTCTCAGCTTGATTCAAGTTATTTCCCATAACTTGAGTGAATTGGTTCATCATTCTCATGAAAATTCCCATTCTAGCTTCCATCAGAGGGCCTTCGGTGCATGGTCCATTTTGGTCACCATTTTCTCAGTTCCTCCTATTGCCCTCCATTTTCTAAAAGAATAAAACCTTTGTGAGAAACTTATTTCATTTGCGAATCTTTTACTATAACAAATTTTATGTCTCAAAACTTCATGCTTAAACAATTACATTTCTCTATAAATCCTTCATAATGATTCATAAAAATATTTTGATTAACCAAACATATACTCTGAGAGTGTCAAACTAAGAGTGAAACAAGGTCCTTTTTCATGTACCAGGATACCTCGGGTCAAGCTCGAAACTCCTTTTCAGAGTTTTCACTCTTAGGTACATATGTGTCAGAGCCACATCCACTTGTTTATATCCAGATAGGGATTTATTTGTTTGGAAACCACTTAATTAATATTTCACTAAAATACCAGGAAGTTTTCCTAGATTTAAACTTTTTTATAGGGTTATTACTCATGTTTTCATAGCATAATTTCCATAAATAACTAAACTATACTTTGATACCAACTATGGAATCCTGCCCTTTTATTACATAACTTTTCATTACATTTCACAAACATAAGATCTTTAAAGTCTTGTGTCTTGGAAATCAAGAACAATATACATAAATACATAAAAAATTATTATAATACACTATTAAAGCTTTATAATAAGTTCCTACTAAGTAAAATTATTGTATCTCATAACTTGGAGACATACATCAAAGGAAAGGGTGAGCAGAAGGCCCAGTAAGGGTAAATAAGGGAATCAGTTTACCTGAGATATCAATAAGAACTTGATAAAAAAACATAAAGGCATGAGAAATTGAATAAAAGTCATATCATAATAAAAATAACATGAATAATAACATGAATATATGGATACAACATTTAATTTAGACATTCATGAACATATCACTATGGTTCATCCCCAAGGTGTCATAAAAATGTACAAGCTTATTCACCAAGGTATCATGAAACTTGTCATCTCTAGAGATTAAATTTTTTACCCAATGCATTAGATAACTATTAGGGGGCACCCTTAATATGTATTTATTTTCATTTAAGTCACATATATCATAATAAAACATTTCATAAATAACCCATAGATAGTAAAAGTAATGGGTTTTACTTCAAAATCATGACGTTTTAAATCTGCTTAAAAACATGATTATTATGTCTTTTATAGCCACTGGAAAAGGAATGAGGGTTTCATGTATGTAAATTACAGAATAAAATAGATCAATTTTATATCTTTATTAATACCTATGGAAATGAAAATATATTTGGGTATTCACATAAATAAAACAAGATAATTTCTTGAGAAAAAATAGAGAGATTTTGAGATGAAACTTCTACAGCATGATGGCTATATAACATGGTTTTAGAAAACCTTAAAAAGAGGGTAAAAGGGTATACCATCCATAAATTAATCATTTTACAGTAGAGGGATATAATAAAATATAAATAATATCATGGTGTGTATATTTGAATGACATACCACATGAAAAGAAAACTTGAAAGAAAAGGGAAAATGTGATTTCTTTTTCGAAAATTTGGAAGCCTAACGACGTCACTTAAAAATTCAGAAAATAAATTGTTGAGAGTGGAAATTGTCTCTCATAACTTGGAAATGAAATGGATAATAATAAGAATATATAAGAACATACTCCCATATATGAAGATGGAAACTAGAAGACATAACATAAAGGAAATCATGACTAAAAGAGGAGGGTGAAAGGTTCACTTATCATGAAGAGTGACTTTGAAAGATAAAAGGATGGGACATTGAGGGGCTTGATGGAACCTTGGGAGGAATCCTTGTAAGGTAAAAATACCATATCTTCGTTGAGGAGGGTTTTGGAATGAAAGTAATGAGGGAAAGGCTTGGTATTTTTAGCATAAGTGAGGGAATATTTTATTAATTTTTAAGGGACACCTCATTACTGGTATTTGAAAAACCATGGGCTTTCCCATGGTATTGGACACTTGGGAAACCTCATAACATATCTTAATATTCAAAAGTATACCAGAATTATTATACCACGATTACATCCTTAATGATTTCATTAAACACCCTGAAACTCAAAACTGTATTTTTACTATTCACTAAAAAACAAAAAAAAATTTAAAAATATCATAAATTCACCCTAACCTAATATCGAGGCTCTGAATTAAAAAATTAACTCCACTTTATGAAAATAATTTTTTAATTATGAGATGTTTAATTTTTAAATAAAAACACTATTTACCCAAATAAATGCTAATACTTAACTAAAAATTTCTATAACGGTTATTTACTTATGCTATTATATCACATTACCGTTCAAGATGCCTAAATTATATTTATACTTTTTTAGGGGAGGTTACTATTCCATTGGTAATATTACTATTCATAAGGTTAATATTACTATTCATACTTTACTATTCACTAAAAAACTAAGTTGATCTTATTAGACTCTAAATTTCTTACTTTTCACAACTGTAGAAGACATTTTTTGAAAATCATTTCACATTATTAATTATTCAAAGTATACAAAAATATTTTAAAATACCCTTTTTCTAAAATTCATCATTAATATAGAACTTCTATAAATCAATACTATATTTATCCAGAAATTTTAAATTCACAAACTTTTCTATAATAAGAAAAAACAATTTTATTTATACAAAAGGATTACACAAAGTAACTAAGGTCTCGTTACATAGCCCCTTATAACACCTGCATAAGACCTAAGTGTAAGATGTGCTATGGTGATAGAATCTTGGGGTGGCTCGGACAACATTGCCTGAGATGTGATTTCTATTAGCTTGAACTTCTCTCATAGGTGATTTCGTTCAATCTTCATATGTTGAAGCTCAGCTTGGTCTTGGTCCAGAGAAAAGCCTAGTGATGAAACCTCCTTCACAAACTCTGACATATGGGCTTCCTATGGCCCGATTCTACTGGATGAGGTCATCATCTCTTGTTTCTATATTAATTAACCAAGATCACTTGTATTTATAAAAAATAATCATAACGTTAACAGTTTAGTTTCAAACGGTCATATTGACCAATAGTCATATAACAGTTGAAACCCAACAGTATGATTTTAATTATACTCCCTTCATTAATTAAAGGATATAGTTTTATTGAGTATAAAATAAAATAACTCACAACATTAGGAAAAAATATTATTCAAAAGATTGGGTCTTTTAACGTTTGATCTTTTTTTGATTTCTTAACCCTTAATAAAATAAATGATGAACACAAACCAACCAACAAACAGGTTGATCTGTGGTTTGATCATTCTTGTGGGATGGTTAGTATTGGGAATTATTAATGGGAGTTTTTTTACCCTCTTAGTTCATCCCTCCAATGAGAAAAATCAAGGCCAACATGAACAAAGTATATGGTTCATTCCTCATATGTTATTCATGCCTTTATCTTCCCCCTTTCTTGGTGTTCCTTGTTGTTAGACCATTGTGGTCTTAGATCAACTTTCTAGGAGTCTCCTAACATGATCGGACCCCCAGATCAGAGGAAAATTGACTGCAGAGGCTACAACAGTGTCGACTGGGACCCGACGGGGCCAGATCTGCAACTGTATAATTTTTCAGGATTTGGAGGAGCTCTAGTGGTCCACATGTGGGGCCAATAGAGCACCGGTTCCGAAGACCAATGTTAGTGGTGTCCCACAGCAATGACCTTGTTTGAGTGTGGAAGAAGATGGATAGGCACCTGGTAGCAATGGTGAGAAGTGGGGTGGTCGGTGTTGTAGTGAAAGATGGAGGGATGTGGAGTGGGTCTTGGAGAAGGGGGTATACGAGGTGAATGGTTGTGCTGGAGAGACCGTGTGGGGGTAGGGTGACATGGGGACCAAGGGGAGTTACACATTCAGGGTGGATCATGTGGACCAAGGCGGCACGTGGTTGGGGCGGGCGCATGGACCAAGTGGGACACGATCAAGGCTGGCTGAATTTGGCACACAATCCGACCCGCAACCTGGGATAGACCAAGGGAGTCGGTCTAGTTTGGTATGGGTCGGGTCAGGTCAATAGGACCATGTCGGTTCAGGCCCAGACCAGACCCGAGGTGAATAGTTTTACTAAAATGATCATAACATTCAAACCATGAGTCTGTTTGATGAGATATTTGTGGTGTTGGGACCCTTGCGATGATTTTATCCTTTTGAGATACTCTAATTAAGTTTTTTTAAGAAGTTTAAAAATTTCATAATGGCCTGAGTAGTGAGTTATCCCTAAATAAGAGTTCTATGAGTGGAATCCTATGTCTAGATATAACCTTTAGACTACGTGACTTTCTACGATTTAGTGACTCATCGGGGTTGAGTGTCTCATCGAGAATGATTTTCTCATCAAGACCGAGTTACTTAATAAGACTAGATATCTCATCAAGACTAAATGTCTTATCGATACTAGGTTTTTTGTGGATTATGTTAGATAATCATGTTTTATGTACTATAGACCAATACTTATGTGAGATGGCTATGTATCTTCTTTGTGGAATACTTAGTGTATTTATTAGTGGTATTACTTTGTTTTTTAGGGTGTCCTACTAAGTATTGTTTTACTCACCCCTACATGGTCTTTTCCCGCATGTGTCGTGTCTTGTGTGGATGATTGATTCTTTGAAAAAGTCCTAGGTGGACCAGGACTAGGTGGTTCTTAGAGAGACCCGAAAGTTGAGGTGTGCTCCTATTACTTCATATAGTTTTCCATGTACCTACCCTTCAGGTAGGGTTTTCTATGGATGATTTTTAGGAAATTGTGTATTCACTTTTCCATACTCTTTTTTGGGTGGGCTTGTATTCTGGCCCTATTTACTTTTTAGTTTTCTACGATCATAATTTTTAGTTGGTATCTTAGTTGTATGCATGCTTTTTTACATAGTGTTTTACATTTTATCATTTTTTGTCCTCGAATATGTGCATGTGTGTGTACAGGTACATAGGAAACTGATATACATTTTTGGGATATGCCTACTCGGTGCTAGTCGTCTGCCCCAGACCTATTGATGGTGGTCTTGGGGTAGTCATGGCGTGGGCCCATCTAGGACGGGTCATGACAGCTAAAAAAATAGCTGATAAAGGTTTCCTTTAAAAGTACTTTTTTATGAGAATTTTTAAAGACAACCCTTTATCATCGATCGCATTACTAGCACTTCTATAGCACTGATAAAGACCTTTTACTAGTATCATTAGATGTCAGATTTGAAGTAGTGCTAGTTTCAAAAGGTAACAAAACATTTCTCTGATACCAAATATAGAAACCCATACATATCATACATAGGTATCACATATTTTTAGATGAATATTCAATACATAAGATTAAGATCCACACCAGAATAATATAGGTTTTGTGCCTATGGAAACTTGGATACATAAATAATTGGTTCATAAGTTATCTACATCATATACCACTGTGTTCTTCATAATCAGTACCCTTCTTAGACATACCATACTTAAAATAATTATTTGTAACCCGAGGAAAGGAAACATAAGAAAGGGTGAGTTGATATTCTTGGTAAGGGTAAACAAGGTAGATATTAATGACCACATATTCATAACATGAGAATCAGTGAATAACAACATGATATTAAAATTTGAAAACTATACTCATCATCTCATATATCATAATCTTTAATCGTGTAAAAAATCATGGAAGTTCATAATACACGAATCATAAATGAATCAAAGAACATTATACATGAGAGCATATCATTTTCAAAATACATAAGTTTTTCCCATAAACGTAATCATGGAAAATCATTTCATTAGTCAAGTCTCACTACGAGGACTATTGTAGTGGGTTGGGTTCAATACTCATACCATCATGTCCTTATTCAAAGTTCACTCCCAGGACTATCATAGTGGATAGTGTCCATTATTAAACTAGGTTCACTCCCCATTTCGGTCCTTATTATCTCAAGAGATATCTATGGTTTCCCAATACATTGGAGGGATATATAATTTTGGGTCTGTCTAAAACATAATAATACTCCATTCATATATGTTCTACAAGATCATAAAACATTAATCATAGTATAACCCATAGAAATGAAATAGGTTTCATATAAATTTCATCATAGCATAACCCATAGAAAATAAATGAGTTTTATAAAGGTTTCATAATATCTTAATAAACCCATGGGAAATAAATGGGTTTCATTGAATCATCCTTAAATCATCATCATTATAATACATCCAAAGAATTAAATCGGATTGTATAATTGTATCATAACCCTAATAAATCATAAGTAACGTTAAAGGATGTTATCAAAAATAAAAATGCCTTTAGAAGATCTCCGGAACCTTTCTTAAGGAAAATATTCTTTTCACTTTGAAATTACTTATTTAAAATATAAATATTTCTCAAATATTAAGGGAAAATGTTATTTAAAAATAAACTTGAAAAATCAAAAATGAATCTTAAAATCATTGAGAAGTTGTAAGGTAGGAAATTTTATTCATTCCATGTATGTTAAAACAAAGGTTCCTTTTACACTTTCGATAAAAATTCAAAAAGTACCTCACTAATAAAACAGAAAAAAATAAATACTTTTAAACCATTTTTTTAAAAAGGTTGAATATCAATTTACAAAATCATAGTAGAATAGTAAAAACATTATTGAAAATATTTTTAGAAAAAAAAGGACATGGAAGAAAATATATTTTTCACCGAAGACATAAATAAAGTTATATTTATTTAAATATATTCTTTTGGTATCCTAAGTACCTAAGAATAGGAAAATTAAATTAAATCTTGTAAAATATATAAATAACCATATGTGAATAAAGTTCATGAGTTTCTGGACAAGTATATCATAAAATTTCATCATCAAAATATTAATAATAAACAATCTTGATGAATAATGATATTGTAAAATAAATACTTTACCTTAATTTTGACTTGCTATGAAATAAATATAACCTCACCTATAATATATTTAAATTTAGTAAAATTGTATACTAGAATTAGGTATATATTTATGATATCATATATGATCTGTTATAATATTTCAATACACATGTACTAATTATTCCTTATTAAAATCATCATTTATTATAGTTAACTATTTCATTTTTCATGAGAATTTAGTTTTGGTATTTATGATAATTTAATTTAATCCTAGTTAAATAATGTATAAAATTTTAAACATAATATAAATATATTATATATTCACTATATATATATATAGATTCATCTTCAAAAGTTAGATATAGAAAAATTAATTACACAATTCATAGAGAAGGTAGGTCGTACGTATGCATGAACATTGTCTTCAGTTTTCAATGGATATAAATAAGGAAAAGTAAATAATAATCCACCTTTTTATAATCATTATTATATAATATCTATCATATAAATTCATTAAATTTATCCTTGTTACCATCCATGTAAATAAAAAATGAAAAAAATTCATCACTTCATGGATGCAGTAGTCCACACATACACGCAAGCGACGTCATCACATTCCAAGGGATTCAAAGGTAAGAAGGTATATATGATACTATACTTCCAGAAGAATAATAATTTCATAAATATAATTAATAAACATTAAAACCATCAGAACAACTAGACATGAGTGATGGTTATGGAAAACAAATTGTATCGCTACATGGAAGTGATAGTCTACATATACGCACGAGCGATAATTTTACTTCCCATTTGATATAATAGAGGATAGATATTGGTGATTTTATAATTATAATAACATTTAATTATATTGAGGGTAAAATAAGTAATATATTATGATTAAAATAATTGATTTATATGAGGTAGAAGAAAAAATAAATTGAAAGAGGTCTTATAAGATGATTACCTCTTCTACAGGTAGACCTCCTTTAGATCCTTTATTAAGGACGTCTAGAACATTATTTTGAGAAGATGAGAAACTATAGTTCATAGATATTGATTTTATAATATAATTGGGTATATGTTTTTGATATATATTCATAAAAGTGGTGTACATAGGAGGAATTAGAGGTGTCCTTTTATAAGTCAGGGAGAGGACACACTTGGAATTTTTTAAAAGATTAAAATATAATCATGTCATACTAAAGAAAAATAATTCAAAGTATTAAATTTTTAGATAAGATGAGTTTTAAATATTTACATCTAATAGGATTTAGAAAATTTTAATTGTAAAATATTAACCTTGCCTTTTGGTTTAACCCCCCCCCCCCCCCCCGGATAAACCAGTTTTAACCTTGACCATAGTAACACATTTCACTAGTTTTATTATTCATTATGAAAAAAAATAATTTAAACTTATTAAATAATATTAATTATAGTGATTCAAAATATGGAATATATTTTATCAAATTCAATTCACAGAAGTGGAAGAATTTAATTTTGAATTAAACTCGTAAAACATGATGAAAAGTGGCTTCTAATAAAAAAGGTTTTTCTTAAGTATAAATAGTTTAAAAATCCAAATTCAACATCACTTTGATTATAATAAAATAAATTGGATTATTAATAACATAATTAATATAATTATACCTTGAAAAACATTTTAAAACAAAATTTAATTTTATAAATTCCTTAAATGAAAAGGAAATTTTTAATAAAAAAACATTTTTCACTATTCATTAAAAAATCAAAATTTTCATAAAAATATCAAAATTTCACTATAAGATATTTTTGAAATACTAATTTCAAAAATGAATTTAATTTTTTAAAATATATTTTCTAAAAGTGGAAAAAACTAATTTTTTTATTTGGTCATAGGAGAAATAAAAAACATTTTTGAGGGAAAATGAGTTTTTAAAGCATATAAAGACTTTACTAAAAATTAAGTACTTTTATAGAAATATATTTTATTTATATAAATCCTTTATACATAATTTTCATTATATGTTTATTCCTATACATTCCTCAAATTTAACATCTAGTTTATAACTATATTATGGTTCATTTAAACTCGGGTTTTCATGTATCACATTCTATCAATGAAATTAAATTTATTTAAAGAGAAATATATCATAAAATCTCAGGTTGTTACAATTTTTATGATGTTAATTCATTATTACCAAATATTTGGTTTAATTTTATTAGTTATTAATGTTATTTTCCATTATATCAACTAAAGTTTTGTAATTTATTTTTGGATTCGTGATTTATTGTGGTGTTTATCTCTTGACCAGCTGGAAAGAGGCCATGTTCATGCATCATTTTTGGCATATAGGATTCATATTTCATATTCCAAAATATTATATTGATATCACAGATGATAGGTTTAAATTGTTTAAAGTTTTAGTGAAAACGTTTTTCACATTTTCCTATATACCTTATTGGTGGAATTCTACTCAATAGGACCATGGAATATTTCTCTAATGAAAAGTCATGTAGATCTTACAGTGATATGTTTAGTGGATAAGGTTTTACATTCCCTTAGTATAATGGATTTATAGTAACCCTGGTAATTCAGTACATGTATTATATTCCTTAGAAATGAACCCCTTGTGGGTGGTTGTGAAATTAGTTCTAAAGAAAATGGTGATGGTTATTTAAAGAAACATCCTATATATTGTTTTCCTATATAGATTCTTGGTAGAATTATACTTAACCAAACCATAAAATAATTGGATAATCAAGTTATATTTTGGTTGGGAAATTCCATTATATATGTGTTAACAAATGAGATGTGATCCCTGGGGTGTGACTTTAGTATATGGATTCATGATGAGGTTCATATTTAGATTGTGATTATCAAGAGGGTAATATTATATAATGGTTCCTAGTGAGAATCATTTCCCTAGTAGGTGGATGAGTTGTAATTTTATGTTTGATATGGTTATGTGAGACTATAGAGTGGGTAGTTTGTATTGTGAGTTACCATGGGATTTTGAGTTGGGGGTATAGGTTCTACCCTATGGGTTAGTAATTATGTGTGATATGACATATTTTTTTTGTGGGAGAGAATAGTGATTTTAGATTTGGCTTGGGATATTGGTGAGATAAGTGTTATGTATGAGATGAGATATGGTATATAAGGGTAACCTGAGAGAGGAGTTATCCCAGGTTTGTGAGTACCCTTAGAATCAAAAATCATGGGTAGATGATTTGGGTTATAAGGATGGTTCACATGAGGTATTACTAGGTATATGGCATAGTCAAGGTGATGTATTGAGTTTCATAATGACTAGTTGCTTTATTATTAGTGATTTAGTATCAAGGTTTGGTTTTGGATGGTAGGACCAGTTGATTACCTAACCCTATTGACTTTGGATTTTCTTTTAAGAGAGTGATGATGAAGAAGGTAGAAACTTTTTGTTTTAGAAAATCATCTAGGATGGAGAGAAGTCCTGTGGTAGACCATGAAAATGGTGAAATTCTTGATTTAGAAAAGAAGTATTCAATCTACTTTAGGATAGAAAATTTTGGCATACAAGAAATTCAAGGTCAATGGTTTAGGCAGGTGTGACTATAATTAATAACATGAGACTCATGGGATTGTTATTTAGAGTCTAATATTTTGTTTTAATATAGTGTAATTCTATTTAATTCATATAAAATTGATATTAGTCAGTGAGTTTCCATGTGTGGGATGAAAACTAATGGAATTAATGGGATGTTACATTATTGGTTACCTAAAACATGATGAAATGAAAAATTACCCCTATGGAGTTGGTTGTCTTTGGAATTGGACTAGTGTTTTGTGGAACTATTAGTCCCAACTTCATCCTAGACTAGTGTTTCTTGGTATGAGATTATTTTGGATTCGGAGTAGTGAAATGTGTGTGATTTATGGAACCTATTGAGATTTAATTAGAGTAATGATATAATAAAACCAATATGGTAGGGAGTGTACCATAGGATTTTTGAGGGTGTGACCCTCATTTTATGATAAATTTTAGTGGTTTCTAATGATAAAATTCCTATTGATCCAATAAATGGTAGTGTTGATGTTTCATATTAGCTTTCAGGTATGAGTGTGATGGTCATATCTAGTCATCATGTGTTGTAATAAATAGAGCATGGGCTATATAGGAAGGAACATGTGCGAGTAGGGTTGTAGTTTATTGAGACTGATCATTAGATGGTCGAGGTGGATTTCGAAGTTGATGAGAAAAAAATATTTTTTTTATATAGTTCCTTAGTGAATACCATATTTGAGACTCTAATGTAGTATTTCCCAGAGTCTATACAGTGGCGTCGATCTTGGAATAGTTTTGATGTGATCTGAGCGTGATTTAGATCAGGGATGTACTGGTTCTTAGGGTGATAGTATGACAACTGATAATAATGGTTAGTAATCCAATTGTGAAATTTCACTAAAGGATAGATTTAAAATTTATTGAGGGTGTTTGAATGATCTGGTGATTCCTCAAAAGATTTTGGTATCATTATCAGATGATGAGATAGTGCATCGATGGTTACAGCTGAGTGTTTTCAAAAAAGGTCATCCATATGAGGTTGTTCTAGTAATTTTTTATGAATTTGATGTGGTGGGATATAAACCACATTGGGTATGTCATGTCAGCTATGATTAATTATTTTCAGGTATTAGTTGGAGATTTTTGAGAAAAATTCAGCATATTTGATCTTGTCCATGGTTAGTGAAGACACATCCGACATGGTTCAGAAATTAAAAATGAGGAGAAATATCAGCTTCTAAGCAATGTTTTTGCCTATGATTGGGCATGGTGAGATGTAAATCACATTAAGTGGGTCATTGAACCCCTATAATTTCGTCTAAAAAGGTGATTCCAATGGTGTATAGCACCGGTTCTTGGAATTGTCCTATGGTAATATGAGTCATATGTTGTGGAGAAACACAAGCTTGGGGATTAATTCATTGATGACACTAAGGTATCTTGAGTTAGACAGGAATGGGTAAATATCTTCTTAGTGATTTGGTGATGGGTGTTGAGTGGTATCTCAGTTATTTATTAATAGTGTGCCTTGATCTTGGAGTTGTAAAATATAATATCATTTGGTGTTTTAGGGTAGAACATGATGAACTAGTCATTAATTGACAACTATGATGTATTGGGATTAATTATTGGAAGATTTAATATACTTTTAAAGGATGCCAAGTGTTGTGGCTGAGATGTTTTAAAACCCTGTACACTTTTAGGGTGTCAATTCAAATGGGAATTTAAATTTTTATTTCTCCAAGAGGTTCATTTTTAGAATTTAGGATCTAATACCAATTTAAATTTTGATTATATCTGAAGAGGTGTATTTTTTTATATGGTTCAAGACCTATTTTATGGTATGGATTCTTAGATGAGAATTGTAGAAGGGTTGGGTGATACAGGAGCTTAATTTTCAACAATTTTATCCATTCACACTTTGAACCATGGGATTCAAATCTTGAATAGGGTCTAGTTGAGGGTTGTGTCTCTCTACCTATAGTATTTCATGGATAAACCATGTTTCATTCCATAAATGTGGTTTGGATGAGTGCAGGAGCCATCTACCCAAGTACTTTAGAGTGTGAAATTCGTTATCATTTTATGAATGGTGTTATAGGTTGTGTTTTTTGGATAGGGTAAGTTCATATATTAGTTACTGGGGTTTGGGGGTTTTAGGGGAGTAAAGACGATGAGAGAAGTCCATGTAAGTAGGCTTGTAACTCCCCCATTTATCTCTAGATCCTCATCCATTTGGGATGATTCCATGTGTATTTTGATGATGATTACAAGTAATTTTTCTCTCATCCTTCCTTTCATTCTACTTCCCCTTCATTTCTTATTTTTTTTGTAGTTTTGGTTTATGTATAGAATCGATCCCACCAAAGAATAGTGCAATCAACTGATTATTATGGTTCTTTCATATGTCTTATCTAGAGGATATCACAAGATTAAGTCTATTTTTTCCCATTTTTTGATAAAATTACATCATCATATGAATTTATTTAGACATTTGGATTAAATTTGATGGAATTTTCCATTAAAATGGGTGTATGAATTAAGTATTTTTCATAACCTAGGAATCTGGGTGTTCTTGGAGTGGTTTTCACCCTATTAATAAATGTTTCAGTAAGTTGATAATGATGGGTGGGTTTTAAGAATTTATTCCTATTTAGATTAAATGGAATTAAATTTTTTAATTAATTATCGTTTCTTATAATTAATTTTTTGTGATTCTTGTCATGATATTAGGCCTTGAGTGGAAGGATGATGGCTATTTGAACTTAAAAGATCTTGGGTGAGGGATGTTAGGTTGTTTAAAAAGTAAATAACTCTAAACTAAGGTAGGTGGTCCCTAGTACATACCCCTATGGTAATATTCATTTCATTTATTTCATGTTAAATATGGTCTCACCATGAGGGTGATTGAACCCTTTAATAATTGAATTTGTTTAAATTAAATTCTTAGGAATGAATTAAAAAAAGGTCCAAGTCCATGTGGAACCTATTTCAATAGTTTGATTGACTCAATTGTTGATGGATAAGGCCTTCATTATAACTATATGTCTTGAGATGAACAGACTCTAAGGTGTTATACTTTAATATATTTAATAAACATAGAGGCCCTTAGTGTAAGTTCTATGGATCCCTCCACATAGATATGATCATGGGATTGGTAGTGAGTGTACATAGTAGGTTTTGATGGAACCATGAGATTCCTTAGATCCATTAGTATAGTTTTGAAATCATGGGTAAAGTGTTTCTTCTTCCTTGATATTTGATAACCTGGTAGGGGTTCCTCATGAAAATTTTGGATTGGTTGGGTGTGAGGACCAACCAAGTATGACTTGAGAAGGTAATCAACTTGTCGTCTTCCCCTTTGTATGATTATCTCTATGAAACTAGTGTTTCAAGAATGAGATGATGATAATGTTGAGGGACACTATACCCTATTAGTGAAAGCTGGACCTAAGTGATATAAATGGTATAGAGGAACCCATAGAGGGTGTCCTGGCATAGATGTGACTCTAGTGACCTCAGTGGGTGCCCTAGTGAGATGGTTGACCCAAAATTGGGTGTGTGTAAGAAATGAGTATTGATGATTATATGTGTCACCGTAGAACCTATATCGAAGTTTTGATCCTATTATGGTTGTGTTAGTGATAGATTATGAGTTAAGATACTGACCTCGATATTTTGGTATGGGTTCAGGAAGAAAAAAGACCATCAAGATACATTATGTATGATGATTGTGGTGGGAAAATTTCCCACCAAGATGTATATGAGATACATGGTATTCCTTGTATATTATCCTTGGATATAAACTTTGTGCTTTCTAATATGTAACGTGTATTCTTGATGAGGACATACTATGAGTTTCCAAATGAGTCTGTAATGTGTTGAGCATGCTCTTTCGATTTGGTTTTTTGTTTGGGTAGGAATTCCTTGCACACACTCATTCATTAAGACTCAGGGGTATTTGGTTTGGAATGCCTCAAACATGATCCTTGGATTTAGATCATGGGTGTTTTAGTTTGAAATCATTGAACATGCTCTTTATATTTGGTTCATGGTTATTTGAGTTGTAAATCCTTGTCCATGATCCATGGATTCATCTCATGGTTATTCAAGTTGGAATCCGTTGAACATGATCCTTGGTTTCATCTCATGGTTATTCAGGTTAGAATACATTGGTAACTATCCTTAGATTTCGTTCATGTCTATTTGGGTTGAAATTCTTTGGATACACTCCTAGGATTATGATCATGGGTATTCTGGTTGTAATGTCTTGGACATGCTCCTTGGATTTATCTCATAGATTCATGGTGTTACTAGATTTTCTATTACTTATTCCTGTGAATTAGTCATCAATATGATGTTTTTTAGAATAGTCATGTGACATGCTTAGAGACACTCTACCACTAGCTGAAGTAGGTTTGGTATAATCTCCGGTCTCATGTTATAACTCAAGTATTGAAAGTGGTTATATATTTATGTTTATGCACTATTTATTTATTTGTTGATTCTGAGAATATCACGTGTGTACACTACATCACTATTTATTTATGGGACCATGTTAGTGTTATCCTAATAAGTTTTACTAACACTATACTTGGGATGCCACAGAATTTGGGTGCCAAAGAAGACAAAACTAATCATAGGTTCAGGTTTTCTAGAGTCTTGGGTTATCTTGATCAAATAGGATAGCTCAAAAAACATTGGATATTAGTATGAGTTGAGACTCAAGGATAATAGTAGAGCCTAGGTGTATTTTATTCCTTTATTTATTTTTTATATTTTCTCGGACCAGTGGACATAAAGTGTTTCATGCTAGAATGACCATGATTCTGCTTGACTGATTTCTTCTATATTCATATATTATTGATGATTATGTTTATTACTTCTATATACTATGATGGTTATTATATGTATGATGTTTGGTTATTTTTTATTATTTCACACTTTGATATGTAGGTATAGTCTCCCCATGGTACTACCCTAGACCCCTACTAATAGCTGATAGCCTCTAGCATATGAGGAGGAATTACTGAGGACCCAGTGAAAACTTCTCTGTTTCAGGCACTACTTAGTGGTCATAGACCAGGGGAGGACATTACAGGTGTGACCAAAATTATATATCCCTCTCATACATTGGTATAATTTTTTCATGTTACGTGATATCTATGTTTGTATTACTATTGAGTAAATCCAATCCACTATTATTTTGGTACTAGGGAGAAAACCCAATCCAGTATGATAATGAAATTTAAGATTAAACCCAACCCACTATGTTAGGATGATATTTTAAAAAATCCTCAACATATGTTGTGATTTTATATCCTTATTCATGTGCCACATTCCTATTGTTTTTTTTCATGATTCATGATTAATGTTTTATGATTTCAAATCCTTACAATATATTTATGTTATATTTTCAAGATCATTACTTTATAGATTTTATTCTATGATATAAGATTATACTATCACTTTTTTGGATTTCATGAACTTATTCAATTAATCATCCCATTTTTTTCATGATCATGTATTCCAATTTTTAATGATATGTTGATAACTTCTTTAAAAATCATTGAAAAGTTTTTACCCATTACTAAGAAGTTTTGATCACTTATTTCTTATATTTCTCATTTTCCTAAGTGATCATAAATGTTAAATGGGTTATGATTGGTTTATAAGTGGCCTTCAATGAATAATTTTATTTAATTACATAGTATATTTATAGTCAACTAGTGTATTATGTACCTAGTTCCCAAAGGCACTGACCTATGGATTCTAGAAGTTTGTAGTAATTTTATGTCATGTGTAAAAGTTTGTATGTGTTTCACTAGATACAAAAGTGTGAGTCTAGGTGTCCCATATATGTTATTATATTGGAGTTTGGTTATTTTTTGGAATAAGTATTGTGAAAATTTAGTCATAAATTCTTATATAGATAACCATTAACTATAAAGTTCTATATTAAGTATAACTAGTATGATCACAATGGATTAACATTTTCAATTAATTTATGTTGAGCCATATTATAACCTTTCCGTAGTTAATGTTTATGATAATATTATGGTTGGGTATCATGTTTTAAGAATTTTTTAAAAAAAATAATAAGAATTTATCTATAAGAAAAAATTTTGAGGATGTAATTTCTTTAAGGGGTAACATCCTGGACTTTCAAAGAATATTTTTACAAAATATATCCCTTAAATAATTAAATATAAAATAAAATTATTTTTTAAGTCTTGAATCTGAAATTCATATATAAATAATTATTAAACAAGAAGTAATAATGAATTTTTTTGAAATAATAATAAATTATTTATCTCTCATTTTTAAAATCATGGTATTATAAATTTTAATTCTCATATTTATCTATATTAATTTTATAAAATTAATAATTTATCCATATGATTTCATCATTTAATAAGTAATAAACAAATTTTATTAATTTATGTATCATCATGGAATTTTATTTATAATGATCATTAATCAAAATGATTTTATAAAATATCATTTAATGGATTCATGGTTATTTATACACATATTATTTTATTTGAGAACTACATTACTCTTATTAATATTTTTATTTTAATATTTTTATTTAAATAATAATTAATTCATTGAAATATTGTTTTTTACAATGTATGGTTCATGTTTTAATAGACACATTATTTTAAAATATAACCATTTAAAGTAATATAATAATTTTTTAATGTCGTTTAGAATTTTATGTTGAAAATATAATCAAATAAACGGTCAAATTATATTTTTATGCTAAAATATTAATATATTATCCCTTTATACTTTTATAAAAATTTAATTCTTAAATTATTTTTATCATATTATATGTGCATGTTTTGTTACTATAAAAATTTATTTTTAAGACTTTAAATAACTTGTTTTCAATAAAATAGTATTATGAAGTATTTATAATTTTTATTTAAAATTTTAATTATTAATATATATAGTTTCATATTATAAATAAATGGTTGTTAAATTTGGATAATTTTGTTTTTTATAAAATTAATATGGTGAGTGAAATAGTGTTACGAATAATGTTCATCGCACCAAACTATTTTATTAAGTATGTATTTGAAATTTAAATTCCTTTTAATTAAAAGGTAAATTTTATAAATTTTATATTTTTTACATGTATATATAATTATCATTCATATATAATTAAGAAATAATAATAAATCAAAAGTTTCTCACTTATAGAAAAATAAATAGTCTTTATTTAACATAAAATTACTTTTTCATATATTATATAATTTTATTCAAAGGATAAATTTCTAAAATTTATAATTTGAATTTAATAAAATAGCTTACATCTTTTTAATTAAAAAATTAAAAATATTTTCGTGGTATTTTTAGGTGTTTTCTGAAAAAAAAAATTATTTATTAGTAAATAGTAAAAAATATAATTGTAATAAATATCTCAAATTTTATGATATCAATCTGGTATAAATGTGACTAAAAATTTTAAAAAACCCATTTTCAAGATAGAAAATATATTTAATGAGTAAAATAATTCATTTTAAAATAATATAATTAATTTATAAACTTATAAATTAATTTTACAAACCTATGTTATATTTTATTCTAATAAAAAATCATTTTTTGTCTAATTTGAATAAAATATTTCCAAAGTTAATTTATATTTTCAAAGTGTTAAAATGTCAAATAATTTGATATTATTTAATAAAATACTAATAAAATTCATAATAATCACTACCATTCATGGTCATGAGCCTAAATAATAAAATAAATAACATTTTATTGAAAGATACCCCTCCCCTTTGGCTATATAAACATCCCTCCTCCACCCCTTTCTCATCACTTAAAAAACATTCTTCAAAAAATATCTACCAAAATAAATCTATAAATTCCCTTTTTCATGTTCTTAAAGATCTCGCATGACTATAGGTCCCTCCATAGATGGTTATAAACACAATCCAAAGGAGGCATCCCAAAAACAAAGGTAAGGGTTCATAAGTCATTATTTCATTTCTTATTTGGTATTCTTTTTTCTTAAAAATATTTAAAATAACTTGTTATATTTTTCCCATGATTTTATTTCCATGTTGTTAACTTTAATTTAACCATTTATCAATTATATATTACCCATTCCCTCTCATTGAACCCCTTTTCATAAATCATTACTATATGAAAATATTGGTTTCAAAATCCATCTCCTTCCATTTCAATTATCCTATTACCCATTTTAACATAATAAATATTTAAAAATAACTTCGAAATTTTACTATAATTATACTTTTAATTTTTTTATAAAACCCAAATTTTTATTATTTTTCCTCTATTTTAAACACTCTTAAAAACAACGTTCACTTGTGGTAGTATTATACCACCACTGTGAAAGATGATGTTTAATTTTCCCTTATTTAATTTAAGGATGTTCTTAAAAATTGATTTAATTGTTGAATAAAACATTAATGGTCAAATAAAATGATAAAATTTTCATGATAATAATTATATTAACTGTAAGAATTCAAAGTTATTTAAACATTTTAAAAGAATCTTATGAAGAAATAATTTTTTATTTCATACTATTTTTTAAAATATATTGAACTAATGAACTCCTAAACGTCAGTAATAGAATAATAAATATACCTTAACATTTATAGATATTATGGAACCATTGTATATTGACCATCACCAAAGTAGTTTTGGAATTATGAATCAAACTACCTCAAAACAATTGATGTAAAAAAATAATTTAATAAATGAATAATACATTATGATAAATGAATTAAAATAAATAATAATGATGAAAGAAATTTTAATAGTTTCCTAAAAATAATTAATAAATATAATTTAATTATTCAAGATGTTATAGGATATACAAAGAAAGTTAGAAGTTGAGGTAATATTTTATCTTCTAAATATACATTATTTTAAAGTATTACCTATCGTATATTCTATGTTTCATCCCCATGTTCTCGAATATATAACTTAATATTTTACATTTTTTTATCTATTAATGATCGCTTGTATTTCCTTAAAAATTTATGGTTAATACCTTAAACTGTTTATATGGTTGTCTCTTACTCTATTCTTTTTCGTTATGTTCTCTATCACTCCATATCTCTTTATCTTCCAATTTATCTCTTTATCATATGATTCCTTTATGTTATTTATACTTTATTTTTCTTACCTTTTTAGGTATTTTAACTTCTATATTGTTCTCTTCCTATTATTTCATTAAACCCCTATGAATTTTAAAATAGAATATTTTCCAATTATTATCTTCTTCTACTAATTTATAAAACTTTATCTATATTTATTCAAAATATTAAATTGTTGGGAAATTTTTTTATTAAAATAAAATTTTAAAATCCTTTGTATCAAATTTTTAAAACTTATTTTTGAGAGTGTCTTATTTCTCTAATTTTATAATTACATCACCAAACATTAAAAAAACTCTTTTCAAGATTTCATTCCATTTTTCTCTCCTTTATTATTATAATTATTTTATAAAGACCATTTTTATATTATATTTTTTAATCATTTTTAATTTTTTTTATATTTTATTTTTCTTAAAATCAATAATTCATTTATGTTCTACCGTGAAAATGAAATTTCCCTTGTTTATTTTTACATTTCTTAAAAACTAATGGCTTTTTTTCTTAAATCATCTATGATTTATTATTTTCTTTTAATATATTTTTCATCTATGTTAATACCAATTTAAATTACCCCATTATAAATATACTTATTCTTTTCCTCTCATTGTACCTTATTATAAGTTTTAATATGATTAAATGACCACTTTATTAATTATCTCAATTCCTATATGTCCATGGTTTTATTGAAATGAAATCCTTATGAGTGGATTTATACATATCTTCAATAGTATTATGAAAAAAGATAGACTTTAATCTAATTATTTTCTTTTATAAATATTATAAAATTCCTTATTCTAATTGAAGGGTGTTCATCTAGATAGACTATCCATTTAATTGACTAAGGAAATAAATTGACTTAGTTGTATAACCTTTTATTCTCTAAAGTGAAACGAGACTATACTTCATTATTTTGATTGATGTGTGTTTATATATATTTATAATTTATTTATTTTAATTGTTATATAATATTAATAGATTAATCATGCTATGATTTTCAAGGATTTTTGATTTTTTAATATTCATGTGACACAAATTTATATTATTGTATCATGTAAAACCCTGACCTTTTCTAGAGATGGCCTGAGATCATTTACAAGTACACCTTTTCCTTATGTTGAGTAATTTTCATTTTTTGGTTTTACGTTGGGGTGTGTTTGGATGAAAATTTGAAGAAAATAGAAGAAAGAGGGCATTTCAAGGTTGGTGCATGGTTTTCCCTAACTCTTCACCCTAGCCTAGAAAACTGTTCAACCCTGTATAGTGAGGGTTTTCATTTATAGTATGTGTTTTTTCAAACCATTCACCCTAATAATAGAAATTGTGCCCCCCCCCCAGAAGAGGCGCACAGTTAGGGGAAACCATGGTCCCTAAGCATCAAACCATGAGTGTGTGGGATTTTAGTCCCCTGGAATTTATTAAAAACATTCCCAAACCACCATCTTATACCCTCTAAACTCCCTAACTCCACCCATAATCGATTTATCTCAATTATAGAGCCTCCTTGAGGGATTCCAAGGTTGTTCAACCTCTGTTCTTGGAGTTATTCTCCCATTATTTTGGTTTGTTGTTATCCTCTATTTTTTTGGATCTAGATATTGAATTATTGAATCTTGATCTATGATTTTTTGATCTAGACCTATTTTAAGGGATCAGTCATGACCCATCCCCCGGGGCCCATGCCGTGACTACCCCTAGTCTGCCTTCCATAGGCCAGGGGACGACGACTAACACCGAAAGGTGTATTCCCTAAAAACTGGGAAGGCATTGCCTTTATAACCTGTAAACACACGCAACCAAGCACACAGAAAGATACAAACATGAGTAAATTGTATAGTAAAAAAGAGTGTGTACAGTAAGAAAAAGGGTTAGGAATACCAGCCCAACTAGAAAGTACAAGAAAACTGAAAAGTACAAGTAAACTATAACAGCTCCTATGAAATCCCTCCAAGGACCCTACCTGAAAGGTAGGTACAAATATTAAATGTTATTCCCTGCGGTGTGCCTCATCTAATGTCCACCTCTGAGCTAGCTCCAGTACCGGTACTCTCGTACTCGATCAGCATTGTTCGTCGTCTGCACCAAACACAACAAGGTGCGGGTGTAGCCCATATAGGGGTGAGTATAATGATACTCAGTAGGGACCTCGAGACCCTCGAAGGTCTCACAAAACCCACAAAGGATAAACCAAAAAGAATGAAAATATTTGAAAAACCTACTTAGGTATATTTCCATACATAGACCTAAGTTTTCAGGTATACCCATCTAATTCATGAGGAAACACAAGGCCCAACTCTTAGCCAAAGTACATCTTTTCCACGTAGGAAAGAATACCATGAAGGTAGCACCACAAGGATAAGTACCACAAAGGTAACACCACACACAAAAATGCCATGAAGGTATCACCATGAAGGTAAGTACCACAAAGGTATGCCACATAGAAGAATACCACAAAGGTATCACCACAACAGTAAGTACCGCAAAGGTACACCACATAGAAGAATACCAAAAAGGTATTACCATGAAGGTAAGGACTCATATCACACCAGGTATAAATTAGGTATGGTAAAAAAAATATGATTAGATGTAACTACTGAATCATCTTACTCTGTTAAGAGGCAGACCCACGTAGGATCCTAAATCATCAAACCCATGTAGGATCCTAGTACAGCATACCCACGTGGAATCCTAGAGTAGTCCCACGTAGATTTCCTAGAGTGGATCCAAGTGAGACTCTCGAATATAGACCCATGTAGTATCCCAAAGCATAGACCCACATTGGATACCAAATCACATACCCATATAGGATCCCTTTCTCATGTTACAACCAGTCACAAGGTTCCCGCACTAAGCTCATTGGATTCTGGGAGGGTCTGCTCCTCAAGCCACAGGTCGATACTGCAACTACCATTAATTCCTACTAAGAATTATCTCAAATGATCTCCATTTAAAAGGGATCTCAACATGATAGATAGTGCATCAATTAGACACCCATTCTGTAAGTTATTAGCCTTTTAGTCTCGAGGGCCCAGTTGGTTTCATGTTAGATCCAAATTGGCCATACCCTAAACATATCCAAATCTCAAGTGGGGTATAACAAAAGGACCTTCTCGATCCAAGTCTTCTAGTGTCATAGACGGTTCGTCAAATGGATGCTCGTAGCTCATGCTATGGCCGAAAGAGTGAAAAGAGTCGAAGTTGGTCCCGGTTCGGGCCCTGGGTATGGCTCGGCCCGTCGGCGCGGCCCGTAATGGTGGCCCACGGCTGGCCGAATAGCCAGCCCTCCTCCGTGGAATGGTCGCGCACCATGCCACCACCAGCATCCGGTAACGAGTCGGCCGCCCCTCCATTGTCGGTGTGTCCTTGCATCGTGCCACCATCAAGTCGGGCAGCGCGGACGCACGCCGCCATCACCGTCACACGGTCGGTCGTGCGTTGGCCGCCGCCCTTGCTCTGCCGCGGCCGATGGGGTGAGGCCCTTCTCCGGTGGTTCGGTTGGCCGCCGCCACTCCCGAGTCCTACCGGTTCTAGTCGGTGGTGCCAATCATTGTCATCCTCGATAGAAAATAATGCATCAAAAACCACAAAGGTGGAGGAGTGGTCGGGCCATGTTCGTTTTGCCTGCACCCTCTGTGTTAGAGCGATAGCAAGCATCTCATGGGGAGAGATTCAGCGTAAAAGAAATTAATAAAGATCAATCAAATCAAACACCTACCTCAATTTCTCATTGGAGGTGTCACGAGAATAAGTCAATGAAGGCGATGAGGGTGCCAACGATCATCGCTTCCGCAACACTCTTCCGAATTTGGGCTCATGTGTCGTCCTCGTTCTTGATTCTGAAGTATGATCTTCATTAGATGGTGCGTTCTTCGTTGGACAGGGTGTTTCTCCAAAGTTCTCCCCAAGCCTCCCTTTCGCCAATGATGTCCCCAAGGAAATTAGGATCCAACAAATTAAAATAGGTTTATCAATTTAATTTACGTTGGCACAATTAAAGTTGGCACAATTAAATGGAATAATAAATTGTGTTGTGTTGGCACAGTTAAATGGAACAATTAATTGTATTGCGTTGGAACAATTAAATGGAGCAATTAATTGTATTTTATTGGAACAATTAAATGGGAGGATTCCAAGGGACTTCCCCACATTAAAGTGGGATTCGGGTGGTCCCCACCACCAAGAATTTTAAAAAAAACGAGGTTATAAAAATAAAATAAAAGTTTTTCTTTATTTTATTTTTATTTCCACGATAAACATGAAAACTAACATTCACCCTCAAACTACTGTGGTTGAGGTGAAGGTCTCTTTAAGCCAATAAAGATGATGTGAGTTCAACGGTGTCCTCAGATTTCAATTTCGAGCATCGGTTCAAAAGTTACAAAAACCCGCTCACACGCTTACTGAACGTACTTAAAAAGTTTAGAAATTCATTCCGGAAACACCGGGCCTCGGAATCATGCGCCGTCAATTTTCACAGACTCATAAAAATACCATATAATTAAAAAAATGACAAATAATTTCTAGGTCTTTACATTCTCCCCACCTCTGGGCTTTGCATCCCCGAAATCCACATTACAAAACCTAGGAAAAATAATGGGGTACTGAACACGAATCTGAGCATTCCGCTCCCATGTGCTCTCCTGTAGGTTCCTCTGCTTCCAGCGTACACGCACCAAAGGTATAGATCTCCCATGAAGGACTCTCTCCTTTCGATCCTCAATCTCTATTGGAACCTCCATAAATGTCACCACATCATCTATGTCCGACTCACCCCAGTCAATGATGTGTGAAGGGTCATGCATGTATCTCCTCAGCTAGGATACACGGAAGACGCCATGCACCTGGTGAAGCTGAGGTGGAAGATCTAAGTGATAAGTCACCTTGAAAACTCTGATGAGGACATGAAAAGGTCTGATAAACCTCAAATATAACTTTTTTTCTTGGCCAAATCTCCGCAAACCTCAACGGGGTGAGACCCGTAGAAAGACATCGTCACCATCCTCGAACACCATAGGTCTCTGTCTCCTATCGGCATAAGAATTTTTTCTTCTATGTGTAGTCTTCATCTACTCCAGGATGATATAAACCTTCTCTGGGGTATCTCATACTATATCTGGTCCCATAAGTGCTGACTCTCCTGGGTCAGTCAAGCATAAAGGTGATCTGCATGGTCGGTCGTACAATGCCTCAGAATGTGTCATCCCAATGGTGGAGTGATAACTGTTGTTGTAAGAAAACTCCAACAAGGGAAAGTGATCCTCCCAGTTGCAACTGAAGTCGAAGATGCAAGCACGTAGCATGTCCTCAAGGGTCTGAATGGTCCGCTCAGTCTGTCCATTCGTCTAAGGATAGAACACGGTGCTCAAATGAAACTGAATCCTGAAAGCCTCCTGCAACCCCTTCCATAGATGGGAAGTGAAACATGCATCACGATCGGAGACAATCATCATGGGTACTCCATGTAGTCACACAATATCTTGCAAATAGAGGTGTCACAATCTCTTTAATGAACCCTTCTCTTTGATCAGTTGGAAGTGGGATGACATGGTGAGTCGGTCAACGATCACCCAAATAGAATCATGACCCCTGGATGTACATGAAACTCCTATCACGAAGTCCATGGATATTCCATCCCACTTCCACTCTGGGACCTCTAAAGGCTTAACTAAGCCTGCTGGTACCTGATGTTCTTCCTTCACTTGCTGGAAAGTGAGACACCGAGAGACAAACACTGCTACTACTTTCTTCATTCCCAGCCACCAGTGTTGTCGTCAGAGATCCTGGTACATCTTCTCCACTCCTTGATGTACCGCTATAGGGGATGTGTGGAACTCCCACAACAATTCCTCCTGAAGAGACTCTGGTACCATGGTACATCCTCTGAAAAGGATGATGTGCTCCCCACCTTTAGAAAATCCATCAGGCACCTACCCTGAGGATATCTAAACACGTTGAGTCTCACAGTCAGTGTCCCCATGTTGTGCCTCCCGGACTCACTAAAGAAGTGAGAGAGTGATTATAATAGACTGAAGAAAAGCTACTTCATCATGTTCCACAAAGGATATCTGTAAAGCATCCATCTTCTATGTCGCCTCACCTAGCAGTTGTATACCAGATCTTCTACTGAGTGCATCTGCTACAACGTTCCCCTTCCCAGGAGTATAGACTATCTCGAAGTCATAGTCCTTGAGGAACTAAATCCAATGCCGCTTTCTCAGGTTCAGGTCCTTCTTCGAGAAGATATACCTGAGACTCTTGTGATCCGAGAAGACTTTAAAACATTCTCCCATCAAGTAATGTCTCCACATCTTCAAGGCGAAGACCAGTGATGCTAACTCCAGGTCATGGGTAGCGTAGTTCTGCTCATGATGTCTCATATGTCGAGAACTATACGTGATAACTGCTCACTCCTGCATTAGGACACATCTGAGCCCGGTCCCTGATGTGTTGCAGTAGACTACATACCCAACTCCCTACTTTAGAGGCCTCAAGATGGGGGCACTAGTCAGTCTCTGCCTCATCTCCTGAAAACTCTGCTGGAATTTCTCTGACCATATGAAGGTTTTCCCCTTCTTCATCAACACTGAAAAAGGTGATACAACTCTGGAGAAATATGGCACAAATCTCTGGTAGTATACAATCAATCCCAGGAAACTCCATACCTTTGTCACACTTTTGGGTGTCTCCCAAGCAATTACCGCCTCAATCATCGCTACATCCACCGCAACTCCAGCCTCTAAGATGACATATCATAGAAAGTGAACCACTCGAATCCAAAACTGGCAATTCAAGAGCTTACCATAAATCTAGTGCTCTCAGAGTGTGTCCAAAATTATCTTCAAATGATAAGCATGATCCTCCTCGGTATCCAAGTAGATCAAAATTCCGTCGATGAAGACTATTAAAAATCCATCAAGGTATGCCTAGAAGATCTTGTTCATGAGTGCCATGAACACTGCTAGAGAGTTGGTCACACCGAATGGCATAACCAAGAACTCTTAGTGGTTGTACCGACATTTGAAAGTTTTCATCTACACATCCTCATTTCATACTCTGGGTTGGTGATAGCTTGATCTAAGGTCTATATTCGAGAACCACTGTGCTCCCTTCAATTGATCAAAGAGGTCATCAATACTAGGGAGTGGGTATTTTTTCTTCATAATCACCTGGTTCAGGTGCAGATAGTCAACACAAAGTCTCAAGCTCCCATACTCCTTCTTGGAGAACAAAATCGGGACTGCCCAAGGAGAAACACTAGGCTGGATGAACCCCTTCCCTTGTATGTCCTCTAGCTGCACTCGCATCTCACGAAGCTCCACAGGAGCCATCTGATACACTAGTGTAGATATAGGTGTCGTCCAGGATTACAATTCAATGTAAAAGTCCACCTCACTGTGACAAGGTTGACCTGGAACATCATCATAAAATACATCCACATACTGGTCCACCACTACAGGATAACTCAGACTCTCTACATCAACCGCTCTGAGGGTAAGGCCAGCCAACTGATGAGTGATCGGCTGCACTCTCCTCCGGGTAAGTCCATCCTGTGCTGCAAAGGCTCCCTTCTCACTGGTGAAGGTAAATCTAGTCCCATACTCATAGATACACCGCACTTTTTTCCTAATACATTCAATCTGATCATGGACTATAGATAACCATTACATACCCAAGATGAATTCGTAAGGCCTCGACGCCCCTACTAGGAGATCCCATCCCAAGCTATCACCTCTTATAGTAAGCTCAAACTGCCAGCACTAGTGTGTAATCGTCAAATCCTCTCCTATAGGAGTCTCTAGCGGTAAGAATCGAGCCAACGGCTCCGTCGGAATCTTCGAGCTCTGAACGAGGGCAGTGGCAATAAAAGAATGACTAGAACCTGTGTCTATAAGAACTACAGCTAAGGTGGAGTAGACACATATCATACCTCATATCATCTCCGGAGCACCGTGATTGTAGGCCTCAACTACCTAGAGATGAGCTCACCCCTGTACACCTACTCCCTGTGGTCGGGGTGGACCACATGGTGGTGGTGGAGGTAACATCTCGAATCGTCACCCACCTCCAGCTACACGACTAGCTCCTCTGCCAAGTCTGCCTGCTCCCTATGGACCTCCTCGGTTGAACCTATTTCTCTTCCTGGGTGGTCCTTAGACCATTTTTTGATCATCTGTATGGCGGGTCGGGAAGTCTCGAGCCATGTGTCCCTGCCCCCCGCATGCGTAACATTGCCTGCTCCTCGCATGACTGGCTCTGTCTCCAGTGCCATGCACAACCAACCCTGAATCATGTAGTCGTCCACCTATAGGTTTGGTCCTCTTGGACCTCTGTGACATCTGTCTGCTGCCAGCTATAGAAGACTCCACTACGTGATGTTCGGTGGTGGGTATCACTATTGGCGACTACTTAGAAAGAAAACTCCTCACTAAGATGGCTCTCTCTAACACCCCTTCCTGCATTGGGATGCTGAGAGAAATCATTAAAGCCCTGATCTCCCACCTGAGTCCCTGCTCAAAGGTACAGGCCTTGAAGAATGGGTCCCACACCATATCAGTGGAGTATCATGATAGGTTGGTGAACCTCACTGAGTATTGAGCCATAGTCATGCTGCCCTACTACAGATGAAGAAGCTCCTATATGCACACTTTGCGAAGGGTCGTTGGGGTAAACTCTGCCCGAAACAGGCTCTCAAAGTCTTCCTAGAGAAGTGCCACCTCATCGTGAACCTGGATCATCAATCTCCACCATCTTCCTGCTGCTTCCTATATAAGACTAGCGAAAAGGATCACCATGAGATCAGCTTGTGTCTCTACCAGTCAAAAGACTCTCACCACAGCCTCCAACCAATCCTCAGTTGCCTTTAGGTCCATCTCACCCCTGAACCTGGGTGGCCTCTGGTGCTGGAACTCATGCAAGGCGCTCAAGTGGTGTGAAACCTCTACTATTGGGGATGGTGGCATTGGTGGCCCAATGGTTAATGGTACCGTTGGTGCCTCTACTAGTTCCTCTACTAATAAAGGGCCCTTCACCGAGGCCTCATCGCTCGGTGGGCTATCCTCGTGTACTATACCCGGAACCCTAAATGGCTGTCTGCGTGGAGGCATCCTGAAAAGAAACAGGTGTTCCATGGTCAATAAGTCATACCTATTGAGCTGACTCAAAGAGTTCGCAAAGAAAACTTTTCAAAACACACATGCAATCAGTGTTTTCATGCACTGAGTCAGAAATCAGAAGTTAGGGTCCTGGTGTATGGATACGTCGGTTACCGCACCAACACTGGATTCCCTAAACTGATAACCACACTCACTAAACATAATTATATTTCCATTAAAAAGATCATATTCCAATGCTCTATGGTAGAACTGACTCCTCTAATACCAATTTGTTGAGACCCATCCCCCGGGTCATGTCTCGTGACTACCCCAAGCCCGCCTTCCATAGGCCAGGGGCTGGAGACTAGCACCGAAAGGCGTATTCCTTAAAAACGGGAAGGCATTTCCTTTATAACCTGTAAACACATGCAACCAAGCACATAGTAAGATATGAACACGAGTAAACTGTATAGTAAAAAGAGTGAGTACAGTAAGAAAAAGGGGCCGGAATACAAGCCCAACTGGAAAGTACAAGAAAAATAAAAAGTACAAGTAAACTGAAATAGCTCTTGTGAACTCCCACCAAGGACCCTACTTGAATGGTAGGTACAGCTCTCGAATGTTCATCCCTCTGGTGCGCCTCGTCTAATTTACACCTCTGAGCTACCTCTAGTTCTGGTACTCTCGTCCTCGGTCAGCATTGTCCATCGTCTGCACCAAACAAAACTAGGTGTGGGTGTAGCCCATGCAGGGATGAGTATAACAATACTCTGTAGGGACCACGAGACACTTTAAGGTCTCAAAAAACCCACAAAGGATAAAACACAGAGCATGAAAACATTTGACAACCCTACTTGGGTATATTACCATACATATACCTATGTTTTCAAGTATACCCATCTCATTCATGAGGAAACACAAGGCTCAACTCTTATCCAAAGTACAACTAGTCCACGTAGGAAAAAATACCATGAAGGTAACACCACAAGGGTTAGTACCAAAAAGGTAACGCCACAAAAACAAATGCCACGAAGGTATCACCACGATGGTAAGTACCACAAAGGTATTCCACATAGAAGAATACCACAAAGGTGTCACCATGAAGGTAAGTACCACGAAGGTATGCCACACAGAAGAATACCACAAAGGTATTACCACAAAGGTAAAGACTCCTCTCACACCAGGTATAACATAGTTATGGTAGAAAATATGATTAGATGTAACTACTAAATCATCTTACTCTGTTAAGAGACAGACCCACGTAGGATCCTAGATCATCAGACCCACCTAGGATCATAGTACAGCAGACCCACGTAAGATCCTAGAGTAGTCCCACGTGGATTTCCTAGAGTGGATCCAAGTGGGACTCTCGAATATAGACCCACATAGGATCCCAAAGCATGGACCCAAATAGGATCCCAAAGCACAGACCCACATAGGATCCCTTTCTCATGTTACAGCCAGTCACATGGTTCCCGCACTAAGATCGCTTGATTATGGAAGGGTCCGCTCCTCAAGCCATAGGTTGATAATCCAACTACCACAAATCCCCATGAAGAATTATCTCAAAGGACCACCACATAAAATGGGTCTCAACATGATAGACGGTGCGTCAATCAGACGCCCGGTCTGTAAGTTATTGGCCTTTTAGTCCTGAGGGATCAGTTGGATTCGTGTTCAGTCCATCCTTGCCATACCCCAACCTTATCCAATACTCAAGTTTCATATCCTAAAATTACCATCTCGATCCAAGGTTTTCGGAATCTCATACGGTTCGTCAAACAGACACCCATAGCTCAAGCTATGGTTGAAAGAGCGAAAAGGGTCGAAGTTTGTACGGGTCCGATCCGACCCGGTAGAACCGACCCGGCCCAACACGGGTCAAGCCCTGGGTCCGGCCCGACCACTGGTTTGGCCCGTGATGGTGTCCCATGGATGGAAGGAATTCCGGCCTTCCTCCGTAGCGCGGTCGTGCAGCGCACCACCACCGGCGGCCGGCAGCGAGCTGGCCGCCCCTCCACCGTCGTCACGGCCTTACGCCGCGACACTTGCACACCGGGCAGTACAGACGCGTGCCACCATCATCGTCACATAGTCGGCCATGTGTCGGCCACCGCCCTTGCTCTGATGTGGCCGACAGGCCGCGACCCTTCTCCGGCAGCGCGATTGTGCCGCCGACGTCTTCGCGGCCGACCGATGTGTCGGTCGCCACTCCCGAGTCCTACCGGTTCCAGTCACCGATACCAATCGTCGTCCTCCTCCATCGCGAAGAAAACATCAAAAATCACAAAGGTGGATGAGTGGTCGATCCATGTTTTTTTGGCCCACACCCTCCGTGTTAGACCAGTAGCAAGCGGCTCATGGGGAGAGATTCAATGTAAAAGAAATTAACGAAGATCAATCAAATCACACCCCTACCTCGATTTCTTGTTGGAGGTGTTGTGAGAATAAGTCGGTGAAGGTGATGAGGGTGCCAACGATCATTTCTTCAACAACACTCTTCCGAATTAGGGCTCGTTCATCACCCTCGTATTTTATTCTGAAGTATTAACTTCATTGGAGAGGGTGTTCTTTGTTGGAGAGGACGTTTCTCCAAAGTTCTCCCCATGCCTCCCTTTTACCAATGATTTCCCCAAGGATACTAGGATCCAAAAAAATAAAATTGGTTTATCAATTTAATTTATGTTGGAACAATTAAATTTCTCACAATTAATTGTATTGCATTGGAACAATTAAATGGCACAATTAATTGTATTGTGTTGGCAAAATTAAATGGCACAATTAATTGTATTGCATTGACACAATTAAATGGGAGGATTGTAAGGGACTTCCCCACATTAAAAAGAGGTTCAGGTGGTCCCCACCACCAATAATTTAAAAAAAATAGGTTATAAAAATAAAATAAAAGTTGTTCTTTATTTTATTTTTATTTCAACGAAAAACACGAAAACTAACTTTCACTCTCGACCTACTGCAGTTGAGGTAAAGGTTTATTTTAGAGAATAATAGCTCTGCAAGTTCAACGGTATCCTCGGATTTCAATTCTGAGCATCGGTTCAAAAGTTACAAAAACCCGCTCACACACTTACTGAACATACTTAAAAAAAGTTAAGAAATTCATTACAGACACACTAGGCCTTGGAATCACACACCGTCAATTTTCGCAGACTCATAAAAATCCCATATAATTAAACAAATTACATGGAATTTATAGGTCTTTACAGGATCTTTTTTTGTTTAACCATGGATTTAGGTATTGGATCTAGATTGTGTTCTTCATCGTATTCTTGATTGATACACTTCAAATTGGGGTTCTCCGTTGGGCAATAGTTCTTCAATGAATTCAGGTAGGCAATTTATAATTCACATCACAATGTCTTGATTATAAATATATGTATGAAATCGTAGAATTTATATTAGAATATTAGAAATTGAGTTCTTGATGGAATTAATTAATTAAGGAATTGTGAAATTGGGGATATTGAACTGATTTATTTGGATAATTAATTGTTCAATTAATTATGAGTTATTGAGAATGTTTATTTGGATAATTAATTGTTGAATTAATTATGAGATATTGAGAATGATAGATTTGGAAAATTAATTGTTGAATTATTTATGAGATATTGAGAATGTGGATTTGAGATAATTAATTGTTTAATTAATTATGAGATGTTGAGAATGTTGATTTTGGGGAAAATTAGTTTTTGAGTTAATTAACAGAATATTGAATTGTAAATTAAATAATTAATTATTGAATTAATTATGGGATAATGATATTGTGAATTGAATAATTAATTTTTGAATTAATTATGGGATAATGAGATTGTGAATTGAGTAATTAATTGCTGAATTAATTATGGCATATTGAGTTTGTGGATATTGATGAATTAATTGGTGAAGTAATTAATGGGATTGTTGTGCTTAATTAATTAGTTAATTAATTAAGTGGATTGATGTGGTGAACTAATTATTGAATTAGTAATGGGAATGAGATGATTAATTAATTTTTTAGTCAATTAATGGAATTGATATGATTAATTAATTATTGAATTAATTAATGGAATGATAATGAAATAATGAATGTTAATAATGGAATTCATGAGTGAATTGAAATAATGAATGGTAACAATGGAATGAATGATTGAATTAGAATAATTAATGGTAACAAAAACATTAATGTGTTAATTAGAACAATGAATGGAAGCAATGACATTCATGTGTTAATTAGAACAATGAATGGTAAAAATGGAATTCATATGTTAATTGAGACAATTAATGGTAACAATGGAATTCATTTGTTGATTGAGATTAAGTATGGTAACAATGTAATTCTAAGATATGACATACATTAGGGATATTTCAGGCTCTGGCATGGTCTGAAGAAGGTATTGAGGTATGGGTTTCCACGGGAACCGAGGGGTTTAGGTGGTTAAGTAAAGAATAGTTAATAATGTGATAACTATTTATTTATGCATTGTGAATTATTCTTTATATAACTGCATAAACTGTTATTTTATTGGATATTGTTTTAGATTCCATTGGTGGTGGCCTACTAAGTTATACTCACACCCTACTTTGGATTCCTGATTAGCACTTGAATAGATTTCATTATTTCATGACAGGTTAAAAAAAGGCTATGTATTAGATGGATGAGTTGGGATAGATCATTGATGAGGGAACTAGATGTGGTTCAGGACCCACATGGGATTTTTCAGTGTCTTTACTTTTGAGTTTAATTTTCACACTTGGAACATACTCTATCATGACATATCTATTGTTTTTTTAATATTATGTTTCTAGCTTTTTTCATTTTGGGATATTGATTTTGTCCTGGTAATGGTAATATTATATTGATTGTTATTTTCCATTTTTTAAACTAGTTTTTTACTTTAAAAAAGAGGGTATAGTCTCCCCATGATTTATATTAAACCCTTATTACAAGTTGGAATCCTCTAGAGTATGGGGTGGCGCACTTGAGGTCACATAGCAGTCCGACTTGAGGCTATGGTGTGTAGCACCTAGTTCGGGATGTTACAAAGTGGTATCATAGGGATTTTCTTTATTTTCTTTGGTCTTGATATTTGGGAAATATAGATAGGAGACTATAAATATTCAAACCTTGGTTATGATCTCGTGCATGGGAGTATCTAACCCATATATAGGGGAGAACCCAAGTACCTAGGGTGGGATTGTTGTTATTGTTGTTTGTTGTTACAATTTCATATTATTTTACCTTAGGAGACGCACTTGTTGTGTGATGTGATAATTATTGTTGATATTTCATAACATTTGAATCATGGATTGGCATGGAACGATAGTTTAATTTTCATGCATCATTCTAGGAACTTATTTTTATTGTGACATTTATAATTTAAGGTATGCCTGGGAAAATAGGTTATGGGTAAGTTGTTGAACTTGAACTATTTTTCCTTGCATGTGAGATTGAATTGAAAATAGAGCCTAATCTAAAATTGAGAAAGATTGTAAAATGATGAAACATAAGAATAAATGGGTTTCTAAATGAGAAACATTAAAAATGATAATTATTTTACCCTTTTTTAAACATGACCTAGGTGTAGGATGGTTAAGGTTAGTGATAGAGCCTCTATTTTGACCATGTGGTGGGGTTTGGAAAAAAATACTTATTATGCCTTATTGTGTTTTCCTCTTATGTAAACGTGATAAAGTGGTGTTATGTGTCATGGGGTGTCTGTTTGAAATTGTATATATATGACTCTAAGATGATTCTTGTTGAGAGGAAAACCGGCGGATATGGCTAGAGATTATCTACCAGTAGTGGAGCCTAAGGAACCGATAGTGTCAGGTGAGGTAGTAGGAGAGAAGTGCAGAGAAAACTTTTCTCACATTATGAAGTTCATAGAAAGAGACCCAGAAAAAGTTGTAAGGATTATGTCTAACCTCATACGATAGTTTCAGTAGCATCACCCTCCGAATTTTATTAGAGAGGGTAGACCTGAGGAAGCTGAGTTTTATATTGATTCCATAGAGACTATACTTGACCATTTAGAGGCTCCAGCTAAGAGGAGGGTAAAGTTGGATACTTATATTCTATCAGTATTAATGAATATATAAAGGTATTTTTAGGCATAGACTGGATAGAATGATGGTATGTTATGGAAGGAATTCTTTGATAAGTTCTTAGAGCAATTCTACCAAAAAATGTTGAGTCAGGAGAGAGAATATGAGTTCATGTGGTTGAATCAAGGGAATGTGTTCATGATAGACTATGTTGGATGCTTTACAGATTTCCAATTTTTTGTTCCAGCATTATAAGGGGATGAGACATCTATAACAATACATTTGTAGGGCGTACTAAAATGTGATATTAAGTCCCAGATTAACCTATTTCGATTAAATAAGTTTGCTGAGGTAGTGATTAGTTTCTCATAGATGAGGGGAACATAAAGGAGTCTTCTAGTGTAGGGAAGGTGGTTGTAGTTGGATGACCATGAGGTATGTTTTCTAATATGAGGAAGTTCCTATATGAGGGTGTTATCCAAAGGGATAGCAGGAAGAGTTGTCAGGGGGAGGGTTAGTTACATAGGACCTTACCTGGACTGTATTCCACTAGTGCAATAGGTAGGTCCACTATCTTATACACTATCCCCATCCACCAGTAGAGTGCATATATTACAGTAGGATGGGACATATCAAGAAGTTCAATAGTATCCCATGATATATGGGTAGTGATAGTAGTTCTATACAGAACTAGGGTGTGGGAGGGGGATCTTCTACACCATATCACTGTGGCATCTGAAGTTCTATTGGTCGAGGTGGTAGAGGTTGTAAATGTTGTGCTTCTAGTAACTAATACTCATATTAATAGAGTGGTGTATCACATAGTACTTAGGTTTCATCACAGGGAAGAGGTGTAGGACAATTCCATGTCATTCATCCTACTCTTGTGGATAGCAAGGTTGGACCATCGACAGTAAGATCTGCTATTATTGTAGATTTTATACTAGCTAGTGCTTTATTTTATACTAGTTCCTCTTATTCCTTTCATTTTTCACAAATTTTGAATGTTTTGATCCCCGTTATGGATTTAATTAGTGGAGTGTTGGAGATAGATATACTATTGGGTGTACAATCTACAGACATCTTCTTGTGCAAGGGGTGTTCTCTTGGGGATAGGGAGTATCACTTTCTATGGAATCATTACATCCTAGACATGCCAGGCTTTGACTTTATTATGGGAATGGGTTGTTTAGTATATTACCATTCCCACATTGATTGTTACCATAAGAGAGTGACCTTTACATCCCCTAAGGGTGACAGTTATATTCACCATGGAGAGTGGGATATCATGGTGGGCTATGTAGGGCCAGTTTACCAGTAACTTAGGTAGCTTACTACCTAGGTTTCTAGTTTGTTTCTGGATGAAGGTGGAGTGAATCGTGGCATATTTTTACCTATAGTGGATAGATTTCAGGATGTGTTTCCTAAATATTTCTTTGAACTACCACCATAGAGAGATGTATAATTCACTATTGAACTCATGTTAGGGGTTGAGCCAATTTTTATTCCATTGTATAGAATAGAACTGATAGAGCTTCAAAATCTCAAGACCCAGCTGGAGGAGTTGGAGGATAAGAGATTTATCTATCGGAGTACGTTACCTTGGGGTTTACCGATGTTTTTTTCAAAATAAGGTTTATCAGACTCTATGCTTGTCTTTTGATTACCAGAAGTTGAACTGGATGACTGTAAAGAACCAGTATCCTCTCTTATATACCGATGATCTGTTTGAATAGCTGAGAGGAGATTGTGTTTTCTCTAAGATCGAATTGAGATCAGGGTATCATCAGTTGAGAGTTAGGAAATCTAATATACTAAGGAATTCTTTCATAAGTAGGTATGGACTATATGAGTTTGGCATAATTTCATTTGGGTTGATAAATTCACTGGTAGTGTTTATAGTATTGATGAACATAATATTTCACCCTTACCTAGATCAATGTTTGGTAGTGTTTGTAGATGAAATATTGTTGTACTCTAAGACTCATGATGATCATTCCCAATACATTAAAATCATTCTGGGTACACTGAGAGAGCATAGGATACACACCAAGATATCTAAGTGTCATTTTTGGATTGACCAGGTGCACTTCTTGGGTTATATCATCTCGAAGGAAGGTGTTGAAGTGTTCCTAGAGAAGGTACAGGTGATTGTTTCTTGGGAGAATCCCAATACCATATTTGATATTCATAGATTTCTAGGGTTAGCATGATATTATTTTCGGTTCATCCAAGAATTTTCTTATTTGGAAGTTCCACTTTCAGGCTTGACCAATATGGGGATAAAGTTTTAAAGGATGGAAGCATGTTATAATTACTTCCAGGAGCTGAATAAGTATTTTGACATTGCCACCAATCTTTATCCTACCTGAGTTAGGTGAGGAGTATATGGTGTATTGTGATTCTTCTAGGAGAGGTCATGGAGAAGTTTTGTTTTAGGGTGATCGAGTTGTGGTGTATGGGTCTTAGCAGTTGAGGCCACATGAACAGAACTACCCTGCACATGACCTTGAGTTGGCTACTATAGTTTATTCTTTGAAGTGTTGGTTGCATTATCTGTTGGGCTAAAATTTTAATGTGTATACGGATCACAAGAGCTTGAAGTATATATTTTCACAGCAATATTTGAATCTATAACCGTGGATATGGGTTGAGTATATGAATAATTAAATTTTGAGCTAGAATATATGCCTAATAAGGTAAATAGAGTTTCGGATTATTTAAGAAGGAAAACTAAGACTCAGACTATTCTGGAGTCTTGTGTGAAGTGGAAGATGATGACCTTATTGGATGAGATGCATGTGGTGGTTCAAGAGAGTCAAGGCCATATATCTCTAGTATTAGTTTTAGTGAAGTCTACACTTTTGAGAAAAATTATAGACAGAAAATATGAGGTCTCAGAGTGTTTATCCTTGAGGTAAATCCTTGAAGTTGGGGAAACACCATCATATTGGAGTATAGATGAGGATGAGATCAGTTATGCCATGAATCATGTTGTGGTGCCTTAAGTACATGGGAGGATATGATGTGTGAGTTTCATGCCTCAAAGTGGAAGATACATCCTTGTGTGAAAAAAATGTACCATGGCCTACAATGATAGTTTTTCTGGATGGGAATGAAAAAATAGGTAGTAAGGTTCATGACATAACGCTATAGCTCTCAACAGGTGAAGGTTCAGTATCAATGACCTACTAGTTTACTACAGCTATTACCCATTCCATAATAGAAGTGGAACGAGGTGTCCATGTATTGTTTTGTGATTCTTATGAGGAAAACTTGGAAGAATGTTACTATTTTGGTGATTTTTGATTGTCTGTCGAAGGTAATGAATTTATTTCCTATATGGGAAAATTTCTCATTAAATTAGTTGGGAGAGTTGTATGCTAGGGAGATAGTTCATCTTCATGGGGTTCCATGAACTATAGTTTCAGAACATGATTTACATTTTACTTTTCACTTCTGTTAGGGCTTGCAGAAGGATCTTGGTATGTAGGTTTTTTTGAGTACATCATTCCACCCGCAGACTGATGGGAAATCAGAGCGTACTATGCAAGTGCTTGAGGATATATTGCAATAATGTTTTCTTGAATTTCATGGGTGTTTAAAGAATCACCTATTACTTATAGAGTATATATATAATAGTTGTTATTAGGGAACTATTCACATAGAACTATATTTGGATCTTTATGGTAGGCCATACAGATCACTACTATGCTGGATGGAGGCTGGTGAGTCAGAGTTGTTGGGACCGAGTCTTATGCAGGAGATGTCGGAGTAGGTACAGTTGATTCAGAAAAATATGGATAATTCTTATATTATATATAATTCATATGATGATAGATGTCGATAACCCCTAGAGTTTATAGATGGTGATCATGTATTCCTTCGGGTGTCACCTAGATCGGGTTACCGTTGGATACAGAGACAGGGCAAGTTAGTACCTAGGTTTATTGGACTATTTGAGATTGTGAAGAGAATCAGGCTGGTGGCATACCTATTTCCTCTTCCACATAGACAAAGTTCCACACATGATGTTTTCCAAGTGTCATAACTTCGTATGTATCACCCCGACCATTCCCATGTGATCTATGTCGAAGATGGTGAGCTTGAGATAGATCTATCTTTTGAAAAGAATATAATGCATGTGTTGGATCGCAATGAGAAAGTGTTGTGGGGAAAGACCATGATGATAGTTCATGTATTGTGGAAACATAGACGTATTTAAGAATAAAAATGGGAGAGATAAGCAGATATGAGGTCTCAATAGCCTAATCTTTTGGAATTTGAATCTTATAGATGCTTTGGAGTATAGCTCAAGAAATAGCTATTATAAGGTGGGGAGATTATAAAACCTTGATCTTTAATGAAGATGTCTTGAGATCATTTACAGGTAATCTTTTTTACTTTCATTGATTACATTTAATTTGGGTTTTACCTTGGGGTGTGTTTTGGTGAAAATTTGAGAAAAATGGATGAAAGAGGGAAGTGCATGCTTGGTGCACGATTTTCTCTAATGGTTCACCCTGGCCCATAAAACCATGAAATCCTGGATAGTGAGGGTTTGCATGACTGGTGCATGGTTTTTCAAACCATGCTCCCTAAAATTATAAATTGTGCACCCCCTTTATGAGGTTCCTAGTTAGGCACACAGTTAGGGGAAATCGTGAACAATGACAAAAAAACCATGTATAAAGGGTTGTAATCCAATGAATTTTATTAAAAAAGTTCTAGAACTCCCATATTATACCCCCCACACACCCTAGATCGACCCAAAATTGATTTATCTCAATTCTAGATCCTCCCAAATAGATTTTAAATCCGTATGAACTCCTTTCTTGGTGATTCAAATCCTGGTTGGTAGATATGCACCTCTTCGAGTACATGGTTTCTTCACGATTGAATTCTTGTCTCTCTCTTGTTATTCTCCCATTATTTTTGTGGGTTTATATCCTTTGTTTTTATAGATCTAGATCTATATTTTTTGAATATATATCTATTCTTGTTAGATATAGATCTATATTTAATAGATATTTTTTCAATTTACCATAGATTTAGGTTTCAGATCTAGATTGTATTCTTTGTCGTGTTCTTGATCGATCTTCTTCAAATTGGGGTTCTTTTTTGGGTGATCATTCAATAAAAATGAGGTAGGTAGTCTATAAGTCAGTCCCCAAAGTCTTGATTTCAATTAGGTGTATGTAATTGTATAATTTATATTATACGATTAACAATTAAGCTCTTTATTGAATTAGTTAATTTGGGTGAATTAATTAATTAAGCAATTGTAAAATTAGGGACATTGAATTGATATATTTAGATAATTAATTGTTGAATTAATTAGGAGAAATTTAGAATGTTGATTTGAGATAAATAATTTTTGAATTACTTATTAGATATTTAGAATGATAGATTTGGATAATTAATTGTTGATTTAATTATGATATATTGAGACTATTAATTTGAGACAATTAATTGTTGAATTAATTATGATACATTGAGAATGTTTATTTGGGGATAATTAATTGTTGGTTTAATTATAAAAATATTTAATTTTGAATTGAATAATTAATTATTGAATTATTTATGGGATAATGATATTTTAAATTGAACAATTAATTATTGAATTAATTATGGGATAATAAGATAGTGAATTGAATAATTAATTGTAGAATTAATTATGTGATATTTAGTTTGTGGATATTGATTAACTAATTTTTGAATTAATTAATGAGATAAATTTTATTAATTAATTGGGTACTTAATTAAGGTAACTAATGTGGAAAACTAATTACTGAAATAGTAATTGGATTGAGATGATTAATTAATTATAGAGTTAACTAGTGATATTGACATGATTAATTAATTTTTGAATTAATTATTTGAATGATAAAGAAATAAGGAATGGTAATAATGGAATTCATGATTGAATTTAAATAATGAATGCTAACAACAAAATTATTGATTGATTAGAACAATGAATGGTAACAATGGAATTCATGTGTTAATTAGAACAATGAATGTTAACAATGGAATTCATGTGTTAATTAGAAAAATGAATGGTAAAAATGGAATTCATGTGTTAATTGAGATAATGAATGGTAACAATTGAATTAATCTGTTGATTGAGATTAATAATGGTAACAATAGAATTTAGAGATATAATATACCTTATGGATTGTTCGGGCTCAAAAATGGGACGAAGTAAGTATTGAGGTATGGGTTTCCATGGGAACCCTAGTGTATATGTGGTTAATTAAATAATAGATGATAATTTGATAAATGTTTATTTATTCATTGTGCATAATTCTATATACAACTACATACAATGTTATTTGAATGGATATATTTTTAGACACCATTGGTGTGGCCTACTGAGTTGTAATCACACCCTACTTGTGATTCCTAATTAGTACCCAAATAGATTTCATGATTTCAGGATAGGTTAAGGGAAAAAGACATAAGTTAGATGGATGAGTTGGCATTGAGAATGGTTGAGGGAACAAGACATGTTTTGGGATCCTCTTGGGAGTTTTTAGTGTATTTACTTTCGAGTTTCATTTTGACACTTTTCAGGTACTCTATAATAGTATATCTACTACTTGGTTTTTCTATTTTATTTCCATATTTTGTCATTTTGTGATAATAATTTTTTACTATTTATTGTTATATTATATTGATAGTTATTTTCTATTTATTTCCATTTTTTATTACTCTGATAAAGAGTGTATAGTCTCCCCATGACAGATATTAGACCCTCACTACTATTCGGTGGCCTCTGGCATGTGGGGAGGCACACATGAGGTCATATAGTAGTCCAGATCTAGTCATTGGTGTGTGGTGCCTGGGTCGGGACATTACATATCATTATGAAATCGAGTGGAGCCAGAATTATATAGTCCATCAATGTATTGGGTAAAGTTTTTCATCTCATGATATAATTTTATTTGTAGGAATCATGAGTAATCCAAATCCACTTTACTTATGGGACTAAGCATTTAACTCAATACACTATGATTATGGGACCGGGTAGTAAACTAAATCCTCTATATTATGATGGTCATGGTAGAAATCATTGACATATGTTATGATTTTTTATTCTTATGTATATTTCATATTTTTATTCTATGTTTTCAAGGTTTATGATTAATTTTATATGATTTCACATATTTATGTCTTGGTTTATGTTATGTTTTTAGGATCATTAATTTACAAATTTTATTCTATGATGCATGATTATTATATAACTTCCTTTATTTAATCATAATATTCCATTAATCATTGAATTTGTCTCATGATCATGTATCTCAGTTATTTATGATCTATTGATAAATTATTTATGTACCATTAATAATTATTTACCCCTTATTGAGCATACAATCTCACACCTTTTTTATTTTTACATTTTACCATTGTTGTCATGGGTGTTAATGGGGTTGCGTTTAGTTTATAATTGGTATTAGATAAATGATTTGATTAAATTATATGGTTTTTGTATAGTTTGTTGATGTATTATGTACCTAGTTCTCAAAGGCATTGAACTTTTGATTATAGAAATTGGCATTGATTTCATGTTATGTGTAAAAGTTTATATATGTTAAACTAGATAAAAAATTATGCGTTTGAGAGTACTTCATTTATAATGGAATAATTTATTTTTTATTTCACTTCCAAGATCACTGAGATCCTGGTGATCACCCACCAATGTTATAGTGGGTTTTTCTACTACCTAAATAAATTTTTCACTTATTTTTTATTTATTCCATCTCTATTAGTTATCTTGTACCCTTTTAACAAAATTGATTCTTCTTTGAAATAAAAACTCATTAACGTAAAATCCAAAAATAATTTTTAAAAATTTCATTGAAAATGGTGTTCTCTGCAATAAGTATCATTTTTTGTTATCTCAAATGGAAAAAGGGTCATTTTTCTATAATTTATATGAGTATAATGTGTTTTTCACCCAATGTGGTATATTTTTAAGGAAATGCATTTATTTTCCTCAATAAAAAGTGGGATTAAATTTTAATTTAGTGAAGTTAATGACCAAGAATATGAAATTAATTTCATGAGAAAACATATTTAGTTTGCATAATATGTTAAAATAAAAGTAAAAAACTCAATATATACAATAATTAAAAATATTTGGTAAAATTCATTATGTAAATGAGGGATATGTATTTATTATGTCAAATAATAATGATTTAATGTTTATAGAAAATGTACCTATCATGTATCAAGATGTTATGTTGAGTTTTAAATATAATAAATGTATATAAGTAATGAAATTAGATATAAAAATAATATACTACAACAAATCTTAAAACATGGTTGACACGCTTAAAGGGGTAAAACCCATATGGTTTAAGTGAGTTTTCATAATGAAAACTGTATATAAGATACATTATTTTAAATAAATGGTTTCATTCATAGTATATATTATGATGAAAGCTGACCGAGGTTGGATTAGTGGTACCATGTAAGGCAGAAAATACCTAGCAATGGAACTGTCCCAGGTTCAAGTCCCACCACACTCGAAATTAGATGGGGTGTGTGGAACGTAGGTGGTTGTTTGGGCCCAGAATAAGCATGGTGTGGTTACCACCTATACCACTTTACCCATATAACATGTTTGATAGATAATGGCAGATCAAGGGGAGACTCGCGCGAGCAGAGATTCCATGTGCAAATCAGAACTCTAGATGCTTCAAATATTTTTATGGTAGGGAAGGATTCTGCTGAAATTGATTTTGTGGGACACAAGGATCTCTTTCACCTTTTTGATTCTGGAAAATAAATGTCGCGAAATGGTGAGTTTCCAACAGAGACTTTTTGTTTGAAGATTAGTTTCACATATGTTGTCAAATCAGTATCAATTTCCTCTTTTTATGATTTTGGTATCCCCTCTATGGGTAGGATCATCAAGAATGGTTGGATTGCCCATGTGTCCGCTAGCTAGGAAGCTATTGAAGAAAGGATCATCCTTAGTAAATTCTCCATAAATGCGAGATTATTGACCCCTAAGGGTGAGAATATATAGAGGTATAAAGATCTTGTTGATATAATTTCTTTGGTCTAGGGCTTTGGGGACTATAGAATGACTACTATAGAAAGGGGATACTTCTACATTGTTTTCCCCTCTGATTATATGAAAAAGTGTACATGGATATTTTGTTCCATTACTTTGATGACCAAAATTATTAGGATACAAGATTGGGATTTCAGCTTTGATCCAATGAATGTGATAAACACTCACATGCAAATATGGTTCTGGATATGAAAGCTTAATTGGTTTTATTGGCACATGATAATTCTGTGGGATATTTCATCTTCTGTTAGAAACCCAATTAGAGTTGAAAACCAAATGTATAATCCAAGGTTTGAACATTATGATTGAGTCCTAAAGGAATCGTATATGTCCAACACATTGGTGGAAGAGGTATTTCTCACCACAAGGGGTGATAGAATGAAGCTACAAATGTTTAATGAAATGAAACCCAAGTTTTGTAAGGACTATGATGTTTTTGGTCACATGGATTTTGAATGCAATAGGTCCAAATATTTCAATACATGAAATATCAAATGGAATGATGATGAATCATGTAGGAGGGTCAATGATAAATGAAAAGAGAATATAAAAAACTCCAATGAGCTTTTTGGTTCATCCCTTGGGAAGGATCCTTTGTTTAAAACTATAGAGGGTGTTGCTCCTCACACTTCAGAGGATTCTACTGTGATGGAAACTGAGGTGGATGAAATTGTTGGAATTGTTGAAATTGAGAAAATTAAAAAGGAATTTAATCTTCAGAAAATTGATACACAACCTATTAAGATATAAATGGAGGTTTCATATCACCCAATTATTATAGCCAATAATTTATACACTTCTATAGAGAGAAACCCAGCTGATAACAAGGTGGATGGCCTAGTGTCTCGTTCCTCCTCTGATTCCCATATCATCATCGATGACACTACTCCCATCACACAAGAGCATGACTTGAATCTTCATAATGAAGTTGTTGTTCAGGACATTACTCAACATATAAATAACTTGTTACAGGATCACCTCAATTCTGCAACTATAATTCCCCATGGAAAACAGAATTCGGATGATGTGGATGACATAGATGAGGCAGACCCTGGTCACCAGAAAAATCCTCCTCATGACACTACAGATTGTACTTTTTTTTGGGTGATATAGCCCCTTCTGAAAGTTTTGGTCAAGAGTTAATGCATGAGGCTATGAAAATTCATCACCCCATTCATATTCTTCCGTAGGACCAGGTCTCTATATTAGGGGAATTGTTTCTCGATAACGAGCCTCACAAAAATTTGGTTGCTCTGCATGTTTTCCTTATGAGGTAGTAGGTGTCTGTGAACATCCAAATTGATGATAGTGTTCAGGCTCTATCACAATAGAACCCACCTATTATCAGGAATACATTGTGCACCCATATAAGAATATATGCAAAGGGTGATGTCCATATCTATGAACATGGGTTAGTTGAATATTCGAGGAATGGGATGGAAGACTCTTTATAGCATGTTCCCATAGTAAAAACTACCAAGAGGAGAAATCTTCAGAACTCCCCCTTGGGTATTGATCAATATCCTAATAAATTTTACCCATTTAAAAAACGGTCAAGGTTTGATGAAAATTAAGACTGTGTCCCCCCTGAAACTCAAACCGACCCCTATGAAAATAATTTAGGCAATGGGAAAGGGAAGGGGAAGGTAAAGAATATAAAGTTGGAACCAACAAATAAAAAAGGGCCTAAAATGAGAGGAAATTATTCTATTAAATGAAGATTATTTTTTGGAAATATAAATGGATTAGGAATTCTCCCACAGTCAAATCCCGAAGACACTTTCTAATGACCAAAAAACCTTTGTTCGTTATAATAGCTAAACTGAAGATGAAATTTCAAAATTGGAATGCTTTCAAATGGGCTTATCTCAATTACTCTTTTGTCTCAAAAAATCAAGTGAGAGTGGTGATGAATCCCTTCGGGTTCTCAATAATGATAGTATATGCATTCACTCATGTATTAAGAAGAAACAGGTGGTCTTAGTTGACATTAGAATCCATGGGGTTCTCATCTCCCTATCTTTTGTTTATGAATCCAATTTTTACATTTAAAGAAGTGACCTCTAGAAGAATATTGATTCCTTATCTAATCGGTTTTATAAGAGCTAGGTAGTATTATGTGACTTCAATACTATCCCAAGGCCTAATGAAAAGACTAGTACTCATTTCAATAGACTGATAGTAGCTGACTTATCTTTATGTTTTGAAAAATAAAATTTTTCTAAAGTCCCACTTGTTAGAGAAAACTACACATGTAGAAGGTACACTCTGAATGGGAATCAAGATAGTAAATTAGATATGTTCCTTGTAAAAATACTAAAAGGAATGATTCTACCGCTATCTCTAGTCTCACCTTGCATAGGTTCCACTCTGACCATAATCCGATCCTTGTGGATATTTGAACTTGTAAGATGCAGTCATCTCCACTCCCTTTTCAGTTCAACAATGCAAGTATTATTGTTCCTAGATACAAGGATTTCATATAAAATGATTAGATAACTAAATCCACTAGCATTCCACTTACAATAACTTCCATCAAGTTTAAAATCACCATGAAAATCCCGAAATAATGGAGAAAATATTCTATCTCTAACCTGGAAAATAGGATTTAGGAAGATGAACAATAGATTCTTCATTGTCAAAATGCATGAGATAATAATTATTTCCCTTCAATGGATAAGATTAAGGCCCTTTCCCATATTGATTTCCTTCTCCTCCTTCATAAATGTATTTTCAAGAACCAATACAATGTTAAATGGTTACACGAGGGAGATAGGAACTCACTGTTCTTCAATTGTTTACACAGAGAAAAGAAGACACAAATAGGTTTCACTATGATTGAAGTACATGGGTATTTGAATAGATCAAAGCTATAAATCTCCAATGTTGTGGTAAATTATTGTAAAGATCTTTACTCAGAAAAAATGGATTGATGGCATGCTCAATTTGATAGATAATATTGAACCCGTTATTAGTACTCATTAGAACAAGTGAAGATCTAACAGAGAATGAAATCAAGTATTAACTCTTCTCATTGAATATTGATAGAGTGGAAGGGTCGTATGGATTTACAAAAAAAATATTTAAGTAATACTTGGATATTTTGTGCCATGAGCTCATCAATGCCGTGAGGGAATTTTTCAACCATGAATCTATGCCTTATGGGTTCAATGCCTGCTTGATAGCACTACTTCCAAAAAAAGGATAATGCCTTAGAAATCTAGTATTTTAGCCCAGTGGCTATTGGGAACATAATAGCCAAAATTATCAACAATATGATTTCCTTAAGGCTTGGTTACATTTTTAGTGAAATGATAACTACAAATCAATTTGGATTTGTTCCTTGAAGTAATATTCAGTATTGTCTTCTCACTGCTTCAGAATGTGTCAATTTCATGAGAAGGAATGTCCGTAATGGAAGAATTTCCCTCAATATAGACATTTCTAATTCCTTTGAAACATTAAAATAGAGATTCATATATGAGATTCTCAGAAAACATGGATTCTCTGACACTTTCATCAGACTTTTCAATAAAATACTCAATTGTGTCAAGATTTATATTATCATTAATGGGTCACCTAGGGGTTATTTAAAATGTTCTAGGGGAGTCATAAAAGGTTACCATTATCTAGAATCCTCTTTTCCTTGGTTGAAGATTACTTATGTGTTTTCATAAATGACCTATTATAGAATGGACTTTACAAGAAAATTAAGGTTGGAAGGGACCTTTTCACACCCTCAACTTCTTTATGCAGATGAAATTATACTCTTTGAAAAGGATAATAAAGGTACAATTTTTTGCATTCATAAAATCTTTTATCATTATGAATATGTCTCTATATTGGAGGTAAGATAGAATAAACCCTCTATTATGTTTGTGAATGGAATGATTGTCTCCAAGTAGAATAAAATTTCCAAGCACCTTATAGGTAAGAAAGGAACCATTCTTTTCAAGTATCTGGGGGTGACTTTGTTCTGGGGTAGGGTGAAAAGGTGTTACCTTGAAACTATATACTCTGAAATCATTAATCAACTGGCCACCTAGAAAGGAAAAACCATCTCTCAAGTAGGGTTAATTTTCCTTGTGAACTCTATTATCATATTAATGTTTCTTTATGATTTCTTTATTTATAGGTGGAATCTAACTCTTATTAAAGAGTTAAATATACTAGTTAGTAACTTAATCTGGACTAGATCCATACATGGAAAGAAACACATCATTATCACCTGAAAATATTGTATCAAACCCACTGACTTGGGGGGGATGGGCCTTAAGGATCTAAAAACTTTCAATGATGCACTTATCAGTAAGTTCACTTGGAACTTACTAACCTCCAATGATGCTTCCCTTGAATTTTGGGCACAAATATTTATATCTTATTTTCACAATGGGTATTCCATATATATTCCCTCCTCAATCTATCCTACCATCAAACATGTATACAATGAAATCATGCACTTTGAAACATGGATTGTTTGTAGCTCTTCCAACCACAATATTTGGACCACTATGTGGCTGTGTAGGCATTTAATGGAAATAATGGAAGTTTCTACACTACTGAAAACTATATACATTATTTTCATACATTGAAATACCAGCCTATAGGGCTGCCTTCTCACTCACATTAAATTAGAAGTGCGGTAATACAATTTCTCAGATTTTGACACCCTGATCTAGACCCCTAACCCCAGTGGCAGGTTCACTTCTATGGATTATTATAGGAATTTTTTTAAAATCACTACTCCCCCTCTATTATGGATAAAAAAAATTAAAAAAAAAATCATTTTCCCATTAAACTACCTACCGTTATGGAGGGTATTGAAGGGAAGGCTCACTATGCATCACCTCCTGCAGAAAATGGGCATTATCTTGGCTCTTATATTTTATCTATGTGTACAGGATGAGGAAAAATTCAGTACCTATTTTTCTAATTCAATTTCTCATACAAGTTTTGTTAGAATCTCTAATATGTGTTTGAAATTACCATGTTAATGTCCAACCTTGTTGATTTCATGGCCAAGATCACTACTGCTAATCAAACTCAGTATATTTTTTTCACTTCTTATCACTGTTGTAGTGGATGTTTTTGCTCAGATATGAATGACAATAAATTATGTTGCATTTGATAATCGCAAGCCATATTTGAGTGCTATCCTGAGTGATATTTATAAGGAAGTTCAAGCATCTTCCATGATCCAAACAGGTACCATGAATAATAATATATCTAATCTAATTGTGCTGAAAAATATTTGTGTTATTGGTAGGGTCAAGAATCCCTTGATGTTGAAATCATTTAGATGGATCCCTCCCATATCATTATGGATGAAATTGAATGTTGATTGGGTGGCCTCTGGTGCACTATGAACTTCAGGATTTAGTGGGGTCTTCCATATCCATCAGGTCCTTATTAAAGGTTGTTTCTACCCTTACATTACGATTAGCTCTATAATTGAAGCTGAGTTATGGGTGATGATCAAATCTTTAAAATATGCTATCCACCATAGTTGGAGGAACATATGGGTGGAATATTACTCAACCAAAGTGATGTACATTCTAAAGAAAGGGTCTAGGAATGTCCCTTGTATAATTATTCCATCATGGATTACATTCCAAAATTTACTTGAGTGTCTTCATTTGGATGTCACTCATGCTTATAGAGAGTAAAACTAGGTTTCGGATACATAGTACAAGAGAGAAATTATGGAGACCTTCTAGAGATGGTCCTTTGTTACCCAAGACTTTTGTTAACACCTTGTTGATCTGGATGCACATGGTGTGTTTTTTCTCGCCTTTGTAAACCCCCTTTCTCTTCCACTTTTTTGATTTTCTAATAATTTTATAGGGATGGATTTTTCCCAGATCCTGAACCTATTTGGATGTATATTATGATGAAATATTTTCACCAATCATTATTCATAATTTCATCTAGATTATCCATGTCATTTCTTCATTATATGGCTATGAAATATATCATATGGATATCAAAACAAATTTTAATCATCGAAATTTAGTAATGGATGTATATGTGATATAATTTAATGTTTTTCTTAATACCTAGAATTTTGAAAAGGTGTCCAAATTTCATTTTTAACATTAATTGAATTAATAATCCCAGAGTATAAATATCTAATTTGATAATTTAATCACAATATTTGGTTTTATAATGTACAAATATGAACAGCATTTATAAAATAAGATTAGTGGGAGTACAGTGATATTTTTGGTATTACATATAGATAACATATATTTTTTTAAAACATTGATTTCCTATATCATATAAAGACCTGGTTAGAAAATTAATTCTTTATGAAATACTTAGGTGATGTTATATACATTTTTGGTATAAATAATTATAGTGATAGATCTATAGAGGTTCTTGGTTTTAATCTATACATATATATTGGTATGATTCATAAATGTTTTAAGATATATAAATATATTTGAGGATTTATACAAATGGTTTTTGAAAAATTATTACAAAGGGCCAAGGTATCTATTTTAATAATAAAAGTGAAAACGTGATCAAGATATATTATATTTTAATAATATTTATTATCATGCATATCATGTTTTATACTCATATTTATTTATGATATGATTTGATATTTATGGGAAGATACTGATATGGTCCAATTAATAATAAATGGATCATAGTAAAGAATATCCTTAATTAATTGTAGAAAACTAAGGATATTATATTATATTATGGATGATAAGGATAACACATATTAAGTAGTTACAATTAATGATACCAATATTGAATATTATTTCTCTTAAAGAGTAAACACTATCAATATATGTTTGGGAGTGATGGAGGTTCTCCTCAAACATACATGAGAATAGGAGTAATGTAATGTGTTCCCCTCATAAACGGAAAAGGTTGAGGCTTCTTGAAGAACTTGGATGGAAATATTCATATAGAATCCTATATTTTTTATGATTTATTTATTACTACTAATTTAAAAGACAAGTTATAATCTTTGAAAGACTATCTAAAGTAAGTTATAAGGTGATTTAAGTAGTCCATATGGTTGAGATATTGAAGAACTATAATAATGAATGAAGATTATAGTTGATGTGAATAAGATCCATACATTAAAGAAAGATCTTTTAAATGGGGTTTGATCTTTATTTGAGTTGATTGAGAAGTATTATAGATGGATTGAAGGGGATCTATTTGTAATTGAGTGAATTCTGGAATTTGGAGTTTTAACAAAAATTTGGTTAAGTCGTGAACTCTACATATGAGTCACTTTGTTTCTATGGTAAAAATTGAAAGACACACTAATATTGTATATGAACCATCTGTGACTCCATATGACTCAAATTTTAGATTTATGAGAGTGGTTGTTAAATTTTTTTGTGAGTGATATGAGATATATATGATTCATTCAAGATCTATGTACAAGGCATCAGGTATATCATATATTTCATTTCTAAGATTTAAAATAAATAAAAATTTCATGAAATCTTCATAAGGTTGTTTACCACCATAATATGGTTTATAAAACTTCCTAAGGTTATATATTTATAAGGTTCCAACTTCATAAGGTTGATAGATCCAGATAACAGAACTTTATAATATTCAACTAACTTTACAAAAAGATTATGATGAATAAATTTCATAGGATATAATACTTTGTGAACAACCTAAGAATATAAAATTTATAATCTAAAGTAGGATGAGTCAAATGATGCTCAATAAATAATATCCATGGATTCAAATTCCATGATCATGTAATATTATCATGATTCATTCTGAAGTATGATATGAGTTTCAAGCCATAAGCTATTGTGCTACATCACAGTGCCTGAGTTCATGCACATGAGGATGGATATTTAAAATGGTTGAAATGGTGAATATTTTGTGGAGAATATGATTTGATATTTTAAATGACATGAAATATAAACACAATCCAAGTCCTAAGGAATATTTTAATGGAGTGAGAAGTTATCAACTGTGGAGTTTCATATGAGACATTTGGTGACAATGTACCATTGAAATTCATTTATAATAATTTTTGGATTTGTATCATCCAGAATTTATAGTGAGTATATCCACCCATCAGTTCTATATGTCATGCTATTATTCAGTTTTTTTATCACATTTCACAGTTTTCAACCCTTGTGTGTATCATTTTTTCAATAGGAAAAGTCCTCATAGTAGGCTGAGGTCTACACCCTTATTATCAGGCATATCATAGAACCTCCCACATGGGATGTGGTTGGTCCTATGATAAACCTGATAATAAGGGTCTAGACCACACCATGTGATGAGTCTTTTTCTAATTTAATTGGTTTGATTCCAAAGGTATGACAACCATGTAGTGGGATTCCAATATGGAAAATATCATGACATATATCATTTTTTGGTCGGTGTACTCGATATGGATTCGGGATGATATATGTCCAAAAATTCAAATAAATTCCCTACTGGGCAGCATACTCCTCCTCCTTTTTACCTTAATCTTTTTTATTTTGAATAACATATAGTGAATTTAAGGATAAAAATTAAATGGGTAGATATATGTGGTTGTATCTATTTTAGAAAATATAAGGATCTACTCATCATTAAGAAATCTAAATGATATTATGAAGGGTTAGTTGAATCCCTTTAGGGGGATAAAACATGAGGAGAAGATGTAAAAAATATCAAAAAAAATGAATTAGGAATCTAAAAAAATCGAAAAAACCCTATAATAAGGTATGTTAATCACATTTTCCACCCTTGGATTATTCTTCTTAAAGTAGTTCTTAAAGGAAAAGTTATTATTGATGGAAAATATATGTAAAAGGGGGATAAAAATATTATTAACCTAAACTTTTTTATGGGTTTGTTAAGTTGATTATAAATTACATATTTCATGAAAAATCAGTTATATAGCACCTAAAGTTGAGTTTGTATCACATACATGATTATTTATGGAAATATTTTATCTCCTTGGTTATTACCTATTGTTTTTTACACCATGATAGCCAACATAAACTCATATTAAATAACAAAAGGCTACTTTTTTAGCTTTTTATGGTTCCATCTCAACTAGTCTATAAAGCTAAAATTTTGAACAAAAAAGGGAGAAGAATATTTTTTTGAAGAAGCATGGATTTAGAATGAGTAATATAATTCCCTCATATTCCCTTTGTATTTATTTTAAATAGGGAGGATAATAAAAGTTCATGAATATTAACATAAATATTTAGAGGCACTAAAAAGTAAAAAGGGTGAGATTAAAGTGCCCAAACTTGAATTTCAAATATTGTTAATGGGAAACATTGAAATATGTATTTGGGAGTGATGGTGGTACATATTAAATATACATAACAAAAGGGTAAAAAGTAAGGTTATTCTTTAATAAATGGAAAAGGATTAGAGTTTCTACAGCTTAAATAACTTGACTATAGGGATTGTAGTAGAAACCACTATTTATGAAGATTAAAGAACTATTTTTCAGGAAAAATATAAGTTTTAATGCCTAAAACCCCATTTATAATAGGTTTGTAGTTGTTTGATGGATTATATATAGTATGGATATTAAAGAAATATATTAATTAATGAAGATTCTAAATGATTTAAAGAATATAAATTCATTGAAGGAAGATTATTTGGGCAATGTTTGAAGTTTTTTTTTTTTTGAGATGATTAAGAAGTATTAGAAATGAATTTAAGGATCTATGGTTTGAATTGAGTGAGGTATAGAATTTTGAATTTTAACTAAAATTTGGATAAGTCCTACAATCTATGAACAAATCATTTTTTTCCTTTGTGATAAAAATTTACAAAGTAACCTAGATTATGTATGAGCTATCTATGAATCTGTATTAGTCCGTTTTATGCTTTATAAATGTTATTTTTACCTCTTTTTATGAGTAATCTGAGATGTGTACGAATCGTTCATGACATGTGTACCAGTCATCATGTACATTTTATGAGTTATTTCTAGGAGTTGGAAAACAATAGAAATGGTATGAAATCTTTATAAAGTTGTTTTTCACCTTTTTAAGGTTTATAGAACTTTTTCAGGTTCCATATTCATAAGGTTTCAACTTTTTAAGGTTAAGATATCTAGAAAATGGAACTCTTTAAGGTTCAACTTAACTCACAAAATGGCATGATCCCACTAGCCTTTAAAGTAATCTATGTATTGATGTGATTCTTAATTCACAATGATTGTAGTATCCCACCAATTATATGTGTCACAATACTATCCACTTTAGCATCCCACCTCACAGTTTTCATCCCTGGGTAATCCCACCCATTCAATGGGATAATGCCTCATAACATGGTGGTGTCCACACCCTTATTATCAGTCATATCACAAGACCTCCCACACCCCATGTGGGACTCATATCTTTCTAGCAGCATGCACCACATGTAATATAGGAGGCAGATTAAGGCTATTTCATAGAACAATTAGGTCATGCTCTATAAATGGTGCAATAATTTCACCCTCGGTGCATTCCCTAATCGACCTAAGCATGTGAATAGGTATCATCCCAAATCCACATTGAGTAAAATTGCCTAACAGTGCTTTTTATTATGATTCTCTTTGTTTTGGAATCCCAATGCACTATTTTTATCCCAACATAATCCTACCCATTCAATTGGAAAAGGCATAATTACATGGTGAGGCCCACAACCTTATTATTAGATGTATCTTAGGACCTCTGAAACACTATGTGGGACTCATATCTTGCTATCAAAATGCACCCCAAGTAGCACAGTAGGCTAATTAATGAAATATCATGAGCTGATTAGGTCATCCACTACATAGGGAACCCCAATAATGATACTATATTCTGGATTAAGGAATATAAATTTTAATTCATTGTATAGATATTTTTTATAACTAAATATAGGTATTTTATTATGGAAGAGTTCTAAGAAAACTATAGTTTTTTAATATATATAAAATCCAAGTACATTGTGACTTGTGATGAAGTTAGAGAAGTTTTCTAGGTTAAAATGTTCATCACTTAACTAGAGGTAGTCCATATAATTATGAATCCTATTAAAATATTTTATGATAATAATAGTGTAATTTCACACACAAAGAAATATCGATCTCCCCAGATATAGAAACATATAATTGGATAGTATTATTTATTCTAATTGATTATTAGAATAGTTTCTCTAAGGATATGAAAATAAATTATGGAGAAAACAATATATGGTTCACTAAAAAACTTATTATCACAAAAAAATCATGAAATTTTTTATATCTCTTAATATTAAAGTACATGGAGGTATGATTTTTTTTAAAGTATAAGATGTTGGTTTTTATAAAATATTCAATCATCAAATGATGACATTAAGAATCATTTTATATCTTTTAATTATTTCTTATAAATTAATAATTGTTATTTATTTATTTATAACTTATATTAGAATGTTAGTTTAATAAGAGATATGAAATCATTATAATTTTTTGGGCTATAACAGATACAAATTGGGTTATAATTAACTAATAGTTATCATAAAGAATGAAACTTAATAATTTTTTTAAAAATATCATGAGTAAAAACTTGTATGGATATATAAATTATTCATGGGATACTAGTTATACAACTTGTATATCTGGTTAACCCACTCAAAAAATATCACATGGATCATTATATGTCTTATTAGTGTTTTTCAAGTGGATGATAACAATTGGTTATTTAACCTTATATTGGATAGGTATTATATGAAAACATTCTTGGATTTATTTTATTAATATTAATTTTTTAAAATCAAATGAAATATAGTATCACTGTATATATTATTAATCATTAATGAAACCTTGTTTAAAGAAAAAGAAAATTTTCCATTCAAAAAAAGTAACAACAAAAACTTCATCAAATTATGGAGACTAATGGAATTGTTGAACCCCATAGATTCAGTGTTATACATAGACTACATTATTAGTTTATAAGTTTTATTTTTTTTTCAACTAGTAATTGAGATGGTGAATATCTAGTGATAAAGATACAAAATAGTGTAGAAGGTGTTAAACTTGTTATAAAGAAACCATGTAATTATTGGGTATTGGTTGGATAATTGATGATGAAGATGATCATACAGTGATATTGAAACTATTTTTATTCATGATGTACATTGTTGGAACTTAAGACCTATGAGTAGATAATATTGGTGTAAAAAATGATGTTTTTGGAATCATGATGAATTTGGTTGTTTTTATTAGAAGTAATATTTTTTAGACACATTAAGACTATGGTGAATACTTGGAGAAGTTTATTGAGGGATTGAAGTTTTTTTGGAGGTGTATTTGTAAAGGAGTTGAAAACTAAAAATGAAAAATATTGGTCATGCCATAATTTTGTTAGTTTTTTTCAATAAATGGTGTAATTAATATTATATTGTGATGTTATCTCGTTATGTAGTAGGTTATTCTATGAAACACTAAAAGTATAATAATTGTTCACTGGTATACATTATAATCTAAACTTTACATCTCAATATAATAGTGTATTGAAGGTGAAGTTTTTAATGAATAAAATAATTCCATAACACATTGTATTACACAATGAGGTTTTGTGATTTGATAAGGTGGTTTTGAACAAGATGTTATTCTTATAAGGAAGCAATAAAATCTAAATATATTATTTCATGGAATTTTTAGGGTTACACTATAACAAATCATGTTAAGTCATAATTAATTTTTCCTACAAATTAATAGAGATGTCAACCCTGTGATTTAAATAGTTTAAATTTACATTTGGGAATTATTTTTAAAGGATCCAATAATGGAAGGATATTAGGTAGTAATGTATATTTTTATGCTGCGATTTAGTGATTTATAAATTAATTCGGGAGTTTTAATATTTTTAAAAAAAAAATCATTTTAATTTGACTTTCATTGTTAGTTTTTAAAGTCCAATTAGATGCTTGTATGTTTCTTCAGATTGAGGATAAATTAATAATTCAATAATTAATATATATGAAATAAGAATATTGGGGAGTTTGAAGAGAAAATGAATTAGAGTTTCTAGATATATTTTTCTCCACATTTTTAATTTTTAGATAGTATTTTCCATTGTGATGAACATAATTGATGATTAATAATTGAATTATAATATTAGAGCTTAGTGCGAAAAAACTATTTTGGATTAGTGTTTAAGTTTTTTGTGGATATTCATTATAAGAACCCCATGTGTAACTTTTTATTATTCACTTTCTTGAAGTTGTGTGTGGGTATACGGAAAGAGGTAGTAGACTGTTTTGGGTAGTGGGCCTTAACTAAAATTTGTAATCACATATAGTGTATAGTGATCTCCCAATCACAATGAAACATTTTCAAAGTATTCTTCTTGGATTATCCATTTTCCATGAGCTAAGTAAAATATTTGTGTCCATGCATTTATTTTCAGTACTTAATATATTTTAAATGCATTCTTGAATTTTTAAAATTAATTGTTTTCTTAAAATTGTGGGAACAATATGAATTTGGAGTTATACAAAATGTATCACCCTAATTTACCCCTTCTTAGGGTGTGTTTTATGCATGTGGAATCAACAAGTAAAGATATATGATGATCATATAATGAACATACATGGGTTTCATTTTTTATATGTATAATAAGTTCTCATGGCATGGATAACTGATAGGCTAGGGAAATTTTTGATGAGTTTTTATGGATTATTTTTGGATAGACATAGAATATATGATAGTAATACTCATTTTAACAAGAAATTATATGTGTGATAGTTATTTGGATTCTATTTAATATTTTATATTGACGCATTGGAGGCTTAGAATAAAATTTAGAGATAGTTAAATATATATATATATATATGTATATATTATATTTAAATATATAAATAATAATTATTATTAAATTATTCTATCTAATAACACATGTAATTCCAATCAGTAACATGGTAGTACCATATTTTTCCTTGGAATATATAGATATATAAACTACTAGTGCATTTCGGTATACTAGAATATTGTAAATGTGTATGTATAAATTTTCAATAGGATATACATGATCAATTCCAAAAGTATAAGTATTTAATTTATTATACATTAAAAATGGTTTGAATGGTTAAAGATTATGTTGGGAGTATATTGGAGGTTTTATAAGTAAGAAATTGATGTTGGATAGATGTTTGAGTGTAAGGTGTTATTAATCACAAAAATCAATTCATGGGAATCATAACCTATTATTAGAGGTAGATAAAAGCACATTAGGTGTTTATAATAAGTTTGTCCCATTATTGATCATGTTTAATGAGTTATGGGTAATCATGATAAGTAACTCATGCAAATCAATGTCATTATATCCACCAAGGTTTATGATTCAAGTGAAGCACTTCCCAAAACTACCTCATGGATATAAATATAGAAAAATAATTTTTGGTGACTCTATAATGGATAAAATCTTGTGATTAGTATTGTTTATATTGTTTGGGGGACAAGAAATTTATTTTAGCATTGTGTGTGGTTGGTATCACATATGTCAGTTATGATATATCGAAGAATATTTGTACTGATCTATTTTTAGTGAATAGTTAAAATCATGTATAATAAATATGATAATTAAATCAAGCATAACTCCCAATCAAACCATGAGAAGTTGTAGATTATAAAGGATTTTGTGACAATAATATGACTAGTTGAATGGAAAATAGAAGAAGGCGATATATTCCATGATACATCCATAATTTATTCTATGACTTGTGATAGGGATAAATTGAATATCATTATTAAATATGATAAATGGATAATGTGTTTCATATAAAACACTTCAAGTTTAAATATACATATACTTATAACACATTTAGAAATAGGTTATTTTGAAATTTATGATTCATTTAAATATCCATGAGATGTATAGCGTAGATAGGGGTTTATCATATCTCACTCCATGATTTGAGAATGAAAAAATATTTATTATACCAATAAATCTTCTATGGGGATCTCAATAATGTTTTCAAATATTTTCATTCATCTTGAGATGTATAAGAAAGTACAGGTTACTATATATTTTTTGATTATGGAATAGTTAGACCATAAGTTATTGATGAAGAATATAAAGAATGTGGAACATGTAATATAAAAGCATAAAATCACCAACTTAATGCAAACTATCAAAAACCAACATGGATTGCCTCTCAGCTCAGAAAATTATCTATATTCTGGAAAGTACAAAAGGGTGTTTCTAATCCCAACGGGATGGAAACTAGTCCCTAGGTATCATGGAAACACACTTTGGAATGGTTTCACCCCAATAATCATTAAATACTCAAGGGACTTCCACCTAGAAATATGGTATTACTTGTCTATATATCAAAGGCTATTCACTAAACAAATAGATAAACTAAAAGTAAACATCCAATCATAGTATGATGAAGTATATATAATAAAGTAACTTGTAAATTAAACTAGCACATAATTCTAAAATAAAATAATAAACATTATTATGTGAATAATAAAAACATACAAATGAAGATCTGGACTAATGGAATCGATACATGAGCACCCTAAAAATAAAACAAAACCCAAATAGCTATTACCCATCTCTATGTGACCTAGGATCACTCACCACATCTTAAGATCCCATAACCAACCAACCCAAACTCAATATAAAAAGGAGGGAGGAAGATATAACAAGGTCTAGTAACATAAAAAAAAGAAACAATAAGAGTTTCATAGACCAATTTATATAGGTAGGGTGTACGAAAGATGATCCTAATAGGATCTCACTAATAAATTTGTGAAATTATTTTCAAAACATATTTAATTTATACGAGTTTTAATTTCAATAGAAAATAGGTTTTCATGGGTGTTTATAATAAAACAAATAATAGACAATTTTACTATTCCATGAAACATATTTATACTTTTCAAGAAAACAAAGGTGATAAAAAAATTTAAATATCACTTAAAATTTTTAAATTAAAATATTACCCAACCATTAAAACGAATTCTTTCCTTGGAAACACTGTTTTAAATCATTTTTAAAAACCATTCTTAGAAAACAAGTTCTGTCGCATAGTTAAGAACACCATAAAAAATAAACACCCTTTAAAAAATTATTTTTTCAATGAATAAATAAAACTAAGAATAAAATAGTGACTAACCAATGATTCTATATGCGTTAATCAAAATAGGGGATATGAAACATAGGTAAATGAAATAAATTAAGTAATTTCATATACAACACTAGCTACAATGGTAAATACACTGGGTCTTAAGGAGAGGAATTCATAAATAGATTATAACATGGGGCCAACTATTGGAATATAGTGCATCCTTAAATATCACAAGTCACCTGACTATCCCACACTAACATCGTTAACATGCCCTACCCACAAGAAATATAATATAACAAAATAATGGGGATACTAGTGGAATGTGTATTAACTAGTGTAACATAGATTCAAACCTCTCTCTTAACCTTGGGTTCCCATGAATACAAATAATAGGAGGTCAACAGACAATTGAATCATATGGTTAGTTAATCAATCAATAATAAATATAAACCCCACACTACCTCCAATTACCTCATAAGAAAACAATCCTTTACACATCATCTACATAACAAAATTAAATAATATCCCCCCCAGGGTTAAAATATATATTGAAATAAGGGTATAAAGAGGTAATCATGTACACACACCCCACAAAAACCATTTAAAAGTTTCAAATATACCTTCTTGAAAGATAATTTGGAATGTGAAGCCCTTTCTTATTGTTGATACCCATTTACAAAAAAAATTAAAATAACCAATGTAAAAACATTATTCAAATCATTTAAATAATGAATTTCCACTTATATTCAAACCATTTGAAAATTAAAAACATCACTTAATTCTTTAAAAATCACACTTTATTCATTTCTGAACCCATATAAGTTCAAATGACTTTTGTTACCAAAATTCATTTGAAACAAACCATATAAACATTTTCATAAACACTGGAAACCCAAAAATCACTTTAGAATTTGGATAAAAATTTAAAGATCATTTTAGAAGTATAAAATAATTGAATACCCATTGTGCTAAGTGAAAAATTACTTTAAAACATTTATAAAACTCATTATAACTATCATATATAGATATAATTTAACAAAAAATCATTTGAAATCATAAATCACATAATGGAGTGCCAATTAAAGGATGTTCAAAAAATAACTACCTCATTCCTTGTTAAAACCCCTCATGGAAAGTCATAACAAGTAACCTTTGGTGAAATAGGACCAAGAAAAGAAGAGGATGACATTATACATGCCCTAGAAAACCAAAACCCTACATTAGTTCCAACCCCATACCGTAATATCATCCCAACATCCCATGGAGTTCATATATGGGATAAATTGAAATGAGAGATAAATGGGAGAAAAGGGGAGTAAAAGGGAAGAACAAGAGGAGTGGAGGGGTTTATCTAAATAAATATGATTTAATACAAAAAAAAGAGGCTTGAAAATGAATAATATGGGAAGTAATGAATCCCCAAGTGTGTTTAGGGTTCATAGAATTGATATGGAGGACAAAAATGGGGTTTTAACCCTTTTAATTCAAAGAGGTAAATATTTTAATTTCACTTTAAAATGAAAATTGGGTAAGTCACATGGTTATGCCACAAGATTTAATAAAATATGCACTAACCATGAATCTTCCACTATAAAACCATAGGGAATATACATATTTTGGATATATGGTTAGGAAAACCATTCACCAATCATGTGAGTATCTCTATAATTTATTGAAGGATTTGTACATGTTGGCTACATGGTTTTTGCTAACCATGTGAAAACTATGCAACCAAGATGAAAGTGGGAAAAAAATTAAAATTCATGGAAAATTGACATAGATTTCAAGGTCAAGATAATAAATAAATAAAATGTTTAGGAAAGATAAGGTCATGGTATAAAACTTATCCCCACCATAACACATTCTTTTTCCATAAAGTCCTAAATCAAGGTAGAAGGTAACTGGTTAAGAGCTAAAACAACACCCCATGAAAGTAGGTGGGTCTAATTTAAGGATTAATAAGAAAAAAATTCATAAAACAAAAAATATCCACACAATAATAGTGGGATATATCCAAAACCAACACAAAAATCCTCCCATCATGACACCACCCCAACCACTTGGCTAAGTCCTAAAGGAAACAGAGACCTAACATAGGTCTCCCACCCATTTAAAATTAATCTAAAATGGTAAGAAAAAAAAATCACTTTTAAATAAGATACATATATAATATATTTGAATAGGTGATACATATCCTACAAGAATAACTAACCATATAAAACACCCAAGCAGCCACAATGAAGACTTATCCACAATTCTATAATACAAACCTAACTAAAACTGTAGATAAGTCTATACAATAGAATACCCCATCAAAAATCAACATGGGTTCCTAAAATGGGTCATGAAATAACCAAAAGGTATACCAAGGCCCTAAAATAAAACACTATCCCATGCAAACCACAACAACGAAAAGCCAACACCTTCGAGTGATCAACCTATTAAGAATCTAATTAGTCCTAGTTACCCAGGCACAGGCCCAAGGGTCACCCATGCTCTATCAATTAAGAGTCCAACCTCAACATATCAAAACCATATACATACACATAAGCATTAAAATAAAATTACACAAACCAATAAGGCACATTGCCAAATCAAAAATTCATCACCAACCATTAAGATAAATTTATAGAAATTCCAAAAGAAATACCATTTTTTCATCCACAAAAAATAATCCTCAAAAAATAAAACACCCTAAAACTATAATTACACCCATAACTTATTATTTTAATAATTCTACTGAAATAGTGGGTTCCCTAGACCCAACTATTCAGTGCTTTTGATTACCATATCGTGTATACAGTAAGCTATGCATGATGTCATCTTAACATTATAGTATAGACTTTTCCGCGTCCATTATTGAAATGGTAATTTCCAAAGATTAATTGTTGTATTGAAAGGTTATAGTAGTTACCAGGCTATAATGAGAACCTCTAGATACTATGACATTAATCTTAAATATATATTCTATGGTCTAGATACATCTTACTTATTGGACACAGTAAATTTCTGACCATCAGGTGCTAAGGGCTCATAAGCATTGAGACTTCTTCTCATGCATTTCACTCTTGGTGATCTCTAGTAGTGGGATCATGAGGAATGACCCACCAATAGGAACACCACATGTTTTGGGTGTCATTGGATGTTCCTATCTACGATCATGTGTAATGGTCTCCTTACTTGATATCATTACCAATATATTTTATTTGATTGCACACTTTGATGCAAGTTGAAAACCATGGCAATGAAGTTGTGGCGAGGTAGTTTGTGTCGGGTGCGTCATTGGTGGCATGACATTGGTTGAATGGTCAAGAAAATATTTTTCACTTCAGGGTTATGGATGTAATATATCTCAGGACATGTTGATATGGATGGCAGTACCTTTATAAGACCATGGTCATGGCAATCAAGGGTAAATCTGTCCAGTTAAATCAACAAACATTAAAGCAAGAAAAGGGCGATGACACGTGAGTGCATCCTGCTTTATGAGATATTACAAACAAAGAGATTATATTACAAAGTGTGTGTTTGTAGGTTGGTTGTCACTATTGTGAAAATCCTTATTTCTTTAGGGGCCATGATGGGCTGCTAGATCCCGCTCTTGGTCTGTGAATACTATTCACTACTGTTGAGAAAAGGTCCTAGAGGGTCACACACAATAGCGTATTCAAGAATCTTCCCTATTCAGTTGAATAGGATTTTTGGACATTGTGGGCCCCACCACTGGGGTCTGGGATTTGTGCAAGGTAAAGTGATCACCAATGAAATAAATGAATTCATATTATTCAAGTTTAGAATAATGGGTATTGAATTTATTTATTAAATGTATTTATGATTTTTAATTAAATGCATGAGAAATATTAATTGAAAAATATTTAATTATTCAAGGTTCAATTAATATTTATGGGAGCGACGAGTCGAGTTAATGACTCAATTATTATCACGTAATATATTTTAATATATCACAAGTAAATGATAATAATATTTATGACTCAGTTTAGTAGTCGTAAATGTTGTTGATAGTGCGTTATATATTCGGGGGATGGGTTGACAATTCCGGGTAATTAATTAACCACTATAAATATTAGAGGAGAGGAGATTTCTAATTACTATTCATGGAGCTTCTCTCTGCTCTCCTCTCTCCCACACTCTAGAGAGAGATGCTCTGGATCCAGGAGCTCGGATAGATCTCACTCTTAGGAATCGCTAGCGAAGCGATGTGGTGATCATTGGAACATCAAAGGCATCATCGGTATTTTACGCTAGCACCTAAACTACGACAAACGGAACTCCAGTGGATTCCTTGAAACGCGTGTGGATGATCTAGAGGAATTCAGCTTCAGATTCTTCGAGTAGCGATCACCAACGATGAGAAGATGTTATCCGTGGCTTCAGATATAAACCAGGTATTTTATGGTTTATTATTGAGCTTAAAATCCTCCACGTGTGGTCCTCGGCTAAGACCGGGTTGCTCTTCTCTGACGTCGACAAGTTTATGTCGACGGTCAGTGGAAAAATTTTAAAAACCCACTTGTTTGGGGCTTCCACTGCATGCCCGGTTCCAACAAGTGGTATCATAGTGATGTGTGTCGATTTTAAGTCAAAAAAAATTAAATTTGCATTAATTCTTGAAAAGGGCATCGATATGGTAGCAACGCCGCAAACCGTGTGTTAATCCGACATTGGATGACCATTCTGCGATCATCCGAATTTTTTAGTTCAGATTTAACACTGGTTAATACATATGAGGTTTTACATCTATGAACCTCATTTTCTTTCATACAAATCCCCAGTTCTTACTAGAATAGTGTTTTTTGGTGAGTTTACATAATTATTATTATTATAATAATTTCATTGTAATAATAATAGTTTTATTATAATAAAAAATTTATTATTATAATAATACCTATTATTATAATGTTAAAGCCTGTATATTAGGCTAAAAAAAGGGAGGGGGAGGCGAAAGACTTGCAAAGCAAGCCATTGGTTATAAAAAAATATTAAAGGGAGGGGAGACCTTATTTGCAGGTCTCCATTTAAGAAAACCAAAAACAAAAATAAGGAGGGGGCGACAATCAGGTTGCGTAAAAGAAAAAAAGGGGTGTCGGGTCTTCCCAGCAGCGTGCGGCGGCCCTGCGAGCCGCTTCATTTGTTGCGTAGTAGCAGGAGTGGGCTAACTCTACCCGGCTGAAGGCCCCCTGTTCATCCATAGCGTGCGGCGCCCCGGAGGCCGCCTCTCCCATCCCCTCGGGGCCTCCACCACCGGTAGAAACTTCCACATGCCACCGCAACCTACTCCCTACCTACGCTCGGTCCTCCCGTACTGCAAGCTGACCCACCGCACTACAACCAGGCCCCACACTTGTGTCTCCTTCACCACATAATCGGCGCGCCTAAGAGGCCAGCCGTCAGCCGCGGCAACCCAGCCGCCCTCCACCCGCTCTGGTCTCCCTCCTGCTTCCCTGGTTCCGGCACACCTCTCCAACCCGCACAACCCACATTGTGCCTCCTCCCCTTCACTGTTCAGCAGCAGTACACCATCATGACACCCGATGCCACCTCCTGCATGGCCCCTACGGCACCCTGCTACACCAGGCGCTCCAACAGCCTCCCCTGCGGACCCAGAAGACCTCCTGCACCTCGGCCCTCTCCCCATGCAGCAGGCGCAGAGTCCCTGGCCATCCCTCCTCTGCCTTGTCCCTCATATAGTGCCCGGCCAGTCCGGAAGTGCTCTCCCGTAGCTGGGCGCTGCCCCGCCGCCTTGGGTTCTACCTAGGAGCGCACCACTCGGGTGGTCAAATTGGATCTTCGTGAGGTAATCCCTCAATCCTTTAGACTTAGTTTGATCCAAAAACATTCTCAAGCATGTCTACCCAGCCTAGAACTGGTATTGTCAGACATGATTGACTCTGAACTACCTTGCACATAGTTAGAACAGCCTGGACTGGGCCTGCGCAGGTTCACCCCGACTCGCACAAGCCCTGCCCTGGGTTCCAGGGGCTCAGATGATTTTTATTTGAATCAAAAATTAATTTAATTAATTAATTTAATTATAGTTGATAATTAAATTAATTTAATATTAATTTTTGGTTATTAAATATTTTATGCGGCGTAATTAATTCATTGGGAGATTAATTAAATTGATTAATTAATTTAATTTTAGCTTCAAAATTAAATTAATAAATTGGGACCGAACTACATAAATATTGGATTTAAAATTAGAGTAAATTTTTTTAATTCAAATAAAATTCCCTCAATTTTAATTTTAATGCAAGTTTAATTTTTATTCTACATTTATTTAATATATGTGGGTTTAATGCGTATATGGCTGATCATGAGCTGGTGTCCGACCAATGCATGTATGGTGGTTTATTTATTTAATTATTTTTTTAATTATTGCTTGTGTTTTCGTAATAATTATTTTAATTAAATAAAAAAGGCAATTTGCGTGTCGTCTAAAGTCGTTATATGTATAAGGGCTTGTGCGCCCATTCTTAAAGTTGTATATTTATCCCCTGAGACGCTCTCGCCTGTGTGCAACCACAATTGTATAATGACGAGATGACCAATGATGCACTTCGCGCCAAGTGACGACAACGCACCAGACAGGAGTTGGATGCATTGGATGAGCATACATTGCTATTCAAGTTGCTAGCCACACGACTAAAGGTATTTACCCCTAGGGTTTTGATTGGTCCTTTATTCACTCAACAGATCAACCAATAGTACCGGATCATGATCAAGTTTTTCATTTTATTTTTTCATGGTTTATTATTTTTGCATATGTGTAATTTATTGTGCGATCACATAGTATAATAATAAATAAGCATGCAAGATAAAATGAACATGTGACGCGATGAAATTTCTATTTCTTGCATGATCAGTTGTGAGTGAGATCACATAGTACATGCTTATAAAAATAGAAATTGATTTCATTCATCACATTAAAAATAATAAAACCCTCAAAATAAATATTAAGTCATAACCGCCTTCCGTCATTCAAGTTTGGACAAAACCAGTTGTTTGAGGTTCCGGTCATGCCATAGTTGAGTGTGTCTCTTACTACTGGGGAGTCCTTATAATAATGATGGGTTTTATTAACTAAAATTACAACAAAGAAATAGCCGTATCTAGCTTGTTTTAATTTTAGAGGCAAGCGTTTAGTAAATCAAGTTCTGATTTTAAGAAGTTGGGACTTCACTCAACAGATCGAGGAACTGTAATTTAAAGTAGTCGGCCATCCAAAATCCTACCTAGAACCCTCCAAGTTGTGGTGTAGCCATAGCTTGTAGACTATGAGGGGGGTTCTGGGATCCTTTCCACTAGAATATGCAAGTGATAGAGTATTCTGATTCTAGCATAGAGGGTTCCTAGAATCCGATAAAATAGTGGGAGACATTAAATGATTTAAGTAATTAATCAAAAAATATCTAAACTGGTAATTCAGATAAAAGGCACTAATCTGCTATAATTAATTTTTGTAGAAAAATGGAAAGTTATACCACAATATTAAAACTTTGATATTATAATGGAAAAATTAAATATCCACATGAACACGAGTGTACATGAATAGTACAGGCACGTGTGCATAGTACTATGATATAGGAAACTCAAGGTGTCAGTGTCCCCAACACTGTTAAACTACCTCATTAAGCGAGAGTGAAAATTTCTTATAAGATACTAATGTACAAAGAATATGATAGTTATATCATTATGCTTTCATCAACGTCCGGTGTCAGTTGCGGTCGCTACACCAGGATATAGATGATATAACATAAAGTCTCATCTCCGAGAATTTTGCAAGGAGAAAGGGATGAAATGATATGAATAAGGCTAAGTTTACACCGGCATGTGTAAATTTAAAGATCGGTCATGATATTTAAATATCATTTTCAGCACATTACTCAAGTCTTGTTTTAAGTTACAAAATGAACAAGTATTGAGTAAACACTTCATTACCAATTTAGGTAAGACTTTCCAAGATAATAAGAATAAAAGACAAATAAGCTTTAATTCTTATGGTGGATAAATTTAAATACAATATGTAATGGTCAAAGGAATTTAATTCCAAGGACACATTTGCAACGTCCTTCAATTAATGAGGTATTAACAAAGGTTATTGCATTGCATATTATAAAATAATACAATTGAAGTTTAAAAGCAATAAACTGATTTAAAAGAGCATGTTTCCGCTTCTACATCAGGCATATTCATCAATTTAATGTTTCCCAATTACTACTTGGGTATTAAATACAATATTCTGGTAACATATGTTTATTATAATATGATAAATAAGTTAGTATAGAAACCTTTCTAGAAGTCAGGTGTATTCTCCAAGTGGTTGTGAAAGGGTGATACCTAGGCCAGTGGTGAGAAGTACACGACTTCTTCAATATCCAAGTGAAAGATTCATGTTGAACTATTATTGAGTATAACCATAAACATTAATCTCATGTGTCCTTGGATACAGGGATACATTCTTTCAGGTTCTGGAATGAATGTTGTTTTTGGTAAAATCAATCACTAGTTCAGTAATACATGAATCATAGGCAATTAATGATGAATAAAAATATAATATTTATACCCAGACATGACAAGATAATTCTTTGTCAAGTAATACTAATAGTGGACATCATGAATATACCAAGTAAGGTATTTAGGCTCGGCACAGCTAAATACTTTTGGTATTATCGACGACTTTATTTTGGACAAAGGGGCCTTTAGAAAAAGGTATGTCACAAAGCTTTTCGAAATAGTTCAACAAGCATGAACTATTCCAAGTATAATCTAGAGGTATATATACTTAATAAGATTCCTTTAAATAATTAAGGAATAAAAAAGTGAAGTATATGCATGGTCAGGAGATATGAGATACTTCGGGTTGGGATACTGAAGAGTATCTCGACCAAGCATTCATCAATCATGATAATGTAGCGTGGATCAATTCCTAAACGCACATTACCTTATCGACATCACGACATTGATGCTAATGATGAGGATTGATGATGAAGTCTTACATATCAACATTGATCAACAAAATTTAGTGTGGAGTAATTCCTAAAATCACATTTTATACATCAAAGAATTGATGTAAGTAATATCAATGTTGCAACTAGCAGAAACATCCATTATATTTCATGAAATTCTTTGCAATAACAGCGATATCCCATAATCATATTCCAACTATAATGACAAATGGATATCATGCAAGTCATAGTATTATGTAAATACATTATGTCATAAGAACATGTGTTTGGATGCAAAGATTTTGTTAGGACATAAACAAACTTGCGTCAAGACAAACACATTTTGCATTTAGTGTAATAATCCTAACAGTTGCTTAGGATATTATATAAATCCCTAAGATAGAAAACTTGTAGTCAAGTAAGGGACTACATATCTATATAGGGGTGCACATCTCTATTAGAGATAGTGGGAGCTATATTGAATTTTTTGGTCAGTGCTCAAGATGCACAAAATAGTTGGCATAGGAACTAGTTCCATAAGAACATGTGGAATAAAGTTTTTTCCAGAGACACATACTACGTATGAAGGATAAAACCATGGTGATGGTTTTTATATTCACTGCAATTGGTGATCTGTTATTCAATGTGAATAATATTTCCTACAATTAAGCAGTATATGGCAATTAGATAAAATTGATAAGACCAACTAAAATTCAATTAATGGATTCTATGTATCAAAGTGCAAAAGGGGATTATTATTTCGAATAATGTGGTGGGTATTCAAGTGAGTTGATTCATGGATGGTATGATCTTGGTACCAATAAGGCTTGACTGATTTGACCAATTCCTTATGCCTAAATCCGTTAGAATTTTACTTATCATAGCTAATATCTATGATCAATTTATTTAGCATTGGATGTCATGACCACCAATCGTGGATGGTGTCTATACGACGCAACCAAAAAAGGATGTTCACATCACATAATGCTAATAAACTTTTCAAGTTACTAAAATACGGTTTAGGATTAATGTAAGAAACATGATCATAGTATATAAATTTGCAACATATGATTTCCATGTGTCTACCAGAGGTTAGTAGGAGCACCAATGTTTTCCAAGAAAAAATATGGCTGGCAACATATGAAAAAAGATGTTGGTCTCACAGTTAGTTAAGACCAAAATGAAATTTACTCTCCAATGATGGACATAAAGTAGCAACCTAAGTTCTATGGAACATGATCTACTAAGGTAGATCTATAGGTTGCTTAGTCCTAGAAAATCATACATAAAGTGACATTGTAATGAAAAATACTTGTTGGAACAATTCAAGAGATGAATTGTTTTCTATTTCCCAGAGCATAATTTATCCATGTTGACTTATCCATTACATGGGAAGAGATAAATGTGGTGAGTTGAAATCCATACATCGGAATGATGGATCAATCACATATTCCATGATATTTACAAGAACCTATATTTCCAAGGTATAATTTACAATAGAAAAATATCAGTTATATCCAAGAGCACTGCAAGGGATGTAGTTAGAACTATCTAATTGTACTTCAGCAAGTATAAAAGATATGTACCTAGTAAGTGGAGAAGAAAGGATACTATTTTTGGGGATACAAACTAGTCTTCCATAGATCAAGAGATCTAATATTTCAGTTATAGACGATGAGAGAGACAAGATCATATAATCCAGTGGTAGCCATACCTACAAAGACCAAGTACGTTGTAGCTTCTATGGTTGCTAAGAAGCAGATATGCAATAATCTATTCTAGTTCATGGAATCGCACCTGGTAAGAAAAGTATTATCATATTATAAATTATGATATTCATACTATCCAAGATGTCAAGCTATAAAATTAGACAAAAAGTGAAATATACTCGGGATACCATCTCTTGAGTAGTTTAACTCAAAGAGATGATGTTGCTATAGAAGAATAGCCACGTGGAGGAATCGTGGTGGACCCAGTAGCTTAATCTGTTACTCAGCAGAAACATGATGCCCATCATGTGAGTGGCTAACAATTTTGGTTAGCAAGTTGGCTCTAGTGCAAGTGGGAGTGTTGAAATAGTGGGTTCCCTAGACCCAACTATTCAGTGATTTTGATTACCATATTGTGTATACAGTAAGATATGCATACTGTCATCTTACCATTATAGTATAGACTTTTATGCATCCACTATTGAAATGGTAATGTCTGAAGATTAATTGTTGTATAGAAAGGTTATAGCAGTTCCCAGGCTATAAAGAGAACCACTAGATACTATGAAATTAATCTTAAATATATGTTCTATGGTCTAGATACATCTTACTGATTAGACACAGTAGATGTCTGACCATCAGGTGTTGGGGGCTTATAAGCATTGAGACTTCTTCTCATGAAGCTCGCACTTGGTGATCTCTAGCAGTGAGATCATGAGGACTGACCCGCCAATAGGAACACCACATGTTTCAGGTTTCATTGGATGTTCCTATCTACGATCATGTGTAATGGTCTCCTAACTTGAGATTATTACTAATGTATTTCATTTGATTGCTTACTTTGATGAAAGACGAAAACCATGACAATGAAGTCGTGGCGAGGTAGTTTGTGTCCAGTGCGTCATTGGTGGCATGACATTGGTTGAATGGTCAAAAAATGATTTTTCGCTTCCAGGTTATAGAAGTAATATATCTCAGTCCATGTTGATATGAATGACAGAACCTTTACAAGACCATGTCCATGGAAGTCAAGGGTAAATCCGTCCAGTTAAATCAACAAACTATAAAGCACGAAAAGGGCGATGACACGTGACTGCGTCCTTCTTTATGAGATATTACAGACAAAGAGATTATATTGCACAGTGTGTGTTCGTAGGTTGGTTGTCACTGCTGTGACAATCCTTATTTCTTCAGGGGCCATGATGGGTTTCTAGATCCCACTCTTGGTCTATGAATACTATTCACTACTGTCGAGATAAGGGCCTAGAGGGTCACACACAATAGCGTATTCAAGAATCTTCCCTATTCAGTTGAATAGGATTTTTTGACATGGTGGGACCCACCACTGGGGTCCGGGATTTGTCCAAGGTAAATTGATCACCAATTCAATAAATGAATTCATATTATTCGAGTTTAGAATAATGAGTATTTAATTTATTTATTAAATGTACTTACGATTTTTAAGTAAATGCATGAAAAATATTAATTGAATAATATTTAATTATTCAAGGTTCAATTAATATTTATGGGAGCTATGAGTCAAGTTAATGACTCAATTATTATCACATAATATATTTTAATATATCACAAGTAAATGATACTAATAATTATGACTCGGTTTAGTAGTCGTAAATGTTGTTGATTGTGTGTTATGTATTCGGGGGCCGAGTTGGCAATTCCAGGTAATTAATTAACCACTATAAATATTAGAGTAAGGAGATTTCTAATTACTATTCATGGAGCTTCTCTCTCCTCTCCTCTCTCCAACACTCTAGAGAGAGATTCTATGGATCCAAGGATCTTGGATGGAGCTCTCTCTTGGGCATCGCTAGCAAAGCGATGCGGTGATCGTTGGAACGTCGAAGGCATCGTTGGTATTTCACGCTAGCACTCGGAATACGATGAACAACACTCCAGTGGATTCCTTGAAGCGCGTGTGGATAATCTAGAGGAATTTGGCTTTAGAATATTCAAGAAGAGATCACCAATGATGATCAGATGTCCTGCACGTCTTCGGATATAAACCAGGTATTTTACGGTTTATGATTGTGCTTAAAATCCTACACATGTTGTCCTCGGCTAAGACCGGGCTGCTCTTCTCCGACGTCGACAAGTTTATGTCGACCATCGGTGGAAAAATTGTAAAAACCCACCTGTTTGGGGCTTCCACTACATGCCCGGTTCCAACATATTCATCATCCAAAAACTCAAAATATAACTCAAGTGGCCACATAAAATACAAACCCTTGGAGATTTTGAAAAAGATGTCTTAGAATACAAAATTACTCTGCACAAAAAGCACACTAAATGCATCTTCCATATCTATGAAGATTGACCTCATTGACTCATACCTTCCAAATCAGGTTCAACCAACCAATTCTTTCCACTGTTTGAAACACTTAAAATTTAATTTACTATAGATGAAGTACCAATCACCAAAGGTTTACCTACCTATGAAACTCCTTATAACATAGCCTTTTAAACCACTTCTACTAATAGTATAGGAAAAGTTCAACTATAATAGCTCCAAGGTTTTGTTGAAGTTTCATTTAAGGAAATGATATCTTAATAAATCATTATTGATGGGAATAGGATAAAATAATACTATCTCTGAAAAATGGTTGGTATACTCCTTAAATGAACGCTTTCCATCATGAAGGCTCCTGAACTCAATGGTCTTCTCCATATTCACTTCCTCATTATAGTTCCATTAAATAGATTTTATCCTGGAAAATTCCCAATACATTTCCTCATAAAAATAATAAGGAACCATAGTCTTGCACCACACTTGGTCGTCCCATTAAAATAAAGGGACAATATCCTTTACCCTTGAATATTCAGGGGTTTCAAGAGATTTAAAGATTCCATAAACTTCCTATAGCTACTTTATTACTTCCATAGTACCTTAATCACTATAAAATGATGTTTGATGAATATTAATGATGTCTTTCATGGGATCTAAGAGCTAGTAAGATTCTAGACCTTCCACTCAACCTTGAGTCTGGGTAGAGTTGGAAAGAGGAGAAACCAACCCTAAACAATGAGAAGGTTCATCTTGTTGATCATCCCAATGAATACAATTCTTAATGTTCTTTGAAGACTCTCTGAGAGGAAAATTCAAAATAAAATAAAATAAGAATCAATCAAATAATGATCCAAAAATAAAATCAAACAATTCCATGAAAATTAAAATCCAAACTGAAAAACATTTAAAACTTTAACTCTTGATAAAAATACAAACCATTTTCTTGAAATCATGTTCAATTTCTAACACCCTATCCCCTTTAAGACATTTAACCCCCATTTTTAAAATAATTTAATCCCATATTTCAATCCACCGCAAATTGAAATCCATTGTATTCTATAAAAATTCATTTTTTTTATTTGTAAAAAACCATTAAAATTCATTTTTAAATCATTCCCTTTGAAAATATACAACATGAGAAATTTAAAATATCTCTTGGAAAACACAATATATCCAATTGAAAACATCCCTTTTCTTATTCCAAAACTAGTTTTTTAAAAACAAAACTGACCTTCAAAAAGGTAAACCCAAATGAAAATATATATACAGTAATATGAACTAAATCCAATAACATAAATTCTAGAATAAAAACACAATTAATTGAACTCACATTAATATTAAACACAATTAGAGTCAATGTGGATATTAAAAGGGATAAAAAAAATTATTTGTATGAGAAAAAATGTTGTGCATTAGTTAGTCAAATGGGTTTGTGAATCATGTACCAACAGTGCAACAGACTCTATGAAGTCTGTAGATGTCTAATGCATGGTCTCCATGCGGTTTGACAGACTATGTGGTTTTACTTTATAGATATGTTTCTCTCTACCCTATAAAATAATTGATACCCCCAAAATTATTAGTAAACTCAATATAGATCAATATATCATCATATGAAATCAAAAATAATTATAAATGAACTCAAAATCAAGATTCAAACTCTAACTTCCCATGGAGGCTCAAGTTTCATCACAAAGGGTGATGATCAAGCACCCATATAAGATCTACCTCCTAAGACACAATAATAGTATAAGTCTTATTTCTACCAAGATTTACCTCATATGATGAAATTTGGACTCTAATACTATTTTATTATTAACCAACCCTTGTCACCTCTCATTTGGGCACCCGAAACAACTTGATCCAATGCTCGAAGGGTGTTCCAGATCCCCATGGGATAGAAACTAGTGAATGAACATTATGGAAACACTCTTAGGGGTGGTTTTTTTAAATAATCATTAAATGATCAAGGGAATTCCACCCAAAAATCTACCATGACCCATCTTTATGTTTTATTTCCATGAACTGAATGAATAGATCAACTAAAAAGAAACATCCAATTATATTATAATGCAGAAAAAATAATAAATAAACTCATAAAGTAAACTATCACATAATCTAAATAATAAAATAATAAACATCAACTTGTGAAAAAAAACTTCTAATGGAATATCTGGGTCGATGAAGATGATATATGAGTATCTTAAAAATAAAACAAAACCTGAATAGATACTACTCATCTCCACATGACCAAAGGTAACTCAATACATCTCAATCCCCCACAAATGACTAGCTCTAACTCAATCTAATAAGGATGGAGGAATATAGAAAAAGGTATGGTCACATGAAAAAGAAATAGTAGGAGATATATACACTGATTGACCTAGTAAGGGAGTGAGTAAAATGATCTAAATAGTACCTCACCAAGGAGTTTGTGAAATTAATTTCAAAATACATTTCATTTATGTAAGTTTGAATTTGGATAGAAAATAGTTGTCATGGGTGAGCATAATAAAAAAATAGACCATTATCCTCTTTTATAAAACTTATATTTACTTTTAAAGAAAAAAAATTGAAATAATCCATTTTAAATTTCACTATAAAAACAAACAATAAAACTTTACCCAACTTTTGAAACTAATTATTTTCTTGGGAACACATTTCTAAAACTATTTTAAAAATAATTATTAGAAAAAAAATCTTCATCGCATAATTAAGAATATTATGAAAAATAAACCCCCTTTAAGAAGGAATCATGTTAACAAATAAATAAAAGTAATCAAACAATAGTGATCAAATAATGATTCCATGCATGAAAATAGAAATAGTGGATATAGAAATGAGTTAAATGAAATAACCTAAGTAATATCATAAACAATAATAGGGATCATGGGAAACACATTGGGTCCTAAGATAGGGTGGTCATAAACAAACTATAAAACGGGACTAACTACCATAATATGTGGCATCCTAAAATATCACAAGCCACTTTCCTAGCCTGCACATGCATCTTTCAGGAAAAATACCCTATATACATGGAATATAACACAACAAGGGGGAACTATAAGAATGTTAACTGATTAATGTAGTGTATATTTATACCTCTATCTTTTTATATGGTTCTGATGAATAAAAATAATAGGAGTTGAGAAAATAAACAAATCATATGGTCAATGAATCAATAAAAAATACATAAATAACTCATCCCACCTCTAACACCCTCATAAGAAACATCAATTTTCCACATTATACACATCACAATAGTAAAAAATATCCCCTACAAGGATACAATATATATTTAAACAAGGGTCTCCAGAGGGACTCACACAAACACTATATAAAACACATTTAAAAGTGTCAAGAATGCCTCCTTGAAAACTGACTCAGAATTTTGATCCCTTTCCAGTTGTTGATATACATTTTTAAAAAAACCATGTAAAACATTTATATAATGAATTTATTATTTCATTCAATCCATTTGAAAATACACAAAACCACTTTATTATTTAAAACCCACACTATCAATTTTATGACCCAAATAGGGTCTAATTAATTTAGTCACCAAAATTCATTCGAATAAAACCATATAAACATTTTCATAAACAATTTTCACCCAAAAATTAAATTAAATTAAATAAAAAAACTTAAAAATCCTTTTAGAACTATAAAATCATTGAATACCTTATGTTCCAAGTGATAAATGACTTTAAAAAATTTATAAAACTTATTATAACTATCACATTTAGATATAATTTAATAAAAAATAATTTTAAATCCTCAAGTACACAATGGAATGTCGATTAGTGAAATAAAAAAATTCCTACCGCATTCCAAGAGAAAAAATCTTTCAAAAAAAAAGCCGAAACAAGTCATCTTTGATAGTGAACACTCAAATAGGTAAGAAGATGACCTGCTATAAGCCATAAGAAACCAAAAACCAAAATTAGAACCACCCCCATACCCAAATATAAGCCCAATTTCCCCTAGGATTTATGGGAGGAAGTGAAACTAAATGGAAATTGGAGAAAGGCTAAGGATAATTTAAGAACAATAGGAGAGGAGGGATTTACCTGAATAAATCCACATGAAATATACAAAATAAAGGCTTAAAATGAAGAATATGGGAAGGAATAACTCCTCATGAATTCATGGGGTTTATATGATTAAGATGGAGGGTGAAATATGGTTTTAACACTTTTAATTCATGGAGGTAAATGTTTTAATTTTAATTTTAAATAAAAATTTGGTAACTCGCATGTTTTGGCCACATGGTTTGGTAAACTATATGCCAACCATATAGATTCCATAGGAAAATCATTGGTTATCTACAAATTTTGGCATCATGGTTAAATAAATCATGCACCAACCATATAAGTGCCTATATAATTTCTTATATATTCTACATGGAAAAACTACATGATTTTCACTAACCATACGCAAACCATGTGTTTAGGACTTAAATTCCAAAACATTAAAAATTTAAGGAAAATCAACCCAAAAATATCAAGATAATAAATAAATAAATAAATTCATAAGGAAATATAAGGTTTGGGTGTGACATGAACATATTTTTTATAAAAATAAATAATAAAACTAAATAAGATAACTAAATCACTTAGTTGGAGAGAAAAAAATTCAAGTGTAAATTTTATTAAATAATTTTTGTGGATAATTTTTAATTATTTTAGGAATACTCAAGTAGGTATGGAGTAAATATCTATGTAAAAAGGGAATCCAAAAGACTCTATTGTTTTTGTATAATATATAAGGTTGATAAAATCATACATGAACATTATACTATAAATAATGTTTTTAGAATTGAATAATAAGTTAAGATTTATATATGAATAATGAAGATGGTGAACAAAAAGTGGGGAAGATTACATATATTTTTACCTTAGTGTGAGAGAATATATAGAAGTTGAGTTAGATATACTATTACAACTGGATTACCTTGTGAAGAATGAGAAGAAAAAATTGAATTGGGGAGTCATATTCAATGAAATCATTGTATAAGTGAGAGGAATATAAGTAAATGGTCTTTTCTATAAACTATAGTTCCCACTCCATGGTTGATAAAGAATAAAAATTCAATCAAATTAATGTGGAAATCCTTTGGATCTATGATGGATCACCATATGAGGGTGACATATTATCATATATTTAACTATTATTTATATGATTATGATTAGAAATGATTTAAAATTCTAATTAGTAGTTTTTTGTTGTGTAAGAGGTCTACACAAACAAAAAAAGCAGTGTTCCTTGGATGGAGTGGTCATCTTAAACTAATAAAAATTAGTGATATTATTTTAAACCATGAGAGGAGTTGTGAAAACTATCACACCTTGGATGTAGTCCACATTTGGTGAACCAAAAAAATTTCATATTCTATATTTTACTCCAATATATCTATATCTATATTTGATTCATGAGAAATAATAAGAAAATAGAATCAATATATGGATCCTAATTTATACCCTTAACACTAAGATCTCACAATCCATTATATTGGGTGAGTAAATGTGTGTTTGAGTGTGATTATTAATTAATGTGATAAAGTAGAAAAAATTTAAACCATATACCCCACCTCTCAAGGACCCATAGAGCCTAGTAAGTTTCACCAACATGTGGAATCAAAGACCAGTTTACTCTATTAAATTATGAGTTTTTAGTATTCAACATTTTTCATTTGAAATTTTTTTAAGCTTTTTTGATAAAAAATTTCTTAAAAATTTGACTTCAAAATAATAGGTTATTAAATTTATTTAAAATAATTTATTTAGTATTCTTTATTAATTAAGCCTTTATGAACATGAGCTTAATGGATTGTATTTTGGGTTTTCTATTATTCATTTTTTATATTATATGATTTGTATTTTTTCTATTAATGTATGATTTTTGAGGCTTTCTAATGGGATAAAGGTATTTGAAATGTGAAATGGTTGTCTTAATAATCATTATAGTGAAATACTAACGCGTTTTTGGGTCTAGAATGGGGTGTTTATCTTGAGGTGCATGTTTGGTGAGAATTTTCATTGTTGATGGAAGTTGGGAGTAGTTTCCTCAAGGTTTATGTGGTTAGTTTCATAATTATGGAAACCATGTAATGAACATGAGCCTTAGCCCAATTGGTGAGGACTCCTTAAGTGCATCCAGGTGACCCGAGATCAAATCCAAGAGGAGGAATAATTTTTGGGGTACTATAGCATCACTGTATAGTACTATTGTAGGTAGTGTTTGGCATTGTACCAGCTAGGACTATTCCCCCATTTGGACGTTTAGGCCACCGATTTGGCCCCTGAGTCCTTTAAGGGCTTTGGGCCACCCAGGCCTTCGGGTCAGTAAGACCTTCAAGCCACCTTATGTGCTGATACAAACTAGACAACCTATAAGGAACAAGATCCATAAGGAGGATGATCAAGGAGATTTCACCATAGTAGAAGCTAAATGAATTGCATGAATGAGAGGGTATGTCACCTGACATTGGGAAAAGCATGTGCATGCATGGGAAATCCTACCCGAACAGCCATGCGAAGGTGGAGAGATGATTTCACGATGAAGATGCTGAGGTGGAGTAGTTCTAATTAGTTAGTCTAGGTTGTATGTAATGTTTGAAGCCTATAGGAAATGAATTCCTCAAAGGCCTATGGGCCATTTATTACTTATGACTAAGGGCCTTGTAAGAGTTCCACCTCACCCCTTGAATGGTGGATTATAAAAAATCAATAGAAAAATGAAGGCCTTCGGGACATTGGAATGGAAACCATGTAACCTATCCATGAATTTTGAATTTTTAGGAAGAGAATAATTCATGGTTAACTATATATTTAGGGAGAATTTATAACCTAATCATGTATTAAAAGTTTTCTGATAGGGGGTTTATATGGTTAGATATATGATTAGGGATACATTATATACTAACCATTAATTTGAAATTAATTTACATTATTGGATATTTAAAAGATCAAAACTCCAATTAACACCCCTAGTATACCCTAAGGATATCTTATTTCAATGGATTAGTGGATCAATAATTTTGGATGATCATATTTTCACGGATTTGACGATAATATTTCTAGATCCATTTCATCATAATCTCTCTTTTTAAAATATTTCGCACATTGTATTAGATTTATGGATATAATGTCACGAACCAAATCTGGTCGCCGCCAAAATCGACACCAAACCCAGCCCGTGACAAGGCCCGAAGGGCGTTCCCGATCCCCACGGGCTGGCACAAGTGCCCGGGTATCATATAATGATAATTGGGAACGATTTACCCGATTCTATAAACATTAAACAACAAAAAAACTCAATAAAAAAAATCTGGATTTTTCAACTAAAACCATCTTTTACAAAATTTCAGAACTGAATTACATAAGTTAAAACTACATTTAAAGACCATTACAAAGGTAAAAAAACAAATAAGGACAGCCCAAGAACCCTTTTGTCAAGGGGAACCACCCTTATGCTATCTCCACAAGACTTCACTACCAAGGACCTGCTAGAAACCCGAACCACTGGAACAAAAAAAACTGTACCCAACCTGCGACAACAAAAATAACCAAGTCTACTTACACCCAAGGGTGTAAGTAGGGTGTGAGACAAAGCCCAATAGGATACCACCACTAATAGATTCCATGTGATAAACATTTAATGGCGAAAAACATGCATGTTTTCAAAGACATGAGATGCTAGTTAAAATTTCTAAAAGATGCAACATTAAATAAAAACAGTTTTTAGGTGGGATAATTTAAAGAATAAAAACATTTAAAATAAATACCATAGCTACTGAATTTTCCAGCCTCTCATACCGTATACCGACGGTAATAACAAAGTATCCAGTGAGCACAAGCAATGGGAAATAACCCCTAGGCACTAGCTAGCTGTGGGTCCCAGGTACCTCGTATCTCGGTGAAGGTAACCATCACAAATATCCATTCTCGTGCACGAGCCACTAGTAGGGAACATACCCATAACCTAGTGGTCCCCAATAATCATCATCATAGTTTAGTTAGAGTTGTAAGCGTCAATCTTGCTAAGTGAAACTGAGGCCAAACCTCACAGATTCAATAGCATACTAGTACACGTCCACCCACCTAGATACCCGGGTTTTCCCTTTGTGCTCAAACAAGTTCAGTAATCCAAGAAGTACAGTTTTCACATGAAAATATCACTTCCACATCACAAATTAACCAAACAGCCCCATGTACATCACACAAGTCAAAAATTCCACTTTTCATTCAAATGAATTTTGAAATCAAACTCACTCCAAATTGCCTACAACACTTTTCAAATTTCTTTAACACTTCCACAAATCCATTAAACAATTTTATAAAACCATTACAAGATATTCAACTCACATAACAGCCCACACACATGTCACAAAATACCATTCTCACCTTCACAATTCATTTTATAAATAAACTCACATGAAATATCCCACACCCGTGTTTCGCACACAAAACACAATTTAGTAAAACATTTCGACAATTTATAAAAAAAAATTATAAAAATGTTCAACATCTCAAATCACCACTTTACCATTAAAAAACCCACATTAGGTGAACACACTCATCCAAACAGTACATATACACCCTTTCCCAACTTTGTTTAACCAAATAAAACATTGGCAATTTTTATAAAACAACCCCAAGAGGTATAACCATTGTTTGCACACTAAACCCATTTCAAAACCCTCATTTAAAAGCAAAATCATACCAATACCAATCCAAAACAGAATTTTTCAGCCCTAAAACAATTACTAAACCACCCCCAAATGTTATAAAAATACATCAAATAATACCACAAAGATACACATGAAAAACACACGTTTTCATAAATCACCTTCAAGAAGTACAACATGTTTTTACTCCTTAAACTCATTAAAAAAAACCTACATTCAAGGCCAACATGACAATAAGGAATTAACAAACCAGAATTTTCATCCCCTTTCAAGACTAATAAATCACTTTCATATGTTATAAACTAAACCCAAACATTACCCCAAGAGTCACACATGAAAAGTACCCAATTTCAAGCTATAATGAAACTAAAAATTAAATGTTCAACCAAATCCATCAAAACTGTTTTCACAGCACATAAAACAGATTATAAACATGCTAAATTAATAATCCATGCAAGCTAACTCATCATAAAATGGCTACACATGGAATCACCTACCTTTTGAGTCGAAATCCTCAAAACTTGGTGCGAAACCTTAAGTGCACCACCGCCGCACCACAAGGAATATAAATCCATACCTAGACCACCAAAAATTGACCCAAAAGATACCAAATCAGACCTTAGGATCTAACCCTAACTTCTGGACATTTTAGAATACAATGAAAGAGGGAGGAAACCCTAAGGAGAATGAAAAATTGAAGAGAGAAACACTTACTCAAAACAATCATGAATAAAACGACCCAAAATCCACCAGATTCTGAATCTGAAAACATCCAACCATTCAAGAGATGTTCGAACAAGGATTATGAGACCATGTAGAAATTTGAATGGGGAAAAAAGAGTGAGAATTGAAGGATTTATGAAGGAAACAAATTACCTTTATTAATCTGCTCGAAATGTGAGTGCTTCAGAAGTTTCGACCTAAACCGCGATGAAACTGAGCTTCAAAGAGGGTGGGAGGATATGGGACGCGCGACTGGGTTCAAGGGGAGTGTTTGGGGTTTGGAATCACCGAAAAAGCCTTAATATTGTATAAGTTATTAATTAAACAAAATTTATTTTTAAAACTGGAATTGGGCTTTCGGGCAGGCCCAATCCCTTAAATAAAAACCCATATACAACTTGTTTATGGTTTTCTAAAGGCTCCAAACTACAATGGTGGTGTTTCTATATCAGGTTAGACAATTTAGGAACTTGAATGGGTGAAAAATATTAAAAATTGAAAAAGTTATAAAAGAAAAAAAATTTATTTTTAAATCTGGAATTGGGCTCACGGTTTGGCCCAATTCATGAAAACTCACCCATTCCACCATAAAAGCTTGACAAACCCCAAAAACAAATCATAAATGAAAAATAAATGAAATTTAACTTTAAAATAAGTCATGTATGTGACAATTATCCCCACCATGAAAACTTTCCGTCCCCGGAAAGTGACCACAAGGCCAGATACCAAAACCATGCCCAACCGATAAACTAAGATGTAATTCTTTGCCAAGCTTTGCCCCCAAGGGTCAAAACACCTCCAGTGATCAATTAAGGAATGATTAATCTCACAACCCAAACTTACACCACATTACTGAAATGATCAATCACATTCATACATTATCCCAAAATGAAACTCCTCGAACGCTATCCGAACAAGACTCAAGCAATTCACCCAAACGAACAACAACTTCAAACAAGGTTACACATACCTTGCTACAACTAAACCATTGGGCACTCTCCAATCTCAATGGTTACCCAAAGAAGATTTAGGTAGCTTGATAGATCTGAATGAGACTACCTACCAACAATCCTTGACCTTGGATAAGACTAAGTTATTGGTACGGGGAAAAAAATAGGCTCCCCACCATAAGAACCAACAATCTTAATCGACCAGAATGGGCCGGTACAGAAAGACCCCAAAATATAAAGTGTTGGGACGACCACATGGTGAGTCTTCACGGTTTGGGAAACCCTGAACCAACAGTGGAGATTCTTCTATCTACATGGTTTTTTTTGTTCATGGTTAGAACTAACCATGTGAAAACCGCGTGCTCAACTTTTCAAGAAAAATTTCCAACCATTCTTCAAAGACTCAATGGAAACCAAATGGGGAGGGAATAACATTGTGTGATGACATGGGTACAAAAACCTCCACCTATTTCCACAGAACGGGAAAAACAGAAGAAATATGATGACACCATAGGTTTAAACTCTTCCTATCTTTCATACTGAGGATAGGACTTTGTACAAGGGTTTAAACGACACTGGGGTTTCCCCTGACTACGCGCCAGCTTCTCTCCGGGACCTATGGCTGGAGCTCAAAATATTGAAGCATCTTCGGCCACGCAGTTTGGATGTTGAAACCCCTATGTGGAACTTCTTCTTTCGGTGCCACAAACAACTACACCGCATACCCTGATGGGTTCATAAATACATAACACACTCCATAACTCACTTTACCAAAACCAGACATTTCACTGAAACAAGGGATCAGAATAAGCACACACATCACACCTTGTTTCTTTGGCTGAGAAACAACAAAAGGGCAGTACACGTATAAACATTGTCCTCTAAGGTAGAGGATTTGATGTTTTTCCCAAGGGATACATACTCCCAACATAACATAGAACCTAAGAGGATAGTGTGACCTTGACCTTTATAGTCAAAAGAGCACACAACATCACAATGCGTCACCGAACATGACCCTTGTGATTGATAGAAACAATACATGGAACATGACCATATTCCAAGTCCCTAAACAACAGACAAGTCCAAAAAGTGGACACAATATCCTATCAGGACCAAAATCTCAAAATTGGTGGTTTAATAATAACTCTTGCTTCAAGGAAACTATGAATAACCCAGAGGCCCTCTTAGACACCATCATGACACTCATCCACACTAACAACCAAAGAACACTTCCACCTTCGATGAATCATGAAACTTAAGAAACCAAGGCCTCTTTCAACCTTCCACAAGAACTATCCCACTACAAGAGGATCTACAAATCAACTAAATGAATGGTTGTAGACTCAATCAACAATGGTCTGTAAAATATTCCTTATATTGATCAACTGGAGGATTTTCTAATGGAGAAACAATACGGGTTGCACTTCAGTTCTGCACTAACCCTAAATGGGGGCATACCTTATCCAATGGGAGAACCCAAGGAACCAAACAAGATGGTTCATTGGTCAAAATATACCACAAACCAGATCCAAACACATGAAGGGAACCATCATAAAGGCGCCCCAAAACATTTTTCAAAAGAGACCACTAATTGTCCCTATAACACAACTTACTGACCAAACCCAAAACCAAAACACAGTTCAAACCGGAGGGGTTATTAGACTCAAAACATCCCACAACATCAACATTTTCCAAAAACACATAATATAAACCATTCCATACAATTCATCAAGTCTTCATGTTTCTCTTTAAAAACAGTTCTTTAAAAACAAATGGTTCAGCAGTTAGCACATCCACCAATGGTACCCCATGGGCCTTACACATGCATGTTTCTGTGCCACACTGGGCACCCTCCTCGTATCCATCTCGACACTCATCCAGTCATTTCATCAACCATCCATCTTCCCATATAACCCCATGCATGTGGTTTCTCACGAAAATACCAAAGGTTAAAACAAAAATTTGTTCCACTTTTCAAAACCAAAACGGTCAACCAACACATCCTTTTTTCCTCAAAACCGCTAACCACGAGATCAAAATCCCAAATCACATCTTAAAAAAATTTCAGAAAGTCACAACCATTTAGAAAATAACTCACTTTCAAGATATTCACATCAATTTCAAAACATTTCATCCCATTAAAGCACACTCTGATTGTTTAGAAAACTCTATTGGAAACACTTTTCAAAACCAACTTCAATATAGTTCCCGCTTTCAAAGAGGTGTGAGCACACCATTTTATATTTCAAAACAATTATGAAAATTCAGTTCTTCCATTTCATAAACCCAACCATTCCCTCTTTATTTGAAAATAATTTCATAAAAACTTTACGCTTCTTAAAACCAAGTCACCTTAAAACCAAAATGCCAAGATTTCAAAACTAAAGAACACCAGACAATGCAAGAGGAAACTAGTTTCAGTGGGTGACTTGGACATATGGTTGGCGGCCATATTCCAATCACTTCACTGTCACAGAGAGTGTTCTATGGAATATCCCCGGCTCCACATGGCTTGCCAGACCCTGCGAGCTCATTGAGACCATTAACCCAACTCTCTTTTCATTTCCCCTAATCATCATCAAACCAAGAAAACCCAAACACATAGACAAATCCCAACTTCCCCTGGCGACTTGAATCCTGAAATGAGGTGTGGTGATCAAGCACACTACCCATAACCAGAATTCCATGTCCCAACAATCATAACTCTAGACTATGTTTACTATTTCCCAAATAACATGACTCAAATGGAGCGAACCTCCTCTGATACCATTTTGTCACGAACCAAATCTGGTCGCCGCCAAAATCGACACCAAACCCAGCCCGTGACAAGGCCCTAAGGGCGTTCCCGATCCCCACGGGCTGGCACAAGTGCCCGGGTATCATATAATGATAATTGGGAACGATTTACCCGATTCTATAAACATTAAACAACAAAAAAACTCAATAAAACAAATCTGGATTTTTCAACTAAAACCATCTTTTACAAAATTTCAGAACTGAATTACATAAGTTAAAACTACATTTAAAGACCATTACAAAGGTAAAAAAACAAATAAGGACAGCCCAAGAACCCTTTTGTCAAGGGGCACCACCCTTATGCTATCTCCACAAGACTTCACTACCAAGGACCTGCTAGAAACCCGAACCACTGGAACAAAAAAAACTGTACCCAACCTGCGACAACAAAAATAACCAAGTCTACTTACACCCAAGGGTGTAAGTAGGGTGTGAGCCAAAGCCCAATAGGATACCACCACTAATAGATTCCATGTGATAAACATTTAATGGCGAAAAGCATGCATGTTTTCAAAGACATGAGATGCTAGTTAAAATTTCTAAAAGATGCAACATTAAATAAAAACAGTTTTTAGGTGGGATAATTTAAAGAATAAAAACATTTAAAATAAATACCATAGCTACTGAATTTTCCAGCCTCTCATACCGTATACCGATGGTAATAACAAAGTATCCAGTGAGCACAAGCAATGGGAAATAACCTCTAGGCACTAGCTAGCTGTGGGTCCCAGGTCCCTCATATCTCGGTGAAGGTAACCATCAAAAATATCCATTCTCATGCACGAGCCACTAGTAGGGAACATACCCATAACCTAGTGGTCCCCAATAATCATCATCATAGTTTAGTTAGAGTTGTAAGCGTCAATCTTGCTAAGTGAAACTGAGGCCAAACCTCACAGATTCAATAGCATACTAGTACACGTCCACCCACCTAGATACCCAGGTTTTCCCTTTGTGCTCAAACAAGTTCAGTAATCCAAGAAGTATATTTTTCACATGAAAATATCACTTCCACATCACAAATTAACCAAACAGCCCCATGTACATCACACAAGTCAAAAATTCCACTTTTCATTCAAATGAATTTTGAAATCAAACTCACTCCAAATTGCCTACAACACTTTTCAAATTTCTTTAACACTTCCAAAAATCCATTAAACAATTTTATAAAACCATTACAAGATATTCAACTCACATAACAGCCCACACACATGTCACACAATACCATTCTCACCTTCACAATTCATTTTATAAATAAACTCACATGAAATATCCCACACCCGTGTTTCGCACACAAAACACAATTTAGTAAAACATTTCGACAATTTATAAAAAAAATTATAAAAATGTTCAACACCTCAAATCACCACTTTACCATTAAAAAACCCACATTAGGTGAACACACTCACCCAAACAGTACATATACACCCTTTCCCAACTTTGTTTAACCAAATAAAACATTGGCAATTTTTATAAAACAACCCCAAGAGGTATAACCATTGTTTGCACACTAAACCCATTTCAAAACCCTCATTTAAAAGCAAAATCATACCAATACCAATCCAAAACAGAATTTTTCAGCCCTAAAACAATTATTAAACCACCCCCAAATGTTATAAAAATACATCAAATAATACCACAAAGATACACATGAAAAACACACGTTTTCATAAATCACCTTCAAGAAGTACAACATGTTTTTACTCCTTAAACACATTAAAAAAAACCTACATTCAAGGCCAACATGACAATAAGGAATTAACAAACTATAATTGTCATCCCCTTTCAAGACTAATAAATCACTTTCATATGTTATAAACTAAACCCAAACATTACCCCAAGAGTCACACATGAAAAGTACCCAATTTCAAGCTATAATGCAACTAAAAATTAAATGTTCAACCAAATCCATCAAAACTGTTTTCACAGCACATAAAACAGATTATAAACATGCTAAATTAATAATCCATGCAAGCTAACTCATCATAAAATGGCTACACATAGAATCACCTACCTTTTGAGTCGAAATCCTCAAAACTTGGTGCGAAACCTTAAGTGCACCACCGCCGCACCACAAGGAATATAAATCCATACCTAGACCACCAAAAATTGACCCAAAAGATACCAAATCAGACCTTAGGATCAAACCCTAACTTCTGGACATTTTAGAATATAATGAAAGAGGGAGGAAACCCTAAGGAGAATGAAAAATTGAAGAGAGAAACACTTACTCAAAACAATCATGAATAAAACGACCCAAAATCCACCAGATTCTGAATCTGAAAACATCCAACCATTCAAGGGATGTTCTAACAAGGATTATGAGACCATTTAGGAATTTTAATGGGGAAAAAATAGTGAGAATTGAAGGATTTATGAAGGAAACAAATTACCTTTATTAATCTGCTCGAAATGTGAGTGCTTCAGAAGTTTCGACCTAAACCGCGATGAAACTGAGCTTAAAAGAGGGTGGGAGGATATGGGACGCGCGGCTGGGTTCAAGGGGAGTGTTTGGGGCTTGGAATCACCGAAAAATCCTTAATATTGTATAAGTTATTAATTAAACAAAATTTATTTTTAAAACTGGAATTTGGCTTTCGGGCAGGCCCAATCCCTTAAATAAAAACCCATATACAACTTGTTTTTGGTTTTCTAAAGGCTCCAAACTACAATGGTGGTGTTTCTATATCAGGTTAGACCATTTAGGAACTTGAATGGGTGAAAAATATTAAAAATTGAAAAAGTTATAAAAGAAACAAAATTTATTTTTAAATCTGGAATTGGGCTCACGGTTTGGCCCAATTCATGAAAACTCACCCATTCCACCATAAAAGCTTGACAAACCCCAAAAAAAAATCATAAATGAAAAATAAATGAAATTTAACTTTAAAATAAGTCATTTATGTGACATATAAGATGTTGTAAATTTATTAGTATGTTTGAATTAAGGATTTTATGGGGTTATTTCTCTAATTTTTATTGTGTAAATGCAATAATCAGAGGAATTGGATCATGAATTTCACATAACATGGTAAGAGATTCTAACCTTTCTATTTATCTTGTAAATAGTATTATCTAATATTATTGATGTGTTGGTGAGTAATTTTCCATAATCATATGGAGTTAATGATAAATAATATTATTAATGCAAAATATTAATGGGATGTTGATTTCATAAAAACCTCAAAAAAGAAATATTTTATTAATTTAATAATGGAATAATATTTATAATGTGATTAATGATATTAACATGGATGGATTAATGATGATAAAAAAATAATCTAAATTTTTATTCTATTTTATATATTTATAGTATTTTTTCTAAAATTAAACAGTCATGGAATAAATGAATAAATTGAAATTTATTAAGGATAATAATTTTTATGGGAATCAGAATATGAGATTTGGATAAATTGATTTTCATTTACATATAAATTCATGTTTTGTGAGATATAATAACTTTATATTTTTTATTTAATGTTATAGAGCTTGATATTTTTTATACATTGATACGATGAAATCCAAAATGTGAAGGGGTTATGTTGACATATAGTGATAGTATAGTAAAAGGGGTTATTATTAAACTATTGGATGGTTAATGTAGGCTACCCAAGGACAGATAGATATAAATAAAAGGGATAGAATAATTTGGTAGTGATTGATTTATATAGTATATAAATGTTGATGGTTTATTTGGAGTGGATTGAGTGGTGGTCAAGTGGTACTCACCACTAGACTCCACATACAAGATACTAGGGTTAAAATCCATGCATCACCCTTAGGGGGATTTATGATCCAGTTGGTGATGCATGAACTAATGTAGAAAGGTGGTGATGTAGGTGGTAACACAAGGTGGTGATAGGGAGTGATACAGGTAGGGGTGCAGATCCATGTAAAGGCCTTCGATCCAATGTGCCTCCAATATAATCAATTTAATAGATTTTTTATGGAGTGGTTCAACCCTTAGAGAGGGTGTGGAAAATATTTGTGGTATTGAGGGTGAGTGTGTTATTTCCTTTACCTGTAACATCTACGATCTTAATAAATTTATGGTTTATTTGGTAGAAGTATTTGTGAGTGTTGATATGCTATGAAATTCGGTACCATGTTATGATTGATAATGGTATTTGATAAATGGATTGAGCTATGTTATATTTATGTGTTTTAGGTGAATTATTTTAATAAGGATTTTCTTGTTATTGGTTTCATATTAAGGGGTTTTATTCCTCTAGGTTAATGTATTAAGGAAGGTTGTTGTATTCCCTAATGGATATTGTATTCCCAATAAAAAAGTATGGTTATTTTGTTTCTTTAATTCTACTATAAGATTATTATTTTTATTATAGTTGTATAATTATAATATTTATTTGGTGTGGTAATATCCACAATGATAGATGATCATCATAGTTATATTTATTCCATCATTAGATATGTGGGTAGTGAGAGGAGGTCATTGTGATATGATGGATAGTGATTCTATGGATTATGGTGGGATATATATGATAGTGGTTTGTTAGAATTTAATATTTCATTTTAAATTTTATTATAATTAAAATTATGAATAATATATATCATTCACTAAGTAATTATTAGGTATATTCACTTTACATTGTAAAGGTTGGAGGAAGAACCTATTGGGTATAATTTTATACTCACCTTACCCTGCTATGGGTTATTTCAAAATCATGGGATTAAGTTAAATGGTTTTGGAACCATTAGTTTAGGTAATATGTGATCTATTTGTGATTATAAATATTTAGATGCTTTGTATTTTTTGGGGTACATTTCATTGTTGGTATATTGGACTATTTAAACTAGGTATGGATTATTGTAACATATATTCCATGAATGTTTTCATTTAATATGTTGGATATGGTTTAATTTTTTTCTAATTAATTCATTATTTGTTTATATTTTTTAGGTTATTAATTAAAAAATGGTTAATTGAACTTATATTATTTTTTAATATCATTTTTTCTAGTTTCTACCGGGTGTCCTTTTGGAGGCAGGTTTTGAGGGTCACTCTCGGTCCCATTTTTAAATTTTTATGAATCCTAGTTCAGTTGAATTGTAAAAAAATAGTATCAAATATAGAATTATAGTATAGATTTTATAGTATACACTAGAGAGGATTTCATGGGTAAGTGATGTTATTCTATTAATTGAATCTAGTATATGAAATTGGATAAGGAAACTAGATGTTGTTGAAAAAGGTCCCTATGATTATAAGCATGGATACTGATTTCCTATGAATCATTACTAGAGTAATGGTGTAGTTTATGACTTTTAGTTATATAGGTTTGGGTTCATATATCATATATTAATAATTCATGATGGCTGTGTTTAATACATTGATTTTTTGTATTTGATTGATCACAAGAGAGTGTAAATTGAAAAATCCACATTTTCCTAGAACTAATATACATGTTAGTATGAGTTATGTCACCATTGTATCCAAATCATGAGGTAGAGAAAGAGATATTGTAAGAAGAACATATTTTTATTCATTTGAGAGTTAACCCAGTAACTGAAGAATTATGGAGAGGTAGAATATGAGGGTTTCAATGCTTTATGTTTCTAAATAATTCATTCATTTCTAAAAATGATATGAATTGGTAATTATAGGAAGTCGAGATATCCTTTCATCCTATTCATTCAGTCAAGGAGTAATAGATTCCATTACTGATAAGATTATTATATGGATCATGATAGTGGTGAAAAGTGTTTATTAAATATCAGGATGTTTCCATAATCAAGTTGATTTAGTTATAAGATCAATTTTGAGAAAAATTTTACACTATTTATCTTTGATCAAAGAATCAAAGAATGTTATTATCTATCTAGATATATAATTATAGTGTCTGTGGGTATGGGGTAAAGTTTTTTAGTTAATTATTATATTCCCTATATTTTCTAGGAAATGATGAGTATAAAGTCAGAAATTTTAAGAGGGAACTATGTCTAGAGATTCCATAAAAGATAAGTCTTTTTACACTAAGAATGTATATATTGGTGTAGTGGAACGTTTAGGTTTTAAAGAGGACCTTGGTCAAAATTAATTTTATATATAAAGAAGGATAGAAAACTTCATCCAAGGTAGAGTTGAGAAAAGGATCCCTTCATTATTATGTTAATTGGTTCATCAGTATAGATAACCTTATTTATGATTCTTAGGATTTTTTAGTTCACAATTCTTTTATGTGAATAGTAAGGTGATATATTATTTTTATAAAATTAAAAGTCATATTCAATTCATATACCCATCATATCTGGTTTCCCAATGTGTACCAAAGCATAGTGTGAAAGTAGATAGGCCACCCATTCGACCTTATTATCCACCTAGGTAATTTCCACCACAAAAACATCAATAGATTAATGAAAAATATGTGAAAGGAGGTATTGATAGAATCCATCATTGAAATTTTCCCAAACCAGGAGGACTATAGATTAATAAATGTTGAGATAGAGGAAGATAGGTAGCATGATTTGTAAAGGGAGTTGGTAGTGGAAAACTTCATTAAATGAGAGTTGGAAATCTAGGAGGACCCAATGTGGTGCGAGGTATAATATTTATTTTTTAAAAATTTAAATATATTTTATTTGAATATGGGACTTCCCATTCATTTATTATTCCTTATGTATTAATTTTATTAGATCTCCCAACAAATTTTCTTATTCAACCTCTTGAGTTATATAAAATAATAGATAATTAATCAACGTTAGTTGAGGTGATTGTGAGTGTGATCTGGTAATGGGAAGTAATCATATAATGTGAGATTTTTCCTTACTACATATGCATCTAGAGGATTTTATACTTAGAATATATCGGTAAGATTATGCCCAATTTAACACTAATTTTTATCATAGTAGGGTGACCATTTTTCATAAAAAAGAGATCATGTGTTTTTTCTCAAATGGATAGATCAAAAAAATTATAGTATATTAAACCATAAATCATCACATCTAAACTATGGATTTTAATGAATTGTGTATATAGAGTGAATCTAAAGTAATTTCATATAGAGGCACTAGATTTTGTTTTTATACTCCATAATGATATTAATTTCGTACCTATAATTATTGATAAAAGTTTTTAATAAATATATATTGAAGTATATCTCTTATTTAGATCCCAAGTAAAATATGCATGAACACTGAGAGGGGGTGAATCAGTAGTCAAAAAATCCAATATTTTAAAATAATTATTCTTTTTCTAGTTAAATCATAGAATCAAATTATTGAAACAAAGTGGTGGTGATGATTGATAAATATTGATAAAGAACACACAAAGCATAAGATATTTTTGACAAGGCTCACTTAATATTTTTATAGAAAAGAAAATCCTTAGTATTTTGTGATTATGTCCCACTGACCCAGACATTATATTATTTTCAATAGGAAATATAAAATAAATCATAAAGATGGTCCTCAACTCCAAGTATAGGAATTGTTAAAAACAAGTATCAATAAGTTGACAAATATTTTACAATGACCTTAAAGTTCCATCATGTAGTGGATGATATTTTTATTGAATCCATTAAAATATTTTTATTAATTGGTTTCATGGTTAGAAAAATTTTATGGTTCCACTGGCATTAAATAAATATGTATTATTTTAAAAAATATTATTTTTTGTCCCATGAACACATGAATGATCTTAATTATAAATATATCCTAAATTAATACCTATATGGAAAATCCATAATCATAGTTTTACTAGGGATGGTAGGTTTTACCATGGAGAGGTGTAATTGATGTTCATGTTTTGGGATTAGACTAGTCCCATTTTGAGTCTTTAATAAAAATCCATGTCTGAACTAATTGTCCTTTAATTTCATTTTTAACTCCTCTGGTTTTGGTTATCCACCATTTTGACATTTCACCTAGGTTAGAGAGATTAGAGGATTAAGAGCTCATTATTCAAGGAATTGATATAAAATATCATAGCAAGCACATATCATGAGGTGATGGTGAGAGAATCATAAAGTGAGTCTTGTTTAATTTTATGTTACTACATTATTTATTTTTCCCATTTATTAAATATTGTAAATTATTGTATCAGCCCAAAACCCCATTTATTTTCTATTATTAATATTGTATCAATTTGTTTTTAATTTTTTAGGATGATCATCATAGAAATATGATTCATGGAGGGAGAATATTAATGGTCTAATTATCACTGGACACTTTTTCTACACACAACCATGTTTCATGATACCATATAAAAAATGATACTAGACTGCAAGCTAGTATAGACTAGTGAGGGATGGTCAGTCACTCCAATCACCATCGATTCTCCACCTCTCACTCTCTGGCCTTCCTATTTCTCATTTTTATTCGGATAGTGAAGCTCATTATCCTTTGTGGTGGATTGTGGTTGGTGAAGGTGAATGATAGAAGAACTAGTATAAATATTAGGTTTAACAACATAGTTATAACGTAAGCTTTCTATAAAAAAATGTTAGAAATTCTACAGGAAATTTATAATGTTGGTTGTTAAATAAACCTACAATAAATGTCAAAAAAAATATTTTTGCATTAGTTTTCTAAAAAACTGATGTCAAATCCTAATTTAAAAAACTTTTCAACATCAATTTTGTTAAAAACCAACATTGGAACACCCATTGTGAACCCTCATTCCATATTTTCCAAATCATGATTTTCTCTTGACCATCGAAGGAACTGACACAACCCTTTATTCCTTGATCTTGATTTTATTCATTTTAATCATATTTAATAATATTTTTACTATCATTGACCCTTGATGTCTTCTCCCTTTTCATTTTTTCATGATCTATGGATATGTTTTTTTCCAAAACCCTATTTCGGTCAACCAAAAAACTATTGACCACCCAAAGATGTTCTAAGATTATTTTAGTCAATTTTAATCATCTTTTCACCATCATTGATCATCAATATTTCATACTTAGTCATTTTTTCATGATCCACATAGATATTTAGTTCCCATAAACCCTATTTTGGTCGATCTAAACCATATTTAAAGGTTTTTGTTTATTATTTTTTCCTTTTTTTTAAAAAAATGTGTTTCTTAAATATTGCAATGTGCACCATATTACTAACTTCAAGGGAGTATATCTATATTGAGGATCAATTTTGAATTATCAAAATCTTAATTTGGTAAGTTATTTTTTAATTTTAAATATAAATTCTTTATCTTTTGTTATAAATGTTGTTTATCCTACCATTTGTTTATATTCATTTTATTTTTAATTATAATTTTTTAGTTTTGTTTAATTTTATAATTTTTTTATTTGATGAAATTTGTATATCTTATTTCAAAAAATTATATATATATATATATATATATTTATATAAGATGAAAAAAATATTCCATGATCTTTTTCATTTTTGAATCCAACCAAATTATATATTTTTTTAATCGGAATGATAAACATCAAGAATATATCAATTCATATATGTCATAATATAATTATTACAATTCAATGAAATTTTATCGCATAATACATCACATTATTTCATTCATTTATAAAACAAATATTGGATTATAATGATAACCACTCTCATTTTTAATCTTAATAACTTTATGTTATGCTTTTGATTTATATGGATCACCTTACACTAGTTGTGTTGTAAGTAAATAATAAGTAATCCCAAAATTTATAGATATTAAATCAAATTTTTAGATGTCATTTCCTTATTTTAATCACATATTAACATTGGTTTATATTACCATATGGTAATAGTTTTCTTTTTGATTTTTATGAAATAAATATGTTGGATAAATTTTTTTGGTTAATATATTAGAAGATTCATTTTTTCTAAATGATTACATATTATGATATGGTGAAAATGAATCTTTACTTGATTTCCCTCCCATATTACCATATTATGTTTAGGGATTTTAATCAATGAGTTCTTTATATTTTCTTCTTATTATCTTCAATGCATCAATTGACTTATATGTTTTTTCATATAAAATTTACCTTTATTATTGATAATGAAAATTTTGAATTTATGTTTTACATTATTTATTCTAGTTTAATTAAAGAGGAATATTAATGACTATCTTGAAGGATCGTGGCATAACAAAAGTGGTGTTGTGTGATATTCATTTAAAAATGAATTTAATATTGAAAAAAGTATCCTTATTAATTTAAAAATAACATCAAACATAGTTTATAATTAATTATTTAAAAAAAATCCTAGAGTAATTTATTTTTTATTTGATTACTAATAATCATAGATATTTCCCACAAGATAACAAATAATTTTAATTATATGTTGTAATTTTTAAAATTTATCTATTTATATATATTTTTAAATGTTTATATGATATAATAATTCATAATTTATATTTTGATATTAGATAGTTAATGGGTTTTGATTGGATAAATTTAAAAAGAACTACTGATGAATATGGAAAAGGATTTGATTATTTCATGGAATTTTCTAAATGAAATCTTTAAAACATAGATTTCATTTTATTTACATACATGAAGTGCTTGAATATAAGAAAGTCAAATTTCATAGAAATCAAGGATCATCTCATTTACAATGGTTTCAGTCATAATTATACACATTGGATCTATAATAGTGAAAGAAAAGAAAATTCAATATCTAATATTAATGAGAATATTTAGAATACGATGGAGGATCGTATTGAATAATTAATTCTTGATGTATGCGTTGAAAATATTGAAAAAAATAGAAATTTTTTAAAAAATTTATGGACATTATAAGAAACCATTATTATAAAGTTGCACTAAATATATAGTTTTATCAGTAATCTTAAGATTAGTTAAGTTGAAATAAAGAAATGGGTGGAGTGACAAAAGGTTCTCTAAGTTTTTTGAACATTTAAAATAGTTACTTCTATAAGACAATGGGCTTCCATATTCCAATTATGAGTAAAATAAAATATTATTCTCAATGGGATTGTATTATAAAAAGAAACATGTTTTCACCACTAATTTTGTGTTTTATATGAAGGAATATGAATATTTATCAAAATATTATAAATGTGGGACATCACGCTATAATATTGATGACAAATTCAACTATGGTTCATTCTTAGGTACTGGAATCTAACTTCCCACTAAATCAATTTGGTAACTTCCAATAATTTATTCTAATAATTTCTTCAAATAATTCAAATAATTAAACTCAGATTCATTCTCAGGTATTGGAATCAAACATCCTTCTAAATAAATTTTATACCTCCCAATAATTACTCATTTGAAGCAAATGTTTTCAAATTCAATTGATGAAAAAATGTGAAGATAGAATATAGACAAGTGCATCTCTAATGGTAACTTATGTCACCCTACTTCTTCACCATAGTGGAAGATATTTGATAATAAATTTCCTGATTTTATAAGTGAAGATAGAAATATCATAATGGTATTGTGCATAGATGAAATGAATCAATATTAGAGACTAAGTAGCCAACATAGTTTGTGTCCTTTTTGGCCAATAGTTTTTATCTTTTCCCCACATATATGTATAAAGAAAAATATTTTATGATGAGTTTGATAATTTTTGGACCAAAATATCTGGAAAACATTATTGATGTATATCTTTCACTATTAATTGATAATTTGAAACATCTATGGGAGATAGGTGTTACAATTTTTGATGTATACAATAAAGAGTATTTTATTTTTCGTGATATTATAATGTTCATTATAAATGAATTTTATGCATATTGAAACTTATCTAAATATAGTGTTAATATATATAAATCATGTAACATCTTGGGTTTTTGGAGTGGGTCAAAATCCTCTCCCATATTGAATTTTCAGAGTTTGGTGGGTAGACCAACTCCTTTCTAGATCAAAAAGGCTTAATTTTATGTTTTCCTTTGACCGAAGACCTTAATTTTATATGAGTTTCAATTCATGGAATGTTTCCCTCTTTTTTGGTTGGGTTTTGGGTGCATCGGAGGCCGAAGATCCATGTTTTTGAGGGTGTGCAGACTGAGGTGCATGATTTGGGGAAAAAATTGGCCTCTAAGAAGTACCCATGGAGCCCTCGAGGTCTACTATGAATGTTTTGAAAAACCATATAGGTGCATGGTTGTGCAACTATGTCTTCAATTTTTGACATAGGGCATGGTTTTTTCATGGTTTGAAAAACCATGAATATGAATTGTGGAAGCATGGAGCTTGGATAGTAGGTGTCTCATAGTTGGCACACAGTTTTCCAAACTATACAACCTAACCATGTGACCCTTTAAAAGCATAAAAATTCTAAACTACCCTCCTACTTTATTTATTTATTTCTTCCATTTCTTTTTCCCTCACATGGCCTTCTTCTCCAAACATCATGGGACTCTCCTCATCCTCTCCTAATTGGTTGATATATCTCCTTCATCTAAGCTCCGTTCTTCGATCCATCTGTGGAATTGGATCCATATCGGCCAGTCTCCAACTCTTATTTCCTCTTTTCTTCTTTTCTATCACCTTGTAGATCACTAAATCTATACAATATGATTTACCATATTTTTAGGGTGATCATATGAATCATCTATTTCATTCTAAATGAGTAGAGTTAGTGGAAAATATCGGATGTCAGAGCATCTACCAACATGAGGTAGGTGGTGATTATATTTCTTCATCATTTTGTGGGTGTTTTGGGTGTGCGTATTTGAGAGTGATTTTGTGTTTACCAAGAAAGGCCCTATAAATTTAATATCTTTTATTTAATTAATTGAATTGATCATGTGATATGCCTATGGGAATGGTCAAACAAGTTTAAAAATGGTTGATGATTGGTTAGAGGAAGGTACCTTGGGTAGTTTAGGCTAGGGTATTTATTTTATATAAATTGAATTGAAATATATATTTATATGAATTTCTTGGGAGTTCCATGGGAATGTGACAAACTCAGCTTAAATATTGAGGTGGTGATGACCACTTGAGTTGAGGTGATGTAATCGTCAAGTTAGGTGAGTTCCGGATTCTATGAGTGATGATGATCATAGGTTGGGAAACTTAGTCCTTGGGTTGAGGCGATGATTTATTCATGTTATGAGTGAGGCGCATGTGATGAATGGATGGTGTTGACCATCAGTTTGAGCGACATGGTCATAGGGGAACAAGTTTTTTGATTGTGTATCATAGGGGATTACGTGGATATTTTCTCTCACCCATGTTGGATAATGAACTATTTGGAGCCGTGTGCACACAATAAGACACAGACGATGAGGTGGTATTGACCACTCATGTGGGTAGAGGCATATGTTAGTTGTAGCTTAGGTAAATTTTTTGTGATGCTTTTCATAGAAATCCATGGGGATGGTGAGGATCCATGGGTTTACAGTGTTGAGTATGTCGGTTGGGGGATGAGGTATTTTGAACTTGAGGCCATTGGACCATGACTTATTTGGGAGGAAAGACATCACCTTTCCTTGGGAAATTAGATATTAAGTCGGTAGTGATATTATATGGGGGATAGGTATCATTGTTCCTCAGATGTCATGATTTGAGATGATTGGTTTTCTTATGATCTGAGGTCCATGGGACCGTGTACTTGATATAGTCGTGCCTTTAGGAGATCGAATGTTATTTGGATATGAGGTTCTGGTTGGCATGAGGTGCCATGTGATTTTATTAAAGTTGGAACCTAAGGGTTCACCTAGGATGATTTACATTAGGGGATGCCTGGGATTAGGCTAATAATCCTCTCCACTACAATATTCTGGCTTTGGCTGAAAAAAGGTGATCACTCACTTGTGGTTGTTGAGCACGAGTGTAGCGGGTTATTATTTTTCTTGTGTGAAATGCTATTATATTTTTTATTTAGACACACCTACTTAATCACTTATTTAATATAAGCACAAGTTGGTGGTTACCTACTGAGATTCTTTCTCAAACCCTACACGGGCCCTTCAGGACATGTGTATACTTTATGGATTTTCATTTAGGTAATGTTTTGGGCTCAGGAGTTGGATTTTAGTACCTGAGTTAGAATAGAAGTAAGGTAAGAGACCATGTGTTCTTGCCTTAGCTAGAGTTTCATTTTTTTATTTCTATATCAGCAAGCTATTAACTATATTTACTAAGATCAAACATTATGACCCTTCTGGTTATTTTCTATATGATATTTTTTGTATTAATATTCTATTCATTTTCTAAAAATGGAATGTTTCCTTTTTTACATAGTTTCCTATAGTTTTTTTCATGTTTCCACCATTGTTTGATATTGGTGTACTTCTACCATGGGTGGGTTATTGGTCCAGTGCCTTGGGGTCTTTCTTTTCCACTTATTTTTATTTATATATACCATTATTATATAATACCCATAGGGTATAGTCTCCCCACTATCACCCCTTTACACCCACACTTCTAGTTGGAAGCCTTTGTTTTACAGGGAGGCACGCTTAAGGCCTAGTGGAACTCAACTTGAAGCACTATTCGGGTGGATAAATAGGTCTGGGTTCTAAAAATGGTATCAAATGAGTTTCTTTTACCACTTTCTTGGTCTTTCTATTTCAGGTATGGTAGACTAGAGATTATGTTGTAGTCATAACTAGGTTCAGTGATTTTTTTGGGGTGCCTGCAACCCCATGAAAGGGTGACATACCAAGTTACCAGGGGTTTGAATTATTGTTCTATATTTCTCTTTTTATAGTTGATTTGATTTCCACCTAGAGTGGTGCACTTGGATGTAATTGTTGTATGTTATGGAATGTTCCACTTATCCTGGTATGATAAGGGAGGATTTTTAGACCCTTAGACCAGTATAGAAGGGGTTGATTTTTTACACTTTTGATAGGCACATAGGATTATATATATATATATATATATATTTATATTTATATATACATGTGTTGTGATAAAATTTCTTGTGATATGTGATACCTATATATATATATATGGGTCTGGATCTTATAAGAGAAGATAGGGACGGTGATATGGTATGATGTTGATCACCAGGCTGGGAGATGTGGTCATCAATTTTAGGTGACATGGTTCATTAGGATGAGCATGGATAAAGGAATATGTGATACCTAGCTCTGATATGGGTAGGTAAGGGTCCTAGAATCTGAATTTCATGATACATGTTTGTGATGGAGGAGGGTAAGTGTAGTGTGTTTTTGTCTCCTATTACTACTTTACCTATCTGAATTATATATATATATATATATATATTATGGGCCATCTAACCATGGTATTGGTATTTAGTAGGTTGCCACCTAGATGGGCTCTAATGGACTCGTGCCTCTTGAGAGATCACGGGTTGAGACCCTTGAGTGTTGAGATGAGGCCCAATAGTGTTATCCAAAGCATGATATATAGGTACAAACTCTGGTAATGGAACCAGTGTAGGTAGGTCAGCCACCATATTTGACAACATTTTTTCCATGTCTTGGAGACCAGCTCAGAGAGAGCTCATTACGTGTCATCCCAGGGATTGATAGGGAATCTTAGGGAGAATATCCTTCAGTGGCATATCTGACTTAGGAGTTCTAGTCAAAAAACCCAACACTATTTTAGGGTGAGGGTGGTCCATAAGAATCTAAGTACTATATTGAGTCAACGTAGATGATCATTGAGCATCTTGAGACATCTCCAATCCAGAGGGTGAAGTTGGCGACATACATGCTCATAGGACTAGCTAAGCGCTTGTGGGACATGTAGATTCTAGTGGGAATACATTAAGGACTAGTCTGGAAGTATTTTCAGGCTATGTTTGAGAAATTATTTCCAGATACACTATGGGAATAGATAGATCTGGATTTCTTGAGCCTATAGCAAGGAGACATGTTCATCGTAGACTATGAGGCAACATTCACCAAGTTTTCTCTATTTGAAACCAGTATGGTGGGAAACAACACCTTGATGGTGAGGCATTTTGAGGATGGTTTACGGAACACCATTTAGGTCTAGGTGAACACATTCAGGTTATCCTCATTGTTAAAGTCGGTGAATTCGGTTCTCATATCCAAGGTAAACTTGATGGATTGGTCATACTTGAGATGGGTGGTGGCTTCAGGTGATCACAGTGATGATACCTCATATAGTAGTATGAAATGACGACAGGAGTTTTAGTAGGGAATCCATGCTATGGACTCGGGTATACCACCTCAGAGTAGGTCTTTGAAGGTGTTCTTCTAGAGCATAAATCTAGTTCATGTGCAGATGCAGTGTGATCAGGAACCAAAGGAGTTTCGATCATGCTGATAGGTTAGGAAACTCGAGAGGTTATATAGGAATCCTTCTAGAAAAGCTGATATCCATGGCCCAGGGCAAACTCAAGGTTCTAATATTAGACCAGGATCGGTATCAGGAGTTGTTACCCAAGATTTAGTTTCACTTAGAGGTTGTGGAAAATACAATGAGACCCAGTAGTGGGTTCAATGTCTGGTGGCTGCTGCAGCACCACAGCGAGGTCAGGCTTCTTCCAGTCGGGCTTTAGGCAAGGTGCATTCCATGAAGATTCCAGGGTTAGATAAGGCTATAGATCTAGTTACTGTTATAGGTATGCTTTGAGAGTAGTCATGTTATTTTTATTTTATTTTTGGAATGGTCCATGTTTAGGCATGTTTGTTTTGGGTGCATGAGGTGCTTGGGATGTATCTATGGACTACCCAATGGTCGGTAAGTAGGTTTTAATTGGATTGAATGTGTTATATATATATATAGGGTGTGTGGCATCAGGATCTTATATGATAATTTCTGGGTGCATGGATTTTTAGGCGCGTTGTCATGTGGGAATAATTTTGATGAAGGAATTGTATGAGGTGTGAGGCACTATAATTGATTTTTTGCATCTGATAGGATGTGAGACCACATGGGTGTCAAGTGTAGCATGGAAATGTGGTGGGAATCTGATGATATGTGGAACATGATGGATGAAAAGTATGACATAGGGGAACCTAATGAGGATCATAAGAGAAGATTCATTATGGGTGGGCTTTTGAGTCTAGGTATATTTGATGGACCATCGTTTTTATTTGATTTTTGGTTTGGGAAGTGATCGGGGTAGGTGACTCCTAAGGTGGGGAGTTCCTTGAGGTAGTTAACATGTTCCCTTTTTTACCAAGGTAGTCTAGGTTAATTTTAAAGAGATGGGTATGTTCATTAACATATTGGATTCACGTATGATACCTTGGGTATGATCTATGTTATGGTGGGGATATTGTAACACCCTGGGTTTTTGGGTCGGGTTGAAATCCTCTCCTGTTTTGAATTTTCAGAGTTTGGTGGGTAGACCAACTCCTTTATCGATCAACAGAACTTAATTCCGATTTTTCCGTTGAACCTATACATTTTTAGATAAATTTCAATTCTTTGTAAGTGTATCAGTGTTTTGGTTGGGTTTCGGGTGTTTTGGAGGCTAAAAACTAAAGTTTATGGGGTTCACTAACTAAGGCACATGGTTTGGAAAAACCATGAGGCCTCCAAGTAGTAACTATGTGGACCACCAATTTTATTGTGCATGGTTTTCTAAACAATGTACGAGGGTCGCATATCCATGTGGACATGTATGAAATTTTTTATAGAAGGAACATGCATGTTTTGCGGAGGGTTTGGAAAATAGTGCACATAAACTGTGAAAGTCTGGAGCTTAGAAAATGGATACTACACGGTTTTTCAAACTGTGTGAGATAACTTCACAACCCATTAAAAGTGTGAGATGTCTAAAATATCCTCCTATTATATTTTTTTTCTACCCTTTCTTCTTCCCTCATGTGTCCTTCTTATCTAGGAGTTGGGGGGCTCTCCTCCTCCTCCTCCTTGGGGTTGATCTATCTCATTCATTAAAGATCTGTTCTTCGATCTTCCTATGGTATTAGATACCTATCGATCAGGCTCCCACTCCTATTTCCTCTTTTCTTCATTGATATCATCTTAGGGGGTACTGAATCTTTACAAGACTAAATACCCTATATTCAAGGTGTTTGTTTCAAACGTTGAGTTCGTCTAAATATGATTTAGTTATAGGATAATATTGGATGTGTGGGCATCTACCAACATGAGGTAGGTGGTTCTTATATTTCTATATGATTTTGTGAGTTTTTTTAGGCTATGTCTTTGAGCGATCTATTTTTTTGACCAGGAGAGATCCTCTAAATTTAATCACTTTTCCTTAATTAATTGAACTAACCATGTGATATGCCTATGGGAATGCTCACACAAGTTTATAAATTGTTGTGGCTTGTTTAGAGTCTTGTACCTTGGGTATTTTAGGCCAGGATGTTTCTTTTATTTCAATTGAATTGAATTATATATATATATATATATATATGAATTGCTTGTGAGTTCCATGGGAATGTGATAGGCTCAGCCTGAGGATTGAGGTGGTGATGACCATCTAACTTGAAGCGATGTAATCATTGGGTTGGGTAAATCCAAGATTCTATGAGTGATGATGATCACATTTTGGGAGAATTGGTTGTCTAGTTGAGGTGATTATGTCATAATGTTACGGGAGAGGCTTGTGTGATGAATGGATGGGGTTGACCATCGGTTAGAGTGACATGGTTATAGGGGCACAAGGGATTGGAAAATGTGTTTTGGGGACTTACTTGGTGATTATCGCTCACCTGTGATCACCAATTCACCATTTAGAGTCGTCTGCACATAGTAAGACTAGGATAACGAGTTGGTATTGACAACTTGTGTGGGTAGAGGCCTATGTTAGTTTAGGGTTAGATAAATGGTTGGAGGTACTTGTCATAGAAATCCACGGGTATGGGGAGGATCCATCGGTTTAAAGTGTTGAGACTGTCGATTGGGGGATCAGGATTTCCATACTTAAGGACATTGGGCCATGAATTATTGGGGATGATGGACATAACTATTCCTTAGGAAGCTAGTTATTGAATCGATGGTGGTATTATCTGTAAGACAGGTATCGCTATGACTCAAACATCGTGCTTTGATTTGATGGGGGTTTCATATGAGCTAAGGTCCTTAGGATAGGGTACTTGATTTCAGAATGCCTTTAGGATGTCAGATGTTTTTTAGAGATGAGGTTTTAGTTGGAATGATGTGCCAGGTGATTTTATTAGAGGTGCAACCTGAGAGTTCACTTGGGCTAATTTACATTAGGGGGTGCCTTGGGCTTAGGCTAAGAATCCACTCCACTATAGTATTTTGGTGTTGGTCGAAGCAGGTGATTGATCCCTTGTGGCTGCAGAGCATAAGGGGAGAAGGTTATTATTATGCATGTGTGTTGTGCTTTTATATTTATTATCTAGAAAAACCTACTTAATCAAAGATGTAAGATAGGAACACTTTGGTGGTGGCCTACTGAGATTCTTTATCAAACCCTACATGGGATATTTAGGACATGTGTAGACTTTATGGATTGGCATTTAGCTAAAGGTTCAGGCTCATGAGATGGATCTTAGTGCTTGAGTTTTCATGGGATGGAAAAAGAGGGACCATGGGTTCTTTCCTTAGCTTAAGTTTCCTTTTGTTTTATTTCTGTATCAAAATGCTATTATTTATAAGTACTAAGGTTGGCCATTGGAAACCCTTATACTTATTGTATATATGACTGGTATTGTATTCATATTCTGTTTAGTATCAAAAACTGTAATTTTTTCTTATTTATTTATTTGTCTACGGTTGTTGTTCAACTTTCCACCATTTTACGATATTGTTGTACTTGTGTCATGGGTGGGTTACTAGTCTGGTGTCTTGTGGTATTTTTTATACTTAATTATATTTATATATACCATTATTATATCATCACAAAAGGGTATAGTCTCTGCAATATCACCCCTTTAAAAACTTCCTTCTAATTGGAAGCCTTTGGTGTATAGGGAGGCATGCTTAAGGCCTAGTATTACACGGCCTGAAGCACTATTTGGGTTGCTAAATGGGTTAGGGAGGTAAAAATGGTATCAAAGGAGTTTCTTTTACCTCTTTATTAGTATTACTATTTGGTATACGGTAGAACATAGATTATTATATTGTAAAAACTAGGTTTAAATCTTCTATTTGGGTGATTGTAGCCCCATGCATAGGGGAAAGACCAAGTTTCCATGGGTGAGAATTGTTGTTTGGTATTTCCCTTTTTTAAAAAAATATAATTTCCACCTAGAGTGGAGCACATGGATGTGAATTTTTATTTTTTATGACATGTGACCCTTCACCTGGTATGGTAAGGGAGAATTTTCAGACCCTTGGCTCGGTATGGCAGGGGATGATTATTTATGCTTTTGATAGGCACATATGATGTTTTATATATATATGAATGTCCATGTGATAAAATTTCTTGTGATATATGATACCTATATACATGTATGGGTTAGGATCTTATAGTAGCTTGCATGAATGATGATATGGGGTGATGTTTATAACGGGGTTGGGTTACGTGGTCCTCGGTTTAAAGTGACATGGTTTGTCAGGATGGGAATGGCCCGAGGAATGTGTAATATCTAGATATGATATGGGTGGGTAAGGGGTCAAGAGGACAGATGTCATGAGACATGGTTGTGATGGGGGAGGGTAAGGGTGGTGATTTTTCACTTCTTTTTACTACTTTAATTATCTATGTTATATATATGTGTGTGTGTGTGTGTGGTATATGTGATGTATGACCACGTTATTGGTATTTAGTAGGTTTCCACCTAAATGGGCTCTAAGGGAGCATTGAGAAGCTAGTGATTTGGTGCCACTTGAGAGAGCATAAGTTGAGACCCTTGAGGTTCGGGATGAGGCCCAGAAGGCTTTGGAATAGAATGAGATGGAGGTATATACTCAGGTACAGGATCCAGTGCTGGCAGTTCAGTCACTAGATTTGATAGATTTTTGGGTCATGTCCTGGAGAGAAGCTTAGAGAGTGATCCCGATATGTTTCATCCATTGGATTGGAAGGGGATAATATCCTTCTATGGAATATCTGACTTGGAAGTTCTAGTCACAGCACCCACCACTATTTTAGGGTAAATGTGGTCCATAGGCGACTAAGAAATGGATCGAGTTAATGAAAATGATCCTTGAGTAGCTTGATAATCCTCTAGGACAGAGGGTGAAGATGGCAACCAACATGCTCAGAGGACCAGCTAAGCACTGGCGGGACATGAAAGTTTAGGTAATAATACACATGGTTCGATCCTATAAGGATTCTAAGGTCATATTATTTGAGGACTTCTTTCTAGATATGCTGAGGGCTGAAAGAACTTGGGAGTTCTTAATCATACAGCTGGGGGACATGTTAGTTATGGACTATGTGGCGACATTCACTAAGTTGTCTCTCTTCACACCCGGTATGGTGGGTGATGATGACTTTAGGGTGAGGCATTTTGAATATGTTTTATGGTATGCCATTCAGGTGTAGGTGAACATATTTAGATTATCCTTATTCTTAGAGGTGGTGAATCAGGTGCTTATAGTGAAGGGAAACTTAACGAATCAGTCTTACTCGATCTGGGTAATGTATTTAGGTGATTACAGTGGTGATGATTCAGATAGTAGGAAGTGAGGATGAGATGGGTTCCAATAGAGTATTCAAGCCAAGGAATCAGGTAAACCACCTTGAAGTGGGTCATTTATGGTTTAATTTCAATGAGGGTAGTCGAGTCTTGTGTAGAAATAGTGTGATTAGGAACTGAAGTAGTTAGAAGTGTAAAGATAGGTCAGGCATCTTGATAGTTTCTGTTGGAATCCTTATCAAACATTCGATAGTTAGGGTCTGGGGCAGACTCAGGGTTCTGATATCAGACCATGAGTGGTAACAAGAGTTGGTAGCCAAGTGTCAACTGCACATAGAGGTTGTGGCAGAGACAGTGGGACCTAGTAGTGGGTTCAGTGGCAAGTGGATGGTTCATCACTATAGGGAGCTCAGGCTTTATGCAGTTGGGCTTCAGGCTTGGCGCATTCCATGGAGCTTCCAGGGTTATAGCATGATGGTGGTCTGGTTAGTTTATAGGTATGTTGTGGGAATATCCATGATTTTTTTGGAATTTCCAATATGTAGGCATGTCTATTTTGGGTGCACGAGGTTCACAGGATGTATCTATTGACTAACCAAAAATTGGTTAGTAGTTTGACATCATCTCAGATGTGTTATATATATATATAGGGTGTGTGGCATTGGTATCTTCTATGAGTATCATTCGGTGTGTGGATTTTGAGGTGCATTGGAATCTTTGAATCATTTATATGAATGACTTGTTTGAGGTGTGAGGCACCAGAATTGATTTTGAGCATCTGATAGGATGCGAGACTTCTTGGTTATCATGTGCGGCATGAACACAAGGTGGGCATCTGATGAGATTTGGAACATGGTGGGTGTTAGGTATGATACTAGGGAACATGATGAGGTATAGAATTTATGATGCATCATGGGAGGGACTTTAATTTTACGGATGGTCGATTGACCATTGGTTTTTTTAGTTTTGGTTTGGGAAGTGATTGGTGTAGGTAACTCCTAAGGTATGGAGCACCTTGAGGCAGTTGACTTGTACCTTTTCTATCGGGTTAGTCCAAGTTGATTTTAAAGATATGGGTTTGTTTTAGTCCATCTCATCTTTACAATTTATATCTTAGGGATGAGCTATGTTAGGGTGGGGAGATTGTAATGTCCTGGGTTTTTAGAGTATGTTGAAATCCTCGTCTATTTTTAATTTTCAAATTTTGGTGGGTAAACCAAATCCTTTATGAATAAAAAGAAATTAATTCCTATTTTACTTTTACACAAGGCCTTTTTTATATTTTTTTCAATTATTTTCATGTTTTTAGGTGTTTTGGTTGGGTTTTGGGTGCATCGGAGGTCAAAAACCCAATTTTATGGGCTGCACAAACTGAGGCGCACTATTTACACAAACCATGTGGCCTCTACAGAGTAACTGTGTGGCACTCTAGGTCTAATGTGCATGGTTTTTCAAACCATTAAATAGGGGTTCCATGGTCGTGTGTCTATGATTATAATTTTTTAAATAGTTCTCATGCACAATTTGGAAAACCGTGTACATGAACTGTGCGAGCCTAGAGCTTGGATAGTGGGTGTCACACGGTTTCCCAAACTGTGCGAGCTAACTGTGTGACCCATTAAAAGTTTGAACTTTCTAAAATACCATCATAATCTATTTCTTTATTTTTCCCTTTCTTATTTCCTCATGTGGCCTTCTTCTCCAGGCATCTTGGGACTCTCCTCCTTCTTCTCCTAGGGGTTGAGCTACCTCCTTCATCCGAGCCCCATTCTTCAATGTCTGTAGTATTGGATTTGTATCAGTAAGGCTCCAATTACTCCATCCTATTTTCTTATTTTCTCTCACCTCATGGAGCACTAAATCCATGTGATAAGATTTACCCTATTTTAATGGAATTCATCTAAAATGATGATTTATTCCAAATCGGCTCGAGTTAAAGGTTAAGATCAAATGTGCAAGCGTCTACCAACATGAGGTAGGTGGTTCTTATCTTTCTCCATGATTTTGTGAGTGTTTTGGGGGTGAAGAATGGATAATTCCATTATTTTGACCAAATGAGACCCTATAAATTTAATAAATTTTCTTTAATTAATTGAATTGACCATGTGATATGCCTATGGTAATGCTCACACAAGTTTATAAATGGTTGAGGCTTGGTGAGAGACTGAGACCTTAGGAAAATTTATACTGGGGTGTTTCTTTTATTTAAATTGAATTGAATTGTGTATATATATATAATGAATTTCCTATGAGTTACATGGGAACGTGATGGGCTCAGACTGAGGATGGAGGTCATGTAATCATCAGGTTGGGAGAGGCCCAGATTCTATAATTGATGATGATCACAAGTTGGGTGACTTGGTTGTCGGGTTGAGTTGATGATTTCATCATGTTACGGGAAAGGATAATGTGATGAATTTATAGTTTTGACCATAATTTTTAGTTAAATATTTGTTGGGTCATGAGGTGTCGGATGGTGTGTCTTAGGGGCATAATTGGTGATTGGTGCTTACATGTGTTAGCCAATAGTCATTCGGAGTCGTGTGTACATGGTAGGAATCAGAGGATGAGGTCATATTGAACACTTGTGTGGGTAAAGTTATGTGTTAGTTATTAATTAGAGAAATGGTAATATTTTATTTCCATATAAATCTAAGGGGATAGGGAGGAGACATCGGTTGACAGTGTTGAGACTATCGGTTAGGGGATAAGGCTCGCCATAATTGAAGCCATTAGGCCAGGACTTATTTGGGAGGATGGAAATCATAGTTCCTTGGAACCATGAATATTGAGCCAATGGTGATATTATTTGGAGGAAAGGTATTTTTGTTCCTAGGATGTCATGATTTGAGCTGATGGGTTTTCTTAGGAGATGAGGACCTAGGGACTGGGTACTTGATTTGGGAGTGCCTTTGGGACGTCTGATGTTGTTTAGACATGTGGTTTTGGTTGTAATGAGTTACCAGGTGATTTCATTAGAGGCAAAACCTAAGTGTTAACCTAGGATGATTTACATCAGTGGATGTCTTAGGCTTAGGCTAAGTATCCTCTCCACTATGGTATTTCGACGTGGGATGAAGTAGGTGATCACTCCCTTGTGGCTGCTGAGCGCAAGGGGAGATGGCTATTATTATATATGTGTATTGTGGTGTTATATTATTTATTTAGACACACATTCTTAATCACATTTGTAAGATATGAAAACATTTGTGCTGTTTTACTAAGATTATTTTTCACACCCTACATGGCCCTTCAGGATATGTGTAGATTTTATGGCTTTACATTCAGGTAAATGTTCAGGCTTAGGAGCTAGATATTATTACTTGAGTTAGCATGGGATAGAAATCAAGGGACCATGGTTTCTTTCATCTGATTGAGTTTCATTTTTTTTCTTTATGTATCAGCAAGATATTATTTGTACATAATAATGTCATCCATTGGAAACCCTTTTACTTATTTTCTGTATGAACAACTTTGTAAGCATGTTCTTTTTATTATCTACAAATGAAATGTTGGATTATTTATTTATTTTTATATATTTTTTTTATGTTTCCTCCATTGTATGATATTATTGTGCTTCTGCCATGGGCGGTTTATTGTCCTAGTGTCTTATAGTCTTTCTTTTACACTAATTTTTATTCATATAGACTATTATTATATCATCACCAGAGGGAATAGTCTCCCCACTATCACCCATTTTCACCCACACATCTAGTTGAAGACCTTTGGCATATGGGGAGTCACTCTTAAGGCCTAGGAACACTCATCTTGAAGCACTATTAATGTGTTTAAATGGGTTGGATCAATACAAATCATTTATAATTTTAGAAGAATAGACTTCATATTACCAATTAAAGAATGAAATAAATATATTTTACATACGACATCGAATATTTTTATTAATTGATCATATTTATCATGGTTTAAAAACATTTAATGGTTTACCAGAATATAATCTTCCCCCAAAACAATTTTTAGTTGAAGAATATAATGATTGGGTGGAAAATATTGATTTAACATTTGGAAAGAAATGATGTTCTATACATCAAAAAAATCTAAATAAAATAGTCTATATTTTTTGAGCTACCTTATTCGAGAGTTTTAGGGATAAACCATAAAATTGAAATTATGAATGTTGATCAAAAAAATATGTGACAGTTTGATTGTAAATTTTTTAGACATAAAAGGAAAGAAAAAAAGATAGATTTCATGATATATTATACTTGATATCAATGAGAATATATTTAGAGTTATCTCCCACTATGAAATAAAACTAATCATATTTACCTTGTCCTTGTCAGACATTATGAAAGAGTGAGAAGATGAATTTTCATAATTGTTTTCATGGCATTAAAGTACCCATTGGATATTTTTTAAATGTGAAAAAATTTGTTTCATTGAAGTATTGTAAATTAATGGGTATGTAATCTCATGACTATCATGTATTGATGCAACAACTGTTACTAGTTTTATTACATGGTATATTGTTGACGCCTATCAGAAATACTATCATCAGGTTATGTAATTTTTTCAAATCCATTTTTAGTAAATTATTTGATCCATATTTGTTAGATGTGTTGGAGAATTAAGTTACTCTAATACTTTTCAACTAGAAATGTATTATCACCCTATGTTTTTTAATATAATGATTTAACTGGTGATTCATCTAGTACATGAGATAAGAATTTTTGGTCCTGTTTATTTACATTGGATGTATCCTTTTGAAAGATATATGAAAATTTTTAAGGGATATGTTAAAAATACTTATCGAGCAAAGGCCTCTATTATTCAAAAATATGTATCAAAATAGGTTATTGAGTTCTATACTTTTTATTAGTATGAAGTGGAGTATATTATTTTCCCTATATCTCAACATGTGGATGTTGATAGTGAAGGTAGAGAGATTCAAGGCTTAAAGGTAATGTTCATTCCATATGATGAAGTGACTAAGGCACATTTATACATTTTAAACAACACGTATGTGGTTCAGCCATATATATCATCACATATTTCTAAATTAAGGATACAATATCCAAAAGGAAATGAAAAGTGGTTTCTGATTGAGCATAAAAAGACATTTTTTCATGGTTTAAAGAGAAAGTCATCACAGATATATGTAAATCAGAAACATTGAAATTTTTGGCAGGGGGACCATCTCATAATGTGATAACTTGGTCTGGATTGGATATTAATGGGTACAAATTTTACACAAAAAAAAATCAATATTACATGAGTAACTTTAAAAATAGGTGGGTAATGGTCATCGCTAAAGCAATGCATTTTTCATGTGAAAAAGATACAAACCCAATTTCTACATCAATGGAATATTTTGGAGTTCTTGTGAATATATGGAAAATTTATTGTACTAAATTTATATTCATAGTGCTTAATTGTAACTGGGTTTATAGTAATTGTGGTTTTAAACATGATGATTATGGGTTTACAATAGTTGATTTGAAAAGATTTAGTTCTAATGAGAAACTGTTTATCATGGTGAAACATGCAAATAAAATATTTTAGGTCATTTATCTAATGAATGATCAATGGTACTTCATTTTTCAAGGGTACAAGATTCGTTTGGGTGATGACTATGATGATGATGTTATGAATATATATGAGTATTTTCCATCTATTACGCAATTTCTAGATGATAAATATTACTATAATACAGACATAGTTAATGTTTTATGAAATGATCATGTTGAAGGGATATGGGAAAACACTAAATTACTCTCCTAATTATCTAGGTAAATATTTATATTTAATTTCTTTTTTAAAATTTACATCTATTAAAAACACTATTTTTTTAATTATTGGTTGTTAAATTATATATGTATTGATTATATTTTTGATGTTTGTGCTAAATTTTATATTCAAAAGTTATTATTAAACATGTTTGGTTGAAAGAAACGATGTTTATAATTATTTTTTAATTAAATTTACACATATAAAAACACTTTTTATAGCTATTATATTTAAATTTATAAATTTTTCTATTATTTTATAATTTATGAGTACAATTAATAGTTTAGCTTTCCTATTTTATGGTTAAGAATCATGACATCATTTTTTTAACTTACAATTGTGTGACACTATTTTTTCCTTACATATTTTTATAATAATTGTTTTTTAATATTCAATTTTCTAATAATATATACATATATAGAATTTCATTACATTTTTCTACTTTACGAAAAGACATAGAGAAACAATAACATGTACCAACATATATGTATTTTGTTTTCATGTTATTAAATATTCAGAAATATAATTATTTACTAATGTAAAACATTTAAATTATAAATAATAATTGCAAGACTACTGATGGACCTTGAATGGAGGCATCTTATCCTTATTCTATAAATATATTGATCTATAGATTTAGTAAACATGAAATTACATGTTTACCAAAAATTTCACTTTTTAGTGGAGAATAGTGAGTACATATTAATTTTGATGATGATAATAACCCAAATAGACCAAATTCAATGCAGTTTACTGATTATATTTCCATGCAGAGTTGTTGTAGGATTGGAATTTTATATCCTGATTGGAAGTTCGTTGATAAGTTTGTGAAAGAGAAGAGTGGGAGTCCATAACTATAAAATTTCTCAATTGATTAATTTTTATCTCATATTTTGAATATTATATATTTTAAATGACTAATATTTAATTTATTCAATTATAAATGACATTCACTTTTAAAGAAATGATAGAAATTATAAAAATATTTCAATCTTTAGCTATGGTTTGATAGAGATATTTCAAAACAAAATTGAAAAACAATTATGTTTTTGGGAAGTTACATAATGAAAAATCATGCCTCATGTAAGGGTTTTTAGATGTAGAAACATGGAATAAATTTTTCACCATCATTTATGGTATGATAAATAATTTATATTGTAAAATTTCTTATATATTTCATGATTACTTTTTAGATTATTTTTAATTAGAAGGCCTCTAGGAGATATCATCAAGATATCGTGTTGTAGAACATATACCCTCATACTTTATAATGTATAGGGTATCATTTATTATAGAATATAATAATTGCATAAATGTTTGTTTCATTAAGATCTCATTCGAATGGTCATTCAAAAGAGGACTAGTTTGTTCCTCCAAATCCCTCCAATCACCCTAAGAAATTTAAAATAGAAATAAGAATAAAAATTAAAAGTATATTACAGATAAATCTAAGTAAGTATCTAATAAAATTGTACGAAACTAATTTTTATTTTACATTAATGTTTTTATTTTAAAAATTAACACTAATATCCTATTTTAATTTTTCATTTCAGGATGACCTTCATGAGAAAGCTATGTTGGGGACTTTTATCCCTGATTATAGGATTGAAATCCAAGATACTACTTTAGGGAATCTATAACACCACATCCATGTAAGAGGATATGAGGTGGGTGATAATGTTTGGAAAGTTTTTGGTCATCAAAGTAAGAAATCAAGAGACCAAGAAATAGATTCCTTAAAGGTGAGCTGAAATACCTGAAATGGTTTATGAATAATAAAATTAAATCAGTTGTTCTGGCTATGTTTGAACAATTTACAATACAATCACAACATGTATAGTTTGTGTAGCCTTCGCTGCATGCGGAGCTTAAACAACCTACCCAGTCTGCCTACTCGGATCCTCCACCTCTTCATTCGGACCTGAATATATATTTTGAGTTTTATTTAGTATATCTTCATATATGTATTTTAGAATACATAGTCATACATATTTTTGTATATTTTTATAGATCATCATCCTATGCAGTTGGTTCAAGTAATAATATCAGTACATGGTATTATTGATCCAACTATTCTAGTACTATTTCCTACCAAGTAGGTTACCAGAGTTGTAGATTATGTGGATTATTTTGTACTTTTCCCAATTATCCTTATTCATTATCTAATATATGAGTTATCCATTATTTTTTAAATATTATTTAAATTTTATTAGAAATTACTTATAATGTTTTCTAAAATTTATTTTATATTGGAGTTTCTAATATCAAAATAATTAGTAAAAAGAAACAAAAGGTTTAGGTACCAACAACATTGGATAATTCTGATATTTATTATGGGATAAAAATTGTATCCTAGGTTTCGTCTTCCTTGGATAATATTTATAAGTTTTGGATGGAGTCTGATATATGTAGAAGATAATATCCATTGAAAATATTCAAAAATATATATCAATGATCTGGTTATTTTTTATGATCTTATCATGCATTTGTTTCAGTTTTCCATGTAAGTAAATTTATGTTTCCATATTTATTTATTTAAATGAATATGATTTAACATGACTTACGATATTAATTATTTAATTAGGTATCTACACATGCTTCTTATTCAAAATGAGAACATTATTTTTGTTGGTATTAATGCTCCAGATTTCATTTCAACAGTTGTGAAATATCTGAAAAATCCTTCTAGAGTTACATATATATCTGAGAGATTATCAAATACAGATACTGGGTGATGGTTGTTTCCATTATTTGATGGGTGAGAACACTAAAATGATTATTTAGTAATATTCATTATAATTTTATTGATTGTTAAATTTTTATATTGTAGCGGTTATTGGGTGTTAGGAATATTGCAGAAATGACTTTAATTTCATAAAATAAAAGTTCTAACAGTTTATAAAATTACTTATAATATTTTCTCATAAAAATCAATAACAATTATTTTTGAAGAAAATGACTTTTTCAAGAATAAAATGTCTTTATTAAAATATTGAGTTCTTATTTAATAAGAATTTATAAATAAATTTATACTATTTAGTAAATTTATATATATATATATATCATAAAGTTTTTAATCATATTCATACTACCAGTTTAAATGGTTAGGTTATAACAGTCATGTTGAAATAATACTATTTTAATAGTATATCGTCGTTAATTTCATCTTAGTGTTGTTTGTTCTATACACTATTGAACATAGTGTTCTATTAAAATATTAGGTTGTTACATTCTACCCTTATTATATTAATTTTTTCCTCACAATTTTAACTCTTTCTCAATAATCAATGGTTTGACATTGGAAAATTTATTTGTGGAAATCCCACATCGTAAAAAGGTTTTATAAAAATTCCTCTTAAAAAGAGAGAAATTTAAGTACAAAGGTCATATGAAATAACACAAGAATATTTTTACACATAAGGAGTAAATTTTGGGAAATTGTAAACATGTATTTGTAATGAAGACCCATTTATAAGATAATTTTATACCCTTTTTAAGAGAAAAGATACCATAAATTTATCAAAAATGAAAAACAATTTTATTTAAATATCTTTTTCCTAAATATGATAGTTCCTTTTACAATCTATATTAATAAATTAAGAAAATAGACATACTTTAAATGTTTAATTTCATCCTTTAATCATTTTTCATTTCAATCTCATCTATTTCTCCGAATGATGAATATTCACGATGAATTTTTTAATGGTTGATGTAATAAAATTAACTTCTAAAAGATCACATGATTTTAGAAAATGATATCAAGATATTCCTATTATCTTTGTAAATTAACAAAAAATAATAAATGGTTATCATAAGGTAATATAATTCCCAAAATGAATACACCTTCATATTAATTTCTAAATCCAAATTTCAACTTAAATGATTCCATAAATAGATAACATTGCATCCCATATAACATTAATATTCATGGATTTAATTGTGTTCTTACCAAATAATATTACATGTTAAAGAAAATGTTATACCTAAGGCTTATATATACCTCAACATAATAAAATATTTTCTAAACTACTATTATTCACCTCAAATTCTAAAACAATTCTTAAATATTTGATCCTAAAATATATTTCCCAAAATAAACTTAATATTTTTCCATCAATTTTTTTAAGTAAAAACAATTTCATACTAACCAATGAATCAAATATTCTAGTGATAGTAAATGCAAACTTATCAACCTTCGGTTTTTGGTTCATGCCTCTCGGCCTTTCTGAATGTGATGGGTTGTCACCTATCATGTGATTTTTCCTTTTTCTACAACTATGGAAAAATAAATGTGATAATAATATTCATAATTAACCTTGATCCTATAATTTTTTCATTAATATGATGAAAATATTCAAAAATAATATTATTCATCAAATCACATTTTTAACCCTCTAAGGTTTTCTATCCAACTCATTTATTTCCACAAAATAAAATAATTTTAACTGACTATAATAACCTCAAAATTAAGAAAATATTAAAGATTACCTTTTCATAAATCCTATTTTTTCAATAAAATGTAACCTTGAAATTAATTAAAATTTCTAGGTTATTAATACCATTCAATATATTCTTGAACATCCTTAAATAAAACTACTACATAATAATCCTTAGAAGTTTCATGATTCATATAGCCATAATACCATTGATAAAATTACTTCAATAACATAACTCTCAAGTTCCAATATCTAATCACTTCAATTAATATAATTAAATGATATTCATAACATAAGACCTTAGTAATTAATCCTTGTATCAGGGTATTTTCTCAGATAATGAGAAATTTCCCCACATCTACGACATTGATCTATTAATGGTACTATAGAACCCTCGGTTTTAATTAAGTAATCCTATCTTTATGCTTTTTAAGTATGTAAAGTGTTTGGATGAAGTTAGTGAGAGTTTGGAAGACTTTTGGAAGGTTTTTGGGGATTTTCTAAAGGTTCATAGTTGGTGAACGGTTATTGAAAACCATGAAACTCATATAGGAAACTATGCACATTGAGATAGGGGCTAAGAGGAAGGTACACGGGCAGGCACATAGTTTTTCCAAACCATGCAGCCTCCGAGGAGAAACTATGAAAAGTGGGACAGTTGTATTTTTCATGTTTGTTATATGTTTTTTCTAACCATGTGATCCCATAATTCAAGGTCATATTTAATTCAGATTCTAGCATGCGGTTAGTGCACGTTTTTCCTAACAGTGCAACTAAATATGCATAGTTTAAAAACAAGTTCCACAAAAAGTAGATCTAGGTTGTAATAATGTTTTAACACCTTTTTTCCCCAAATATACTCTAAATTCTAGATTCCTTCCTCCCAAAGGCTATAGAGGCTTCTGCCATCGATCTGGAGGTGATCTGAAGGCTTCTCTTAGTGCATTGAAGCCAGATTCTCATAGTGAGTCTTTATTTATGATAGTTTTTAGTGGGTTTTCATAGATCTACTTATCTATATCTTTCTCAACTTATTATATCTAGTCTATTTTGTATATATATAATGTTATTTATGCCAATCATGGTTATATTTGGCCATGTTTATGATAGAGGAATAGATCTAAGGTTGGTTTTTGGATTTTTGACCCTATTTCGTTGGCGTTTTAGTGTCATTCTGAGTTTTCACCATAAAATGTGAGGTAGGTGGATTCACTCTTGAATAATATTTCTATAAATAGAATTATTAGTTAAAAATTTATTGTTTTCTTTGAATTTTATTTTAAATAGGTTATTTAATTTTTTATAGAAACCCTCTTTGGTAACGGTTTGTGGAATTGTGTAAATTGGGTATTTTGGTGGAAATTGAAAATGGAAACTTGATTTTAAAATGATTATTTTAAAATTATTATTTGGTTTTCATGAATGGAAAAAAATTAATAAAATTTTGGTTTTATTTGAGTGGTTTTTTGGAAAAAAAATTTCGATAAAAGAATTGGTTTTATTTAAATGGTTTGTTGGTATGGTTTTCAATAAAAGTGTGGTTTTATATAAATGGTTGAATTGGTTTGGAAAATGTTGAATTAAATTTTTTTTGGATTAAATGGTAAAACATGGATATAATGGGATGGATAATGGTCATAAATTACCACCATCAAAAGTATGGAGTATGGATGTGAAGTTCCACCATCAATGGTAACACTAAACTTGCATGGTTGCGTGATTGTGTGGTTAAGTGTGTGGTGGGGTGTGTGATTATGTAAAAATTAATGGGTTATGACAAAATGGAAATTGAGAAATGTTTTAATGAATTTTTTGGTTTCTTTCCTTGGAAATTTTTTTATTTGGGAAAAAATTTTCTATGGAATTGTTTGGATTTATTATAAATTGTCAAACTTCTTTAAATCGTTTTTATATAAATGGTTTTATATAAATGTGATAGCTTTTTCTATCCTATTGGTGTGAGTATGGAATTAATTTGGGGAAATCCTATTGAGTTTCATTACTCACACCTAATTTGTAAAGTTGGTACATTTACAGATATTGTCTATTAGAATACAAGTAAATGTAACGGATCACACTTCTCTAGTGATGCATCATGATACTTGGATTGTTTTATGGAGTTGGAGCATGGAGCATGTTGATATATTGGAGTTATGTCTTGGATTATTTGATTCTGTCGGTTTTTTCTTTGATTATGTATATTGATATTGTAGTCTTTTGTTGTGGTACTTGTTAAGTTTCATTTTGATATCAATGGTATTTATTGAGTTTTCTTACATTTTTATCATGCAATATTTGGTTGTGATTTTTTATGGCGTGTTTGGTTTAGTTGTTTTATTTTAAAATGTAAAATCATCCCCCACTTGTTTATGAAGCCCTCAACATTTATTTACATTCTTTAGAACCTTGGGGCTGTCACTTAAGGCTGACTAATGTCCTTCTGTCTTCTCAAGATAATGAGGAGGTTCAAGATGTTACAAGTGGTATCAGCCATGCTCCTTCCAAATATCTTTGTGGAATAAGTGGTATTAGCTTGTTCAATCCTTGAATAACAAGTGGTCATCAGTTATATTAGTCTTGGAGTTGAAATTATTTTGGGTGTATTCCTTGTGTTGAGTAGGTAGAAAGGAGTAGGATTTTCCGGACTTGAAATGTTGGGCATAAAAAGATATATATAACCTTTTTATACTTGAACTTTAAGTTACCAGGGAGTTAAGTACATAAGTGTTTTAGAGACACTTTTAGGATTAGAAATCTCATTTTTAGGATTTTATCCAATGAGGTGAGAATGGAATGCATTGTATAAATTACATCCCACTATGAGTGCATATTTAATTTTGAGTAATGATATATGATTTGGTACAAAACTATTGATTTTTGAAAAAATTTAATTCATTTTCAAATGTGGTTTTTTTAAAGTCATGAAATGGTTATTTTGGAAATGTTTTGATTTTCAAAATTATGGTGAAATTTTCAAAACTCATTGAATATGGAAATGTTGAATTTTGGAAAGAAATGTTATGATAGTATGATGTGTTATAATTTGAAATTGTTAAGACTTCAGTTTCTAGATAGTGAGAATTATGTTGGTTGTTGTCTATATAGAAAATGGAACCTAGAAGGTGTGTTAGAAACTAGTCAGAGGAATCCACTCAGAGTGTGGTTGCACCTGAGCCACAGGTGAACTAAAAACTAGTTTAGAGTATATTCCATTCTTTTCAAGATATGTATATGGGAAACATAAGGGATGAACCAAGGAAAGTGGATCATTCTATTTAGTTCTATAAGTAAAATATTCCCATCTTTTGGGGTGATTTAGAACCAAAAAATGTGGAGGTGTGGCTGAATATGATGAATTGTATCTTCAATTTCCTTATCACACCAATGAAGTTGAAATTCAAATAGGTTATGTATATACTAGAGTATCTTACACACCTATTGTGGGATTTAGCAGTTCAGGTTAAATTAGACAAAATCCTTGCATCAGAGGTTTTTTAATAATTGTTAAACAAATAATTATATCCTCACAAATTCAGGATTTCAAGAACAAAGTACTTATTCAAATTGAAGAAAGAGAGCCTCATATTGGTAGAGTATGTTGATAAATTCACGAATTTAGTCTTATTTTTACCCAAAGTTTCTTCTAGTGCGTCCTTGAAGGCATGTGTTTTTGAATCAGGACTAAGGTAGGAAATTTAGTCAAAGATTTTCATGCTCTTTATAATGGATTATACAGAGATTTTCAATAGATATATTTTTGGGAAAAGGGACATCTTAGGAGATACAAATGGAGGAGTATGTTGATACCTTTGGGAAACGGTTGGAAATCTAATGTTGGGAGAAAACAAAAGAGGGACACATATTTCCAAGGTAGTGGGATGTATTAGAATCCAATGGATGGATTGATAAATCTTCCTCCAAGACCCAATAGAAATTCAGGATTTTTTCAATGTGGTTCCTTGGACCACATGAAGAAAGAGTGTAGGGAACAACCTAGATCATGTCATAATTGAAATTAGATAGGGCATCGTCAGCATTATTATCACAGTGATCTGTGGTCAGGTGTTTAGGACACTTCTCATGTGTAGGAAATGTTGTATACTTCAACGAGGTGAGGGAAACATAATACATCTTTTCAGAAGAACAGAGCTGTCCATGGTGCTTCTCGGAATACCATGACTCCTCTGAAAGGGAAATCTCAATAGTTCAATAAGGAACAAATTACAGCAAGCAAGCAATTATATGGAGCTGAACATGTTATTATGGATGATCAATCTAGACCATCAACTATGAGAGGTATGATTCTTTTGAATTCTACCCTTATTCAAGTGTTTTTTGATATGTGTGAATCCCATTGTTTTATTTCTTCTTGTGTTTTTGATTTGATAAGTTTAAACTTTGATATGATTCTTTATTTGTTAGAACTTCAAACTCCTCTTGGTCAAAGAGAATGTCAAGCCTTTGTGTATAGATCATGTTTTATAACTATTCATGGAGAAAAGTTGATATGGGATTCTCTATTCTTGATATGGATTTCTATGATATAATCCTTGGTATGGATTGGTTTACAACGTTCAAGGTTCACATCGATTGTTATACAAGAAATGTCAGTTTTACAAATGAAGATGGAATCGAGCATCATTTTAAAGGAGACCTAAATGTAAAGGTAGGTGTAATGGGATTTTTCCACTATAAATTGAAATGATATCATACTATTTGGAATCATTGAATTTTTTATCAATGGAAGAGATTTAGAATATCAGTTTTCAAGATTTTTTGGATTAGTTTCCTAGTATTTTTCCTAATTATTTCTTAGGGTTTTCACCTATAAAGGAAGTGTAGTTTATGACTGGTATACTTCAAAGAACATTCCTATTTCCATTTTGTATTATCAAATGGAACCAATAGAATTAAGGAAGCTGAAAGTGTAGTTGGAAGAATTGGAAAGAAAAGGGTTCATTCGGTCGAGCACGTCTCTATGGGAAGCATTGGTCTTGTTTACCAAAAAGGAAGATGGAACTCTTTGGTTGTGTGTGGATTATCTTAATCTTAACTAAGTTATGATAAAGAAAAGATATCCACTTCCATGAATTGATGATAATTTCAATCAATTTATGGGAGCTTAGTGGTTCTCCAAAATTTAATTGTGGTCAAGATATCACCAATTAAGGGTTCGTAAGGAGGATATTCCAAATATAGTCTTCTGGAGTAGATATGGTCATTATGAATATGTGGTAATGCCTTTAGGTCTTATGAAATCACTAGAAATATTTATGGAATTGATGAATTATATATTATAGTGATATCTAGATTATTATTTGGTGGTTTTTGTGGATGACATATTGGTGTATTCAAGGACAAGGACTGATCATGAGAAACACTCAGTGACAGTGTTGGGAATCTTGAGGGATCATTGACTCTATGCCAAATTATCAAAGTGTAATTTCTGGATATAAGAGTTATATTTCCAAGGCCATTTAATCTATAAAAATTTTGTTTCTATAGATCCAAAAAATATAGAAGTTGTTATCTCTTGGAAATCTCCAAATAATGTCTTTGAGATATATAGTTTCCTTAGTCAACCCGGATATTACCAATGATTTTTTCATGCTTTTTCATGATTGAATTCACTTATGACATTGTTGAAAAGGAATAATTTTTCACGCTAATGTAGTGAATAATTTCATAAGTCTTTTCAAGTTCTTAAAATTCTCCTTAAATTAGCACCAATCATGATTTTTTTGGAATCATGACAATGATATATGGTGTATTGTGATGCTTTGGGATCTGGGTTGAGATGTGTTCTCATACAGGGAGATCATGTTGTTAAATATGGATCATGATAGTTACAACTGAATGATAAGAACTACCCAACACACTATTTGTTGTTAGTTTTTATAGTCCATGCTTCGAAGACTTGTCATCATTACCTCTTTGGTGAGAAATTCATTAATTTTTAGGATCATAAGATCCTGAAACATATTTTCTAACAAAGGGATTTGAACCTGATACAAAAAATATAGATGGAGTATCTCAAAACGTTTTGACTTTGACTTGATGTATATAGTGGGAAAAGGCAATATGTGGAAGATGCATTAAGCAGAAATTCATATGCTTAGTTGGAAAAAGAGGCATCAGACCAGTTCCAGTTGATGTCAGTCATCACCGACATGCACTTGGAATATGAAGACTAAGGTGATGTTGTGGTTTTCTTTCCAATTTCATTATTCCCTGATTTGGTGAAGATGGTTAAATAGGTCTCGAAATATGATGTATAATATGTGGCTATGAGGTCAAAACTCAATGGTGGGGAGACTATTGAGGGATGAAAGCTGGATAAGAGTTTACTATTGTGGTTTCAAAATCATATGGTCATATTAATGGCTTGTCAGTAACAACTCCTTCATTATTACCACCATTAAATATGGGCTATTAATTTGGGAATACAAAAGATGTATATATAATTCAAAACACATTTTTGGTGGGATGAAATGAAAAGGAATGTCTCTAAGTTTGTTTCAAGATGATTAACTTGTCAGTAAGTTAAGGAAGAACATCAGTGATCAGAAAGTATGCTGCAATATTAACCTATTCCTATTTGGAAATGGGAACATATATCTATGAATTTTGTAAGAGGTCTCCCAAGAATGTTTCGGAAAGATTATTCCATATGGTTGATAGTGGATCAGATCAAAAAGTCATCTCATTTAATCCCTATACATGGATCTCATACGGTGGAGGAATTTTCAAAAATCTATATCTGAGAAGTGGTAAAGAGGAATGGTGTACCAGTTTAGATTGTTTTAGACAGAGATCTAAGGTTTATGACTCATTTCTAGAAATCCTTACAGGAAGATATTGGTAATCAGTTGACTATGATTATGAGGTATCATCCTTAGACAGACAACCAATATGAAAGGATGATACAAACATTGGAAGACATGGTGCGGGCTTGTATAGTGTATTTTAGTGTCTCGTGGGAAGATCACATACCATTGGTGGAGTTATCATATAACATCATTTATCATGCCTAAATAAAAATGGATCCTTTTAAATCATTTTATGGTATTCCTTGTTTTTCACCACTTTTTGGGTTGAAATAGGCGAGACATCACTGGTTGGGTCGAGCCTTGTCTAAGAAAAAATGGAGAGGATTGATTTGATCAGGAAATGGTTGGAGAAGACACAGGGTCATCAAACATTGTATGTATATCATCATTGATGGTAATTGTCATTTGGGGTGAGTGATTATGTGTTCTTTAATATCTCTCCAAGTCTTAGAAATCATCGTTTTGGGAATTAGGGAAAGTTATCTCCTCGAAACATAGGCCCTTTTGAGATACTAGAATGGGTTGGAAAGGTAGAATATTCGTTGGATTTTACACTATGGTTCGGTGTTGTTCATAATGTGTTTCATGTATCTCAATTTAAAAATTATCATCCTGATCCTGGCCATGTGATTTTATGGGATCACGTTAAACTAGAGCCAGATACTTCGTTGGTACATATCCCGGTGCATATTATGGATAAGCAAGAGAAAGTCTTGTTTAGAAAAATCATCATTCTAGTGTAGTTTTTTTGACACCATGTTAAAATTCATGAATAGATTTAGGAATAGGAGATGGAAATGGTCGAGAAATGTCCTAAACTCTTTCATAAATCTAGTGGTTTTCTGCTTTTTAGGGACAAAACGGCCAATGGTGGGGAGAATTTAGCTCCCCTATTTTCAAGTAAGTAACCCTTCCTTTATGATTTTTAAGTATGTAAATTTTTTGGGTGAAGTTAAAGAGATTTTATAATACTTATATAATGTTTTGGTGTCTTTTCTAAAGGTTTAAGGTTGGTTTAAAGTTAGTGAAAATCATGAAATTCCTACAGTAAACCATGTACAATGAGATAGGGGCTAAGGAGAAGGCGTACTTGCAGGTGCACAGTTTTATCCAAACTATGCGGTTGCCTATGAGAAACTATGAAAATTGGTATAGTAGGCTATTAAATATTTTGTGCATGGTTATCCAACCATGTGAGTTCCTACTTAAGAATGAGTCAGGTGCATGGTTAGTGCCTAGTTTTCCTAACCATGCAACTAACTGTGCATGGTTTAAAAACAAGATCCAAAAAAATTGGTTCTAGGTTGGGATTATGTTTTAACCCATACTTTTTCCCCAAATATACCCTAATTCAATATTCCTTCTTTCCAAAGGCTGTAGAGGCTTCTCCCAACAATTCAGAGGTGATTTTAAGGCTTCAGTTGGTGTGTTGAAGCCGGATTCTCGTAGTAAGTCTTTGTTTATGGAATTTTTGTGCGGTTTTTCTTGAATCACCTTTTTCCTCTATAGATTTATTATATCTAGTACACTTAAGATTTATCTAAGGTGTTTTATTCCAATAATGTTTATATTTTTATTTTTTGATGATATGGTAAGAGATATAAGGTGGGTTTTTGAGTTTTGACCCAATTTCATTGGGGTTTTAGTGTCATTCTTTGTTTTCACCATAAAACATGAGGTAGGTGGATTCACTCTAGACTCCTATTGTGATAAATATAAGTATTAGTTTCAAATTGATTGTTTTTCATGAAATTGATTGTAATTTGGTTTCTCAGTTGTTGATAGAAACCTTCTTTGGTGACGGTTTATGGAATTGTAAAAAATGGATGTTTTGGTGGAAAGTGAAAATGGTAACTTGATTTTAAAATGTTGATTTAAAAAAAAATTGGTTTTGATTAATAGAAAAGTTTTTTTTAATAAAATTTTGGTTTTATTGGAATGGTTTGTTGGAAAAGGGTTTTCAATAAAAGGGTTGGTTTTATTGAAATGGTTTGTTGGTATGGTTTTCAATAAAAGTGAGGTTTTATTGAAATGGTTTAATTGATTTGGAAAGGGTTTAATTTGGATGTTGTTGGATTAAATTGTTAAGGATGGCTGTAATGGGATGGATAATGGTCGTGAAGTACCCCCATCAAAGGGATGGAGTATGGACATCAAGTTCTACCATCAATGCTAACACCAAGCTTGCGCGGTTGCATGGTTGTGTGGTTAAGTGTCTGTGTGTGTGTGTGTGTGTGATTATGTAAAACAAAATGGGTTATGACAGCATGGAAATTGATAAATTCTTTAATGACTTATTTTGTTGCTTCCCTTTTAAATTGGTTTATTTGATAAAACTATTTTGGTATGGAATTATTTTGATTTTTTATAAATTATTGAACTACTTTAAATGGTTTTTATATAAATTATTTTATATAAATGTGATAACTTATTATATCCTAGTAGAATGAGTATGGAATTCATTTGGGGAAAGACTACTAAGTTTTATTACTCATCCCTTCTTTGGAATTTTGGTGCTTTTGTAGATATTTTGTATTAGGATACAGGTAAAGGTAAAGTATCACGCTTCTCTAATAGTGCATTGTGATAATTGGGATTTTTCATGGAGTTGAAGCATAGAGTATGTTGAGGGATTGGGGTTATTCATTGGAGTCTTTCAGTTTTTTGGTTTTGTCTTATATTATGTACTTTGATCTTATAGTCTTATATTATTTTACTTGTTAAGTTTTCTTTTGATACCAATGGTATTTCTTGAGTTGTCTTACATTGTTATCATGCATCATTTGGTTGTGATTTTGTTATGGTGTGTTTAGGTTGGTTGTTTTATTTTAAAATGGAAAATCATCTCCCAATTTTTTATGAAGCGCTTGACATTTATTTCTAGCCGTTGGCACCTTGGATTGGTCACTTAAGGATAAGTAATATCCTTCCACCTTCTTAAGCCAATGAGTAGGGGTTGGATGTTACAGGTGCCTTAGGTTGATCTTTTTTCCTTATATCTTATAAACTGGACTCTTTATTTTTATTCAATAATTAGCTAATTTGTTCCCTCCTTTCCCACACATAAATCATCTTCCATATATTTTAATTCATTTTCCATGGTGCCTCTTCCCATATTTTTTAAATGTAGGAAATTGAATCTATTTTTCAGTTTCATCTTTAACACTTGAACTTCCATGAGATGTCACACTTCTCTTATTTGATGTGTTTGTAAATTCAACTATGTTATACTTAATAATAATTCAATATATCTCATTGTGTTGATCACAAGATTTATAAAATCTATTCCCGTTAAGAAACCATTTAGGTAAATCATTACATTTCCCGTCACATTGGTTGTTAGAATGCTTTATCCCATTTCCCACTATTAACTAAAAATAATAAAATAAATAAGATGATAATGCATTAACATTCAAAAGGGAAACTTATCAACCTATAAGGAATAACTTATAAATGATAATAATATACTGAATTATGCATATCTAGGTTTCAATCTCGTTTATCCATACTAACATTTCATATTAGGTTTTCTAACCTAATGATTCGGGAAATTCCTTTATAATCATTCATAGAGTCTATTAATTTTCAAGAAATATATATCATGATTGTCAAACCAGGTGTGTTGTAAGGCCCATTATCAGGAATAAGGTGAATATCGAGTCAAGTCCAACACACCATTTTTGAATTTATTACCCCTAGTTACAACTATTCTAGATCCATATCTACTTATAGTATCCATACAGGGAAGTTATTTATTGGAACCCACTCTGTCACGACCCAACCCTACCAGTCTTGAGCCGCAACTTCTCCAAGCCCGCCTCCATAGGCCAGGGGCTGGCGATAAGCACCGAAGGTATAAGAATCTCGGGGAGGCCTTTGCCTAAGTACCTGTATACAAATCCCACTCAATGAAGAAGTGCAGATTAAAAAGAAAACCAAAGAACGAACAACTATAACCCAACCACAGTCATGCATCAACTTCTAAATAGAAAAGGTAAAGTGCTGAAAAGTACTGACAAGATAACTGAACCGAAAAAGGAAAAAACACACACCCAACCCGAAAGGTACCACAACCCGACAACAGGTAAACAAAAGTAAACAGCTGGTGAGTCTCACACCTAAAAGTCCTACTACGACCACTAAACATAGCCCAATCTCATGTGTCCTCTATGCTCCTTCGTTGTCTCGATCAACCTTTCCGTCATCTACAAGGGAACGCCAAGAATGGGAAAATCCCAAGAAGGGTTGAGTATAAAGATACTCAGTAGTATGCCCCGAAAGCTCAAGGGAGCAAAGAAGGAGGTACTAAAACGGTGAAAAATAGACAGAACAAAGAACAGTGTGAGAGTACAATAGAGAGAGTGCAGCTCAACCCAATAAAAGAAAGGAAGTAGACTCGTCCCAACCAAGAGGAGCTAGACACGGAATGCACGTGGCATACCCTGCGTGTCTTCTCCCCTCCTAGAAGGAGAGTAACTGAACCCAAGGAGTGGTAAAAAATGTAGGGTGTATATATATATATATATATATATATATATGATCAATAAAAAAACCAAATGAGTGTGTAAGGGGATCTCTATCTCCAAGCTCAGCCCAAGAAAATTCGCCACAGTTATAAGGATATCCATCACTGATGCCCATCAGTCCCGCAAGTCAAAGTTGTCTCATCGCTAAACCGTACAACAAAGGGTCTTTATCTTGTAATCATGGAGAGAAGTCACTAACTAGCCACATAGAAAGGGATTATTATGAAATAAGTCGTCGGGTAACCCACTGGCCAGCCCAACTGGAGGGTAAAATCTAAGAGGTCATCGGGTAACCCACTGCCAAGCCCCACTGGAAGGTAAACCCTAAAGTAAATGGGTAACCCACTGCCCAGCCCTGCTGGAGGGTAAACCCTAAGGTCAATGGGTAACCCACTGCCCAATCCTACTGGCGGGTAAACCCTAAGGTCAATGGGAAACCCACTACCCAGCCCCGCTGAAGGGTAAACCCTGAACTGGTCTGATAACTCCGCACTGCCCAATCCATCTCTGGGTGTCACTAACATCGCTATCGTGCGTTGGTTCGAAGTGCATCAAAGGAACCTCCGACCAACTCCCTTTCATGTTAACACATCTAATGAGATCTCTAAATAGGCTTTTCATTCCCAAACCGATTACACCGTTGCAATCCTCATAGAAAAACATGCGAGATAGATTATTTACTTGCTTGAAAAGAACTCTCGACGAAAAAGTTATTCAACGCCGCTTTATGCCCGTACGTCATCTCGTGGGTCCCAAACCTCATTCCCGAAAGAGGTCAAGTGAACTGTGTCATCACGATGCTCTCGGAAAAACACACTGACTCGACTATTCATACGCCCCAAACGGACGCCTGATGAAAAAGTTACAGAACACTCCTCATAGCTTAAAAGACGGCCCGTGGGGCTCATGCATCAACTCTGGCTTCAACACCTGAAACCACCCTATAAAACTTTGTCTCGACACCAGGGTCAAAATTCCACTGATGGCGCCTTAAACGGACTCTGGATGTGTTCGCGCCATCCGAAAGAAGAATCCCGGTGAGGTGCTGAACAATACTCAGCGGTGTGTCATGCCCCCGAGCCCCCATCTTGAGAATGAAAAATCTCCAATACCATCTCAAAATCTCCATCTCGAGATGAGGATCACGTCTCCACATACGGAGCGCAAATCTGACATCCGTAGTGAAAGTTTCGGGTGTCCGAAGACAAGGGGCTAACCCCTTAGGGCTGGACCGGCCCGGTCCAGCCGGTCCATCCAGCCTAGGCCAGCCCGCGCCGGCCGGCCCGGCCTACAAAGCTGGCCCGCAGACCTTCCGCGCAGCCCGACCACTGCCCTGTGGTCCACCTGCACTGACTAGCCCTCTTGGTCGGTCGTTGTCCCGCACAGAGACCCGCCGAAGGCGGGTCTCGGTCTCCCGCTCGGGGTCACGCGCCGCAACCGCCGTCGTGACCCGCAACATCGTCCTCTGCCCGCCACGCCGGTCTGCCGTAGATTCCTATCACACCCCTGCCTAGGAGCTATGCCGCGCCGTCACTTGGGAGCCCTCCGTCGTCGCCTAGGACCGTCGTAAAACCAAGTTTGGCCCGAAAACTTCTCGGGGCTCCCCCGGACACCCCAGGACTTGGATTTTCGATCCGAAAAGAGCATTGGAAAGGTCAGATTGATACCTACAAATATATGGTATTTATTTGACAATTGGACATAATTTTGACTCAAAATTGGAGTTCTATCTAGATGCGGAATTTAAAAATGAAAACGCAAACTCCTACCTCGCTGGGCGTAGCCCGTAGCTTCACGAACGATCTGCCGGAGCCGACACCGCCTTACCGGATAGGAGGGAAGCTTGAAGGAGGTTTCTCCCTTTGGTGATAGAGATTTCTCCAGGGAGAGAAAAAAAATCCAAGGGTGAAAGAATGGGGGGAGAAGTGTTTAAGTAGAGAAACACTTAAACACCCATCAGTAGGCCATGTACCCGAACTTTCGACGGGGTCGGGGTTAAGCCGACTCTAGGGCAAAAACCACATAATGAGCGCAACGGAAGTCTCAGAATTTTAATCTGAGCCTACTTTCAGAAATTGCAAAGTTCACGCCTGAGGCCGCTAAATTACGAAAACGCCCCTGGTGGCATTTTCACTAGAAGGACTACACCCGCGAAAGTTACACCCCTCCTAGGGTAAACGACATTCTCCATGCTCAACGGTGCACTCGGTTTTCTCATCCGAGCAATCTTTTAGGAGTTATTCTATTTATTTGGTGTTTCTAGTGTGAACGCGCTTAAAATTTAATTTCGGTCACACCGGGGCTCGGAATCACACGTCGTCTGAACGCCCTACTCTGGAATAACATCCAGAAAATTTCAAAGTCTTACAGGATCAAAACTTGAGTTCTTACATCATTCCCTCCTTCAAGTTTTTTATCCCAAAAAAACAAAACTACAAAAACAAATCGGGATACTGAGCCCGCATTTGGCTCTCCCATTCCCAGGTGCTCTCCATCACCCTCCTGTGCTGCCACAGCACATGAACCAAGTGAATGGTCCGTCCACGCAGTTTCCGCTCTTTCTGGTCCTCAATCTCCACCAGGTGCTCCGCAAAGGTGGATCCATCCTCAATGTCTAGCTCTCCCCAGTCGATAACGTGTGTGTGGTCATGCACGTATTTCCTCAGCTGCGACACGTGGAAGACGCCATGCACCCTATACAGATGTGGGGGTAGAGAAAGAAAGTATACAACCTCACCAACCCTACACACGATCTCAAAGGGCACAATTAACCTCAGGGATAGCTTGCCTCCCGGCCGAACCTCTGTGTTCCACACCACTGGGAGACCCTCAGAAAGACATGGTCCCACAGCTCAAACTCTAAAGGCCTGCGATGACGATCTACATAGGAATTCTGTCTGCTATGAGATGTCCTCATCCACTCACGAATAACTTGTACTCTCTCTGTCATCGCCTTCACCAACTCTAGGCCCACGAGGGAGGTCTCCCCAACCTCCGTCTAGCATAACGGTGACCTCCAAGGTCTCCCATAGAGGGCCTCAAGGGGTGCCATGCCGATAGTAGAGTGGTAACTGTTGTTGTACGTGAACTCCACCAAGGGTAGCTGATCCTCCCATCTTAGGACAAAGTCTGACATGCACACCCTGAGCATATCCTCCAACACCTGGATAGTGCACTCGGTCTGCCCGTCCGTCTGGGGGTGAAAAGTTGTACTCATCTGCAGTTGAGTCCCGAATGTCTCTGAAAGGCCTTGCCACAAACACAATGTAAACTGTGCGTTGCGGTTAGATACGACCATTGAGGGTACTCCATGAAGGAGGAAGATCTTCCGAACATAAAACTACCCTAGACTCTCCACAGAGCTCTGCTCCCTGATGGAAAGGAAGTGCGCCGACTTCGTGAGTCAGTCTATTATCACCCGAATGGAATCATGGACCTTCGCTGTGGGTGGAAGCCCTGTAACGAAGTCCATAGATATGACATCCCACTTCCACTCTGGGATATCAAGGGTCTACAAAAACCATGTTGGAACCTGATGCTCTACCTTCACCTATTGATAGGTAAGACACTGAGAAACGAACTCAGCTATGCTTTGCTTCATGCCAAACCACCAAATCTACCGATGAAGGTCTCTTTACATCTTCCCCACACTGGGATGTACAACCAAGGGAGAAGGGTGGTACTCCCATATCACCTCCTCCCGCTTCTCCACTGGTACTACAGCTCGCCCCTGGAATAGGATCTCATGGTTACCTCCTTCAGAATACCCATCAGGTGCATCACTCGTGGATATCTGATCACGCAGCACCTTGCTGTTGACATCCCCCAACTGAGACTCTCTCACACACTCAAGGAACGAAGGATTCAACACTCTCGATTGCAGAAAAGTCGTACCCTCCTGCTCTACCAAGGTCAGCTATAGGGAAGCCAACTGCTCTAAATCTTCTCGCACTAAACGAGCCTAGGAATTCTTGTTAAGGGCATCTGCTACTATATTGCCCTTCCCTAGAGTGTAGACTATCTAAAAATCATAGTCTTTTAGAAACTCCAGCCAACACCTTTGCCTCAGATTAAAATCCCTCTGAGTGAAGATGTACTTGAGGCTCTAGTGGTCTGAGTAGACCACAAAACGCTCACCCAGAAGGTAGTGTTTCCATAACCTCAAGGCGAAGACCACCGTTGCCAGCTCCAAATCGTGAGTCGCATAATTCTACTCATGAGGGCTCAACTGCCTCGACCCATATGCAATCACCGCACGCTGCTGCATCAGCACACACCCGAGTCTAGCTCCTAAAGCATCGCAGTACACCACGAACTCAATGCCCTCCTCTGGAAGCCTCAACACTAGATCACTATTCTGCCTCTGTCACAACTCCTCGAAGGCCTTCTGGCACTGATCAGTCTAGGTGAATGGTCGTCCCTTCCGCATCAATACAGTCAAAGAGGCAGCAATCCTGGAGAAATCTTCCATGAACCTCCTGTAGTACCCTTCCAAACCAAAGAACCTCCGCACCTCTGATGCATTCTTGGGTGTATCCCAAGAAAGAACTGCCTCTATCTTTGTGGGATATACGGCCAATACCTTCTCCGTAATGACATGCCCCAAAAAGTGAACCTCTTGAATCTAGAACTGACACTCCGAGAGCTTCCCATACAGCTGGTGCTCCCAGAGTAAGTCTAGGACCATCCTCAAATTCTCTATGTGCTCCTCCTCCATCACAGAGTAGATAAGTATGTCATCAATAAAGACAACCACAAACCGGTCCAAGTACGGCTAGAAGATCTGGTTCATCAAAGCCATGAAAATGGTGGGGGCATTCATCACGCCAAAGGGCATCACTAGAAACTTGTAATGCCCATAATGACAATGGAAAGCCAACTTTGGGATATCAGCCTCTTGAACCTGTAACTGGTGGTAGCCGGATCGAAGATCAATCTTGGAGAACCACTTCTCACCTCTCAACTGGTCAAAGAGGTCGTCGATCCTCAGTAAAGGGTACTTGTTCTTTATCGTATCTTGATTCAGGTGATGATAATCCACATAAATCCGCAGACTCCCATCTGCCTTTTTCACAAACAAAACAGGAGTTGCCCAGGAGGACACACTAGGCCTGATGAATCCATTCTCACGAAGGTCCTCCAACTGAATTCGTAGCTCCCGAAGCTCTGTGGGTACCATATGATATGCTGAACATGATATCGGGGCAGTCCCCGGCTACAAGTCAATGAAAAACTCCATCTCTCGCCTCAGAGGTAGTCTCGGGACATCCTCGGGAAAGATGTACATGTAGTCATCTACAACATTAGGGATCCAGGTGCCTATATCGTCTACTGCTCCGAGAGACATGCTCACCAACTAGTGAGAAAAAGGTCGTGGTCTCCTACTCATAGTACCCATCTACTCTGTCGCGAGGTCTCGTTCACCAAGGATGGTGAACCTCGTCCCATAAAAATGGACGCATCTAACTAGTCTGCACCGATAGTCAATCTGGTCATGAACCATGGAAAGACAATCCATGCCCAAGATGACATCATAAGGTTCCATCGTGATGACGAGTAGGTCCTATGTGAAACTCTCTCCTCCGAATGATAGTTTGCACTATCTGTAGATAAAGGTCACCAACGAGGCTCTTCCCGTAGGAACCTTGAGGCTAAGTGCAGCTGCCGGCGCCTCTATTGGAAGCTCCAACTCCCGTACCAATAGTAGTGATATAAAGGAGTGGTTGGCACATGTGTCTACTAGTACCGCAGAAAGCGTAGAGTAAACAAAAAATGTACCTTGGACCATCTCGTGTGCTGGGGGGTCATGAACACCCATAGCCTGAAGCTGCCCATGGCCCCTACCGCCAGCTCCCTGCGCCTAACATGGGTCGCCCGGTGGTGGCGGTGGAAGGACCTCGAAATGACATCCCCCACCTCCAGGTCCTGCCGCTCTGCCTGTGCCGCCTCCCTGAGGGCCACCCTGTCCTCGCCTGGGTGATCCCTGGTCACGGCGCTTCCTATGCCACTGCGGTGCGCCCACTGCCTGGCACAACTACTCGGTACACCTGGTCGGGCAGTCCCATGCAAGGTTACCCCGTCCGTCACAGGCATAGCACAGACTCTCTCCTGACATCCCCGGTGCTCTACGGCGCCACTGTGGTGTATGACCCTTCCCCTGAGTCGTCTCACGGAAGGGTCTCCTCGACTAAGGCTCTGCTCTATACTGCCTACATACTACTGAAGACTCTACTCTGAAGTGGCCACTACTAGGCCCTACCAGCTTGAATCCCTCAGCCAAGAATCTCTCTGTCACGATCACCCACTCTAGCACCCCGACATAAGTAGTGATGCACAGGGGTACTACACTAGCACGGATCTCCCTACGAAGACCCTGCTCAAACTTCCGCGCCTGGAAGTAACTATCACGAACCATATCCTACGAGTAACATGTCAGATCGATAAACCGGGACGAGTACTGTGCCACGATCATCCACCCCTGCTTCAACTCTAGAAGCTCCTGAATTTGAATGGAGTGTAAACAAGAGGTGGAGTACTCCTCCCGGAAGAGCTGCTAGAACTTATCTTACGTGAGAGACGACTCGTCGTAGGTCTATGTAACCAACACCCACCAACACCCGACCATCCCAAGGAAAAGGCTAGCAGGTAGGGCTACCATCTGGTTTGCGGGTGTCCGTACCAGCTTGAAAAGTCGGTCCACGGACTCTAGCCAGTCGTCTGCTACCTGGGGACCCGGGTCTCGACGGAACTTCTGTGGTCGCTGATGCTGAAAGTCTCAGAGTGCACTCAACCTGTGCTCAACCTCGTCCTATTTTACTAGTACTAATTTCCACTCTCCAGGTGTAGGGGACACTAATGAAGCACTAGGCGGAAGGGGATCACGTGAGGGTCCCTGAACTGACGCCTCATCGCTCACCAGGTCGTCATCACGAACTGGAGTGGGTAACCTGGCTGGCTGCTATCGTGGGGGCATCCTGAAAATTTTCAAGGATTACCATGAGAAGATGAGCATATATATATATATATTAGTAATAAAAAATGGGACCTAACTCAAAAAGGACAATCAAAGACTCAATCCTACTAGATGCATGTTCCAAAGCTCGCTGCAACAAGTGTCTCAGCGTGCTGAGTCAACAAGTGGGTTATCAGGGGCCTGGTGAATGGATACGTCGGCCGCTCATACCATCACTGGACTCCCTATCCTGAGAGCCACTCTCGAGACACATCGACACTGTTTCCCTAAATCCCAACCAATTCCTTTTTAGGGACATCCGAAAAAGGCCACAAGGAACGAACCACCTCTGATACCACTTTGTCACGACCCAACCCTACCGGTCTTGAGCCGCAACTACCCCAAGCCCGCCTCCATAGGCCAAGGGATGGTGACAAGCGCTGAATGCGTAACAATATCAGGGAGTCTTTTTCCTAAGTATCTATACACACAACCCACTCAATACATAAGTGCAGAGTAAATAGAAAAAGTAAAAAACACGCGCCCAACCTGAAAGGTGCCACAACCCAGCAACAGGTAAACAAAAGTAAACGGATATTGAGTCTCACACTTGAAATTCCTACTATGACCACTGAATGCAACCCAAGCTCATGTGTCCTCTATGCTCCTTCGTAGTCTCGATCAACCTGTCTGTCATCTGCAAGGGCACACCAAGTGCGGGCAAAGCCCGAGCAGTGGTGAGTATAAAGATACTCAGTGTAAGAGTACAGTAGAGAGAGTGCAGCTCATCCCAACAAAACAAAGGAAGTATACTCATCCCAACCAAGAGGAGCTAGACACGGAAAGTACATGGCATACCCCACGTGCCTTCGCCCCTCCTAGAAGGAGAGTAACTGAACCCAAGGAGTGGGAACAAAAGTAGGGTGTATATATATATGCTCAACAAGAAACCCGAACGAGTGTGTAAGGGGATCTCTATCACCAAGCTCATCCCAGGAAAAGTCGCCACAATTCTAAGGATATCCATCACTAATGCCCATCAGTCCCGCATGTCAAAGCAGTCTCATCGATAAACTGTACAACCAAGGGTCCCTCTCCGGTAATCATGGAGAGAAGTCACTAACTAGACACATAGAAAGGGCTGAGTCTAAAAGAAGTCACCAGGTAACCCACTATCCAGCCCAGCTAGAGGGTAAACTCTAAGAGGTCGTCGGGTAACCCACTGCCCAGCCCCGCTGGAGGGTAAACCCTAAAGTCAACAGGTAATCCACTTCCCAGCCCTACTGGAGGGTAAACCTGTAACATCCCAGGTAAATCATGAATATGAAATGTTCATATATTTTAATATTTCTGAATAAAATATTAATATTACTTTAAAGGGGATTCTATGTTCGAGGGCATACCCAATACACAACAACGAGTTTCTTTGAAATCTTACGTTTTACACTAATAATATAATAATATTATTTTAAATGGTAGTTAACGCCTAGCCATTGTAATGGCGGGAATGAAAAAAACTAACTAAAAAAATGATTATATATGTTTGTTAAATATTTTAATAATTACCCAACAAATGATAGAGGCTTAAAATGTGAATGAATCCAATTTTAAGCATAAATATTCTAATATTATTTAAAAGGTCAATTAATCGCCTTTTGATCACGAACCATTTTTAAATATACTTTTTGTCAATCTTATATGTTATATTTGACAAAATAAAATCATTCTTTAAAATCGAGACATCAAAATTTACTTTGTGTAAATTTTTGTTATTTTTCCGATAAAGTTAATTTTTTAATGAATAGTGAAAATGTTGTATTTTAATTCAAAAACTCCTTTTAATCTAATTTATTTATATGGTTATATTATCTTTTAAATTGGTTCTAAAGTTTAGTTAAAATATATTTTTACCATTTAATCCAATGGTGGTCATTGGAATTAATTTCACTTTGAAATTGGACATAAACAAGTGTCAATATTTTGATAGATATTGTTTCTTAAAAACACGCTATTTGTCTTGACAGCGGGAATTAATTATAAAATTAATTAATGAAACTTATATGTTTTGAATTTGGTAAAATGGACGTCATTTTTGAATTTGGAATATCAAATTTACTTTGGATAAATTTTTGGTATCTTTCTGACAAATGTTCATTTTTAATGAATAGTGAAAAATACTACATTTTACTTAAGAACTACTTTTTCATCTAATTTAATTATATAGTTAGATTTTCCTTTTAATTGGTTTTATAGTGTAATTAAATTCTATTTTTATCAATTAATAAAATTTTGTTCATTTTAAGTAATTTCACTTTTCAATTGGATGTAAAAACAAGTCAATCTTTTGATAAATTTTACTTCTTAAAAACTCATATTTGGTTGTGACGACGAGAATTATTTTTAAATTAATTACTGCAATTTCTGTGTTTGGAATTTGGTAAAATGGATTTCATATTTGGAATCATAATTTTTAAATTATTTAATTAAGACTCTTTTGTTTTTTGGACATTATGAATAGTAATGATGGTAATTATCTTTAATTATCGTGATTAATTAGTAATCAGGTAGTTAAGGGTAATAAAATAATATCACAATAATATAAAATGACCCCAACATGTGTCCAAATCCTCCTTTTTGAGTCATGGCAGACCTTATTAATCTTTTTACCAAACTTGATGGCCCATGGAGTTACATGGGTGTGATAGTGACATTTATGACTTTATTTTTAAAAAAGAAGAGAAATATAACAAAGGTTTGTATATCCTAAGTAAAACTATTTTAATTTTGTTTAAATAAATGATATCTTAGACTATAAATATTCATTGAAAATATAAAAATATTTCCTACATCATGGTATTTTTTTATAATTTTTAGACATTAAATAAATAAATTTATTTATGACACCATGATGATGCAGTGATTACCTCATTAATGAACGATTTAAATAAAATGAAAAGATAAGGTAAAATATAAGACTTACACTTGTCGAAAACCTATTGTATGGGTGGATTTAGAACCCTTATCACCTTATCTTAGAAATATATTATTTTGTGACCTTTAAAATCCGAAAACCATTTTACAATAAAGTAACATTTCAAGACTTTCCAAAAGTAACCATCCTCCCTCTTATAAAATGCCCCCACCTCTACCCCCTTACCCAAACCTCTCAAGCACTTGGATCATATAAAATATTATCATATTATTTATCCACATCCCTCTATTACTCCTAGAATCCTCACTATGGTAAGAAGTCTTTCCAAGGAAACCTTTGGCTCAAATCAAAAAGAGTTACCCGATTTAGAGGTAATGTCTTCTCTTACGTTATTTTGTTTTATTTTGCTTCTCCAACCCCTTAAACTCTTTTTATTCCTTTATTTTGTAACAAAACCAGTAGATTCAATATAATAGGATGTTTTTATGAGAATAATTAGAGCTACACTTACACACACCTCCATCTAATGGGTGAAGAACATGCTGTTTTTGTGGACGGTGAACTACTGCCTCACGAAACAATGATTGTTAAATTATCTCCTACCGCCTCTCATGGGGGACATTAATATGTCACTGTATTTATATATGATATATATTATGTTTATTTTTTCCTTATTATTCTATAATTTTCATTTATTCCATACCTTTATGGTTTCCATAATGGGTAAACGTGATAATTTCATTTTATGAAGTGTGGACTATCGCCCCCTCAAAGTGATTTGAATCGTTAATGCCATATGTGAGATGTATAAAGGATATAGTTAATGATATTATATATGATATTATACTGTAATTATAATATAAATTTATATTATAATTTTTTTATTCCATTAAATGTGAAATAGAAATGAAATTAGCATTCATGGGTACGTACGGCTTACCGTCTCCATGAACGGTGCATTTCATTTCTTACCTTCAAATGTTATGTACTGGTATAAATACATATATATACTGGATATATATGATATATATGATATATAAATCATTAATATAATTCTAGAGATAATGGATATTTTACTACATTAACAACTTGTAAATATAAGAAGCTCACTTTTGACTCAAGTACCAAATATCGACAAAACAACTGTTATTAATTTAAATGATTACATAATGTTTATAACATGGTAATAAGTGATATAAAAGAAATAAAAAACTTGAAAAAGGTTCTTAATTAAGTATAAATTAACTTAAGTTTATCATTCAGGAATAACAAGGAACATACGAGCGATTCAAGTCGGACACGTGGTAAGGGGATTTCTTATCTCACTTTTAATTCCGTGAGATTTCCATTGTTCGCCACTTATTTTGTTGCATGTGGTGTATTGTGTACTGAAATCTCATATATATTATCAGGATTATATTTATATTCATGGTATTATGTGATTTATTTTGTGTTTATTATCTTTTGGACATACGACTCCATTGATTACAACGAGGTAAGGGGTTTTTATCTCACTTTTTATTCCCGTGAGCTTGATGCTACATTTGCCTCTATTTCCTTTTGTGTGGTGTATGTACTCTCCATGATTGTATTATTTGTGTAATATACTTTAATTTATGGGTATTTACATCTTCATTGTATGACCCTTCTTTCATGGGGTGTACGTTTCGAAAGTTACCCAAATTGGTAAGGGAACCTTTCGCCCTCCTCTTTTTAAAACACTTCTTTTGTTAGGTCTTTTAATTTACATCTTCTTAATGTTGGGATATGTTCTTATATATCCTTATTTCTGTAAATTTTATGTCCATGTGATGAGAGACCCTTTTTATCTCTCATCAACTCATTTTCTGAATTTTAAAGTAACACCGTTATGCTGTCGAATTTCTGTAAGGGAACTTCTTAACCCAATTTCAATTCTTTGGGTTAAACCTCTACTTATTGATTATGTCATACTATGAATATGTGTGGATGAACTATTATTGTTTTACACTTAATATCCACTTATATTGTGTGTATTTATATTTTTCACACATAATTATGTAATTGATTTATCCTTAATCTAAGGATACCATCTTTGTAAGGGACTCCATCTCAATCTCCTTTCATTGAGGAAGACTTCGATTTATATATGACCTTATTTTATTCATTGTATAATAAAACCTTTTGACTTTTAATTTCTTTCAAAAGGAATCTTTTTACACAAATCGTTTCACTAAACGACAAAAGGAATGTTTTTTCTTTATGTATGTGGCGATAATGACTTCTCCATTGCCGTGACCATTATTTGATTGTCGGCTTCCTCTACAAGCCATAATGTTTTTTAATGAAAAATAAAATACCATATTTTACTTTTCATTTATTTTGGTATTGAAAATGGTTTGATATTGTTTTGATCATATCAATGTTTTGTGTTAATATCCTATTATTGGAATGATGAAATGCTATTTTTCCTTTATGAATGTTTTATGTGTTATGAATATGTTATAGTTCCTGGGCATGGTTCATGAAATCGGGTGGTTCCATGATAAACTAAGGGCGGGTGAGCCTGATATAGCTCTCTAATGCATTGGGTAACGTGGAGGAGTTAAACACTAAGGTTTTTCCAAAGAGATTTAGGGAATATACTGTGATGGGTATTCCAAACATAACCATGAGGGTTACTCCCTACGTAAGAATGTTAAGAATGCCTCAAGTTACCTTTATGTATTATGATTTCTATGAGTTATTCATAAATATTATGAATTCATGAGGTATGTTAAAAGGCTTATGTTATGTATATATTTATGATCTAATGTTTTATTTCTTTGTGTATCCCTTACCGAGCTTTTTAAGCTCATCCCAAGTTTTTGAAATGTTTTCCACAGGACTTAAAGATGAATAGGGTCAAGGATGGGATCAAGGAAATGTCATGCTGTCTAAAACATGGAACTAGACATGACTCTTTTGTTTAAGAGTTTTTATTTTGTGAAAAAAATGGAAACTTGGTAGATGTGTCTACTTTGTAATCATTGATATGTAATAGTTATGTCCTAATTATCTAAAACTCTAAACCTGAAAAGATCCTCAATGTGAATTATTCATTTAATTCAAGATTATGTAATGTTTTAAGGACGGGTCCTTATAGTTGGTATCAAAGGGATGTTTAGATAGCTTTATAGGTTAGGGTATTCTTTAAGCTTAAGTGACATTACCATAATGGTTGGGATTTCAGAAAGAGTCATAGTTTTTTTAGATAAAGTGAATGAGTTTAAGATAACATGAATAATTATATCTTAGTATTATATGACTATTTTACTGATATACTCACACTGACCTTTTTGGTTTTAGTAAATGGCTGGATCTAGTAGGCACCAAAGTAACAGTGGATGTGAAGAAAACTGTGACAGTTTTCTGAATGAGCAACTGAATGATATGGGAGCTGCAATGAGAACTCTTGTGGTTATTCTCAACCAACTATCTGGAGTCATGATTGACCACCTGAACCTTAGTGATTTTTATAAGGCATCATATATGTGAGAAACAAATCCCTACTGAGGTTTAGGTAATAATCATAAAGGTAAGAATGTTCAAAAACCTATGTGTCAAAGATGTGGAAAGAAACACATAGGAAAATGTTTCAAAGGGACAGAAAGATGCTATAGATGTGGAAATGAAGGTCATAAAGCAAGAATCTTCCATGGAAAAAGGAAGCATCTAGTTGACTCTAGGAAAGGGAAAGAAGTTCTTTCTGAAGGATCAATTGAATTTTTTAAATGTGGTGTGCATGGTCATTATGCAAACACATGTCCTATGAAGAAGTTTTGGGAATGGGATCACCAGTATCGTACAAATATTCGTTTACTAATACCTAATGCCATTTCGATTGAGGATGAAGAAATTGACGATGACCAATGAAAGGTATGGATTATTTCTTAACATATGTTTTCCTATTATTAAAATATTAGGATATGATTCATGATTTTGTTTGTAGGAAAGAAGTATTTCAGAATAAGTTGGAAAGGAATGGTTAATGTATCATGAAGAATGTTGAATGAGTAAGAAGTCAACATATAAAGGATTCAAGAGTTATGGTAGATTTTAGGATGGTGAAATTCTGAAAAGTATTAAGGCTCTTTTTATGATGAGAATACATTAGAAGACTTTTTATAGTATGTGTAACCCTGAAGTTTGATATATGAAAATTTTATTCAAGGAATAATTATCTTTTCTTTTGTGGATATAGTTATAAAGAACCATTTTGGTTTATATGATCCTTGAATTTGAGGTAATTACCAGTTAATACATTTTGGGATGAAAAATGAAAGTTATTAGATAACCTTTGTGGTTAAAATATGTTATGGTAATTTTTGATGAATTTATCTCTTTTGGAAATGTTATAAAATTATCTAGTTTTTGAAAAGGGACAACAAACAAACCCTGTGACAACCCATCACGTCAGATGAAGCTGTGGGAATCAAACCCACAACCAAAGTGCAACTGGTATTTATCGCCTACCACTAGGCTACGTGAAGTCCCTGGTTAGTATAACCTATTCTTTTTAGTTAGATGATTTTATGAATCAAGAATAAGTTGATTTTGGGTTATCGATGGAAATCATTAACCTATCATGGAGAATATGTGATTAGGTTAATTACTTTTCAATATGAGACTTTAAGAGTAACTGATATTATTGGGAGATAAATTTTATGATTTACCTTGGAAGACGGTGTAATTAAATCCTTCAGAGATTTGGGTTTCAATCTTAGTTTGGATTACTTTGAAGAATTTTATGGATATCTTTTTATTCAATGGTCTTTGATGAACTTTGGGTTTTGTTGGACAAATTTTGGACATTAAGAGTAGTTTTTCTTTTTTTTAAAGATTATCCTTTTTGGGGATTATCTGATCTTGTACTAACCATTTTGGTTTTGGTTATGGTCTAAAGACATGGGAAATATATAGTTCATCTTTTATGGATTATTTGATTCTCTCGAAGTTGATTTTAGTGCTCTTAATGCGAACAAGTCATCTTGAATACTCACCGTTTGGAGAAAATATGAGTTTGTGTTAGAAATCTAGTAAAAGATGAAAGTCTACATGACAATTGAGTATGTTTCCTTATGTTTTAGTTAAGATCATAAATAAATTCCTTAATGAAAAGTAACTTAAAACAAAAATGTTTTCTGTTAACTTTTCCTACTGAGGAATCAAATACTGTTTAACCCATCACATGTTTGTGATTTTCGGGAGGTTAAATTTCTCCTAAACATGTTTTCTATCACTCTCCATCAGAACTTGATGGTTTGTTTTCTACTCCATATCCATGTTTTCATGGAATCATAGTATGGGTTATTTCAGGTGACCATTGTACTTCTTTTTCTTTCTTTTAAAGTGATAATTTTATTTACACCTTTTTCTGATGTGGGGCTTTCAATAAAGTTTCTGAGGCCAATTTTAAAATTGCGAGGACGCAATTCCCAAAAGGGGGGAAGGATGTAACATCCCATGTAAATAATGAATATGAAATGTTAATATATATTAATATTTTTGAATAAAATATTAATATTACTTTAAAAGGTATGCTATGTTCGATGGTGTACCCAATACGCAACAACGAGTTTCTTTGAAATCTTACGTTGCACAAAAATAATATAATAATATTATTTTAAATGGTAGTTAATACCTAGCCGTTGTAATGGCGGGAATGAACAAAACTAACTACAAAATGATTATATATGTTTGTTAAATATTCTAACAATTACCCAGAAAATGATAGAGGCTTAAAATGCGAATGAATCCAATTTTAAGCATAAATATTCTAATATTCTTTAAAAGGTCGATTAATCGTCGTTTGATAGAGAACCCTTTTTAAATCTAATTTTTTGTCAATTTTATATGTTATATTTGACAAAATAAAATCATTCTTTATAATCGGGACATAAAAATTTACTTTGTGTAAATTTTTGTTATTTTTCTGATAAAGTTCATTTTTTAATGAATAGTGAAAATGTTGTATTTTAATTCAAAACCTCCTTTTAATATAATTTATTTATATAGTTAGATTATATTTTAAATTGTTTCTAAAGTTTAGTTAAAATATATTTTTACCATTTAATCCAATTGTGGTCATTGGAATTAATTTCACTTTGAAATTGGACATAAACAAGTGTCAATCTTTTGATAGATATTGTTTCTTAAATACACGCTATTTGTCTTGACAGCGGGAATTAATTATAAAATTAATTAATTAAACTTCTATGTTTTGAATTTGGTAAAATAGACATCATTTTTTAATTTGGAATATCAAATTTACTTTGGATAAATATTTGGTATTTTTCTGACAAATGCTCATTTTTAATGAATAGCGAAAAATACTGCATTTTACTTAAGAACTGCTTTTTCATCTAATTTAATTATATAGTTATATTATCCTATTAATTGGTTTTAAAGTGTAATTAAATTATATTTTTATCACTTTATACATTTTTTTCATTGTAAGTAATATCACTTTTCAATTGGATGTAAAAACAAGTCAATCTTTTGATACATTTTACTTCTTAAAAACCCGTCTTTGGTTGTGACAACGGGAATTATTTTTAAATTAATTACTGAAATTTATATGATTGGAATTTGGTAAAATGGATTCTTTATTTGGAATAATAAGTTCCAAATTATTTAATTAAGACTCTTGTTTTTTGATATTATGAATAGTAATGACGGTAATTATCTTTAATTATCATGATTAATTAGTAATCGGGTAGTTACGGGTAATAAAATAATATCATAATAATATAAAATGACCCCAACATGTGTCAAAATACTCTTTTTTGAGTCATGGCCGACCATGGGAAGATTTTTACCAAACTTGAGGTCCCATGGAGTCACATGGGTGTGATAGCAACATTTATGACTTTATTTTTAAAAAAGAAGAGAAATATAACAAAGGTTTGTATATCCTAAGTAAAAAAAAATTAATTTTATTTACATAAATGATATATTAGGCTATAAATATTAATTTTAAATCTAAAAATATTTCCTACATAATGGTATTTTTTTATAATTTTTAGACATTAAATAAATAAAATTATTTATGACACCATGATGATGTAGTGATTACCTCATTAATGAACGATTTAAATAAAATGAAAAGATAAGGTAAAATATAAGACTTACACTTGCATAAAACCTATTGTATGGGTGTATTTAGAACCCATATCACCTTATCCAAGAAATATATCATTTTGGGACATTTAAAATCCGAAAACCATTTTATAATAAAGTAACATTTCAAGACTTTCCAAAAGTGACCCTCCTCCCTCTTATAAAATACCCCCACCTATACCCCCTTAAACACACATCTCAAGCCATTGGATCATCTAAAATATACTAATATTATCTCTCTACATACCTCTCTTACTCTTAGAAGCCTCACTTTGGGCAGAAATCTTTCCAAGGAAGCCTTTGGCTCAAATCAAAAAGAGTTACTCGATTTAGAAGTAATGTCTTCTCTTATGTTCTTTTGTTTTATTTTGCTTCTCCAACCCCTTTAAATATTTGTATTCATTTATTTTGTAACAACACCAATATATTAAATATACTAGTATGTTTTTATGAGAATTATTAGAGCTATAGTTACACACACCTCAATCTAATGGGTGAAGAACATACTGTTTCTATGGACGGCGAACTACTGCCTCACGAAACAATGATTGTTCAATTATCTCCTACCGCCTCTCATGGTTGACATTAATATGTCATTGTATTTATATATTATATATATTATGTTTATGTTTTCATTATTATTCTTTATTTTTCATTTATTCCATACGTTTATGGTTTCCATAATGGGTAAACGTGATAATTTCATTTTAGGAAGTGCGGACTACGGCCCCCTCAAAGTGATTTGAACCGTTAATTCCATATGTGGGATGTATAAAGGATTTAGTTAATGACATTATATATGATATTATACTATAATTATAATATACCTTTATATCATAATGTTTTCATTCCATTAAAATCGAAATAGAAATGAAAGTAGCATTAATGCGTACGTACGGCTTACCGTCTCCATGAACGGTGCATTTCATTTCTTACCTTCAAATGTTATGTACTGGTATAAATACATATATATACTGGATATATATTATATATATGATATCTAAATCATGAATATCATTCTATATATAATGGATATTTTACTACATGAACAACTTGTAAATATAAGATGTTCACTTTTGACTCAAGTACCAAATATCAACAAAACGACCGTTATTAACATAAATGATTACATAATGTTTAAAACATGGTAATAAGTGATATAAAAGAAATAAAAAACTTGAAAAAGTTTCTTAATCAAGTATAAATTAACTTAAGTTTATCATTCATGAAGAATAAGGAACATATGAGCGAGTCAAGTCGGACACGTGGTAAGGGGATTTCTTATCTCACTTTTAATTCCGTTAGATTTCCATTGTTCGCCACTTATTTGTTGAATGTGATGTATTGTGTACTTACATTTCATATATATTATCATGATTCTTTTTATATTTATGGTATTATGTGATTCATTTGGTTTTTATTATATTTTGGTCATACGAATCAATTGATTGCAACGTGGTAAGGGGTTTTTATCTCCCTTTTTATTCCTGTGAGATTCATGCTATATTTGGCATTATTTCCTTTTGTGTGGTGTATGTACTTCCCATGATTGTTTTATTTGTGTAATATAATTTAATTTATGGGTATTTACATCTTCATTTTATGACCCTTCTTTCATGGGGTTTACCTTTCGAAAGTTACCCAAATCGGTAAGGGAACCTTTCACCCTCCTCTTTTTAAAAGACTTCTTTTATTGGGTATTTTAATTTACATCTTCTTAATATTGGGATATGTTCGTATATATCCGCATTGCTGTAAATTTTATTTCCTAGTGATGAGATACCCTTTTTATCTCTCATCAACTCATTTTCTGGATTTTAAATTGACGTCGTTAGGCTGTCAAATTTCTTTAAGGGAACTTCTTAACCCAATTTCAATTCTTTGGGTTAAACCTCTAGTTCATGATTATGTCATACTATGAATATATTTGGATGACCTCTGATTGTTTTACACTTAATATCCACTTATATTGGGTGTATTTATATTTGTCACACATAATTATGTAATTGATTTATCCTTAATCTAAGTATACCGTCTTTGTAAGGGACTTCATCTCAATCTCCTTTCATTGAGGCATACTTCGATTTATATACAACCTTATTTTATTCATTGTATAATAAATCCTTTTGACTTTTAATTTCATTAAAAAGGAATCTTTTTACACAAATCGTTTTATTAAACGAAAAAAGTAATGTTTTTGCCTTACGTATGCTGCGACAATGACTTCTCCGTCGCTGTGACCATTATTTTGTTTTTGGCTTCCTCTACAAGCCATAATGTTTTTTAATGAAAAATAAAATACCATATTTTAATTTTCATTTATTTTGGTATTTAAAATGGTTTTGATATTTTTTTGATAATATCAATGTGTTGTATTGATATCCTATTATTGGAATGAGGAAATGCTATTTTTCCTTTATGAATGTTTTATATGTTATGAATATGTTATGGTTCTTGGGCATGGTTCATGAAATCGGGTGGTTCCATGATAAACTAAGGGTGGGTGAGCTCAAGATAGAACTCCAATGAAATTTGTAATGCAAAGGAGTTAAATGCTAAGGTTTATCCGAAGAGATTTAGGGAATATGCTGTGATGGGTATTCCAAACGTAACCATGAGGGTTACTCCCTATGTAAGAATGTTATGAATGCCTCAAGTTACCTTTATGTCTTATGATTTCTATGTGTTATTCATAAATATTATTATTTCATGAGGTATGTTAAAAATATTATGTTATATATATATTGATGATCTAATGTTTTCTTTCTTTGTGTGTCCCTTACTAATCTTTTTATACTCATCCCATGTTTTTGAAATGTTTTCCACATGAATTAAAGATGAATAGGGTCAAGTATGGGATCAAGGATATGTCATGCTATCTAAAACATGTAACTAGACATGACTCTTTTGTTCAAGAGTTTTTATTTTGTGAAAAAAATTGAAACTGAGTAGATGTGTTTACTTTGTAATCATTGAGATGTAATAGTTATGTCCTAATTCTCTAAAACTCTAAACCTGAAAAGATCCTAAATGTGAATTATTCATTTAATTCAAGATTGTGTAATGTTTTAAGGTTGGGTCCTTATAAAACCCTAAGGTAAACGGGTAACCCACTTCCCATCCCCACTGGAGGGTAAACCCTAAGGTCAATGGGTAACCCACTGCCCAGCCCCGCTGGAGGGTAAACCCTGAACTGGTTCGATCACTCCGCACTACCCGAGCCATCTCTGGGTGTCACTAACATTACTACTGTGTGTTGGTTTGGAGTGCGTCAAAGGAACCTCTAAACAACGCCCTTTAATGTTTCCACATTTAATGAGATCTTGAAAGAGTCTACGAACGCCCAAACCGATTACACCGTTGCAATCCTCATGCAAAAACACATGAGATATACTCTTTACTCGCTTGAAACGGACTCCCAACGAAAAAGTCATTCAACATCGCTTTATTCCCGTACAGAGTCTCATGGGGCCCAAAACTTGGTCCCGAAAGAGTTCAGGCGAACTACACCATCGCGATGCTCTCGGGAAAACACACTGAATCGACTATTCATACGCCCCAAACAGACGCCTAATGAAAAATTCAGAGAACGCTGCTCACAGCTTAAAAGACTGTAACACCTGAGATTTTTATGAGAAATATTTTTTTTTATGTTATATACATCATCAAAGGAATATTTCACTACACACAACACTAGCTTGGATTTCTTTACACACAATCGCGTCCTTCCTCAACAGCTTGCGTTGTACGCAATACCGAGTTTCACTAAACAATGATATGCTATTAAAATATTATTAAAACTAGCCGTTATGAATAGTAATACCCACTTTTTGAAATTTTATAAATTTTATCTTTCAAAATGGACTTCATTTTTGGATTCGGAATATCGAAATTATCCAAGGGTGAATTTTTTGTCTTTTTCTAAAAACTTCCAATTTTTTATGAGTAGTGAAAACACTGGGTTACTATTTAAAAACCGACTTTTTATTTAAATAATTATTTATTTTATTTAAATTTATTTTAGGTAAAAATTGATAAATAATACCTATATATGTTCAATGTAATTCATTTGAGTCATTTTATAATAATTTCAGATATATAAAAATTTTATAGAACTTTTCACCATCTTTTACCCACCTCCTAGGAGAATTTGAAAATTTACATAAAAATTAATTTTACCGCTTCTGTGAGTGGAATTTCGAAAATCTGAGAGACATGGTTAATATCAAGGAGTAAAATGTGGTTCAATAAGATAAAAATAATTTTTGGTGAATAGTAACTTTTTACTTTTATTTACCACGATTAAAAGTAAATAGGGTAATTAAGGGTAAAAATGATATTATTATTACCCTAACACATGTCCTAATTCTATTGAATAAGTTTAATTTGACCAAAAACAACCTTAGGAATAAAATATGACCATCTAGGTCCACTTGGATTAGATTAGGACATTTAATATTATTTTATTTAAAGAAGAGTTAAAATAGTTGTTATCAATGTTTAATAACTAAAACATTTTTAATATAGGGTTAAACATAAGATAAATTAGACTATAAATATTCATTAGAAAGATAAAAATATTTCCTACATAATGGTATTTTATTTATAATTTTTAGACATTAAATAATTTAATTTATTTATGACACAATGATGATGCAGTAATTACTATATTAATGAAATATTAACATAATTGATGTTATAAATACCCAAATAAATCTAATTTTATACTTTTTATGAATTACAATAATTTTAAAGGTTAATATGACATGTTAGTATTGATTCAATTAACTTTTTTAGAACTAATAATGTTGTTATGATTTTCACAAAAATCAATTACCAAATAGTGTCAAAATTGACATAAAATAGTTTTTAAAACAAATATTATATTATTCATTGTTATTATATTCCTAAAAATCTAAGGTTCATCCAAATGACTTATATAAGGTTATATATATTAATAATTAACCACTTGGGGTTCGTTTGGCCTGTTATAGTAAGTTTATTAACCATATAGTGTAAGAAAACAAGAAGACACGGTAAAAGTTAAATTATTTAACTTAGAGTTAAATCTAAATGATAAGGTTAAAATAGTAACCTAAACTTGTCTAAAATCTATTGGTTGAGAGGATTGCGACCCATCCCCACCTTATATTCGAAATAAATCAATTTGAAGCTATTAAAAACCGAATATGACTTTATAATAAAATAATATTTTATGTTTTTTCTAAGGTTCCCTTCTCCTCCCTTATAAAAGGGAACCTCCTCCCTCTCCTCCTCACACCACTTTGAGCCTTCAATCTCGGCCAACCCCTGACAATTTCTCTTCTCCACTTCCCTAGAAACATCCTAGAGGCCCTGGTCTTCTTCAAATACCATCTTTAGTTCCCTAATAGGAGGTTAAGAAGAGGCGCTTCAAAGAAGAGGTAATGTATGTTACTGATTGTTTCGAATTTATTTCTTCTTCTACTTCCTCTTCTTTATTTGTTTAATTATGAAGTAATAACATCAGTATCACCCATATAATTATATGTTATTATAAATATGAAACAACCATATCCATCCTATGGAAAACGAAATCACCGCGCGTGCGTACGTACGGAATACTGTCTCCACACCGTGGTGTAATCTGTTTTCCACCACCACCTTACATTGATGGGTATAATTGTGTAAAGAATAAATATATATGATTATTTTAAAGTGATATTGATTATGAAATATTATACATACACTTCAATACAATTCCACGGTCATGGGAACGACATCATCGCTCGTGCGTACGTACGGCCTACCGTCTCCATTATGTGATGCGACTCGTTCTACATGATCTTCATTACATAATGATTATATAAATGAATTGAATGAATAAATATGATATATATTACACTAATAACATTCTGTAAATGAGGTATCTATAACCTAAAAATAATAATAAGAATTTATTCGATAAAACATGCATTAGAACAAAAATCAATAAACACCCGAATAACAAGTAACAATGAAATATTACTAATAAGAATCTACGAATATGACCATATATGAAATCATAACAATTAGTACGATTCTGGAATAAGTCAATAACCTTATTTAAATCATTATACAGGCAGTTCAGATACGTACAAAGTAAATCAGACCTAAGGTAAGGGAAAATCTCGCAATCTCATTTTTATCTAAAGATTGTTTGTACTTCAGAATTTACTGGGGAATATTTATCATCCACATGCATGTTTCTTAAATATGTAATATTATTTCTATCCTCTTACAATTTTTGAAATCCAATTTTACCTATTGGTGAATTTTTAGTAAAAGATATGAAAAGAATCTTTTTGTCATTTTTAGTACGATATACTTTTTGACTTTTTTGGCCAAAGTACGACAAGAAAGTTTTTTTTAACTTATACAGAATGAATGGATTTTTATGATTCCATAAAACATTATTTTCATGAAGCTTCCTTTACAAATTTTCATGTTTTTTTTAATTAACTTATTTTATTTTAAAATGTTATGATATGTTAAGAAAGAAAAAATGTTTTTGAAGTAGAAATGATATTTTCCTCAAGAATGGAGTTCAGGTGTTTTATCAAAATTATTTTCCATATAAGATAATATAGGGTTCTGTTTATATCCCTATTATTACATTGATTTGATTATTTTGTGATGGAATTACTTTTATGAAGTCCTTTATATTATATGAATTGTTTTATGATGTCACGATGTTTAAGAATCCCATTTTTATTACATGGGTTATGCTATGATGTATGATTTATGATCTTGTGGAACACATAAGAATGGTATAATAATTAGATTGGTGGGACCAATATCTCCCTCCAATTCATTGGGTAAAGATTTATATCTCATGAGATATACAGGGCTGGAACGACAGGTTAATCCGGTTCAGTGATACAAGACTGAAACGAGGAGTGAACTCGGTTCAGAAATGGACTTTGTCTTCTATGATTGTCTTGGAAATGAGTCTTGAATACTAAGAAATGATTCTCTATGATTATGTGTGTATTCCACAAAGTTTCATGTTATGATTACATTTCACTACTATGATTTATCCCATATTATGAAATTATGATCTCTTTTGCAGGTTAAGATTTACAGGATGTTATGTTCTTATGAATATGATGTGATTGGTATTTCTTTTGTTTACCCTTACTGAGCATTTGAGATCACCCTTTTATATGTTTTATTTTTCCCAGGTCAGGAAGAAGGGTATTAAGTAGGATATGCCAAAAAAGGATTCTAGATATGATGAAATAAATGGGAGACAATGTAGATGCTTTATGAACCAGTTGTTTATGCTTCCTAGTTTCTAAAGACACTATACTTATACGTTCCTACTTTAGTTTTGTTACATGTTGTAATAAGTGTGCTTCAATTTTGATGTAATAACAATGTATGTAAAGTATGGGTCATTATAGTTGGTATCAGAGGAAATGTATAGTCAACCTTTGGAAACTAGGATGTGAAAGCCTTAGTAAGAACCCTAAGGATATGTCTAATCATAGAACACAATATTATTGTTGTAGAAATGGCCATGAACAACCTATGATAAGACCTAAAGTGTGAAATTCGATTCTTGATTATGTTGTTTTTCTATTATAATTAGTTTTGCTCACACTATTCTTCTTGGTTTTAGTCAATGGCTGGAACTCGAAGGAACCATGTTAATGCTGAATGTGACGGGAAATGCAATTATTGTCCCCCTGAGAAACCAAATGTTATGGGATCTGGAATGAAAGATCTTGTAGCCATGATCACAAAAATTTCTCAAGATATGAATCATGCAGGACTTCCAAAAAAGCAAAGGAAGGAGCAACATTCTGTTGAATCCTTCATGAGGCAGCGTCCACCTTAATTCAGCGGGTATTCTGATCCATTAGTGGCTGAACAATGGATCAGTATCACTGAAAATATATTTTCAGTTCTACAATGTTCTAAACATGATAAAGTCATCTTAGCAGTATATCGTTTGGAAGGTGAAGCTGATCAATGGTGGAATCTTATTAAGAATATGAGGCAAAGGGATGAAATTGATTCCATGTAATGGGACAAGTTCAAAAACTTATTTTTCAATAAGTACTTCCCTCGTATTCTTCGAAAAAAGATGGAGAAGGAGTTTCTTGAACTGAAGCAAAAGGATGATGAATCTGTTGGTACCTACGAAGAAAATTTTACAAGACTTTCAAGGTATGCTTCTGGAATTATTATCCAACCTGAGAGTAAGATCGATCGATTCTTTAGTGGCTTAAAACCAAGTCTTAGAAGGGCGTTATCCATAGGGGATTTCAATAGGTACGATGAAATCGTTCGATGTGATATCAAGGTTGAGATGGAGATTGGATTAACCCATCAGTCATATGTGTTTGATAAGAAGAGGAAAATGAAATTCAAAGGGAAATATAAAGACCACACTGAAAAGAAGATGAGTTTTACCTTATTCTCAAAGTGTGGAAAGAAACATAGAGGGAGTTGTCTTAAAGGTACAATTAAATGATCCAAATGTGGAAAAGAAGGTCATCGGGAATTTGAATGCCGCAATGATGGGAAGAAGATGTCTAGTGATGCGAACAAAGAAAATTCTACACAGAGTGAACCTCCTACACTTAAATGTTACAAGTGCAAGGAAATAGGGAATTATGCTAATCAATGCCCTAATCCAAGGGTTGCTGATGATGATCGATGTCAACAAACTCTTAAGGATAAAGACAAAGGAAAGTCACATGAAATTTCTTTCAGTGATGTGGAGTACGATAACGAAGTGGTAAAAGGTACACTTACCATCCACTATAAATCAGCAAATGTTTTATTTGATTCTGGATCCACGCACTCTTTTATTTCTGAAGAATTTTCTAAGGGTATCTCCATACTACCTCAACAATTAGATTTTGAGTTAGCTGTGACAACCCCTAATGGCACAATAGTCGCATCAAAAGTTTACAATTCTTCTCCGATTGAAGTTTGTGGGAAAGTGCTTCCTACAAATCTTATGATCCTTCCTATAGTGGAATTTGATGTGATTCTTGGCATGGGTTGGCTTTCTTTATACGGAGCTCATATCAATTTCCAAAGAAGGGGAATCACATTTAATATTCCTGATCAATCTTCTATCATCTATCGATGCAAGGATGAATATAACCTTCCAATAGAAATTTCTTCCATCTTATGGGTCTTGATTCTAATAAATGAAGGTTATTTATCTCAAATGGTTGGAGAGAAACTCACGATTAATAATATGCCCATTGTATGGGAGTTTGATGATGTCTTTTCAGAGGAATTTCTAGGTCTTCCACCAAATTGTGAAGTTGAATTTTCAATAGAACTCATACCGGGTGTTATGCCTATTTCAAAGACACCTTATAGGATGGCCCCAATTGAGTTGCAGGAATTGAAAAAGCAACTCCAAGAGAATCTTGATAAGGTATTCATATGCTCTAGTGCGTCACCTTGGGGAGCACATGTTCTGTTTGTTAAGAAGAAATATGGATCAATGAGACTCTGCATTGATTATCGAGAACTTATCAAGATCACTATCAAGAACAAATATCCTCTCCCACGCATTGATGACTTATTTGACCAACTACGTGGAGCTCAATACTTTTTCAAGATTGATCTTCATTCAGGGTATCATCAATTAAGGTTCAAAAGGGAGGATATACCAAAGACGGATTTCCGTACAAGGTATGGACACTATGAATTTATAGTGATGACATTTGGTCTTACTAATTCCCCTACTATCTTCATGGATCTAATAAATAGAGTCTTTAGAGACTATCTTGATCAGTTTTTGGTAGTCTTTATAGACGATATTCTTGTCTATTCAAATAGAAAGAAAGAACATTAAGATCACTTGAGAATTGTATTAAAAACCCTAATAAAGGATAATATTTATGAAAAATATACCAAGTGTGAATTTTGGCTTCAAAAAGTTTCATTTTTGGGTCACATAATCTCAAAAGAGGGGATATCTGTGGATCCATCAAAAACAGAGGTTATCAAAAGATGGTCGAGACCAACAACAGTAACTGAGATCTAATGTTTTCTTGGCTTGGCTGGATATTATCGACGTTTTGTGAAATATTTTTCAAGTTTATCTAATCCACTCACCAAGTTGACTCGAAAAGGAGTTAAGTTCGTTTGGATGGAGGATTGTGAAGAGAATTTCAAGGAGTTAAAAAGAAGGTTATCCAGTGCACCTGTACTCACACTTCCTTATAGTAGAGAAAGTTTTTTGATCTATAGTGATGCATCCAAGAAGGGATTGGGGTGTGTTCTCATGTAAAACAATATAGTGATATTTTATTCCTCACGACAGTTGAAAATCCATGAGAAAAATTACCCAACTCATGATTTGGAGTTAGCTGCGGTAATCTTTGCATTAAATATTTGGAGGCATTATCTTTATGGTGAAAGGTGTGATATTTATACTGATAATAAAATTTTAAAGTATATTTTCACACAAAAGGAGCTGAATATGCACCAAATAAGTTGGTTGGAGCTGATTAAGGATTACGACTGCTCAATTCATTACCACCCTAGGAAAGCAAACAAGGTGGTAGACGAATTAAGTCGACAAGACCATGCTAGCTTATTGATGATGAGGATCTCAAAAGATCCAATATTTATGGATTTACAAAGGATGGATCTTGGAATTATAATGGAAGGGGAAAAATCTTATCTTTCTCAAATGAATGTTCAGCCATCTAAGCATGTGAAGATTAAAGAGGCACAAAAAGAAGATGTAGAGTTACAAAATAAGGTGAGAAATATTCCTGAATTCAACATTGATTGTGATGGGATAATAAGGTTCAAGAATCGGGTTTTTGTTCCTCCCATCCCAGAATTAAAGAAGGAGCTGCTGGATGAGGCTCATAGTTCTTCATTCTCTATTCATCATGGAAGCACGAAGATGTATAGAGACCTGAAAGAGTATTCTGGTGGGATGGCATGAAAAGAGATATTGCTGAATATGTCTCTTGATGCTTGGTTTGTCAGCAAGTTAAAGCTGAGAGACAGAAGTCTAAGGGGATGTTACAACCATTACCCATACCCAAATGGAAATGGGAAAACATCACTATGGACTTTGTCACTGGACATCCTAAAACATCTAAAGGAAATAATGCTATCTAGGTCCTAGTTGATCGTCTTACGAAGTCGACACACTTCATTTCTATTAGAGAAGATTTCTCTCTAGATTAGCTTGCTAGGATATATGTAAAGGAAGTGGTAAGATTGCATGGAGTACCACTTTCCATTATATCTGATCGGGATCTGAGGTTTACCTCAAAGTTTTGGTGAATTCTTCAGCATACTCTGGATACAGAGTTGAGTTTCAGCACTGCTTATCATCCTCAGACAGACGGTCATTCTGAGAGAAAAATTTACACTCTAGAAGATATGTTAAGAGCTTGCTCTATGGATTTAAAAGGTGGTTTGGATTAACACCTACCTTTGGTGGAATTTTCTTATAATAATATCTTTCACTCCAATATTCATATGGCTCCTTATGAAGCTCTCTATGGAATGAAATGTCGAACTCCAACTTGCTGGGATGAATTTGGGGAAAGAAATCTATTAGGACCTGATCTTGTTGATGAGATGGTAGAAAATGTACGATCTATTCAACAACACATAAGATCAGCTCATAGTCAACAAAAAATTTATGTAGATAACCGAAGAATAGACCTAGAGTTTGAAGTGGGTGATAAATTGTTCTTATTAATATCTCCTTGGAAGAGAGTAATGAGATTTGGAAATAAGGGAAAGTTGAGCCCTAGGTATATCGGTCCTTTTGAAATACTGGATCGTGTTGGGAAGGTAGCTTACCGATTGGGGCTTCCACCGAATCTCTCTCAAGTTCACGATGTGTTCCATGTATCTCTCCTGAGAAAGTACATACCTGACCCTTCACATAAACTAAGCTCAGAAGTTGTACCGCTAGAGCAAGATATTTCTTATGAAGAACAGCTGATAGAGATTCTGGATCGTAGCGAAAAAGTCCTATAGAACAGGACCAATCGCTTCGTGAAAGTTTTATGGAGGAACCACCAATTATAAGAATCTACATGGGAGCTTGAGGATATGATGAGGGAGAGGTATCCTCATCTGTTTGTTACAAAGTGATGAATTTCGAGGGTGAAATTCATTTTAAGGGGGGTAGAATGTAACACCCGAGATTTTTATGAGAAATATTTTGTTTTTATGTTATATACATCATCAAAGGAATCTTTCACTACATACAACACTAGCTTGTCTTGCTTTACACGCAATCGCGGCCTTCCTCGATAGCTTGTGTTGTACGCAATACCGAGTTTCACTAAACAACGATATGCTATTAAAATATTATTAAAACTAGCCGTTATGAATAGTAATACCCACTTTTTGAAATTTAATAAATTTTATCTTTCAAAATGGACTTCATTTTTGGATTCGGAATATCAAAATTAGCCTAGGGTGAATTTTTGGTATTTTTCTGAAAACTTTCAATTTTTGATGAGTAGTGAAAACACTGGGTTACTATTTAAAAACTAACTTTTTATTTAAATAATTATTTATTTTATTTAAATTTATTTTAGGTAAAAATTGATACATAATATTTATATATGTTCAATGTAATTCATTTGAGTCATTTTATAATAATTTCAGATATATAAAAAATTTATAGAACTTTTCACCGTCTTTTACCCACCTCCTAGGAGAATTTGAAAATTTACATAAAACTTAATTTTACCGCTTCTGTGAGTGGAATTTTGAAAATCATAGAGACACGGTTAATATCAAGGAGTAAAATGCGGTTCAATAAGATAAAAAAATTTTTGTGAATAGTAACTATTTACTTTTATTTACCACGGTTAAAAGTAAAGAGGGTAATTAAGGGTAAAAATGATATTATTATTACCCTAACTCATATCCTAATTCTATTGGATAAGATTAATTCTACCAAAAAACAACCTTAGGAATAAAATATGACCATCTAGGTTCACTAGGATTAGATTAGGACATTTAATATTATTTTATTTAAAGAAGAGTTAAAATAGTTAAAATCAATGTTTAATAACTAAAACATTTTTAATATAGGGTTATACATAAGATAAATTAGACTATAAATATTCATTAGAAAGATAAAGATATTTCCTAAATAATGGTATTTTTTTATAATTTTTAGACATTAAATAATTTAATTTATTTATGACACAATGATGATGCAGTAATTACATTATTAATGAAATATTAACATAATTGATGTTATAAATATCCAAATAAATCTATTTTTAGACTTTTTATGAATTCCACTAATTTTATAGGTTAATATGACATGTTAGTATTTATTTAATTAACTTTTTTTGAAAAATCATGTTGTTATGATTTTCACAAAAATCAATTACCAAATAGTTTCAAAATTGACATAAAATAGTTTAAAAAAAAATTATATTATTAATTGTTATTATATTCTTAAAAATATAAGGATACACCAAATGACTTAGATAAGGATATATATATATTAATAATGAACCACTTGGGGTTGATTTGGCCTGTTATTGTATGTTTATTAACCCTATAATGTAAGAAAACAAGAAGACATGGTAAAAGTTAAATTATTTAAGTTAGAGTTAAATCTAAATGATAAGGTTAAAATAGTAACCTAAACTTTTCTAAAATCTATTGTTTGAGATTATTTAGACCCATCACCACCTTAGATTTGAAATAAGTTAATTTGGAGCTATTAAAAACCGAATATGACTTTATAATAAAATAATACTTTAAGTTTTTCCAAAGGTGCCCCTCTCCTCACTTATAAAAGAGAACCTCCTCCCTCTCCTCCTCACACCACTTTGATCCTTCAAGATCATCCAACCCCTGACAATTTATCTTCTCCACTTCCCTAGAAACATCCTAGAGTTCATGGTCTTCTTCAAAGACCATCTTTAGTGCCCTAAGAGGGGGTTAATAAGATGCGCTTCAAAGAAGAGTTAATGTATGTTACCGATTGTTTCAAATTTATTTCTTATTCTACTTCCTCTTCATTAGTTGTTTCATTATTAATTAATAACATCAGTATCACCCATATACTGATATGTTATTATAAATATGAAACAACCCTATCCATCCTACGGAAAACAAAATCACCGCGCGTGCGTACGTACGGAATACCGTCTCCATGCCGTGGTGTAATATGTTTTCCACCACCACCTTACTTGGATGGGTATAATGGTGTAAAGAATAAATATATATGATTATTGTGAAGTGATATTTATTCTGAAATATTATACATACACTTCAATATAATTCCACGATCATGGGAACGATATCATCGCTCGTGTGTACGTACGGCCTACCGTCTCCACGATGTGATGCGACTCGTTCTACATGATCTTCATTACATAATGACTATATAAATGAATTGAAAGAATAACTATGATATATATTACACTAATAACATTCTGTAATTCAGGTATCTATAACCTAAAAAGAAGAATAAGAATTTATTCGACAAAACACGCATAACAACAAAAAGCAATAAACACCCGAATAACAAATAATAATGAAATATTACTAATAAGAAGCTAAGAATATGACCATATATGATATCATAACAATGAGTATGATTCTAGAATAAGTCAATAACATTATTTAAATCATTATACAGGAGGTTCGGACACGTACGATGCAAATCGGACCTAAGGTAAGGGAAAATCTCACAATCTCATTTTTATCCGAGATTATTTATACTTTAGAATTTACTGGGGAATATTTATAATCCACATCCATGTTTCCTTAATATGTAATATTATTTCTATCCTCCTACAATTGTTTAAATACAATTTTACCTATTGGTGAATTTTTATTAAAATATATGAAAGGAATCTTTTTTCACTTTCAGTATGAGATACTTTTTGACTTTTTTAGACAAAGTACGAGAAGAATGTTTTTTTAACTTATACAGAATGAATGGATTTTTATGATTCCATAAAAAATTATTTCCATGAAGCTTCCTTTAAAAATTTTCAAGTTTATTTTTAATTAACTTCTTTTAGTTTAAAATGTTATGACATGTTAATAAAGGAAAAATGTTTTTGAAGTAGAAAGGATATTTTCTTCAAGAATGGAGTTCGTGTGTTTTATCAAAATTATTTTCCATATAAGATAATATAGGGTTCTATTTCTATCCCTATTATTACATTGATTTGATTATGTTGTGATGGAATTACTTTTATAAAGTCCTTTATCTTATATGAATTGTTTAATGATGTCACGATGTTTAAGAATCCCATTTTTATTACATGGGTTATGCTATGATGTATGATTTATGATCATGTGGCACACATAATAATGGTATAATTATGAGATGGGTGGGACCTATATCTCCCTCCAATGCATTGGGTAAAGATTTATATCTCATGAGATAGATATGGATGGAACGGAAGGTTAATCCGGTTCAGTGATATAGGATTGAAACGAGGAGTGAACTTGGTTCGGAAATGGACATTGTCTGCTAAGATAGTCTTGGAAATGTGTCTTGACTACTAAGAAATGATTATCTATGATTATGTGTGTATGCCAAAAAGTTTCATGTTATGATTACATTTCACTACAATGATTTATCCCATGTTATAAAATTATGATCTCTTTTGAAGGTTAAGATTTACAGGATGTTATGTTCTTATGAATATGATTTGATTGATATTTATTTTGTTTACCCTTACTGAGTATTTGAGCTCACCCTTTTGAATGTTTTATTTTCCCCAGGTCAGGAAGAATGGTATTAAGTAGGATATTCCAAAAAGGGATTCTTGGTATGATGAAATAAATGTGATACAATGTAGATGCTTTATGAACCAGTTTTTTATGCTTCCCAGTTTCTAAAGACACTATACCTATACGGTCCTACTGTAGTTTTGTTATATGTTGTAATAAGTGTTCTTCAATTTTGAATTAATAACAATGTATGTAAAGTATGGGTCGTTATAAAGACATCCCATGGGGCCCAAATCTCAACTCTGGCTTCAATTCCTGAAACCACCCTTGAAAACTTCATCTCGATTCCAGGGTCACAACGCTGCTGACGGCGCCTTAAACAGACTCCGGATGTGTTCACACCTTCCGAAAGAAGAATCCCGACGAGGTGCTAAACAATACTCAACGATGTGTTGCGCCACTAAGCCCCCATCTAAAGAACTAAAAATACAAAAGGCTATCTCAAAATTTCATTCTTGAGCTGAGGATCGCGTCTCCATAGACGGCACGTGAATCCATCACCCATAGTGAAAGTTACGGGTGTCCGAAGACAAGGGGATAACCCCTTAGGGTTGGACCGGCCCGGTCCAGCCGGTCCACCCTGCCTAGGCCGGCTCATGCCAGCTAGCCCACGGCCCTTCCCCGTGGCCCAGACGCTGCTCCATGGTTCACCCGTGCTGACCGGCCCTCGTTGCCGGTCGCTGTCCCGCATGGAGATCCACCGAAGGCGGGTCTCGGTCTCCGGCTCGGGGTCGCGCGTCGCGACCCCCATCGCGCCCTACATCGGCGACCTCCGCCCGCCACATTAGTCCATCGTAGACACCTGCTGCGCCACCGCCTAGGATCCGCGCCAGACCACCAAAGCCTGGGAGCCTACCACCACCGCCTGGGAGCCCACCACCGCTGCCTGGGACCGCCGGAAAACCATGTTTGGCCATAAAATTTTCCAGGGCTCCCCCAGATGCCCCGAGACTCAGATTTTCGATACAAAAATAGAGTTGCAAATCTAGGATCAAACCCTACGCATCAGTGGTCTTTTCTTGATGATTGGAAATCATTTTGACCCAAAAATTGGAGTCCTAAGTAGATGCGGAATTTAAAAACGAAAACGCAAACTCCAACCTCGCTGGGCGTAGCCCGTAGCTTCACGAACGGTCCACCAGAGCCCCCGCCGCCTTTCCATAGAGGAGGGGAAGCTTGAAGGAGGTTTCTCCCTTTGTTGAGAGAGCTTCATCCTGAGAGAGAAAAAAACAAAGGAAGAAAGAATGGGGGGAGAAGTGTTTAAGTATAGAAACACTTAAACACCCATCAGTGGGCCCCGTACCTGAACTTTCGGTGGGGTCGAGGTTAAGCCGCCTCTAGGGTAAAATCCATGTTCTGAGCGCAACGACGGTCTCAGAATTTTAATTTGATCCTCCGTTCAAAAGTTGTAAAGTTCCCGACCGAGGCCACTAAATTACGAAAACGCTCTTGGTGGCTTTTTCCACAGATGGGTTGCGCTCGTGAATGTTACACCCCTCCAAGGTTAAACGGCACACTCTGGACTCAACAATGCCCTCAGTTTTTCCATCCGAGCAACCGTTTAGGAGTTATTCTATTTATTTGGCTGTCTAGTGTGAACGCACTTAAAATTTAATTCTGGCCACATCGGGGCTCGAAATCACACGTCGTCTGAACACCCTGCTCTGGAATAACATCAAGAAAATTTCAAAGTCTTACAGGCTCAAAACTCGGGTTCTTACACACTCTCTCTATAGTTCACCAAAATTATAGGATATATTGATATATTTATTCTTATCCTTATACCTATCCCTAGGGTTCTCAAAATATTATTATAGTCCAAATACTAAAAAATTACTAGATCATCATGTGATACCAACTATAGTGACCCAATACTTTTTTCACATATTATTACATGATTTTTAACATAAATATAAATTAATACAAAATAGGGATTTAAAATGACTAGTGTATTTGGATTTCCTGATTTATAATACATCAAAATGAAACTAAAACATTAAATATTTATTTTTATTCTCTATAGTGAGATTCTAAATCCATTTTAATTTCTAAAACTATATAGGATAACCTGGGAAAATACAAAAAGAAAGGGGTGAGATAAAAATATCAGTAAGGGAATAAACATGATAAGGAGACATAGAGTGTGAGTCAAAGGTATAACATGATATCATAAAAGTGAAGTATCGTTAGTAATCCCATGGGATAATAAAATAAAGAACATGTTATCATAAGATCATTGAAACATATGAAATTTTAGAGAAACATAAAACATGAGATAGACATAAGTCAAGGATAACAGCCAATACAACATCAAATGGTGGACAGAAACCCATAATATATTAGGTTTACTCACTAATATTGTAAATTACATATCATGAGACAAAAAATTTCTCAGTTAATTGGAGGGATATATAATTTTGGACCCACCCATAACCTTTATAAAATTTACATTCATTTTTGTTCCACATAATTAAATCAATAATAGAAAATAAACATAATAATTACCCATGAAAATAAAATGGGTTTCATAATATTTCATTAAATCATAATCAAAATATATTTCTTAAAGAATGTATTTGAGAAATGATCATAAGGAATGTGTTACCCCATAAAAATAAGGGAGAGTGAGATAGGTATATATGTAAGAGAAATATATATATATAATTTATAATCATTACATAACTTTATATAGATAGGTAAAGTGAGTTAGAGAGAGTGGTCATACCCAAAAAAATAAGGGTGGTTTAGAGAGATCCCTTACCTCGAGCTCAACTTGCCAAGTAAATTATTTATCTTACTGAATAATAAACTTATGTTAATTAGTTACTTTCTTAAGAAAAATTTTCAAGTTTATTATTCCATTTATTTTATTTATTATCATGTTACATTCAATTACTTAATCATTTAGGTTTTTGTTCAATGTTTTGATGATATTTGGCTCATATGTCCAAAATCACTTTGGTAAGTTGAATAAGGTTAAAGCAATTATTATTTTATTATCTCAAGAATAATAATTAGGACATAATTATAATTTTTTAAATAAATTATACTTTTGAAAATAGTCATTAATTATGTTAATGAAAACTAAACTACGTTACAATCATGGAGACGATAGGTTGTACGTACTCATGGGTAACGTTTCCATTTTCCAACGATCATGATGGAAAGAAGGTAAGTGTTATTTTAACTTTCCATAATGAAACTTATATCATAAATATAATATTATTTCTTTAAATAAACTTAAATATACCATCCATATTATGCATTAATAAAAAAATCACATCACTTTGCTTGGTGGAAGTATTCCATACACACAAATGACGTTATCATTTTTCAATGGATGATAAGGTAAGAAGGTATATTATATATTAATTTTATATAATTATTAATATGTTATGAATATCATATATATAAATTAAATCCATAATTGTGAATATTCATTAGATATTATGATGGAAAATTAATTACATTGGTTTGTGAAGCGGTGGTCCGTCGTACATGTGAATGATAGTTTTGTTTCCCATTTTATAGAAGAGCATATTGATAAATATTATTAAATAAACATAATAAAATATTGGTATATATTATATAATAGTGTTAATATATTTTAATTTTTGATACATAACTAAATGTGGAAAAAGAATGAGTGAAATATAAGGATCTCAGTGATGATGATTACATTTTCTTAGAAGAGCCTTCTTCGGATATCTTATTAAGGAACCCAGGGTAGATGTTTTTGGAAGAAAAAAAATTATAATGTGGATAATTATTATGGTGATGGATTTTGGTTGGTTTTGTTCAAAACAAATGACTTTATATGTGTGAATAAGTGAGAGGATCCCCTTTTTATAATTGAGGAGTGGCATTTTTGTAAATACCCAAAACTATTCAATAATGGGCAATCACTCTCAAGAAAAGTGGCTCTAAAATTGATAAATAATGTATATTAGGGGTATATGGTCTATAAAAACCTAAAAAAATGAAAAATAAACATTTTTTAATCATGTTATTTTATTTACCTCTAAAGGTACTCACTTTTACCATTTTAGTTTTCAATACGAAAACAAATTTTTTTACTATTTTTAATATTCATTATGATAAAAATTAATTTTACCTTATTAAATAATATTAATTTTTATAATTAAAAATATGTAATCCATTTTATTATATTAAAATCATAGAATTGGAAGAATTTAATTTTAAATTAAACCCTCAAAACGTGTTGAAAACCGATTTTCAAAGAATGTATTTTTCAAGCAACAAATGATATTATATTAACTATATGACTAGAAATAATTATTATAAGGATTTAAATCAATATAAATATATGTATAATATATTTATTTCATTTAAATATTTCCTTAATATGGGTTATTCTAACTAATTAAAATGGTTAGACTATATGCACTTAAAAACAGTTTACAGAAATCCACATTTTAAAGTATAAATTAATATTTTACCAAAATCATGAAAATTTATGATTAAAATGAAATTAATTACATTATTACAAATAAAATGGTCCATATTTAACTTTAATACTAAATCCAATATATATATATATATTTTTAAATTACTTTATATAATGAAAATAAATAACAGTATTTGAAAAAACGATAAATTTCACTATTCCCTAAAAATCAATATTTTTATAAAAAATATAAACTTTTTACCCTATTTTAATACTTATATGATGACTTAAAAAATTATTTTCATTTTATAAAATGACATTTCAAACATTTCCAGAAATTAATTATAATATTTTCTCATAAAAATCAATAACAATCATTTTTGAAGAAAACGTGTTTTTTAAATAATAAAGTGTATTTATTTGAATATTGAGTTATTATTTATTAATATTTTATCAATAAATTTATATTTATTTGGTCATTTATATGTATATATATATCATATATCATTTAATCATATTCATACCACCAATTTTACCAACTAGGTTATAAGGGTCGTGTTTAAATAATTATAATATTTTAATAGTATATTGTGGTTAATTTAATATTAGTATTCACGTTGTATATGTTATAGAACATAGTTTTATTTTTAAATCTCAGTATGTTACAAGAATAACTATGAAACCCATGACTTGGAGTTCACATTGGTAGTGTATATAAGAACCTATTTCTTTCTGAAAGTATGAATCATTTACTTTCCATCAATTCTCGGTTTAAATGTTTAAATATGACCTAATGTGAATGTTATTTGAGGTTATGGAGGTGTCGGGGGTTTATGGGTCCAGTTTGGGGCCCAGAACCCACATTTTATGTTAAAAATGTCCTGAAACTTTTTTTTGAATGAACCTTATGGGGAAGGCCACACGGTTAGATAAAACTATGTGAGGATAGACAGTGGGAAAATACAGGGCACACGATTTGCAGAAACTATGTGAAAAGGGCCATACAGCTGTGCGGCCATGTCTGCAATTCTGAAAGTGGATTTTTTCATGATTTTCACATGGTTAGTCAAAATGTGTAGAAAAATCATGTGATGTTCGCTTCCCTACAACTAAGTGTGCATGGTTGACACACGTTTTGGCCAAAACATGTGGCCAAACCATGAAACCCTATATTTTTGGGTGAAATTATAAAATTACCCTCACTTAATTATATTTCCAACCCTATTATCCCATTTATCCAACACACAACAACCTCACTCCTTTGAATCCATATTTGGTGTCTATTTTTGGAATTGAAGGATCTCCTCCATATGATCTCCAATTAAAGTTCCACATATCTCATTTGATTCACATCGCTGAGTTCTTGATTCCATTTTAGTCACCCCTTATTTGATTTCATGTCAGTTGCACTATTTAGGTGCAAGTTAATTTTCCATATAATTAGGTTCTTTGTATGTTCTTCTATTTTATCATGATCTGAGTCAAATCAGGAGCTAATACTAGATGATAAATTGACTACGGACCTATGGTAGTTGGTCTCATGCCTTTCGTTAAAATTTGAAGTGTTTATATACATTGTTGTGACATGCACCCAATTCTTGGGTGACGCCTTGAAATGAATTTAGAACCTTGAACTAAATTTCTATGAATGGAATTTGAAATTAATGAGTCCATTGGTCAATGTTAAATGTTTAAAAACCTAGAATTGAAACTACCCCTTTGGGTTAGTTATTTAGTTTCTTGGATCACCATGGGTGGATATTGAATTTGGATACCTTTGAGGTGTCCCTTTACCCATTTCCATGGGATGTAAAATATTGAATTGTCAATTGTAACTTGAATTATGAATTGAAATGTAATTTTAATTGTAATATAAATATTAAATTGATTTGATAAATAAAATAGGATTAATTACATTTCCATAGACACTTTATATGTATTGGTATATTTAGTATGATATGCTTGTTATAATGAATTTCCCACGTGATTAAATTGAAGACTAAGCCTTCTAAGATCAACCATTCCATGTGCCACCTTTTAAGGTGAATTTTAATTTAAATTATTAAGGTGATGAAATTGATATAATTAAATGTTATTAAATTGTTTAACTTCTTGTATTCCTTGGGTGACACATAGATTCATATTAGAATTCCATGGACAAGCTCAATTGGCTTGTACCTTTCTTATGCCTGAGTGATACTTGGACTCCCTAGAAAACTTACAAGGATGAACTATGAGACTTGAATATTATATGCTGATTGATACTATGATCCATATTGAATGCCAATGAAAAACTCAAATTGAATTTGATCATTATTCCATGGGTGATACTTAGGATCCCTTAACGGATCGCCAATGATGGACTTGATTGGAAAGGATGTTATACCACACCAAGAGAGATACTTGGGTTCTTGAGAGGTTCTCCATGTATGGGATTATAGGGTGTTGGTTTATATTATAACTATATAAATACCTAGATTCCAAATTATAAATTACATGGACGAGCTCAAGTTCATAAATAAATAAAGAATGAAATGATTTTTATGACGCGTCTTCCAAAGCCAAGGAAATGCTTGGAGTCAACCTTTTTTATACTTTATGAATGACCTATTTAGAAATCCTTTGATCATGTTATCATGGGATACATAGAGATATGTTTTGGATATTGATAATTATTAATTAAATGAGACTGAAATTCATTAAATGAACTTGATATAAAATGAGAACCTGTACTTTATAGGATTTTTACTTTCATTACTTCCTTTACATATCATATTGCTCCCTACACTTTGTTCTATATATTAACTGGCTGGATCGAACATGATATTGGGTGGTTGCCAACTGGGATTATGTATCACACCCTTTTCAAGACTCCTTGGGTACCTGAACAAACTATATGATTATAGGTATGGACTAGGTAAAGTTCACTGATACTTGTTCATGATTACTGCTTAAGAGCAGGGGAGCATGGGACCGAGTTGAGGCTCATCATGCTAGCTGAGATATATTTTACCTTTTTTTACTTTTGATACATGTATTCTAAATCTGTTCTGTACCTGTTTTTTTATTTTTTATAAAGACGTATGACATGTATCATCATCATTGTATATGATCTTCCTTTTTGTATTGTCATCTATTCCTGCTGGTTTTCTATTGTCTGTATGATTTACTACTTCTAATTATCTTATATAGTATTTCTATTATGATACACTCTAGTGATGATGGAATAGTCTCCCCAAAAACACACTTAGACCCTCACTGATAGTCAACAGCCTCTAGAATTTCTGGAGAAGTGCTTGAGGCCATTTATCTAACCGGGCTCGAGGCACCTTTCAGGGGCATCCAAGTCTGGGACATTACAAAGTGGTGTCAGAGCATTCTTTTCTGGTTTTCATTATTATTTTATGAAAATAGAAAGGGATAGTAAGGAAATGGAAATTTTCTAATGAGTTATTCTCAGGTGTATCTGACCTTCATAGAGGAAAAATCCAAATTCCCTCGAATTGAATTTTTGGTTTCTCAATTTTTATTATTAATGTTAATTTGATTCTACCATTGGGTGATGCACTTGATTTGTGATGTTATTATTGATATGATTTTGGGGTCTATTTTTTTAAACCCAATGAGATAATGGTATTCTATCTCATTCATCATTTTAGGAACCATATAGGAATCACATTCCATTCATTATGACATACCATTTAGGATGAATATCTTATTGCATGTTGTTTTGATAGGTTCTGTGATACTTTTACCTGCTTTTGTGATAGAATTTTTAGAGCGGGTTATGGTGTGAATTAGATAGACACCATGATTTGGTTATTGGGTAGTATGGTCCCTCATGGATTGGAATTTGGGGAACCATTTGGTTCAAAAAATTTAAAGTGAATGTGATATAAATGTGAAATGAAATAAAATGGAAACTGAATTTCATATAGTAGAGAACATGACCCAGACCCAACCTTAGTAGTGGGTAGTAGGTAGTATATCTGAATTATATATGATTTATACATCACCTAGACCTGACTCATGGAGCATGAATAGGGGTGTGTTTTTATATAGTAAGTCTTGTGCCTATCCTATTTCTGTATTTGTGCTTTTAGCGGTTGTTGAATCTTGATCTGAGGAATGCACTTATCATTTTTAAAGGTATGCCACTATGACGTCTTCCAGTCGTATACTAGGAGGGTGGTAATAATCCTGATCTGGAGGTGGTGGTCTATGGGATACTATTATATTACTTATTCATTCCAGATGCATCACCAGTAGTTTTACCAGACACAGGTGTTGAGGCACAGTTTTGTTATGGATTCTTCTGATTTATATAGAGTATTCATGTAAGAACCCGGTTTTTGCGGAGAAAGACTTTGGAATATTCTTGATAATATTCCAGAGCAGTGCCTTCAGACGGCGTGCGATTCCGAGACCCGGAGTGGATGGAATTAAATTTTCAGTGCGTTCACACTGGAAATGCTAAATAAATGGGATAACTCCTAAACGGTGCTTCAGATTAGAGATCTGAGTGTACGGATGGGTTTGGAATGGGGTGTTTACCCTAGTAACGACATAAAACTTGTCGGCGCTGGACGTTTGGACCCCTTGCCCGCTTCAGGAATGTTAAACGGATAAATTAATTAATTTATTTATTCGTTTAATGGTGAAACTCGAGTATCTCTTAAACGGTGGCTAGGATTGGAAAACCGAGGGCACCGTTGAGTTCGGAGCGTTCCGTTTACCCTAGGAGGGGTATAAGTTTCGCGGGCGCGGGTCGTTTGTGGAAAATGGCTCCAGGGGCATTTTCATAATTTAGCGGCTTCAGACGTTAAATTTTATAACTTTTGAACGGAAGCTCGGAATCAAATTCCGAGACTGCCGTTGTTCTCGGGAGGTGGTGTTTACCCCAGGGGAGGCTTAACCTCGACCCTGCTGAGAGTTTGGGTTCGGGCCGACGAGCGGGTGGTTAAGCGTTTTCTATTTAAACGCTTAACACACCCACCACCCTCTTCTCCTTCCCCTTCCCCCCTGGCAGCCCCTCCTCTCCCTCTCCTCCTCCATCTCCAGCGAGATAGTCCAGCGAGGCGACTCCGGAGAGGTGTGGTGGTGTCGGCGGATCGACGCAGAGCTCCGGGCGAAGCCCAACGAGGTAAGAGGTTTCATCGCGTTTTCATTTCCAAACCCCCCTTTGAGTACGATTTTATGTGCCTATTTGATGTTAAACCTTAAAATAAATCCCATAGATGCGTATTATACATTTTTATCTTTCCAACTCATATTTCGGAATCAAAATCTGAGCTCGGAGGAGTTCGGGGTTGATCGTCGAAGGTTGCAGGAATTCTAGGTTGTCCCGGCGATTTCCGGCGGTCCGGCGGGTTCCCAGGGCGGCGCGGCTACGGTTCGAGGAGGCGACGGCGAGCAGCAGCAAGCGACGCAGCGGGGATCCCTGGGTGAGACGGTGGGCGGTCGTGGTTCCGCGCGGCGGAGCCGGCGTAGTGCGAAGGAGGAGGGGTCACGGGGTGTGCGACCCCCTGCGGTGCGACCGCGAACCGCGTGTCACAGGTCGCTGCGGAAAAAGGGAGACCGGCCGTCAAGGCCGGTCGGTGGCGGTGGGCCGCGGCCACCTGGAAGCAGTGGCTTGAACTGGACCCGCGGCCGGGCCGCGGGCCGGATGTGGGCGGACCGGCCGGTCCGGGCCGGTCCGGCCCAAGGGAGTGCCCCCTTTGAATTTCTGACGCCCTTAGCTTTCGCTACGGGCGTCCGTTTTGCACGCCGTCAGCGGCAGCGCGGACCTTGCGTCGTGGGGAATGTTTGGAGCTAGTTTCAGGAATTTTTAATTCCTGAAACGAGGGGCCTCCGAGGCGCGAAGTGTCCTTAAGTGGACGAGCGTATTCCCCGAGATTCTTGTTTTGGACGGCGCGGACGCGTCCGGCGTCTGTTTTGAGCGCCGTCAGTGGTGTTGGGACTCTGGCATTGAGGCGAAGCTTTCCAGGGTGGTTTCAGGCATTGAGGCCAAAGTTTTGGCGCGGGCCCCATGGGGTGTCTTTTGAACTGCGAGCAGCGTTTAACGGATTTTGCATCGGACGTCCGTTCAGGGCGTGCGAGCAGTCGATGTTGGGTGTTTTTTCGAGGGCATCGTGTTGGCGCAGTCTACTCGTTGTAATTCTGCACGATGGTGAGGGGCCCATGAGGGTCGTTTGGGCGTCGACGGTGATTTTCCATATTTATCATCGGGCGACCGTTTTGGACAACTGAATATTCCATCTTGTGTGCTTTTTCGAGAGGATCGCAACTGTGCGATCCGTTCATTGAGTTTTGGGACCGGGATGCGGGTCCCACGTGGCACTGCTCGTGTGCGGTGCGCCGGAATGCATCTTTTTCTCCGGATATCCATTGCACTCAAGTGAGTAGTGCTTTTGATGTGTTTTCTCGAGGGGGTCTCAATGGTGCGATGCGCCCGACTGTTTTCAGGGCCGGGGCTCGGGATCACGGGGCACGGTTCGGGCGTGAGGCGGTGTTGGTGACTTTTCCGTCAGATATCCGTTTGAGGCGAGTGAGTAGTCTATCTCGTATGTCTTTCCGCGAGGATTACAATGGTGAGATCCTTTTGGTTGTGAGGAGCCTCTTGCATGATCTTGTTAAATGTGGAAATGTGGAGGTGCCACGGTGGCGGTCCTTCTACCGTGTTTGTAGCAGACCTTTGGCGAGTGATCACGTGCACTCCCTTGTGAGTGAGGTAAATGCTTGATGTGATGTGGTTAGTCGTGCCTGGGCCTTTGAGGTGGAGTTGTTACGTCACGCATTCGTGTTGACGTTGGTTGCCGTGTGCACGTTAGCCCTTGGGCTGGAACGTGGGATACCCTGGGAGTATACGGGAGTGCTTGGAGGTACGTGTGGTTTGTACCTGAGAACGTTCGTGCGCTCAGTTGGGGTTGACGTGGGGCCACACGTCGTGTGGTCCCCATGTGCGTGTCGTGTTCTGCTTTGTGTACTTTGACCTCTCGCGACGTATAGGGTCCCCCTGTGTGATTGTTTGACAAGCAGGGTGGAGTTTTTCCCCTGGCTCTGTACTCGTTTGTTTGACCAGTAGGATTGAGTGGTCTCCCCCTCATTTTTTTCTCGATGGATTGGCCGGTAGCGGGGCTAGTGACACCCAGTGATGGAATAGGCATTGAACCTCTTTTGGGAGAGTTGTTCTGGAGTTGGGTGGTTGCGCGACACCCACTCCGTGTTCGGTTGGCCAGTGTTGTACCCTCCTATAGAGATGGCCAGAGCAGTTCTAAGTTTGACCCTCCAGCGGGGCTGGGCAGTGGGTTACTCATCGACTTCCTCAGGCTTACCATCCAACAGGGCTGGGCAGTGGGTTGCTCACTGACTATTAGGGTCTACCCTCCAGTAGAGACTGGGCAGTGGGTCACCCGACGCACTTAGGGTCTACCCTCTAGCAGAGACTGGGCAGTGGGTCGCCCGACGACCTCTTAGGGTCTACCCTCCAGCAGGGCTGGGCAGTGGGTCACCCATCGTCTAGTTCCAGGTCTACCCTCCAGCATGGCTGGGCAGTGGGTCACCTGTCGAATTATTCTAGGTCTACCCTCCAGCGGGGCTGGGCAGTGGGTCACCTGATGATGTATAGAGTTCTACCCTCCAGCGGGGCTGGGCAGTGGGTCGCCTGAGGATGTATTGAGGTCTACCCTCCAGTGGGGCTGGGAAGTGGGTCTCCTGATGATGTATTGGGGTTTACCCTCCAGCAGGGCTGGGCAGTGGGTGACCCGATATCTGGTTATGAATTACCCTCCAGCGGGGCTGAGTAGTGGGTCATCCGTTGGCATTCATGGCTCAGTCCTTTCTACTAGGCTAGCCTGTGGCTTTCCTCCGTGATTACCGGAGCGGGACCCCTGGTTACAGGTCAGTGTTGTGACGACCTTGACTTTGAGGAGACCTCTCGACTGCAGGGCAGTGACGGGGTGTGGTTTGACTTTCCCTAGGACTCTCTCAAGTATGAGGGGTGCTTTCCCCACCGAGACGCGTTCTTGTGACGCGATCTAAAACCGTGCGGGCGAGTCAGTGTCGCCCAAAGCGGATAGTGTCGAAGTGTGGTGATTGAGCCCCTTGGCTTACGGTTCGGGGCGGACGTGCGGGATGCTGGGAATCGATGGAGTTTACCTCTGGGACTGTTGGATACTCTTTCTTGGGATGATCTACGGGACGGAGATCCCCATACGACGTTTTTCGGGCTTCTTGTTAAGCATATGGACTTGTATATTCCTTGTTCTAGCACCCACTTCTTGGGTTTGGCTACTCTCCTTCCAGGAGAGACGAAGACGCACGAGGTATGCCACGTGCTTTCTCTGTCTAGATTCTCATGGTTGGACGAGTCTACTCTCCTACTATAGGTAGCGAAGACTCGACGGGAAGTTCATCTTCTCACCGTTTCCATCTCCTTTTGTCTGGATGAGTCTACTTCCTTTCTCTTGTTGGGTTGAGCTGGACTCTTTACTGCACTCTCTATTGTACTCTCTTTGCTTTCCCCTGTTCTCTCTACTGCTCACCCTTCGTTACCTCCTTTTGTTGCTCCCTCGAGCCTTCGGGGTATCCTACTGAGTATTTTTATACTCACCCCTGCTTGGGATTTGCCCACACTTGGTGTGCCCTTGCAGACGACAGACAGGTGGAGCGTGACTTTAGTGGAGCGTAGGAGCTTGGGGATCTTGGACCGCGTGCGGTGGTCATGGCCGGGATCCAGGTGGGAGACCCGTCAGCTGTTTCTTTTGTTTACCTGTTGCCGGTTTGTGGCACTTTTTGGTTGGGCGCGTGTTTTTTCCCTTTTCTTTTCAGTGTTCCTTCATCTTTCTTTGTACTTGTAGAGGTCGATGCACTTTGTGGTATATATATACCAGTTTCCCTTTCCTTTTCTTTGCTTGTCTTTACTTTTACTCTGCACTGTTACATTGAGTTTGCTACGTGTGTGTGTGTACAGGTGCTTAGGAAAAGGCCTCCCCGAGTTATTGTGCCTTCAGCGCTGGTCGCCAGCCCCTGGCCTATGGAGGCGGGCTTGGGGTAGTTGCGGCTCGAGCCTGGGTAGGGTCGGGTTGTGACAAAGTGGTATCAGAGGTGGTTCGTTCCTTGGGACGCTGTTCGGGCATCCCTCAAAGAGGAATTGGTTGGGATTTAGGGAAACAGTGTTAACGTGTCTCGAGAGCGGCTCTCAGGCCAGGGAGTCCAGTGATGGTGCGGCGGCCGACATATCCATTCACCAGGACCTTGATAACCCGCTTGTCGACTCGGCATGCTGAGACACTTGTTGCAGGGAAATTTTTTTTTTCATCACATAAGATTGAGTCTTTGACTATCCTTCTTGAGTCATCCCCCCATCGTTGTTGTTATCGTTATATACATATATGCTCATTTGACTGCGGCACTCCTTGATAATATTCAGGATGTCTCTGCGAAGACATCCATCCAGGATACCATCTTTGGTTCGTGACAACGACCCTGTGAGCTACGAGGCCACAGTCCAGGACCCATCATGCGAGACCCTTTCTCCAGGTGGGCCGGTAGAAGCACCCCCACTTGTTGATTAACAGACAGTTTCAGCGGAGCAGGCTGAGTTTGAGCGCAGGTTGAGCGCGCTCCGTGAGTCCCAGCGGTAGAGACCACTGAGGTTCAGTGGTGATCCAGACCCTTAGGTAGCAGAGGGTTGGCTAGAGACAGTGTTTAGTCTCTTCTAGCTTGTGAAGACGCCGACAGATCAGAGAGCAGCTTTGGCAGCCAGCCTTTTCCGTGGAGCAGCTCAGTGTTGGTGGAGTCTGGTGACTCTGTTTCTTGACGAGTCGTCACTTTTGTTGGAAGACTTTCAGTTGTTGTTTCGTGAGGAGTTTTTCCCATCCTTCTTGCACTCCTTTCGGATTCAGGATCTCCTACAGTTTCAGCAGGGAGGGATGACGGTAGCCGAGTACGCGGCTAGTTTTGCAGACCATGCATGCTTTTTCCCGGAATTGGTCCATGACGACAACATCCAAGCGCGGAAGTTTGAGCAGGGTCTCCGCAGAGAGATTCGTGCTGTCATAGTACCCTTGGGAATTTCCACATATGTAGGGGTGCTAGAGTAGGCGCTGGTGACATAGGGCTTTCTGTCGCGTTCTAGTGTTGGTGGTGGCAGCATGCACGTTAGAGCCGAGACGTCTGCCGCAGCTAGTGGGCGTCAGCAAGAAGAACCTCGACGCAGGTGGATTACTGACAACCAGACTCAGGGGCATGGTCGTACACCAAAGTGGAACCGGAGGGCACCAGTGGAGCCCAGAGAGAGTCAGTTCTATGCTTGTGATGGGCGAGGTCACTTGGCACGAGACTGCCTGACCCGAGTTGCTAGGAGCTTCGGGCAGGCAGCGGGCGCACCACCACGGCAGAGGCAGCGCCGTGATCGGAGTAGTTCCCAGAGAGGTGGTGATAGTAGAGGAGCGGGAGGAGCTGGAGGTGGGGGACGATGTCACGAGGTCTTCCCATCACCATCAGGTGGTCCACGTTAGGCTCTAGGAGCTGACAGTTGGGACCGCGGACAGCTGTGAGCTTGGATGTCTATGATCCTGCAGAGTATGGGATGATGAGAGGTACCCCTTGTGACTCTTCTACTTCTTGCAGTAAAATTGTTAGGCTCTGCGTGTGAAAGGATTTCCTCCCTGCTCCTTGTTTGAGGTGTTACCAGGGTGACGCAGGGCGTCGGTGTAACCCTGTGTTGGTAAGGAAAAAAAGCGTGAGACCTTTTCCTTTAGTCGATGGTGTTGACTCCTTCGCTCTCCGAGCGTGTAAGAGAGTCTTGGTTGTGATACAACGACTGTGGAACCTTGTGTGACCAGATATCCTTGGGTGTTTCACCATATGGATATTCTGAAGGATGGAATCACTGGGCCTTGTTTCAGGAGAAGGCGGAGATTCCAGTCGCAGCGTGCGACGTAATGGTTTGGTCGGGGAGTTGAGTTACCCTCGAGGGCCTTTGGGCCATTTGAGACCATGCAAAGGGATAGCGAGGTGCCCTACCGCCTTGCCCTAACCCCAAAGTCTGAAGTGGGTGCACGACGTCAGTAAGGGCTGACCTCGCATGAACGGATCAATCCTTTGGTCCATGTGCGGTGACACAGAGCTGTGCGTGGGTTCTTCTGGGTATGGGAAAGCCAGGTGTGGGCTTAGTACCCTATGTTGCTCCCTAGTTTTGCTTTTTGGGGACGAAAATATTGAAGGAGGGAATGATTTAAGAACCTTTTTTTTACTGAGAAAGACTTTGGAATATTCTTTATAATATTCCAGAGCAGTGCCTTCAGACGGCGTGCGATTCTGAGCCCCGGAGTGGCCGAAATTAAATTTTCAGTGCGTTCACACTGGAAATGCTAAATAAATGGGATAAATCCTAAACGGTTCTTCAGATCAGAGATCCGAGTGTACGGATGGGTCCGGAATGGGGTTTTTACCCTAGTAATGACATAAAACTTGTCGGTGCGGGACGTTTGGACCCCTCGCCCGCTTCTGGAATGTTAAACAGATAAATTAATTTATTTATTTATTCGTTTAATGGTGAAACTCTAGTATCTCTTAAATGGTGGCTCGGATTGGAAAACCGAGGGCACCGTTGAGTTCGGAGCGTGCCGTTTACCCTAGGAGGGGTATAAGTTTCACGGGCGCGGGCCGTTTGTGAAAAATGGCTCCAGGGGCGTTTTCGTAATTTAGCGGCTTCAGACGTTAAATTTTATAACTTTTGAACGGAAGCTCGGAATCAAATTCTTAGACTGACTTTGTGCTCGGGAGGTGGTTTTTACCCCAGGGGAGGCTTAACCTCGACCCTACTGAGAGTTCGGGTTCGGGCCGACAGGTGGGTGGTTAAGCGTTTTCTATTTAAACGCTTAACACACCCACCTCCCTCTTCTCCTTCCCCTTCCCCCCTGGAAGCCCCTCCTCTCCCTCTCCTCCTCCATCTCCGGTGATATAGTCTGGCGAGGCGACTCCGGCGAGGTGCGGTGGTGCCGGCGGATCGACGCGAAGCTCCGGGCGAAGCCCAGCGAGGTAGGAGGTTTCGTCACGTTTTCATTTTCGAACCCCCCTTTGAGTACAATTTTATGTGTCGATTTGATGTTAAATATTCAAATAAATCCCATAGATGCGTAGTATACATTTTTATCTTTCCAATGCATAATTCGGTATCAAAATCCGAGCTCGGAGGAGTTCGGGGTTGATCGTCGAAGGTTGCGGTAATTCTGGGTTGTCCCGGCGATTTCCGGCGGTCCGGCGGGTTCCCAGGGCGGCGCGGCTTCGGTCCGAGGAGGCGACAGAGAGCGGCAGCGGGCGACGCGGCGAGGCTCCCTGGGTGAGACGGCGGGCAGCCGTGGTTCCGCGTGGCGGCGCCGGTGTAGCGCGAAGGAGGAGGGGCCGTGGGGTGCGTGACCCCGTGCGGCGCGACCGCGACCCGCGTGTTGCGGGTTGATGCGGAAAAAGGGAGACCGGCCGTCATGGCCGGTCGGTGGAGGTGGGCCGCGGACACCTGGCCGCGGCGGCTTGAACCGGACCCGCGGCCGGGCCGCGGGACGGCTGTGGGCAGACCGCCCGGTCCGGGCCGGTCCGGCCCAAGGGAGTGCCCCCTTTAAATTTCTGACGCCCGTAGCTTTCGCTATGGGTATCCGTTTTGCACGCCGTCAGCGGCAGCATGGACCTTGCGTCGTGGGGAATGTTTAGAGATAGTTTCCGGAATTTTTAATTCCCGAAATGAGGGGCCGTGGAGGCGCGACGTGTCCTTAAGTGGACGAGCGTATTCCGTGAGATTCTTGTTTTGGACGGCGCAGACGTGTCCGACGTCCGTTTTGAGCGCCGTCAGTGGAATTGGGACCCTGGCATCGAGGCGGAGCTTTTCAGGGTGGTTTCAGGCGTTGAGGCCAAAGTTGTGGCGCGGGCCCCATGGGCCGTCTTTTGAGCTGCGAGCAGCGTTTAACAGATTTTGCATCGGACATCCATTCGGGGCGTGCGAGCAGTCGATGTTGGGTGTTTTTTCGAGGGCATTGCGTTGGCGCAGTCTGCCCGCTGTAATTCCGCATGATGGTGCGGGGCCAAAGAGGGTCGTTTGGGCGTCGACGGTGATTTTCCATCTTTATCACCAGGTGACCGTTTTGGACAAGTGAATAGTCTATCTTTTGTTCTTTTTCAAGAGTATCGCAATGGTGTGATCCGTTCATTGAGTTTCAGGACCGGGATGTGGGTCCCACGTGGCACCACTCGTGTGCGGTGCGCCGGAATGCATCTTTTTCTCCAGATATCCGTTGCACTCAAGTGATTAGTTCTTTTGATGTGTTTTCCTAAGGGGATCACAATGGTGTGATGCACCCGACTGTTTTCGAGGTCGAGGCTCGGGATCACGGGACGTCGTTCGGGCGTGAGGCGGTGTTGGTGACTTTTCCGTCGGATATCCGTTTGAGGCAAGTGAGTAGTCTATCTCACATGTTTTTTCGCGAGGATTACAATGGTGCGATCCGTTTGGTTGTGTGGAGGCTCTTAGATGATCTTGTTAAATGTGGAAATGTGGAGGTGCCCTGGTGGCGGTCCTTCTACAGTGTTTGTAGCGGACCTTTGGCGAGTGATCGCGTGCACTCCCGTGTGAGTGAGGTAAATGCTTGAAGTGACGTGGTTGGCCGTTCCTGGGCCTTTGAAGTGGAGTTGTTATGTCACGCCTTCGCGTTGACGCTGGGTGCCGTGTGCACGTTAGCCCTTTGTTTGGAACGTGGGATACCCTGGGAGTATACGGGAGCACTTAGAGGTACGTGTGGTTTGTAACGGAGAATGTTCGTGCGCTCAGTTGGGATTGACATGGGGCCACACGTCGTGTGGGCCCCATGTGCGTGTCGTGTTCTGCTTTGCGTACTTTGACCTCTCGCGACGTAGAGGGTCCCTCTATGTGATTGTTTGACCAGCAGGGTGGAGTTTTTCCCCTGACTCTATACTCGTTTGTTTGACCAGCAGGATTGAGTGGCCTCCCCCTGGTTTCATTCTCGATGGATTGGTCAGTAGCGGGGCTAGTGACACCCAGTGATGGAACAGGCACTGAACCTCTTTTGGGAGAGTTGTTCTGGAGTCGGGTGGTTGTGTGACACCCACTCCGTGTTCGGTTGGCTAGTGTTGTACCCTCTTGAAGAGATGGCCAGAGCAGTTCTGAGTTTTACCCTCCATCGGGGCTGGGCAGTGGGTTACTCATCGACTTCCTCAGTCTTACCCTCCAGCAGGGCTGGGCAGTGGGTTGCTCACTGACTATTAGAGTCTACCCTCCAGCAGAGACTGGGCAGTGGGTCACCCGACGCACTTAGGGTCTACCCTCCAGTAGAGACTGGGCAGTGGGTCGCCCGACGACCTCTTAGGGTCTACCCTTCAGCAGGGCTGGGAAGTGGGTCACCCGTTGTCTAGTTCCAGGTCTACCCTCCAGCATGGCTGGGCAGTGGGTCGCTTGTCGACTTATTCTAGGTCTACCCTCCAGCGGGGCTGGGCAGTGGGTCGCCTGATGATGTATAGAGGTCTACCCTCCAGCGGGGCTGGGCAGTGGGTCTCCTGATGATGTATTGAGGTCTACCCTCTAGCGGGGCTGGGCAGTGGGTCGCCTGATGATGTATTGGGATTTACCCTCCAACAGGGCTGGGCAGTGGGTCACCCGATATCTGGTTATGAATTACCCTCCAGTGGGGATGGGCAGTGGGTCATCTGTTGGCATTCCAGGCTCAGTCCTTTCTACTAGGCTAGCCTATGCCTTTCCTCCATGATTACCGGAGCGGGACCCCTGGTTACGGGTCAGTGTTGTGACGACCTTGACTTTGAGGAGACCTCTCTATTGCAGGGCAGTGACGGGGTGTGGTTTGACTTTCCCTAGAACTCTCTCAAGTACGAGGGGCGCTTTCCCCACCGAGATGCATTCTTGTGATGCGATTTGAAACCGTGTGGGCGAGTCAGTGTCGCCCAAAGCGGATAGTGTCGAAGTGTGGTGATTGAGCCACTTGTCTTGTGGTTCAGGGTGGACGTGCGGGATGATGGGCATCGATGGAGTTTTCCTCTAGGACTGTTGGCTACTCTTTCTTGGGCTGAACTACGGGACATAGATCCCCATACTACATTTTTCGGGCTTCTTGTTGAGCATATGGACTTTTATATACCTTGTTCTAGCACCCACTTCTTGGGTTTGGCTACTCTCCTTCCAGGAGAGGCGAAGACACGCGGGGTATGCCACATGCTTTCCGTGTCTAGCTTCTCATGGTTGGACGAGTCTACTCTCCTATTATAGGTAGTGAAGACTCGATGGGAAGTTCATCTTCTCACCATTTCCAACTCCTTGTGTCTGGATGAGTCTACTTCCTTTCTCTTGTTGGGTTGAGCTAGACTCTTTACTGCACTCTCTATTGTACTCTCTTTGCTTTCCCCTATTCTCTCTACTGCTCACCCTTCAGTACCTCCTTTTGTTTCTCCCTCGAGCCTTCGGGGTATCCTATTGAGTATTTTTATACTCACCCCTGCTTGGGCTTTGCCCACACTTGGTGTTCCCTTGCAGACGAAGGACAGGTGGAGTGTGTCTTCAGTGGAGCGTAGGAGCTTGGGGAGCTTGGACCGCGTGCGGTGGTCGTGGCTGGGTTCCAGGTGGGAGACCCGTCAGCTGTTTCTTTTGTTTACCTGTTTCCGGGTTGTGGCACTTTTTGGTAGGGTGCGTGTTTTTTCCCTTTTCTTTTCAGTGTTCCTTCAGCTTTCTTTGTACTTGTAGAGGTCGATGCACTTTGTGGTATATATATAGCAGTTTCCCTTTCCTTTTCTTTTCTTGTCTTTACTTTTACTTTGCACTGTTGCATTGAGTTTGCTGTGTGTGTGTGTACAGGTGCTTAGGCAAAGGCCTCCCCAAGTTATTGTGCCTTCGGCGCTGGTCGCCAGCCCCTAGCCTATGGAGGTGGGCTTGGGGTAGTTACGGCTCGAGCCTGGGTAGAGTCGGGTCGTGAAAATTCAGGGAGAACCTCGACCTACCCCGACTATGGAAGAGTTGACACTTGATTTCCAACTATATCATCCGCCCACATTTTTAGGTGATGGTAGACCATAGTCCGAAAATTCATGGCAATAGTCCATGTTATCTATATTTGGACATCTAGAGATACCTCCTAAGAGGAGGGTAAATATCGCTATATATATGATGTTTGATTATTCCAAGATATGGTGGGATGTTATAACTCAAGAGGATAATCATCAGGATATGTCTTGGAGGGATTTTCATATGTCATTCTATAACTATTTCTATCCCAAGATGTTGAGGGCTCATAGATACTGGTAGTTCATGAACATAGTGCAGGGCGCATTATCAATGATGGAATATTCAATCTATTTTACTGAGCTCCAGTGCTTCACACCTATTCTGATGGGTGATGAGTTATCTAAAACCAATAAATTCTAGGATGGTCTCAGTTATGACATCTCATCATAGATGAATTTATTTCATCTAACTACCATTTTTTGAATAGTGAATTTAGCACTTATCATAGAGCATAACTTGAGAGAGGTAGGTGGTCTGATCCCAGGTGGTTCGACATCTAGATCTGGTATTGTATTGAGCGGTAGTAGGAAGCATCATCTGGAGATTCCACAAAGTGATATTATCTTTCATATCACATACATAGGTATCTAGGTTATGTTCTACCATCACGGTAGGTTGGGACATATGAGGCCATAGTGTATGAAAGACATAGTCGAGTATCAATCATGTGGAAAGAAGGGTCATCTATAGCACTTATATAGACCTTTTCCTATGGATGCCAGTGAGAGAGGGTCTACACTGACTCTATGTTCTAGAGAAGGGTTGGTAGATTCTCATTAGGTAGGGATCTAGAGTACAACTAGCCAAATAGGCCAAGGTGTTGTTCATAGTTGTGGTAGTCATACCCTAGTTTTATAGTGACACCAGGGTGGATATGATCAGGGTATCCAGGTAGTATCACAGGGATGTGGTTCAAGCTAGATATACATAGTGCAATAGACCCTTGATTAGTAGGATCCTAGACTTTCTACTATCATAGTTATTATTCTTGTATCCTCTACTTTATCCTCTGCTCTTTTCGATGCAGGGGCTTCTCATAGATTTATAATTATTTTCATTGTGGAGAGCCTTGAGATCAGTTTTTATATTTATGATGGATTCATGACATTTCACACTCTTTTTTGGATTATAAGGGATGATTTATGTAATTTTAAGTAGTTCCCCCTTGATATTAGTGGGTGTGACTTCTTATGGGACCTACTTTTCCTAGATATGGAAGGTTTTTATATCATTCTCAGGATGGACTGGTTGGCCTCTTTTCATTCTTTCTTGGATTTCTATCACCATAGGGTGACCTTAACATCACCAAATGGTGGAGAGTTTATTCACAAGGGTAAATGGGATGTCCATGCGAATAGAGCTAGACCCGAGCATCATGATATATCTGGGATGACAACCAAAATTGTGAGTTAATATCTAGATGACCAGGGAACATGTCCGGTAGATTTCCCTACAGTGGTTGATCATTTTTGGGAAATTTTCCCAGTTTACTTTTCAAGATTACCTCTAGTGAGAGGGGTATAGTTCTCTATTAAGATAGTTCTAGGAGCTGCACCAGTATCCATTCCTCCTAACATGATGTCTACTACTGATATTCAATATATTAAGTGGTATCTAGGGGATTTAGAGGCAAAGGGTTTTATACAGCCATGTACTTCTCTATGGGTTTTGCTGGTCCCTTTTCCAAAAACAGTGGATGGTACCCTCAGGATATGTGTGGATTATCGGAAGTTGAACAAAATGATGGTTAAGAACCAGTATCCTCTATCGTAGATAAATGATCTATTTGACTTGCTCCGATGAGCTTGGGTTTTCTCAAAGAATAATTTGAGATCTGGTTATCATTAAGTGCATGTTATACCATCAAACATACCTTACACATCCTTCAATAGTTACTATAGTCTATATGAGTTTTTTTTATACCAATGGACTCATGAATATGCTATAATTCTTCATGGAACTGTTGAAACCAGTTTTGAATCCTAATCTTAATTCATTTGTTGTGGTTTTTAGGGATGATATCTTGGTTTATTCTCAAAATCGACACGACCATGAAAAATATCATGATATCGTATTGGATATACTAAGAGAGCATAAGTTATATGTTAAGTGCACAAAGTTTCACTTCTGGATGGATCATATTCACTTTTTGGGTCAAATTATATCAGATATAGGAGTATCAGTTGACCCAAAGAAGTTGAGAGTTGTAGTTTCTTGAGATTATCCCAAGAAAATCCTTGATGTATGGAGTTTCTTGGGGATATCTGGTTACTACAAGCACTTAATACAAGACTTATCACACCTATTAGTGATGATTAAGAGCTTGACTAAGAAGGGTGTAAAGTTTTTATGGTCATATTCCTACAAGATGGACTTTCAAGAGATGAAAGGGAGATTGACTTCAAGACTGATAATCATTTTTTTAGAGCATAGAAAGAGTTGCATTGTTTACTGTGATGCATCAAGTATTAGGCTAGGAGCAGTTCTTATGTAGGGTGATAGAGTGGTGTCATACGGGTCTCGGCAGTTGAGGCCACATGAGAGAAATTACCTAACTCCGGATCTTGAGTTAGCTACAGATGTCCATGCATTTCATTGTTGGATACATTACTTAATTTGAGAAAATTTGGTGGTGTGAATGGACTGAAAAATCCTCAAGTACATATTTACACAGTGTGATCTAAATCTGTAGTAGTGATGGTGAGTGGAATACCTACAGTCCTTTATCTTCAAGCTTTCCTACATACCTAGTAAGGTAAATGTAGTGGTTGATACACTGAGGAGGAGGACTCGAATACAATAATTTTAGCGGGCTAGTAGAGAGTGGAAGCTCATGTATTTGTTCTATGAGATACACTTGAAGGTGAAGGATATTAGGGGATAGAATTTTCTATCATCCTTAGTTGTTACCTCCACCCAGATGCATATAGTGAGTATGAGGTAGATATTGGACTCTAAGGGCCTAGTTTTGTGGGAGAGTGTGGTAGGTGAGGACCCTCCTTCTGGTAGAACCATAAGTGACGATGAAATAATAAATTTTCATAGTTACATATAGGTTTCTTTAGACATGCATTTGGAGATGATGAAATATTTTCATGCTTCATCTTGGGCAGTTCATACTGACATCACCAAGATGTAATGGGATTTACATCGCCAATACTAGTGGCCATGTATGAAAATATATGTACTTGTTTTTTTCATGAGTTATTCCACCTGTTAAAAAGTGAAGGTGGAACACCAGAAACCTATCAGACTTTTATAGAAGTTTAGATTTTTTGATAGATTTATTGAGGTCACTTTGAGGTAACAATGTCTTATGTGATGTTGTTGAAAGGCTCATAAAGGTTTATCATTTCCTACCTATCAAAAAGAACTTTAGTGTTAATGAGCTTGAGAGATTTCACATCTATGAGATGGTATGACTTCATAGGTTCCCACTCATTATCATTTCAGATAGGGATGTCTGGTCTACATCATGATTTTGGAAGAGTTTATAGAGTAAACTAGGTACACAGGTGCTTCTGATCATAACATACCACCCTCAAACATATGGCCAGTCAGAGCACATGATATATGTGATTGAGGACATGTTTTGGGAATGCATCCTGGATTTTGGGGGCTCTTGGGAGAGGCATATACTCCTAGTTGAATTACCATACAAAAATAGATTCCATGATACTATTTAGATTATGCATTATGAGGGTTTGTATGGTAGTCCATTTTGATCACCCTTGTGTTGATTAAAGTTAGGAGAGGCAGTTATGCTAGGACCTCGTCTTGTTTAGGAGACCATAGATCAGGTGCAGTTGATTCAAAAGCAGATGGATACTATGAAGTATCATCATAAATCTTATGTTAATTGAAGTATACAGCCTCTAGAGTTTGAGGTTGGGGATCGGGTTTTATTACGTGTTTCACCGAGGTTGGGACATAGGAGGTTCTGGAGATAGGGTAATCTTTCACTGGATTATGTTGGGAAATTTCAGATTTTGGAGAGTGTTAGTCCAGTAGCCTATTGGTTATAGTTACCTCAGAGATATCATTCCATGCATGAATTCTTCCATATATCTCAGTTACACTACTATCATTCAGACCCATCTCATGTATCTCATCCCAAGGAGGTTGAGTTACAGGTAGATGCGTCCTTTGACAAGCATATAATATGTATTGTGGACTATAACATGAAGGTTCTATGATCCTGGTTAGTTCCTATGGTATGTGTTTTATGGAATAATTAATGATTATAGGATAATACCTATGATCGATAGGCCGATCTACAACCGTAGTGGATATATTTATTCACAGATTATGCTTCACCACCCTTGGAAGGGAAATTTGGAGACAAATTTATTTAAAGGGGGAAGTTTGTAAGAACATAGTTATTTTTGAAGTTAAATGTTATTTTCTTCCCATAAATTCTCAGTTAAAATTTTTAAATATAGCCTAATGTGAATTTCCTTTGAGGTTATGGAGGTGTCGGGGGTATCCAGGGATGGTTTGGGGCCTAGAACCCACCTTTTGGGTTGAAAATTTCCTTGAGCAAGGTTTGAATAAATCATCAATGGCATACCACATAGTTAGATAAAACTATGCGTGGCTAGAATGTGGACAGCTATTGGCTACACAGTTTGAGGAAACCATGTGAAATTGGGTGCACATCCATGTGGCCATGTATTCAATTTTTGACAATGGAGTTTTTTGATGTTTTTACACTGTTAATCAAACTATGTAGATAAATCTTGTGATGCACCATTCTATATATCTAAGAATGAATGGTTGGTGTGTGGTTTGTCCAAACTATGTGACCCTATATTTTTTGGTGAAATTAAAAAAATTACCCTCACTTAATTCTATTTCTAACCCTATTCTCACATTTCTCCAATGCATAGAAACCTCAACCCTTTGAAGCCCTATTTGGTGTCTATTCTTGGAATTGAAGGATCTTATTTGTTTGATCTTTGATTCAATAAATGCTCATCTTTTTGGATCCACGTCAGTGAGCTCTTTATCCCTTTTTAATCGTTCCTCATTTTAGTTGGTATTGATTGCTCTATTTAAGTGAAAGATAATTTTCCCTATTATTAGGCTCTTCATCCATTATTTGATTCTATCCCCATATGAGTCAAATCAATAGCTAATACTAGATGAAAAATCTACTACAGACCTATGAAAGGTTTTCTAGTTCCTTTAATTAAAATTAGAAGTGTTTATATATGTCCATGTGTCACACACCCAATTCTTAGGCGACACCTCAAAATGAATTTAGAACCTTGAATTAAATTTCTAGGCATGAACTATGTAATTAATTAGCCCATTAGTAAATGTTAAATGGTTAAGGACATAGAATTTAAACCACCACTTTGGTTGAGTAGTTTAGTTTCTTGGACCAACATGGGTGGCTATTGAATTTGGATACCTTTAAAGTGTGCCCTTTACCCCTTGTCAGGGGATGTTAAATTTTGAATTGTAAATTGTAACTTTAATTGTTAATTGACATGTAATTTTAATTAAAATATAAATTGAAAATTTATTTGATAAAGAAGGGGGGATGAATTCCATACCCCTATACACTTTCCATGTATTGGTAGATTTATCATTAGATGATTGTTACAATGAACTACCCACATGATTAAATTGAAGACTAAACCTTCTAAGATTATCCATGCCATATGGAACCATTTGAGGTGAATTTGAATTGAAACGATTAAGGTTATGAACTTGATATAATTAAATGCTACTTAATTGGTTAAATGATTATATTCCTTGAGTGACACATGGATTCATATGATAATTTCATGGATTAACTCCATTGAATTGTACCTTTCTTATACCTGAGTGATACTTGGGATCCCTAGAAAACTGCCAAGGAGGGACTCTGAGGCTTGACTATTATATACTGAGTGATAATTGGATTCATATAGAATTCCAATTATGGACTCAAATGGTATTTGATCATTATTCCTTGGGTGATACTTGGGCTCCCTTAGTGGACCGCAAAGGACAGACTCGACTGGAAAGGATGTTATACCACACCTAGACTGATACTTGGGTTCTTGAGAGGTTCTCCATGGATGGGCTTATAAGGTGTTGGTTTATATTATACCTAGAGAAATACCTAGATTCCAAATTAGGAATTCCATGGATGGGATCAGGTTCATAAATTAATAAAGAGTGAAATGGGTTGTATGATGCGTCTTCCAAGCCAATGCATAAGCTTTGATTAGGTATTTGTTTATAATTTATGGATGACCAGTTTTGGAATACTTTGATCATGTTATCACGAGGGACATAGGGCTATGAGTTGGGTCTCGAGACTTCTTAATTAAACTAGATTTAAATTGGTTAAATAATTTTGATATAAAATGAGAACCCAATATTTATAGGAAGTTTACTTTAAGTACTTTACTTATTATATTTCTTCATGCACGCTATTATATATATTCAATAACTGGATGGAACTTGACCTTGGGTGGTTGCCTACAGGGATTATGTATCAAAACCTGTTTGGGATGACTTGGGTACTCAGAAGGACTATATTATTATAGGTATGTACAAGGGAAAGTTACCTAATATAGGTCATTAATTTATTCTCAGGATTAGGGGAGAATGGGACTGAGCTGAAGCATGTCATGCTATATGGGATACTTTTCTACCTTTTTTTAGTTTTGATACATGTATTTTACATCTGATGTGTACTTATTTTAGCTATTTTGTAGTACATATGACATATATAATCATAGTTTTATATGATATTACTTTTTTTATTATTATCTATTAATGTTGGTTATCTATTTTATGTATGATTTAATACTTCTTCTACATATATGATAGGGTATTTCCACTATTCTACACTCTATTGATGAGTGTATAGTCTCCCCATAGACACACCTAGTCCCTTGATACTAGTTGGAAGCCTCTATCATTTGGAGAGATGCGCTTGAGGCCATGTGGCCAACCAGTCTTAGGGCACATTTTAGTGGCATATAGGTTTGGGACACCTTAAAGACTTTAAGGCACTATCTTCTTGGTGAGTGATTCATGGACTGTAAATACCTTAAGAGTACCATGTATATTTTATCCTATTAAGAACTCAACCCGAGGTAGAGGAAATGGATAGAGTTTTTGTTGGATTATGATTTCAATATTTTCTATATTATTGGAAAACGAAACATAGTGGTTGATACCCTTAGTATGAAATTTTTTTCTCAATTTTTGCATGTTTTTTTTGGGTATTTTTCCTCAATATAGTTAATTTTGATGGAAGAGGGAGCTGTTTATTACCTTTATTCAATGGTGGTGGACCCCATGCTGCTTCATCAGGTAAGGTAGGCCCAAACTACATACATCAATTATGATTTATTATATGAATAGATATTCTCAAGTTATACACCAAATAGATTCTATGAAGTTGGGGATCACATCGTCCTCTTTCAAGGGTAGACAGTAGTTCTAGTTAGGTTGTATGAGGAGGTGTTGAAGGAGTTTCACACTTCCCACATTGTGGTACATCTTGGTGTTCTAAAGATGAACTATTATCTCAAGTAGAGAATATAATTTCCAATCAGGAAGAGGATTGTTGTAGAGTTCATGTCTCAGTACCTTAACATCCAATAGGTTAAATTTGAGCATCATGTTTTATCCAGTATAATATAACCCCTCAAGGTTTATTATTTAAATTGGATATGATATCAATGGAATTTATTATAGTATTTCCATTTTCATTAAAGTTTAATGGTGCTAACTTACTGATTGTTGATTTAATGAGAAATTTCACCCACTTCCTTCTCATTTTAAAGTAGAATTTGGTAAAAAAAATTGGACATGTTTACATTGAAAAAATTATATAGTTACACAAGGTACCCTAGATGATCATTTCCAGCTAAGATATTTAATTTTTATCCTAATTTATGAGAATTTTTAAGGTGTATTTTCAGGACCCAGTTTTTGTTGAGTATATTGTTTCATCCTTAGATGGATGGGAAAATGGAGAGGACTAGTCAATTTCTTTAAAACATGTTGAGAGATTATGTGCTTTGTTTTAATAGGAGTTGGGATGATCAACTTCCATTTGTGGAGTTTATGTAAAACAATAATAACCACTCCACCATTAACATGGAACCTTTTTGTTCCATGTATGGGAGACCATGAAGGTATCCCCATTATTGGGTGGATATTGAATAGTCATATCTTATGGGGAAAATTGGGTTTGGTTCATTATAGAGAAGGTGTAGGTGATCCAGAATCATGTGAGGATAACTCATAGACATTAAAAGTCTTATATAGACATGCAATGAGGGAATTTAGGGTTCAAGGATGGACATAATGTGTCACTAGATGTATATTAATGATGTTCTTAGAGTATGTTTGTTCAAGGGGGAAAGATCACTCAAAAGTTCATTAGACCATTCTAGATCCTACATAGGGTAGGCGGGGTTTTTTATCACTTAGTGTTACCCCCATGGATGGATCAGGTGAAATGCATCTTCCATGTGTCACAACTATGGATATATATTCATGACCCTTCACACATTATAAACTAGGGTGGGTGGGACATTCTGGAAGAAACATCCTTTTCAAAGTACCCAAAGGAAATCAAGGATAGGTAGGAAAAGACCCTTTAGGGATTGGTGATATCATTTGTTCATGTCTTATGGAATCATGAGAGATATTCTGAGTGAGAAAATCAAATGTAAACCCAATACCATCAACTCTTAGAGCGAGTTAGGTTTTTTGAGATTGAAATATGTGAAGGTGGGGAGGATGTACTGACCTAGATTTTTATTGAATTGTTTCAAATATTTTAATTGATATTTTTATTAATAATTTATTAAGGTTTTTAATAATTGGATAAATCTTAAGGTGTCACAGCCTTTGAAGAAATATTTTTTTTAAAATAAATTATTTTTATCTTGTGCACATAAAAATGATCTAAATCATAAATATTTCCAAAATAAAGCCTTGAATGAAAAATATATCACTATAGTTAGACTAGAGATGATTGTTTTACCTAGGAGATGCATAATTGATGTTTATCTTCAAGGAGCAGGACTAGAAATATTTTAGTTCTTTAATAAAAATGTTTGGTTGACCTAATTATCCTCTATAAATTCAACCTATCTTAAAATTATCATTATCCAATATTTTTACATAAACCCTAAGTGAGAGAGATAAGAGGATTGAGGGATTGTTCTCTGAGGAATCTACGTAAAATCTTAAAGAAAACGCAGATCATGATTCTATAACAAATGAATATTGATGTATAAATAATTTATATTTATGATTCTATATTATTTATTTACCACTTTAATTGAATATTTTTCTGGTTATATCAATCACTGAAAACCATTTATCTTTTTAAAATTATTATTTGTTTGTTTTTATTTATTTAGATCAATGATTATTAGAGAAATCACATTTATAAAGGGAGAATATTGGTTAATTAATCATCTCTAGCCACCATTATCCCACACCGCCATGCCTCACAATAAAGTGTACAACCTGGAATTAACCTATGGGTTAGAGTGGATCGAAGAGGAGCAGTTTTCCACTCTGCATTATCAATTATCCCCTCCCTCTCTCTCATCTCTCTCTTTATCATTGATATCGGGATAGAAAATCCCATAGACCATTTTAGTGGTCTTTGGAAACCAAAGATGGTGGAGGTGATGGAACCTGAAGGAGTGACCCGGTGAGGGAAGCCAGGTGGGAAATAGACTATAGAAAAAAAATCACTTGGTGATAGCATGATTGTATAGGGATGTATAGCTAGAAATTATAGGGTAGTGTAGATGGTTATGGCATGGTGATGTTGGAATGAAAATTTCATCCTACAGGCGATGAATGAATAGTAATATAGTTTCTCTAGAAAGCATAGAGGCTAGGGTTTTCCCTTAGGTAGAGAAGAGTATTGGGTTTCCTTCCAGTCATTAATCATTTGGGATATCAATGGTAGATAAACCCTCTACATAATGGGAAGAGATAGTGGACCTAGCCCTATTAGCAAGCTAAATTGGCTCGGTCCCAAGTAAGTTAAAGAAATACATGTCGTCCCTACTTGATAGCCCATATCGATTTGAGGTCGAGAAACCAAATATGGTTGGGAAATCTAAATTAACCAAACATGATGGATTCATGGTCTAGGCCGCATGTATTGGACTCACCCTATGGGTGTCCTATAATTTTGATTAGGTAATATAGGTCCCTTGGTCAGGTCTGACCCGACCCATCCTGAAACCTATGCATGGTGTCATGGGCCAATATGAGATCCTTGGAACATTTTCATACCTTTTTTTATCAAGTATCAAAATTGGATAGGTAATTATTCTATTCTAATATATTTTTCACATAAAACATGATGGTAAAATAATCTTCATCATTACAGGTTATTATGATATATTTTGGGTAGTTTTTGTTCTTTATATCGATAAGGTTGGAAATTGGTTTTATGTGAGAAAGATAAAGGTGAAATGGAATTTAGTACTTCCCCAGTGATGAGGTGAAGAGAAGGAATGGGTACCTTGCATACTTTATGAATTTTGAAACTCCCCAATGGACCTGAATCATAATACCTCCAAAATAAGCATAAGGTTGGGAAATCCCTTGATCGTGAATTCTATAAAAAGGTGTGTTTCTCCCATTTGACCAATAGTGTAAGGAACTCTCCCAAAGATTGATAGTGGGTCCTCCATCCATAGAGTTATTTCTCCCCTAATTGACATGATTTACTCAATGGAATAAATGTAAAGATTCAAAATTATCATACATATATTTTACATCTTATTAAATGAATATTCATTTCATCTTGCAAAAACACACTTGAGGACTATAAAGGTTTAGTGTATTTTGAAACATGGATACAAAAACAATAGGTTCATAAGTGGAAAACATCATCTCCCTATAAGTTCTTCATAACTAGAACCCTCTTTAGACATATGATACATAAAATCTTACTTCATAACTTAGGGAAAGGAAACATAAGAAAGGGAGAGCTCATAAACTCAATAAGTGTAAACAAGGGAGATATTAATGATTACATAATCATAACGTGAGGATAAAGTTTTGAGAAAATGATTTGACATTTGAAAACTATAACCTACATATTAATGATTATAATCATTTTTCATGGAATAAATCTTGGTAGTTTGTAATACATGGATCATAAAGGAATAAAAGAACATGATCTATGAAAACATAACATTAGAATAAGACATAGATTTTTTGTTACAAATAATCATTAAAAATAATTTCTTTAGTAGTAAAAAATCATTGAAATGGATATCATAGTTGAATGGGTTCACTCCCCAAAACATCGTAGTTGTCAAGGTTTACTCACAAGACTATCATAGTGTACAAAGTCCATTGCTGAACTCGGTTCTCTCCCTATTATAGTCTTATTTATCTTATTAGATATCAATAATTACCCAATTAATTATATGGATATATAATTCTAGATTCACCCATCTCAGTTTAGAATGTTACCACACATCATTGGTTATAACATAACCACTATCCTTGTTTTTAATGTGACCATCGTCCTTGGTTATATTGTAACCACCATCCTAGGTTATAACATAACCATTGTCCTTGGATTATATTTGAACCTCCCATCACATAATGAAAACCATACATATGTGTTCCATAATATCATTAAACATTAATCATATCATAACCCATTAAATAGAAATGGATTTCATAATCATTTAATCGTGGAAAACCCCATGAAAAAGAAACGAGTTTCATAAAAATTTCATCAAGAAATAACTCATGGAAAAAAGAAATGAGTTTCATAATCATTACATAAATTCATCATAACATAACCCATGGAAGAAATAATGGGTTTCATAAATATCATGTCATCATAATCATAAAGTATCTAGAGAAAGGATAAGGATTTTTAGCTTAGACCAACACCTCCTTATTTCAATGATCCCAAATAATGTTTAAATTGTTATTAATTAATCTCATGTTTTCTATTAGTAAATGTTTTTCAATCCAACACATGAGAAAATGGCTAAGTCTAGATCTTATCATACCACCTTATCATGTGAAGGTTAAGTAACTGTGTCACCTTACCACATGTTATACTTCACTTTACTACATGAACAAACTACTAACTGTGAGTTAGATAATCAAAAAAAATTAAGTCATGAACTAACTTCTCATTTAAGATTGAGCTTACCATATACTTAGAATCACCTTATCATATATACAATAAACCTACCATGATATGGATTTGTACCTACCATATACCAGAACAAATTAATTAGTGTAGAGAATATGAAAAAAACTACCTACCACATGAAGAAATCAAGTTATTATTCCAAGGTATATTTAATTTTTCATTAAGTAATATACTAACCATGTTTATTTATAAAGACCAAACCTTAATACATTACATAATCTTTAATTTAGTCAAGAAATAACATCCTTTCACATTTAGGATCATTTCAAGTTTATAGATTTAAGGAAAAGGGACATAATACATTCATAAAATTACACATTATTACAGAGTGGATACCATAAAAATAGTATTCATTTCTTGAAAAATATAAAATTTTCACATAAAACATGATTTATTTGAAAAATATTCAAACATTTAAAATGGCTTCATTATTTGTCTTACGCACCCTTATAACCTATGAAAATCATTTAAAAACTTGGGATGAGCACAAAAATATTTGTAAGGGATATAAAAAGAAGGAAAGGACACATTAGTTCATGAACACTTGTAATGTATGAAATCATTTTCAAAAGGCATACTTCTCAACCATATATACTTAATTTGTGAAGCATGAAATTTACACAATATACAAACACAACATAAGAACATAAATATAACCATAAAGGTATCTTGGGTAATTACTTACATAATCTTGTAACCCTCTCGACAACCTTATAATTTTTAACCCTCACGACTACCTTACAATTTGTGTAATCATCATAGTTACACTTGGAGTAACCATACGGCCGACCTACAACTTACACATAACAAATGAATTGGAGGGAGATATAGGTCCCACCTTTCATCATAAAAAAATTCCCATAACTAGAACATAATTATACAACATGAATAATTTTATAAAAATATTTCTTTTGAATTCCGTAAAACAAAATTTTAAAAGTGGATTTTAAAAGAAAATCCCCTTACATAAATCATATAATTGAAGAGAGACTTAATAGATTGGATAGAATAAGTATATAAACTGTAAAAAGACATAATTAAACATAATATAAACAAAACCCATCACAAAAACAATTTAAATACCACATAAATAACGAATTATAAGGTTAACCCAAAGAATGGAAATCGAGTTAAAAATTCCCTTACCTTGGGTTTGTCTTACATCCAAGTCGTTTAAACATCCTGTATAATGGATAAAATAGTGTTATTAATATCTTAAAAAAATATATTCATATTTATAATACCTTATATGATCATTTCATTACATAATTTCACCCTTTAATTATTAGTATTTTGTTCCTTGCACTGTTTTTGGGTGAGTTCTTTACATGATTTCCATGATTGGTTCATGATGGTTGTTCTTGTCAATAGGAAGTGAAACTCCATAATTGGAATGGATTGGTATTTAAATATTTTTAGAATCTATAAATTATACCATTTATTAATTTGAATTATAAAATTAATATGATTCATAAGTTAAAACATTAATGATGTTTGTCTAGATCATTTTAGTGGTTCTTTGATAATAACGACCTCATTTTGTTTTATAAATTATAACCACATGTAAAAATTAATTCCATAACCATGGATGAGACATAATAAATATATAATAACCTAGTTCAACAATGAAAATGGATTGATGACTAGTCTTGAAGGAAATAAAAGAATTTGAAATCACATCGTCCACGATGTCGGTAAATCGACACATCGTGGACGGTGTTTTAATTCCTTGAATAAGTGGAAGAGGAGAATAATATTGATGCGTAGTTTTCCATGAACATGAGAAAATAAAGAATATAAAATATTCTAGAGCATTAATTCCTCCTGTATAAGAGGAGGTGAGGAAAAAAGAAAATAAAGGAACTCAAAATAAAGAATAGTGGAGAAATCCATTATGAAATTTCGGCAGCCTAACGGCGTCGCTAAAAATTTCATAAAATATTTTGATAAGAGAAAAGGGGTCTCTCATCATTCTTACATAATATGTGTAGTTAGGAGAATATGTAATGGAATATACCAATAAAATACAAAGGGAATGAAAAAGAATAACATAAAATGAAAGAAAAGAAAGAAAACAAAAGAGGATGATTACCTCTTGATCTCTTCTCCTTAAAATCCTTATTAAGGTCTTTGGTTTTGACCTTTTGGTGAGACTAGTAGCTCTAGGACGTGGGTAATATCCTTTTTAGGAGTATTTGTCATAACATTGGTATGGATCAAGGCTTTATAGGTGTGGAAGGAAGAGGTAAATGAGTGTAACGACCCAAAGTTTCATTAATGGAAAATCTCTCTTGATCTAGTTAAATGTCTCTTTATGTAAAATGTTTATGTAAAATGTCAAATTATTTGGTTTTATGTTAAGAATTATGACCTTTTCTTTTATATCCTTTGAACAGTGATCACATGATTAGTATAAATATAGGGCTTTAACAAATCCAATTTACTCAGACAAAAGAAGCGATGGCCTCATCCAGTAGAATTGCTCCATACGAAGCCCATTTGTTGGAGCTCGGAAAAGAGGTGGCGTCCTTGGGATTCGATCTTGACCAATCCCAATCTGAGCTTCACCATTTCAAGCTCGAACGGGACCATCTATGGGAAAAGTGGAAGTTGATAGAAATTACCACTCGAGCGTTGTTATCCGAGCCACCCCAAGAGTCTGTCACCATCGCACACCTTACCCTAAGGTCTTATGCGGCTGTTTTAAGGGGTTATGTAACAAATCGCTAGTACTATGTTAATGTACATTATTTTTGTATATAATAGTGAATATAATTTCTTGTCATTATTGATACATTGTAAATAGTTTTTAATGTATAAATGGTGTTTTTAGTTATTATTTAATTGAGAAATCTATTTTATTAAATTAAGGGATTTTTGAATTAAATAATATTTTAATAAAATATTTTTATTATTATTAAATTAATTTTATTATATATAAATGATAATATAATTTTATGAATGCAATTATAATTTTTATTAAGGTTTGAAAGCCATTTTTGTCAAAACCCGTGAATTTTCGATAAATGTCGGTTTTTATTTTAAAATTAAAAATTAACATATTTAGAAAATTATTTAGATAAAATAAATTTTATTTTTGGAATCAGGATGTCGAAATTATCCAACGGTAAATTTTTCATAATTTTCTGAGACAGTCAAATTTTTGGGTAAAAATTAAATACCGTTTAAATATATAATGTGTTTTATGACATCATAATGAACCAATAGTAGGGGTGTCCATAGGTCGGGTTGGGTCGGGTTGGAGGGTTTTTTGGACCCGACCCAACCAAAAAATATCAGTTCGGGTCAGGTCGGGTCTAAGGCGTTTTTTTGGGGACCCGACCCGACCCAACCCGTCTATATCGGGTTGGGTTGGTCGGGTTGATCGAGTTATCTAAAAAAATGCCGCTCCTCCTGAATAAATTACCTGCACGTCTCCCACTTGTGCGCTTCATCTTCTTCACCATGACCAGAGGATCTCAACGATTAATCGAAACAAAAATTGGTGGTCGGCCGACAGCATGATCGTTCGTGGGTGGGGTTCCCATATCTCTCCCTCTTGTGGGTACTGCGGCAGATCTTGAAATCCGCAATCCTAAATTTAGACAACTCCCTCAATCCCTGATCCTCTCCTCAGGCATCATGCTTCAAAATGAGTCATCTACTTCAATCGGTGACCTCAAACAAAATGGAAATACTTCAAACAACAGTATTCAATGATGGAATATGCGTGACTCACTGGTTGCGGCTCGGATCTGAGATTCATCTAGGGGGTGAGCTTGCAAATTCATCACGATAGTTCATCGGTTCGGTCTATCATCTTCCCCAGTGGCATAGGCTCATTTCATCCCTGGTGGTCTGTCGTCAGATCAAGAGCAGGAGGAGTATAGGGTTCGGCTTAGATATAGTTCACCAAATTGTGACTCGCAGCGACGAACTCCTCAGATCTTCTTCGGCATCGGGGTCTTCATCTTTGGTGAGGTCATAGTGGCGGTAAACCCTTCCTCAGATACGGTGGAACTTGGTTCAGTGGGCTTCATCTTCTTCTGCCATATCGGCATTCGGATTTCCTGGAAAGCTACGATCAGCTTCGTCTAGATCCAGTCAACGACGGCCATCACGGTGGAGGCTCGGCGGTGCGGTGGATCACGGTGGTACTAGTAGATCTCAGCAGGGGGAATGATGGTGGGTTCATCGATCTAATTGGGGGTCAAGATCATGATCAGGAGATGTAGATACCAAATGGTGACGACGACGACTGGTTAAGCAGAGGCCGGTAGATCTGTGAGCGTGGCTCCCGCAGGAGGCGCAGCAGCGGTAGTCCATCGGGTTGGTTGTGTCGGGTTGGATCATTTTTTTCCAACCTGTGACCTGACCCAACCTGACCACAGGTCAACCCGAAATGACCCGACCCATGTATATAAATTTTTGAACCCGACCCCACCCGGTCGGGTCGAGCCGGGTCAGGCGGGTTGGGTCGGGTTTGGACACCCCTACCCAATAGTGATGTAATAAAATACTATATGCTTTATGTTCGGCCAATATATGTTTTACCATTAAAATAATGTTATTTTGTGTTTGTTTGACTTACTTTTCAAAGCATTAATGGACCCTTCAAGACCTATTAAACACCTTGTCCTTTTAAATTGTTTTCCATGGGAGTGTGACTCACCTCCACATAAGCAACCCCATTATTTTAAGAAGTTCGACTATAGCCTTATAAAATATTTTTTCCCTATTCAATTTTCCAAAAAACATGGGCAAAAACCATGGGCTGGTTTGTGGTTTGGATTAATTTAATGTAAGGTGTCCCAAACCTAAATAATAAAGAATTCCTTCACCTTTCCTATATAAACCCACCAAAGCTCCCACTTCCTCCTTACTAAAAGCCTTTTGAGTTCGACCAACCTTTTCCCTACTCTCTCTAGAATCCTCCCAAGGTGCCCCAAGCTCCCAGGAAGCCTCTCTCAAGCCTCTCTCTAGCCTTTGGAAGCACACTTCCAAGTAAGGGTTTTTCTTCCTTTCTCATTTTTTTTCAATTTACTTTAAGTTGTTTTTCCCTTTTAATTTCAATTATGAATGTTGGGGTATGGTTTTTCACCTCCCTAATACTACCCTCTTTATGTTTGAATGATGTTATACTCCTTTCTCTCTCATCAAATGCCTCCCATGTACACCTGTTACTATGCCGAAATTCCAAAAGGAGCTTCTCTCTCCTCATTTACATTCAAGAAATACTTTTGTATCATGAATCTAAATTCCATTACAATTTTTGGGAAATGTATCTATATAACCTCCTTAATGTCCATTACATGTAAATATGATGAGGAACCCCTTTCTCTCTCATCAACCTTTTTTATGAATTCTTATGTCATGCCGTTACGCTGCCAAAATCGCACCGTTTTTCTAAGCCAAGGCCCTTGTGTAGTGGATACCATGCCCATTTATACATCAAGGGTATTCACCTTTATGAAAATTTACATATTGATTAAAAAGTTTCATTTATTAATTCCACATTCCTTTATCGTGGAATAAATTATTATGTTTTATGAATCCATGTTTTATGATCCAAGTTGCACACTTATGCATGAAATGAAATGTTTAAGAAGGGTGCGCCCTTATAGTGCTCCAATGCATTGGGTAAAGTATAGTATCATGATACATCATGTACAATGAGTGTTGACTCATGCTAATTCAAGTATAATGGTGTTTTACTCGTTCTTTATGTGCAATGAGGATTTACTCATGCTCCATGTGCAATGAGCCTTGGCTCATGCTAATTCCATGTTAAGTGTTGTTGCCACATTTCCATTTTATGATTATCATGCTTTATCATGCCTTTATGTTCATGTTTCTCTTATGCTCTATTGATATTCCTATTGTTTAACATGTATTGTACTCCTCATGTTATTCCATGTGTACTCCCTTACTGGGCTTTATAGCTCACCATTTTCTTATGCATTTCCTTAGGTTATCCCATGCAATGCTAAGTACGAGAGAATGTAGTGGTCATGTAAAGGAAGTTTTCAATAAAGATGTTTTATTTCATGTTTTAAGTTTTTATGTAATGATCCTAAGCCCCAAAGACACTAAGCCTCTCAATATTCTTTATTGTATCAAGTGAAGTTTTATGTAATAAATCATGTTTAAGTTTGTAATAAAAGTAGGGTTGTCATAGTTGGTATCAAAGGATAGGTTTAGTTATTTTTGGGATTATGATTAGAAAACCCTAGTAAATCCTTATATACAAGACTAAGTATAATAAAAACATTCCTAAGTTTTGGTAAGTACTGAGTAAGTGGTTTATCAAACAAATACATCACTGTCTGGATACGATCAGGTAGAGGCAGCTCTGGCACAGATGTATCCTAGGGTTAAAACCCGAAAACACCGCTTTGAGCTAGACTCGAATGGGAACTGTTGCACGACAACGGGCCTTGCTGCACTCTTGGTTACGACACTCCCGGGGGATATGTTTTGATAAATTCAAAAGCTTAGTATTAAACCTTATTAAGGGAATTAAAAAAATTCCCCTAAGAATATATGTTAGAAAGTAGATCATAAAAAGCCTAGGTTGAAGCCTATAGACTCATGAGTTAAGGAAATAAAAGTTTATTTTTAAGTCATCAACTTTTTTCTTTGTATTAACCTTTATGTGTTACCCCTAAATCTCCTTTTATTCTAGCCAATGGCCAGTAATAGGAGGACTCGGGCTAACAACTGATGTGAAGATCAATGTGATGACTGTACTAATGAGATTCCCAATACAATGGGAGCGAGAATCATGACCTTTGTCATGCTTCTCTCTTAGCTAACCCAAGATTTGAATAGAAACATGGGTCAAGAGGAACGTTCAACCCCCCCCTAAGAAGGAACAAGTCGCTATCGAAACCTTCATGAGACAAAGGCCTCCTACTTTTAGTGGATCACCCGATTCCATGATCGTTGAACAATGGATCAACTCCATTGAAAAGATCTTCTATATCCTTCAATATTCTGAACAAGAGAAGGTTCTCCTGGTGGCTTACCGTATGAAGGGTGAATCTGATCAATAGTGGGTGTTGATCAAAAATACGAAGCCTGAGGAGGAGATCGAGGAGTTGGAATGGAAGGATTTCCAGAAGATGTTTTTCTATAAATATTTTCTGTGCACCCTCCGTCTTAAGATGAAAAGGGACTTCCTTTCCCTAAAGCAAAAAGAAGAAGAATTTGTTGGAGTGTACGAGGGAAACTTCACAAGTCTTTCATGATACGCTTCAGGCTTTGTCGTTACCCCCGAATACAAAGTTGACCACTTCTTTGGTGGGCTGAAGCCTAGACTACGGAAAGAATTAGCGATCCGTGACTTTGATAGCTATGAGGAAATTGTCCGATGTTCCCTCAAGGTCGAGATGGAGATCGGGGAATCACAGGGGTATCATGAGGACAAGAGGCATAAGGTGGACTTCAATGATGGCGGTCCAATGGATAAATCCAACAGTGCTAAGAAGATCCAGCACCCCACTTTCCAAAAGTGCGGAAAGAAGCACCCTAGAAATTGCCTCAAGGGGACAAGGAAATGCTTTAGGTGTGGAAGAGAAGGGCACCTAGCTATTAACTGTTGGTAAGAAATACCTGTGTCTATGACAGAGGAGTGGAACGCTCCGTTCGAACCTCAACACGTTGTTCAATGCTACAAATGCAAATAATCAGGACATTTTTCAAATCAGTGCCCTAATCCAAGGGTTTTCGGAGGCAACCAACAACCTCCAAGGCAGTAAGGAAGAGCTTTTTCCATCACTTCTGCCGAAGTGAACCCCGAAAATGAAGTGGTGACAGGTATGCTAGTTATTCATTCAAGAATAGCCAACATAATTTTTGATTCATGTTCTATGCATTCTTTTTTATCTAGATGGTTTAGTATAACAATCCCAGCACCACCAAAAATCATGGAAGTGAAGATGTCGGTGAGTACGGCAAATGGGGCAATCATTGCATCCCATGAATATAAGTCCTCCCCTATTATAATCTGTGGATTGAATTTCCTATAAAACCTCGTCATACTCCCTCTGGTGGAATTTGATGCAATTATTGGCATGGATTGGATTTCCTTATATAGAGCCAACATAAATTGTCGTGAGAGGGAAATCACACTACATATGGAGAATCGACCCTCGATTCTTTACAAGTGTTAGGAGGAAGATGAATCTCCTTTAGCTCCATAATCTCAAGCATGGATATTACTAACCTATGAGCATGCGTATCTGGATCAGATGATTGAGTCCAAAGAAGAAACCATCCTTGAAGAAATTCCTATTATGAGGTAATTTTCTGAAGTGTTTCCCGAGGAATTGCTTGGTCTTCCTCCTAGAAGAGATGTTTAATTCTCAATTGAACTTATACCTTGGGAACTACCAATATCCAAGACTCTATATATAATGGCTGACGTTGAGCTTGAAGAGATGAAGAAATAACTACAGGAGAATCTGGATAAAGGGTTTATACGCCCAAGTGCTTCACCATGGGGTGCATCAGTCCTCTTCATCAAGAAGAAGGATGGGTCAATGCGACTTTGCATAGATTATCGTGAACTTAACAAAATCACGATAACGAACAAGTATCCTCTGCCACGGATCGATGACTTGTTCGATCAGCTATGGGGAGAAAAATACTTCTCTAAGGTAAATTTTTGGTCGAGATATTATCAAGTAAGGGTGAAGAAGGAAGATCTCCCTAAGACTGCTTTTCGTACAAGATACTGGAACTATGAATTCATAGTAATGCCTTTCGGACTCACCAATGCTCCAGAAATCTTCATGGACTTGATGAATAGAGACTTTAGAGATTACCTAGACAAATTTGTGGTAGTCTTTATAGATGATATTCTAATATACTCCAAAACCAAGGAGGAGCATGAGGAGAATTTAAGAACTGTACTAGATACTTTTCGCAAGGAGAAGCTCTATGCAAAGTACATCAAGTGTGAGTTTTTGGTTGAAGTAGGTCTCATTATTGAGTCATATCATCACAAGAAATGGGATATCTGTGGACCCCTCTAAAACAGATGCAATTGAGGGATGTTTGAGGCCAACATCGGTAACAGATATCCGTAGCTTCTTGGGGTTAGCTGGATATTATCGACAATTTGTGAGAAACTTCTCACAATTGTCCAACCCTCTTACCAAGATAACTCGAAAGGGAGTAAAGTTTTCTTATAGTGATGAATATGAAGAAAGCTTCAAGGAGTTGAAAAGGAGGCTTATCATTGCGCCCGTGCTCACTTTACCCACAAGTGGGGAAATTTTTGTGGTATTCAGTGATGCTTCAAAGAAGGGATTAGGTTGTGTGCTGATGCAGAATGATAAAGTGATATCCTATGCCTCAAGGTAGTTTAAAATCCATGAGAGAAACTATCCAACACATGATCTGGAGTTGGCAGCGGTGATATTTGCCTTGAAAATCTGGTGGCATTTTCTCTATGGATAGAAATGTGAGATATATACTGACCACAAGAGTCTTAAATATATATTCACACAGAAAGAGTTTAATATGCGCCAGAGAAGATGGATAGATATCATCAAGGATTATTACTGTTCAATCCATTACCACCCTGGAAAAGCGAACAAGGTGGCAGATGCCCTAAGTAGAAAGGATCCAGCAATTCTATTAATGATGAGAATTGAGAAGGATTAAATCTTCTTAGACTTGATGAAGATGGACATGGGAATCATAGATAAGGGAACATCATCAATCCTTTCACAAATTATTTCTCAACCATCTCTTTTGGAAAGGTTAAAGGATGCTCAAAAGGATGATTTGGGAATTCAAGAAATAGTGGAAGCTATCGAAAAAAGGAAATCCTCGGAGTTTAATGTTAATGAATAAAGATTTGTGAGGTTTGGGAAAATACTATGTGTTCCATCAAGTCCAGAGCTAAAGAAGGAACTTTTGGATGATGCACATAGTTCAAATTTCTCTATTCACCCAAGGATCACAAAGATGTATTGACATCTCCGAGAAAACTTTTGGTGGGATAATATGAAGAAGGAGATCACTGAATATACATCAAAGTGCCTGGTGTGTCAGCAAGTGAATGCAGAGAGGCAGAAGTCTAAAGGGATGATGCAACAATTTCCTATACCAGAATAGAAATGGGAGAACATAACCATGGACTTTTTCACCAGACATCCAAGGAAATCCAAGGGAAAGAATGCAATCTGGGTTGTTATGGATCGTCTTACAAAGACTGCACACTTCATTGCTATTCGGGAGGATTTCTCATTGGATCAACTGGCACAAATATATATCAGAGAAGTGGTAAGGTTTCATAGAGTACCACTATCTATTATTTCTGACCGAGATCCAATATTCACCTCTAAGTTTTGGAAGAATCTTCAACATGCTCTGAATACAGAACTGAACTTCAGTATGGCCTATCATCCTCAAACTGATGGCCAATCTGAGAGGAATTTATTCAAACACTTGAGGATATGTTGATATCATGCTCAATGGACTTTAAAGGAGGATGGGATCAAGAACTTCATCTGGTTGAGTTATCTTATAACAATATTTTCCACTCGAGCATCCAAATGGCACCATATGAAGCCCTGTATAGGAAAAGGTGCAGAACACCGGCATGTTGGGATGAGGTCAGTGAACGTAAGCTGCTTGGACTAGAAATGGTCAAGTAAATGGTGGAGAATGTGAAAACTATTCAGCAACATATCAAGTAAGGCCAGAGTCGACAGAAGAGTTATGCAGATAACCGTTGATGAGACCTTGAGTTTAAAGTTGGAGACATGGTTTTTCTACGCATATCTCTGTGGGAGAAGGTCATGAGGTTTGTAAAGAAAGGGAAGTTAAGTACAAGGTACATTGGCCCCTTCGATATTCTTAATAATGTCAGGGTTGTGGCCTATCGACTAGCACTTACACCTACCATGGCCAAAGTACATGATGTCTTTCATGTATCCCTCTTAAGGAATTACATACCGGACTCTTCACATGTACTCTCTTCTAAGGTGGTACTGTTGGAGGATGATCTTTCTTATGAGGAGCAGCCAGTGAAGATATTAGATCGTAGAGAAAAAGTTCTACAAAATAAGACAATGCCCCTCATCAAGGTGTTGTGGCGAAACCACAAGTTTGAGGAAGCGACTTGGGAATCGGAGGAAATGATGAAGCTGAGTTACCCACATTTGTTTTAGTGTGGGAAAAGGAAAATTTCGAGGGTGAAATTTCTTAAGGGGGGAATATTGTAACGACCCAAAGTTTAATTAATTGAAAATCCCTGTTGATCTAGTTAAATGTCTCTTTATGTAAAATGTTTATGTAAAATGTCAACTTCTTTGGTTTTATGTTAAGAATTATGACCATTTCTTTTATAACTGTTGAACAGTGATCACATGATTAGTATAAATATAGGGCTTTAACAAATCCAATTTACTCGGATAAAAGAAGCGATGGCCTCATCCAGTAGAATTGCTCCACATGAAGCCCATTTGTTGGAGCTCGAAAAAGAGGTGGCGTCCTTGGGATTTTTTCTTGACCAAGCCCAAGCTGAGCTTCATCATGTCAAGCTCGAACGGGACCGTCTACGGGTAAAGTGGAAGTTGATAGAAATTACCACTCGAGCAATGTTATCCGAGCCACCCCAAGAGTCTGTCACCATCGCACACCTTACCCTAAGGTCTTATGCGGCTGTTTTAAGGGGTTATGTAACAAATATCTAGTACTATGTTCATGTACATTATTTTTGTATATTATAATGAATATAATTTCTTGTCATTATTGATACATTGTAAATATTTTTTAAAGTACAAATGGTGTTTTTAGTTATTATTTAATTAATAAATCTATTTTATTAAATTAAGGGATTTTTGAATTAAATAATATTTTAATAAAATATTATTATTATTATTATTAAATTTATTTTATTATATATAAATGATCATATAATTATATGAATTAAATTATAATTTTTATTAAGGTTTGAAATCCATTTTTGTCAAAACCCGTGAATTTTCGATAAATATCGGTTTTTATTTTAAAAGTAAAAATTAACATATTTCAAAAATTATTTAGATAAAATAAATGTTTTTTTTTTGAATCAAGATGTCTAAATTATCCAATGGTGAATTTTTCATAATTTTCTGAGACAGTCAAATTTTTGGATAAAAATTAAATACTGTTTAAATATATAATGTGTTTTATGACATCATAATGACCCAATAGTAATGTAATAAAATACTATAAGCTTTATTTTCGGCCAATATATGTTTTACCATTAAAATAACGTGATTTTTGGGTTTGTTTGACTTACTTTTCAAAGCATTAATGGACCCTTCAAGACTTACTAAACACCTTGTCTTTTTAAATTGTTTTCCATGGGAGTGTGACTCACCTCCACAAAAGCAACCCCATTATTTTAAGAAGTTCGGACTATAGCATTATAAAATATTGTTTTCCTCTTCCCTTTTCCAAAAACCATGGGAAATAAATGGGTTGGTTTGTGGTTTGGATTAATTTAATGTAAGGGGTCCCAAACCTAAATAATAAAGAATCCCTTCACCTTTCCTATATAAACCCACTTCCTCCTCACTCAAAGCCTTTGGAGTTTGTCCAACCTCTGACCTACTCTCTCTAGAATCCTCTCAAAGTTCCCCAAGCTCCCAATAATCCTCTCTCAAGCCTCTCTCTAGCTTTTGGAAGCACACTTCCAAGTAAGGGTTTTTCTTCCTTTCTCATTTTCGTCAATTTTCTTTAAGTTGTTTGCCCTTTTAATTTCAATTATGAATGTTGGGGTATGGTTTTTCACCTCCCTCATACTGCCCTATTTATGTTTGAATTATGGGAGACCCCTTTCTCTTTCATTAAATTCCTCCCATGTACACCTGTTACTATTCCAAAATTCTGAAAGGAACTTCTCTCTCCTCATTTACATTCAAGAAATACTTTTGTATCATGAATTTAAATTACATTACAATTGGTGGTACATGTATCTATATGACCTACTTACTATCCATTACGTGTAAATATGATGAGTAACCCTTTTCTCTCTCATCAACCTTTTTTATGAATTCTTATGTCACACCGTTACGCTGCTGAAATCGCACCGTTTTTCTAAGCCAATGCCCTTGTGTAGTGGATACCATGCCCATTTCTCCATCAAGGGTATTCACCTTTATGCACATTTACTTATTGATTAAAAAGTTTCATGTATGAATTCCACATTACTTTATCGTGTAATAAATTATTATGTTTTATGAATCCATGTTTGTTGATCCATGTGGAACACTTATGCATGAAATGAAATGTTTAAGAAGGGTGCACCATTATAGTGCTCCAATGAATTGGGTAAAGTACAGTATCATGATACATCATGTGAAATGAGTGTTGACTCATGCTAATTCAAGTGCAACGAGGGTTTACTCATGTTTTATGTTCAATGAGGATTTACTCATGCTCCATGTGCAATGAGCCTTGGCTAATGCAAATTCCATGTTAAGTGTTGTTGCCACATTTCCATGTTATGATTATCATGCTTTATCATGTCTTTATGTTCATGTTTCTCTTATGCTCTATTGATATTCATATTGTCTAACATGTATTGTACTCTTCATGTTATTCCATGTGTACTGCTTTACTAGGATTTATAGCTAACCCTTTTCTTATGCATGTCCTCAGGTTATCCCATGCAATGCTAAGTACGAGGGAATGTAGAGGTCATGTAAAGGAAGTTTTCAATAAAGATGTTGTATTTCATGTTTTAAGTTTTTATGTAATGATCCTAAGCCCCAAATACACTGAACCTCTCGATCTTCTTTGTTGTATCAAGTGAATTTTTATTTAATAAATCATGTTTATGTTTGTAATAAAAGCAGGGTTGTCATAATGAGGGTGGTATTTATAGTGGAGGGGAGGGGGTATTTTTCATTTTTTTAATCATTATTATAATATTTTTTCCCAAGACTATAAATATTCATAATTAATGTGACCCCAAATAGTAATAATGCCATGTGATTTCTAACCAAGTAGAATTAAATCACTTATGATGTCATAAATAGTGTATTTAACTGATAATTTGAATATATGGTATTTTACAGTATTTCACTATTCATAAAAAATTCAAGAATTTCAAAAAAATCCCAAAAATTAACCCCTTACCATTTTTAGATGTTTATAATTCAAAAATGAAGTCCATTTTTTGAAAATAATTTTCTAAATATCATTAATTTATTTTTTAAATAAAATCATACTTAATTCAAAAATTAATAATTTAAAAACTATAACTGCATTTATATCACATTGAAAAATTAATCAAGATGTCATTATCTTAAATCCTTAAGAAAATAATAAAATAATAAAATTTACTATTCATTAGGGCCATATTACTACTCATATTACTATTCATAAGGGTGTGTTAATATTCACCAGAAATCAAGTTGGTTTTGTTAGACTCCAAATAACTTACTGAACACAATTGTAGATGACAGTTTTTCAAAATTCAAAACATAGAAGTGGAAAAATTATTTTTAAAGGCTAGTTATAAATATCTACTTAAAACAATGTTTCATGCATTTCAAATTATTTTTAAAACCTTGGAGTGTTACATTATCCCCACCTTCTAGAAATTGTGTCCTTGCAATTTTATTTACTTATTAAACAAGTGAGGGAACCTTTCTCTCATAGCATTTTTAGACTCCCATGTTGCTTCTTCTACCATGTGGTTTCTCCACAAAACCTTTACCTGGTGGATTAACTTATTCCGTAATACTTGTTCCCTTTGATCAAAAATATGAAATGGTTTCTCTTCATAAGAAAGGTTCTCTTCCAGCTGAACTGATTCTGGGATCAAGACACGTGATTAATCTGGCACATACTTCCTCAACATCGAAACGTGAAAAAAATTATGTACCTAAGAAAATCATGGAGGCAAAGTTACTCGGTATGCAACGGGTCCAACTTTCTACAAAATTTCAAAAGGACCGATGAACCACGGACTTAGCTTCCCTTTCTTACCAAAATGAATCACACTTTTCCAAGGATATATTTTAAGGAAAACATGGTCACCTACCTCAAGAGAGAACTATTTCCTTCTGTTATTTACATAAATTTTATGCCAGCTCTGAGCTGCCATCATGTGTTGTTTGATCATCTTCACTTTCTCAGCCACTTCCTCTACTAATTCTGGCCCCAACAACTTTCTTTCACCAAATTAATCCCAAAACAATAGATTTCGACACTGCTTCCCATACAAATCCTCAAAAGGTTCCATCTGTATACTGGAATGAAAACTGTTATTGTAATAAAACTAAACTAGAGAAATATGATGATCCCAACTTCCTTGGTAGTCCATTGAATAAGCTCGAAGCATATCCTTCAATGTCTGAATCATTCATTCTGACTACCCTTCTAATTGAGGATGAAAAGCTATACTAAAATTTAATTCTGTGTCCAACGATTTCTAAAGTCCTTTCCAAAAGTTATCAGTGAACCTGGGATCCCGGTCAGATAAAATAGAAAGAGGAACTCCATGTATCTTGACAAACTCATTAAGGTACAGTCGAGAGAGATGACCCAAAGACATTGTATCTCGAACAGAAAGAAAATGTACATATTTTGTCGTCCAATCAACAATAACCAAAATTGCATTGTTACCTCAAGATGTCTTAGGTATTCCCACCACGAAGTCCATGGATATATTCTCCAATTTCTACTCTGGCACTGTCAAAGGCTGAAGCATAACCTTTGGTAACTTCCACTCTACTTTAACCTGTTGACATGTCAAACATTTCATGGTAAAATCAGCAATATCTCTTTTCATTCCATCCCACCAATAATACTCCTGAAGGTATTTATACATCGTAGTTCTTCCAGGATGAACTAAAAATGGAGAACTATGAGTTTCATACAACAAATATTTCATCAATTTGGAATGACAAGGCACACACAAACTTGTTCTAAATCTTAAAACACAATCTTTATCAAGGTTAAATTCTATAAATTTACCCATTTTAACCCATTACACCTTTTCTGTAGCTCATGGTCTTCCTTCTGTGCTTTCTTAATTATGTCTGATAACGATGATTGCACTGAAACTTGAAACAAAACATAAGTATTTCCTGCACCAACAACTTCTAATCCAAAATTCATTAAATCATTAATCAAGGGATCATGTTCCAAATGTAACATGGTTAATGATGCATGATGTTTGCGACTCAAGGAATCCACCACTTTTTTTTATTTTCCCGGATGGTAATTAATTATACAATAATACTTCTTTATCAGTTCAAGTAATCTTCTTTGCCTCATGTTTAATTCCTTCTGAGTGAATATATACTTTATACTTTTATGGTAAGTATATATTTTACATTTTTCTCCATTTAAATTATTCCTCTAAATTTTTAAAGAAAAACCCACAGCTGCCAATTCCAAATCATGTTTGGGATAGTTAACTCATGAGGTTTAAGTTATCTTGAATCATAAGCAATTACCTGATCATTCTACATCAAAACACAACCAAGACCCTTTAAAGAAGCATCACTGTAGATGAAAAACTCACCATTTTGAGAAAGGAATGCCCAAACTGGAGCATTCACCAATATATTCTTCAGTTCTTGAAAACAAACATCACATTATTCTATCCAAATAAATTTAACCCCTTTTTGTGTTAACTTAGTTATCAGTCTTTATAACCATGAAAATTTCTTAACAAAATGTCAGTAATAACCTGTTAATCCAATAAAACTATGAATCTCTATAACATTTTTAGGTCTTGGACATTCATCAACCACTTTTGTTTTGTTAGGATCAACTATTATTCCATCCTTATGTACAATGTTCCCAAGAAAGGAAATCAGTTGCAACCAAAAATCACACTTGCTTAATTTTATATACAGTTTCTTTTCCTTTAATGTTTGTAAAACAACCCTTAGTTGTTTTTCACACTCCTATTTATTTTTAGAAAATACTATAATGTCATCAATAAACACAACCACAAACTTATCCAAGAACTCATAAAATATTCTATTCATAAGATTCATGAATACAGAAGGTGTATTAGTTAACCCAAACAGAATAAAAAAAATCATAATTCCCATATCTAGTATGAAAGGTAGTTTTCGGGATGTCATCCTCCTTCACCTTCAGTTGATGGTATCTGGATTTCAATTCAATCTTGGAAAAGTACTGAGATCCTTGGAACTGATCAAACAAGTCATCATTGTGAGGCAAATGATACTTTTTTAATAGTGATGTTATTAAAAGCTCTATAATCAATGAAAAGTCTCATGGAACTGTATTTATTTTTAATAAACAAAATAGGATCACCCCATGGTGAAGTGCTAGGATTAATGAAGCCATTATCAAGAAAATCCTGCAACTGAATTTTCAATTCAAGAAGTTCTATTTGAGCCATATGATATGGGGGTTTTGAAATTAGATTAGCATCAGGAACTATGTCAATTGTGAATTCGACTTCTCAATTAGGTATGACACTGGGTAACTCATCAGGAAAAACATCAAGGTATTCATTTACCACTGAAACATCATCAATCTGAAAAATTCCCTTAATTTCAAAAATATGATCAAGATAACTTTAATTTCCATATTTCAATAGTTTCTCATCTTCGTGATGTGTTATCAATTTTATGGGTTAATTATTGTATACAAACTGAAACTCTTTCTGAAAAACAACTTATTTAGCTCTGAAGTCAATCCTAACATGATAAACAGAAATCCAATCCATTCCTAGAATAACATCAAACTTGACTAAGAGTAAAACAACAAGGTTTTCAGGTAAAGTATTTCCACAGACCATAATATAAAGATTCTTATAATTCCTCTTTGATATAATATTTCCCCATGAGGTTTTAACAAGAAGTTCCAGTCTCATTTATTGAGGTGATAATTCTAATTTAGCTGAAAATTTCTCAGAAATGAAGGAAAGTGTAGACCATGTATCAAAAAAGCATTAGAAAAATCTGAGTAAAAAAACAAAGTACCTGATACAACTTCATTGGATGGCCCAACATCTGTTTACGTGGTCGCAAATGATCTCACTACACCTTTCTGTTTATATTATGGATTCTTTTCATCATTCGGATCTCTCTTTGGGAAGACATTTGCATAATGACCCATCTCACCGCATTTAAAACACTTTACAGTTTTCTTATCAAGATTAGTTTTAGGATCATTTTCATTACAATATCAGGCCATATGTCCAAACTTACCACATTTAAAACACTTCCCAGTTTTGGTAAGACTTTCCCCAGGGTGTTTCTTACCATACTTTTCACAAACTGGAAACTGGATTTTCTTACCATAATATTTCTTTTGTTGATTCTTACCCATCACTTTCCATTTGGACCTCTTCTTCTCCTTGTCTCCAAAATGAATGTGATCATCAGAGAACTCCATCTCTACCCTATGAGAACATCAGAAAATTTTCTCATAACTTTTGAATTTATGGGAGGCCAACTCCCTTTGATACCTTTGCTTCAGTCCTAAGTAAAATTGGTTGATTTTTCTATTAAGATCTAGAATTAGATTTGGAGCATACCTCACCAGTCGGGTGAAGTTTGCTTCATACATGGCCACTGAATGTTCCTCCTTCTATTTCAATTCAAGTAATTTCTTGTCCATCCTAAGTCGCACCACCTTAGGAAAATATTTTTCAAGGAAAAGACTTAAATTCATCCCACTATAAGGCATCAAAATCCCCTCTACCCCTGATATTTGTAACGACCCAAAGTTTCATTAATGGAAAATCCCTCTTGATCCAGTTAAATGTCTCTTTATGAAAAAAATATTTTTTTATAAGATGTCAACTTCTTCTGTTTTATGTTAAGAATTTTGACCATTGTTAATATAGCCGTTGAATAGTGATCACATGATTAGTATAAATATAGGACCTTAACAAATCCAATTTACTCGGACAAAAGAAGTGATTGCCTCATCCAGTAGAATTTCCCTATATGAAGCCCATTTTTCGGAGCTCGGAAAAGAGGTGGCATCCTTGGGCTTTGCCCTTGACCAAGCCCAAGCTGAGCTTCACCATGTCAAGCTCGAACGGGACCGTCTACGGGAAAAGTGGAAGTTGATTGAAATTACCACTCGAGCGATGTTATCCGAGCCACCCCAAGAGTCTATCACCATCGCACACCTTACCCTTAGGTCTTATGCGGCTGTTTTAAGGGGTTATGTAACAAATAAGTAGTACTATTTTCATGTACATTATCTTTTTATATAATAATGAATATAATTTCTAGTCATTTTTGATACATTGTAAAAAGTTTTTAAAGTACAAATGGTGTTTTTAGTTATTATTTAATTAAGAAATCTATTTTATTAAATTAGGGGATTTTTGAAATAAATAATATTTTAATAAAATAATATTATTATTATTAAAATATTTTTTATTAAATTTAAATGATCTTATAATTTTATGAATTCAATTAAAATTTTATAATAATGTTTGAAAGTCATTTCTGTCAAAACCCGTGAATTTTCGATAAATGATGGTTTTTATTTTAAAAGTGAAAATTAACATATTTAGAAATTTTTTTAGATAAAATAAATGTCATTTCTGGAATCATGATGTCGAAATTATCCAATGGTGAATTTTTCATAATTTTTTGAGACAGTCAAATTTTTGGGTAAAAATTAAATATCGTTTAAATATATAATGTGTTTTAGGACATCATAATGACCCAATGGTGATGTAATAAAATACTATAATCCTTATGTTCTGCCAATATATGTTTTACCATTAAAATAAAGTGATTTTGGGTTTGTTTGACTTATTTTTCAAAGCATTAATGGACCCCTCAAGACTTATTCAACACTTTTCCTTTTTAAATTAATTTCCATGGGAGTGTGACTCACCTCCACATAAGCAACCTTATTATTTTAAGAAGTTCTGACTTTCTCCTTATAAAATATTGGTCCCCTCTTCCCTTTTCCAAAAACCATGGGCAAAAACCATGGGATGGTGTCTGTTTTGGATTAATTTAATGTAAGGGGACCCAAACCTAAATAATAAAGAATTCCCTCACCTTTCCTATATAAACCCACCCAAGCTCCCACTTCCTCCTCACTCAAAGCCCTTGGAGTTCGTCCAACCTCTGCACAAATCTCTCTATAATCCTCCCATGGTTCCCCAAGCTCCCAAGAAGCCTTTCACAAGCCTCTCTCTAGCCTTTGGAAGCACACTTCCAAGTAAGGGTTTTTTCTTCCTTTCTCATTTTTTGTCAATTTTCTTTAAGTTTTATTGCCCTTTTAATTTCAGTTATGAATATTGGGGTATGGTTTCAAACCTCCCCCATACTTCCCTCTTATTGTTTTAATGATGGGTGATCCCTTTCTCTCTCATTAAATGCCTCCCATGTACACCCATTACTATGCCGAAATTCCGAAAGGAACTTCTCTCTCTTCTTTTACATTCAAGCAATACTCTTGTATCATGAACCTAAATTCCATTACAATTGATGGGACATGTATCTATATGATATCCTTACTTTCCATTTCATGTAAATATTATGAGGAACCCCTTTCTCTCTCATCAACCTTTTTTTTAATTCTTACATCATGTCGTTATGCAGCCGAAATTGCACCGATTTTCTAAGCCAATGTCATTGTGTAGTGAATACCATGCCCATTTCTCCATCGAGGGTATTCACCTTTATTCACATTTACTTATTGATTTTAAAGTTTCATGTATGAATTCCACATTCCTTTATCATGTAATAAATGATTATGTTTTATGAATCCATGTTTTATGATCCATGTGGCACACTTATGCATGAAATGAAATGTTTAAGAAGGGTGCGCCCTTATAGCGCTCCAATGCATTGGGTAAAGTATAGTATCAGGATACGTCATGTGCAATGAGTTTTGACTCATGCTAATTCATGTGAAATGAGGGTTTACTCGTGATTCATGTGCAATGAGGGTTTACTCATGCTCTATGTGCAATGATCCTTGGCTCATGCTAATTCCATGATAAGTGTTGTTGTCACATCTCCATGTTATGATTATCATGTTTTATCATGCCTTTATGTTCATGTTTATTTTATACTCTATTGATATGCCTATTGTCTAACATTTATTGTACTCCTCATGTTATTCCATGTATACTCCCTTACTGGGATTTATAGCTCACCATTTTCTTATGCATGTCCTCAGGTTATCACATGCAATGCTAAGTACGAAGGAATGTAGTGGTCATGTAAAGGAAGTTTTCAATAAAGATGTTGTATTTCATGTTTTAAGTTTTTATGTAATGATCCTAATCCCCAAAGACACTAAACCTCTCGATCTTCTTTGTTGTATCAAGTGAAGTTTTATGTAATGAATCATGTTAAATTTGTAATAAAAAGCAGGGTTGTCATAGTTGGTATCAGAGGATAGGTTTAGTTATTTTTGGGATTTGGAAACCCTAGTAAAGCCTTAGATACAAGACTAAGTATAATAAAAACATCCCTAAGTTTTGGTAATTACTGAGTAAGTGGTTTATCAAAAAAATGCATCCCTGTCTGGATATGAGAAGGTAGAGGCGGCTCTGGCACAGATGTATCCTAGGGGTAAAACCCGAAAACACCGCTTTGAGATAGACTCGAACGGGAACTGGTGCATGACAATGGGCCTTGCTGCACTCTTGGTTATGACACTCCCGGGGGATATGTTTTGATAAATTCACAAGCTTAGTATGAACCCTTATTAAGGGAATTAAAAAAATGCCCCTATGAATATTTGTTAGAAACTATATCATGAAAATCCAAGATTGAAGCCTATAGACTCATGAGTTAAAGAATGAAAGTTTATTTATAAGTCATAAACTTTTGTCTTTGTATTACCCTTTCTATGTTACCCCTAACTTTCCTTTTATTCCATCTAATGGCTGGTAATAGGAGGACTCAGGCTAACAACCATTGTGAAGATCAGTGTGATGACTGTACTAATGAGATTCCCAATCCAATGGGAGCGGGAATCGCAAACTTTGTCACGTTTCTCTCTCAGCTAACTCAAGCATTGAATAGAAACACGGGTCAAGAGGAACGTTCAATCCCCCTAAAAAAGAACAAGTCGCTATCGAGAGCTTCATGAGACAAAGGCCTCCTACTTTTAGTGGATCATCTGATCCCACGATCGCTGAACAATGGATCAACTCCATTGAAAAGATATTCTCCATCCTCCAATGTTATGAACAAGAGAAGGTTCTCCTGGCAGATTATCGTATGGAGGGTGAAGCTGATCAATGGTGGACGTTGATCAAAAATAAAAAGCCTGAGGAGGAGATCGAGGCGTTGGAATGGAAGGATTTCCGGAAGATGTTTTTTGATAAATATTTTCCGCGCACCCTCAGGCTTAAGATGGAAAGGGACTTCCTTTCCCTCAAGCAAAAAGATGAAGAATCTGTTGGAGCGTACGAGGCAAACTTCACAAGGCTTGCACGATACACTTTCGGCTTTGTCGTTACCCCCGAATGCAAGGTCGACCGCTTCTTTGGTGGGATGAAGACTAGCTTGCAAGAAGCATTAGCGATCTGTGACTTCGACAGCTATGAGGAAATTGTCCTATGTGCCCTCAAGGTCGAAATGGAGATCGGGGAATCACATGGGTATCATGGGGACAAGAAGCGTAAGGTCAACTTCAATGCTGGTGGTCCGATGGATAAATCCAACGGTGCTAAGAAGATCCAGCACCCCACTTGCCAAAAGTGCGGAAAGAAGCACCCTGGAAATTGCCTTAAGGGGATGAGAAAATGCTTCAGGTGTGTAAGAGAAGGGCACCTAGCTGTTAACTATCGGCAAGAAGGACCCGCGACTACGACAGAGGAGAGGAATGCTCCGTTCGAACCTCAACGCGTTGTTCAATGATACAAATGCAAAGAACCAGGTCATTTTGCAAATCAGTGCCCCAATCCAAGGGTTATCAGAGGCAACCAACAACCTCCAAGACAGCAAGGAAGAGCTTTTTCCATCACTTCTACCGAAGTGAACCCCGACAATGAAGTGGGGACAGGTATGATAGTTATTAATTCAAGAATAGCAAACGTACTTTTTGATTCAGGTTCTACACATTCTTTTATATCTCAAAAGTTTAGTAGAACAATCCCAGCACCACCACAAATCATGGAAGTGAAGATGTTGATGAGTATGTAAAATGGGGAAATCATTGCATCCCATGAGTATAAGTCCTCCCATGTTATAATCTGTGGATTGAATTTCCCGGAAAACCTCGTCATACTCCCTCTGGTGGAATTTGATGCAATTGTTGGCATGGATTGACTTTCCTTATATAGAGCCAACATAAATTTTCGGGAGAGGGAAATTACACTCCATATAGAGAATCGACCCCCGATTCTTTACAAGTGTTAGGAGGAAGATGAATATCATTTAGCTCCATCATCTCAAGCATGGATATTACTGCCTTATGAGCACACATATCTGGCTCAAATGATTGATTCCAAGGAAGAAACCATCCTTGAAGAAATGCCTATTGTGAGGGAATTCGCTGAAGTGTTTCCCGAGGAACTGTCTGGTCTTCCTCCAAGAAGAGATGTTGAGTTCTCAATTGAACTTATACCTGGGGCGCTACCAATATCCAAGACTCTATATAGAATGGCTGTTGTAGAGCTTGAAGAGCTGAAGAAACAACTACAGGAGAATCTGGATAAAGGGTTTATACACCCAAGTGCTTCACCATGGGGTGCACCAGTCCTCTTCGTCAAGAAGAAGGATGGGTCAATGCAGCTTTGCTTCAATTATCGTGAACTTAACAAAATCACGATAAATAACAAGTATCCTCTCCCAAGAATCGATGACTTGTTTGATCAGCTGCGTGGAGCACAATACTTCTCCAAGGTAGATTTGCGGTCGGGATATTATCAAGTAAGGGTGAAGAAGGATGATGTCCCCAAGACTGCTTTTCGTACAAGATATGGGCACTATGAATTCATATTAATGCCTTTCAGACTCACCAATGCTTCAGAAATATTCATGGACTTGATGAATAGAGTCTTTAGAGATTACCTTAACAAATTTGTGGTAGTCTTTATAGATGATATTATAATATACTCCAAAACCAAGGAGGATCATGAGGAGCATTTAAAAACTATACTAGAGACTTTGCGCAAGGATAAACTCTATGCAAAGTATAGCAAGTGTGAGTTCTGGTTGAAGGAGGTATCATTCTTGGGCCATATCATCACAAGAAATGGGATATCTGTGGACCCCTCCAAAACAGATGCAATTGAGGGATGGCCGAGGCCAACATCGGTAACGGATATCCGTATCTTCTTGGGGTTAGCTGGATATTATTGACGATTTGTGAGAAATTTCTCACGATTGTCCAACCCTCTTACCAAGATAACTCGAAAGGGAGTATAGTTTGCTTGGAGTGATGAATGCGAAGAAATCTTCAAGGAGTTGAAAAGGAGGCTTATCACTGTACCTGTGCTCACTTTACCCACAAGTGGGGAGATTTTGTGGTATTCAGTGATGCTTCGAAGAAGGGCTTAGGATGTGTGTTGATGCAGAACGATAAAGTGATATCCTATGCCTCAAGGTAGTTGAAAATCCATGAGAGAAACTATCCAACGCATGATCTGGAGTTGGCAGCTATAATTTTTGCCTTGAAAATATAGCGGCATTATCTCTATGGAGAGAAATGTGAGATATATACTGACCACACGAGTCTTAAATATATATTCACACAGAAAGAGCTTAATATGCACCAGAGAAGATGGATAGAGCTCATCAAGGATTATGACTGTTCAATACATTACCACCCTGGGAAAGTGAACAAGGTGGCAGATGCCCTAAGTAGAAAGGACCCAGCCATTCTATCAATGATGAGAATTGAGAAGGGTCCAATCTTCTTATACTTGATGAAGATGGACGTGTGAATCATAAAGAAGGGAACATCATCAATCCTTTCATAAATGATTTCTCAACCATCACTTTTCGAAAGTTTAAAGGATGATCAAAAGGGTGATGTGGGAATTTAGGAAAAAGTGGAAGCTATCAAAAAAGGGAAATCCTCAGAGTTTAATGTTAATGAAGAAGGAATTGTGCGGTTTGGGAAAAGACTATGTGTTCCATAAAATCCGGAGCTGAAGAAGGAACTTTTAGATGATGCACATAGTTCAAATTTCTCTATTCACCCAGGGAGCACAAAGATATATCGAGATCTCCGAGAAAACTTTTGGTGGGATAATATGAAGAAGGAGATCGTTGAATATACATCAAAATGCCTGGTGTGTCAGCAAGTGAAGGCAGAGAGGCAGAAGTCTAAGGGGATGATGCAACCATTTTCCATACCAGAATGGAAATGGGAGAACATCACCATGGACTTTGTCACCGGACTTCCAAGGACATCCAAAGGCAACAATGCAATCTGGGTTGTTGTGGATCGTCTAACATAGACTGCACACTTCATTGCTATTCAGGAGGATTTCTCATTGGATCAACTGGAACGGATATATATCAGGGAAGTGGTAAGGTTGCATGGTGTACCACTATCTATTATGTCTGACTGAGATCCAAGATTCACCTCTACGTTTTGAAAGAGTCTTCAACATGCTCTGAATACTAAACTGAACTTCAGTACGGCCTATCATCCTCAAAATGATGGCCAATCCGAGCAGACTATCCAAACACTTGAGGATATGTTGAGAGCGTGCTCAATGGACTTTAAAGGAGGATAGGTTCAACATCTTCCTCTGGTTGAGTTCTCTTATAATAACAGTTTCCACTCGAGCATCCAAATGGCACCATATGAAGCCCCGTATGGGAAAAGGTGCATAACACCGGCATGTTGGGATGAGTTCGGTGAACTTAAGATTCTTGGACCATAAATGGTCGAAGAAATGGTGGAGAAGGTGAAACCCATTCAGCAGCATATCAAGGCAGCCCAGAGTCGACAGAAGAGTTATGCAGATAATCGTCGAAGAGAACTTGAGTTTAAAGTCGGAGACATGGTTTTTCTATGCATATCTCCATGGAAGAAGGTAATGAGGTTTGGAAAGAAAGGGAAGTTAAGTCCAAGGTACATCAGTCCCTTCGAGATTCTTGATCGTGTTGGGGATGTGGCCTATCGACTAGCACTTCCACCTACTATGGACAAAGTACATGATGTCTTTCATGTATCCCTATTAAGGAAGTAAATACCATACCCTTCACATGTACTCTCTTATGAGGTGGTACAATTGGAAGACAATCTTTCTTATGAGGAGAAACCAGTGAAGATCTTAGATAGTAGAGAAAAAGTTCTACGAAATAAGACAATGCCCCTCGTCAAGGTGTTGTGGAGAAAACACAAGTTTGAAGAAGCGACATCGGAATCGGAGGAGAAGATGAAGCTGAGTTACCCACATCTGTTTTAGTGTGGTAAAAGGAAAAAATTTCGAGGGCGAAATTTCTTAAGGGGGGAATATTGTAACAACCCAAAGCTTCATTAATGGAAAATCCCTCTTGATCCAGTTAAATGTCTCTTTATGAAAAATATTTTTTTTATAAGATGTCAACTTCTTCGGTTTTATGTTAATAATTTTGACCATTGTTAATATAGCCATTGAACAGTGATCACATGATTAGTATAAATATATGACCTTAACTAATCCAATTTACTCAGAAAAAAGAAGTGATGGCCTCATCCAGTAGAATTTCCCCATACGAAGCCCATTTGTCGGAGCTCAGAAAAGAGGTGGAATCCTTGGGATTCTCCCTTGACCAAGCCCAAGCTAAGCTTCACCATGTCAAGCTCAAACGGGACCGTCTACGGGAAAAGTGGAAGTTGATTCAAATTACCACTCGAGCGATGTTATCTGAGCCACCCCAAGAGTCTGTCACCATCGCACACCTTACCCTCATGTCTTATGTGGATGTTTTTAGGGGTTATGTAACAAATAAGTAGTATTATGTTCATGTACATTATTTTTTTATATAATAGTGAATATAATTTCTAGTCATTTTTGATACATTATAAATAGTTTTTAAAGTACAAATGGTGTTTTTAGTTATTATTTAATTAAGAAATATATTTTATTAAATTAAGGGATTTTTGAATTAAATAATATTTTAATAAAATATTATTATTATTATTAAAATGTTTCTTATTAAATATAAATGATCTTATAATTTTATGAATGCAATTAAAATTTTATATTAAGGTTTGAAAGCCATTTCTGTCAAAACCCGTGAATTTTCAATAAATATTGGTTTTATTTTAAAAGTGAAAACTAACATATTTAGAAAAAAATTTAGATAAAATAAATGTCATTTTTGGAATCAGAACGTCGAAATTATCCAACGGTGAATTTTTCATAATTTTCTGAGACAGTCAAATTTTTGGGTAAAAATTAAATACCGTTTAAATATATAATGTGTTTTAGGACATCATAATGACCCAATGGTGATGTAATAAAATACTATCATCCCTATGTTCTTCCAATATATGTTTTACCATTAAAATAAAGTGATTTTTTGTTTGTTTGAATTATTTTTCAAAGCATTAATGGACCCCTCAAGACTTATTCAACCCTTTGCCTTTTTAAATTAATTTCCATGGGAGTGTGACTCACCTCCACATAAGCAACCTTATTATTTTAAGAAGTTATGACTTTCTCCTTATAAAATATTGGTCTCCTCTTCCCTTTTCCAAAAACCATGGGCAAAAACCATGGGATGGTGTCTGTTTTGGATTAATTTAATGTAAGGGGACCCAAACCTAAATAATAAAGAATTCCCTCACCTTTCCTATATAAACCCACCCAAGCTCCCACTTCCTCCTCACTCAAAGCCCTTGGAGTTCGTCCAACCTCTGAACAAATCTCTCTATAATCCTCCCATGGTTCCCCAATCTCCCAAGAATCCTTTCACAAGCCTCTCTCTAGCCTTTGGAAGCACACTTCCAAGTAAGGGTTTTTTCTTCCTTTCTCATTTTTTGTCAATTTTCTTTAAGTTGTATTGCCCTTTTAATTTCAGTTATGAATATTGGGGTATGGTTTCAAACCTCCCCCATACTTCCCTCTTATTGTTTTAATGATGGGTGATCCCTTTCTCTCTCATTAAATGCCTCCCATGTACACCCATTACTATGCCGAAATTCCGAAAGGAACTTCTCTCTCTTCTTTTACATTCAAGCAATACTCTTGTATCATGAACCTAAATTCCATTACAATTGATGGGACATGTATCTATATGATATCCTTACTTTCCATTGCATGTAAATATTATGAGGAACCCCTTTCTCTCTCATCAACCTTTTTTTTAATTCTTACATCACGCCGTTATGCAGCCGAAATTGCACCGATTTTCTAAGCCAATGTCATTGTGTAGTGAATACCATGCCCATTTCTCCATCGAGGGTATTCACCTTTATTCACATTTACTTATTGATTTTAAAGTTTCATGTATGAATTACACATTCCTTTATAATGGAATAAATGATTATGTTTTATGAATCCATGTTTTATGATCCATGTGGCACACTTATGCATGAAATGAAATGTTTAAGAAGGGTGCGCCCTTATAGCGCTCCAATGCATTGGGTAAAATATAGTATCATGATACGTCATGTGCAATGAGTTTTGACTCATGCTAATTCATGTGAAATGAGGGTTTACCCGTGATTCATGTTCAATGAGGGTTTACTCATGCACTATGTGAAATGATCCTTTGGCTCATGCTAATTCCATGATAAGTGTTGTTGTCACATCTCCATGTTATGATTATCATGTTTTATCATGCCTTTATGTTCATGTTTATTTTATGCTCTATTGATATGCCTATTGTCTAACATTTATTGTACTCCTCATGTTATTCCATGTATACTCCCTTACTGGGCTTTAAAGCTCACCCTTTTCTTATGCATGTCCTCAGGTTATCACATGCAATGCTAAGTACGAAGGAATGTAGTGGTCATGTAAAGGAAGTTTTCAATAAAGATGTTGTATTTCATGTTATAAGTTTTTATGTAATGATCCTAATCCTCAAAGACACTAAACCTCTCGATCTTCTTTGTTGTATCAAGTGAAGTTTTATGTAATGAATCATGTTAAAGTTGTAATAAAAAGCAGGGTTGTCATAGTTGGTATCAGAGGATAGGTTTAGTTATTTTTGGGATTTGGAAACCCTAGTAAAGCCTTAGATACATGACTAAGTATAATAAAAACATCCCTAAGTTTTGGTAATTACTGAGTAAGTGGTTTATCAAAAAAATGCATCCCTGTCTGGATACGAGCAGGTAGAGGTGGCTCTGGCACAGATGTATCCTAGGGGTAAAACCCGAAAACACCGCTTTGAGATAGACTCGAACGGGAACTGGTGCATGACAATGGGCCTTGCTGCACTCTTGGTTATGACACTCCTGGGGGATATGTTTTGATAAATTCACAAGCTTAGTATGAACCCTTATTAAGGGAATTAAAAAAATGCCCCTATGAATATTTGTTAGAAACTATATCATGAAAATCCAAGATTGAAGCCTATAGACTCATGAGTTAAAGAATGAAAGTTTATTTATAAGTCATAAACTTTTGTCTTTGTATTACCCTTTCTATGTTACCCCTAACTTTCCTTTTATTCCATCCAATGGCTGGTAATAGGAGGACTCGGGCTAACAACCATTGTGAAGATCAGTGTGATGACTGTACTAATGAGATTCCCAATCCAATGGGAGCGGGAATCGCGAACTTTGTCACGCTTCTCTCTCAGCTAACTCAAGCATTGAATAGAAACACGGGTCAAGAGGAACGTTCAATCCCCCTAAAAAAGAACAAGTCGCTATCGAGAGCTTCATGAGACAAAGGCCTCCTACTTTTAGAGGATCATCTGATCCCACGATCGCTGAACAATGGATCAAATCCATTGAAAAGATATTCTCCATCCTCCAATGTTCTGAACAAGAGAAGGTTCTCCTGGCAGCTTATCGTATGGAGGGTGAAGCTGATCAATGGTGGACGTTGATCAAAAATACAAAGCCTGAGGAGGAGATCGAGGCGTTGGAATGGAAGGATTTCCGGAAGATGTTTTTTGATAAATATTTTCCGCGCACCCTCTGGCTTAAGATGGAAAGGGAATTCCTTTCCCTCAAGAAAAAAGATGAAGAATCTGTTGGAGCGTACGAGGAAAACTTCACAAGGCTTGCACGATACACTTTCGGCTTTGTCGTTACCCCCGAATGCAAGGTCGACCGCTTCTTTGGTGGGATGAAGCCTAGCTTGCAAGAAGCATTAGCGATCTGTGACTTCGACAGCTATGAGGAAATTGTCCTATGTGACCTCAAGGTCGAAATGGAGATCGGGGAATCACATGGGTATCATGGGGACAAGAAGCGTAAGGTCGACTTCAATGCTGGTGGTCCGATGGATAAATCCAACGGTGCTAAGAAGATCCAGCACCCCACTTGCCAAAAGTGCGGAAAGAAGCACCCTGAAAATTGCCTTAAGGGGATGAGAAAATGCTTCAGGTGTGTAAGAGAAGGACACCTAGCTGTTAACTATCGGCAAGAAGGACCCGCGGCTACGACAGAGGAGAGGAATGCTCCGTTCGAACCTCAACGCATTGTTCAATGATACAAATGCAAAGAACCAGGTCATTTTTCAAATCAGTTCCCTAATCCAAGGGTTATCAGAGGCAACCAACAACCTCCAAGACAACAAGGAAGAGCTTTTTCCATCACTTCTACCGAAGTGAACCCCGACAACGAAGTGGGGACAGGTATGATAGTTATTCATTCAAGAATAGCAAACGTACTTTTTGATTCAGGTTCTACACATTCTTTTATATCTCAAAAGTTTAGTAGAACAATCCCAGCACCACCACAAATCATGGAAGTGAAGATGTTGGTGAGTATGTAAAATGGGGCAATCATTGCATCCCATGAGTATAAGTCCTCCCCTGTTATAATCTGTGGATTGAATTTCCCGGAAAACCTCATCATACTCCCTCTGGTAGAATTTGATGCAATTCTTGGCATGGATTGGCTTTCCTTATGTAGAGCCAACATAAATTTTCGGGAGAGGGAAATTACACTCCATATGGAGAATCGACCCCCGATTCTTTACAAGTGTTAGGAGGAAGATGAATCTCCTTTAGCTCCATCATCTCAAGCATGGATATTACTGCCTTATGAGCACGCATATCTGGCTCAAATGATTGATTCCAAGGAAGAAACCATCCTTGAAGAAATTCCTATTGTGAGGGAATTCGCTGAAGTGTTTCCCGAGGAACTGTCTGGTCTTCCTCCAAGAAGAGATGTTGAGTTCTCAATTGAACTTATACCTGGGGCGCTACCAATATCCAAGAATCTATATAGAATGGCTGTTGTAGAGATTGAAGAGCTGAAGAAACAACTACAGGAGAATCTGGATAAAGGGTTTATACACCCAAGTGCTTCACCATGGGGTGCACCAGTCCTCTTCGTCAAGAAGAAGGATGTGTCAATGAAGCTTTGCATCGATTATCGTGAACTTAACAAAATCACGATAAATAACAAGTATCCTCTCCCAAGAATCGATGACTTGTTTGATCAGCTGCGTGGAGCACAATACTTCTCTAAGGTAGATTTGCGGTCGGGATATTATCAAGTAAGGGTGAAGAAGGATGATGTCCCCAAGACTGCTTTTCGTACAAGATATGGGCACTATGAATTCATATTAATGCCTTTCATACTCACCAATGCTTCAGAAATATTCATGGACTTGATGAATAGATTCTTTAGAGATTACCTTAACAAATTTGTGGTAGTCTTTATAGATGATATTATAATATACTCCAAAACCAAGGAGGATCATGAGGAGCATTTAAAAACTATAATAGAGACTTTGTGCAAGGATTAGCTCTATGCAAAGTATAGCAAGTGTGAGTTCTGGTTGAAGGAGGTATCATTCTTGGGCCATATCATCACAAGCAATGGGATATCTGTGGACCCCTCCAAAACAGATGCAATTGAGGGATGGCCGAGGCCAACATCGGTAACGGATATCCGTATCTTCTTGGGGTTAGCTGGATATTATTGACGATTTGTGAGAAATTTCTCACGATTGTCCAACCCTCTTACCAAGATAACTCGGAAGGGAGTATAGTTTTCTTGGAGTGATGAATGCGAAGAAATATTCAAGGAGTTGAAAAGGAGGATTATCACTGTACCTGTGCTCACTTTACCCACAAGTGGGGAGCTTTTGTGGTATTCAGTGATGCTTCGAAGAAGGGCTTAGGATGTGTGCTGATGCAGAACGATAAAGTGATATCCTATGCCTCAAGGTAGTTGAAAATCCATGAGAGAAACTATCCAACGCATGATCTGGAGTTGGCGGCTATAATTTTTTCCTTGAAAATATAGCGGCATTATCTCTATGGAGAGAAATGTGAGATATATACTGACCACAAGAGTCTTAAATATATATTCACAAAGAAATAGCTTAATATGCGCCAGAGAAGATGGATAGAGCTCATCAAGGATTATGACTGTTCAATACATTACCACCCTGGGAAAGCGAACAAGGTGGCAGATGCCCTAAGTATAAAGGACCCAGCCATTCTATCAATGATGAGAATTGAGAAGGATCCAATCTTCTTAGACTTGATGAAGATGGACGTGTGAATCATAAATAAGGGAACATCATCAATCCTTTCACAAATGATTTCTCAACCATCTCTTTTTGAAAGTTTAAAGGATGATCAAAAGGATGATGTGGGAATTCAGGAAAAAGTGGAAGCTATCAAAAAAGGGAAATCCTCAGAGTTTAATGTTAATGAAGAAGGAATTGTGCGGTTTTGGAAAAGACTATGTGTTCCATAAAATCCGGAGCTGAAGAAGGAACTTTTAGATGATGCACATAGTTCAAATTTCTCTATTCACCCAGGGAGCACAAAGATATATCGAGATCTCTGAGAAAACTTTTGGTGGGATAATATGAAGAAGGAGATCGTTGAATATACATCAAAATGCCTGGTGTGTCAGCAAGTGAAGGCAGAGAGGCAGAAGTCTAAGGGGATGATGCAACCATTGCCCATACCAGAATGGAAATGGGAGAACATCACCATGGACTTTATCACCGGACTTCCAAGGACATCCAAAGGCAACAATGCAATCTGGGTTGTTGTGGATCGTCTAACATAGACTGCACACTTCATTGCTATTCAGGAGGATTTCTCATTGGATCAACTGGAACGGATATATATCAGGGAAGTGGTAAGGTTTCATGGTGTACCACTATCTATTATGTCTGACTGAGATCCAATATTCACCTCTACGATTTGAAAGAGTCTTCAACATGCTCTAAATACTAAACTGAACTTCAGTACGGCCTATCATCCTCAAAATGATGGCCAATCCGAGCAGACTATCCAAACACTTGAGGATATGTTGAGAGCGTTCTCAATGGACTTTAAAGGAGGATAGGTTCAACATCTTCCTCTGGTTGAGTTCTCTTATAATAACAGTTTCCACTCGAGCATCCAAATGGCACCATATGAAGCCCTGTATGGGAAAAGGTGCATAACACCGGCACGTTGGGATGAGTTCGGTGAACTTAAGCTTCTTGGACCATAAATGGTCGAAGAAATGGTGGAGAAGGTGAAACCCATTCAGCAGCATATCAAGGCAGCCCAGAGTTGACAGAAGAGTTATGTAGATAATCGTCGAAGAGAACTTGAGTTTAAAGTCGGAGACATGGTTTTTCTACGCATATCTCCGTGGAAGAAGGTAATGAGGTTTGGAAAGAAAGGGAAGTTAAGTCCAAGGTACATCAGTCCCTTCGAGATTCTTGATCGTGTTGGGGATGTGGCCTATCGACTAGCACTTCCACCTACTATGGACAAAGTACATGATGTATTTCATGTATCCCTATTAAGGAAGTAAATACTAGACCCTTCACATGTACTCTCTTCTGAGGTGGTACAATTGGAAGACAATATTTCTTATGAGGAGCAACCAGTGAAGATCTTAGATAGTAGAGAAAAAGTTCTACAAAATAAGACAATGCCCCTCGTCAAGGTGTTGTGGAGAAACCACAAGTTTGAAGAAGCGACATCGGAATCAGAGGAGAAGATGAAGCTGAGTTACCCACATCTGTTTTAGTGTGGTAAAAGGAAAAAATTTCGAGGGAGAAATTTCTTAAGGGGGGAATATTGTAACAACCCAAAGCTTCATTAATGGAAAATCCCTCTTGATCCAGTTAAATGTCTCTTTATGAAAAATATTTTTTTTATAAGATGTCAACTTCTTCGGTTTTATGTTAATAATTTTGACCATTTTTAATATAGCCATTGAACAGTGATCACATGATTAGTATAAATATAGGACCTTAACTAATCCAATTTACTCAGACAAAAGAAGTGATGGCCTCATCCAGTAGAATTTCCCCATACGAAGCCCATTTGTCGGAGCTCAGAAAAGAGGTGGAATCCTTGGGATTCGCCCTTGACCAAGCCCAAGCTAAGCTTCACCATGTCAAGCTCAAACGGGACCGTCTACGGGAAAAGTGGAAGTTGATTCAAATTACCACTCGAGCGATGTTAACTGAGCCACCCCAAGAGTCTGTCACCATCGCACACCTTACCCTCATGTCTTATGTGGATGTTTTTAGGGGTTATGTAACAAATAAGTAGTACTATGTTCATGTACATTATTTTTGTATATAATAGTGAATGTAATTTCTAGTCATTTTTGATACATTATAAATAGTTTTTAAAGTACAAATGGTGTTTTTAGTTATTATTTAATTAAGAAATATATTTTATTAAATTAAGGGATTTTTGAATTAAATAATATTTTAATAAAATATTATTATTATTATTAAAATGTTTCTTATTAAATATAAATTATCTTATAATTTTATGAATGCAATTAAAATTTTATATTAAGGTTTGAAAGCCATTTCTGTCAAAACCCGTGAATTTTCAATAAATATTGGTTTTATTTTAAAAGTAAAAACTAAAATATTTAGAAAAAAATTTAGATAAAATAAATGTCATTTTTTGAATCAGGACGTCGAAATTATCCAACGGTGAATTTTTCATAATTTTCTGAGACAGTCAAATTTTTGGGTAAAAATTAAATACCGTTTAAATATATAATGTGTTTTAGGACATCATAATGACCCAATGGTGATGTAATAAAATAATATCATCCTTATGTTCTGCCAATATATGTTTTACCATTAAAATAAAGTGATTTTTGGATTGTTTGAATTATTTTTCAAAGCATTAATGGACCCCTCAAGACTTATTCAACCCTTTGCCTTTTTAAATTAATTTCCATGGAAGTGTGACTCACCTCCACATAAGCAACCTTATTATTTTAAGAATTTCGGACTTTGGCCTTATAAAATATTGTTTTCCTCTTCCCTTTTCCAAAAACCATGGGCAAAAACCATGGGATTGTTTGTGGTTTGGATTAATTTAATGTAAGGGGACCCAAACCTAAATAATAAAGAATTCCCTCACCTTTCCTATATAAACCCACCCAAGCTCCCACTTCCTCCTCACTCAAAGCCCTTGGAGTTCGTCCAAACTCTTCCCAACTCTCTCTAGAATCCTCCCAAGGTTCCCCAAGCTCCCAATAATCCTCTCACAAGCCTCTCTCTAGCATTTGGAAGCACACTTCCAAGTAAGGGTTTTTTCTTCCTTTGTCATTTTTGTCAATTTTATTTAAGTTGTATTTCCATTTTAATTTCAATTATGAATGTTGGGGTATGGTTTCTCACCTCTCACATGATGCTCTCTTATTGTTTTAATGATGGGAGACCCCTTTCTCTCTCATTAAATTCCTCCCATGTACACCCGTTACTATGCTGAAATTCCGAAAGGAACTTCTCTCTCTTCTTTTACATTCAAGAAATACTCTTGTATCATGAACCTAAATTCCATTAAAATTGATGGGAAATGTATCTATATGACCTCATTACTGTCCATTAAATTTAAATATGATGAGGAACCCCTTTCTCTCTCATCAACCTTTTTTTTAATTCTTTACGTCACGTCGTTACGCTGCCGAAATCGCACCGATTTTCTAAGCCAATGTCATTGTGTAGTGAATACCATGCCCATTTCTCCATCGAGGGTATTCACCTTTATGCACATTTACTTATTTATTGTAAAGTTTCATGTATGAATTCCACATTACTTTATCTTGGAATAAATTATTATGTTTTATGAATCCATGTTTTATGATCCATGTGGCACACTTATGCATGAAATGAAATGTTTAAGAAGGGTGCGCCCTTATAGTGCTCCAATGCATTGGGTAAAGTATAGTATCATGATACGTCATGTGCAATGAGTGTTGACTCATGCTAATTCAAGTGTAATGAGGGTTTACTCTTGCTCCATGTGCAATGAGGATTTACTCATGCTCCATGTGCAATGAACCTTGGCTCATGCTAATTCCATGATAAGTGTTGTTGCCACATCTCCATGTTATGATTATCATGATTTATCATGCCTTTATGTTCATGTTTCTTTTATTCTCTATTGATATGCCTATTGTCTAACATGTATTGTACTCCTCATGTTATTCCATGTGTACTCCCTTACTGGGCTTTATAGCTGACCCTTTTCTTATGCATGTCCTCAGGTTATCTCATGCAATGCTAAGTACGAAGGAATGTAGTGGTCATGTAAAGGAAGTTTTCAAAAAAGATGTTGTATTTCATGTTTTAAGTTTTTATGTAATTATACTAAGCCCCAAAGAAACTAAACCTCTCGATCTTATTTGTTGTATCAAGTGAAGTTTTATGTAATGAATCATGTTAGAGTTGTAATAAAAAGCAGGGTTGTCATGATATTCCTTAACATTGACCACCACTGAGCAACTTGACCTTCAAAAATGATAAATGGAAAGACTTAACTTTTTACTATCTGAATATCCCATAACATTGAATATCTTTTCAAGGGATTTAATCCATCCTTCAGTCGCTACTGGTTCAGAAGATCCATTGAAAGCAGGAGGGTGTTGTCTCATAAAATGTTCCACTATTGTCATGTTATGTGGACAACCATTCTAAACAAAAATGTCTTAGATGAAGCAATATGTTAATATCTAAATTATATAACATTTTAAATTAATCATAGATTAAAAATTATTTATGGTATTCTTTTAACATCATCCTAATCCTTAAAGTTATCTAAACCATCCTCTGATACCAACTATAAGGACCCGACTTTATTACATTAAATAATCTTGAATTTAGTCAAAAAAATACTTCCTTTGACATTTAGGGTCTTTTAAAGTTTACAGATTTAGGGAAAAGGGACATAATACATTCATAAAATTACACATTATTACAGAGTGGATACCATAAAAACATTATTCATTTCTTACAAAATATAAATCTTTTCACATAAAACATGATTTCTTTGAAAAATATACAAATATTTAAATTGGCTTCCTTATTTGTCTTACAAATCCTTATAACCTGTGAAAGTCATTCAAAAACTTGGTATGATCACAAAAATCTTAGTAAGGTATATAAAATGAAGGAAATGACACATTAGTCTATGAACACTTGTAACGTATGAAATCATTTGCAAAAGACATACTCATCACCAATATATACTTACTTTGTGTAGCATGATATTTACACAAGATCCAAAAAAAAACATAAGAACATAAATATAACCATAAAGGTATCTTGGGGAATTACTTACATAATCTTTTAACCCTCTCGTCTACCTTATAATTTGTAACCCTCACGGCTACATTACAATTTGTGTAACCATCGCAGTTACACTTGGAGTAACCATACGGCCAACCTCCAAATTAAAAAAACCCAATGAATTTGAGAGAGATATAGGTTCCAACCTTCATCATAAGAAATTCCTAAGAACCATAATATAATCATAAAAATTTCATAATCTCATAAAAACATTTCTTTTGAATTTTTTAAAACAGAATTTTAAAAGAGGGTTTAAAAAAGAAAATCCCCTTACATAAATAATATAATTGAAGCATGACTTTTTAGAGTGTATTTAATATGTATATACACTATAAATAGACATAATTAAACATAATATAAACAAAACCCATCAAACAAACAATTTTAATACCACATAAATAACTAAGTAGAAGGTTAACCCAAAGAATGAAAATCAGGTTAAGAATTCCCTTACCCCGGGTTTGTCTTACTTCCAACTCATTTAAACCTCATGTATAATGGTTAAAAGAGTGTTATTAATATCTTAAGTAAACATATACATATTTATAATACCTTATGGGATCATTTCATTACATCATTTTACCCTTTAATTGTTAGTATTTGTTTCCTTGAACTGTTTTTGGGTGAGTTCTTTACATGATTTCCATGATTGGTTCATGATGGTTGTTCTTGTCAATTGGAAGTGAAACTAAAAAATTGGAATGGAGTGGTATTTAAATATTTCCATAATCCATAAATTATACCATTTATCAATTTTAATTCTTCAATGAAGATGATTCATAAGTTAAAACATTAATGATGTTCGTTTAGATCATTTTAGTGGTTCTTTGATAATAACGACCTCATGTTGTTTTATAAATTAAAACCATGTGTAAAAAAGAATTAAAGAACCATGTATGAGACATAATACATATATAATAACTTTGTTCAAACATAAAAATGGTTTCATGACCATTTTTGAAGGAAATAAAATAATTTGAAATCACATCGTCCAAGATGTCTGTAAATCGACACATCACGGACGGTGTTTTAATTCCTTGAATAAGTGGGAGAGGAGAAGAAGAGTGATGAGGAATTTTCCATGAACATGAGAACATCCAGAATATAAAAGATTATGGAGCTTTCATTCCTCTTGGACAAGAGGAGTTGAGGAAAGAAGAAAATAAAGAAACTCGAAATAAAAGAATAGTGGAGAAATCCCTTATGAAATTTCGGCAGCCTAACGGCGTCGCTTAAACTTTTATAAAATATTTTGATGATAGAAAAGGGTTATCTCATAATTATTACATAATATATGAATTAAGGGGAATATGTAATGGCATATCCCAACATAATTCAAAGGAAATGAAAAATAATAACATAAAATGAAAGAAAAGAAAGAAAACAAAAGAGGATGATTACCTCTTGATCTCTTCTCCTTGAGATCCTTCTTAAGGCCTTTGGTTTTGGCCTTTTGGTGAGACCATAAGCTCTAAGATGTGGGGAAGAGCCTTGGTAGGAGTATTGGGAAGAACATAGGTATGTTTCAATGCTTGATAGGTGTGGAAGGAAGAGGGAAATGAGGGTGGTATATATAGCGGAGGGGAGGGGGTATTTTTCATTATTTTAATCGTTATTATAATATTTTTTCTCAAACCTATAAATAGTCTTAATTCATGTGACCCAAATAGTAATAATGGCATGTGAGATCAAACCAAGTGGGCTTAAATCACATATTATGTCATAAATAGTGTATTTAACTGATAATTTGAATATAAAGTATTTTACCGTATTTCACTATTCATCAAAAATTCAAAAAATTCAGAAAAATCCCAAAACTTCAACCTTACCATTTTTTGACGTGTGGAATTCAAAAATTAATTCCATTTTTTGAAAATAATTTTCAAATAACATTAATTAAATTTTTTAAAAAAAATCATACTTAATTCAAAAATTAATAATTTAAAAACTATAACTGCTTTTATATCACATTGAAAAATTAATCAAGATGTCATTATATTAAGGCCTTAAGAAAATAAGATAATAATAAAATTTACTATTCATTAGGGCCATATGACTATTCATATTACTATTCATAAGGGTATGTTATTATTCACTAAAAAACAAGTTAGTTCCATTAGACTCCAAATAACTTACTAAACACAATTGTAGATGACCGTTTTTTGAAATTCAAAACATAGAAGTGAAAAAATTATTTTTAAAGTCTAGTTATAAATATCTACTTAAAATAACGTTTCATGCATTTCAAATTATTTTTAAAACCTTGGGGTGTTACATTATTACTGTAGTAACCACACGAATAAACAACATACCGCATGAATCCATGAACCTACCACAAGTACAAATGAGATGATCGCATGAAAGAATGAACCAACCATGACACCTTCCCACATCAGCTGACTATTCCAACTAACCAAATCAAGTTATTGTGAGAGTAACTAATAATGATTTAAGTAGAGACAGCTATTAATGTATAAATTAGTAGTGTAGTGTTTTAAATCTCCAATGACTAGGTTTTTGAAGCAATAATTGAATTATCAGTGCATTTAATGTTGCATTGATTATTCTTAAATGGATACTTTTAATAAAGATTTATTTAAGAAGACTATCTTATCATGTATAGAAGTAAGATGTGGTGTGCACAGTGCTTAAAACTTTTTATCTTACACAGATAATAACAAAGAATCTTATACATGTTCACTTGTGTTACATAGAAGAATATATGACACTATTTTTCTCTAAGAAAGCTGTGAAACTTTTCCAAACTTCTTTCAAAGACAATTCCATGGACTTAGAACATGAAAAGATATTAGGATCGAGCTGCATCACATTTCCTATCATATATCTCTTGATATTTTTTTTAGGTATTATTTTGAGTTTTGTTTTTATATTACTATTTATATTCATAAAAAACTATCTCATATATTAAACTGAGGACTACTTGATACTCTATCAAATATTTCATTTGTATTCCCGTGAATAATTATAGAAGAGGTCATGTGTGACCTGGTAATTTATCTTATCCCATGTATAACCATGGAATATGATTTGTTCCTAGATGGTCCTATGTAATATTATTTGTAAAACCCAATCCAATTTGTGGATCAGATTATTTTATAATAAACTTCTTGGTAGCAATTGATTTCCAAGTGTGGGAGATTAAGTCTTGGTATGAGATTAAACCCCTTATTAAAAATACCATTACACTTTATCTATTTTTTTTTCTTTATTTTAAATCAAACCTACTTTAATATTATTTAATATTAAGAAAAAAATTAATCTGATAGTTAATATTAATCTATGTTTTATATATAGTGTTTGGTTAAGTAATTTAGTTTCAATAGTTGAATTACTTTCAAAGTTATTTTATTTGAACCTTGATCTTACTTTTGAGAAGATATTTGAAAAATTAAAATATATATTTCAACATTTTTTATTAATTAGGTGTTTTTATAAAATTTGTGGATTTAGTATAAAATAATTAAACATAAATTTTATTGGAAACTCAATCCAACCCCTCTTAAGTTGTCCACTCTGGCCAATATTTAGTATTATAGGCTTTCAAAATATATTTTTAACTATGGTCTAGTTTTATTTAAAGATATTAAATTATATTTTCTCTAAATTTAATTGTTTATGGATAACAATATACAATAATGAGATTCTACTAATCAGACTCCCTATTTTAATGGAAATAATTATTCTCAATGGAAGATCAAAATGAAAATTTTATTTTAAAGTATGGGGTTCGATATATTGATGGTTATAGAAGATAAATATGAAAAACCTCAAGATTTCAAGGATTATTGGAGTTATTCTAGTAAATAAATATTTTATTATAATTTTTAAGATATGAATGCTTCACAATTTTCTTTAGGAAAATATAAATTTAATAGAATGTCTGCATGTGCTGATTCTTTTGAAATCTAGTATAGCCTTTCTATATATCATGAAGAAACTTCTAAATTTAAAGAAATTTGTTTAAACCCTTACACTATTAAATATTATGATTTTAAGATGAATCATGATGAATCGATCGTTGACATGTATCTCTGGTTCAATGATATTGTTAAAAAAATGCATTCACTGGGAAAGACAATTACTGATAAGGATTAAGTGATGTGACTTCTCATATGCCTTCCAAAAATATGGAGAGGAACATTTGTGTCTATAAGAGAGTCATGTGAAAATAGAAAATTATTATTAAATGATCTAATTGTAAATATAATGGTGTATAAAGAATAATTACAAGTAAACAATGAAGAAGTGGATGAACTGAAAATGAATTTAGTAGCCTTTAATACTTCTGAATTTAAAAAAAAAGAAGATCAAAGATGAATGTTCAAGTGATGAAGAATCACCTACTGACAGTGATAAGGAAATGTAACATCTAGATAGAAATTTGAAAAGGCTATACAAAAAATATAAGTTCTTTACGAAACAAAATTATAAAGGAAATTATGATAATAAAGTAAATTGGATAAAATATTGGAGGAAGGATGATTCTCTAAATGAAGTAATTTTCTGTGGATATAAGAGAAAAGGAATCATAAAAGAGTTTAAGTATAAAAATAAAAATGAGGATAATAGAAAAAGGTAAAAAGGATATGAAGTCCACTATGAGTGCCTTGGAGGATATTTCAATTGAATCAAAGTCTAGTAAAGGATAAATATGTGAGAAATCTAAAATGTGTTTTATGAAAAACACATCAGCGATATTCAATGTTTTCCAAAATCTCCTGCTCATATTTATAATCATTTTGAGACTGAAAATGATGCTGAATATATGTCCAGTGATTAATTATTTAAAAAATTAATACGTTTAAAGACACAATCAATGAATAAAAAATAAATATAAAAGTTTAAAGAAGCATCGTGCTTTGTCTTCTCACTTTAAAACTGATCTTGCATAAGAAAAAGAGAAAAATTCTCAATTTATTAAAGAAAGTAATAAGATGAAATTATCTAATGAAAATTTAAAGAAAGATTTGTAGAGGTTCATGAATGTAAGAAAAACCCTTACCCATATACTTGGTAAGAAAACTGCTCCTAAATATATTTTAGGAGTTGGATACCAACCTAAATAGAGAAGAATATATAAAAAAAATATACCAAGTTCTAGTTCATCTAATTTAGTTAGTAGTTTTTATTATACTAGAACTAATAAATTATTTATTTATCAAATTTTAATATTTTCTTATAGTAAGCCATAAAAAAATTATGGATTCCTAAATCACTAATTAGAAACTTTTTTTGACCCAAGAAACAATGGTTAATAATATCATTTTTGGTTTAAATATCTCTTGTAGGAAAAATGATTGAAGATTTACCGTAAACAACCAGGTTACCTAGATATTGGATGTTCTAGATATATGACTGGAGACTACTCAATCTTCAAAAACTTAATTAAAGTGTATGGTGGACATGTCACTTTTGGCGACAATGCCAAATGAAAAATAATTGGACTCGAACAAATCAGTAACTCTAGTACAATTTTAATTTCTAAATTTTTATTTATAAATATATTGAAATATAATATTATTAGTATTTCACAATTTTCTGATTATAGATTTCATTTTATATTTTAAAAAAGTTCTTATAAAGTTTTTGATGCTAAAATTATTTAGTCTTTACTACCATGATAAATAAAAATGTTTATACTTTAGATTTAAATTATTTTTTTCTATAAATTTTACTTGTTTAAGTGAATTTTACAAAGAATTTTGGATTTAGAATAGTATAATAGGACATTTAAATATATACTCACTCAAAAATATAACTAATAAAGGTTTAATCAAGGATCTACCCAAACTATAATTCCTAAAAGACAAAGTCGTTAATCCCTATCAAAAGGGAAAGAAGTATAAAATATCATTCAAATTAAAGAAAGAAGTCTCAACTTCTCAACCTTAATAATTGGTTCACATGGATATTTTGGCCCTATAGAGTTTCTAGTTTATTATGAAAACATTATGATTATGTTATAGTTTATTATTATTCAACATATACATGGGTGTTTTTCCTTACCTATTAAAGTGAATCTCTTGCTTGTTTTTTCAAATATACTAAATCTATTGAAAATATTTGTGGGCTTAGAATTAAGTCCTTAAGAAGTTATCATGGTCTTGAGTTTTAAAATTAGGAGTTTGAATCTTTATTCTCACAATATGGCTATAGTCACAACTTTTCTACTCTTATGGCCCCACAAAAGAATGGTGTATTAGAGATAATAAATAAAACCCCTCAAGAAATTTCTTGAACCATACTCAATGAGTATGATTTACCTATATATTTTTTTGGAAGAATATGCAAACATATATTTCTATATAATTAATATATTTTTAATTATACCTCTCTTAAATAATACAACTTATGAATTATGTAATTGTAGAAAACCAAATGTTAATTACTTTAGATTTTTTTATTATAAAGTCTCCATGATCAATACAACATAGAATTTAGAAAAATTTACATCCAAGAGTGATGATGTAATTTTCCTTGGATACTCTACATCTATTAAATCATATATGGTGTTTAATAAAAGGACTAATAATATGTAATAATATGTACTTTTCAATTTGGATGAAACTGATCCACATGAGCCTAAGACCTCTTTATAAAATCTTGAGGTTGACCTTTCCAGTGTCGACAGAAATGTTAAACCATGTGAAAATTATACCAGAACTCCAATAAAGAAATCACCCATTTCTGATGAACAGCTTAAACCTAAAACTATATATTAGAATGAGGTGTTAAACACTTATATTCCTAGAACTTTTAATACTCATAGATACTATCCCTTAGATGTTGTTTTAGGTGTCCTGGACAAAGGAACTCTAATAAGAGATTCTCTAAGAAATTAGGTTGAACATTAATCTTTCTTGTCACAACGTGAACCTAAAAACATAAATGATTTAATTAATTATTAATTATTTGAAATAGTAATACAATAATATTTAAACTATATTGAAATAAATAGAGTCTATGAACTAGTTTAAAGACCCAAATACAACCTAACTATTGGGACTAAATGGGTGTTTAGAAATAAGTTTAATGAGTTGGAAACAATAGTTAGAAATAAAGCTATATTGGTTGAAAAAAGGATATAGTCAATAATTTGGTATTGAAAATGGGAAACCTTTGATTTAATATCTATACTTGAAGCCATTATAATATTTATTTACAATCTAGAAATATTGAATGTCAAGCTACATCAAATGGATTTCAAGATTTCACTTTGTATGGTTACATTGTTAAGGATGTTTTTTTAAAAACCCCCTACTTTTCAAAACCCTCACTTTCCAAATAATGTTTTTAAATTAAAAAAAGCAATATATAGTTTATAATAATCTCCTAGATCTTGGTATGATAGGCTCAGATCATTTTTTATTTCTAAATGTTTTATTGAAGGAATATATGACCCTAATTTATTTATTAAAATTATTTGAAAATATTTTTTAGTATTAAAAATATATGTTGATGATATTATTTTTCGATCTTTAATAAATTATTTGTGTGTTGAGTTTTTAAAACTGATGCAAAGTGAATTTGAAATGAGTTTGATGCGTGAACTTTCTTTCTTGGTTTTCAAATTTTTCAAAATAAAGAAGAAATTATTTTAAATCAAAGTATGTACACCAAATATCTTTTAAATTTTTTTGGCATTGAAAATACTAAAGGTAGTGATACTCCCATGAGTACTAGTTGTAAGTTTGATCTTAATGAAACTAGGAAACCAGATGATAAAACTACTTATAGATATAAGATTGGAATTTTATTATACTTAACTACTGGCTATCCTGATATAATGTTTAATGTGTGTATGTTTGATAATTTCTATGAAAATACAAAATATTACAATTTACTAGCTAACAAAAGAATTTCCAAATACCTCAAAAATACAACCAACATATGATTGATTTAATCTAGAGGACAAGTGGTTGATTTTTTTAATTAATTAGATGTTGATTTTAGTGATTCTAATTTAGACAGAAAAATAACTTCTGAAACATGTCACTTTTTGGGAAATTCTATAGTTTCTTGGTGTAGTAAGAAAAAAAACTTTTATGCATGATTCAATAATGAAGCTAAGTACATAGCTACATATAGTTGTTGTTCATAGATTATATATATGAAATAGACATTACTAGATTATAGATATCAATTCTAACACATCCTTATAAATTGTGAAAATAAAAGTGTGATAAATATTTCTAAGAATCCTATATCACATTCTAGAACAAAGAATATTTATATAATACATAACATTCTAAGAGATAATTTCTAGAAAGGTTATATAACTCTTGAATTCATTGGTACTCAACGTCATCTTGATAATATATTCAAAAAAAACTTTTAATTTTGATAGAATCAATTATATCAAACATGAATTAGGCATGGTAAATTATGTATAATTTTTTTAATTTGGTTTTAGTAATTAATTAATATGTTAAACTTTTTAACTTATATTCTCTAATATTTTCTAGAAGTAACTGTGAGGCATGATTCAAATAGTCAGTAGGCTGATCGTGAGTTTTTTTCATGTATTTGGTACACCTATGAACACTTATTCATATGTTCACCATACTTACTCTGAGTATTTACTCACATGGTCATTATGATTACTGTGAAAACCTATTCAAATGGTTGGTACTTACTTACCATGAACTTCTTGGTCATACGGTCAGTATACCTACCATGAGTTTATTGTTATCACGCATACCATTCTTATATTATTACATATCCATGGTTAGTAGACTTATCATGTCTATTTAATTTCATGAAATTTTTTGAGTGGTATTTCTTTTAATTATATTATTATTTTAATCCCTAAATGACTTAAAATAGAATTTGAATCAAAATATGAATCATCACCTATATTTTCCCTTAAAATACTTTATCCATTTAATATCTTTTGAGAGGATTTATTTCTCATGTTTTTAACCTCTCCCACTCTCTAACTCAAACCTATATATTTTACCTCCTATTTTTAAACCTCAAGAGAACTCGAATCAGAATAAAAATGAAAAAAAGTAAAATATGATAATTATATTGTTCCTTGTGTTGAGATAAATCATAATAATAAATAAAGGAAATAAAAATGAATTTCTAGTGCATATGTGGAGCTGTAGAATCTTCACTTAATCAGTCATCCATTTTCGTCAGAAAAAAAAGGTCAATGCACAGTGGTTGAAATCAAGAAGATAGTTAGTCTGGAATGAAATCCAAAATTAATAGTGGGCTATTTGGTTTAACAAAAATGGTAGACCTTTTTATACAAATATATTCAAGGAATTTAATGCACACCTAGAGTTTCTCCCTAGTGAGAAAATAGATTTCATCATAACTATGGTCATTAGGGAAGTTAAGAAGTTTTCCTAGAAACTTTGAGCAAGATATTTGGGTGTTCCACATAGAGGATAATATGAGGATTATCAAAGATCTTATCCTATTAATTGTGATCTTTTAGAGTTTCAAAATTACTTTTATGAAGTAATTAGGAATGGAAACTCCATAATACCATTATCTATTGAATTTAATAGAAAATTTATTCTACGGGTCAAGTTTATTCAGCACCTAATATGTCCAAGAAAAGAGTATTTCAACATCCTAAGGCATCATGATGTTTTCTTCTTATTTTGGATAAATAATGATATTAATATCAGTATTTGAAAATATTTCATATAACATGTGGTTGAGTTGCATAAGAAATAATCAATTTTCAGTTCTTTACCATATCCTAAGCTCATTTCATCCTTGCTAGTGTACAAAGGATTAATTCCTTAGGAGGAGGAAATAATAACTTCATCTAATGGATTTTTTCTTACTCAAAATATTTTTAATAAAATGGGAGCTAATTGGAATACATGGAATCAAAAATGGGTTGTTGACCCATATAAACTGTATGAATTGTTTAACCCAGAAACTATCTTATTAGACCTATGGATTTGGTGGATCTAGGTCTCAAGCCTGATGAAGTTTTGGAGTATTCAGATGATGATTTATTTACTTATAAATAATTAGAAGAGGAAGTAATTATAGAAGAATAGGAAGAAGAAAAAGAGAAAAAATATTTAGACCTTGATGAAGAGGATATAATAGCTTATGAGGATGATCCATAATGGGGTTAGTCTATTTGATTTGATGAAGTTGGGGATATCTTAGAAGGATCTTCTATTATTGGGAGTACTCCTAGGCAGCCTATTCCTAGTGCACCTACTAAGGGGGATAATTCCCATGGATCTCCTGTTTTGGGCTTAGTCTATCTTGATTCTAATGATAAATATCATGGATGAAATCCACCTAGACATGGTGGACCTTAAATTTTCTCTATTAAAAGAACTCTATAAGGATATTTTATTGCTAAGTTTGATCATGAAAAAAGGATTAAGGTGTCTCCATCAATACCTTATATTTACTATACCAGTCAAGAAATCTTTGGTCCTTCTCCCACCAAGGAATGTTGGTATTCTAAATTTTTTTCACAAGTAAATATCTGAGTATTCTGATAAATATGAAGTTTAATCCTTTGAAAAAATTTAGGATAAGATTATGAGAAATTTATCTTTAGAAGATGCACCTGAGGTTGATGGTAGGAATCAGGATAGTGATCCATATCCCTTAGCTCATTAACCCTCCATTACTTCTACTTTGTATGTCACTAAAAATTAAATGGTTATGTTGAAATAAAAAATTAATTACATGTTCAAGAATTTGTTTTTTAATTTTGTCAAATCTTTACAATAAGTGATAAAAAATGATACTTATGATTAAATTTCTAATTAATCATCTTCATCATAGATTTAATTTTATAATGGAAATGATTAAAAATAATATTTTAGATTTAAGATATTGGTTTGGTTCTCTTCAAGATGATCTATCTGACATTATGATTCAATTAGACCAATGGTTTATGAATTTTGTGTTTCACACTGCTCATGTGCCTCCTCCTACTCCTCTTATTCAATCATTTGTTGATGAGGAAAAGATCAAAAAACTCATAAGATATTAATAGAAAAAAATTTATTAATTTAGAAAGACTCGTAAGTTTTTGTATGATGGGTTTCAATACAATGAACCCAAGACCCTAGAAGTAGTTTGATAGGGTTCCAATCATCCTAGTCAAGATTAAGAAAATATCAAGAGGAAAATTGATTATTATCTGAGTATGATCTTTATAAAGTCTAATCTAATGGGGTTTTTTTTTAAATATTTATTTTGACTTTAATATTCCCCCTTTGACTCAAGATTTTAAATCACAATTTGAGAATCTCAAAGCTATGAATCTGATTTTGGAAGATTTCATAGATAATAGAGATGATTTTCTTTAGGATCTAGAGCATGGTTCTCAGGCTATCATTAATTTAACCCATTTGATGGAGCCTTATTTATACACTTATAAAATAGTCATGATAGACCCTCTATCCATTACTTTATCCCTACCTAATACCACTTCCACCATTAATTTTTTTATCCTATCTCTTTCCCAATCCTTTCAGCAACTTAGACCAATTTTTAGGTGTGTAGTTATCGGATACCTTGCCTCCTCATCTGCTCTAGAGACTACTTCTTCTACTACCTCTACATAAAAATTGAAGTATTTTATTCTTAAAATGGATTTAAAATATGTTCCTTGTTCAAATTTAGATTAGGATCTCTGATATGGACATTTTTTAATCTCTTTATAATCTCTTTTGATATATTAATGCAATAATCTATTTTATTCTCATTTGTATATATTATTACTTCTCTTAATTTTTTTCCTTTCTCTAGATTTTTTATAATCCCAAAATTGGAATTACATTAATCATTGATGAATAGTGGTAAATTAAAATAAACTGAATTCATTGAAAAAAAATCATGCTTTTATGAACTTTCTAAACATTTATTTCAATCCTCTAAAAATATACTTTTGTTATATGAAATTCATTTCAATTTAAATTTCATGATTTATGATCGTAAAAATGGTAGATATTGTTGTCTTATACAAAAATCTATATATTTTAATGATCCCAAATCATGTTTATATTGTTATTAATGAATATCAAGTTTTCTAATAGTAGATGTTTTTCTGGCCAATGCTTGAAAATGGATAAGTTTGTAGCTTACCGTTCCACCTTACCATGTGAAGGTCAAGTGATTGTGTAACCTTACCACACATTATACTTCACCTTAATGAATTAAAAAACTACTAACAATGATTCAAATGAGAAATATTTTCCAATTCATGATCTAGTAATGCATTGAAGATTGAACTTACTGTATGCTGAGAATCACCTTATCACATGTATAGTGAACATACCGTGAGATGGAGTTGAACCTACCATGTATATGACCAAATAAATCAGGGTATTTATTATGAAAGTAACTACCTGCCACATAAGTAAATCAAGTTAACATTCCAAGTTATGTATAATTTTTCATTAAGTAATATACTAACTGTATCTATTACTATAGTTATTGCATGAAGAAATATCTTACCACTTGAAACCATAAACCTACCGCATGTGAAAATGAGTTGACTACATTAAAGAATGAACTAGTCATGAAAGTTTCCCTCATCGTTAGATCATTCTAATCGACCATGTCAAGTTATTATGATATCAACTAATCATGCTTTAAGTGAATAAATATTTTCATGTCTAACTTATCAATGGAGCATTTTAAATCTCGAAAGGATAGTTTTTTAAGAATTAATTTAAGTTTCAGTTCATTTAATATTTCATTGATTATTCTTCAATAGATACTTATGATGAATATTTATTTAAGAATAATATATGATCACCTGAATAAGTAATAGGTGGTGTGTGTTGTGTTACAAAATTTTTCTCTTACATAGATAATAACAAAGGATCTTATACATGTGCACATGTTCTACAAAAAAAAGAATCTACGACGCTCTATTTTTTCTAACGTATTGTGAAACTTTTCCAATATTATTTCAAGGATAATTTGAAAAAAAATCTGGACTAGTGAATCTATTTTGATCAATTTTTGTCACATTTACTATCTTATATCTCTTTATCTTTCTACTTTAGACATTCATTTGAGCTATGTTGTTATATTATTTTGTATATTTGTAAAATATAGTCTCTTGTATTAAACTAGGGAGTACTTGGTACTCACTCAAATATTTCATTTTTATTCCCATGAATAATCGTGGAAGAGGTCATAGGTGACTTAGTAATTTATCATAACCCACATATATCTATGGTAGAGGCTCTGTTCCTAGATAGTCCTATGTACTATTGTTTTTAAAGCTGACCCAGGTTATAGATCAGTTTATTTTATAAAAAAACTACTTAGAATAAAGTGATTTATAAGTTTATGGGATTAAGTCGTGGCTTGAGAGCGAACCCCTTGTTTAATTTTTTTTATTATTTATCTATTTTTTCTTTATTTTAAATCAAACCTAGTTTGATATTATTTACAATTAAATAAAACTTTACTATGATAGTTATTCTTAATCTGTGTTTTATATAAAGTAGTGGTTAAGTAAATTAGTTTCAAATTTTGAATAATTTCAAAGTTATTTTAATTGAGGCTTGATCTTACTTTTGAGATGATATTTGAAAAATAAAATTATATATATCTATAGTTTTGATTAACTATGTGTTTTTATCAAATTGGGGGGTTTAGTTCTTAATTTTTTTTAAATATAAATTTTATTGGAAACTCAATTAAACATACTCTTGAATTTTCCACTCCAACTAAAAAGTATGGTATAATTATATTATATCCCAAATAATATATAGGATACACCAATTTTTTTTGTCATTAACGAATATAAATTGAATAAAAATATCATTAAAACATTTTTGATAAAAAATTCCTTACCATTTTCAAATCACATATTTAAAATCTAAAAATTTCCAAAATATTAAGGAAAAAAATTATTTTAAAATAAATTTGGAAAAATATAGATGATATTTAAATAATTTATAATTCATGATCATATAAAATATTGTTCATTTTGTACAAGTTAAAACAAATATTCCTTTCACGATTTCGGTAAAAAGTTAAAAGATCATTGTTCAGAAAAAACAAGAATATTAATTTTTAAACCATTTTTAAAAAATTAAAACATGGGTAAATATTTATTTATAAAATAAATATAAAAAATTAAAAACTTTAATTAAAATATCTTTTGAAAACATGGACATAGAATAAAAAAAGATTTTCGACATAAGAGAGAAATAAAGTTGATTTTTCTTAAAAAAACTTATTTTGGTATATTTAGTTATTAAAGAGAGGAAAATTAAATTAAAAAAAATATTCTATATAAGTAAATAGTGGATAATAAAATTAATGAGTTTATTGAGATATAGATCATAATATTTCATCATCATAAACTTAATCTTAAAAAATCATGATAAATAATGAGATTGTAAAATAAAACATTTACCACTTTGGTATCTTTTGAATCATAAGACTCATAAATTAAAGAACCTTAGATGGATATTTATATCCCATAATTTTAATTATAATAATGAGAAAATAAATACATTTTTATTATATATATATACCACAAAAAATAAACAAGTGGTGTATAAGGCTTGAGTCCCACAAAAATAAAAGTGATACGGAATTTCCTTACCACTTTGGAAACTTTTGAATCATAAAACCAATTAAATAATAACATAAAATTAAAATTAAAATATCTTGAAAATAATTATATTCCTGATAAAAAATTTCAAATGGGTCATTATATACACAACAAAAAATAAACAAGTGGTGAATATGCCATTTGTCTCCCAGAAATTAAAGTGAGACTAGAAAATCCCTTACCTCGAGTCCTGACTTTCTTCATAAATGTTCTAAAATCCTATATAATAAATATAGTTTTATTATAAATCTTTTAAATAAACATACTCATATATATCATACCATATATTAATTAATTATGACATTTTATTACCTTTTTATTAAAAATTCCTTGTTAAAATCACGTTTTAGGTAATAACTTCTTTGTTTTTCATATACGTTTTAGTTTTGAATTTTTTGTCTATTTACTTTGATCATGATGAAATAATATCAAAAAATATAAAAAATATATAAATATAATATATATTTATTATATATTTATTTAAATTAATCCATAAAAGTTAGATATAAAAATGAATTACATCGTTCATGGAGATGGTAGGCCATACATACTCATGAATGTTGTTTCCATTTTATCAACGAATGGAATAAAAGAAAGGTAAAACATATATCACCTTTATGGAATAATTTATATTTAATATATATAATATAAATTCATTAAAACTATCCTTATTACTATCCATGTTAAAATAAATTAAAAAAATAATCACATCGCTTCGTGGTGGCAGTGGTCCACACATACACACGAATAATGTTATCATTTTCCAATGGATTCAAAGGTAATAATTTAGATGTGATATTATAATTCTAGTAGTATAAATATTTCATAAATTTCATGTATAAATATTAAATCCATCATTATCTCTACATTTGAGAGGCATTGATGGAAAACAAATTACATCAGTTCACGAGGTGGTGGTTCGTTGTATGCACGATCATCAATTTCATTTCCCATTTAATAGAAGAGGATATAGATATAGATTATTCTATAAAAATAATAAAATATTAGTATATTTTATATACCATTGTTAATATATTGGAATTATTAAGACATAAATGAATTTTTTAATATAATAAGTAAAAGAAAGATCTTAGTGAAGACAATTACCTTCACTTAGAAAAACCTCCTTTGGATCTCTTTTTAAAGACCCTAGGGTTGGTATTTAGGGAAGACCAGCATCACTAGAACATGGATAAAAAAATTAGAGATATTTTGATGGGTTTTGGTTGATCCAAATTATTTATGAGGTTTAAATAAGTGAGGGTAGGATGTCTCCTCTAATAATTAAGAAGTGGTATTTTTGTAAATTCTCAAAACTAGTCAATAATGGGAAGTAACTCTCAACCCAAGTGCATCCAAAATTTATAAATAATATATTTTATATAATATATGGTCATTAAAAACATCCAAAAAACACATGGTATAAACATGTTATTCCCTAACTTAAAAGTTTACTTAATTTTACCATTTTAGTTTCACCACGGTAACTAGTATTTTTTCTTTATTTTCTTATGTAATTTATCCTTTAAGCCTAAAGATAAATAAGAATTATTAGATAATTCTAACCCACTGATTATAAATATTAAATCCAATTTATCAAATAAAATTCCTATGTGTGTGTAAAATTAATTTTAATAAAGCAATATGTAATGTGTAAAACCCTATTTTAACCTTAACTGGGGTAATTAAATTCTATTGTTTTTATTATTCATTATAACCAAAAAATAATTTGGAATTATTAACTAATATTAATTATGATAATTTATAATTTTAAATCAATTTCTAAAATTTCCATTAACAGAGGTGTAAAATCTTAATTTAAAACTAAACTTGCAGACGTGATGGAAAAGCAGTTTTCCAAAGAGAAAATATTCATAACTATGAAAAGTTTTAATATCAAAAATAAACATAAATTTGATTCCAATGGACTAAATTGGATTAATAATACAATAATTTTAATAATTTTACTTTAAAAAAATTATAATTATAATTTCTTTAAAAGAAAATAATGTTTTTAATAAAAATTAGTATTTTTAACTATTTATCAAAAAATTAATATTTTAAAAAAATTATCAAAAATTCAGTATAATATAATTTTTATATGTTGATTGAAAAAATTAAGTTTATTCTTTTCAAATACATTTTATTAAATTTCAAAAAAAATAATTTTAAAATAAGTCCATAAAACGTGATGAACCCATTTTTTTTTTAAAAAATATGGTTTTTAAGCACAAAACAAGATTTAATCATATCCCATTATTAGAAAAAATATTAGATGAATGAAAAAATATTTAATTTAATATATAATATATAAATTTTATAAAAATAATTCACCAATAGTGACTAGTTTAATTTATTGTTATAAAAACACTATGCGTGCATAAAAACTATTTTTTCAGGACAAAAACATTTCTTTTACATTAACATTATTTCTATTTCAATTTATAATAAATTAATAACCAATGAATTTATTTATACATGCATAAACCATATCATTTTAATAATTTATTTCTTCCTTTTTAAACCCACCAATTTAAAAACTATCATTTTAAATAATAATATTTAAATAGTATATCATGGTTTATTTAAACCCGTTGTTGCGTGAAATTCAATCTATCAAGAAATTATATTTATTTAAAGAGAAATATATTCAAATATATCAGGTTGTTACAGTAAAATTACTCAACATGAGGTCATCACTCCCTTGACTAACACATATACCTTGATGAGACATCGGTCCCTTATTATGAAATTAGAGAGATAGTGAAGCTTTTGGGAAGTTATGAAGTTTATATATATAAAGTATTATGGTTTACTAGATACTTCAGGTTTCCTATGACATACAAACTTTGTGGAACTTGGTAATGTAAATTGGGAAATTCTTACATCCTTGTTCATTTAAACATAAATAATATATTTTTTTCTTGTATTTACCTTTGACTTGGGTTTTGAGATAATTAGTTTATTATTCCTCTTTTTTTTCAAGGTATACTACTAGGTATTTTTATACTCACCCATGTATATTTTTTATACCCACACATGTTGTATCCTGTATAGATGATGGAAATTTTGGTTCTAATCATGGAGGATGCATATTTGGTAGATTTAAAAAATTGTGGTGCTCTCTGGATATGATTACTATCAGTGTTCATGTTAAGAGCGGGTGTGGTGAGGATTTATGACTTCTAGTTATTATATTTTTGTCTTTATTATGATTTTCAGATGATGTGTTTAATCCCTTGTTTATGGTGATTCATTTATCCTACTTTTATTGATTTTTATCTTTTTCCTCATGTATATTACTTTATTTCTAGATGTTATGTCCAGTGATACTTTATTTATATATTTTCCTAGAGATACGTGGTTGTGTGAAAATTTATTAGGTTAATTACTCCCATGTGAGAATTTTTCCTTTATGGTTCTAGTCTCTATCCCTTGGCCTATAAGAGGTGGGCTTGGTTGGGTACATTTTTTCTAATTACCAACCTTGGTAGGGTCCTAGTGGTTTAGATCATGTCAATCCATGGTTGGAACAATTGTGTATCATTTTTATTCTCCTTAAACCTTTCTAAAAATATTTCTAAAATTATTGATAGAAAATTTGTTTAGTTATCACAAAGTTTTTCAAAATTCTCTAATATAATCACTACTTTTAAAATTCACATAAAAAATCATTGTGAAATTACAAGAATTATGGAATAGTGTGTTAGTCAACCTCATATTCAATAATTATGAATCAAATAAAATTTAAAAAACTCTCTTGGATCTTCACTATGATCTAAAAAATACATATATACTTTGAATATCATACAAACTGAAAAAAATCCTCATGGCATAATTCATGTATCCATTTTAATTATGGTGAGACAAATAGGAAAAAATGGGAATTCCTACACACTTTCTAAACTCCTTTATCCTGTATGAATTGTAACAAAGTGTTGTGATATGATACTAGTGCATTATTTAAGTCAGAATACCATAAAATTCATCATGCAATAACCATCATTCATTATTACATGATTTTTCAATCTTTAAAAAGACTTCATTCCTTTACTTAAACATAACTCTAATCAATCTCTAAATTATCCATGAGTTTATTAAAAAATAAATAAAATATGAAACCATCATCAACATTCATGAATTATTTTTCTCAATAAACTAGTCATATCACACTCTCAAGTTGTGTGAGTTATCTACAAACCACACTATTATATAGAATAGTGTTTTTCAAGGTTCTCCAACCCTCGCTGTAAAGATCAATACTATAGTGACCATGTATGAATTGTCCTCTTATAATATATTTATTTTTATTTATAATTCATGAGGATTATTTAAAATATCACATTTACAATGACCTATAAATATACCAATTTTTATTTTTTTGAAACATACCAAAAATAGTTTCAACTCATTTCAAAACTTCAGTTACCAACACCTCATGTATCCCCTTACAAGAAAAATCCTCAAGTGAAAATAATATCTCCACATTTTTAAGAATATATCCCAAAATATTCTCCCCATTAATAAAAAATGGAATGAAAAATGGGAAATAAGAACATGAACTCAAATAGATTTTGGGAGATAATGCACTCCTAAAATCACTCTCAAGTACTAGAGAGAATTCAGTGTAGTTGGGGGGCTTACTAAAGTGGTAAATATTCCTTATAGTCCTACTTGAAACTCAAGTTCAAGCCCATGTGGGAGAAAATTTATGAAGGTATTGTAGCAGTTTTATAGCACTTTAGTGGTGTCGGTACTATAGAAGATACTATAATAGGGTACTATGATAGTGGTATTATTCACCTTAATTGGGATTTTAGGCCATGCATTAGGTCTCTAATCCACTGGGCCTCTAGGACACAAATTTAGAAAAAAAATATATATATATAATATTAAACTCAGAATTATGGATAATAGTATTATTAGTAACTAAGAAAATATAACTAGACATAGGATAGTAGAGGGACAAGTAGAACGCGCCTTTGGGTTTGGGCCCTGCACAACTCTGTATAGGACAAGGAAACGTTGACTGCGTCATCAAGTGGTGAATTAGGCATAGACATTGAAAATGTGTTGGTAAGGGGTTGTTTCATTTTATCTGGGTCAAATTTATAATACATTTATTCCTCTAGGACTTTGGATCATGTATTTTAAACATTCAAGTCATGTTAGGGTTCCCTCTCAACCTAGTTAAAAAGTGGTCTTATCTGAAAATAGAAAATATAGAATTAGAGTTGATACTTTCACCTTTGTTAAAACATATTCTATGTGAACATATCTAAATTATACTCACTATTTATTAAAGTGGTGATTTATTTAAATCTTATTTAAACTTGAATGGTGCATAATATTCTTTAATAAACTGGTTACACTTTTATTGTCACACCCAATCATTAAAGTGTATTGGGAATCCACTCTCATGTCTTCAAGTTGTGATTTTATCCAAATAATTTGAGTTGTGTTGTAAAGTGATGAAATATACTCAAATTATTTTGTGATTAATGTGACTGAATTTTTCTTCTTTTAATTTCAATAATTTCACCTTATTTTAATAAAGAATTCATATATAGCAGTAGAATTTTGATTTCCAATGTCTCATTTCCAATCAACGTCAAAAAATACAAAAAATTGAAAATATGTATCATTTTATAACTCTTTACATAATATAGATTACCTTTTATATAACAAAATATTATTTTTTCTAACATAATATGTGACTCATTTGAGTTTCTTTAGAATCATTTACAAAGGGTAATGGTAAAGATAATGTTTGGACTTTATGTTATTAAGTTGAGTAAACCTGCAATTAGCCTTAAAAGGTCCTTTTAATTTTTAAACCTTCCTTATATATCCAATGAAAAATTATTTATAAGTGATATAGGAGTTCAGAATTTTATTTATTCTTACGTTATGATCTACTTTAATAACACATGAGCATAATTTTCTTTTGTGAGAAAAATATAACTCACTATGTTCATAACCAACTAATCCAAAGAGAGTATCATATTTCCAATCATCAACATTTTAAAAATATTTTCCATTTGGATGTTAAATTACATATAATACTTAACCTCATTATTGGTAAAAATATTTTCATCAACATAAACAATCATAATGAGTGAGTTTTTGTCATCTCTATTGGCATATATATTATTATCCACATTCCTTTATTCAAATTCTTGATCTTCAGGATGTTTTCTAGTTTTGGATACCATGATCATATCACTTATTTAGGCCTACATAATCCTTTTTATCATAGAAACTTAAAAAACATCACCATTAAGAATAAAACCATTTAGTTGTTCAATTTAAACCAAATCCTTGAGTTATTTATTCAAGAACATTGTAACATCCCGACCTGGGTGCCACACACTGATGCCCCAATCCGGTTGGACACATGACCTCAAGCACACCTCCCTGTACACCAGAGGATTCCGAATAGAAGTGAGGGTCAAATATATAACATGGGGATACTATACCCTCTTTATCAAAGTAGCACAGTAGTAGAAATAAATAAACAACAACCAAATTATATAACCAATAACTATAATAATATCATAACCAACACAAACCAGTGTCATATGATAAACCAAAATAGGGATAAAATATTCAAACTAAAATAGTATAGATGTCATTCCATATATGTTTAAAGTGTCAATATGAAAACCCCAAAATAAAGACACACGGAGAACCCCCAAGAGGGTCCTAACACCATGTATGGTTCCCTTATCCATGCTCCATCCCAACTCAGCTATCTAACATAGGGATCTTTCCCTTATCGTGTCCTGAAAATATATAGTCTATTCTGGTACCAATCAGGTAGCCTAAGTAGGGTGTGAGTACAAGTCTGTAGGTCCCCACCAACAGCATCTAAAATAATATACATTCTATAATATTTAATTCAATTGTATAAATAATAAAGTACAATAAAACAGGTAAATAGTTTTCATAATTCATTATTCTTTAATTAACCACATAATTACACGGGTTCATGATGGAACTCAAACCATCAATACCTACTTCATCATGTGATGGAGTCTGAACCATCCCCAAGGGATATAACATTTCATTAAATCAAGTTTTTTAATTATTCAATTCATTTCACTTTCATATCATGGCTAATTAGAACAATAGGCCACTTTAAATATCATTGGTTTAGAATGTTATTTCTATCACCCTGTGAGTATTTAGAGAATCCATCCTTATCTCACAGCTTATTATTATCACATATGATATTTTGAAGCATCATTCCTTATCCCATAGTCGAATATTAACATGAATTCATTTGGTGACCATAATTCCATGTCAAGAACCCTATGGGTATTAAGAGCATTAGTCACTGTCCCACACCCCATTTATCAATCAATAACATATATCACAGATATCCCATTTATCAGTTTTAATCATCATTAATCATCTAATCAATTATTTACATAACGGTACACCATTTCAATTTAAAAAAACTCATGCTTCATCACTTTAGACACATGGAAATAATATAAACATTTCACCATTAATCCATTTAACAATAATTAATCACATAAACTATTAACCCTTCAAGGTTAATCCAACCATCCCTTAATTCACATTTTCTATTAATTCATAATCACATTAGTCAACTAGTTTCATAATCCCATTAGTTGAACAATTTCATAATCTCATTATTCCATCAATTACACAATAACATTTATTAATTAACTAATTAATTAATTCAATTCAAGATGAAATTTCAAAATGTGAAATATAAATTTCAAAATTACATACTTGTAATTAAAATCAAGACTTTGGGAATTGATAATTAGTCCACCTACCTCAAGCTATTTGATGATCATTTTACCAATGAAAAAACACAAATTTAGGTAGAATTATAGAATTCACAATGACATAATAGATATTGGACCAAATCCTAGAAACAAGAATAAACATAAAATGTCCATGAAAACCTAGATCTAAACCATTGACAATAGTGGATAAAACAATTATATTCATTGGTAAAGAGAAACGGGAGAGAGAAATAACCAATCAGGGAAGAAAACACATCCCAGATGAGAGATGATCCTTCAAAAAGATATTTTATTTATCAATAATAGGGTTCAAAGGATCTTAGAACCCTCTTGGGAGCTTCAAAATTCATAAGAATAGGTTTAGGGTCGACTCAGTTCAAATGGGGGTTAATACTGTGGGGTTTAATAAATTTTTAATAAAATTTAAAGGGATTAAAATCTCAAACACATGGTTTCTTGGGAATGGGTGCACTATTTAAAAAAAATTGCACCAACCATGAAAATACCCTCTGTTGGGGTATTTATGTTTTTCTGGGGGTAGGTTCATGGTTTGGGAAAATTGTGTGCCAATCGTACACTACCACTTTTTCTTCCAAACTTCCCCAAATTCACCCATAACAACCCAAGGTAAAAAACCAACCAAGGTATAACCAAAATAAGTAAAAAGTGTACCTGTAAATTAGTACAAGACATGGCTAGAAAAGTTCAGGATCTTACAATATAATCACCTTATAACATCTTTTCCTTGATCTATACTCCCAAGCATCTCTAATATTACAAGGTAAAAATATCAGGCCATTGATCCCACATATATTCTTATCTCTCTCATGTTTCTTCCTAAACATGACCATGTTTCCACAACACTAAAACTATTGGCATGGTCTTTCCTTGCAACACTTTCTCACTGTGATCCACAACATTAATCAGATGCTTCTAAATGGATGCATATCCCAAAATCTTAAAATAATCAGCATTAATCACATAAGAATAATCAAGGTGATACCACCAAATTTGTGACACATGAAAAACATAATTCATACCAATATACCACTACGTAAGATCCAATCGGTATGCCACTATTCTGATTCTCTCCACAACCTCAAAAGGTCCAATAAACCTGGGTGCCAACTTTACCTACCTCTGAATCCTACGATGAATCAATCTAGGTGACACTCAAAGGAACACATGATCACCCAATGTAAACTCAAGGGGACATCAACATCTATTAGCATATGACTTCCTTCTACTATAATCTATATACATATGTTCCCGAATATGCTAAAATTGCTTTGACATATCCTACATGAGACTCAGTCCCAACAACTCTGACTCGCCTACCTCCATCCAGCATAGAGGTGATTTTCAAGGCCTACTATAAATATTTTCATATGGTTTTATTTGAATTTTCTCCTTATAACTTCTAGTATTGGAAAACTCAATGAGTACTAAGTGATTATCACAAGAATCACCAAATTCTAGAAAATATTCCCATAACATATCCTCCAAAACCATCATAGTATATTCTAACAGCCCATCTGTCTGTGGGTTGTAATTCATACTTAGTAATACATGCATACCAAGTTCTTTCTGTGAGACTTTCTAGAAATTAAAAGTGAAATGTGAGTCACATTCTGAAAATATACTCCAAGTTACCCTATGAATACATACTATCTACTAAATGTACATATATCCCAATTGATCCGATAAGAAATTCTCCCAAATAGTCAATAAATGTGTCACTTTAATCAGTCGGTGCACAATTACCCAAATAACATCATTCTTTTAAGGTGTCCTTGGGAGACCTACCAAAAAATCCCTGGTAATGTCATCCTAATTTCATTCTAAAATAGGCAACATCTTTGGTAAACCACTACATCATTGATGATCAACATTCACCTATTGAAAGGTGTATCATCATGTCACAAACCATACAATTTCTTTTTTTATTCCTAGCCACCAATATTGTTGATATAGGTCACAGTACATTTTGGTCAAACCTAGATACACCACACGCTTCAAGGTATAAAATTCAAGTATCATATCCTCTCACATACATGTAAGAACAACCACATGATTCCTAACATAGATGATCTCATCTTCATCTATAGTCTAATTGGAAGGTGACTCCCCACCTTTAAGGATTTCCCTCAAGTCCAAACACTTCATATTATTATACTACCTCTTCCTGATTTGGCTCAAAAGTGCATATTCCACTGATATTGATGTGAGGTTCATCTAATACTAGCCCTCTAGAGCCACAAAATGCATCTCATCTATCACAGTCATCATCTTCCACTTATAACTAAACTCCTGAATTGCCTGAGTTTGAGTTTTCCTACTCAAAGAATTAGCAATTTTGTTTCCCTTCCTAGACGTATATGCTAGCTCGAAATCAAAATACTATATATAATCCACCCACCTATACTACCATAGATTCAAATATAACTATGAAAAGATATAATTTAAGTTATTTTGGTTAGTATAAACTATAAACTTTTCACCCAAAAATTTGTCTCTCTAACACTTAAATGTAGAAACTACTACTGCTAACTCAAGGTTGTTAGTAAGGTAGTTCCATTCATATGAACTCAAATTCTATGAAACATAAAACAACTCAATCCCCTTGTATTAACACTTTTCCAATCCATATCCAAAATGCATCACAAAACACTCTAAACTCCTCACCCAGCTTGGGTAGGATCAATATCGGTGTGGTTGTCAAACGCTTCTTTAACTTCTAGAAAGAATGACCATTCAAATTTAACTCCATTCTTAGTCAAGACAAAAAGTAGAGATTCTAAGAGGGAAAAGTCCTGGATAAACCTCTGAAAATATACTACTAAAACCAAAAATCTACAGATATCAAAAACATTCTTGGGATGATCCTAAAAAACAACTGCATGCACGTTCTCTTGGTCCACTAACACACCTTCCTTGGAGATGATGTGACCTAAGAAATGTACCTGGTCAATCCAGAATTGACACTTAGATATCTTGGTGTATATCTGATTCTCTATTAGTATACTTAGGACAATATAAATATTTTTTTCCTGATATTTATGATTTTTTTTGTACACAAAGTTTTTATCCACAAAAAATAAAAAAGTAATCCAGGTATAGGTGGAATATTTGGTTCATCAAGGCTATAAACACTTCCAGAGCATTTGTTATCCTAAGAGGCATCATGAAGAACTTGTATAGGCCATACCTTCTTATAAAGGATATATGTGGTATATAATAACATAAAACTATGAGTTGATGACACCCTAATCTCAAGTCATCATTGGAGAATACACAAGCTCCCCTCAACTAGTCAAAGAGATTATCGATATAAGTAATAGCATACAGGTTATTCACTTTAATATGGTTAAAATTCTAGTAATCAACACATAATTTCAAGTTTCTATAAGCCTTATTAGAAAAAAATACTAGATAACCCCAAGGCGATGTACTCAGATGGATAAATCCCTTATCCATCATCTCATCAAGTTGACTTTTAAGCTCTTGAAGCTTTATTGGTACCATTCTATAAGGTGGAATGGAAACCGGTCCAACTCTAGGAATGATATCAATAAAAAACTTCACATCTATATCGAGTGTAAACCTTGATAAATCATAATGAAACGCATCCTAGAACCAATCTAATATCGGTGGAAATGCATCTGGCTTCACACCTTCATCATCCAGCAAAAGACTTGAAACATAGGTGGTGAACTCCCATAGTTGCTGATGAACTGGCCCTGTATAGCTTGCATATATATCCCACTCTCCATGATGTACATAATTTTTAATCTCATGATATGTAAAGGTCACTCTTTGGTGATAAAAATCTAAGTGGGCTCAGTACACTACTTTCTAGTACATACCCAAAATCAATTTGAATCCTAACATATTGAGGATGTAAAAATCCCAACTTAAGAAATACTCCCCAACCTTGAGAGAACACCCCTTTCATAAGAAGATGTATCTTGATGGTACTCCCAATGTTTTATCAATTTTAATAACCCCAATTACAAAATATACTACTAACCCATTCAAAAGTTTTATAAATATAAAAGAATAATAGGAAACAATATTAAATAAGGAACTAGCAAGAATAGAAGCTATAGGAATAGTACCTCTAACTATCGATGGTCCGGACTTCTTGTCCACAAGAATAGGATGAACTGCATCAACTATCCAACCCCTCTTACCTATGTTGTAGTCTATGTTCCCTGAGTTGAACAACTTTTTTTATACAAACTCTCTTGTCTAGAAGTACCTCATCCACTTCCTTTACCACCACATCCAGCTGATCTTCAACTACTAAACTAATGTAGGATGGAATATCCACTTCTAGCACTATGATTCTACCTAGATCCTATTTCAATACCCATTTTTCATGGGTTCCTACATACCTATTATATATGTCACATCCTACTTCAATATCTTCACTCTATCGTTAGTCAATGGAATTTTCTATGTGCATGACTTGGCCTACCACAATGGTGGTAGAGCAATCTAGTCATGTCCTGAGTAAATGAATATTCCCCCTGGACACTCTATTTTGTACCGATCTAGTTAATATTCTAATAGTGATACTTCCTACTCTCAAAAGATGTACCTCCTGTTCATCCAGTAGAAACCACTTTTACTTCACTGGAATCCTCCTTCAGGTTCCCCTCACAAATGAGAGCCTTATTCACCACTTCTAAAAAAATCAACCAAAATATGATAACCTGGGAATAAATATCACATTTAATACCACTTAAAATGGATTTACTATAGTATCCTCATCTTCTTCCAAAACTAGTACAAAACACTGCAAATTGTTAAGGTGACCAGCGTAGTCCATTACGAACATACTCCCCTAGGTCAACCTCATAAACTCCACTTCTCTCTCTTGCCTGATCATCTTATGATAAAAGTGCTCCAAGAACATCTCTTATAAGTCCTTCCACCCCATATTGTCAAGATCTTCATCCCATGTATGGATTTCCCACCAATTATTCACATTAAAACGTAACATATAAGCCACTAGTTTGAATCTATTCTCAATAGGAGTATCCAAGTGGTCAAGAATCATCTAGATAGAGTCAATATAGAACTCAACTACCTCAGGTCCACCCTCTCTGAAAAATATTGGAGGGTGTTGAAACTAAAACTCTCATGTTAGGTTTAATATACTCTTAAGAACACACCTTGGGTCTCTTTACATAAAATAAATAAACTGAGAAAAGTTCTCACAAAACATCTCTCCATATTCTTCACTTCGAAATATTGGAACCTCAGGTTCCACCACTAGAAGCGCATTTCCATCCATGCCCTACTTCCATCCTACCAACAAGTGTCATCATGGAGGAATACCCCTAAAATTTTAAACATTCATTTTAGAACACACAAGACATCATTAACATATTTATATAAGAGGTATTCACATTAATACATAACAATCCATCCCCCATAACTCAGCATAAGTTCAAAACTAAGGTGATAAAAATACCTTCAACCATCCCTCATCTAGGTCATGGTTCATATAGGTTAAATATACTCATTTATCAAGGATTGTCATTAGACACCCATTTATCAATTTCATTTACCATAATAAGATTCATTTACATTTTTCAATTTCATATTTGATACCTTTTAATTTAAATTACATAAGTAAATAAAATCACTTTTATTTAAACAAATCACCCCAAAACCTTCTTTTTCATGTGTTCTTAAAATGATATATGTCACAATATATCTTGAATTCCTAGAATGATGATTCAATTCTCAAATTTTGTTCCATACTGGGCCACTAATAAAATCTTAGATATCAATAACATCACACAACAAGTGCATCACCCAAGGTGAAATAACATCCGACTGTAACAACAAACATAAGTAATGGTAATCTCACCCTGGGTAATTAGATTTTTCCTCAATACATGGGTTAGATACTCCCCTGCATGAGATATTATCCAAGTTACAACTCTTCCAAGTCTTATTTCTACCTTTCCCAAGTTGTAATACAAAATAAAATAAAATAAAATTCCCTTTGATGCTACTTTGTAACATCGCAACTCGGGTTCCACCCACTGGTTCCCCAAGTCGGTTGGTCACATGACCTCAAGTAAACCTCCCCATACACCATAGGATATCGAATGGTAGTGAGAATAAGATATATAACATAGGGATACTATATCCTCTTTATAAAAGATGCACAATAATGTAAATAAATAAACAACAAACAAATGATATAACAAATAACTAGAATAATACCATAACCAATACAAACAAGTATCATATTATAAGCTAATACAGGGATATAATATTAAAACTAAAATATTAGAGATGTAATTCCATATATGTGTCAAGTTTCAATATGAAAATAAAAATAAAAATAAAGACACACTAACAACTCCCAATCGGGTCCCAACATCATGTCTGGTTCTCTCATCCATGCTAAACCCCAACTCATCCATCAAACAAAGGTCTCTTTCCCAAATCCTATCCTGCAAACATGAAGTCTATTTGGGTACTGATCAGGTATCTTGAGTAGTTTGTGAGTACAACTCTATAGGCAACCACCAGTGACATCTAAAATAATATCCACTCTATAATAGTGTATGTCGTTGTATAAAGAATAAAGTAAAATAAAACAAGTAAACATTATTCATAATTCATTATTATTTAATTAAACACATAATTAACCAGGTTCATGATGACACTCAAACCATAAATACATGCTTCAGCGCATGCTGGAGTTTGAACCATCCCTAAGGGATATCACATTTCATTACATAAAGGGGTTTTATTATTCAATTCATTTAACTTTCATATCATGGATACTTGGAACAATAGTCCAAAGACAATATTATGGGTTTAGAATATCATGTATAGCACCCTGTGAGTATTTGAAGAATCAGTCTGAGTCTCACACCTCACTATTATCACATATGGGATTTTGAAGCATCGGTCCTTATCCCACACTAGAATATTAACATTCATGCATTTGGTGACTAAAACACTATGTATATCACATCATGGTTATTTGGAGCATCATTACTTGTCTCACACCCCATTTATCAATCAATCGCATATATCATGGTTATCAAATTTATGAAGTTTAATCACCATTAAACCTCTTATAAATTATTCACATAATGGTATATCATTTCAATTTAATAAAATAATCATGTTTCATCACTTTAATCACATCAAAATAATATAAACATTGCACCATTAATCCATTTAACAAAAATTAATCACATAAACCATTAACCCTTAAAGGTTAATCCAAACATCCCTTAATTACCATTATCAATCAATTTAGAATCGCATTAATCAACCAATTTCATAATCTCATTAGTTGAAAATTTTCATAAGCCCATTATTCCACCAATTCTACAATCACATTAATTAATTAACCAATTAATTAATTCAATTTAAGATGCAATTGCCAAATGTGCAATATAAATTTAACAATTACATACACATAAATAAAATCAATACTTTGGTAATTGATAATTAGACCACCTGCTTGAATATCGTTAATAAGAATTCACCCAACAAAAAAACCCAAATTGAATCAGAATGATAGAATTCACAATGGTGTAGCTGATCTTGGACCAAATCCAAGAAATAAGATTAAACAGAAAAGATCCATGAAAACCAATATCTAAAACACTGTCAATGGAGGATAAAAAATCCTCCTCATAGGGAAAGAGATATGGGAGAAAGAGATAACCAATTGGGTAATAAAGCACAAAGTGTATGAGAGCCAATCCTTCAAACAGATCTTTATTTTATCAAGAATAGAGTTTAAGGAGGCTTGGAACCCTCATGGGTGCTCAAAAATTTAGAGGAATGGGTATAGGATAGATCTCGGTAGAATGGGGGTTAATACTAGGGGTTTAGGAAATTTTAAAAAAAATTAGGGGATTAAAATCCCACACACACAGTTTTCTGGGCAGGGGATCATGGTTTTCCAATCCATGTTCCTCATATTAGGGGCACATGATTTCTAATAATAGGGTTCACGGTTTAACAAACCATGTTTTAACCATGAAAATCCCCTCTTTTGGGGTTTTTATGGTTTTCTGGGTGTATTCGCATGGTTTTGAAAAACCATGTGCCAACCATGCACTACACCTTTTTCTTCCAAACTTCCCCAACTTCACCTGAAACAACCCAAGGTAAAAAAACCCAACCAAGGTATAACTAGAACATGGGAAAAGAGTACCTATAAATACTTATGAGACATATATAGAAAAGTTTTGGATATTAAAAATGCTGACTTCACATCCATTTGAGATACTATAGTTTTTTAATCATATATCTAAATAACATTTAAAATTATTTTATTCCTTGTAACTGGATCAAATGTTTCATGGAAATATATACCCTCAATTTGATAATAATCTTTGTATAATAAAAGATATATGTTTTATGTTTTCTCTCCCTTTACATTGATCTTATACTGAATATAACATTTTGTATCAATCATATTATTATCTTTAAGATATGATAATAAATCCCATGTGTCATTATTCTTAGTCTAATTTAGGTCTTCCTTCCTAGATATGGTCCAATCCTAGAGATTCATTAATACACTTTGATTTAACATGTGAAACAAAGATAATATGATTGGTATTCATTAAAATTATTCATGTTTAAGAACATTGGTTTCTATATCCAAGGATTTTTTTTAGATCCACATTCTTTTTATGTATTTATAACTTATTTCATCCTTGGTTCAATCCTTTGTAATCACTATAAAATCATAATTCTTTATAGTACTTTTAAAAATATATTATTATAACAAAATATATTTAATATTATTCATCATGATATCCTTGAGATTAATCAATATCATCATTAATGTGAAATTATGTTTTTGATGAACCATCATCCTCAATGAAAATATAATCAAATATATCTATAATATTATTCAAATTCTTATTGTAACACTAATAACTCCTTCCACAAATTATTTATCCAATAAATATCACCTCATCAGAATGTTTATAAAATTTCCCCAAATGAAATCCTTTAATTCTAATATAATATGGGATATTGAACACCTTCAAACTATTCAAGTTTTTATTCTTATCAAACTAAATTGAATAAGGATTTTTTAATAAATTTTTATAAAGTAATAATCAGTTGATTATATAGCCATCGAATGTTGTGTCATGTCTCTTAAATTTTTTTGAAGTGTTATATTCATATAACATGATTCTCCCCATGTATATCAAACTATAGTTAATAATTTCCAATGTTTAATTTTATTAGGTCATGTATAGCACATTATGTTTATGCCTTCTCCCATGATTCTCAAAATATGCCTCAAAGACCCTATTCTTAAATTCCAATCCATTATCATATTGAAAACTTTTTATAACACATTTAATTTTTATTATATCATCGAAAATAATTAAACCAATAAAAACATGTTATTTACTCCACATAAAGTAAACATAATTCATATAAGTAAAAATATAAACAAAACTAATGAATTTCTTTCACCTATTATTTTACTTAAATCTCCTCAAGACACACACTTATGAGTATATCAATTCAATTGGATTATTTATATTTATTTCAATAATATTTTGCGACCTTTTTAGCATAATTTCTTTATGAAACACATTACTAGTTTTACTTATTCCAAGATTAAAATTTGGTAAATTTCTGAAAACATCATACTTGATAATTTTTCCTATATAATTTGACCCAAAAATCTAAGCCTCTTATACCTAATCTCATTATTTTATTACACACTCAAACAAAAAATGTTTTCATCATTAAAAAATAGGAATTGGTTATCACTTTTTCTTTTTAACTTCATGGTGATTATTTTATCCTTTATCCTATTAATGAAACATAAATTATTTTAAAGAATAAAATCATTTCCGTTGTCATGAATTTGAGAAAAACTCAAGATATTATGTCTCAACACATTGAAAAAAAGAACATATTTGATCCAGATTACTTTTCACCAATTTTTTTCTTCTAACTCCTTTCATATTAAAAGATCAATAATTTACAAAAGTGATGTCTCCTTCATTATACCTATGTATATATTTAAATATATTTTTATTTCTAGTAATTTTCATTGATTAACCATAGACCAAGATCCAAAACATGTCTCCTTTCGAAGCATTGTATGCCACCTCAACCACCATAAATTTCTCTTGATTCTTGATACACTTAAAATTTTTGGAATTTTAATTATTCTTAAAAATAATTGGTAGTAATTTGATAAACTTATTGGTGGTATATCTAGGTTTATCTCACCTACCAAAATTTTCCTCAAGAGTATCTAAGGTCTTTTTCAATTCCAAATTCTCTTTTGGATTATTTCTTGATAAACCTCTCTTGTCTTTAGTTTTTCACCCTCTAAATTCATAGACTATATTTGACTGATGGAGTTAAATATTTCACCTACACACATATGATTTGTTTTTATACACTCCATAGTATCATTATAGTCTTTAAAACCAAAAAATTCAAAGTTAAGAATAATTTTCCACAAAATCTACTCATGTATTTTTCTTGATATTTGATCTCCACTTATTTATTACAACTTTTTTATGATTATTAGTTTCATCCATCAACATGGTTTTTCTTTCAGTATTATACTTAACATATTAATTTTTCTATAATTTTTTTTTTATTTTCAAAATAACCACTGGTAAAATTAATGGGTGTATCATCTTTATGTGGTGAAGTAATCACCATTCTTCTCTTCTTATCACTGCTTTCACCAACATTATTGAAGACTTGAGTATCCACATAAAATATTAATTTCTTATTTGAATAATATAAAAGTTTTATACTATCTTAAAAAACTATAATCATTGATTTAGAATATTTTCTAATATCCTTGATAGGATTTTTAAACTCAAACTAAAATTTGTTCAAGGAATTTTCTAATTAAATCAAATTTACCTTAAGGAAATTTACTTCCTCATTTCTGGAATGTAAATTTGACATATTTATCATAAGAAAATTTCATCTATATTCAAGTATAGTATTGATATCAACCATATTTCTTATGAATATTAATTTCATCTTCATAATTTACTTGATAATTAAAGTATAAATTTTTTCATTGATTTAACTTGTTTTTTCAAATTCATTTTATCACTTTAAAGATTCTTATGTTCCATTAAGAAAATCCTAAACTACATTATAAATTAGAAATATTTTTATATCTATTCATATTCACTACTTTTCACTTCTATGATACATTCTTCTTCAATAGAGGTTTCATTGGACTGTGTTTATTTTTTCATAAAATATTGATGACCTTCGACCTCTGAGTCCTCTTCTTCTCTTTCACTTTCCTTATCCCAAGATAAAATATTTTATTTTGAGAGAAATTTTTTATCTTGGATTAATTTTCCTTTAATTTAACATTAGATAATTTTCTCAACTTTGACCACTTTCTTCCTTATTTATCCTTAATAATCTTTTAGATTCATCATACTCCTCATCCTCATCGTTATTCTTAGTAAAAATAACTACAAAGTGTTCAATATTGACATAATTTAAATACTTAAAAGGTATTTTACTTTTTAATTAAATATTTATCATTAAATTACATTGGATAATAATGATATGAATTTATTTAAATTCATGGAATCGTCTAATTTCAACATAATTCATAATTATTTTTATAATCTAATAAAAATGTTTTCAACTACTTTTAGGTTCTAATTTCCCAACATAAGAATTAATTAAACTTATAATTAAATACATTTAATTAGTTTAAAATAATTAAAAAAGGTAAATATCACCTTTTTATATTTTCATTATAGGAAGAGGTGACTTGGAGATCCAATGATTACGTTAAAGTAAAATAGTCTAAACTGAATGCAATCCCAAGAACATATGCGAGCTATAATTTATATTACACCAAATATAACTATCTAATTTGGATAAAAAAATTTGGTTAGATCCATGAATATAATGAATAAAATACTATATAATACTATAAATCCCAAATTAGTAGTTTACAGGTCCTAAACATGGAATTATTGAATAGATTATTTATTATTCTTAGTCAATATGATAGTTTAATAATTTCATCATATCTCCCATTATATAAGTTTAATTAACACTAAATTTTATGTAGTGAAATAAAAGGATTAGGTTCATAAATTTTCACAAAATAAATATTAATTTGTATCCATTATTAAAACCTCAATCCAAGTAGTTTGAGGAAACTTTTATACCAAGATCAAATTCAACTTTTCTTATAAATTAGATCCTTGGGTGTATTATTTTTAGTTTAGAAAATGGAGGTAAAATCTTCCATTTTAGAGTTCAATAATATTCATTTCACCATCCTAGAAATTTAGGAGGTCTCTATACACATATTTATATTAAATTTAAAGATAGTGTTTTATACAATCCTCTTCCACCTCACCACGGTGAGGTAATCATATGATGATCATTATAGGGGATCAATAAACTTATAGATGGATTTATGGAATAACAAATAGCTATTGGTTTGGTTTATTTTAATTTTTTTAAAAAAAATTAATTCTATTTTATCTTACATTGGTTCATATTTGGGTTATTTTTTTAAAAGTGAATGAAATTATCTTTTGTTTCCACCTAATCGATTTGATACTTGAGTGTATAACACCAATTGTTCTGATTATACAAAGAAATGATCCTTTTATTTCCCATATATTTTAGATATAAATATTGTTTCGAAGATATTATTCCATATATGTGGGTTTTACATTGAGTATATTATTTTTATGTCAAGTTTTGATATATGTACATCAGATTAAAGGCTCAAAGGATAATCAAGGTCTTAGTTAGCCATCAAATAATGAATTTTAAAAAATATAATAAAAATTTAATAATAATAAACTTGACATGTTGTGTAGTGAACTTTAAATGATCACCTCTGTATACTAATTTTTAAATTTTCTTTATTTTGTAAAACTCAAAAAAACATAAATTGTTTTGTCTTTCTTCTATTCTCAATCATCACCACAAAATCCCATTTTTTAGTTGTTTTTATAAAAATTATTAAAATATACATACTATATACTTTAAAATATCCTTGATATATGACTAAGGTTCTACCCTATTCTATATACCTTCTTTTGAAACATAATTAATTTGATGTATCATGAAAGTGTGACCAAATTTTAGCACCATTATCCGGGAGTATTTTCTTTTAGAGTGTGTGTATTTTATAAGAACTTTTTTAATTCTATAATTATTTATTTATTTTTATTTATTTTATTTATTTATTTTTTGAATAAATTTTTTTTGTGAATTATTTTAAATATAGGTTTTTTTCATGACATCTTATTATCTAAGAGAACTATTTCCTTTTAAACTTGGACTACGTATGATCTAATGTCAAAAAAAGTGAAACACACAGCTTGAATATTTAAAGGAGAACATATAACCCATTGAAAACCCTCTAAACCTATCCATTTCAAGATACAATACTAAACTATAATCTAACTTTTGTAACAAGGATGAAAATAATTATACTTTAAAGGGATTAACTTTATCTGATGATGAGTATCAACCTATATATATCCAAATTCATGATGAGCACCTAATTTTAAACTAAAATTATGTTTAATTAAACTATTACCTAAATCATTTAACCATTTATGATATGACCCATGAATACACTTAAAATAATTTTATACTATATTTTTACTTTTAAACCCACAAGAGTGTCCAAAATCTTATAAAATTAAGGTATTTATTGTTTTCTCTACTATAATTAGAGGCTTGGTAAACATGAAACTTGTTTTTCTTGAAAAATACATCCACATTTACTAATTTTAACAACAAGAAAAAAATATGGAATAAAAAAATATTAATGGGAAACACTTCATGAATTATTGATATATTTTAAAGGATTATACATAAGTTTTCCACATCATTAAATAAGTAATAAACTAATATTCTCATATATTTTTTAGAAGTATTGACCCTAATGGATATTAGTATGATTGATGTATCTATATGTTCTTACCTAGTGGATAAGATTCTATTAAAGGTAAGTACCCTGATTAGAAACATGGTGTAGACCAATTAGTAATTTGGTTCGAGTTATAGTGCACTCAATAGAGTTTTCCAAGAGGTGAAAAGTTATGATTTTGAGAAGAATATGGGCATAATGTTTAAATATCTCATTACCCTTATCCAACAAATTGAACTTTATAATAGTAAATCCCAACCTCATTCTTCAAGAAATTGTAATATTTATACTATTAATACCCATTATTAATATCAATTCCCAATATTGAGAGACCATTCCAAGAGTTATGAGGCAATATTTCTAGGATGACTGTATAAACAACCCTTTGGTAATGAACCTTATCACACTTATAATTATGGATGGAAGGGAAACTAAGCCTTTATCCAAGGGGTTAAAATTCTAGTCATCCACAAAATCCATGGTATCCATTGAGGTAGTGTAGTCATCAACAACCACAAACCAAAAGTCCTCAGCTACTAAAAAGACCACTCCAACCACCCCGTCCAAAACCAAAGTTCAACATAAAAAATACTTAATGAAACAAATGGTATTAAATAATATTTAATTATAATAAACAAACCAAGTTTTCATAAAATACCTAAAAACTCAACTAAGATAGATCAATAACTCGATTGGGGGGATCCATAGTCATGGGTCAAGTAAAATTCCTTCTTAACATGTTTTCAACCAAAGGTCCAAGGAAAATGTTAGTTGCATCACCCTTTAAAATGGTACAAGGATTGATATCCAAATTAACCCTTCATTAAATTCATACCCTCCTAATGAATATAGAATTTTATCCATCCCTAAAAATTCAAAAATGAGATATTCTTTCTTGGAGAGGAGTCCCACTAAAGTAACAAGAGTAACTTTTGATGATCTTCATATCCCTGTTATGCCTTTAACATTCCACAAAATGTCCAACCATCTAAGGAAGCCGAAATAAACTAATTTTTATAAGGAAATATTATAAACATTAAAAATATTATAGGTTAATGTTCCTTTAATTTATGTTGTGAAGAAAATTCCTCTATATACCAAGTTCTTGAAGGATATTTGTGCCTACCAGTAAATAATTCAAGGGGATTAAATCATAATATTAAGAAAGAACACATATATATTTATTTAACTAGCACATCCCACTAAATGAAAGGGTTAAAGAAAATTATTAATTCTATGTACCATAAGATAATTCTTCATTTATGATTTCATGATTGATTTGGGTATCTCTATAAATGTGATTCCTTACTCTATTATATCTTACATGTAGGTTAGGGAGATGAATACTAGGATAATAGTCATTCAACTAGAAAACTAGGGCATTGAACACACCAATTTTGTGCTAGAGGATGTTATTATGAGAGTAAAAACATAGTTTTTCTTACTCATTTTTATATGTTAAAAATATAATCGATTATATCAATGTAAATTATCCAAATATATTGGAGATATTTTTTTAAAACACTAAAATTATAATTAATTTATATAATTGTAAATTATCTATGGATTTTGGGGGTGATATTTTCCTACTTTAACATCCTTGATTCCATAAAAACCCCTCAAGAAAACATTCTTCTCAGTTGGTTAATTTAATTGATACACTACTTATATCCACCTAAACTTATCTTATTTACCTTTATATGATTTTTGATTTTTCATCACTAAAAGGAATGTTAGAAAATGATTCATGTGTTTAATATTATCACAGTTTGAAATAATTTCATGCATGTTTATCAATTTATTATTTCTTAGGCACTAAGAACTCAATGACCGTGTATGAATTTTCATAGATTGTAAAAGTTTATTCCTTATCTAAGGATATTACCATTTATTATATAGATATTATAATATACCTTGTTGTTTCTTGTTCCCTCCCAAAAGTCTAAAATCCCTCAAAATTCAAACTTAAACATATGCCACCAAATTTAAAATATTCTTATCATTAAAATAGAAACAATTTATCTATCACCATTTCTCATTCACTCCCTCTATAATATGAATTATGATTTTTTATCCTTTTTAGGGAGTGTAAAAAATAATTATTATGTTCAATTGTTGATATTCCTATTATTATACCATCCATTTTCACACATCGTATTTTATTATATTTTGAGGCAAAATTAGTGAGGTAGGCATAATCTTGACTTAAATCAAACATTAATAATGTTTTTAAATGATAGGTGAGTAACTTATTAGATATTGGATTCATTTATCCTAAATTTTAAATCTAATGGGTTAGTCCAATATAGGTAGTTCCTGAGGAAACTATCAAAAGGGTCACTATGAAAATAATGAATTAGTACCAACACATGTGAAAATCTATCGATGTGTCTATATAGACTACCATTAACTAAACCAAAACACTAGGAAGGACTATTTCTCATTACTATTCATTAAATATATTCAATAGAGTTTATAGGGGAAGTCACACTACTATTTCCTTGATGAGTATTATGGATATTTTTTAATCCATTCTTTCCCAAGGATTAGGAAAAAGAAAGATTAAATTTCCCCTTTAACATATTTATATATATAAGGATTCTATTTTATATATGCAATACTCTTGGTACTTTCTAGAGATGCATTGTGAGTATTTTTTTCAATTATATAGATAATTTTATGGAAATATTAATATATGATTCCATTGTCTTTGGTTCCTATTTTAATGAGTGTTTGAGTAGTCATGGTTTTGTTTTTAATCATTGTATTAAAAAATAATTTATTAAATTATTATAAATTTTATTTTAGGGTATGAAAAGGGATGGTACTTGAAAATATAATTTTTTGGGATGGTATTCAAGTAGATAAATCAAGATTGGATGTCATTTCTTCCTTAACATTCCCCAAAAATGGGTTGGATGTGTGTACTTTCTTAGGTCACATGGAATTTTATCACTGTTTCATTAATTAATTTAGTAAGATTTATCTTCCCCTATCTTTATTACTCGAAACATATATTCAATTTTTGTGTGATAAATATTATGAGGATTATTTAAATAAATTTAAATTCATTCTCCTGTTACCTTTAGTAATATAACTACCTTGATGGGATTTACTATTTGAGTTCATGTATGCTATTTTAAACTATAAATTTGAAGAAGTATTATCATATCATGTTGATCAACCTCTACATATAATTACATATAACTTATTCACACTATAACCTAACCAGATAAACTACACCTTAATTGAAAAATAATTTCATACAATTTTTTTTCCTTGGATAAATCCAGGTCTAAACTTTTAAGGTCCAAATTGATTATTCATTCTAACCTTATATACCTTCAGTATGTTATTAAGAAATCAGAAATCAAACCATGTATCATTCACAATATTATCCTCCATAATGAATTGAATTTAAAATTTATAGATAATAAATAAGGGTATAATGTGATGTATGTCCATATTGATAGGATTCTTTTATCCTTAAACATTAACTCATACCCCTGCATTCCCATAAATGGAAAGTATCCTAATGATCAATTTTAATGAGTGTAATGTGTTATTATATGGTATGAATACATGGTAAATTATTTGGTAGAATCTTAAATTATTTTTTTGTAGAAAAAACCAAGTTTAGAATCTAAAACATGAGTCTTATTAGTATATTTTGGATGATCCCTACATTTATAACACATGGAGTGATCAATTCCAAATGTGATGTGTTCCTGTTAAATAGTTTCATTTCATCCAAATATTTAATCACACTCATTCATGAGGGGGATACTTAAGTCCCTAATAGATTGGCCAAAAAATTTATGATTCTATTCTTTTTTAACTAACCATATTTTGGGTTGCCTAATATTTCTAAAATTCATGTGATCATTTTCAATATATAGGGGATGTATCTAAAATAAATGAAATGTCATAACATACCTTTTTATTCAATGAAATTTTTAATTTTTGGTCCATTTACTTCATGGTGATATTTATATATTCTTTGAGAAACTTATAAATTTCACTTATAGTATATTATGTACCTAAATGGGTAGAATCACGATCCATAAAGACTAATGACTCTAAGGTAGTTATGTAATTTTTTATAACTCAAATATTTTTTAGGTTTAGATTAACTAGATTTATCATTGGTGACTAAGGTTCTCATTTCTACAACCATATAATGAAATCACTTTTTCACTGGTATTGGGTGGGGCATCAAGTTTTCATAGTATATCACCCCAAAAACAATGTCCAAGTTAAGGTGACTAACTGAGAAAAATAAAATCCCTGAAAAATAAAACAACCCAATAAAAAAGATTGCATTCATAGACTTAATGATTCATTATGGGTCTACTTTTATGTTTTTAAAACACCTATTAGTATGTCACCTTATCATCTTGTATTTAGAAAAAGTTGTCACATCCTCATTGACATAGATAACCAAACCTATTGGGCCATAAAGAAATTAAATTCTAATCTTTCAAGTATATGTACTCAAAGTAAATTTAAAATTCAAGAGTTGGATGAAATATGATGACTTCCTCTGTAATAACTCTTTTCTTTTTTTATTATTTTTCTTCCATAAATTTCTCTTTTTAACTTATTAATTTGTGTATTTTTGATTTTGTGAGGAGTTAGATGACTATGGTGAAAAATTAAAGGAATAAAGATAAGGGGGATAGGTTTAGCTAAAGTATGAGGTGCCTAATTTTCCTTAAATGGGTACCTAGTAGTTTCTGGTGGGTTGTAGAAATTCCAATTAGTACCATTGTGAACCGAGTGGATTTGAATAAGGTACTTGGTGGGCTATACAAATGATTTTTTTAAGTGGGGGTAAATATATATTTTTACCTAAAATCTAAATCTTTAAAATCACTTAGTTCATGATTATGGATAATTTCATGTATGGACCACCCCCTTTAAAGTTAACAACATACTTCCTTCCTCTCTAACAAAATATAGCTTTGATTATTATCTATATAACTTCCATGAGGTCATGGGAGTTCATCTTCACCGAATCATCAGTGAGAGATTCATTTAATATCTTATTTTATCTTGATTATTTAAGGTATAAATTTCATCCTTATTATTACTACCCAAGGTTTTATAAAATAAAATTATTCTTATTGTTTACCTTCCATATAACTATTACATAATTTCATCTTAAGTAAAGAAATAGTGAGTATGTTGTTTTTAATTCCAGATTTTTTTCTCCCTTTTTATAAGTGACTAAAACATTAGGTTGAGTGAATTTTTTTTTAAAAGAAATTTTTTCTACAAGTAAATATTTTCTTAAATTATTTTACTAAATTTAATAATACTTTGATTAGGTTGATCGATGTTTTTCACCCAAACATACCATTTTTATTTTATATGCCTTAATTTAGACAAGTTAACCTTATAATTACACTATAATTATTTTTTTAATTATTATTATGTATGTTTGTCTTAGTTATTAATTTCTTATGTTGTATGTATAACTTAAAAGGAACAATTAATCTTTCTATACAAGTTCTATTGGCATGAGCTAATGATTTTGGTTATCTGGGTTCATATTAAATTTTACAACTAAATCATTCTAACTATTTAATTATTATAAATCATATAATAAGGTGTTTATAGATATTATAAACTCCATGAGTGGGTTTTATTGATAGTGATAAACTAATTAGAGGAAATAGTAAGGGCTTTTTACTTCCTAACTTATTATACTTATTTCACCCTTCTTAAATGGATTGACTATAATATTTCACTAACTTGGTATACACAATCCCCTTTACCATTTAATAGGTTTTATACCATGAATTATTTAATACCTAAAAATGGATTTGGGACTACACCCAAGGTAGGTAAATTAGGTTCAGATCTATAACATCCCTAAACCTGCACTTCTGAATCTGGTGGTAAAACACCATATGTACATTTCTAAATTTGATCCAAAAAAATGGGACCCAGTTTCAACCACCCAAAACTTACAACCTAAAAGGGAAATATATGATCACTTATATACCCAAGGTCCATTTAGTTTTAGAGTATTATAAGAATTAGGAAAAAAGTAATACATAAAAATACTCATGTATTTAAGTAGGAATTTTTCCACTATACCTAGATCTTCCTATTCCATATTAAGTCTTCAAAATATCCTATAAAATTTTCCACACATGAAACCATTATAGTAATAATTAATTTAACATCATTATTCATAACTTTGATAAAAGGAAAACATAATAAGGTGAGGAAAAACTCTTAGTAAGGATAAAAATAATCATTAACAATTAAATTTCATCAGTGAGCATAATAGGAGCCTAAGGTTATGATGACATAATCAAAGTTCATGAGAATAATATAAGAGAATTAATACCCATAAATAATTGGATCATAAATCATAAAACATGGAATAAATATTTAACATATAAAAAGATTCATAAGAATAAATAATCATGATCCATGTGATGTCAATATTGATCAAAGGAAACATTAAAAACCCATAGAAAGCATAAATAAAACATGTTGGTATTTTGGAAAATTCTCTTCATAAAACACTTATAATAACCCTTATAATAACCCTTATAGTTACAATAACCATTACATTCGATTTCCAACATAATCATTACCCAATGCATTATAGAGTTATATCAGACTCACCTATCATCATGAGATATATCAGGATCAACTAACCTCATGAGCTATATCAAGCCCACTCATCATCATAAACAATTTACAAGAACCATAACATAATTATTACACATCAAAGATTAAATATTTCAATATAAAAATAACTAATTTTCTTATATACATTTATTTATATATGGATAATAAATAGGTTCCATGGAAATCTCATAATCCATCTAAAGAAAAAATAAGGATTGTATCATTACAATATATCCTTAGTAGAGAATAATTAACATCAAGAGTTATTTTTGTTTATGAATATAAATACCATAAAAATATCATTAAAAACACTCTTGAGTAAAATATTGATGGGCCCAAATGGTTTCATTATTTCCCTCTGGTCTAATCAAAATTCAAATTTATAAAATGTAGATCAATGTTACTTAATTAATTAAAATGAACATAGAATAAAGATCAAGATCTATTCCACTTATATTGTTAAATAGTTTAATTAGGATTTTTAAAATAATTTATTTAAATAAATAAAGAATAATCATATTGGGATTTTGGAAACTGTTTAGAGAAAGAAAGAAAAAATAGAAAATGAAGCAGATAGGTTTGTTTCATATCAGATTTTGAAAGCATGTCAGGGTTTTTTAGTTTCAAGGTTTAGTTGAAATTAGATTTTAGAAAATAAATTTATTAATCCATTTCTGGTTTTGGAATCTAAATTAGGTGGTCCAATGATCATGGTATCCTCTCCTCAATGCGGAAATCCTTTATTTTCTTTGGTCCAATAATTTAGGGTTCCACCCAATTGAGTTTGTCTTGATACCATTTTTAACCCTGGGTACCCTAAATGAAACAATGTTCATGCCTAAATTAGGATAAACATTTGAGAAATTAAAATTATTCCTTTCAGGTTCAATTCAATTGACATTAAAATAAGAATAAAAATATTGGAATTTAATTAATGAATTACGACAAAACAAATATATAAATAAATAAAAATAAATAAATCCAATGGAAGCTTTCCCCTTCAGCTACATAACCATATAACAACATGGGTTTTACCCCTAATCCTAGTGATTATGGATTAAGGGGGAAAAAATAAATAAAACAAAAATATAAATGAATGTTGGAGATGAAACTGGTGAGGACCCTGCACAATGAAACTTCTTGCTCCATGCTTTGATCTTCATATTATCCACTACTAGATCACCACTCTATTTATAGACTCTCCTAGATATATTAGAATTTAATGTATTTTATTAGGGTTAAAAATTATATTTTGTGGTTCTGGGTCAGAACAAGTCAATAAGTGACCCTCCATGGTGTTAAATCCTATCAAAGCATTGAAATTGGACCTTCTTGACAATTTCATGTTGGGTAAATTATTCACTTTGTGTATGTGTTTCACCACATGCAAGTAATTCACAACTTATAGGATTTATGGGTATGTTATGGTAGTTTCATGATGTGTATTTATTTCAATATATGTAAGTATCAAACCCTCCTCTAAATTATTTTTTCTCAACTTCACATCGTGTGCTTGGTTTACGTCGTGTAATGATTCATGTCTTATAATATTTACACGATGTGAATATTCAACTTCCATAGATAAAATATCTGAAATGTTCCAATTATTTACTATTGACCCAATGGAGTATCTAGTGATCATTTTTTCTCATTTAAGGTCTTATTTTATATTCTGAAAATGATGTTTCCTAGATTCTTCAACTCTTCCCATCTCTATTGTAGCTTCAAATTTCTGATGCTGCATGGCATAAAGTGTCTTTTTATCCTCTTATTTTCCTCTTTTGTTCCTTTTCCAATTATCGGTTATATTCTTCCATAAATCACAAAACATATTACATAGTTCAAATATTGGAAAGAATATCAATTATATTATGAAATTTAATGTATCAAAACACCCTAAAATATATGCGTGAAATTCAATTATAAATACATTTTTCACTTTGAAAATAACTTTTAAAAACTAAAAAAACATAAAATATTGTGAAAATATTTTTTTAAAATAATAGTGGAAACTTATAAAGAAATATTAAAACTAAATAACAGTCATGAAGGTAGAAAATTCTATTCATGATTTAAACATTAAAAAAAATTAAATTTTTTAAAGAGAGTCAAAAGTGATTCATGCAAAAAAAAATTATGAAATTTTCATTTAAAAACTTTTAAAATAAGGTAAAACATCATATAAAATAACCTTATGAAATCATTTATGTTTATAAATTAAAATTCTTGAAATAAGATAAAGAATATAGAGGAAGAGTTAGGTTAAAATTCATTAAAACATTTAAAATAATTTTTCTAAAGAAAAATGCCTTTATGGACTTTTAAAACAAAAAACCATATGAAAGAAAGAATATGGGGAAGAAAATAAAATAACATGAGTGTAAAAAGATTAATTATATTATATTTAAAGAAATTATATATACTAAATATAAATTAATATAGGTGAATCAATCTAAACATGTCTTAAAAAAGGAAGTTTGAGATGAGAAACCCTTACAACTCAGGTAATACTTGAATCAAAAATCCATTGAATGAAGGAACATAACATGATTATATAGAATCCATAATTTACATGAAATAATATATTAAAAAAACATGGGTTTATAAGTAAACCATATAACACAAATCATGTTTCATGACATGAATTATGTCTCATATAATTGAAATTGAGACCATTTGTAACATATGTAACATTTAAATCAATATCTCATGAAAGAGAGAACTTCAAAAGAACCTTAAATATAATAATAAAAGATTTATTCTTGATAAAATATCTCAATAGGTATCATATAAACCTTATAAAAATAATTAGGTTCATAATATAAACATATGTCCCAAAGAAAGAGAATTTGAGATGAATAACCCTTACAAAGATCATATCATTGAAATGAGAATTAATCAATGGAGAGATTATGTGTAACAAATAAAAATCCACAAAAAATAAGTATAAATAAAAAATAAATAAAATAAAGGTAATTTTACATAGAATATTTCCATAATATAATCAACGGTGATGTGATATAACCCAATGAAATGAAATTGAGTTAAGAAATCCCTTACAATATGGTAACATTCAATTAAAATACCCTTGGATGAAATAATTTTAACTATAACATAAAATACCATGAATTATGAATTATTTGTGATATAACATATAAAAGGGGTACTATATACTCCAAATAAAATAAATTAGGTGGATAACCTTAAAATATTCCTTAATGAAGAGAAATTCAAATGAGATCCCTTACATCGAGTCCAGACTTTCCATGTATGTCATTCAAATACTATATAATAAAATTTTATAAATTATTTAATTTCTTAATAACCTTTATTAGGTATAATAAGTCGTCATTAAACTATTTATTTGATTATTTTCAATTAAATATTTAATTACTTAATTGATTAAGCCCACGTCAGGTATTTTGAGGATGTTTGTTTCATAACTTCAAAATGACTTCAGTGTGTTGACTATGGAAAAGTGTTCATTATTCGATAATCTCCAAAATAATAATAATTAAATAATTATATTTTTATACATTAATTATATTTTTATAAACAATCATTAAATATAGTTATGGAAAATTATTTTTGTTATAATCATGGAAACGATCAGTCGTACACATGAGTAACGTTTCCATTTTTTAAAGAATATGAAATAAATAAGGTAAGTATTATTTTATCTTTACATAATGATAATTATATCATAAATATCATATTAACTCATTAAATACTTTATATATATCATCCATTTGATTCTATTATGAAAAATAAATCACATCAGTAAGCAGAGGTGGTAGTCTACACGTATGCACAAACTACATTATCAATTTTCAATGGATATAAATATAAGAAAATATATTATATATTATGTTTATACCATGATAATTATATAATATATATCATATATATATTAAATCCATCATTTTAAACATCTATGGGATTCAGTGATGGAAAATGAACTATATTGGTTCGTGAGGTGGTAGTCCATCATATACATGAATGATTAATTCATTTCACATTTTATGGAAGTAAGATATGGATATTGGTTATTAAATTAACATAAAAATAGCTAAGTATATATAAGATAATGATGCTATTATTTTATAATGTTTGAATAGAGAAGCCCATACTTTTTATACATATATATTACTTCTTATTATATGAATATTCATTACATGATATTACAATCCATACCAAAATCATATTGGTCTAGTATCTTTATAAATTGGGACATGTAAAAAATGGATTCATAAATGAACTATATCATCTCCCACTTAGTTATTCATAACTATAAACCTTCTAAAACAAATCATACATAATACCTTTCTTCATAACCTGGGGAAAGGAAATATATGAATGGTGAGATCATTTTCTCCATGAGGCTAAACAAGGGATATATCAATGATAACTTAAACATAACATGCTAATAAGGGAATGAGGATATAGACATAACATTTTAAAACCATACACTTCATATCAATGGTCATAATCTTTAATCATGGAATAAATCCCAGAAGTCCATTAGATATGAATCATAAAGGAATAAAATAACATTATCCATGAGAGCATAACATATTCAAAGAACATGAGTTTATGGTATACACATAAGCATAAAAATAATTTACTTAGAAGTCAAGGATCATTTCCAAAACTATCATAGTTGAATGATTTCACTCCCCAAACTGTCATAGTAGTCAAGGTTCACTCCCAAGACTATCATAGTGGAAGAAATTCATTACTGAACTCGGTTAAATCCCCATTCTATTCCAATTTATATCATGATATGTCAATCATTACCCAATTCATTGGAGGGAGATATAGGTCCCACCCTTCTTTGGTTATAACGTAATCACCATCCTTGGTTATAACATAACCACTATCCTTGGTTATAATGTAACCATAATCCTTTGTTATAATATAACCACCATCCTTGGTTATTATGTAACCAATATCACATAATTAAAACAATACTTATGTATGATACAAGATCATAAAACATGAATAATATTATAATCCATGAAAATAAAAGGGTTTTATAGAAATTTCATTATAGCATAACCCATGGATAAGATACAGGTTTTATAAACATATTTTCATCACAAACATAAACCATATAGAGAAACAATAAGGATGGTATCATTATAACCTATCCCTATTATATATTAAGTAATATAAAAGGATTTCATCTTAAATAGAATGTGATTTTGAAAAGTCACTTGGAATATTTCTTATGAAAAATATGCTTTCCATTTTAAAATCAATTATTTAAGAAAAATGTGTACATGTGAAGGAAAAAATTTTATTTGAAAATAACCTCATGAAATTTTAAAGGAAGCTTCAAAGAAAATTTTATTCATAATAGAAAGAAATAATTTTCATTCCATATATGTTAAAAAACATTTCGTCCATATTTTTTTATAAAATTCACAAATTACATTGTTTGGAAAACTACGAGAAGATTCTTTTCAAACTATTTTGTAAAAAGTCAAACATGGGTAAAAATGACTTTAAAAACCATAGGATAATAGTAAAAAAATTCAATTTTTTATAGAAAAAATAGATATGGAATAGAAATATTCCCTAGTGGAGACTTAAACATAAACAATCTTGAATGTTTAAGAGATTATGAAATAAACCCTTACCATGTTGGTATCTATTGAATCGTAAGCCCCATGAAATAAAAAACCTTATATGGATATGTAAATATTAATAAAATTTATAATATGTATAATAAAACACATTCATGGGTAGTATATAAACCACAAAAAATAAATAATTAGTGAATAAGGAATGTGCTTCATAGAAATAAAATTGAGATGAAAATCTCTTACCTCGGGTTCGACTTGCTTCAAAATCTCTCTAAACTTCTATTTAATAAATTTAAATTTATTATACTTATATACCAAAATAATGTAAATTCTTATTATATCATATATATTCATTATATATATATACATATAATGATAGATATAGAAAATTAATTACACCGTTCATGGAGATGGTGGGTCGTACGTACACATTAACATTGTTTTTATTTTTTTGATGGATGGAACGAGATAATGGTAAATAAGAATTCACCTTTACAAAATCATTATTATATCATATAAATCACATATAATAATTATATATATCCTTATTTCCATCCAAGTAAAACAAAAATAAAAATAAAAATCATTGCTTCATGGAGGTGGTAGTTCACATGTACGCACAAATGATGTTATCATTTTTCAATGGTTTGGAAGGTAAGATGGTAGATATGATATCATAATTATATTAGAATAATTATTTCATTAATATAATAAATAAATATTAAACCGGTCATAAAAACCATCTGTGAAATATGGTGATGTAGAATGAGTTGTATCGCTATGTGAAGATGGTGAGTCTTACATACGCATGAGTGATACTTTCACTTTGCATTTGATGGAACGAGGGTTAATAAATGTGGTTTCATAATCATAAAAAAATTTAATTATATTAAGGATAATTAATTTATTATTTCATAAATAATATAGCATATTTATAATAGGTGAAATAATAAAAAAAGAAAGAGATCGGTTAAGGCGATTACCTCTTTTTTGAAACAACTCCCTTAGATTTCCTATTAAGGATGCTATGGTTGGTCTTTTTGGAAGACCAAAACCTATAGAATGTGCATAAGGAAGTTTAGAATGGATTTTTTTATGTTATTATCAAGATATAAGGATCAAATTGGTGTGAAGAAGATATTGAAAGGGTGTCCTTCTATAAGGTAGGGGAAGGACACACTTGGAATTTCTTAATAGATCAAAATACAGTAAAATAATTCTAAATAAAAATGGATCAAAATTTCCTATAAATGAACATGGGATAAAATTTTAAAACCATATATTATCCCCTTTGTCCTATTTTAATATTTTTATGTTTTTTAATTAATTTCATAAAGTATTATCTTGATAAAATATCATTAATACCAATTTTATCTCTATTAATTTAATTTGAATTAAAATACATAAAGATAATGTTATAATTCAAATATAATTATTTAAAATAACATAAAATGTAATATTAATCTAAAAAAATCATTTCAAACATTAAATAACTCAAATTATATTACATATAATATTTTTAAAATCATTTCTTATAATTTTTTATTAATTAGAGAAATATTGCATCAGTGTTGAATAAGAATTTAAGGTCATTATATAATTACTAAAAATTAAAAATAAATTTCTATCAAGAAAATAATTTTATTAATCATAAAATTAATATCAATATTTTTTTATAACTAGTTTTTCCCATGTATGAATACTTAAAAGATATATAAAACTAAGCGAGTGAAACTTTTTAACTTTCTTTGATTTAAATAATTTATAAATAATTTTCATGGAAAAGTGATCGTTAAAGAACTAAATTTAGAGAATAAGGTTATAAGGTTAAACTTTCATTCATATAATAAGAATTATGAGGAAAAATTATAGTTTTATCACTTATTCTATAACCTAGATTATCCCAATTTACCCTTTGTTGAGGTGATAAATTTTACCACCGTTATTATTCATATTGACCAAAAATAAAAGGGACTGGTTTACCAATATTTTAACCTCATAATTAAAAATATTTAATTTTTTTTTATTTTTTTAAATGCCTATAAATTTCATAAATAAATTTTAAATTAAGTGTGCAAAATGCGAAAAAACTATTTTTTAGAAGAAAAAAATATTTTAAACATAAAAATAGATTTATTCATATCCTATGCTTAGAAAAATATTTTTTGAATGTTTAAAAAAATAAACTAAATAAAATTTTTCATTAAAATAATTTATCAACAATGATTAATTTTATTTATTAATATAAAAATGAATTTTATTATTAAAAAATTTTAGAAAAATTCCATTTTATTTTCAAATAATGTTTTCTTTTTAATTCTAATCATTTGGTAACTAATTAATTCATTTTATAAATGTGTAGATAATATATTTTTTGTAATTCAGTTATTAATATTTATACCATCTAATCAAATAGTTAGTTGATAATGGAAAAAAGATATTTTAATAATGTTACATGGTTTTTCTATACTTGTTGTTGTGTGTAATACTAGATATTGAAGAAATAAAATTATTTAAAGAAAAATATTTCATAAAAATATCAAGGTGTTACATTCTACCCCCCTTAAAATTAATTTTTTTTCAAAAATACATCACTATGATACAAATAGATTAGGATAATTCTGCCTCATCACATCCTTAGGTTACCTTGTATATTCCTTAAATTGGTGGTTTGTCCACAAAACTTTAACTAGATGAGTGGTCTTATTTTGTAGCACTTTCTCTCCATGATCTAGAATTTCTACTAAATGTTATTTATAAGAAATAACTTACTCTAGTAGTACAAACTTGGAGTTCAATATATGTGATATAACACCCAAATAATTTAAAATATTTTCCTTTAAGAATAAATTTAAATTTTTTTCTAGCTTTCTTTATATGCAACACCATGTCAAGCATGCGCTACACGCAACACTGAGATTGGCTTGTGGAACACGCAGCACTAAGCGTAGTTGGGAATATAAGATATTTAGACTTTAATATATATTTAGTGTTTTAAGTATATTAAATCAAATGTTTTGATATTTATTAGATAGGTTTTATAGTTATAAGATAAGAACAAATCTAATTTTACACACAAAAAGTTCTGTTTTTCTAAAGGCAGTTTTTCCGCCTTTTAATTGCACGCCTATTTTAAAAATAAATTTTGAAATTTTTATAATTATTATATAATAAATTAGACTATATTTTTTAAGTGTAATTTAAAAATTAATCTTAGGGTAAATTTTTGGCATTTTTCTGTGAAGTGTCATTTTTTGATGAATAGTGAAAATACAGGATTTTAATTAAAAATTACTTTTTTGTCTAAATAATTTATAAGGTTAAATTATATTTTTAATTGGTTTTAAAGTCACATTAGTTCAAGTTTACATATATTAATACAATTTAGGTCATTTTAATATTTTTTATATTGAATTTAGATATAAAAACTTAGTGAACTTTTGGACATTTTCACTTCAAAAACCTGTTTTCCCATCATGTCTATGGGATTAGCTTTAAAATAATTTTAGCCACTTATATGAATTAAATTTTTAAAATGGGTATAATTATTTATAATAAGTATAATTTTTATAGTCTAATAAGGTCAACTTAATTTTTTACCATAATGATTAGTGAATGCAGTTAAAATTAATTACCATGATTAAGGTAAGAACAAGCTTACTTAATAATTAAATTTAAAATATAATGTGTGTAAATTACCAAACACATGTCCAAAACCCATTTTATATACATATTTCTACCATCACCACCATAGGGTCAATTTTTATGAGTTATTGGGATATTATTCCATTAAAGTTACCTATATAATAAGTTAAGTAAGGAAAAAGACAAAAAAGGAACCTTCCTTTCCTTTAACACTTATAAAGCTTTGAGATAGGGACAAAACATCATATTTTCATCTATAAATATTATTTTTAAAGGTAAATGGGGTTTTTTATCATGATAATTTTTATATATATAGATTTTATAATTACATTAAATTATTAACAAGTTCCAATTCATTGATTATTTAGTTAATAATTAAATAAAATAAATGATGCTAAAAAAATTAAAAGTAACGAAAATTTAATGAATCATTGTGTTCTGTTATTTTTGTATATGAATATATCAAGTTTCACATTTTGGAACTTAATATATTTAAATTCCAATATTTTTTTATATTTTTAAATTAAAATTAAATAAATAATGTCAAAATTGTCATTATTGTTATTTTATAATAATTGATATTTTATTAAATGATTTAAAATTACAAAAAACCAATCTTCTTAAAAGTGATTTTTAATTGTTAATAAATATTAATTATGTTCCATTAATGGAACAATTTATCTTTCATAATTAACATATTGACCCCTAAATAGTAAAAACTTTGCTACCGTGGTTAGGGTTAAAGTAGTGTTTTTGTGCATTATATACAAATCTATTGGATTAATTTCCAAAAAATATGGGATTTTTTTCTTATAAATTAGATTTAATATTTTAGAATAAGTGATTATAAATTTTATAATAAGTATCACTTTATTTTGGTCTTAATGGATGAATTAAAAAGGTTAGAAAAGTAGTTACCTAAATGAAAAACCAAAATGAAAAAATAAGGAAACTTGAAGACTAGGGAAAAAAAGATAAAAAAATAATTTTATTTTTGTTTAGTGTGACTGTGTATCGACCATAATTCCCCATCACTCCTTTTATTTTGTAATCACATGTGGTAAGGGATACCACCCAATAGTGTTAACATTTTAGTATTTATAAGAATGTCACTCCTCCTCCACTATAAAAATAAATTCACTATTTCACTTCCTAAAACTATAAATACACTTTGGATCATCCAAACCCTGACCTAATAATCTCCAAACATACCTCCCATAATTTTAGAATCCCAAATTTGGGCATAAAGAAAACCAAGTAAGTCTTTTGGTATAAATCAAATGGAGTTTCCCAAAAAAGAGGCAGTGTTCTTCAAAGAGAACTTTTGTTTTATTTATTTATCAAACCCTTAAATTATTATTACATATTTATTATATAATAAAATAAGTATCATTAATTTAATTATATGTTTATTTTTCAAGTTTATTACCAAAAATTTCATACACTTCCATCAAATGGGATACGCCATCATCATTCGTGTGTACGGTGGACTACCTTCTCGCAAACCGATGTTGTTTGTTCTTCCATTGCCACCTTTAAAGGTTGGAAATAATGATGTATTTATATATTATATATGATATTTATAATTTATTTACTCTTATTTAAATTTTATATAATATATACCTTCATGATTTCTATTTTTTTGGAATACGATAACATCGTTTTTTGACGTGTGGACTACCACCTCCTAAATGCAATGTGGTTCATTCACGCTTTAAATGGGAATTATTGAGGATGGTTTTAATGATTATATATGATATAAATGACATAATTACTATATTTATTACATAATTTCCTTTATTTTAATATAATATATAATTTTCTTTATTACCATTTCACACACACAAAATGTGATATCATCGTTCAGGGACGTGTGGACTACCACCTCCTCAAAGTGATGTGATTCCTTTTGCATCACAATAATTATATATAAAAGTATATATGATTAAATAATATGGTATTTAATATATAATTATAATTAAGTAAAGATAAATGTTACTTTCCTTTTTTCCATAATTATCATTGAAAAATGGGAATGTTACTCATGCGTACGTACGGCCTACCATCTCTATGATCATAGCGTTGGTTCATTTTTCATATCCATCTTTCATGATTGATTATAAAATTAAAATTGGTATATAAATATGATAATTATGTCATTATTATTATTTTATATATGTTATATAATTACATCCTTCACCATAGTCAACCAACATTAGTTGTTTTTTACACATGAGCTGAATATGGTCAAAACATACAACTTAAACTTAATTGATTTAGTAATTGTATATGAATTGTTAATAGGTGAAATTAAAAGTAATAATAAACTTTAAAAAGGTTAACGAACATATAAATAATTTACATAGTTTTATCATTTATGAATATAAATATACAAATGACCATTCAGACTCAAGGTAAGGGATTTCATCTCAATTTATATTCTATTGAGACATATTTGTTATTATGAACTAATTCACTTATATATGGTGTATACATTATTAAATTGAAATGTAATATCATGATTCATTATTTATTTATGTTATCATAAGTTTAAATTTGAATTATTTCATCCAAGGTATTTTGAATTGAAATTTACCAAGTGGTAAAAGTTATTGAACAATCTCACTTTCTTTTGTGATTGTTAACTTTTTCTTTAAACAATCACTTTATTGTAATAATTTTTCATTTTATATTATATTTATTTTAATATTAATATTATTATATGATGGATATTATTATTTTATAAACCATATACCATTTTTACATATGGTTTTTACTTTGAAATTTATATGATTTATTTGGAAAATATTGATAAATCTATATCCATTAATCAATTCTGATATTTTATTAGGCACATTATTTATGAATTAAATAGATTATTAGATATATATAAGTAATGATTTGGACAATTAAGACATGGTTTGGGGACCATTTAAATTAATCCCCCTGATTCATCAGTAGTCTCATGAGACAAATTTGTTGGCCAAATCAGATGGGTTTCTACCTAGTATGAAAAATAATCTTGTGAAAGGTCTTGATGGTAAAGGTACCATGTACCTAAAAAAATGGAATAAAATAATTATGAATTTAATTTATTGAGAATTAATTTATTATTATTATTATCTAGGATATTTTTTCTTTAACATTATCTATAGATGCATTTCATTATAATTTTATTGATTAAGTGGAATGTGTTTCAGTTATTTACCTTTTCATATTAACTATGCCTTATCCAGATATTTAAATAGAATATTTGTTCAGTTATTTACCTTATATATTGATTATAAATTATTTATACATGATTTCTTCTTTTGTACTTTCCCTTAAAAATCATTTGAGATCACCCTTATTTCGTTTCATTTCCTTATTATATAAAGAATAAATCTTTGAATGGGCTTTCAAGGATGTTTTTCATTGCATTTTATTATGTATTATGTTTTATTTTATACTTCACAATGTAATATTTTTATCATGTATGTAATATAGTTTACCAAAACCTACTAAACAGATCAGTCCTTTAGGATTTGATTCCATGTAATAATCCAAATGTAATAAATTAAGGCAACAGCTCTTGGATTCTAGGGTCAGGGAATTACAGATGGTATCTAAGGAAGTTTGGTAGAAACTTTGGGAACTATATTTAGGAAAACATAGACTAACTAAGACAACCCTATGATAAACTTTGAGGATAAGTATATAAGGATAACTCAAAGAAATCATGTCTATGATTATGAAATTATATATGCATAAATTTTTTAATTTGTGTTAATTATTTAAATAGTTTTGGGATTATACATTATGTTTTATAATTTTATGATCTAATCTAGTGTGTTACATAATTTATAAATGGTTAATAGAAGAAGTAATGGGAACCTCACCAATTCACATAATAATGATCATATATTTGATTAGATCATGCAAATATTTTGAAGGGAACTAGTATCTCAAGCATTCTCATCATATGAGGACATACTATCATGTTCTAACAAGATAGAGAAAGAGTTATATAAATATTATGGATTTGGTGGGAATTATGAGAAGAAGATGACATCTATGAAAAATATGGATAAAGGGAATAAGGAAAACACTTATATTCAGTGTTTCACCTATAGGGAGATGGGGAACTGTGAAAATGAATTCCCCAAGCATCAAGGGAATATACCTTAGAATAAGATAATGTATCAAGGTCAATAATATGTTATTGATGAAACTAAAGCGGACTGATTAATGTGCTTGTATTGTGACATTTCAGTATTTTATCAATGATATATTAGTTATAAGAGTTATGAAATATATAAGGATTGTACTATAGCAATATTTCATTAAGGATTTGAGAGCACATGTTTAATAGTACTGATGACTAAGAAAAATTATTCGGTGAAAATTTTAACTTATTAGAAGATATAGTATTGAAGGAAATAAAACCCTAAATGTGTTCCTAATATTGAGATAATGATGATTGGATAAAGAGATGATTGATATGGATAAATTAAATTTGATATTACTGATCCCCTTGGAAACGATTAATGATTTATTGGAAAAGTGGTTATTATATTATTGATGGAGTCTAAAAAATTATGGATTTAAGAAATAAATCCAATAACCTACATTTTACATAATGAATAAGGAATAATGCATGTTTTCAATAAGGTTTTATGGTAATTCAGGTTATTACGATGTTTTAAGAGATTAAATGACAAAGGTATTCACATGTTTAGTATGTGATGATTTAAATATACTTCATATTAATTAAGGGATTAATGGTGTGTTAATTTTTTAAATTTATTGAACTTATTTATAAATTTTTGGCTCATAATATTTTATAAAAGTTTTGTGGTTTAAGTTTATCTTTGGACAAGGTTCAAGAGATTAATGTATTACTTCACCTAATTATTTAGCATGTGCTAAGAGATGAATTGTGAATAGTTCAAGGCACAACCAAAGGATGAGATTGTATATCTTCCAATGAAATTTAATAAACTCTAATAAAAGGGTCTTGAAAAAAAATCATATTATCATCATTTTTTATAATATCAATGACCTTATTCGCACCTATTTGTTTTATGGTTTCGTGGTCATTAACCTTCTTCGGATCACCCACTTTCTTTTGATCAATGTTCTATATCACTCTCCATAATAAATTTATAGTTAAATTTATCTTCTATTTATATGTTTTAACTAATTTTATTTGATTCAGAGGCCTATTTTTTTGGTAAAATTCACAATTCCCTTTCCCTATAATTAAGAAAATGTTTTATTAATTCTTTTATGATATTAGTTTTTCAATAATAGTATTTTCAAATATCAAAACCTTGATTACAAAGATCATGTTTGAATTACGAGGATTCAATTTATTTAAGTTAGGGAGAATTTGACACCCCAAGAATTTAAAATATTTCCCTATTATAATAAATTTAATTTTGTTTCTAGCTTTCTATATACGCAATACCAAGTTAATCTTGCACTATATGCAACACTAAGATTAGCTTGTGGAACAAACTACACTAAGTATAAAAGGGAATATAAGATCATAAGACTTTAATATATATTTAATATTTTAAATATATTCAATCAAATTTTATTACATTTATCCAGTAGGTCTGATAGTCATAAGATAAGAACAAATCCAATTTAACACATAGAAAAGTTGTATTTTTTAAAGGACGTTTTGTTGTCTTTTAATGGCACATATATTTTAAAACTAAATTCTGAAATTTTTATAATTTTATATAACAAAATAAACTTCATTTTCATAATATTAATTTCAAAATTAACTTAGGTTGAATTTTTTTTATTTTTCTGTAAAGTTTCATTTTTGATGAGTAGTGAAAATATTGGATTTTAATTGAAAAATTCTTTTTCGTATAAATAATTTATAAAGGTTAAATTATATTTTAAATTGGTTTTAAAGTAAAATTAGATAAATTTTACATCAATTGATCCAGTTTAGGTCATTATAATCATTTTTATGTTGAATTTATATATAAAATCTTAGTGTACTTTTGGACATTTTCACTTTAAACCCCCGATTTCCCATCACGTCTACGAGATTAGATTTAAAATAATTTTAGCCAATTATGTGAATTGTATTTTGAAAAATTGGTATAGGTATTTGTAATATATATAATATTTATTTTATAATAATTTCAACTTAATTTTTGACCTTAATGATTAGTGAATGCAGTTAAAATTAAATATTGTGATTAAGGTAAAAACGAGCTTACTTGATGATTAAACTTATAATATAGGGTGTGTAAATGACCCAAAACATGTCCAAAGCCTATTTTATGGACATATTTATACCCTAAAAATATTAGTATATATTTTTATGAGTTATTGGGATATTATTCCATGAAATTGACCAATATAATAAGTTAAGTAAGGAAAAGGATAAAAAAGAACCTTCCTTTCCTTTAACACTTATGAAGCTTTGAGATAGGGAAAAAGATCATATTCTTAACTATAAATATTATATTTAAATTTAAATGAGTTTTTTTATCATGATAATTTATTTTAATTTTTTATAGATGATGTAATTACATTAAACTCTTAACAAATTCCAATACATGGATTATTTAGTTAATAATTAAATAAAATAAATGATGCTAAAAAATTTAAAGTAAAGTAAATTTAATGAATTATTGTGTTCCATTATTTTTTTAGATGAATATATCATGTTAAAAAACTATGAAATTAATATATTTTATTTCAAATATTTTTTTGATATTTTAAAATTAAAATTAAAAAATAATTTCAAAATTATCATTAATGTTATTTTACAATGAATGATATTTTATTAAATTATTTAAAATTACTAAAAATATATCTTCTGAAAAATGATTTTTAAGGATTAATATATATCAATTATGGCCCATTCATGGACCAGTTTATCATTTATAATTAACATATTTACCCCTAAATAGTAAAAACTTTTCTACCACGGTTATGGTCAAAGCAGTGTTTTTGTGCGTTACATACGCTTTAATTGAATTAATTTCCAAAAAATATGATATTTTTATCTTATAAATTAGTTGTAATATTTTAGAATCATTTTGCATAAATTTTATAATAATTATCACGTTAATTTAGTCTTAATGGATTAATTACATAGGTTAGAAAAGTAGTTACCTAAATGAAAAACCAAAATATAAAAAATAGGGAAACTTAAGGACTAAGGAAAAAAATGATAAAAATTCTTTTATTTTTTTGTGGTGTGAGTTTGGATAGACCATAATTTCCATTTAGTCCATTTTTTTTCATTTTTTAATCACATAAAGTAAGGGATACCTCCCAATAGTGTTTACCTTTTGGTATTTATAAGAATGTCAATCCTCCTCCACTATAAAAAGGAATTCACTCTTACCCTTACTCACACCTCTCAAGACACTTTGGATCATCCAATACCTGACCAAATAATTTCCAAAAATACCTTTAATCATCCTATAATCATCGTGTTGTATGTAAATAAAAACAATCAAGTCTTTTGGTATAAATCAAAAGGATTTACCTAAAAAATATGTAACGTTCTTCAACGATCACTTTTGTTTTATTTCTTTATACACCTCTTAAATTATTATTATATCTTTCTTACATAATAAAATAATTATCCTCAATATAATTATATGTTTTTATAATAATTTTATGACCTACACTTTTACACACTTTCATCAAATGGGATATGCAATCATTGTTCGTGTGTACGACGGACTATCGCATCGTGAATCGATATCGTTCATTATTCCATTAGCACCATTCAGTGTTAGGAATAATGATGTATTTATAGATTATATATGATATATATGATATTTATAATTTCTTTATTCTTCTTTAAATATTATATAATATATACCTTCATGATTTCCATTTTTTGGGAATATGATAACATCGTTTTTCGACTTGTGGACTACCACCTCCTCAATGTGATGTGATTCATTCACGCTTTAAATAGAAATTACTAAGGATTGTTTTAATTATTATATATTATATAAATTAAATAATTATAGTATTAATTACATAATTACCTATTTTAATATAATATATCATTTTCTTTATTACCCTTTCACACACTGAAAAAAGTGATAACGTTGTTCGTGGACATGTAGACTATCACGCCCTTAAAGAGATGTGATTCCTTTTGCATCACAATAATTATATATAAAAGTATATGTGATTAAATAATATTTTATTTAATTCATAATTATAATTATATAAAGATAATTTTTACTTTTCTTCTTTATATAATGATCATTGAAAAATGGGAACGCTGCTCATGTGTACGTACGACATACTGTCTCCATGAACGTAACGTTGGTTCATTTTTCCTAAACATATTTCATGATTGATTCTAAATTTATAATTTATGTATAAATATGATAATTATTTCATGTTTATTATTCTTTAAATGTTATATAATAACCTATTTGACCATAGTTAACCAACATTAGTTATTTTTGACACAAAAGGAAAATATGGTCAAAACATCTAACTTAAAATTAATTGATTTAGTAATTGTATATGAAATGTTAATAAGTGAAATTAAAGTAATAATAAAATTAAAATTTTTTCTCAAACATGTAATTAATTAACATAAGTTTATTATTCAGGAATATAAAGACACATGTGACAAGTCAGACTCAAGGTAGGGGATTTCATCTCAATTTATATTACATTGATAATTATTTTTTATTATGCACCAATTGACTTTTATGTGGTGTATATACTGTCCATTTGACATGTAATATCAGGATTCATTATTTATTCACGGTATATTAAGTTTCAATTTGAATTATTTTATCCAAGTGATTTTTAATTTAAAATTACCAAGTGGTAAAAGTTATTGAACCATCTCACTTTATTTTGTGATTGTTAACATTATCTTGAAATAATAAATTTCTTGTAATAATTTTTCATTATTAATTATATTTATTTTAATATCCATATTATTTTATGATTGAAATTATTATTTCCTAAACATTATACCATTTTTACATATGGTGTTTACTTTTAAAGTTATATGATTTATTTGTAAAATATTGATAAATATATATCATTTACTCAATACAGATGTTTGATAAGGAACATTATTTATGAATTAAATCAGTTATTTGATATATATATATATAAGGAATTATTTTTAATGGTATGACATGGGTTGGGGACCATTTAAAGTAATACCCTTGATGCATAAATAGTCTCATGAGACAAATCAATTGGCCAAATCATACGGGTTTCAACCTGGTATGATAAACCCTCTTGTGAAGGGTCTTGACGGTAAGGGTATCATGTAATTAGGGAACATGATGTACAATAATTATTATTTCTTTTATTGAGAATTAATTTTTTATCATTATTATCCATGATATTTAATTTACATTTTCTATGTATTCATTTCATTCTCATTTTATTGATTAAATGACATGTGTTTCAGTTTTTTACCTTTCCATATTGATTATGCCTTATCCAAATATTTAAATGTCATGTGTGTTCTGTTATTTACCTTTCCATATTGACTTTTCTTTATCTATATATTTAAATGAAATGTGTGTTAAGTTATTTACCTTTCTATATTGATTATACATTATTGATTCATGATAGCTTTTGTTGTAATTACCCTTACTGAGAATTTGAGATCACCCTTATTTTTTTCCTTTCCCTAGCATATGAAGAATAAATATTTGAATGGACTTTCAAGGATGTTGTTCATTTAATTTTATTATGTATCATGTTTTATTTTCTAATTTCCAATGTAATATGGGTATCATGTATGTAATCTATTTTACCAAACTGCTATACTGATCAGTCCTTCAGGATTTGATTCCTTGTAATCATCTCAATGTAATAACGTAAGGCATCGGATTTGGTCTTCTAGGGTCAGAGCATTACATGTGAAGGATCATGTGTGTACTTCCTCAGGAGTGATACATGGAACACATTATTAACTTGAGAGAGATTCAATGGAAGTTCCAATTGATAAGCTAAAATCCAACATCATCAAGAATTTCCAAATGACTGATACACCTAGGACTTATCTTTCCCTTCTTTCCAAATCACATCACCCTCTTCTAGGGAGATATTTATTAGAATACCTTGTCACAAACATCAAACTCTATATCCTTCTGATGATTTTTATCATAAATTTTATCTACTCTTAGATAACCTTATGTGTTGTTGAATGGATCTAACCATTTATACCATTTCCTCATCTAGGTCATGTCCCAATAGTTGTCTTTCTCCAACATCATTCCAGCATGTTATATTTCTTCACTTCCTACCATATAGGGCTTCATAAGGATCCATCTGAATGCTTGAGTGAAATATATTGTTGTAAGAAAATTCCACCAAACGAAGGTGTTGATCCCAAATAACTTTTAAATCTATATATAAATCTCTTAACATTCCTTCTAGAGTTTAAATTTTTCCTATTAGACTGTCCATCTATCTGAGGATGATAAGTAATTCTCAAACTTAACATTGTATCCAAAGCCTGCTGAAGCTTCTCTAAAAAAATTAGTTAAACCTCAGATCCCAATCAAATATAATTGATAGTGGTACTCCATAAAATATTACCACTTACTTAATTTATAACAAATTCAGTTGATTAAGGGAGTAATATTCTCTAATGGAAATGAAGTTTGCTGACTTCATAAGATAATCGACTAAAACCCAAATAGTGTTATGAACTTTAAATATTTTGGGAAGTCTGATGACAAAATTTAGGGTGATGTTTCCCCATTTACATTATGGTATGGGTAATGGTGGTAACATCTCCTTATACTTCTGTCTTTTAGCCTTAACTTACTAATATACCAAGCACTAGGAACATACTCTATAATATATCTCTTCATGGAATCCCACCAAAAATACTCTTTCCAATATCTATACATCATCTTACTTACAGGATGAATATAAAATAAAGAACTATGAGATTTTTCCATGATATAATTCTTCAAATCTGGTACCGAAGAGGCACATATACGGATCTTGAACCTTATTATTACATCATAATTAAGGTTTAAATCAGAAAAAAGTCTCACCTTTGTTTGTTTCTATGCATCTTCCTTCTATACCTCTTTAATCTTTACTTGAATAGATGTTCGAACACTCATTTGATCCAAATAATATTTCTCCCCTTCCTTAAATATTTCAAGATCTATCCTTTGAAAGTCTATAAATATAGAATCTTTTGTGATCCTCATCATAGATAATCTAGCATGATCCTTTTGACTTAGAGCATCTGGCACATTATTTTCTTAGCCAGGGTAGTAATGTATTGATAATTCCTACTATTTAATCAATTAAAACCATCTTCTATGGTGTGTATTTAGATATTTCTATGTGAAGGTATAATTTATACTTTTATAGTCATTATATATGTCTCATCTTTCTACATAGAGATAATTCATTCGTATCTTTAATGAAAAAATTACCACAGCTAACTCCAAATCATGAGTTAGGTAATTTTTCTCATGGACATTAAATTTTCATGAGGCATGGGTTATAACCATATAATTATGTAATAGGAAACATCCCATTGCCTTATTTTATGCATCACTATAGATTAAAAACTCTTTTATACTATACTATTTTGTGAGAATAGGTGCACTAACTAGCCTTATCTTCAATTCCTAAAAAATTCCTCATATTCATCTGTCCAAAAAAACAGGGATCCCTTCTGAGTTAACTTGGTAATTGGATTCTATATCCATGAAAAACTATCTATAAATCTATAATAATATCCATCCAAACTAATAAAACTATGTATCTCAAGCATAATGGTTAGTCTGTTTTAATGTTCAATAACTTATTTCTTTGAATGATCTACTGATATAGCCTCACTTCAGATTATATGAATCGATAATGAAACTTTATAAATTCAAAATTAACAATTGGTAAATTTTTCATAAATATTCTACTTCCTTATGGTTTTTCGAACAATCCTCAAGTTATATTCATACTCTTACTTTCTCTTTGAATATAAAATAATATTATCTATAAATAATAGCACAAACTAATAAAGGTAGTCTCTAAATACTATATTCATTATATCCATGAAGATAGATGGGACATTATTAAAACCAAATTTCATTACTATATACTCATAGTGTCCATATATTGTTTGGAAGGTTGTTTTGGGTATATCATACTTCTTGAACATCAATTTATGATATATATAATGAAGGTTAATCTTAGAAAATTATTGAGCTATATTCAGTTAACCGAAAAAATATCAATACAAGGTAGAGGATACTTATTCTTGAAAGTGATATTTTTAAGTTCTTGATAAGAAATATAGAGTCATATTGATCCATATTTCTTCTTAACAAATAGAATAAGTGAACCCCAATGTGACATACATGGATTAATGAATCCATTTTCAAGATTAACCTATAGTTGTTTCTTCAATTCCAACAACTCAATCGGATCCATTCTATATTGATTCTTGGAAATAGGTGTAGCACCAAGTATGATTTCTATTGAAAAATCAACTTCATGATTTGGTGGAAGACTGAGAAACTATTTTGGAAAGACATAAATAAACTCTTATATAATATCCATATCTTTGATGTTGATTTTCTCCCCAACCATCTAAGATAAACTCCCCTTTTGAATAGGAATTCATGACCCATGTGATGGATGTAATTTCCATCAGAATTTCATTTTTTTCATCGCATTATAAGGTGATCATATTTTGGTTTAGAATATCAAATTTAACTTCCCTTCCTTGGAAATAAATTTGATCTTTGTGTAAATAATCCAATCAATTCTAAAAATAACTTTTAACTCAACCAAAGGGGGAATAATAAGATTTACTGGAAGAACATTCCCACAAACATCAATTAAAGAATAATAGTAAACTATATATGAAATCCTCATACCATTATATATTTTTACTACTAATACAACATCTAATATTTTATGTGGTATTGTGATACCCTTAGAAAATTATTTAGATATAAAAGTTTGGATGAATACATAATAAAATAAGACATTAGTTATTCTAGAGTGGATGATAAGTGTACATTTCACCACATCATTCTCATAACCCACTTCAGAAGTTATGGTTTCATGATATTAGTCTTTTTTCTTTGGTCTTTGTTGGTTTTAACACTGACCATAAATAACTTTTGGATCCATGTACTGATTTCAAAAATTACCATACTCCATGCATTTGAAGAATTGGAGCATGGGTGGTGAATTAGTTAGCATCTTCCTTTCCTCCATTATATCAACTAGCCTTTTCACCACCTTTCAACATTAAATAGATCTTTGACCATTCTTCCCACATCTAAAACACTTCCTAGTTCCACTCAAGAAATTCCCACAATGTTTCTTTCCACATTTCTTGTATGTAGTTGATTGTAATTTGTTTCCACCATGTGATTTATTCAAGTTCTCATGATACTTGATATTACCTTTTTTATCAAAACTATAGGAATGGTGGGAATCTCGGATTTCCATTTCTATATTGAGTGTTCATATAACAATTTCTTCATAGATATTAAAGTCTATTATAGTTAATTCCTTTCAAAGACTTGGATTAATACACCAAAAAATCGATCAGTTTTTCTTTTAAGTCTAATGATTAAACTAGAATCATACCTTGGAACTCTTGTAAAATTAACTTCATAGGTACCAATCGATTCATCATCATTTTACTTGGGTTCGAGAAATTTCTTGTCCATCCTTTTGAAAATAATATTAGGGAAGTACTTACTAAAAAATACCCTCTTAAACTCATCCCACTCCATAGAGTAAATTTATTTACCTTGTATCATATTATTAATAAGATCCCACCATTGATATATTACTCCGTACAAATAATAAAAATATAAAATAAATTTTTCATATTCTGAAAATTGGAGAACAAAAAATATATTTTTAGTGGTATTGATCCATTGCTCAGCAACTAGTGGATTAGTATACCCATTAAAATAAGGCGGTCATTACCTCATGAAGAACTTAAAAAAATGTTTTTTCCCTCTAATAATTTGGAAGCTTGGCATGATTAATATATTGAGAAATCTATCTAAGAATTATTATAATATTTCTTATTCCACATCCCATAACATTTAGTTTCTTGGGAGTAAAATCATTTCATTTTTAAATGAATTCGGTATTAACATGATTCCTTTGGGTCTCATCCATTTACTAAAGCCAAAAATCATATTGTGAGAAATAATAATCATGGTGAGAAACCATATAATCATGAAAAATAATTTATAGTATGTATAAATTATGACACCTTCTTCTATGAAATATTATTTTTAACCTAGGTCATTCGTGATCATTACCAAAACTTTAGGATTTTATCCTATACTAATCCTTATCCCTAGGGTTCTTACTAATTTTTCTCATTCTTGTTTCCAAAGGTAAATTAAACCATTCTCAGATACCAACCATAGTGACCCATACTTTTATACATAGATATTACATCGTATTAGATGAATATTCATTAAATAATATTACATTCCATTCCATAATCATATAGTTATATTATCTTTGGAAAATGAGACAAATAAACAAATGGTTTATAAATAAATTTCATCATCTCCCACTTAGTTCTTCATAACTAACACCCTTCTTATACACACCATACTTAATACCTTTATCCATAACCTAAGGAAAGGAAATATAATAATTGGTGAGATCATATTATCATTAAGGATAAACAATGGATGTATCAATGATCACTTAAACATAACATTATAATAAGGGTATGATAATGTGGACATAACATTTGAAAACTATACCCTACATATCAAATATCATGATCTTGAATGATAGCATAAATCTTGGTAGTTCATTAGAAATCAATCATTAAGTAATAAAAGAACATGATCCATGAGAGCATAAAATAAGCATATAAAATGAATTTGTGGTATAAAAATAAGCATAAAAATCATTTCCTTAGTAATAAATACTCATTTCCAAAACTATAATAATGGAATGGGTTCACTCCCCAAACCATCATAGTAGCCAAGTTTTACTCACAAGACTATGATAGTATTAAAATTCCCTTACTAAATTGGGTTCACTCTCCCATAGAGTCATATTTATATCATGATATATCAATAATTACCTAATTAATTAGAGGTAAATATAGGTCTCACCCATCCTCAGTTATAACTTAACCGCCATCCTTGATTATAACACAACCAGCGCCCTAGGTTATAACATAACCACCATCCTTGGTTATAATATAACCATTGTCCTTGGTTATAACATAACCACCATCACATAATTAAAACCATATATATGTGTGCTAGAATATCATAAAACATTCATCATATTAAAACTCATGAAAACAAAAGGTTTTTATAAACATTTCATCAAAGCATTACTCGTGGATAAGAAATAGGTTTCATAGACATCTTATCATCACAAACATAAACCATATAGAGAAAGAACAAGGATGGTATCATTGAACCATATACCCATTAGATTTTAATTAACATCAAATGATTTCATCTTAGATATAAAATGATTTTGAAATATCACTTGGAATATTTCTTGTAGAAAATACCCTTTCTATATTGAAATCACTTATTTAAAAAAATGTCCACATAAGATATAAAACATTTTATTTTAAAATAAACATTTGAACTTATAAAGGATGACTAAAATAAAAGATTATTCATGATGGTGGGAAAATCCATTCATGATGTATAAGTTAAAAAACACATTCCTTCCATATTTTTTTCAGAAAATAAACAGAGTACCTTATTTAGAAGACAAAAAGAAGATTCTTTTCAAACTATTTTGTAAAAATAAAAACATGGGTAAAAATGAATTTAAACAACCATATAAGAATAGTAAAATCATTTTTGAAATGTTTTTTATAAAATATGGATATGGAGGAGAATTATTCCTTAGTGGAGACTTAAACATAAACAGTCATGAATGTTTATGAGATTTTGAAAACCCTTACCAATTTGGTATCTATTGAATTTTAAACTCCATTAAAGAAATAACCTTATGTGGATATGTATATACACAAAAAATTGATAATATATAATGTAAAATTTATTCATGGGAAATATATACACTACAAAAAATAAATAATTAGTGAATATGTCATGTGTCCCATAGAAATAAAAGTGAGATGAAAATCTCTTACCTCGAGTTCAGCTTACTTTGAAAGCTCTCTAAACTTCTGTATAATAAATTTCAATTTATTATAATTATATACTAGAATAATTTAAATTCATATTATATAATATATATTAATTTTATTTATATATATATATTTATAGTCATATATAATGACATAGATATAAAAATAATTACATCGTGCATGGAGATGGTAGGTCGTACTTACGCATGAATGTTGTTTTCATTTTTATGAAAGATGGAAAAAAAGAAAGGTAAGTAATAATTAACCTTTAAAAAATAATTATTATATCATATAAATCATATATAGTAATTATATCTATCTTTATTACCATCCAAGTAAAATTTAAATGAAAAAAAATCACATCACTCCATGGAGGAGGTAGTACACACATTCTCATGAACAACATTATCATTTTACAATGGTTTGGAAGGTTAGACGGTAGATATGATAATATCATTACATTAGAATAATTATGGCATTAATATCATACATAAAAATTAAACTCATAAAAATAACCATTTGTGAAAGATGATGATGGAAAATGAATCGTATCACTAAATGGAGACAACAAGTCGTACGTACGCACGACCGATACTTTCACCTATGATTTGATGAAAAGAGGGAAAATAATGGTATTTTAATAATCATAATAATATTTTAGTAAATTAAGGATACTGAGATTTTTATTTTATTAATAATATAACATATTTATAGGAGGTAAAATAATAAAAAAGAAAGTGATCGGTTAAGGTGATTACCTCTTCTTTGAAACAACTCTTTTAGATTTCCTCTTACGGTCTCTAGGGTTGGTATTTTGGGAATAAAATAACATCTAGAATGTGGATAAGGAAGTTTATAAGGGATTATTTCATGTTATTTTTGGGCTATAAGTCTCAAAGTGGTATTAAGAAGAGAATTAAATGGTGTCCTTTTATAAGGGAGGGGAAGGACGCACTTGGAATTTCTTAAAATATTAAAATACAATGAGGTACTTCTCAATAAAAAAGGTTCCAAATGTCTTATAAATGAATAGGGGGTGAAGTTTTTGACCATATATTATCCCATTTGTCCTATTTGAAGTTTTTTATTATTTTTATATAATTTAATGAAGAATTATTTTCATAAATTATCATTAATGTCACGTTTATCACTTTCTATTTAATTTGACTTAAAATACATAAATAAAAGGTTTTAATTAAAATATAATTATTTAAAATAACACCAATATGTCATATTAGTCTAAAAAATTCGTGTAACACATTAAATCATTCACATTATATTACTTTTAATATTTTTAAAATATTTTATTATATTGTTTTATTAATTAGAGAAATATTGCATCGGTGTTGCATAAGGATTTAAATTCATTATATAATTACTAAAAATTAAAAAAAATTATGAAAATAATTTCATTAATATCATAATTAATATAAATATTCACTCAAAACTATTTTTTCTTTATGTGAATACATAAAAGATATATAAAACTAAGAGAGTGAAACTTTGTAACTTTCTTTGATTTAAATAATATATAAGTAATTTTCTTGGATAAGTGTTTATTAAACAACTAAATTTAGAGTATAAGTTGATAAGGAAAAAATTATATTCATATAATAATAATTAGGATGAAAATTAATGGCCTCATCACTTATTTGTAACCTAGATTAACCCGATTTACACTTTACTTAGGTGATAAATTTTACCACCGTTACAATTCATATTGACCAAAAATAAAAGGGAACTATTTACAAAACTTGAACCTAATAATTCCAAATATTTAGTTAATTTTATCTAATTCAATACATATAAATGGAATAAATTAGTTTTAAAGTGTGAAAAATGTGACATAAAATGTTTTTTAGAAATAAAAAACATTTTTTTAGCATAAAACTAGATTTATTCATATCCTATGCCTAGAAAAATATTTTTTGAATGTTTAAAATATTGATAAATTAAATAATTTATTTCATTAAAATAGTTCATAAATATTTATTTATTTAATTTATTAATTCAAAAACACATTTCATGCTTAAAAAATCAAAAAACATCACTTTTATTTTAAAATAATATTTTTCTTTTTAATTATAATCATTTGATAACTGATGAATTAATTTTATAAATATATATACTATATTTTTCATAATTTAGTTAAAACTATTCATACATTTCAATTCAATGTCTAGGCGATAATGGACATATAATATTTTAATAATGTAACGCAGATCATCTAAACTTGTTGTTGTGTGTAACGCAAGCTATCAAAGAAATAAAATTATTTAAAGAGAAATATTTCATAAAAAAATTGGGGTATTAAATTTAAGAATATTTTAAGGATATATAAGAAAAAAATAAAACTATAACATTCAGTTAAAATCTATACCTCTTCTTCAGACCGCCTCATTTTCTTTACACCTTAACCCCTCTAAGGTTGGTATTCTACCCAAAATAATACCTCTAGATAATGTGTAGGGGTTTTATTAAGTAATTTTGGTACTTATTGTCTGAAAAATGTCTCTTTAAGTGTGGATAGGAGTTGAGGGGTTCCCTTTTATAAGTGAGGGGAGGGGAATTCTTGGAATTTCATAAAGTATTAAATTAATATAAATTAATTTTCTTTTTCAAATGGATCCAAATTTATATAATTAGAATATAGTATGAGTATGAGTCTAAATAATCTCATAAAATTAAATTTATAAAATTTTAGCTGATTATTTCACTCTTATTTCTTTGTTTTAACACCCTACCCTCCCATTAACCCTTTTGACAATTACCGTGATAATAATGTTTTTTACCCTTTATGGGTCAAGAAAGTTACTATTAAAGGAAAAGTGTATAATAAATGTAATATGGTCGATATTTTAAACCATATCTCATTCACTTGTATGAAGATATTATTTTCATGAACTTTAAATCATTTAATAAAATACTGTTTATTATAAAATATCAGTAATGTCATTTTTGGAAATACATGAAATATTATAATATAATATGTGTCTAACTCATGTAAAATGGTTCCAAAATGAAATAAATTAAAATATAAGGAGGATATGGTCTTAATATATTCAAAAAATAAAATTTTTATAGGTTTATATATCATTTTAAACCTTATCTTTAAGTTTAACCCCTTGGTTAACCAATTTTATCCTTAACCGTGGTAATTGATTTTTTCATATTAAAGGGTTATTATTTTACTTATAAGGTGAAAATTGGATCATAAATGATAAAGGGATGAAATTTTTGATAATTTATTGTCCTAATTGTACACTTTAAATATTTTTATAATTTTTAAATCATTTAATAAAATATTATTTAACATAAAATATCATTAAAGTCATTTTTGACACTATTTATTTAGTTTGAATTTAAAGTCCTCAAAGAAGTAATTTAATTTGAATAAAAAACTCTAAAAATACATAATATGTTATATTAATCTATAAAATTCTTGTTACACTATAACTCACTCGAAAATTATTACTTTTAGAGTTTTTAAAATAATTTACTTGATTTTTCTTCGGCTCTTACAAGTACTCTCTCGGAATTGCGTAGTAGTTTAAGGTAATTTTTTTATTAATAAAAATTAAAAATAAATTACCATGATAAAAAATAATTTATATTTAAAATAAATTTTTATAATCAAACAAAATATTTTTTATCCATTGCACAAAATATTAAAAATATTAAAATTAAGAAAGTCAAATTTTTAACTTTATCCTTTTCTTAAAATATTATAAGGGTAAAAATCAAATATAAATGGGAAAAAATGTCATATTTATGAATTTTGGATGATTATGAAAGAAATAAACTCCTAAAATGAAATTATGGAAAGTTTTTAAATTAATTTTAAGCCTTATCACGTTAGTTTTAACCCAAATTAACCCATTTTACCTTTACTAGGGTAACAAAAACATTAAGGTTATTATTCATATTGAAAAAAATTAAGCTGGAGTAATTATCTAAAATTAATTATTATAATTAAAAATATGGAATCCATTTTATCAAATTCAATTCATAAAATTAGAAAATTTTAATTTAAAATTAAACCCAAAGAACGCAATGAAAATTAATTTTCTAGAAAAATGACTTTTAAATATAAAAATATTTCTATACCAGATTCAAGTATAATGTTGATTACAATTAAATTTATTGGATTATTTTTAATCAAAATAAAGTAATAAACTTTTAAAAATAATCCAAAATATCATGTGATATTGTAAGTATTTGAAAAGAAAAGGGAGTTTTCAATAAAAATTAATATTTTTTACTATTCATTAAAAAATAAATATTTTCATGAAGTCTCAAAAATTCATAATAAGTTAATTTTTACATGATTAATTCATAAATGATATCCTTTTTATAAAATAAAAAATCTAAATATTTTAAAAATTAATTATAATATTCTCCCATAAGAAGAAATAAAAACTCTTTTTTAAGAAAACATATTTTTGAAGCATAAAATAAATTTACTAAAAACATGAGTGATTATTTCAAAATAACTAATCAATAAATATTTATTGACTAATAAATTTTTATATATATCATAATATAGTTATTTATATTCATACCTTCCAATTTAATAGCTAGGATATAACTAAAATTTAAATATTAATATTTCATGGTTTGTTTAAACTCGATGTTGTGTGTTGTATATGCTATTGAACATAGTGTTATTTTAAAATATATGGATATTAAATTCTCCCCCCTTTAATAAATTTAATACTCACAATGTTAAATTGATCTTTATAATCAATTGTTTAAAATTTGATAATACCTTTGTTAAGAAGTGTTAATAAAACTTTCTTTTGAAAAGAGGAAAAGGGAAATAAGGTCATATAGAGTAAAACAAAACTAGGTTTCCAATTATGTGATTATTAGTGGGAATTGAAAATATAAACATGGAGAAGAAATTGATTTCTAAATTGTAACATCATGGGTTTTTTAATCAGGTTGAAAACCTCTCCCATTTTGAATTTTTGAATTAGTGGGGGTGTCCGTTTATTTTTTGATGATCAGAACCAAATTCTAAGAGTTTCGTCAGATTTATATCGTGTTTTTACATAGGTTCAGGGGTTTAGATGAATACTTGGACGTTAATAATATTTTTTAGGATTGTTAGAGGCTTGGAGGACTGATTTGGAGTTGTAGGTCAGGGCGCATAGTTTAAGGTAAATCGTATGGCCTCTTCCAACTAACTGTGCACCCTGATTTTGAACTGTCATGCGATTTGCGTAAACCTTGTGGTGTGTCACATGGATGTGTAGCCTTCTCTAAAAGTTTTATAGAGGGATGTCACACATTTTATGCTTGGTTAGAGAAAACTGTGCGGTAATTTGAACGGGTGCTTCCACTTAGGCAGTTCCTATGAATTGTAGCTCATACAGTTTGCATACAGTTTGGAAATTGTGAGAGCTAACCATGAGGCCCAATAAAGGTAGGAAATTACCTTTTCCCACCATTTATTTTTCATTTTTCCTCATTTATTCTCCTTTTTTTCTTTAGTTTCACACATCAGTAGTGGGGGAATCATTATTCTCCTCCCATAGGTTTTGATCCATCTTTTTTTTAGTCATCATTTTTAGATCCGCCAGGTGCATTGGAATAGCCTTATTAAGGATTTCCACACCCTTTCTCCTCTTATTATTTTGTTTTTAACTCACAGAGTGCTAATTCCATCAGATATTTTTCACCCTATCTTTAAGGATCTTTACTAAATATTTTATTTCTTCCTAACTACTTCAAGTAAGAGGCTAATATCATACATACCCATGTCTACGAGCCCATGGTAGGAGGTGCATGCCTTACTTTGTTTTTTCGTGCTCATTTTAGGGGCATGAATTTTTATTGCATCATTGGGTTTTTAGCAATACCATGTTCATTATTGTTAAATTTAACATAAGACTAAGTGTGATTCCTCTAGGAATTCTCTAACCCTTTCCATACGTGCGAGGTCGGGTTAGAGGTTGTCAACCACCTTAGGTATCTAGGTCAGAGTGTATTTTTGATATATTTGGAGTAATTTTGATTTAAATTTATTTTTTTGTTTAATTGACATTATACAATCCAATTATATTGAATTTATTATTTAAATTGAGTTGATCATTTGAAGTTGAGTTAGTCGATTCAGTTAAATGGAATTTGTCATGTCGATTTAAATTATACAATTCAATTATATTAAATTGGATTGTTTACTAAAGTGAGTTGTTTTATATATATTTGAAATTATTATAATGTATTTCATGAGATAAGACCCAAGGGGTCATGAAAAGCTTGGCCCGAGGTTGGGATGGTGTTGGCCATTCGGATTTTAGGTGATGTGATCATCAGGATGGGCTTGGTGCAGGTTACATGGGTGATGAGATCACCAGTTGGGCTTGGCCCAGATTTTATTGGGTGGTGGTGACCATCAGTTGGGAATTATGGAAATTTGTTTGAGGTGGCAAGGCCATCAGGTTAAGTTCATGGCCTGTGATATTGTATATCATGGTCATCGGTTGAGATACATGGTCTCAGGGGAAAAAGGCACTGGTTTAATGTGGCTTAGGTATTAATTTGGTGATCACCACTCACCCATATGGGCCAAAGCACTGATTGGAGTCATGTGCACATAGTTTGACTCAGTGATGAGGTGGTTTTGACCACTCATGTGGGAAGATTCCCCCAGTATAGTGGATTAGAAATATGTGTTGGGGGTGCTTGTTGTAGAAATCCATGTGGAATTTGAGGAGCCTTCGATTGATAGCATCGAGGCTATCAGTTGGGGGCTGAGGCTTTCCATGAATGAGGCCATGGGCGTAGAATGTTTTTGGGATAATGGATATCATTATTTCTTGGTATGTCATGCTATGAGCCGATGGTGATTTTATTTGAGTACAGGTATATTTGTGCCTCCAAATGTCAGGCTTCGAGCTGACGAGTTCTTTCGAGTAGGGGTTTGAGGGACCAGTTACTTTTACATGGTTGTGCCTTCAGGACATTAATGATTTGTTTGAGACATGAGGTGTTAGGAGACACGAGGTTGTAAGTTTCTTATTTAGAGGTGGAACCTGAGGGTTTACCTGGGTGGTATGAAATTAGGGGATACCTTGGTCCATGGTCCAAGAATCATCACCACTTAAGTGATTCGGGTGTTGGTCGCTGTAGTTGATGACTTCCTGGTGGTTGTTGAGCACCAAGGAAGTCTTTTCTTACTTTACACATGTGCTACTTTATTTTATTTCTATATACACCTGCTTAAACACTTATGTAGGGTATGCACACTTGGGTGGTATCCTACTAAGACATGTTCTCACGCCCTATATAGGTCCTTCGAGACATGTATAGACTTTATGTATGTACATTCAGGTAAGGGATCGGCTTCAAGAGATGGACCTTATTAGCTCTTTATAATGGAGGTGGGAATAGGACCTTGAGGTCTTGCCTTAGCTGGAGTTTCTGTTTTTAGTTTACTTTTTATTTTTAGCATGCTTATATTATATGTAATGTATTAAAGTCATCCATGGGAGACCCCTTTCTATATTTTGACATGTATGACCTCATATGGATGCATGCTCTATTTTAGTTTCTACAAGTGGTATGTTGATATGTTTATTTATTTATGATGCGTTATTCAGTTATACTTATATTATGCTTATTATTTATTGTGCTTCCTCTATTGGTAGGTATGGTTCAAGTTTTTTGAGTATTTATTATTCCACTGAATGTTATACAAACATACTCGGGCCTTTACTATATATTTTCCATGAGGTTGTAGCCTCCCCACTTTCCCTCTTTACACCCTCACTGCTTGCCAGCAGCCTTTGGCATTTTGGGTGTGCCTAAGGCCAGTGGAACCCAGATGGATAGCACTATTCTAATGGATAATCAGTTCGGGGATGCTGAAAATGGTATCAGACCATTCTTGACTAATATTTAGTAGCAGTATAAGGCTTCTTACTAATGAGATTGAGATTGATTCTATTTTTTATTTTCTTTTGGTCTTACTATGTGGGTTATGGTATAATGGAGATTAGTTTGTGGTCAGAACTGGTTTAGACCTCATGCTTGGGTGCCTATTTTCCAATTTATGAGGGACATACCAAATTACCATGGGTGGGAATTTCTATTCTATTTTTTTCATTTTATAGTTTATATGATTTCTTCCTCGAGTGGTATTCTTGGAATGTGACTGTTCAATGTTATGACATGAGACCTTTGTCCTGATACGGAAAATTATGAGATATTGTACCCTTTTCCCTATATGTCAAGGGGGTGTATGATTGTTATGCTTGTTTAATCTTTTGATTAGGCACGTGATAGGATGCTCTAAATTACATATTCTTAATGTACCTGCAATATGTTATGTTAAATGTGATATTTCGTGGTATACAATTGATTATTATTTGTAAATTTGATATTCCATATAATATATATATATATATATATATATATATTTCATGTGATGTGTGAAATGGGTATGTATATTATATGAGAAGGTAGGTGTTAAGGCATGGGGTGATTTTGATTACCAGGTTGGGTAGTGTGGTCATTGGATAGAGGTGATGTGGTTCATCAGGACAGATGAGGCCCGAGGTATATATTGATACTTGGATTTTTTTAGGGTGGTTAAGGAATCCATGTGGATGGAATGTCATATGGCATAGTTATGGTATTAAAGGGTAAGGGTAGTGAGGATGTGATGTTTGTTACTGCTTTCCCTATCAGCATTGTGTGTGTGTGTTATGGGTTGTCTGGCCATGTTGGTGGTATCCATCGGGTTCCTCCTAGATGGATTATATAGAGCATTAGGTGGGTGATGGATTGGTGCTTCATGATCATGATCAGGTTGAGGCCCCTGAGGTTCAGGTAGAGAATGAACCGTAGGTATAGCTATAGGTATAGGCTCAGGTTCAGGTTTTAGTGCAATCAGGGAAGCTGCCAGACGTGACTGCTTTTGGACTATGGCTGGATGAATAGCTCTGAGAGATCCTGGTATGGGTTATCCATGGTATTGACCAAGGTGCTCAGAGAGCAGAGCCATCTAAGGAATATCTCACTCAAGAGTTATAGTCGCAACACCCACTGTTGTTTTAGGGTGAGTGTGGTCCATAGATGGCTAAGAATAAGATCAAGTCAATGAAAATGATCTTTGAGTAGCTAGAGATACCTCCATGGTGGAGGTTGAAGCTAGAGATGTACATGATCATAGGAACGGTAAAGCACTAGTAGGACGTGCAGGTGTGGGAAGGGAGACACAATAGACTATCCTGGAAGGATTTTGAGGCCATCTTCTTCAATAATTTCTTCTTGGAAATGCTTAGGTTAGAAAGGGATCAAGAGTTATTAAGCCTTTAGTAGGTTGACTTGTATGTCATGGACTATGCAGCAACATTCATTTACTTGTCTCGCTTTGCACCCAACATGGTAAGTGATGACACCTTGAGGGTGAGGTGCTTTGAGGATAGTCTATGAAACTCGTTTCAGGTTCAGTTAAACATATTTAGGTTAGCCTCATTCTCATAAGTGGTGAAAAAAGGCTCTCATATCCAAGGGAAACTTGACAGATAGGTCTCTCTTGATCTGGGAATTCGATTCAGCTGACTTTAGTATTGATGCTTCATAAGGAAGGAAGCGAGTCCAAGATGAGTTTCGGTAGGGAATTTAGGCTAATGAATCAACTAAACCTCTTCATAGTGGTTCATTGATGGTTTTATTTTAGTGTGTAAAGCCAGGATATGTCTAGACTCAGTGTGAGTGGACTCCAAAGGAGTATAGGGCATGTGGATAGGTCAGGAATCTCGAGAGGTTCTGCAAGAAGAATTCATAGACAGCCGGTAGTCATGGGCCAGGGAAAACATAGGGTTCTGATATCAGATCAAAATTAGTTTCAGGTGAGGGTAGATGAGCTTCATCTACATGCGGAGGTCATGGTAGAGATAGTGGGACCCAATAATGCTTCAGTGGTCGGTGGATGGTGCAGCACTGCATGTAGGTCAGGTGTTAGGTAGTCGAGATTCAGGCTAGGTGCATGCTGTAGAGCTGCCAGGGGTTGAGCAGGCTGGTGATCCGACAATAGTTATAGGTATGCCATGGGTGTAGACTGGTTACTTTTTGTTTTATTTTGTCATGGAATATTGAGGAATGTCCATTTGGGTGCATGAGGTGCATGAGATTTTTAAATTTACTGACTAGATACTAGTTGGTAGGTTGGAACTATCTTGAGTGCAATGTTATATATATATATGAGGTGTGTCGTACTAGGTTTTATGCTTGAGCATCGGTGGATACTTGGTGATTGAGGTTATTTGGAATCAGGCATCGAGGAGATGTGGTTACTTGAGGTGTGTAAGCATCTGAGCACCATTGTGGTGCAGTACTTGATTGAGGTGTGAGGTATTGGGGTTTTATTTGAGCATCTATTGATATGAATGGCCTCATAGGTTCCATGTGAGTCGTGGGAATTAGGCGATCACTGATGTAGTGTGGGACTTTTATGGGTGTCTAGTATGACACAAGATCACCTGATGAGATGTTGGAGCGATGATGATTCATGGGAGGAATTTGAGTTTGGGAAATAGTAAATGGACCATTACTTGCTTTGATTTTTGGATCAGTTGAGATAAGGGTAGGTAAATCCTAAAGTGGGGAACACCTTCAGGTTGTTGGCCTATTCCCTTGAGACTATGGTAGTCCAGGTGGGTTTCTAATGGTATGGGTATGTTCCTCACCATCTCCATGTTTTTTTGATAGCTCAGGGATGAGCTATGTTAAGTTGGGGATATTGTAACATCTTGTGTTTTTAAATCAGGTTGAAAACCTCTCCCATTTTGAACTTTTGAATTAGTGGGGGTGTCTATTTATTTTTCAATGATTGTAAACAAATTTCAAGAGTTATTTCATCTTTATATCATGTTTTTACATGGGTTTAGAGGTTTATCCAAATATTTAGATGTTTAGAAGATTTTTTGAGAGCGTCGAAGGCCTAGAGGCCTGTTTTAGAGTTGCAGGTTAGGGCACACAGTTTAGGGTAAATCGTGCAGCCTCTTCCAGCTAACTCTACACCCTAATTCTGAACTAGCTCATGGTTTTAATAAACTATGTTTAGTGGAGCATGGTCATGGGGACTTCCTTTCAATTTTTGAAGAGGGATATCACACAGTTTGTGCACGGTTAGAACAAATCATGCGGTAAGCCACAAAAGTACTTCTACTTAGGTAGTACGTATGCACTTTAGCCCACTCAGTTTTAACATTATTTGTAAAATTGTGTGATATAACCATGTGTCCCCATAAAGGTAGGAAAATAACTTTTTCCTACCTTTATTTCTCATTTTTCTCCTTTATTCTCCTTTCTTCTCCTTTGGTTGTGCACAACATCAGTGGGAGAACTATTCTTCTACTCCCATAGGTTTTGATCCATCTTCTTCATTGGTAATCTATTTTTAGATCTATCAGGTGCATTGGAACCACCTGAATAAGGCTTACTAAAACCTTTCTTCTCTTTGTATTTATTTTCCCATAAATCACTAAATCTATTTGATTTGTTTTACCTTATTTTCATATCCCTCAAGAGAATCATCGATTTATTACAAACTACTTCGAGTTAGGGGATAATATCGGATGTGACTATATCTATGAGTCCAAGGTAGGTGGTGTATGCCTTACTTTGCTTTTTCACATTCATTTTGGGGGTGTGGATTTTTATCATGTCATTGGGTTTTGAGAGAGACCATGTTGTTTCGTATTAAATTGAACGTATGACTAGGTGGGATTCCTCTAGGCATTCCCTAACCCTTTCTATTTGTACAAGTCTAGGTTAGAGGCCATTGACCACCTTGGGTAGCTAGTTTGGGGTGTGTTTTTGATATATTTGGAGTTTTTTTTATTTAAATTGGTTTTGTTTGTTTAATTGAGGTTGTGTAATTCAATTATATTGAGTTTATTATTTAAATTGAGTTGATCATTTAAATTTGAGTTGGTCAATTAAATTAAATGAAATTTTTCACGTCAATTTAAATTTTATAATTCAATTGTATTAAATTTAATTGTTTACTAAAGTGAGTTGTTTTATATATATTTCAATTTTTATGGTGTATGGAAAGATATAATACCCAAGGTGTCATGAAGGGACTGTCCTAAGGTTGGGATGGAATTTTCCATTCAGATTTGAGGCGATGTGATCATCAAGATGGGCTTGTCTTGGGTTACTTTGGTGATGAGATCACTGGTTGGGATCAGCCTGGATTTTCATGGGTGGTGGTGACCATCGGTTGGGTGTTATAGATATTGGTTTGAGACGGTGAGGTCATCAGGTTGAGGGCATGGCCCATGATATTGGATTACAATGCCATCAGTTGAGATACATAGTTGTAGGGGCATTAGGTACCGGTTTTTTGTGGATTAGGTATTAATTTATTGTTCACCGCTCACCTGTAATAGACAAAGTGCCAATTGGATTCATGTTCACACAAGTTGACATAATGATGAGGTGGTTTTGACCCCTCATGTGGGTAGAGGACCTGATAGAGAATATTAGGAATATTTTTTGGGTTATTTTTGTAGAAATACATGTGTAAGGTGTGAATCCTTTTGTTGATAGTGTTGAAGCTATCATTTGGGGGATGAGGCTTGCCCTTAATGAGGCTGTGGGCCTGGAATATTTTTTGGGAGAATGGATATTTCCATTTATCAGGACATCATGCTATGAGCTGATGGTGATTTTATTTGAGTATAGGTAACATTATGCCTCAGGATGTCAGGATTCGAGCTGATGAGGGATTTCGATCATGGTTCCAAGGGACCGGTAAATTTTTATTTGGAGTGCCTTCGGGATGTCGGTGTTTTTTTTGAGACATGAGGTTTCAAGAGGCATGAGGTTTCGGATTGCTTATTTGGAGGTGGAACTTGAGGGTTCACCTGGGTTGTATGCCATCAGGAGATACCTTGGGCCATGGTCCAAGGATCCTCACCACTTCAGTGATTCTGGAATTAGCTGAGGCATATGATGACTTCATAGTAGCTGTTGAGCACCAAGAAAGTTTTATTTGCTTTACAAATGTGATTCTTTGTTTTATTTCTATATACACCTACTTAAACACCTAGTTTGGGTACGCACACTTGTGCGGTATCCTACTGAGACACATTCTCATGCCCTACTTAGTCCCTTTAGGACACATGTAGACTTTATGTCTTTATGTTCAGGTAAGGTATCGGCTTCAAGAGCTAGACCTTAGTAGTTGTTTGGCATAGAGGTGGGCATAGGAACTTTATGTATTTCCTTGGATGGAGTTTCCTATTTTAGTTTCCTTTTTAGTTTCAGCATGATTATATTATATTTATTGTGCTAAGGTAATCCATGGGTGAACCCTATCTATATTTTGACATGTATAACCTGATATTGATGCACGCTCTATTTTAGTTTCTACAAGTGGTATGTTGACATGTTCATTTATTTTTTCTCCTTCATTCAATTATGCTTTTTCTATTTCTTATGATTGATTGTGCTTCTTCCATTGGTAGGTCTTGTTTTATTATGCTAAGTCTTTACTATTCCACTACATGTTATATAAATGTACTAAGACCTTTAATATATCTTTTCCATGAGGGTATATCCTCCCCATTTCCCCTATTTACACCCTCGATGCTAGTCAAAAAGCCTTTGGAATTTGGGGAGGTGCGCCTAAGGCCAGTGACACCCAACCTGATAGCACTATTTGGGTGGATAATTGGGTTAGAGACGCTACACAAATAATGATGGAGAGTGATATAGAACATTGATCACAATAAATTGATTGATCAACATAAAGTTAATAACAATGAAACTGTAAATCAATGAGGTTTGAAAAATATCATTGATTCATAAGAAATGAAGGTAATAGGATAATAGTTTTCTTTAAAGATACTTTTCCTAGAGTTGAGGAATTACTTTACCTTATAGGCTAAGAATATAAGGAAATATTCTTACTTGAAAAGTAAAATTCCATCCTTTAATCAATTTCCACTATAATCTCATCTATTTCACTAAATGATAAGTATCCAAGATGAATTTTCTATACCTGGATTACTAAAATCAACTTATAATAGATCACACAATCCTTAAAAGGATAACAATATATTCCTATTGTCTTTAGATATTAACCAAAATTGAACTGCTAAACATAAGGTAATATAATACCTAAAATGAATAAACCTAGATGTGAATAAATAATACATTAATCTTTAAAATTCATTAATAAAACCAATGGTTCAAAAAATATTATTCCATAAATAAATAACCCTATATCATAATTAACCTCAATAACCTCATAATTAAAGATATATTATCCAAAAAGGTTATCTCATACCTTTCAACATACATCCCAAAAAATTTAATAACATTATTCCAAAATAATACTTCACATTAAACCTAAGGGTTACATATACCTTAACCCAATAAAACATCACCCAAAATATAATTAATCACCTAAAAATCCCATCACTTAGAAAACCTCAAAAGTGGTGTCTATTGGAACCACGACTGTTAATTGATAGAAATGAAGTAAATTTTTTGTTTTTTTCAATCCTCCGCATTAAAGATCAAGGAGTACAAGGAATATCATAGAGTTTGAAAGAAAGGGGATCTTACAGTTCAAGATGACAATAGTATCAAAGGTGGTGTCATTTCCCAGTATTTTCCAAATTTTTGGGATCCAAAATTTGCAGGATGGATTTCATTACGAAAAGTGGATTTTATTGAAAGGTTTATGAAAATAAAACAAAGGAATGATTTTCACAAATATGGTCTATGTGGGTTGTGTTTCTCAAAGGATTAAATAATGTTGACAGTTTGCTATGTGATTACGACAGGCATCATGAACAGAGACGGTGTTCTCTATGATTATGAGAATTGGAGCATCATGAGTAGTGATGGAAATATCCACAATTATGATGAGATTCACGAATAATTATGAAGAAAAGGTCTGTAGTTACGATGTGCTTCTTTAATGGTGAATTTCACTAGTGCATTGTGAAGGGAGGAGCACCACAAAAACATTTTGAAATATTTGTAAAATCCACAAAGAGGTGGTGGAGCTTCATGAACAGTTGAGCATATAAATATGAGGCTACCCTTACTTAATTCAAATGAATTTTTTCAAGTAAAATTTCAAATCGCTCTGATTTCATGAATCCATGGGAGATTTGTGAAACGGACATTATATGCGAGCTTAAGCATCGCAAAAAGACTTGTTGATCCTTAATTGATGCCAATGCTTTTGATTAATGAGTGATTCATGATGATGGGTTATTACACATTGACTCGATGAGATTCATGAAATACAGTTGGTTCCACAAAAGAAGTGATCTTTGTAAATGTAGTATTCGTTCTGCGAAGGTAGGGTGCTTCGTGAAGGTAGTTGGTTCCCGGAAGGCATATTGCTTTGTGAAGGGTTGTGCTTCACAAAGCTGCTTCGCAAAAGGAAGGTTTTTAATATCTATTTTAATGTGGATAGGGATTTCAAAGATCATAAACTCAGGTATTTGATTCAATTATAGTCTTGTACTAAAACAAGGACAAAGAATTTAATGCCAATCCATTGAAGTGACCTTCAATTTGATAAACTGAGTAAGACTTCTCTCACAATAGTGAGCTAGGGGGAGTCAGTGGAAGTGTTATGAGGGATGTAGTGTGATATCCCTAAAACCTTGTAAAGGCATTGAACCTAGTACATAGTGACTATTTCAAAACTTATATATTCCACATCTAGTGAATATTAGTGTATTTATGTAAGACTCACACACTTTCAGCATATGCTCCTTGTACTAGCCCTTAGTGGTCAACCAAGTAAAATTAATGTGTTGTATCTATTTTCATGTGAATGTTTTATTACTTCACTACTCAATAGATAGTTTTAACAAGTTCCTAGCAACATGGGAATAAGATTCGTCAATTTAGAATAAAAATTTGACACCCTAATTCACCCATCCTCTCTCAGGGTGACCTGGGGCCCTACAAGTGGTATCAAAGTGAAGGTTCACATCTGTTGGATACTCTACAGTAAATCTATTTTCTTTTTAAGATTTGAGTTTCTTTTTTGAGTCAAAAATGAAGTGTAGTTCTGATGAAGATATTTTTATATCTGAATAGAAGTATATATCCACCAAGACCATGATTAATAGTAAAAATAAATAGAATAGGCATTTAAATAAGTCTATCTTATCTAAAGAATAGGTAGTATCTAGTTCTTCATGCCTTTCTAACAATGAAGATATATTAGGCTTGGAAGGTGAATAGAAGGTGGCTGAAGTTTCCACCAACTAAAAGGAAAACAATTCTACCTCATGTGAGTCAAAATTATCAATTGATCAGGAGGTATGTGTTAGAACCTTTTAAAGTTGTCCTCAAAATAAATCTCCTAGAAAAATTGGTGATGTTGATCAATCTACAACCTCACATGAATTTTTAATTGAGATATTAAGAAAATATCTACATGATATTCCCAAATAAAGGGTCATATTTGTTTGTAGAATATTTCAATGTATGCAGTCAGAGATCACCTAGCAAGAAGGAGAAGCTAATTCGATGGAAACAGGATTACAAGGAAATATTCTTGAGTGTTTAAATTTCTCCAAACAGGTTAGAGCATTTGAAGCGAAAAATAGGTAACTTGAAATAATTTTATCAAAATTCCTCAAATAAGTTGAAGATAAAGAGGTAGTTAAAAAGACTCTTGAAGAAAATGTCCATGCACTTGAATAAAAATTTAAAAATATCATTGATTTAAAGGGTTTAAAATTGGATGAAATATCCAATAAGATCAAGGAATATGACTCCTTGATTCAAAATAAAGTTAAGATGCATGAATAAGAAGTTATTATAATGAAGAAGGCTTGTGAAGAAAATATTATTATGATTTAAGATCAAAAAATCATCCTCAATATGAAATTTCTAGATTTGGAATCCCAGTTGTTTAATATTGAGAAGACATATATTGATACTTCACAAAAGAGGGAAATAGTTATTGTTGCTACACAGTGATCACTAGAGGATTATAAATCTAAAAGACCTCCCGCATGTGATAAAAATATTATGAAATATTTTGATGATCTATCCTAATAATCTGAGAAGAAACACGCACCATCCAAAATAACTTTTTTAAATGCCTCTAAACATATTTTCATGAAGAGCGCAGGTTTTAAGACAAATATTGGACAAGTATGGATAAATAAATGAGCTATGAAACCAACCAACATAACTAGGGTGGAAAGGGAAAATGGTATGGAATCCAGTTACCCACAAAGAGCACAAAAAATCATGAGGAAGATTCAACAACCATATACAGATGATATAAGTATACCAATGTTTGTTGGTCAATGTTGGTACTGCAATATATTTGGGTATTTTTCACTGTATTGTTAGTAAAATATGGTAAATGAATGAGCACAAAGGAATCCAATTTTAAGAGGGAGTAAGCCAGAGAAGAATAAGAAACATCCACAGGTCCAAAATCATTTGTTTACTACAATAAGGTTTGGGAATCTTGATAACATCTGTGATGTATGAAATTCTAGTGGTCACAAAGTTGGTACATGCTTATCTCAACATGCATTAATTATTGATAAGAAAAGAATACCACAAATTTTGGAAAAGTATGATGAATCTACCTTGGGAAGAAATCAGAAAAATATCAGGAACATAATTTATCCCAAGAAGATCACAAGTATGGAAGGTGATAAGTTTTTTGATTTTAAATCTATGAATTTGAAGTTTGGTTCATCCAAAATAACTACTAAGAGAGATGACACTCAGATGAACCCATGTGTAAAATCCAAACTTGTTGTAACAGTTACTAATGACATGTTGGTTATTTGGCCAGAATATTTGGAAAGAATGAGGAAAATTGAAGATGCATAGTCTAATACTGATGTAAAAGGAAAAGGAAATTCCCCACATGAGAAGTAAAAAGGTCATGAGTGTTTTTTAACAAAATTAAAATCTCATGTTAAAGAAGTTGTGTGTGATAGATACATGAGATATGGTTACATTGAAAAAAGATGTTTAACCTTAATACCAGAGCATGAAGAAATCCTTAAAATGAGTAAGAATGTATCATCCTTGATTATTGTTAAGAAGAAAATTTCTCCACACAAATTATAAGATAATTTGAAGAGATACATGCCACAACAACATAAATTAGAACATATGTTCAGATGTGTAAGCATGAAGATTGGATCAAATGGAGAAATATAGTTGAGAAGATCATGTCAATAGTGTAGTTCATATTGATGAAGAAAGGATGAGCCACCTTATTCCCTTAATATTTTGTGTATTTTATCTTTTATTATAATTTAGGTAATTGAATGTGAATCAAGTTATTAGGGGGATAACCTGAGAAGAAGATAGGGTTATTAATTCTTGATATCCAAGATGAATAAATTTATATCATTGAATGATTCATCAATTTGGTATTGAAATAAAAACTTGATGGAGGGTCATTTTTGGATAAAGATGAAGATGCTCTGCTTTGGATAATTAAGATAAATAATTTACTATATTGGTTTGGTCTTATTTTTGGTATCTTGATGAACAAGTGTTCAAGAAGATTGTCCTTAGTGAAGTTGAGGAAGTTATCCAATGTGCACAGCCACAAACTGATGTTGATTCAGAAGAATAATCAGAAGAGGAAACCATGACTGAAGAAAATTCTTTTAAACCTCACTTGAGAAATCGAAGAGTAGAAATTGATCAATCCAATATCATTGGTGATTGGAAAGCACCCACATAGTTATGGAGAATAATTAATTATGAGAAATCTACCTTCCTATAAATTGTAGAACCAACCTCATTTTAAGAAGTTGTGGAAGTTGAATCATGGGGTAAATCTATGAATGAAGAACTCAATCAGACTAATAAGAACCACACATGGGATCGTGTTACTTGACCTGAATATCACAATGTGATTGGAACCAAATGGATCTTAAAAAAAATTGATGAGGTTTTGATCATAATATCTATGTGAAGAATTCATATGAATATCAATTTATGGTACTGGTGTACATACATGATATTATATTTGGTGGAAGAAGGAATGGATCAGTGGATAAATTTTCTAATCACATGAAATAAGAATTTAAAATTTCTATTATTGGTGAACTCACATACTTCTTAGGGATGCAAGTGATTCAAAGGAAAGACTACACTTTTATTTCTCAGGACAAGTATTCTAGAGAGTTTCTGAAGAAGTTCAATATGCATGATTCCAAACCAATGTCGACTCCGATTGAGGTTGGGACAAAAGTGGGAAATCATGAAGATGGTTCATCTATAGATCCTACAATTAACATGAGAATTATTAGAAGCTTATTGTTCTTGACTATGACACAACCAGATATTGTCTTTGCAACATGCTTAGCAGCTCACTTGAAAGTAATCCGAAGGAAAAACATATGGAGATAGTGAAAAAAAATCATGAGGTACATTCAAGGTACTCACAATTATGGATTATTCTTTACTATAGGAAGAGATATTGAATTATTATCATTTTATGATGCTGAATGGGATGGAGATGTTATTGATAAAAATTTCAAAATTGGTGGAGCATTATTTATTGGAAAGAAATGTGTGGGCTAGTTGAGTGAGAAGTAGAAAAGTACTTCTCTTGGTACTACTGAATCTAACTATATCTTTGCTGCAAAGGCTTGCACTAAGCTAATATGGATGAAGCAATAACTTACTAATATTGGTGATGAGGTGAAATATTAAATGGTGATTCATTGTGAAAAAAAATAGAACAATTGATCTTATGAAAAATCTGGTTCAATATTCTTGTACAAAACACATTGAAATTAGATATCACTTCATCAAGGAAAAATCTGAACAAGTCATGATTAAAATGGATCATGTTGGAACTGATGATCAAGTGGCTGACATACTAACCAAGCCATTGTTATCACATGTTTTTGAGAAGCATCAGTTGAACCTTAGTGTTCAACCACCTCCCAGTGCATGAGGAGGTTACGAGGGATCCCCTCTCTCAAGTTTTGTTAATTGTTTTAATATGTTTGTGGATGTGATGCAGTTTTATGGGGGGATACAATCTAGGGTGAGTGTTTTTTAATCTCTAAAATGTATAAATATTGGAATTTAGGTTTATTGTCAATGGGTGAGAAGGAATAAATTCAATGTAATAAATTCAATTGTACAAAGGAGGTGGATGAAATGTTTTTATGGTTACAGGATAATGGAGAATGGATAATGGAGGAATTTTGTGTTATGTGGAAATAGTTCAAGGAATGTAATGATTCTGTGACATGATCAGAGAATATCTTGGACATATTTAAGAATTCTAAAACATGAGAACCCAATTATTTCTTTCTATATTTTTTTCTACACCAAGCATTGATCATGTAGACTTAGAGTTTTGGTTGAGGTTCTTCTTTCATATCAAGTTTTGATAGTGGTTGGTGCTTTATTGAGTTTATCTACAGATTGTCAACAAACCCAAAAAGAGAGATTGTTGAAACTATAGCTATTCATTGCTGTAAATGGAGTACGATTTGTGTTTTTTTTTCAATCCTTCAAATGGAAGATCAAGGAGTACATGGAATATCATGGATTTTTAAAGAAAATGGATCTTATATTTCAAATTAAAACAGTATTGAAGGTGGCATCGTTTCCCAATGTTTTCCAAATTTTTGGGGTCCAAAATTTGGAAAATAGATTTCATTGTCAAAAGTGTATTTCCCTGAAGGTCTTATGAAAATAAGGAAAAGTCATGAGTTTCATGAAGATGGTCTATGTGATTTTTATTTCATGAAGGATTAAATAATTCTGACAGTGTGCTCCATGATTATGAAGGGCATCAAGAATGGAGACATTTTTCTCTACGATTATGAGAATTGGATCATCTCGAGCAGTGATGGAAAGATTCATGATTATGATGAGAACCATGAATGATTTTGACAGAAATCTCTATGGTTATGATATGCTTCGTGAACGGTGAATTTCACTGGTGCATTGAGAAGGGAGGAGCATTGAATATACATTTTTGAAAGATCTAGAAAATATACCAAGAGGCAGTGGAGCTTTAAAAACATCTGAGACTATAAATATGAGGCTACCCCCACTTCATCCAAACAAATTTTTTCAAGGAAAATCTGGAATCGCTCTGATTTTGTGATGCTAGGGGAGATCCGCAAAACATACATTATATGTGAGCTTGAGAATCGTGAAAAGAATTGTTGAGTCTTAACTGATGACAATGATTTTGATTAATGGGTGTTACATGATGATGGGGTATTTTTTGTTAACTCATAGATCTTCACAAAAGATATTTGGTTCCACGAAGGCAGTGATCTTCACGAAGGTAGTATTCATTCTACAATGGCAGGGTGCTTCGCTAAGGTTGTTGGTTCCACAAACGTTGATTGCTTTACGAAGGGTTGAGATTCATGAAGGAGCTTCTTGAAAGGTATTTTTTGAATATCATTTTTTAAGTGGGTAGGTCTTTCAAAGAGCATAAACTTAGGTATTCAATGAAAGCAGAGTCTCATGCTAAAATAGGGATAAATACTTTGATTCAAATCCATTGAAGCGGCCTTCCTGTCGATAAGATGAGTAAGACTTCTCTCACAGTAGTAATCTAGGTGGAGTCAATGGAAGTGTTGTGAGGGATGCAGTGTGTTATCCCTAAAACTTATAAAGTCAGTGCTCCTAGCATAGAGTGACTATGTTGAAACTTCTTTATTCCACATCTAGTGAAGATTAGTTGATTTAGGTATGATCGACACACTGTCAGTGTATGCTCCTTTGACTAGGCCTTAGTGGTGAACCAAGTAAAATTGTTGCGTTGTCTCTCTTTTCATGTGAATGTTTTATTACATTATTAATCCAATAGATAGGTTTAAAAAGTTATTACCAACATGAGAACAATATCCATCACTTTTGAAGAAAAAGTTGACACCCTGATTCACCCCTCCCCTTTCTGGGTGCTCTGGGGTCCTACAGCATCTGTACCTTTGAACTTATGATAAACCATAAACTTATAAACCCATTATGTTATCCATAACTCTTAAGTTATCCTCAAAAAAATATCATGATCTCTAAATTTATCTAAATTTACCTCTGATACCAACTATAATAGTATGTACATATAACTAATATGCTATAATTAATACCTATTAGTGAACTCCATGGGTGGATACACCACCTAGGCCTACCACCATCCCTAGTGGAAGACCTTTCCTCATGATTCCATTAGTTGGAGAGTCACTATTTTAATAATGTTTACTTGAAATAGATCGCAAACATTTGATCCCTTTGTTTTCCTATAATACCAACTATGACAACCTTGAACTCAAACTTCTAAATATTATGCTAAAAAATCATCTTTACATTTCTAGATTTGATACCAAAAAATGTGAACCTATTCCAACCATCCAAAACTTACAACATCAAAATTAAATATTGGATCACTTACATACCCAAGTAACTTTTAGGTTTAGAGCTTTAGAGAATTATGAAAAACTAATAAATAATAATACTCATGTTTTTTTAAGTGAGATTTTTTTCCACTATACCCATATTTTCCTATTCCACATTAAGTCTTAAAAATATCCCATAAAATCCTTCCCACATAAAGCCTTTGTAAACATAATTCATTTAACATCATTTTTTATAACTAGGGGAAAAGTAAAACATGATAAGGTTGATCTCAAATACTCAGTAAGTATAAATATAAACATTAACAATTCAATTTCCTTTATGATCAAAATAGGAGTATAAGGGTATGATGAAATAATCAAATTTCATGATCATAATATAATAGAATTCATGCCCATAAACACCTGGATCATCTATCATGAAACATGGAATAACGCTTTAATATATGAAAAGATCTATAAGAATCAATAATCATGAGATATGTGATGTCAATATTAATAAAATAAATCATTAAAACGCCATATAAATAATAAAAAAATCATTGGTATCTTGGATCATCATCTTTAGAGAACCCTTATAAGAACACTTATAATTGGAATAACCATTACTTATCTTGATAGGTAACCCCTCCTCTATTACATATTTTTAAAGTGTTGGGTTAGTAGTGGTATTAGGTTGAGTGTTTTTTTTAAATAATTGTTTTCTATAAGTAAATATTTTCTTAAGTTATTTTTCCTAAATTTAAATACTAGTTAGATTGGGTTGATTGATGGTTTTCCCTCAAACATACCTTTTTTATTTTATATGCCTTAATTTGGAAAATTTATCCTAATAGTTACACTCTAATTATTTTTATTGATTATTATTATGTATTTTGGTGTAGTTATTATGTTTTTATGTTTCATGCATAACATAAAATGAACAATTCATCTTTTTATACATGTTTTATTGGCATGAGCTAATGAGTTCGGTTATATGGGTTCATGTTAAATTTTACAACTAAATCACACCTACTATTTAATTATTATAAATCATATAATAAGGTGTATATAGATATTATAAACTCCATGAGTGGGTTTTCTTGATATATATAAACTAATTAGAGGAAATTCAAAGGTCTTTTGACATCCCAACTTTTTATACTTTTTCACCCTTATTGCATGGATGGACTGCTAGATTTCCTGAAATTGTTATAAAAAATCCCCTTTACCATGGAATGGGTTTTATACCATGAATTAGTTACTTCCTAACAACATGGATTTGGTTCTAGATCTAAGGTAGGTAAATTAGGTTCGGATCTATAACATCCTTGAACCCTTACTTCTAAATCTGATACTAAAACATCATATTTACATTTTTGGCTTTGATACTAAAAAAATATGACCTAGTTTCAACCATCCAAAACTAACAACATCAAAATGAAATATTGGATCACTTAAATACCCAAGGATATTTTAGGTTTGAAGTTTATGATAATTAGGAAAAAGTAATACATAACAATACTTGTGTATTTAAGTGGGAATTTTTTCCACTATACCTGGATTATCCTATTACATATTAAGTCTTTAATATCTCATATAAAATTCTTCACACATGAAACTGTTATAGGCATATTCATTTAACATCTTTCTTCACAACCTAGAGAAAAGGAAAACATAATAAGGGTGATCTCAAACTCCCAGTAGGGATAAACATAAGCATTCACAATTCAATGTCGTCAATGATAATAAGAGGAGCATAAGGGTATAATGACAAAATAAAAGTTCATGATCACAATATAAGATAATTCATACCCATCAATACTTGTATCATCAATAATGAAACATGGAATATATATTTAAAAGAGTCATAAGAATAAATAATCACGAGTCATGTGATTTCAATATTGATCAAAGGAAACATTAAAAACCCATAGAAATAATAAATAAAACATGTTGGTATATTGGGAAATTTTCTTCATAGAATACTTAAAAGAGCACTATAAGAACCCTTATAAGTACAATAGCCATTACAGTTGACTCCCAACATAATTTTTCAAAGAAAATAATCATTACCCAATGCATTGGAGAGCTATATCAGGCTCACCCATCATCATGAGAAATATTAGGCTCATCCATCCTTGTGAGCTATATAAAGTTCACCCATCATTAAAAATAATTCGCAAGAACCATAACATAATCATAACACATGAAATATTTAATTTTTCAACATAAAAATAACCATTGTTCTTCCATAGCTTGATTTATCCATGGAAAATAAACGAGTTCCATGATAATCTCATAATACATCCAGCGAAGGAATAAGGATGGTATTATTACAAAATATCTCTAATGGAGCATAATTAACATCAAGGGTTGTTTTATTTAATGAATATAAATACCATAAAAATATAATCAAAATAATTCTTGAAGAAAATACCATTTTTACTTTTAAAAACTAAAAATTCACAAAATACTATCAAAAACCTATTTTTTTTTAAATAACATTGGAAACATATAAAGGAATATTAAAATAAAATAATGTTCATAAAGGTAGGAAAATAATTTATTGTTGTAAATGTTAAAAAATTTCTTTTCAAACTTTTTTTAAAGAGATTTAAAAGTGACCTATATAGAAAACATTATAAAATTTCCTTTTAAAACATTTTAAAATAAGTTAAAATATAATGGAAAATAACTTTATGAAATAATTTATTTCAATAAACTAATATTCTTAAAATAATATAAATAAAATGGAGTAAGATTCTGGTTGAAAGTCTTTAAAACCTTTAAAACAATGTTTTTAAAGAAAAACCTCTTTTATGATATTTTAAAACCAAAAACCATTGGAAAGAAAGAATATTAGGAAGAAAATAAAATTAAATGAGTATAAAAAAATGAATGATATTATATTTCAAGATTCAGTACACACACTATATATATGAATATAGGTGCATCAATCTGAATATGTCTCAAAGAAGGAAGTTTGAGATGAGAAACCCTTACAACTCCGGTAATGCTTGAATAAAAAAGACATTGAATGAAGGAACATAACATGATTCTATAAAACCCAAAACTCCCATGAAAGAATATTTTAAAAAAAAAATTGGTAAATAAATATACTATATTACATAAATCATGGTGCATAACATGAATTATGTCTCAAATAATTGAAATTGTGTCCATAAAAACCCTTACAACATATAAACATTTGAATCACTATCTCATTAAAGAGATAACTTAAAAGAAACATTAAATGTCATTATCAAAGATAAATTTAGGATATAATATCTCAATATGTAGTATATACACCTTATAAAATTAATAAGGTGCATAATATAAACGTATGTACGAAATAAAGTGAATTTGAGATGAACAACCCTTATAAAGATCCTATCATTGAACTGAAAATTAATCAATGGAGTGATTATGTGTAATAAATGTAAATTCACAAAAAAGTGTAAATAAAAAATTAATAATAAAATAATTTCACACATAATCTTTGAATGATATAATCAATAAAAAAGTGATATAACCCAATGAAAGTAAATTAGGTTAAAAAATCACTTACAAATTGGTAGCTTTCAATTCAAATACCCTTGGATGAAATAGTTGAATTAAAAATTAAAATAACATGAAGTATGAAGGATTTATTATATAACATGTAAAATGATAATTATATACACCATATAAAATAAATTATGTGCATAACATTAAAATATGTCTCAATGAATAGAAATTGGGATGAAATCCCTTAACTTGAGTCCAAACTTTCCATGTATGACCTTTAGATCCCATATAATAAAATTTTATCAATTATTTTATTTATTAATAAACATTCCCATGTATAATAAATAATAATTAAACCATTAATTTAATTTATTTCAATTACATATTTAATTACTTAATCGGTTAATTCCATATCGGGTATTTTGAGGATGTTTGGTTCATAAATTCCAAATTACTTTGGTATGTTGAATGTGGTCAAATAGATCATTATTATATAATATCCATAAAAATAACCATGAAATAATTAACATTTTTATACATTAATTATACCTTTAAAACAACCTATAAAATATGGTTATGAAAAATAAATTACATTGCAATCATGAAGATAGTATGTCGTATATACGCATGATTAACTTTTCCATTTTTCAATGAATATGAATGAAATAAGGTAAGTATAATTTTATATTTATAAAATTATTATTATATTTTAAATATAATATTATATCTTTAAATACTTTATATATATTATCCATGTGATTTGGTGATGTAAAATGAATCGCATCACTTCGTGGAGGTGGTAATCTACATATATGCACGAACGGCGTTCTCCTTTTTCAATAGATAGAAATGTAAGAAAATAAATGATGCATTGTATTTAAATAATTATAATTATTTCATGAATATCATATAAATATAAATTAATCATCCATATTGGGAGGTGATGGAAAATGAATTATATTGATTTGTGAGACGATAGTCTACCATAGACAAAAATGATGAATTCATTTCACATTTGATGGAAGAAGGAGATGGATATAGGTTATTCCTATAAAAATAAAACTAATTTCAAGATAAATCACTCTCATTACTCTTTAATATTCATAAATTATATTTTATAGAGTTATATTCATTATAATAATATTAGGTAATTATCCAAACAAATAGAAAAGGCTTTATTTTTAAATAAATTCATTTTTCATGTATTATATGGTTTTATTTAAAATATTGATTTAAGAATTATAGAATTTTAATTTTGAAAAATGGAATTAATTTTTTATATCATCATTTAAAAATTATATTAGGTTTAATTTTTGAAAATTTTCAGGAAATATTGATTTTTCAATGAATAGTAAAAAATACTGATTTTTATTTAAAACTATATTTTCTATTAAAAAATTTAAAAGGTAAATTTCAATATTGGATTTGTTTAAAAAATTTAATTATTTAATTTTTATTAAAAAACAAGTATGTACTTTGAAATAAATTTTATACTTGAATTTGGTATAAAAATATGTTTATAGGTATAAAGGTGTTTTTCTAGAAATAAAAAATTCACCACATTTGCCAGTTTAATTTCAAATTAAATTATAACACTTATATGTTTTGAATATATAAAAAAAACATATTTTTAATCAAGAGTTCCAAATTTGGAAAATAGTTTATGTAACGCCCCGACCCCAGTTACCCAGAGTCAGTGCATTATTTTAATACATTGGCATGATTACAAGGAATCAAGTCCCGAAGAACCGATGGTTTTAACAGTCTTGGAAAATAGATTACATACATGAATGTTACATTACACTTCATAACATACAAAACAACATAAATAATCCTTTATGAACTTCATTATTCCCTTGTCTTAACCCTGCATATCAATCACAATGCACTTCTTGGAATCCTGGGAAAAATAAAACATATAAAGGGGTGAGCTCAGATGCTCAGTAAGGATAACAATACAGTTGAAACCTTCATAAATAAGCATAAACATTTAAGGAAATGTATAACTAAAACAAAAGCCTTTTAAACTTTAACTTCACCATAATATGGCAGAAATAAAATGAAATAATACCATTTACTTATTCACATGGATATTCTACTAGTCGAATAATCACATTCAATATCAATAACCACTTTCTTAATGATGGAATACATAATGCCAGACTATCATAACCACGTAGCCAAGGCCTCGTGCCAAGACTACAAATAATATTTTGTTAAGGCCTCGTGACAAGACACTAGTTTGTCTCATGATACCTACTGATGCATTGAGGAGCTATAGCAGGCTCCACCCGTCACTTATTAAGTCCAATGCATTCCTGATATGAACATGTTTAAACATAACATAAACATTCGTATTAAAACTAGCATACGAAATGTCAATAATTTCTCCATAAACCATGAATGGTAAAAAAATAACACATCCACAGTCAAACATATCACAAAACCTTCAGTACAATATGGAAGTTTTTTATCATAATAACTCAACTTCAAATAAGCTTAAAATCCATCAAAGGATGTTGACATAGATGAAATCAAAACTATTTGAGAAAAATATCTCTTTTTTGAGATCATTTAAAAGTCACATAATTATAAAATAAAACATTTACTTTAAAAATATTGTTATAATCTTGTAAGGGAAGATTCGAAGATTTTATAATGGCAAAAAATAGCCGCACCCTCCGTATAAGTTAAAAAACACATTCTTACCTTAATTTTGTCGAAAAGGTTAAAAAGGACCTTGTTTGGAAAACGACAGAAAGATTCCTTTATAAAATTGTTATAAAAAGTCAAAAAAGGGTATAAATGACTTTAACCCATATTATTTAAAATAGTAATAATGTTTTGGAATACATTTTTAACAAACATGGATGTGGATGATAAATAGGTCCCAGTAGATAATTACGTATAAACAACCTCGGATAATGAAGAGATTGTGAAATAACCCTTACCAATTTGGTAACTTACGAAACATACACCCCATGAAAGAGGTATCATAAAATGAATATGTAAATACACATAAATTAAATTTTATTACACAAAGAATAAAATTATGGGTAGTACATTAACCATACAAAAGGTAATAGTGGCAATATGGCATGAATCTCACGGGAATAAGGAGTGAGATGAAAACCCCTTACCTTGCACCTTCCTTTAGTCGAGGGTACGTTTAGCCTATTTTATAAAGAATATAGTATGTTATTAAATTATACCATAACCATATTAATATTTATGATATCATACATTATTCATTTATGTCTTTATACTACCCATTTAATAATAATTTCCATGTTATATTAATAATTCGGGTAATAATCGTTTTCTTTATCGTACGTATTTTAACTTGTTACTCTTGATTTTATCACTTAGATCATGATTTAAATAATTTCAGAATATAAAATATGATTTATTTATCATATATATTTAGAATATAAAAATTTATAATAGATGTATATATGAAATGGAAAACACCGTTTATGGAGACGGTAGTCCGTACGTACACATAAACATTGTTTCCGTTTTCATATAGTATTGAAAGGAAGTAAGTGAATAAGATATATGTAAGTACATAAATACTTATATATATAAATATATATATCTCTAGTAGCATTATTATTTCATATATTACATACTTATTAGTAATATATATTTTTTATAATCGTCGATGAATGGTGAACTTGGAAATGAATCTCATCGCGTTGTGGAGACGGTAATCCGTACATACGCACGAGCAAAAATATCATTATTTTGATATTAATATAATATATAATTGGATGGTATATAATATATAAAGAATCATTATCATGTTATATTTATTATTTACATCAAATACACATCATTATTATACCCATCCAAATAATAATGTATTGAATAACAATTACACCACGACGTGAAGACGGTAAGCCGTACGTACGCACGTATGGTGACATGTAATTCAAAGGGTGGATATAATAATGAATTTGGTTGTAACATAATTATAATAACATTAAAATATATAGAATATACTGGAGTTATTATTTTATAATGGAAACAACAATGAAAAGGGAAGTGGAAGAAGAAAGGAACTTGAAAGAGGGTGGTGAAATCATTACCTCTTCTTCGGGTTCTTCCTTTTGATTTTATCAAAATATCTCCTTAGGTTGGCTTTATGATAAAACTAAGGCCTCTAGGTTTAATTGAGGATAGTTTAGAGGTTATTTGGGTAGGGTTTGGCTGAGAAAAATGGCTTAGAAGGTGTGAATTAGAGAGAAGGGGGAGTGCCCTTTTATAAGAGGGGTGAGGGGCACCTTAGGAAAAACTTAAAATATTATTTTATAATAAATTCATATTCGGTTTCTAATGGCTCCAAAGTTTATTATTTGAAGTATAAGGTGGGTATAGGTCGAAAAAAACTCAACCAATAGGTTTTAGACAAGTTTAGGTTACCATTTTATCCTTATCTTTTAGTTTTAACTCTTAGTTAATTAGTTTGACATTTACCATGTCACTTTGTATTTTTATATTATATAGTTAATAAACTTACTATAAACTTCCAATAGAACCCCAATTGGTTCATTAATGTCATATATATTATTATATAATTCGTTTTCCCAAACTTTAGATTTTTAGGACCCTTATATCAATTAGTGATATAATATTTGTTTTAAAAACTATTTTATGTCAATTTTGAAACTATTTGGTATTTGTTTTTTGTTAAAATATTAAAAACATGATTACTTAAAAAAAAAATACATTTAATCAATCCTAACATGTCATATTAACCTAGAAAATTCTTGGATGTCATGAAAACTTTGAAATTATATTTATTTTAATATTTATAATACCATTTATTTGATATTTTCATGAATAAGGTAATTATTGCGTCATCATTGTGTCATAAATAAATTTATTTATTTAATGTATAAAAATTATAAATAAAATAACATGATTTATGAAATCTTTTTATATTTCTAATGAATATTTATAATCAAATTTATCTTATGTAAAACCCTATATTAAAAATGTTTTAGTTATTAAACTTTGAATCTAACTCTTTTAACTCTTCTTTGAATTAAATAATAATAAATGTCCTAATCTAATCCAAGTGGATATAAATGATAATATTTTATTCCTAAGGTTGTTTTGGGTCGAGATACACTTATCCAATAGAATTAGGACATGTTTTAGGGTGATATTAATATCATTTTTACCCTTAATTACCCTATTTACTTTTAACCGTGGTAAATAAAAGTAAAAAAGTTACTATTCACCAAAAATTATTTTTATCTTATTGAACCACATTTTACTCCTTGATATTAACCGTGTCTCTCGGAATTTTGAATTTCCACTCACAGAAGCGGTAAAATTAAGTTTTATGTGAATTTGCAATTTCTCTTAGGAGCTGGGTAAAAGACGGTGAAAAGTTCTATAAAGAATTTTATATATCTAAAATTATTATAAACTAACTCCAATTAATTACATTGAATTTATATAGGTATTATGTATCTATTTTGACCTAAAATAAATTTAAATAAAATAAATAATTATTTAAATAAAAATTCGGTTTTAAATGATAACTTAGTGTTTTTTCACTATTCATAAAAAATTGAACTTTTTCAGAAAAAAAAAACAAAAAATTCACCCTAGGATAATTTCGATATTCCAAATCCAAAAATGAAGTCTATTTTACCAAAATAAAAACATAAAAGTTGAATTTATTAATTTAAAATTAATTCCCGTTGTCAATACCAAAAGGCGTGTTTTTAAGAAACAATATCTATCAAAAGATTGACACTTGTTTATGTCTAATCTCAAGGTGAAATTACTTACAATGACCATAATTGGATTAAATAGTAAAAAATAATCTAATTATACTTCCAAACCATTAAAATGTATAATTCAACACTATAAATTATTTTGAATAAAAAAGTTGTTTTCAATTAAAATATAGTATTTTTCACTATTCACCCAAATATGAAAGTTATCAGAAAAACACCAAAAATTTATTAAAACTAAATTATTATGTCCCAATTCTAAATAAGAAGTTTATTTTGTCAAATTGAATATATTAAAGTTTCAAATATTGGATTTAAAAAGGGTTCTCCATTAAAAGGCGGTAAAATTACTTTTTTTGAAAAATAATTCTTTTATCTGAAAAAAATGTATTTGTTCTAAAAAACTCATAATATGGATTCTAAAATTATAAGGATAATATATAGTTCAAAATTTAGTTAATACTATTCATAACCGCTTTTGAAAAGCTAGTTTGGTAAGTTGTGATGTGTTTGAACTCAGTGTTGCGTGTAGTGCAAGTTATTACATTACTTTGAAAAAATAACGTACTATGAAATATTGGGGTGTTACATTCTACCCTCCTTCAATAAATTGCGTCCTCGCAATTTGAAATTGTTCTTCAAAAAAAATATTGCAAATAGAAAATACCTTTGTGGGAAAACCCACATCGGAAATTGGGTTAATAAAATTTAGTCTTAATAAGATGAAAAGGGGAATGAAAACGTAACCACAAAATTATGATCTCAATTAGGAGAACATTGGTGGAAATTAGAGACACGTAATTGGAGGAAAAATGTAAATATTTATAGGGAGTGATTGAGGTCATCAATCACAAACAATTATAGAATTGTGGGCCTCAAAGCCACTAATTTATGATGATTTAAAATACCATCAGTTCAACAAAACGTAAGGTATTAGGATAACACATTTTTGGTTTTAAGATCCCTTACCTAAAGTTTAATAATTAATTTATCCATAAAATAAGAGGAAATATATATATATATATATATATATATGTATTTATATATACTTGACAAGTATATTTTCATCCTTCAACTAATTCCTACTACAAAGTCATCTTTCACTCTAAAAGATTTAATATATATATATATATATATTCTATTTATCCTAATCGTATAGGGTTCCAAAAATAATGAATTTATAATTCACATATCAGACCCTTTAAAAAATCTACATTATTCAATCCAGGACATCACGTGGGCTAGTGGTAGGTGATACACCCTTGCCTCCCTTCGGTTTCAGGTTCAAGTCTCGCGGCCTTGCCGGACATGACGGGTTGCCGCCCGACCTCCGGGTTGTCCTTTTTATGGAAATCCAAAAATAACCTTAACAATAGTATCCGATTTTAAACTTAATCCATTCCAACCTTTAGAATTATCCAAAATACTTATATCCAAACTCTCAGTCCAAAGTTTATAAGGAAGTTAAACATAATGAGGATCCTTTTTTCCAGGTAATAACTTGTGAATTCCTTCATCGTGTATTCTTTTACAACACTGCAACATCCTAAATTAACAAAATCAACCATCCCTTATTCCAAAATTACTACCTTTGTATCAGGACCATATAATCTCAAATTCCTAATGAAATAGTACTGCAGTACAATCCTTATTTATCTCCATAATTCATGTAACCAGTATACTGTTGATACAACACTCAAATGAAATAATTATATAATAACAATATTAGAACACTAGTTATTATTCTTCATCTGTGGTAGTATCATAACTTGATTATTATCCAATAGCATCATTTGTGACATAGTATGATGACTAGGACATTGGTTCGCGTAGTGTCCAAACTGCTTGCAGATGAAGCATTGTACATTTGAAACCATTTTCTTACCCTTGCAGTCACGTACTTGGTATCCTTTTTCTCCACACTTATAACATACTCCCATTCCCTTCAATTATTTTCCAAGGTGATTCTTTCCATAGTTATCACATATGGGAAAATCCTTCTTTACCTTCTTCCCTTTATCTGGCATTCTCTCTACCATCCTTTCCTTCTCTGGCTTCCCTTCAAAGCCATAGGACTCCGAGAATTCTTTACTTATCTTATCAACACGTGATACTATTTCTTCGTATGATGATAATACATGGGAGACTATTTCCCTTCTAAATGTTGTCTTAATACCATGAATGATATGACCCTTCTTACTCTTTGGATCATACGTATTGCTGGAGTTCGTATTCCTTCTACTGGGCACCATTTCTAAACAATGGCATACACTAAGTCAGTTTATGAATCACAATTCATAATTCCAAACATGTAAAATACCTAACATAAATTGAATAGTTTATGGATATAATCCATAATCACAAAAAAAAAATCTTTAAGGAGGTATATACTCATAAACCATTCATAGCGGTTTGTAAATAAAATGATAATTATCCTAAGCATATCCACCTGGAGTGTCGTAACCAAGAGTGCAGCAAGGCCCGTTGTCGTGCACCAGTTTCCGTTTGAGTCTATCTCAAAGAGGTGTTTTCGAGTTTTACCCCTAGGTACATCTGTGCCAGAGCCGCCTCTACCTGCTCATATCCAGACAAGGATGTATTGCTCAGAAAAATCACAAAATCTCTACAATACCAAAATTCTAGGAAGTTCTTCTATAAAAATCCTCAAATTCTATCTTAGGGTAATGTGCTCTAATCAGAGTTTATCTAAATCTAGCTTCCAAGGTTATTGCTAAAATTCCTTTGATACCAACTATAACTCCTCGACCCCAATTACCCAAATTCAGTGCATTATTTTAATACATTGGCATTTTACAAGGAATCAAGTCCTGAAGGACCAATGGTTTTAGTAGTCTTGGAAAATATATTACATACATGAATGGTACATTACACTTCATAACATACAAAACAACATAAATAATCCTTTACAAACGTAATTATTCCCTTGTCTTAACCCTGCATATCAATAACAATACACTTCTTGGAATCCTGGTAAAAATAAAACATAGAAAGGCGTGAGCTCAGATGCTCAGTAAGGATAACAATACAGCTGAAACCTTCATAAATAAGGATAAACATTTAAGGCAATGTATAACTAAAAAAAAGACTTTTAAACTTGAACTCCAGCATAATATAGAAGAAATAAAATGAAATAATGCCATTTACTTATTCACATTGATATTCTACTAGTCGAATAATCACATGCAATATCAATAACCACTTTCTTAATGATTGAATGCATAATGCCAGACTATCATAACCATGTAGCCAAGGCCTCATGCCAAGACTACAAATAATATTTTGTCAAGGCCTCGTTCCAAGACACTAGTTTGTCTCATGAGACCTACAAATGCATCGAGGAGCTATAGCGGGCTCCACCCGTCACTTATTAAGTCCAATGCATTCCTCATATGAACAGGTTTAAACATAACATAAACATTCGTATTAAAACTAGCATACGAAATGTCAATAATTTCTCCATAAAACATGAATGGTATAAAAATAAGACATCCACAGTCAAACATATCACAAAACCTTTAGTACAATATGGAAGTTTTGTATCATAATAACTCAACTTCAAATAAACTTAAAATTCATCAAAGGATATTGACATAGATGAAATCAAAACTATTTGAGAGAAATATCTCTTTTTGAGATCATTTAAAAGTCACATAATTATAAAATATATATTTACTTTCAAAATATTGTTATAATCTTGTGAGGGAAGCTTCAAAGATTTTATAATGGTGGAAAATAGCCACACCCGCCATATAAGTTAAAAAATACATTCTTACCTTAATTTTTTCGAAAAGGTTAAAAAGGGCCTTATTTGGAAAACGACGGAAAGATTCTTTTATAAACTTCTTATAAAAAGTCAAACAAGGGTATAAATGACTTTAACCCATATTCTGTAAAATAGTAAGAATGTTTTGAAATACATTTTTAAGAAACATGGATGTGGATGATAAATAGGTCCCAGTAGATAATTATGTATAAACAACCTCGGATAGTGAAGAGATTGTGAAATAACCCTTACCAATTTGGTAACTTACGTAACATACACCCCATGAAAGAGTTATCATACAATGAATATGTAAATACACATAAAGTAAAATTTATTATACAAAGAATACAATTATGGGTAGTACATACACCACATAAAAGGTAATAGTGGCAATATGGCATGAATCTCACGGGAATAAGGAGTGAGATGAAAGCCCCTTACCTTGCACCTTCCTTTAGTCGAGGGTACGTTTATCCTCCTGTATGAAGACTATAGTATGTTATTAAATTATACCAGAACCATATTAATATTTATGATATCATACATTATTCATTTATGGCTTTATACTACCCATTTAATAATAATTTCCATGTTATATTAATAATTCGGGTAATAATCGTTTTCTTTATCGTACGTGTTTTAACTTGTTACTCTTGATTGTATCACTTAGATCGTGATTTAAATAATTCTAGAATATAAAACATGATTTATTTATCATATATATTTATAATATAAAAATTTATAATATACGTATATATGAAATGGAAAACACCGTTTATGGAGATGGTAGTCCGTACGTACGCATAAACGGTGTTTCTGTTTTCATATAGTATTGAATAGAAGTAAGTGAATAAGATATATCTAAGTACATAAATACTTATATATATATATATATATATCTCCAGTAGCATTATTATGTCATATATTACATACTTATTAGTAATATATATTTTTTATAATCATCGATGAATAGTGAACTTGGAAATGAATCTCATCGCGTCGTGGAGACGGTAATTCGTACGTACACACGAGCGAAAATATCATTCTTTTGATATTAATATAATATATAATTGGATGGTATATAATATATACAGAATCCTTATCATGTTATATTTATTATTTACATCAAATACACATCATTATTATACCCATCCAAATAATAATGTATTGAATAACAATTACACCACGACGTGGAGACGGTAAGCCGTACGTACGCACGTATGGTGACATGTCATTCAAAGGGTAGATATAATAATGAATTTGGTTGTAACATAATTATAATAACATCACAGTATATATAATATACTGGAGTTATTATTTTATAATGGAAACAACAAAGAAAAATGAAGTGGAAGAAGAAAGGAACTTGAAAGAGGGTGGTGAAATCATTACCTCTTCTTCGGGTTCTTCCTTTTGATTTTATCAAAAGGCCTCCTTAGGTTGGATTTATGATCAAACTAAGTCCTATAGGTTGAAGGGAGGATAGTTGAGAGGGTATTTGGGCAGGGGTTGGCCGAGCCAAATGGCTTAGAAGGTGTGAATTAGAGAGAAGGGAGAGTACCCTTTTATAAGAGGGGTGAGGGTCACCTTAGGAAAAACATAAAATATTATTTTATAATAAATTCATATTCGGTTTATAATGGATCCAAAGTTGATTATTTAAATTCTGAGGTAGGGGTAGGTCTAAAAAAACTCAACCAATAGGTTTTAGAAATGTTTAGGTTACCATTGTAGCCTTATCTTTTAGTTTTAACTCTTAGTTAATTAGTTTGACATTTACCATGTCACTTTGTATTTTTATATTATATAGTTAATAAACTTAATATAAACTTCCAATAGAACCCCAATTGGTTCATTAATGTCATATATATTATTATATAAGTCTTTTTCCCAAACCTTAGATTTTTTGGACCATTATATCAATTAATGATATAATATTTGTTTTAAAAACTATTTTATGTCAATTTTGAAACTATTTGGTATTTGTTTTTTGTTAAAATAATAACAACATGATTACTTCAAAAAAATACATTGAATCAATAGTAACATTTCATATTCACCTAGAAAATTCTTGGATGTCATAAAAACTTTGAAATTATATTTATTTTAATATTTATAATACCATTTATTTGATTCTTTCATGAATAAGGTAATTACTGCATCATCATTATGTCATAAATAAATTTATTTATTTAATGTCTAAAAATTATAAATAAAATACCATGATGTATTAAATCTTTTTATCTTTCTAATTAATATTTATAATCGAATATATATTATGTAAAACCATATATTAAAAATGTTTTAGTTATTAAACTTTGATTTTAACTCTTTTAACTCTTCTTTGAATTAAATAATAATAAATGTCCTAATCTAACCCAAGTGGACCTAAATGATAATATTTGATTCCTAAGGTTTTTTTGGGTCAATATACACTTGTCCAATAGAATTATTACATGTGTTAGGGTAATATTAATATTATTTTTACCCTTAATTACCCTATTTACTTTTAACCGTGGTAAATAAAAGTAAAAAGTTACTATTCACCAAAAATTATTTTTATCTTATTGAACCACATTTTACTCCTTGATATTAACCATGTCTCTCGTACTTTCTAACTTCCACTCACAGAAGCGGTAAAATTAAGTTTCATGTGAATTTGCAATTTCTCCTATGAGGTGGGTAAAAGATGGTGAAAAGTTCTATAAAGAATTTTATATATCTAAAATTATTATAAACTGACTCCAATGAATTACATTGAATTTATATAGGTATTATGTATATATTTTGACCTAAAATAAATTTAAATAAAATAAATAATTATTTAAATAAAAATTCGGTTTTAAATGATAACTCAGTGTTTTTTCACTATTCATCAAAAATTGAACGTTTTCATAATGAAAAAAACAAAAAATTCACCCTAGGATAATTTTGATATTCCAAATCCAAAAATGAAGTCTATTTTACCAAATTCAAAACATAGAAGTTTCATTTATTAATTTAAAATTAATTCCCGTTGTCAATACTAAAAGGCGTATTTTTAAGAAACAATATCTATCAAAAGATTGACACTTGTTTATGTCTAATCTCAAAGTGAAATTACTTACAATGACAATCATTGGATTAAATAGTAAAAATATAATCTAATTATACTTACAAACCATTAAAATTTATAATTCAACACTATAAATTATTTTGAATAAAAAAGTTGTTTTCTGTTAAAATATAGTATTTTTCACTATTCACCCAAATGTGAAAGTTATCAGAAAAACACCAGAAATTTATTGAAACTAAATTATTATGTCCCAATTCTAAATAAGAAGTTTATTTTTTCAAATTAAATATATTAAAGTTTCAAATATTGGATTTAAAAAGGGTTCACCATTAAAAGGTGGTAAAATTGCATTTTTTTGAAAAATACTTCTTTTATCTGAAAAAAAATGTATTTGTTCTAAGAAACTCATAATATGGATTCTAAAATTATACGGATAATATATAGTTCAAAATTCAGTTAATACTATTCATAACCGCTTTTGAACGGCTAGTTTGGTAAGTCGTGATGCGTTTGAACTCAGTGTTGCGTGTAGTGCAAGTTATTGCATTACTTTGAAGAAATAATGTACTATGAAATCTTGGGGTGTTACAGTTTCCTTTTATTTTTTGTCATTATGAATAGTGTCCTTAGTGAATTTATTTCACTTTGATGAGGATAAATTATGTAATTTAAGTTAAAAATAATATGATAACGACTCAAAAATGACCCTAAAACATGCATTAATTTTATTGGATGATTATATATAATCCATAAAAATTCAAATGTATAATATATGAATTTTTCCATTTGGACATGATTATGACCTTTATAGTATTTTATATAAAGAAAAGTCAAAAAAGTCATTTGTTTTGTTTTATTATCTTCATATTTTTGACATTGGGATAAGTAGAGAATATTTTTATATATAAATACTAATTTTAAAGATAAATGATTTTTTTCATCATGATAATTTATTTCTAATTTTTAGTGATGAAATAATTACCTTAAATTCTTATGCAACACTAACACAGTGCTTGTACAAGCAATAAAAAAATAAATTGAATTTTCAAACTCTAAAAATTATATTATTTGAGTGATTTGCAGTTTACCGAAAATTTATTATATAATTATAACATATTTTAGGTTTTTGAAAATTTTATATTTGAATTCAATCTTTTTCTTGATTTTTTTTAATTTAAATTAAATGAATAGTCTCAAAAATGAAATTAATGATATTTTTTGTAATATAATGTTTTATTAAATGATTTAAAAATCTTAAAAATATTATACTCGGAAAATTGAATGGTATATGGTTTATTACATAAAATATGGTCCATTTATGGTTCTTTTATCCTTTTATAGTAACTATATTGACTCATAAAGAGTAAAAAAATTGTTACAGCAGCAATCATTAAAAGGGTTAGCAGGGGGTTAAAACAAAAATATATAGGGTATAAAAATGACCTAAACTTGTCCAAATTTTATTGTATTATATTATTATAACCCATAGTCATCCTAGATTATAAATAAATAATTTTGGATCCATTTAGAAACGAAAATTAATTTATATTAATTTAATACTTTAAGTAATTCCAAGAGTGATCCTCCCCTCACTTATAAAAGGGAACATCCTCTCATATTTTCTTCACACTTAAAAAACCTTTTGATTAAGACAATACATTCCCAAATCCCTATATTACATAGCTCCTATACCATAGGAACTAACCTACCTCATAGATCCTTTATGCTTCGATCAATGATACGTATAGGATACTCCTTAAAAGAAGAATTAGTTTCCAATTCAATTTCATTAGGATCAAAAGAATGAGATAGGTTAGAATGATAATGGTGTAGCTGAGATATATGGAAGACATTTTTCATGGCCCAAAACCTATGAGGAAGAACTATATAATATTCTATTGGCCCAGCTCTCTCCAATATCTCAAAATTCCTCACATAATGAGGTGATATCTTACCTTGTATCTAAATCCATTTATGTCCTAGCCTAGGTGAAACAGATAATAAAACCTGATCTCCCACCTCAAATTCCAAGGTTTGGTTGTGATGATCAGCATAAGATTTTTTCCTAGACTAATTTGTATCCATATTATTCCTGATAAGATATAAATTCTCTGATTTCTCTTGAATAATATAAGTTCCTAGTAGTGTTTCCTCTCCTACCTATAACCAGTACAGGGGTGAATGGAACGACCTACCATTTAGGGCCTCATATGAATCCATATATATTGTTTCTTAGAAGCAGTTATTATAGTAAAACATAGAAAGAGTTAAATTTCATTCCTAATAACCTCTTAAATCAAGGATGTGTTCAAGAATAATTTCCTCTAACACCCTTATAGTATGCTTGGGCTACTAGTTGGTCTGAGGGTGATAGGTTGTACTCAACAGTACCTGTGAACCCAAAGCCTTCTAAAACCCCTTACAGAACTATGATGTAAACTGAGCATCTATGTCAGACATAATAGTATATGGAACTCCATGAATTTTTATGATCTCCATAACATATATCCTCCCTATATCATCCACTTAAAAGGTCTCCTGAATGGAAAAGAAGTGGGAGACCTTTTTCATTCTATCAACAATCGGTCATATTACGTCAATTCCTTGAGGGGACCTCAGTAAGACCATAAAAAATCCATATTGATGTTATCCCATTTATAATTAGTAATGGTTAATGGCAATAAATGTTCCATGGGTTTCTGGTTTTTCAACTTCATTTGTTGATGGGTGTAACACCTAATAACAAAGATGTTATCTCCCTTTTCATACTAGGACACCAATACTAGTGGCGTAAATCATAGTACATCTTCATGAGACTGGGATGTACTGCCCAAACAGAGTCATGAGACTCTTGCATCAACTACTATCATATGTCTGATGGAACCTAGACTTGTCCAAGAATGCACAAGATCTCATCCTCATCAATGACCCAACCAGGTGATGGGTCCTCACCAGAAACACTCTCACTTAGGGTCAAGCCCTCAGGATCAGAAATATGCCGCATATTTACTCTATCTGAAAGTGAAGAGGTCACTGATAATGAGGTAAGTACAGGATATCCATAATATTCTTTTCCCTCCAAGATAATCTCATAGAATAATTCCATCAGTGTACACTTCTTACTGGCCTCCTAAATGGCATGTGTTTGAGTCTTCATGCTTAGAGCATCTATCATTGAATTTCCTTTTCAAGTCATACTAGTAATCTCAAATTCAAATTATTATAGATATTCAACCCATCTTCACTATATAAGATTCAAGTCACATAGATTGAATATGTATTTGAGGTTTTTTTGGTTTGTATATACCACAAACTGATCTCCCAACGAGTAATGTCTCCAGTAATGTAAGCCATGAACAACTGCTTCTAGATCGAGGTCATGTTTTAGTTAATTGTTCTCATGAGGTCTCAATTGGAAAGATTCCTATTCCATGAATCAATCTCTATATATTATAATTTCTCCCATATTAATTCATGATGCATCAAAATATATTGTACAGCCTTTTTCAGGCTCAAGTAAAATCAAAATCGGTGTTGAGGTAAGTCTTCCATTCAACTCCTGAGAAGCTATTTCACATGATTTAGACCATATAAAATTAACACCATTCTTATTCAAGTCCATAAGGGGTGCTTCAAATCATGATAAATCCTGAATAAAATTCATGTAATATCCATATATCCCTAAGAAACTTCTAATATCAAGTACATTATGGGGCTACTCCTAGGGAACCATAGATCTCACCTTCTCTAGGTCTATGAATACTTCTACCTCTAAGATGATGTGACCCAAGAAGTGAACATTATAAATCCAAAAGTTACATTTTTTGATCTTATCATAAATATAATGATCTCTTAGTATACTCATTATAATATCAAGTCACTTTTCCCGATCATGTTGAGTATGTGAGTACCCCAAAATGTCATCCATGAATACTACCACAAAAGAACTCGGATATGGGTCAAAAACCAAATTCATCAAATCCATGAAAATATTCAATGCTCTCATGATACTAAAAAACATAACCAAATAGTTTTATAATCCATATCTACTATAGAATGTTGTACATGGTATATTTTAAGGTTTGACTCATACTTGATGTTATTCCAACCTCAAATCAATCTTTGAGAAGACTCAAGATCCACTGAGCTAATAAAAAGGTTATTTATACAAGGCAGTGCATACCAGATCTTAACCTTAAGATAATTTAATCATCACTAATCCACATAGAGCTTGATGTTCATATCCACCTTCTTGATGAAAATCATGAGTGAACCCCATGAATCAATATTGGTTCATATAAACCCATTGTATTCTAAATCCTATAACTACATCTTGAGCTCCTTTAAACTCAGTAGGATCTATACTATAAGGTGGAATTGATAGTGGTTTTTCTCCTAGAATTAGTTCAATAGTAAAATCTACCTCTCACTCAGGAGGTAGTCTAGAAAATTCTTCAAGGAATATATCCCTAAAACATTCCACTATAGGAGGGAAATCTGTATGTCTCATTCCCTGGTCATTTAGATAAAGATACAAAATAGGATTTCAATCCACCAAGCCCATGATTCTTGGGTCCCGTTTGACTCTCCTATACATCCCATTCTTCTTTTTGAATATAAAAACCACCCTTAGGTATTATGAAGGACACCCTCTGGCGATATTAATCAACATGAGCATGGTAGGGAACCAACTAGTCCATCCTAAGAATAATGTCCAAATCTATCATTTTGAGGATGAAGAGGTTCCATATGAAATAGTAGCTACTTATATCAAGGTTCTACTCCCTAAATTGATTTACACTCTCCAATAAAATTCCCAGTGGGGTTTTAGGTGTCATAACCCCAAAGAAATACTGAATTTAAAGTGTGTGGATTTCAACAATTTCAACATATATAATAGAATGTGAATCACCAGTGTCAAATAAAGTATACACTAAAGTAGATGATACTGAAATCATACCTCATACTATTGAAGTTCTAGTACTCTACTCTTCTGGTACAAACTATACTCTATGTAGCTGGCCAGATCCATGGCCCTGAGCTATATCCTGAATACCCTAAGAAAATTCTTTCTATTGATGTTGCATCTCATAACAATGTCTTCCACAGCCACATATTCCTCTTTGGCATGATCGGTTGGTAGAAGTTTATCTCCCCGCCTAATGTGGACTATTAATCCAACTCTCATATGTGGAGTCGTTTCAAATACATTATCACTAGGAATTGGAGTAAAATTTATATAAAAATTCTGAATATTACCCATTTTTACAAAATCTTGGCACTCAATTGGGTCCTTGGTACACCAGTGTTTCTTATGGCCCAGCCTACCACACTAGTGACATATAATATAACTATTAGTGTGTGTCATATGGATACCATTTCCCCTATGAGTAGACTCTGGGCATTACTTCCTGTTGCTAGATGTACCACTTCCCTATATCAATGTTGAACTACCCTATCCCACACTATCATCTTATATCAAGTTTTATTAGATGATAAGGGCCTAGTTTTATATTTTATAAATGGTAGTCAGTTGAAAAAAATTCACATGGGATCATATGGAATACACAATATCATCCTCAAACCATCTTATTTTTGTCAACTTTCACCAGAAAGAGTTAGTTCAAAGCACTGAAGCTCATTGAAATGAGATGAATAGTCCATCAAAAAAATAGTACCTTATTTTAGGTGTATAAACTCTCTAGTGTGGTCTTCTATCAGTATCTATGAAAATAATTAATCATAAAATACCATATAGAAGTCCCTCCATATCATATCCCAATGATGATATGCATGAGTAATAATGTCCCACCAATACTTGGCCAAAACATAAAGAATATTGGCCATGATATTGATCCTCCTCTCTAGAGGCATCACTAAATTCTCTAAGATAGATAACATGGCCTCTAGCCATGACTCAATATCTTGAGGACCACCTTCTTCCAAAAAGGTAGGAGGGTGATGCTATTTGAATTCTCACGTCATCTCTTCCATAACAGGGCTAAGTCATGGGGATCCCTATATAGAATACACTATTCATATGAAACCCTATTAGAATTGAGAATCATCACCCCGATCAGGAAAAATGGGGGGTGCCATAGGAGGAACTATAGGAGGTAATACTGGTGGATCAGGCCCCACCACTTATAGAGAATAATCATAACCACATTCCTGGCATACGATCCAAGGCTGTTGCGGTGGCATATTTCTAAAATTCTAAACACATTCCTAAAAAAATAACTTGATAATAGAACATATCTCAAAATAAAGTAGAAGAGTAAGCACATATACTTCTTATAAAAAACAACACGATCAACCTACTCTTAAAGATTGATCTAGGTATCATGGAAGATCATAAGGGATCATAAGAGTCAACCCTACTTCCCACTACTATTTTTTGTTTAGGTTCAAGGTATTAAATCATATATAATACATCCCGGTATATGTAGTTTCAATTTAAAGGTATAGAGAAAAACACTCATTATGTTGCAATTGGTAGCTCCATTTAACGGAAACAATTTTATTTAATAATTCAAATTCATTAAATTTCATACTAATTTACATGTATATATATATCATGGTCTAGTTATATGAGTCACTATTCCCAATTCATAAAGTCATAATCTCTATAAGTTGAAATTTTCCCATCATGTAACTACAACATAACCCTTACACCTATTATTAGGATGTAAAAAACCATATAAGATGATTTTGTTAGATGAATCGTCATTCCCAATTTATATAAGTACAAAGTTTATAAATTACAATTAGAATTCATGTAGATGAAATAAAATAATGTTTCAGTCCATGCAACCAATGTTTCATTACTCAAACATGTGATAATTGGTTAGTTAAGGTGCATCCATAAATATATATTAGAAAAAACCAATTAGGTTAATGAAAACACTTTAATTAACCAATTATTTTTATTATTTTCCCTATAGAAATGTTATTCAGATGATAGATATGTCAATAAAGGCACTGCAAAATGTTATATACAATGCATACAATAAAATAAATATGGCATGTTATATGTATGAAATGTGAATCCTCGGGTTCCAATAATGATGCATGATCAATACCTCCTTTCCATACTGGTCCAAGGGTAAAAAGTAAATCAATAATTACAATGATAATAAATTCCAAAAAATCATGTATGTCACTCAATAGTGAAATCAGTACAATTGAAATAGGCATAATCCATAACAGCAAGTCTTATCATAGGCAACTTGTCTTTTCCCTTTATGTGGGTTAGCTACTCCCAGACACAATCTCATTAAAAATTCCAAAAAATACTTGTTTCCTATATATCATCCAAAAATAGTAAGGAATACCACTTTGTAAGGTCTGAGATCCAGTTCACTCATAAGTAATTGAACCCAGTTGCCCACATGGCCTCAAGTGTGTTTCCCCATACACCAAAGGATTCTGAATAGTAATGAGGGTCTACGATGGTATATTAGGGATATTATACCCTCATGATTAGATGGTAACATAGTGTTATAATAATAAAAATAAGTAGCATATATAGTATAATAAATTAATTTCAGAAGCATAAGTCATCTAGATAAAATAAATAGGTGGGACAACATCATAAAAAATAAAGAACCACATCCACTTTTATACACAAAATGATTTCATGTATGTTTTCTATACCAAAATGGGGATCAAGGGAAACCTATGAGAAGGAATATACAATATTTTGTACAAAAATGAACAAAAGATAAAAATTATGTCTCCAATATCATCATGATCATAACATCAGAACTCTTCTCTCATACTTCATCCTAGTATAGAATCTCAAACATCCAAAGTTGGACCCTTCCCCTTGTTCATACATGCATCCATGAAGTATGTTCAGGTATCCATCGGCGGCCCAAACTAGGTGTGAGATAAATTCATTAGGCCACCACCAACATTTTCTATCATGATCTAGTCTTTGAATATACAATGAGTGGTGTGCGGGTAATAATAAATTTAAATAGTAAATTAATTAAACCACATCAGTCTGGGTTCCTCCTCAGACAGCCGACTGATACTACCTACTTTATCCTAAGATAGAATGTCACTGAACACTTAGAATTTTAATTTTATATTTATAATTTCATGACCCAAGGTATACAACCAAGGCATCTATGTATAATGATATTCATATGAGGTTCCAGAATTCCTATGGCATTTAATCTTAAGAAGAAAGTAAAATTATGTCATCAAGTGTGTTAAGCATAGATAGAATCCAAGTATTTTCTTTGAATTAGAAGATGAATCGATTGATTTAATTGATTGGAGTATTAAGCCCATCTAATTCATTCCAAAAAAGGGAACCTAGGTATCATTATAGGTTTACTATAAACCCATCACCCTGTATCCCATCCATGGAATTCCTCAGGGGAACCCAAGTATTTCCCAAGTCATGGTATAATGGAATTTCCCTCTAATACCATCCTTATAATTATTCATAGGGAACTCAAGTTTCACTCGTGGCATAATATAATCCACTGCCCTCTAAGATCGTCCTTAAAACTCTACATAGGGTACCTAAGTGTTTCTCATGGCATAATATAAGTCCACTCACTAGGTGAGCTCATCTAAGGAATTCTATATAGTAATCCATGTTTCGCCCATATAATAATATAATTCCATCTATAATTCATTTTAATTCAATATCCAAATGATCCTATCTAAGTCGTTTCAAGTTAGAACCCTTGTATCTCCCTCGGCATGACATTCTAGATGGTCATGGATAGCAGTAAACCCATACCATCTAATAATTCAGTTAATTCGATTTGGAATTTTAATTTATAAGGGGAAACTCAATAATATGAAAATAATAACAAAGTTAAAGGACCAATGTACATGAAATCTTTATTCCCTTTTTCACTTAATTCAATTTATTTTTTATTCTATTAAATATTACATCCCAAAAACAAGTGTCAAGTAACGCACCTTAGGTGGTGGTTCAATTATATTTCAAGGAATAAGTCTTAAGGGCCTTTAAAAGTGATTCACCCTAAATGGTGGGTCACATTAAGATAGTTATATTCTAATGAAGGAATTATGGTTCTAATAACACCCTAAACAAGTTAATATCCATTTATTTATTTAATTAGATATTTATGAGGCGTTGTATCAAAGGTCCCACATGTAGCATAACAGCGCATAATATAAATAGTGAGAATTATTTGGAAAAAGAAATATACAACCTACCTTATATTGGTAGATGACTCCTCATCCGGTATCATATTTGGATTTAATCTAGAATGGTGAAAATCATAGAAATATACCAATACACTAAAATAGGGTATATTGAATCGCATTGATTTATCATTCTGTATGGAGAGATAAACAAATAAAATTAGAAAGAGGATTAAATAACTTACCTGAAAATTATCTTTTTTTTATTTTCAAAAAAAAACTGCTTTATGGATGAGCAGTAACCAAATCCTGCATGGGATTCAGATTGAAGAAGCCAAACTAAGTTCAAATTTTAAAAACACACAAATTCAAAAGGAGTCCTCGATCCATGAGAATCTAAATCAACCGGAGTCACGTCACTACACCTGCCATCATCATGAGACCCACCATCATCATATCTATCCTATCACCACTGTCATTGCAAGTCTATCACCCCACCGGCCATCAGCTGGCCACCGGAGATCATCCTCACCACCGTATGTAAGAGATTGAATAACATACCAACATGTATACAATGTGAAAAAATGGTGAGTGAATTAGTCATCATATGTAAGAGATACAAAGGAAAATCGGTTGAGGAGTATAGGAGCTCTCTATTGCACAACTACTATGCGAGAGAAGGAGGAGTTATAGTTGAATGGGTTCAAGAGTAAAAAGGGAATTCCCCCTTTATTATCTTGGGATTGAGGTATTTATGAAATAAATGGAAAACTTATGCAGTAAATATACCTTTTAAGTATCCTTATCGAATTACTTATGGTGTAAATTCACATTTTACACCATAATAAATCCATTTACGGTGTAAATTTCCTCCTTACAGGGTTTTCCTAGCTTATGGGATTTGTTGAAGAATAAATACAGAATAAGGATGGTTTATACAGTAAATCCATGGTTTATGGAATTATTTTTTTGTAGAAAAAAACCTACAAAATCTGTAGAACAATTCAAAATCCATAAAAACCATTATGAGGTCCCAAATTAACATTTGAACCATAACTAAAGGGGAAACATTCCTAGAGAAAAAGGTTGGATCTTACAACCTTTATGAATCAATGTGATTCATTTTTTATTACTATATCAAATAAATGGTATATATAAGTGATTTAAAATAAATAATATGGTATTTATGATATAATGATCATTATGGGAAGATAAAAAAATACTTACCTTCTTTCCAAAATAATCGTTGAAAATGGAAATGTTAATCATGCATATGTATGGAATATCGTCTCCATGATTGTAACATAGTTCATTTTCATATTTATTTTTCATTATTGGTTTTAAAATTATAATTTAAGTATAAAAATTATAATTATTTTAGGACTATTATTCTAGAGATGATGTATTAATGGCCTCTTTGACTATAGTCAACCTACTGAATCCATTTTGGACATGTAAGCTAAATATCATCATAACATCTGACACAATCTGAAATGATAATAAATAAAATAAAAAGTAATAATAAACATGAAAAAGGTTCTTAAGAAATTAAATTATTAGTATAATATTATAATTTAAGAAGATAAATAACTTACGTGAATATTATGACTTATGGTAAGGTACTTTATATTAAAAACTTTATTTTAAAGTTTCCCTTCAAACTCTTTTTCCTCCATGTCCATATTTTTAAAATTATTTTATATATTTATTTATATGAATATAAATTAATTATAAATGAAATTTTATTTCTCTATTTACTTTATTTCAAAGGTTTTCAAACGGAATCTTTTTATGTACTTTATAAGGAATGTTTTGACTTTCTTTATAAAAGACAAAAGGAATGTTCTATTTTAATGTATATAGAGATAATGAATTTTCTCAATGTCATAACTATTATTTTATATTTTACTTATTTTATAATCTACCATGTTTTCTTCAAATAAAAACCCTCTTTTCCATTTTTTGGGAATTTTAATTTTGAAAATTGTATTTTAAAGGAAATGGATATTTCAATATCAAAAAATACATTATTATGGGTGAAAATAATTTTTTTATGATGAATGATTTTATGTGTCATGATTATTTTATGGTTCTTGGGAATTTTTTATGATAACAGGTGGTTCCATTATAAACCAATGATGGGTGGGTCCATGATAACCCTCCAATGAATTGAGTAAGATTTATGATTGGAATTTGATCATGAGAGTTATTCCAAGTGTAATAATAATGGTTATTCCATGTGTAACCATGAGGGTTATTCCATTTGTAACTGTGAAGGTTAATCCATATGTAAGAATGATATGAAAATGATTATTAAAGTTACCTACATGATTTATTTATGATTTATATAGGTTTTTACAAAAATATTATGATTTTATAAGGTAAGATAAAGAGTTTATATTTAAATAAAAGTATTTGTTACTTCTTGTAGGTGAAAATTATAACTTTGTGAAAAAAAACCATGAATTTTTCATTATTTCAAATAAAAATTTATGAACTTTATCTTTCTATTAATATTTCCTATGAAATGTTTTATTAAGATCATTGGGTGTTTGAGTTGATTTATTGGGTCAAAAAAAATTTATTTTGAGGCCAAAGTTTATTTTGAAAAAGGTAAATTTTTATGAGTATCCATGGACTAATGGTTTTATTTATTTTTTATGTCTCTTACTATGCATTTTATGATCATACTATGTTTTAAAATGTTTTTCATAGGATTTTAAGGATGAGTAGGTATAAGGATGAGCTCAAAATTAAAATTTTGAGTATGTTTTATGAAAATAAAACTTTTTATATCTTAAAAGTTTTATTTTGTGGGAAAAATGGGTACTAAGTGAAAGTTTCCAATTTGTGATGTAATACTTTTGTATGTATGGGTTATGGCATAATTATCTAAAACTCTTAGCCTAAAATATCTTTTATAATGAAAGAAAATTAATTATTTTCTAAATATACTAGAATAAGTATTATTTTAGGTCTAGTATTTATTTTTTATATCAAATAAAAGGTTTAGATAACTTTATAGGTTAGGATAATGAAATTAAGTACCTTTAAGATATTTTAATTTATAGTTATCATGATATATTATTTGATGATTTCCATGTTTCTTTTTCTAAACTATGTTTTTTCAGAATGGATTTACATAGAGGAAAAAGGTAAGTTGTAGTATGAAGGAACCAAAAGGACAATATTCTTACAAATCAGAAACTTGGAATGGTTGGAATTGGAACTGAGAATTTTGTCAATATAATGACTCAATTGACCCAAGATATAAATGGTGGTTGTATTCATGATCGAGAGAAACCAGATATACTATAATGTATAATTTCTATAGTGGATCATTTTATGAGAAAACACCCTCAATAGTTCAATGGATCTTCTAACCCAGTGGTAGCTAAGGTATGGATTAAATCCCAAGAAATAATATTTAATATCATGGATTATTCAAAGAATTAAAAGGTAACTCTTTATATTTACCATTTTGACGGTGAAGATGATCAATGGTGGGAAATGGTTAAGAATACAAGATCAATTGAAGAGATTGATAGGTGGGAATGGAAGGAATTTAAGACTATTTTACTTGAGAAGTATTTTCCTGGGGTTTTTTTACTTAGGACAGAAAAACAATTCTTGGAATTGAGGAAGAAAGAGAAATATTTTATGGGCGTGTATGATGTAAACTTCACCTGATCAGCAAGGTACGCACCAAATTTTATATGTGATCTTGATAGTAAGATTAATCAGTTTTAGTCAATATTGAATCCAAAATATCAAAGGGAACTAGATTCCCATTAATTTAAAAGTTATGAGAAACTTGTTGGATGTGCCAAGAAGGTCGAAGTTGAGTTTTCTAATGATTAGGTGTTCTAAAAAATAAGAATAAAAAGAAATATAGGTGTTAGGAAATAAGAAATAACTCATTAATAAAATCATAAGTTAAGAAAATTAAGTTTCTAGTTTGTGATAGGTTTGGTAAAAAACACCCTGTGGAATGCCTTACAAATTTTGGGAAGTGCTTTAGGTTTGGTAAGTCTGGGAATATGGATTTTGATTGTAGTGAAAAAAACATGGTAGTGTTAAGGACAATTTTGATAAATAGGAAGTAAAGTGTTTTAAATGTGATGAGATGGTTCATTATGTGTATGAGTGTCCAAAGAAGAACACAAATAATGGGAAATAGTATGATTATAATCAAAAGGGTGTGGTGAAATACTTTGCAACTAATTTAGTAGTTTGGGCCCTCAAATGAAGTGGTAACAGCTACATTACTTGTTTATTCAGATTATGAAAATGTCTAGTTTGATTCTAGGTCTACACATTCTTTCATTTCTAATAAATTAAAATTTTCACCTCAAGAAATGAATCCAAAACTTTTGGTAAAAAATTCTAAGAAAATTATAAAGGAAAAAGGGAATTATAAGAATATTTTGATTGTTATCTATGGAAAAAATTGACCTACAAACTTATTATCTTTCCCCTGGTAAAGTTTTATGTTATTATAGGTATGGATTGGATCTTTGTTTAACATGATAAGATAGATTGTAGAGCTAAATAATTTTTTTTTAGAATAATTTTTAGTTTGTATACATGAATGAATCCATACCTCTAATATTATATCAAAAATATTAGAAATTTTTAAAGATGTAAATGAAATTTATCTTTCACATATTATCGAAAATAAGGGTACTATTTAGATTAATGATGTGTCGGTAGTAAAATAATACCTAGATAATTTTTCTAATGAGTTGCCAAATATTATACCTAATTGGGAAGTTGAATTTATTATTGACTTAGTACCTGATTCTAAGCCAATTTCAAAACCCCCTCATCAAATAGATCAACTATAACTTCTATAAATGAAAAAAGCAATTGTAGGAGTTACTTGATAAAGGTTTCATTTGGCCTAGCACTTCACCATGGGGTATTCCTATTTTTTTATTAAAAAGAAAGATGGTTTTATGAGTCTCTGTATTTATTATTTATATTTTAATAAAATTACTATTAATAATAAGTATCGTTTTCCTTATATAGATGACTTATTTGATCAAATCTAGAGAGATTAGTATTTTTTGAAGTTTGAACTATTGTTTGGGTACCATACTCTGAAGGTGAACAGGGATTAAATTATAAAAATAGAATTTTAGACTAGATATAGGCATTATGAATTTGTGGTTATTCTCTTGGGTTAACAAATTCCCCAACTATATTTGTGGATCTTATGAATATATTTTTTCATGAATATTTGGATAAGTTTGTATTTGTTTTTATTTATGATATCTTGATTTATTCAAAAAGTCATGAGGATCCTGAAAAACCTATATGGATTATTCTAAAAACCCTAAAAGAAGAAAAGTTATAAAGAATATTTAAAAAATGTTATTCTTGGTTACAAAATATTTCGTTCCACATACACATCATAAATAAATATGGAATAATAATTGAACCTACTAAAACTAAATTGGTTTATGAATGTTGAATACCTAAAAATGTCCTAGATATTCTTAGTTTTCTTAGATTAGTGGGTTACTATTGACAGTTTGTTGAAAACTTTTCTCAGATTTCAAGGCCACTTACTAAGTTAACTTGAAAGATATTTAAATTCATCTAGACAAAATAATGTGATTATTTTTTTAGGAACTAAAAATAATATTGGTGAATGCTCCAATTTTGGACCTGTCCTCTAGAAATGGTGAATTTTTCATCTATAGTGATGCTTTATTGAAGGTACTTGGTTGTATCCTAATGAAAAATGATTAGGTAATTGCTTATGCTTCATGGAAACTAAACCTAATGAGTTAAATTATCCTACATATGATCTAGAATTATTTGTAGTGTTTTTTATTTAAAAATTTAGAGGCATCATTGATATGAAGTAAAGTGTGAAATATATACTGATCATAAAATTTTCAAGCATATATTCACTCAAAAAGAGATGAATAATAGGCAAAGAAGATAGATAGAAATAATTAAGGACTATGAATACATGATTCATTATTATCTTGTAAAAGTAAACAAAGTGGTCGATGCTTTGAGTCAGAAAAATAATATTGCATTAACCATGTTATTTTTGGAATAAGAACATTTGTTCTTGATTTTATGAATTTTGGACTAGAAATTATTCATCTAAGAATTTCTCTTCTTTTTTTCCAAGTCTCAGTCCAATCATCTCTATCAAAAATAATTAAGAAATATTAGAAGGAGGATCATATTTTATAGGAAAAAGTAGAAATTTTTAAGAAGTGTAAGTTTCCAGAGTTTAATATTAATGAAGAACGTGTTATCGTAATTGGAAAGATATTATTTGTGTCATGTGATCCCCATTTTAAGAGATAATTATTGAGTGGATCTCATAGTTCCCTATTTCCTGTCCACCCTAGTGGTGCTAAGATGTATAGAGAACTTTAGAATTATTACTGGTGGGATGTAATTTAAAGTGATATTGATTAGTTTACTATGAAATATTTTACTGTCAATGGGTTAAATAAAAATAAAAATTACTGAATGGGATGATTTAGACTTTTCTGATTCCAAAGTGGAAATGGGAAAATGTTTCCAAGCATTTCATGATGGGATTTCCAAATACATATCAAGGTAATAATTGGATTTGAGTTTATTATTGATTGATTGATTAAATCTATTCATTTACTTTATATTATAGATATTATGTCTTTATATCAGATTTCATGACTATATCTTCAGTAGATAATTCATTTCCATGTATTTCTACTCTCTCTTAAATCTGACCGTGATCCAAAGTTCACTTAAAATTTTTGTAAAGGACTTTTAAATTCTTTGGGTAATGAATTAAATTTCCATATATCTTTTCATCCTCAATCTGATGGATAGTCCAAGAGAAATATTCATACCTTGGAAGACATGATTTATACTTATTAAATAGATTACTAGAGAATTTGGGATAAATATATTTCATTAGTTGAGTTTTATTATAATAATATTTTTCATTCTAGTATAAAAATGGCACCTTTTGAGGTATTATATGGAAATATTAGTCAGAATCCAACTTTTTGGGTTGAAGTAGGCGAAAAAAAGTTTTTAGGAACAAAGTTGGTAGAATAAATGATTGATAAGGTGAAGATGATTCAGATCATATGAGGATAGATAAAAGTAGGCAGAAAAATTATATAGATAACTATAGAAAATAACTTTCTTTCAAGGTATGTGATCATAATTTTCTTAAATTATCTTCATGGAAATGTTTTATACATTTTGGTAAAAAGGGGAAGCTAAGTCCTAAATTAATTAGACTGTATCAAATTCAAGAGAAATTTGGAATATTTTCCTATCGATTATATTTTCCTTTGAGTTTATCCCACATACATAACATATTTCATATTTCTATGTTAATAAAATATGTTTCAAATTCATCTCATGTTTTCAGCCATGAAGTAGCTCCATTGTAAGAAAAAATTTCATATAAGGAATAGCCTATTTAGATTGTTGACCATAGAGAGAAATTTTTATAGAAAAATTAAATTCACTAGGTTAAGGTTTTTTATAGAAAATATAGGGTTAAATAATAAATATGGGAATTTAAAAATTCTATGAGGGAAAGATATCCCAACTTATTTATTAAGTGGATAAAATTACGAGGACATAATTTACAAAAGGGGGGAAGAATGTAAAAACAAATTTAATGTCAAGATAAATCACTCTCATGAATTATTAATATTAATTAATTATATTTTATATAGATATATTCAATATAAAAATATTAGGTAATTATTCAGTTAAATGGAAAAATAATTATTTTTAACCAAATTGGGTTTTCATATATTATATGGTTTTATTTAAATTATTGAATTAAAAATTGTTTAATTTGAATTTTTAAAAAATGGAATTCATTTTTATATCATCATGTTAAAATATATTTTCGGATACTTTTTTGTGAATTTTCTTAAAAGATTTATTTTCAATGAATAGTGAAAATATTGATTTTTATTTAAAACTGTATTTTATTTTAAATCATTTACAAATTAAAATTAAATTTTTTAATAGTTTTAAAATTTAATTAGTTTATCTTTATTATACATGATCCAATTATGTTATTTTAGATTAATTTTATACTTGAATTTTGTATAAAAACATTTTTATAATTAAGAAGGCATTTTTTTGAAAAATTGTTTTTCATAGCGTTTTTTTAATTTAATTTTAAATTAAATTATATCACTTCTATGTTTTGAAAATTGAAAAATAGATTCAATATTTTTAATTAGTAGGTACAAAATTTTTTAAATATTTTCCTTTTATTTTTTGTTAGTATGAATAGTAATCTTATTAAATTTATGTTAGCTTAGTAAGGGTAATCCGGGTGATTTAGGTTAAAAATCATATTATAGGGACTTAAAAATGACCCTAACACTTGAATTAATTTTATTTTATGAGTATCTCTCATCCATAAACATAAAAATTTTGAATATATGACCTTTTTTCAGTTTTACCATGATTTTGAACATTATATTATTTTATATAAAGAAAAGTCAAAAATGTAATTCTCTTTGATTTATTATATCCAAATTTTTAACATAGGGATAAAAAGAGGATATTTTCAGCTGTAAATATTAATTTTAAATATAAATTATTTATTCGTCATTATAATTTATTTATAATTTTTATTGATGAAAGAATTACTTTAAATTCTTATGAAATAATAACACACTACATGTGCACACAATAAGAAAATCAATAAAATGATTTTAAAACTCTAAAAATAATATTATTTGAGTAATTCATAGTGCCCCACAAATTTTTTAGATAATTATAACATATTTCAGGTATTTAAATTTTTTTATTCTAATTAAATCTTTTTATTGATGTTTTTAAAGTCAAATTAAATGAATAGTGTCGAAAATGACATTAATGGTATTTTATGTAAAATAAAGTTTTATTAAATGATATAAAATTCATAAAAATATTATATTCATATAATTGAATGTTATATAGTTTAATAAATAAAATATGGTTTATTTATGGGTCATTTTTTCTTTTATAGTAATTATATTATCCCCTAAAGTGTAAACAACTTTTTTATATCTGTAATCATTAAAAGGGTAAACGGGTGGTTAGGATAATATAAGGGTGTAAACATCACCTAAACGTGTCTAGGTTTTATTTTATGAAAATATTTTGACCAATACTAATACTATATTCTAAATTAATTCTTTTGGGTCCACTTGGACATGAAAATTAATTTATATTAAATTAATAATTTAAGTAATTTTAATAATTCCCCTCCCCTCACTTAAAAAAGGGAACCCGCTGTCTTCTTTTATAAACACTTAAAAAACATTTTGTTTCATCCAATACATACCCAAATATATTACTTAAATCTCTATTTACATCATATAGTACTTTTTTTTATTAGGAATCTAATCTAGGAAAGCTTTTGGTGTAAACCTTAAGAGGTTTCCCGAATAAGAGGTATAGTTCTTAACTAAGTGTTTTTGTTTTGTTTATTTTTATAAATTATTCAAATAATATTCAACCATGATAAAATAATAAAACCAGTATCTCCAATATAATTATATTTTATTATTTCAATGGAATAACTTATATTCATATCCTCTTCCATCAAATGGGTAATGAAACTGTCATTTGTGTGTACGACGGACTACCGCATTGCGAGCCAATTTAATTCATAACCATCTCTCGTAGATGGTTAAAATGATGGATTTAATGTATATATATGATATTAATGATTGATAAAACACTATTTTATTGAATATTTCATTGATAATAAATGATATAATTTCCTCACATTGTGTTAAATATGTTTAATTAGAAAGTATTTGGGATTAGATCATTCATTTGAATATTTGATGAAAATTTCAGTTTTACCATTTATAGTTCACTGTAGTATTTAGAAAATAAATATTTTTATATTTATTATTTGAATTTTAAATTTTGTAAAAGTGTTCCTAACTTAATTATCTACAACTTTTATTCATGAAACTAGAGCTAAAGAGTTCATTTGGTTGTTGAAAATTGGCCATGAAGTCAACGTTGGGCTGGGCTCGCCAGAATGGAGAAGCTTCTGTATTTCGGCCATAACTCCTTCATATGGGCCTTTATTGAGCCCAAATTTGGAGAGGAGATAGAGTACCCATATCCGCACATTTGACCCTTCTGGAAGGCCGGCCAATTCACGCGTTTTGTGGTCAAATGGGCGGTGTAAGTTGGAATAAAATATTTGGCCGAATTTCCACATTCACACTTGAAACCACTTGTAACCTCTCCTCCCCTCCCCTCTATAAATTGGATTTTTTTCTCATTTGGAGGGGTTGGGACGTGCATTAGGAGATTTGAGGAAGAGGAGAATTTGTTTCACCCAAATTCTCCAACCATTGTAAGAGGGGTAGCTCTTGAAGCAAGGATCCCCTCATCGAAGCCTCCTTCTCTTCTTCATTTTGTAATGTTTTCATTTGTGTAATAAACTTCATTGTTATTCTTTTATTTCTTCTCTTTTCTTCTGTTTTGTTTAAATTTATTCTTCTCTTAATCTTCCTCTTTGGGCTGGAATTCTTGAGTAGAAGCGTTATTGGGTTATACCCATTATAAACCTTTGCACATGCAAAACGCTTCTACGATGATTACGCCACCCATGGAAGAGTAGTCTTTTAGTAATCGATCTATCTTATAACTTCTTCATTTAATTATTTTGAATCAATGATCTACTGTAATTCACATAATATGATCCATGAATTTTGTTTTTAAATTACAAGAAACTAATCAAGCAATTGAACAATTAACACAAAACACGTGAGGTCGGGAATTGTGTAAATTGTGAGAGCGCAATCTTAATCGGTAATACAAGACCATACGGGATAAATTTTTAGAGTTAAAATATAATCCCTAAACACAATTCATCCTCATTTCCAGAATGGATATGTGCTCTAATTAACCACTGACCATAAGCTATCCTTAGAACAACAATCAAAGCAGGGTGTTGTGATTGCGTGTTCCGAAGCTAGTCTAGGGTTTAAGTAATTTCATCTTTGTGGTTAAGTTAACTCTCATAGGGTTCGAGGGATAACAAATTAGGGGATCATAATTTAGTGGATATTTATTTAAATTATAATGATTAATAAGTTAATGAAGAGGTAGATTTAGATCGATTACGCCTTTTAAAATAGATTTCTAAAAAAAACATCTTCTTGTTGTGTCTTTTTAATCAAACATCATTTCAAAATTAAAAACAAAAAAAATGAAATCTTCTTCCAGGAAACTTCTTCTAGATCTATAAACTATAAAAAAAACCTCATACATTCAATTAGTGTTTTTATTATCTTTTATTTTATGTTTAGAATACCTCTAAGAAGTTGTTTTAATTCACTTCCTCCTTTGAGAGACGACCTTGGTCAGCCACTCTGCTGCACCTAAGTACCCCAAAATCACACTAATAATTTGAGGGCACCCACAACAGTGCTCTATCAAATTGGTGCCATTTCCGGGGAGGCAAGTAATTATTTCAACCAATTAGAGGTATTTATTTTATTTTACATTTTATTCTCTTCCTCTCTTCTTTCTTCCTTCTTTACCCAATCTGATTTATCTTCTTCTTCTTTTATTTTCTTCTACTTCTTTTTGGACCATCAACTCAAACTTCTCATTTTTATTTTAATATGGTCCACTTTCTTTCTTTTCATTTTTTATTTGATCTATGACACGAACAAATCCCAAATATCTCTTAGATCTTGACCCTGAGATTGAACATAGCCTTAGGGCTCGAATCAGAAATTCTCAGTCTACGGGAAGTTTCAATATTCAACCAGTTGGTGAATTCCTCTCTTCTGGAAACATTGAAATTGGAAGCTATTCAAATTCAAACATAAAAGAGGAACCAATGTCTGAAAACAATGGAAATTAACTTAATAGAACCATTCAAGAATTGGCTTCACCTGATATTAACTATCAACCAAATTGTATTGCATACCCGAACCTCGAATCGGACTTTGAACTAAAATCTGGGTTAATTAACTTACTTCCAAAGTTTCATGGACTCTCTAGTGAGGATCCCAATAAAAATTTGAAAGAATTTAATGTGGTTTGCTCAACCCTAAAACCTAGAAATGTTTCTGAAGATCAAATCAAATTAAGAGCATTCCCATTTTCACTTGATGGAGCTGCAAATGATTGGATGTACTATTTACAACCTGAAGATGTAACATGTTGGAACGATTTGAAACGTCTTTTCCTACAGAGATTTTTTCCAGCATCAAGGACCACATCCATTCGAAAGGAGATATCAGGGATCAAGAAAGCACAAGGGGAGTCAATTTATGAGTATTGGGAGAGATTTAATAAGTTGTGCGCAAGCTGTCCGTATCACAAATCAGTGAGAAACTCCTCATCCAATACTTCTACGAAGGACTCACACCCATGGAGAGGAGCATGGTTGATGTTGAAGCTGGAGGAGCATTGGTGGACAATACACCAGTAGTTGCACGAGCATTGATCGACAAAATGGCCCAAAACTCCCAACAATTTGGCGGTAGAGGTACACCACATGTCAGGGGAGTACATCAGATAAGTCCTTCTTCTCTTGAGATTCATTTGATTGATACCAAGTTAGAATAATTGACCACTATGGTGAGGCAAATTTCTTTGGAACAAAAGACATATCTACCCCCTCCTTCAAGGCCTTGTGGCATTTGCACTGAGACAAGCCACCCAACTGACTGTTTCCCACAACTACAAGAGACAGAGGATTGTGCAGCAGTGTTCCCTGGGAGACCATTTCAGCAGAAACAACAACAACCATATCCCCAAAAGAAGTTTGATCGAGCATACAACCAAGGGTGTAAAGATCAGTCGGACATGAGGTATGGCTCTGGACAACAACAAAGTCCACCCTTTCAACAAAACTTCTAGCAGCCTCTGCCTTACCAGCAGGGTTTCCAACAACCCCAAAGGATATTTGAAGCTCAAACATCAACAAGTCAGCAACAAGGGAATCATCCACCAAAGGTAGATTCTAATACTAATGATCTTTTGAAGCAAATTGTTCTTAATCAACAGAATGAGATGAAGAGTCAAAGTTCGGAGCTGAGGGAGTTGAAGACTCAAATGAGCCAGATTGCCACCGCCCTCCATGAACTTGTGAGTAATAATTCTGGAAATCTACCTTCCCAACCCACTCCAAATCCAAAGGGGAATGTTAGTGTCATCACATTGAGAAGTGGGAAGCAAATGAACGATACATCTGCACCTACCATTCCACCGGGATTTACCTCAACTTCAGAGAAGCCGCATTCCATACCAACTGATGAGAAATCCAAGGAGAAAGATAAAGGTAAGAAAAATATTGATGATGTTCCTCTTAAACCCCTTCCTTTTCCAAACAGGGTTGTTCAAACCAAGAAGATGGCTGAATAAGCAATGAAAAAGGAGGTTTTGGACACATTCAAGCATGTGGAGATCAACATTCCTCTACTTGAAGCCATTAAGCAAATCCCAAGGTATGCCAAATTCTTAAAAGAACTCTGCACCAATCGAAGAGGGATCAAGGGAAATGAGAGGATCAACCTTGGAAGGAATGTCTCAGCACTCATTTCACCAACTCTAGCAATGCCAACAAAGTGCAAGGATCCCGGGACATTCACCATCCCATGTACCATAGGGTAGTTTCACTTTTCTGATGCACTTTGTGATTTAGGTGCTTCCATAAATGTGATGCCTCACTATGTATTCTCTTCCTTGCAGGTTGGTGAGTTGAAGCCAACAAGAGTAGTGGTGCAATTGGCGAATAGAGCTACTGTATATCCAGCAGGAGTCCTTGAGGATGTACTTTTCCGGGTAAGAGACATGATCTTTCCAGCGGATTTCTGTGTTCTTAACATGGAGGATGATCAGGTAAGTTCTCATTCCCCCATTATCTTAGGTAGGCCCTTCCTCAAAACTGCAAAAACTATCATAAATGTCAACGAGGGTACACTTTCCATGGAATTTGGGGATAAGTTGTGATATTTAATGTTATGGATTCCATGAAGTACCCCTCTGAGGACCATTCTGCTTTTGTTATCTCCCATTTTGAACCACCAAGTAAAAACTCCGTGGATTTTGATTGTCCTATGCTTAGGGAGATTATGAGTATTGGTTCTGGTTTAATGTCTAAGATAACTTCCACACCTGTTTCTAATGAACAAGACTCTCTAAGATTTGATTTTGAAATGGATTCATATTCTGATCTTGATCATGTGAACTCTGATTATGACATGGCTATAGAGTATGCTGATGGATTTGATGCTTTATTCTCTGATTTTGATGATGTATATTCTGATACTGATGCTCTTTGTGCACATATTTCAGTTCCTTCAATGTCTCCATCCATACTACACCCTCCTTCATTAGAACTCAAGCCATTGCCACCAAATCTGAAATACTCATACTTATTGAGTGGTGAGAGATTACCTGTTATCATTGCTAACAATCTCCCTTTTGAACATGAAGAAAAGCTTTTGAATATTTTGAGGGAGAACATCAGGGCGATTGGGTTGACCTTGGATGACATATCAGGTATTAGCCCCTCCATTTGCATGCATAGGATTCTCTTGGAGGATGGGGCTAAACCGGTGAGACAACCACAAAGGAGACTCAATCCCACCCTCCTGGAAGTTGTTAAAAAAGAAGTTTAGAAATTGCTCGAGGCAGGAATAATCTTTCCCATTTCAGATTCTCAGTGGTTAAGTCCTATTCAGGTTGTGCCTAAGAAAAGTGGTGTTACTGTTGTTAAAAATGAGAAAGATGAGTTAGTTCCAATGAGGGTGCAAAATAGTTGGCGTGTGTGTATTGATTATAGGAAACTAAATCATTCCACTCGCAAGGACCATTTCCCTCTCCTGTTTATTGATTAGATGCTTGAGAGACTAGCTGGGAAGACACACTATTGTTTCTTGGATGGATTTTCTGGATATTTTCAGGTTCCTATAGCTCCGGAGGACCAGGAGAAGACGACATTCACCTGCCCATTCGGTACCTTTGCTTACTGAAGGATGCCATTTGGAATTTGCAACGCCCCAGGTACCTTCCAGATATGCATGGTGAGTATTTTTTCTGATTTTATTGAGACATGCATGGAGGTATTTATGGATGATTTTACAGTGTATGGGTCTTCATTTGATGAATGTATAATTAGTTTGGGAAAGGTGTTTAATCATTGTATTGAGAAGAATCTGGTCCTGAACTTTGAAAAGTGTCATTTTATGGTAGAGCATGGCATTGTCTTAGGGCATGTAGTGTCAAAACATGGGATAGAGGTTGATAGATCTAAGGTAGACATTATTTCATCCTTACCCTATCCTTCATGTGTGCGTGATGTTAGATCTTTCCTAGGGCATGCAGGATTTTATCGGTGCTTCATCAAAGATTTTAGTAAGATCGTTATTCCTATGTCACGATTACTTCAAAAAGATTCTGATTTTGTGTTTGACGATTCTTGTAGGACTTCCTTTGATGAGCTAAAGAAGTTTTTGACCACTCCACCTATCATACAGCCCCCACGGTGGGATATTCCTTTTGATCTTATGTGTGACGCCTCCGACTTCGCGGTTGGAGCGGTCTTATCTCAGAGGGTGGAAGGACGTTCACATGTGATTGCCTATGCATCAAGGACATTGGATTCAGCCCAATCAAACTACACAACCACGGAAAAGGAGTTTCTTGCTGTCATATTTTCTTTAGATAAATTCCGTTCATATTTATTGGGCTCTAAAGTAGTTGTATTTTCTGAACATGTAGCTTTGAGGTACCTCCTGAAGAAGCCAGATGCAAAGCCAAGACTTATCCGTTGGATGATCCTTCTTCAAGAGTTTTAACTTGAGATAAAGGACAATAAGGGGTCAGAGAATTTGGTGGAGGACCACATGAGTAGGCTTACTCACACACTAGAGGATGACACCTTAGACCAAGTACCACTTCGGGACACTTTTCTCGATGAGCATCTTTATTCCATCTCAGGTACGCATCCTTGGTATGCTGATTTAGTGAACTACATTGTTGCCTCTGAAATCCCTGCCAATTTAAAGAAACATCAAGTCCAAAAATTAAAAAGTGAGTCTAGGTTTTATGTGTGGGGTGATCCTTACCTCTGGCGCATGTGTAGTGACAAATCCATTAGGAGGTGTGTTCCTGATCATGAGTTTGAGTCTGTTTTGCATTTCTGTCATACACTTTCTTGTGGTGGACACTTTGGACCCCAACGGATAGCTAGGAAGGTTTTGGACTCTGGATTATATTGGCCTAGATTATTCCATGATGCCCATGTGTTTTGTAAGTCATGCTCTCGTTACCAACACACTGGGAACATTTCTAAGAAACATGAGATGCCCCAACAACCCATATTATTCTGTGAGATTTTTGATGTATAGGGCATTGATTTTATGGGTCCTTTTCCTAGTTCATTTGGATTTTTGTATATTTTGGTTGTTGTTGATTATATGAGTAAATGAGTGGAGGCCAAGGCCACCAGGACTGACGATTCTCATGTTGTAGTGGATTTTGTCAAGGCTCAAATTTTCTGCAGGTTTGGAGTACCAAAGTCCATCATCAGTGACCAAGGGACACACTTTTGCAATAGGAATTTTTCTTCCCTCCTTCGAAAGTATGGTGTGACACACAAAACATCAACACCATACCACCCCCAAACAAATGGCCAGGCTGAGGTTTCAAAACGTGAGTTGAAACAAATCTTGGAGAAAACCGTGCAGCCAAATAGGAAGGATTGGAGCAAGCTCTTGGATGATGCCTTGTGGGATTATAGGACAGCATACAAGACCCCCATTGGTATGTCCCAATTTCGGATTGTTTTTGGGAAAGCGTTTCATCTCCCCGTGGAAGTTGAGCATCAGGCTTATTGGGCTATAAAGAAATGCAACATGGATTTGGCCCAAGCTGGAATCCAAAGGAAGCTGCAAATTCAAGAGCTTGAGGAGATTAGATTATCATCATATGAGAACTCAAGGCTCTACAAGGAAAGATCAAAAGAAGCTCATGACAAAATGATCCAACAAATGCAGTTTCATGTTGGAGAGAAATTCCTTCTCTACAGTTCACGACTGAATCTGATTCCTGGTAAGTTACGTTCCAGATAGTTAGGTCCTTATGTTGTGACTAATGTTTTTCCTTATGGTGCAGTGGAGATCACACAAGAGGACACTGGAAGGAGCTTTACAGTCAATGGGCAACGTTTGAAGAGATACATTGAGGGACTTCCTGCTGATGCAGTGGATTTTATCACACTGCATGACCCCATCATCACTTGAGCACATCAGGCTGTTCCTAACCCTTTCACTTTTATATTATTTATCCTATTTAAAAATTCTGCATTTCATGTGCATATATCATCTCATGGGTTCACATTGAGGGCAATGCAATATTTTAAGTGTAGGGGAGGGAACCTTTTAGTTTAGTAATTTCAATTGTTTTCCTTTAAAAAAACAAAAAAAAATGTTTTTTTTCAAATTTTGTGTGTTTATTTTTTTCAATTTTCTTTATTTTTTTGAAATTTTTGAGCTGAAATGATTCTAATCACCATTTTTAAATCCATATAAATAAGTGAAACAATTTACCCCTTGAAACTAAGCTTAAATGAATGCTGAAATGACTTTGTTTCAAGTTCAAATATTTAGTAATTTCATGGAAAGTACACCGAATTTTGAATCCCATGCCACATCTCACTGTCTTTATATTTGAAATCACTTTCCTGTGAGGATTCTGAACCATTATTTTATTATTCTTTACATTCACCTCACTTCTTGAGAGAACCAAACCATGCTTGATTTAACCAGAATTTGATTTATTCCTGTCAAAACTTGAGGGTTTGAGGTACTTATGTTTAAATGATTGAGGCATTTGTTTGGTATTAAAGCCCCTATTTCAAAGAATACTTTTTTATAATGTCCTACCTTGAATATTTAATCCTTTTAGCCCTTAGAATCCATGCATAGCCTGTTAGGTTATCCACATTACAAGCCAATTTTCCCTATCCAACCAACTCTTGAATTAAAATTGCATAATCTAGTTGAGCTTAAGTGTGGGGGAAGTTGTCTTGTGTTTTGCCACCACATTCTGTGATACTTTGGGTGGAAAATTAAATTCTTAAGAGATGTGTTTGCTGCTGAAGAAATTCATTATATTGAAAGTTGTGCCTTTTCTGTAGCTTTCATGACAAGTGAAGTTGTGCCTTTTCTGGAGCTTTTAATTGAGGTGGAAAGTTGTGCCCATCTGGAGCTTTCAAGAAAATCATGTTTGAGAAGATTGAAATTTTTTATGCTGAAATGATGAATGGTGTAAACCTTTCATGACTTTTCATGATGATGGAGCTGAATTGATACTATGGGGATTGAGGAGAAGACCATATTTAAGTGAAAATTAGAATAATGCAATTTTGCTTCAAAAAGAGTCAAGCCCTCCTCATTCAGCCTCATAATTTTTCACATCTAAATCCTACCAACCGGAAGCCACAGAACAACCCTGAAAAGTCCTCATGATAAACATATGTCCTTGACTCACATCGGGTGGCGATGTAGAAATCTATCAAGCCTATGGTGACCCTTGTATGAGTTTGGATGAGAAAGACATTGCAAAAAAAATTGATATTTGAGTGATGAGAGAAAATTCAAGCGAGGTAAGTGTTTTGTGCATGGGAGGATATATAAAGTGGAAAAATATTTAATGATATAAATGAAGAACTTGAAATAATGGTTTTTTATGAGCCATGATATCTTTTTTTTCTTGGGGTGTAATTGTTTGATCTCAAGGATATGTGTTTTAAAATTGGTTTTGATTTGATATTAATGTTTACTTGATATGAGGTTTTTCCCAAGAGTGCAAAAGGGTAAGTGTGGGGGAGTTGATAAAACATTATTTTATTGAATATTTCATTGATAATAAATGATATAATTTCCTCACATTGTGTTAAATATGTTTAATTAGAAAGTATTTGGGATTAGATCATTCATTTGAATATTTGATGAAAATTCCAGTTTTACCCTTTATAGTTCACTGTAGTATTTCGAAGATAAATATTTTTATATTTATTATTTGAATTTTAAATTTTGTAACAGTGTTACTAGATTAATTATCTACAACTTTTATTCATGACACTAGAGCTAAAGAGTTCATCTGGTTGTTGAAAATGGTCCATGAAGTCAACGTTGGGCTGGGCTCGCTAGAATGGAGAAGCTTCTGTATTTCGGCCATAACTACTTCATATGGGCTTTTATTGAGCCCAAATTTGGAGAGGGGATAGATTACCCATATCCTCACATTTTATCCTTCTGGAAGGCCGTCCAATTCACGAGTTTTGGTGGCCAAATGGGCGGTGTAATTTGGCATAAAATATTTGGCCGAATTTCCACATTCACACTTGAAACCACTTGTAACCTCTCCTTCCCTCCCCTATATAAATTGGATTTTTTCTCATTTGGAGGGGTTGGGACGTGAATTAGGAGGTTGGAGGTAGAGGAGAATTTGTTTCACCCAAATTCTCCAACCATTGTAAGAGGGGTAGCTCTTGAAACAAGGATCCCCTCATCGAAGCCTCCTTCTCTTCTTCATTTTGTAATGTTTTCATTTATGTAATAAACTTAATTGTTCTTATTTTATTTCTTCTCTTTTATTCTGTTTTGTTTAAATTTATTATTCTCTTAATATTCCTCTTTGGGATGGAATTCTTGAGTAGAAGAGTTATTGGGTTATACCCATTATAAACCTTTGCACATGCAAAACGCTTCTACGATGATTACGCCACCCATGGAAGAGTAGTCTTTTAGTAATCGATCTATCTTATACCTTCTTCATTTAATTATTTTGAATAAATGAGATAATATAATTCACATAATATGATCCATGAATTGTGTTTTTAAATTACAATAAACTAAGCAAGAAATTGAACAATTAACACAAAACACATGAGGTCGGGAATTGTGTAAATTGTGAGAGCGCAATCTTAATCGGTAATACAAGACCATACGGGATAAATTTTTAGAGTTCAAATATAATCCATAAACACAATTCATCCTCATTTCCAGAATGTATATGTTCTCTAATTAACCACTGACCATAAGCTATCCTTAGAACAACAATCAAAGCAGGGTGCTGTGATTGCGTGTTCCGAAGCTAGCCTAGGGTTTAAGTAATTTCATCTTTGTGGTTAAGTTAACTCTCATAGGGTTCGAGGGATAACAAATTAGGGGATCATAATTGAGTGGATATTGATTTAAATGATAATGATTAATAAGTGAATGAAGAGGTAGAGTTATATCGATTATGCCTTTTAAAATAGATTTCTAAAAAACATCTTCTTGTTGTGTCTTTTTAATCAAACATCATTTCAAAATTAAAAACAAAAAAAAATGCAATCTTCTTCCAGAAAACTTATTCTAGATATATAAACTATAAAAAAAACCTCATCCATTCAATTAGTGTTTTTATTTTCTTTTATTTTATTTTTAGAATACCTCTAAGAAGTTGTTTTAATTCACTTCCTCCTTTGAGAGACGACCTTGGTCAGCCACTCTGCTGCACCTAAGTACCCCAAAATCACACTAATCATTTGAGGGAACCCACGACAGTGCTCTATCAAATTGGCGCCGTTTCTGGGGAGGCAAGTAATTATTTCAACCAATTAGAGGTATTTATTTTATTTTACATTTTATTCTCTTCCTCTCTTCTTTCTTCCTTCTTTACCCAATCTGATTTATCTTCTTCTTCTTTTATTTTCTTCTACTTCTTTTTGGACCATCAAATAAAACTTCTCATTTTTATTTTACTATGGTCCACTTTCTTTATTTTCATTTTTTATTTGATCTATGACACGAACTAATCCCGAATATCTCTTAGATCTTGACCCTGAGATTGAACGTAGCCTTAGGGCTCAAATCAGAAATTCTCAGTCTACGGGAAGTTTCAACATTCAACCAGTTGGTGAATTCCTCTCTTCTGGAAACATTGAAATTGGAAGCTATTCAAATTCAAACATAAAAGAGGAACCAATGGCTGAAAACAATGGAAATGAACTTAATATAACCATTCGAGAATTGGCTTCACCTGATATTAACTATCAATCAAATTGTATTTCATACCCGAACCTCGAATCGGACTTTGAACTAAAATCTGGGTTAATTCACTTACTTCAAAGTTTCATGGAATCTCTGGTGAGGATCCCAATAAACATTTGAAATAATTTAATGTGGTTTGCTCAACCCTAAAACCTATAAATTTTTCTGAAGATCAAATCAAATTAAGAGCATTCCCATTTTCACTTGATGGAGCTGCAATGGATTGGATGTACTATTTACAACCTGAAGATGTAACATGTTGGAACGATTTGAAATGTCTTTTCTTGTAGAGATTTTTTCCAGAATCAAGGACCACATCCATTATAAAGGAGATATCAGGGATCAAGCAAGCACAAGGGGAGTCAATGTATGAGTATTGGGAGAGATTCAAGAAGTTGTGCGCAAGCTTTCCGCATCACCAAATCAGTGAGAAACTCCTTATCCAATACTTCTACGAAGGACTCACACCCATGGAGAGGAGAATGGTTGATGCTTCAGCTGGAGGAGCATTGGTGGAAAATACACCAGTAGCTGCACGAGCATTGATCGACAAAATGGCCCAAAACTCCCAACAATTTGGCGATAGAGGTACACCACATGTCAGGGGAGTACATCAGTTAAGTCCTTCTTCTCTTGAGAGTCATTTGATTGATACCAAGTTAGAAGAATTGACCACTATGGTGAGGCAAATTGCTTTGGCACAAAAGACATCTCTACCCCCTCCTTCAAGGCCTTGTGGTATTTGCACTGAGACAAGCCACCCAACTGACTATTTCCCACAACTACAAGAGACAGAGGATTGTGCAGCAGTGTTCCCTGGGAGACCATTTCAGCAGCAACAACAACAACCATATCCCCAAAAGAAGTTTGATCCAGCATACAACCAAGGGTGGAAAGATCAGTTGGACATGAGGTATGGCTCTGGACAACAACAAAGTCCACCCTTTCAACAAAACTTCCAGTAGCCTCCGCCTTACCAGCAGGGTTTCCAACAACCCCAAAGGAGATTTGAAGCTCAAACATCAACAAGTCAGAAACAAGGGAATCATCCACCAAAGGTAGATTCTAATACTGATGATATTTTGAAGCAAATTGTTTTTAATCAACAGAATGAGCTAAAGAGTCAAAGTTCGGAGCTGAGGGAGTTGAAGACTCAAATGAGCCAGATTGCCACCGCCCTCCATGAACTTGTGAGTAAGAATTATGGAAATCTACCTTCCCAACCCACTCCAAATCCAAAGGGTAATGTTAGTGCCATCACATTGAGAAGTGGGAAGCAAATGAACGATACATCTGTACCTACCATTCCACCGGGATTCACCTCAACTCCAGAGAAGCCGCATTCCATACCAACTAATGAGAAATCCAAGGAGAAAGATAAAGGTAAGAAAAAGATTGATGATGTTCCTCCTAAACTTCTTCCTTTTCCAAACAGGGTTGTTCAAACCAAGAATATTCCTGAAGAAGCAATGCAAAAGGAGGTTTTGGACACATTCAAGCATGTGGAGATCAACATTCCTCTACTTGAAGCCATTAAGCAAATCCCAAGGTATGCCAAATTCTTAAAAGAACTCTTCACCAATCGAAGAGGGCTCAAGGGAAATGAGAGGATCAACCTTGGAAGGAATGTCTCAGCACTCATTTCACCAACTCTAGCAATGCCAACAAAGTGCAAGGATCTTGGTACATTCACCATCCCATGTACCATAGGGGAGTTTCACTTTTCTGATGCACTTTGTGATTTAGGTGCTTCCATAAATGTGATGTCTCACTCTGTATTCTCTTCCTTGCAGGTTGGTGAGTTGAAGCCAACAAGAGTAGTGGTACAATTGGCGAATAGAGCTATGGCATATCCAACAGGAGTCCTTGAGGATGTACTTGTTCGAGTAAGAGACATGATCTTTCCAGCGGATTTCTATGTTCTTAACATGGAGTATGATCAGGTAAGTTCTCATGCCCCCATTATCTTAGTGGGCCCTTCCTCAAAACTGCAAAAACTATCATAAATGTCAATGAGGGTACACTTTCCATGGAATTTGGGGATGCAGTTGTGATATTTAATGTTATGGATTCCATGAAGTACCCCTCTGAGGACCATTGTGCTTTTGTTATCTCCCATTTTGAACCACCAAGTAAAAACTCCATGTATTTTGATTGTCCTATGCTTAGGGAGATTATGAGCATTGGTTCTAGTTTAATGTATAAGAGAACTTCCACACCTGTTTCTAATGAACAAGACTCTCTAAGATTTGATTTTGAAATGGATTCATATTCTGATCTTGATCATGTGAACTCATATTATGACATGGCTATAGAGTATGCTGGTGGATTTGATGCTTTATTCTCTGATTTTGATGATGTATATTCTGATACTGATGCTCTTTGTGCACATATTTCGGTTCCTTCAATGTCTCCATCCATACTACACCCTCCTTCATTAGAACTCAAGCCATCACCACCAAATCTGAAATACTCATACTTGTTGAGTGGTGAGAGATTACCTGTTATCATTGCTAACAATCTCCCTTTTGAACATGAAGAAAAGATTTTGAATATTTTGAGGGAGAACATCAGGGAGATTGGGTGGACCTTGGCTGGCATATCAGGTATTAGCCCCTCTATTTGCATGCATAGGATTCTCTTGGAGGATGGGGCTAAACCGGTGAGACAACCACAAAGGAGACTCAATCCCACCCTCATGGAAGTTGTTAAAAAAGAAGTTGAGAAATTGTTCGAGGCAGAAATAATCTTTCCCATTTCAGATTCTCAGTGGGTAAGTCCTATTCAGGTTGTGCCTAAGAAAAGTGGTGTTACTGTTGTTAAAAATTATAAAGATGAGTTAGTTCCAATGAGGGTGCAAAACAGTTGGCGTGTGTGTATTGATTATAGGAAACTAAATCATTCCACTCGCAAGGACCATTTCCCCCTCCCATTTATTGATCAGATGCTTGAGAGATTAGCTGGGAAGACACACTATTATTTCTTGGATGGATTTTCTGGATATTTTCAGGTTCCTATAGCTCTGGAGGACCAGGAGAAGACGACATTCACCTGCCCATTCGGTACCTTTGCTTACCGGAGGATGCCATTTGGACTTTGCAACGCCCCAGGTACCTTCCATAGATGCATGGTGAGTATTTTTTCTGATTTTATTGAGACATGCATGGAGGTATTTATGGATGATTTTACAGTGTATGGGTCTTCATTTGATGAATGTATAATTAATTTGGGAAAGGTGTTGAATCGTTGTATTGAGAAGAATCTGGTCCTAAACTTTGAAAAGTGTCATTTTATGGTAGAGCATGGCATTGTCTTAGGGCATGTAGTGTCAAAACATGGGATAGAGGTTGATAGATATAAGGTAGACATTATTTCATCCTTACCCTATCCTTCATGTGTGCGTGATGTTAGATCTTTCCTAGGGAGTGCAGGATTTTATCGGTGCTTCATCAAAGATTTTAGTAAGATCGCTCTTCCTATGTCACGATTACTTCAAAAAGATTCAGATTTTGTGTTTTATGATTCTTGTAGGACTTCCTTTGATGTACTAAAGAAGTGTATGACCACTCCACCAATCATACATCCCCCACAGTGGGAGATTCCTTTTGATCTTATGTGTGATGCCTCAAACTTCGCGGTTGGAGTGGTATTATCTCAGAGGGTGGAAGGACGTTCACATGTGATTGCCTATGCATCAAGGACATTAGATACATCCCAATCAAACTACACAACCACGGAAAAGGAGTTTCTTGCAGTCATAATTGCTTTAGATAAATTTCTTTCATATTTATTGGGCTCTAAAGTAGTTGTCTTTTCTGACCATGCAGCTTTGAGGTACCTCCTGAAGAAGCCAGATGCAAAGCCAAGACTTATCTGTTGGATACTCCTTCTTCAAGAGTTTGACCTTGAGATAAAGGACAAGAAGGGGTCAGAGAATTTGGTGGTGGACCACATGAGTAGTCTTACTCACACACTAGAGGATGACACCTTGGACCAGGTACCACTTCGGGACACTTTTCCCGATGAGCATCTTTATTCCATCTTAGGTACGCATCCTTGGTATGATGATTTAGTGAACTACATTGTTGCCTCTGAAATCCCTACAAATTTAAAGAAACATCAAGTCCAAAAATTAAAAAGTGAGTCTAGGTTTTATGTGTGGGATGATCCTTAACTCTGGCGCATGTGTAGTGACCAAGTCATTAGGAGGTGTGTTCTCGATCATGAGTTTGAGTCTGTTTTGCATTTTTGTCATACACTTGCTTGTGGTGGACACTTTGGACCCCAACGGACAGCTAGGAAGGTTTTGGACTCTGGATTATATTGGCCTAGATTATTCCATGATGCCCATGTGTTTTGTAAGTCATGCTCTCATTGCCAAAACACTGGGAACATTTCTAAGAAACATGAGATGCCCCAACAACCCATATTATTCTGTGAGATTTTTGATGTATGGGGCATTGATTTTATGGGTCCTTTTCCTATTTCATTTGGATTTTTGTATATTTTGGTTGCTGTTGATTATGTGAGTAAATGGGTGGAGGCCAAGGCCACCAGGACTGACGATTCTCATGTTGTAGTGGATTTTGTCAAGGTTCAAATTTTCTGCAGGTTTGGAGTACCAAAGGCCATCATCAGTGACCAAGGGACACACTTTTTCAATAGGAATTTTTCTTCCCTCATTCGAAAGTATGGGGTGACACACAAAACATCAACACCATACCACCCCCAAACAAATTGCCAGGCTGAGGTTTCAAATCGTGAGTTGAAACAAATCTTGGAGAAAACCGTGCAGCCAAATAGGAAGGATTGGAGCAAGCACTTGGATGATGCATTGTGGGCTTATAGGACAGCATACAATACCCCCATTGGTATGTCCCCATTTCGGATTGTTTTTGGGAAAGCGTGTCATCTCCCCGTGGAAGTTGAGCATCGGGCTTATTGGTCTATAAAGAAATGCAACATGGATTTGGCCCAAGCTGGAATCCAAAGGAAGCTGCAAATTCAAGAGCTTGAGGAGATTAGATTATCATCATATGAGAACTCAAGGCTCTAAAAGGAAAGATCAAAAGTTTCTCATGAAAAAATGATCCAACAAAGGGAGTTTCATGTTGGAGAGAAATTCCTTCTCTACAGTTCACAACTGAAGCTGATGCCTAGTAAGTTGCGTTCCAGATGGTTAGGTCCTTATGTTGTGACTAATGTTTTTCCTTATGGTGTAGTGGAGATCACACAAGAGGACACTAGAAGGATCTTTACAGTCAATGGGCAATGTTTGAAGAGATACATTGAGGGACTTCCTACTGATGCATTGGATTTTATCACACTGCATGACCCCATCATCACTTGAGCACATCAGGTTGTTCCTAACCCTTTCACTTTTATATTATTTGTCCTATTTAAAAATTCTGCATTTCATGTGCATATATCATCTCATAGGTTCACATTGAGGACAATGAAATATTTTAAGTGTGGGGGAGGGAACCTTTTAGTTTAGTAATTTCAATTGTTTTCCTTTAAAAAAATGTGTTTTTTTTCAAATTTTGTGTGTTTATTTTTTTCAATTTTCTTTGTGTTTTTGAAATTTTTGAGCTGAAATGATTCTCATCACAATTTTTAAATCCATATCAATAAGTGAAACAATTTACCCCTTGAAACTAAGCTTAAATTAATGCTAAAATGACTTTGTTTCAAGTTCAAATATTTAGTAATTTCATGGAAAGTACACCGAATTTTGAATCCCATGCCACATCTCACTGTATTTATATTTGAAATCACTTTCCTGTGAGGCTTCTGAACCATTATTTTCTTATTCTTTACATTCACCTCACTTCTTGAGAGAACCAAACCATGCTTGATTTAACCAGAATTTGATTTATTCCTGTTAAAACATGAGGGTTTGAGGTACTTATGTTTAAATTATTGAGGCATTTGTTTGGTATTAAAGCCCCTATTTCAAAGAATACTTTTTTATAATGTCCTACCTTGAATATTTAATCCTTTTAGCCCTTAGAAGCCATGCACAGCCTGTTAGGTTAGCCACATTACAAGCCAATTTTCCCTATCCAACCAACTCTTGAAGTAAAATTGAATAATCTATTTGAGCTTAAGTGTGGGGGAAGTTGTCTTGTGTTTTTCCACCACATTCTATGATACTTTGGGTGGAAAATTAAATTATGAAGAGATGTGTTTGCTTCTGAAGAAATTCATTATATTGAAATTTTTTCCTTTTCTGGAGCTTTCATGACAAGTGAAGTTGTGCCTTTTCTGGAGCTTCTAATTGAGGTGGAAAGTTGTGCCCATCTGGAGCTTTCAAGAAAATCATGTTTGAGAAGATTGAAATTTTTTATGCTGAAATGATGAATGGTGTAAACCTTTCATGACTTTTCATGATGATGGAGATGAATTGATACTATGGGGATTGAGGAGAAGACCATATTTAAGTGAAAATTAGATTAATGCAATTTTGCTTCAAAAAGAGTCAAGCCCTCCTCATTCAGCCTCAGAATTTTTCACATCTAAATCCTACCAACCAAAAGCCACAGAACAACCCTGAAAAGTCCTCATGATAAACATATGTCCTTGACTCACATTGGGTGGCGATGTAGGAATCTATCAAGCCTATGGTGACCCTTGTATGAGTTTGGATGAGAAAGACATTGCAAAAAAAATTGATATTTGAGTGATGAGAGAAAATTCAAGCGAGGTAAGTGTTTTGTGCATGGGAGAATATATAAAGTGGAAATATATTGAATGATATAAATGAAGAACTTGAAATAATGGTTTTTTATGAGGCATGATATCTTTTTTTTCTTGGGGTGTAATTGTTTGATCTCAAGGATATGTGTTTTAAAATTGGTTTTGATTTGATATTAATGTTTACTTGATATGAGGTTTTGCCCAGGAGTGCAAAAGGGTAAGTGTGGGGGAGTTGATAAAACACTATTTTATTGAATATTTAATTGATAATAAATGATATAATTTCCTCACATTGTGTTAAATATGTTTAATTAGAAAGTATTTGGGATTAGATCATTCATTTGAATATTTGATGAAAATTCTAGTTTTACCCTTTATAGTTCACTGTAATATTTCAACGATAAATATTTTTATATTTATTATTTGAATTTGAAATTTTGTAATAGTGTTCATAACTTAATTATCTACAACTTTTATTCAGGACAGTAGAGCTAAATAGTTCATTTGTTTGTTGAAAATTGGTCATGGATTCAACGTTTTTCTGGGCTCTCCAGAATGGAGAAGCTTCTGTATTTCGGCCATAACTCCTTCATATGGGATTTTATTGAGCCCAAATTTGGATAGGAGATAGAGTACCCATATACGCACATTTTATTCTTCTGGAAGGATGGCCAATTCACTCGTTTTGGGGGTCCAATTGGCGGTGTAAGTTGGCATAAAATATTTGGCCGAATTTCCACATTCACACTTGAAACCACTTGTAACCTCTCCTCCCCTCCCCTCTATAAATTGGATTTTTTTCTCATTTGGAGGGGTTGGGACGTGAATTAGGATATTGGAGGTAGAGGAGAATTTGTTTCACCCAAATTCTCCAACCATTGTAAGAGGGGTAGCTCTTGAAGAAAGGATCCCCTCATCGAAGCCTCCTTCTCTTCTTCATTTTGTAATGTTTTCATTTGTGTAATAAACTTCATTGTTCTTATTTTATTTCTTATCTTTTCTTCTGTTTTGTTTAAATTTCTTCTTCTATTAATCTTCCTCTTTGGTATGGAATTCTTGAGTAGAAGCGTTATTGGGTTATACCCATTATAAACCTTTACACATGCAAAACGCTTCTACGATGATTATGCCACCCATGGAAGAGTAGTCTTTTAGTAATCAATCTATCTTCTACCTTCTTCATTTAATTATTTTGAATCAATGAGCTACTGTAATTCACATAATATGATCCATGAATTGTGTTTTTAAATTACAAGAAACTAAGCAAGCAATTGAACAATTAACACAAAACACGCGAGGTCGGGAATTGTGTAAATTGTGAGAGCGCAATCTTAATCGGTAATACAAGACCATACGGGATAAATTTGTAGAGTTCAAATATAATACCTAAACAAAATTCATCCTCATTTCTAGAATGGATATGTTCTATAATTAAACACTGAACATAAGCTATCCTTATAACAACAATCAAAGCAGGGTGCTGCGATTGCGTGTTCCAAAGCTAGCCTAGGGTTTAAGTAATTTCATCTTTGTGGTTAAGTTAAATATCGTAGGGTTCGAGGGATAACAAATTAGGGGATCATAATTGAGTGGATATTGATTTAAATGATAATGATTAATAAGTTAATTAAGAGGTATAGTTAGATCGATTACGCCTTTTAAAATAGATTTCTAAAAAAACATCTTCTTGTTGTGTCTTTTTAATCAAACATCATTTCAAAATTAAAAACCAAAAAAATGAAATCTTCTTCCAGAAAACTTATTCTAGATCTATAAACTATAAAAAAAACCTCATCCATTCAATTAGTGTTTTTATTCTCTTTTATTTTATTTTTAGAATACATCTAAGAAGTTGTTTTAATTCACTTCCTCCTTTGAGAGACGACCTTGGTCAGCCACTCTGCTGCACCTAAGTACCCCAAAATCACACTAATCATTTGAGGGCACCCATGACAGTGCTCTATCAATGATATATTTATAATTCTAAAAATATGATATTTCGTATAATTTCTAAACTTTCCAGCTATTGAAGAATGATAACGTCATTTGTGCATATGTGTGGAATACCACCTCCACAAAATGATGTGATTCATTTTTCATCACTACAACACATGAATGGTATATATAAGTGCATTGAAATAAATAATATGGTATTTATGATATAATTATAATTATTATAAGATAAAATAATACTTATCTTTTTCCACAATGATCGTTGAAAAATGTAAAAGTTACTCGTGCGTAAGTACAGCCTACCATCTTCATGATTGTAACGTAGTTCATTCTTCATGACTATATTTAATGATTGGTTTTAAAAGTATTATTGAAGTATAAAAATGATAATTATTTCATGATTATTATTCTAGATTCTATTTATTAATGACATATTTGACTATAGTCACTCTACCAAATTCATTTTGGACATATCAGTCGAATATCATCAAAATGTCTGAGATAAACTTAAATGATTAAGTAATCGAATATAACATGGAAAAAATAAAATAAAAATGAATGATAAACTTAAAAAGGGTTCTTAAAAAATTAAATAATAAATATAATTTTATTATTCAGGAATATAAAGAACACATGTGACAGGTTGGACTCAAGGTAAGGGACTTTCTTTTAAAAAATCCTCTTAAATTTTCTCTTCCAACACTTTTTCTTCCATATAGATATTTTTAAATTATTTTATATATGTATTTATAAGGAAATAAATGAATTATAAATTAAATTTTATGTCTCTCATTAATTTCTTTCAAATATTTTCAAAATAAATATTTTTACATACGTTTTACAGAATTTTTTGACTTTATTTATAAAAGAAAAAAAGGAATGTTATATTTTAACGTATATGGCAATAAAAAAATTCCACTGCCATAACCATTATTTTATATTTTAATTTATTTATAATCACAAATGTTTTCTTCAAATAATACCCCTCTTCTCCTAATTTCTAGGAATTCTAATTTTGAAAATTGGGTTTTAAAGGAAAGAGATATTTCAATATCTGAAAATGCTTTATTATGGTGAGAATAATGTTTTTATGATGAAATATTTTTTTTTTATTATTTTATGAATCATGTGAATTATTTATTACGATATTTGGTTCCTTTATAAAGCAAGTATGTGTGGTTTTGTGATATCACTCCAATGCATTGGGTTATATTTAGGTTTGGAAGTTAACTATGATGGTTATTCCAAGTGTAACAGTGATGGTTATTCCATGTGTAACCATGAGGGTTATTCTATTTGTAACCATTAAGGTTAATCCATATGAAATAGTGATATGAAGATGATTCCTCAAGTTATATACATGATTTATCTATGCTTGCTATGGGTTTTTGAAAAAACATATGATTTTTCTTGGTAATATAATGAGTTTATGTTTAAAGAAAATTATTTTATGCTTATTATGGGTGAAAAGTATAAATTTTTAAAAAAATCATGAATTTATCATGATTGAAAAGAAAACTATATGAGTTTTATTTTACCTTTAATATTTACTATGAAATGTTTTATGAAAATATTTGGGTAGAGAAGTTAATTTCTTGAGTAAAAAAATGTTTATTTTGAGACCAAAGTTTATTTTGAAAAAAAAAATTATGAGTATCTATAACACCCCAAGACTTTAGGATATATTTCCTTTTAAATAAATTCAATTTCTTTGAGAGATTTGGATAAAATAAACCCCGAGTCTAAAAGATCTATAAAGTTGTATATTTTTATAACATAGTCGTTAAATAGGTAGTTATGAATAGTACTAAAAAAATAATTAAAATAATATTGTTTACACATGTATAAAATTAATTCATTGGTTATTAATTAACTTTAAATGAAAATAAAAAACCATTTTAAAGAAAAATAAATGCTTTTTCTAAAAACTATATTTTTCTAAAAATCGGTTTCATCATGTTTTGCGAACTTATTTTCAGAATTAATTTTTATGGCTTATATAAAATGTATTTGAAAAAATTAAATTAATTTTTTAATTCTTCATGTAAAAAATATATTAGAGTAAATTTTTTATAATTTTCTGAAAAGATTAATTTTTCAGTGAATAGTAAAAATACTTATTTTTATTGAAAATTGTCTTTTCATTTAAAGAATTTATAAGTTAAATTTTATTTTAGAATTGTTTTAAAATTAATATTAGTTCAACTATATTATTATTAATCCAATTTATGTCATTTAAATCAATTTCATATTGAATTTTTATATAAATACATTTTATACTTTTGAAAGTTTTTTATTTGGAAAACCATTTTTTCGTCGCATCTGCATGTTTAATTTTAAATTAAATTCTGCCAATTTTATGAATTTAATTTAAAAAAATATATTCCATATTTATAATAATCATAATTAATATTATATAATAAGTTCAACTTAATTTTTTTCATAATTAATAGTAAAAACAACAAAAATTAATTAATGTTGTTGTGGTTAAAATGAATTTATTAAGGGATTAAAATAAAAATATTAGGGTTAAAATAATCTAAAAAATTGTATAATTCATATATTATGGCCATATTTTTAACTTATATCATATAATTTTTTAGAATTATCCATTTTGGATCCTTTTTTCATGTTAAAAACATGGTTATAATTTATTCTTTTTAAAAATTCTAAGTTCCTCCTATCACCCACTTATAAAAGGCCACCCACTATTCACACCTATTTACACTTATAAATCCCTTTGTTTCAGATAATAATTTCCCAAATACCATCCTTACATCCCTTTCCATTACCTAGAGTCCATTTTTTATTATAAAATCATTCTATTAAGGCTTTAGGTATAAACTTAAAGAGGTTCTCCGAAGAATAGGTATAGTTCTTAACCATGCGTCTTCATTTTATTTCTTCCTATAAAACCTTATAATATTCTACAAATATACTTAAATAATAAAAAAATGATACTAAATATACCTATATTTTATTATTTTAATTTCATAACCTGTATCAATCGCTTATTCCATCAAATGGGAAATGAAAATGTTGATCGTGTGTAAGGTGGACTACCACCTCACAAACTAATATAATTCATTTTCCATCACCACCTATCATGGAGGGATATAATGATGGATTTAATATATATATATATATATATATGATATTTATGACATAATTATACTTTTTAAATTATAATATCACATCTACCTTCTTCCTTTCCAATCTTTTTTAAAAAGATAATGTCGCTCGTGTGTATGTGTGGACTACCGCCTCTATGTATCGATGTGATGCATTTTAATTTTATTTTGAAATGGATGGTAATAATAATATATTTAATGAATATATATGATATATTTTATATAATAATGATTCTAGAAATTTGAAATGTTATTTTTCTTTCTTTCGTTTCATTCGTTAAAAAAATAGAAATAGTGTTCATACATACGTAAGGCCTACCGTCTCCCTGAATGATGTAATTAATTTTTCTATCTAAATTTTAAGGATTACTATATATAATTATATCATGAATATATATTATATTTATATCATTTTTAACATTTTTGATATTATTTAACCATGATCAAAGTACAATGACTGAAACTATCGAACCAAGATATATATGAAAAACAAAGCAGTTATCGCCAGGAAAATTGTTTTTAATAAAGAATTGTTAATAAAAGGGTAATAAAAAGTTATAATAAAATAATATATGGTATAATATATGTGATTATGGTTATTTAATATATATATATTATACAATATTTTTAAACACGTGTGAAGAAAATCGGACCTATGGTAAGGGTTTCTATCTCACTTTTACTTTCATGAGATATATGCCATATTCATGGATTATTTATTTTGTGTGGTGTATATACTAACCCTTTGATATGTTATATAATTAATATATTTCCTTCATTGTATTTAAAGTTTCATTTGAATTTATTTCTTTTATGGGGATTATGATCCAAAAGTTACCAAAGTGGTAAGTGTTTATTTCACAATCTCATCATCATTTGGGATTGTTATTATTTTAGTCTCCCTTGGGGGAATTATTTTGTATTTATATCTTAAACCCAATATATTTTATTCTCCTATGTTTATTCATTAAATTTTCAAGTAATAGTTCCATTTCCTCCTCTTTGGTACTTAAAATTATTGAGAAAATTTTTAAAAGAAAATTTATCTTTATTTCTCTCTTCAGTCGAAAATCCGTTTTCTTCCATACCCATGCTTTCTAGAAATATTTTCAAAAATGTTTCTAACATTATCCAAATGATTTATTAAAGAAATTTTTACCATTATTTTACTTTTTACAAAATGGTTTGAAGAGAATCTTCTTGTAATTTTTCTAAATGAGTTACTTTTTAACCTTTTTACAGCAGTATGAAAAGAATGTTTTTATAACTTATAAGGCATGTATAGAATTACCCATAATACTTTTTTAAAATATTAATTTACAAGTTTTAAAGTTTATTTTCAAATAAATTTTTTTCCTAATATTTTATAATTTTTTAGTTTTTAAAAGTTATTTTCAAAGTGAAAATAATATTTTACTCAAGAATGTTTTTAATGGAATTTTTATGGTATTTTTATTTATCAACAACATAAAACCTCATTTTACTTATAATATATTGGGAATATATTCTAATGATACCATAATTATTATTTATTCAGATTTTTTATGATCATTTTGATAGCAAAATTACTATTTTATACCATTCTCCATATTACTCTAGATGGTTTTTGATTTTGTTTATTAATTGGAAAAATTATAAACATTTCATATGATAGTTTCTCAATATGAATTCTTATGTGATTATGTTTCTCCATTTTCATATTATAAATTTTTTGGACTTAGTAAGTGAGTGGAGGGTCCCTCTATATCCCCTCGATACATCGGTAGGTCTCATGAGATAAACTAGCTTTGGTTTTTTGTCAAGTACTTACCCATTTATGTAAGATGTCTTGGAACAAGGACTTGATGGTGTGTTTATGATGACTGAAATTATTCATTCCCTCATTATGATATTATTTATTGATTTACATGTGATTATTTGATTAGTTATAATATCCATGGATAAGTTTTAATCTCATGTGATTATTTATATGGAATTATTTGATCATCATTTCTTCCTAATATATTATTATTTATAATAAAGTTATTGATTAAATGTCATGTGTTTTTAGATATTTACCTTTCCATACTGAGTATGCCTTATTTATTAATTATAGCTTCTATTGTACACATACCCTTACTGAGCATCTAATCTCACCCCATTCTTATGTTTCCTTTCCTTAGGATTCCAGGAAGTGTATTATGATTGATATATAGGGTTATTCTAAAGGTAATAGTGGTTTTATCAAATAAAATATTGTATTGTATTTTAAGTTTTAAAATGTAATGTTATATTCAATTATATATCTAGTTTACCAAGACTACTAAATTATTTGGTCCTTCAGGATGTGATTCCTTGTATCCAGTTTCAATGTAATATAGTAACCAATAACTCTAGGCTACTAAGGTCGAGGTATTTATAGTTGGAATTAGAGTAAGTTTAGTAGAAACCTTAGAAACTAGATTTAAGAAGATATGGATTACGTAATATATCCTTATTACTAACTTTGAGGATAATTCTAAGTATTGGATAACATCCTAAACTTTTAGTAAGTTAGATATTATGTAGGTTTCCTATAAATTCATCCCTTTCTGGATACTACAAGTAGATTTGGATCTAGAACAATTGTACTTAGGGGTAATAACTCTAAAAATGGAGCATTGTGCTTTGACTTGATTGTCACTTGGTGTATGACTGCGTGCCTTGCTGCACACCTAGTTTTAAAATCTTGGGGGATATTTTTGGGTTAATTCACATTTTATTTAAAAATCACTATAAAGGATTTGAAAGTATTTTTATGACTTGATAATATTACCAAAGATACCAAGTTTATGATTTTGAGATTAGTTATACATATATTTTCAATTTATGTTAATTATTTTATTTAAATAATATATTATGATTCATAATGTTATGATCTAATCTAATGTATGCCATTATTTTGAAATGGAACATGGTAGAAGGAATGGGATGTAAATGTGAATAATCCATATGGGGATTTCCCTCTTGGGAAAGATAATGAAGGAATAGTTGGAGCTACTGGTAGAGCTGAACAAATTATAACCATATTAGGGTAGCTGACTCAAGTTATTTCCAATAACATTTCCTGTATAGAACATCCTACTGATCCACAATGTGATGTAACAATGTTTGACCATTACATGTGTCAGAAACCTCTATCATTTAATGGGACTAAAAATCTATTTATATCTAAGAAATAGATAAATTCTTTAGAGAATATATTTTATGCTTTAGGAAGTAATGAAAGGGATAATGTTGTCATGGTATTTTATCATCTCTTATGGGATGTGGGTTAATGGTGGTCATTGATTCAAAGCACTAAGGATAAAGAATGAATATAAAACATGGATTGGAAGGATTTTAAGGTACTATTCTTGAAAAATTATTTTATTAATGGGAAATGAAAATCTATGGAGAGACAATTATTTAGTTTGAGTAAAAATAAAGAGTAAAATGTTCCTAAGTATGAAGATAACTTTATATGGTAGGAAAGGCATTATTTGGACTACGTGCATAATCCAAATAGAAATATTGGCCATTTATTTGATGTTCTTAATACAATCATTTTAAGTGAAATGGTTCCCAAACATTATCATCATGTGAAGACATAGTATCATGTGTTATCAATATGAAGAAAGAATTTTACAAGTCTTGTGACTTCAAATGGAATCAAGATAATAAAAGGGTTGTTAAGCACTCTATAAAAGAAAATATAGAAAAATGGAAGAATGGAAGGATGGAATTTCCATCTTGTAATGAATGTGGAAATAAACATCATAGAACATGATTTCTAGGGATCTTAGTTTGCTACAAGTGTGGAGAGAAAGGCCACCATTCTCATGGTTTCAAGGGAAAGAAAAAAAAATTTAATGTGAAATGCTTCAATGGTGAAGAGATAGGACACTATGCAAATGATTATCCCAAGTGTTAAGGTAATTTTCCTTAGAAAAATATAAAGAATAAAGGTTAATCTTATGTGGTCATAATAACTAAGGTTGAAGCACTACTAAAAATTCCACTTATAGTAACCGCCATTGGCGGTCGCTATTGGCCTGTAGAGACTGCTCAGCGGCCGCCAATGGAGGTCGCTTTAGGCCCGATGATGTTGGTCTACAGCGACCGCCAATGGCGGCCGCTGAAGGTGGTCGAGACTTCGGCCTACATCGACCGCAGCGGTCGTTGAAGCCGGCCGGAATTATGGCCTATAGCGACCGCCAGTGGCTGTCCCTGAAGGTGGTCGAGACTTTGGCCTACAGCGACTACCAATGGTGGTCGTTACACTGGAAAAAGAAAATTTTAAAAATTCATGGTACAGAATAAAAAAAACAGCATATAAATCATAAAAAATGAAAAACAAATCCAAACACAATAAACATCAAGATCATCATAAACAATAAATGATAGACGTGCTTCAACGATCCACAGCCATCTGCTTTAAAACCCTACAATAAGATACAAATAAAACTAAACAAAACAAACGTAAATTTGACATCTTTATTCAGTTATTATCTACATATAATAAAATGAAATCTGACATCTCATGGGTGCTATAATAATTTATAACCACCAATTTAAGAAATGTTATCATTTTTGAATTTGTTTTTCTTATTTTGGAGTCTTTGCTTTAGTTTAGGAAAGTGTTTTTTGTTGTCTTAAAATGAATGTTTTTCGCGTGCACCACATGTTCGGTGGACATGCCGTCTCCTTCTACATGTCACAAATAATATTCCTATCATTCTCTTGCGGTTTCAGGTCATTCGGAGCACGTTTTCTCTGAATTCGACTGTGACACGCCGTTTTGGTGTTTTATGACTCTGGAAATGCGTTTCAGGTCACCACAGTCAAAAGGAACCTCCGATTGATGTTCCGTCTATCCAACCATTTCACAATTCACACCTCGGCTGTTTTCATATGATTTCATGGAATTCTGAGGTCGTTCGGGTGGTTTTGACCACCCAGCGCGCCCATTAAGAGCGCGTCGAACAGCTGAAAACGACACATTCGGTTGTACCGCATGCACCACACGTCCGATGGACATGTTGTCTCCTCCTTCATGTCATGAATAATATTCTTATCATTCTCATTCGGTTTCAGGTCATTCGAAGCACGTTTTCTCTGAATTCAACCGTGACACACCGTTTTGGTGTTTTATGACTCCGGAAACACGTTTCTGGTCACCACGGTCAAACGGCACCTCTTATTGAAATTCCGTCTGTCCGAACATTTCAAAATTTAAACTGCGGTTGTTGTTATATGATTTCATGGCATTCTGAGGTCGTTCGGGTGGTTTTAACCACCCAGTGCGCCCTTTAAGAGCGCGCTGAACTGCTGAAAATGACACATTCAGTCGTACCACGTGTACTGCACATCCGATGGATGTTTCGTCTCCTCCTGCATGTCAAAAATAATATTCCTATCGTTCTTGTGTGGTTTCAGGTCATTTGGAGCATGTTTTCTCTGAATTAGACCGTGGCACGCCATTTTGGTGTTTTGTGACTCCAGAAACGCATTTCCGGTCACCGTGGTCAAACGACACCTCCGATTTATGTGTCATCTATCCGAACATTTCAAAATTCACACCGCAGTTGTTTTTGTATGATTTCTTGGCATTTTGAGGTTGTTCGAGTGGTTTTGACCACCCAGCGCACCCTTTAAGAGCGCGTCAAACTGCTGAAAATGACACATTCGGTCGTACCGCGTGCACTGCACATCTGATGGACGTTACGTCTCCTCCAGCATGTCACAAATAATATTCCTATCATTCTCGTGAGGTTTTAGGTCATTCGGAGCACGTTTTATTTTAATTCGACCGTGACACGCCGTTTTGGTGTTTTATGACTCCAGAAACGCATTTCTGGTCACCGCGGTCAAACGGAACCTCCAATTGATGTTTCGTATGTCCGAAAATTTCACAATTCACATCGTGATTGTTGTCGTATGATTTCATGGCATTCTGAGGTCATTCGGGTGGTTTTGACCACCCAGCACGCCCTTTTAGAGCGCGTCGAACTGCTGAAAACGACACATTCGGTCGTACCGCACGTACCGCATGTCCGATGGATGTGTCGTATCCTCCTACATGTCATGAATAATATTCCTATCATTCTCGTGCGGATTCAGGTCATCCGGAGCACGTTTGCTCTAAATTCGACCGTGACACGCCGTTTTGGTGTTTTATGACTTCGGAAATGCATTTCTGATCACCGCGGTCAAAAGGAACCTCCGATTGATGTTACGTCTATCCGAACATTTTACAATTCACACTGAGGTTGTTGTCGTATGATTTCGGGGCATTCCGAGGTCGTCCGGGTGGTTTTGACCACCCAGTGCGCCCTTTTAGAGCGCGCCAAACTGCTGAAAATGACACATTCGGTCATACCATGCGCATCGCACGTCTGATGTATGTACCGTATCCTCCTGCATCTCACAAATAATATTCCTATCATTCTCGTGTGGTTTCAGGTCATTCGGAGCACTTTTTCTCCGAATTTGACTGTGATACACCATTTTGGTGTTTTATGACTCCGGAAACGCGTTTCTGGTCACTACGGTCAAACAGCACCTCTTATTGACATTTCGTCTGTCCAAACATTTCACAATTCACACTGCGGTTGTTTTCCTATGATTTCGTGGCATTCCGAGGTCGTTCGGGTGGTTTTGACCACCCAGCGCGCCCTTTAAGAGAGCGCCGAACTGCTGAAAATGACACATTCAGTTGTACCGCGCGCACCGCACGTCCGATGGACGTTTCGTCTCCTCCCACATATCTAGAATAATATTCCTATCGTTCTCGTGTGGTTTCAGGTCATTCGGAGCACGTTTTCTCTGAATTCGACCGTGACACGCCATTTTGGTGTTTTATGACTCCAGAAACGTGTTTCCAGTCACCACGATCAAACGGAACCTCTGATTGATGTTCTGTCTGTCCGAACATCTCAAAATTCACACCGCGGTTGTTGTCATATGATTTTGTGGCATTCTGAGGTCGTTTGAGTGGTTTTGACCACCCAGCGCGCCCTTTAATAGCACGCCGAACTGCTGAAAACGACACATTCGGTCGTAACGCGCGCACCGCACGTCCGATGGATGTGTCGTCTCCTCCTGCATGTCATGAATAATATTCATATCATTCTCGTGTGGTTTAAGGTCATTCGGAGCACGTTTTCTCATAATTCGACCGTGACACGCCGTTTTGATGTTTTATGACTCCGGAAACGCATTTTTTGTCACCACGGTCAAACGGTACCTTCGATTGACATGCCGTCTATCCGACCATTTCAAAATTCACACCATGGTTGTTGTCGTATGATTTTGTGGTATTCCGAGGTCGTTCAAGTGGTTTTGACCACCCAGCGTGCCCTTTTAGAGCACGTTGAACTGCTAAAAACAACACATTCGGTTGTACCACTCGCACCGCACGTCCGATGGACATGCCATCTCCTCCTGCATCTCAAGAATAATATTAATATCGTTCTCGTGCGGTTTCAGGTCATTCGGAGCATGTTTGCTCGTAATTCGACCGTGACACGCCGTTTTGGTGTTTTATGACTTCAGAAATGCGTTTTCGGTCACCGTGGTCAAACGGAACCTCTGATTGACGTGTCGTCTATCTGATCATTTCACAATTCACACCACTGTTGTTGTCGTATGATTTCATGGCATTTAGAGGTCGTTCGGGTGGTTTTGACCACCCAGTGTGCCCTTTAAGAGTGCGCCGAACTGCTGAGGATCCCAATAGGAATGCATCTTCATACATATAGAAACTAAGGACTCGAGTGAGTTCCCTATTGATAGAATGATCCTTAGTGGGTGTGTGTATTTGGTTAATGATGCTTGCGAGTGTTACATTATAATCTGAATCGATGTGGAATCCTAGTTTGGGATAAGATGTTGAGGTCAGCTGTGGATGATTCTACAACCATTATTTTATTTTTATTTCTGTTTATGCATGATGCTTGAGATTCACCAGGATTTTGGGGGTGGGGCGGGCTGTCTGGGGTAGTGGGGGGGGGGGGGGGTTGTCCGGGGGTGCAGGGGGGATGTCTGGGGGTGCGGGGTGGGTTGTACGGGGGTGCGAGGGGGTTGTCCGGGGTGGGGGCTGTCATGGGGTTGGGGTGATGTCCGAGGTGGGTGGGGTTGTCTGGGGGGTGCGGGGGGGCTGTCCGGGGGTGGGAGTGCTGTCCGTGGTGGAGGGGTTGTCCGGGGGGTGTAGGGGGTTGTCTGGGGGTGCGGGGGGGCTATCCGGGGTGGGGGGTTGTTCGGGGGTGGGGTGTTGTCCGGGGTGGGGGGGCTATTCGGGGGGGTGCGGGGGGCTGTCTGGGGGTGCGGGGGGCTGTCCAGGGTGGGGGGACTGTCTGGGGTGGGGGTGCTGTCCGGGGGGGTGCGGGGGGTCTGTCCGGGGGGGATGTCCGGGGGTGGGGTGTTGTCCGGGGTGGGGGCTGTCTGGGGGGTACGGGGGGCTGTCCGGGGGTGTGGTGGGGTTGTCCAGGGTGGGGGCTGTCCAGGGGTGGGGGGTGCTTTCCGGGGTGGGGGGGCTGTCCGGGGGGGGGTTTGGGGGGGCTGTCCGGGGTGGGGGCAGTCCGAGGGTGGGGGGTGCTATCCGGGTTGGGGGGTTGTCCGGGGGGTGCGGGGGGCAGTCTGAGGATGGGGGGTGTTGTCCGGGGTGGGGGTTGTCTGGGGGTGCGGGGGGGTTGTCCGGGTGGGGGGCGCTATTCGGGGGCGTGGTGCTGTCCGGGGTGGGGGGGATGTCCGGGGTGGGGGGTGCTGTCCGGGGTGGGGGGGCTATCCGGGGGGGGTGCGGGGGGGTTGTCCGGGGTGAGGGGGTTGTGCGGGGTGGGGGCTGTCCGGGGGTGCAGGGGGGGTGTTTAGGGTGGGGGGCTGTCCGGGGGGTGCAGGGGGGCTGTTCGGGGGTGCGGGGGGGGGGGGGGGGTTGTATGGGGTGGGGGGGTTGTACGGGGGTGGGGTGCTGTCCGGGGTGGGGGGCTGTCCAGGGGGTGCGGGGGGGCTGCCCGGGGGTGCGGGGGGGCTGTCCAGGGGTGGGAGTGCTATCCGGGGGTGGGGGGCTATCCGGGGGTGGGGGGCTGTCCGGGGGTGGGGGGCTGTCCGGGGGTGGTTACCGAACCTGGTTTTTTCAAAACTATTACAAAACATGCAATTTAAAACATTAAATAATTAAATGAACAAAAATATTCAAATCATTAATCAGATTCATGGTTACTTCTCAATTCGTGCACACAAACATTGCGTCAGACCAAAACACACATGATACCCCCAAATCACAAAAAATATCACTAGAAACCAAGCTTATACATTAATAACAACCCCACCAGTAAAACAGAAACACACCTCGTGAATATGATGTGTCATGCGTGGTCATCACTGCTACCTCCATCTGGTGGGCCAGCGGCCTACAACAAATAAACATTATGAATGTTTTCATAACAAAAATAATTTAAATTAAATAAATAAATACAGTATAAACCTGCGTCGTATGATCCCCTGAACCATCACCTGGACGCACATATTCCCACAGTGCTCTAACCTCAGCGGTCAATTGCACATTTGCCTCCTCGGAAGCGCGCAGCCGTGCCTCGAAATCTGACAACTGCTGTGTCATCTGAGCAATAGCAGGACCGAAAACCGCATCGCGTGACACTATAGAACGAGGAATCATTGTCCCATAGGTCAAACTATATCCATGCCCATCCTGACCAATAATGTGATGAAAGATCTCATCCATTCGCATGGGAAGCTGTCGCTGGTCCTCTAGTAGATGTTCTAACTCAGCTTCAAATTGAGCCTATGAAATATTTAAATATATATACATATATATGTTAATATGCATATTTATGTAAGTATTGGTAAGTACAAGCACTTACTATCAATGATGCAGCCTCTGGATCATTGTGATCACGAGTCCTCATCCACACCAACATTTTATCAGTCAGTGCACCTTGCTCCCGCAACTGTATATGAATAGAATATAAACACAAAACCATATTAATTAATAAATTAAAAAATGAATAATAAATACCTCATGTCAGATCTGAGACACGTGATGAGTCCCGAGCCTATGAGGTGGTCCCTACAACGCTCGATTCTCGGAATGGCGTGCTGACACCTCCTGCATTCAATTCATTCAAATTTCAAACAAATCACACATTCTTGAAAATATATATACACCAAAATAAATATACAAACCGCAACACCCTCAGTAGACCAATATGTAACCAAGTCACACCACTGAGCCGGGAGGACACCTCTTGGGACTTTTTCCAGAATTTCTAGGGCACCCACATTTGTTGCCCAGTGGTCCCTCTTCACTTTGCCTTTATAGTATTTCCACATCTTACAGCATTTCCTCATACACACGGGCTGAAACTCTTCGGGGCATACTTTCAAATTTTTCTATAAAGAAAAAAATCACATATATTAGTATTGTTTATACATAGAGAATAAAGTAAAATGTTCTTTTTACCTGAACATCCCTCTAAAGAAGATCTAATGTGTCCTGAGGGATAGAAGCCTAGTCACGCGTGGTCAATGGAAATCGATGTGGGTCATGTATGATATGACCCAAATGATGAATAAATGTAGGGGAATTCGGTCCCACAGGATGAAATACCTCATCAAATGAAACATCAATCGTCATGTCGGAATTCCATGATAAAATGCCACGATCGGGGCCTCTCTTGCAAGAGGAAGAAGCAATCGAGTCTGATCCTATTAAAATTTTATATATAGTTTGACAGATGTTATAAATATATATGTGTGTGTGTGTGTGTGTTTATCAATTACATAAAAAATAGAGACAATGACATTCAAACATACCTTGACCCTGAGTCATAGATGCCTCAGATGGATGATGTGGAGTTGCTGCCTCTTCCCCTGACATGCCTGCAGTCATAGAAAACATTAGTTAGGGGACTATCCAAAGTGTCTAAAAGTTAAATTGGATTTTTCTTAAAAAAAATCTAACTTGTACAATTTTTAATCAAACAAAAAATGGATTAAATAATTAGTTTTGAATGAATTTTAAAAAATCAGAAAGTTAACAAAACAGATATACAAATTATGTACAAAACCAGTCAATTCATATCTAAATTTCAGATAGAATTAATAAAAATTCAAGCAGTACATGAACCAGATGAAGAATACCTCAAAGGGAAGATACACAGACAATAAAATCAATAAACCAAGAGTAAAATCACCCTAAATATTTATAACTGAATAAACTTCCAAAAGTGAGGATTAAAACTTACAAGGATTTATAAAATGGTTAGATAATTTATGATATCCTAGGAAATTCAATACTGAATAGCAGGAAAACAATTATACCTTTACTTAAGCATGCAAATTGATCGTTTCTCCTTCAAAATCTGCTCTGACCTAATAAATATCTTCTTCACGTTGAACTACGGTATGTTGATCAAGCTGCTGGTAAACAAATGGAACAGTCTCGGGTTCATCTTCTTCAAATAAAAACACTCTTTCACCGAGAAATTATGACAACAACTTGCCAACTTGGATCCGAAGGCAAAGTAATGAAGAATACTTGTTCCACTTGTGATGTCAAAATGAAAGGTTCATTCTCAACTCATTCATTATTTATGTATAACATATAATTAAAATTCACCAATGAAAACTGATATTGTTCGACTTTACATCCACGCACTGGATCAACCCAATTACACTTTAACAATATGTACTTCAAACCGTGTATGTATACAACTTCAATGATGTATATCAATTGACCATAGTAATAACCAGAATCGAAAAATCGATAAGTGATGACACTTTTTTGTGTTGCTCATTTTTCATCAACATCTTTAATGCGAAATCGAAAACCATTAGCATCAATAGCTTTATAACGATGAGCCGTTATAGATGGACCCTCAGCCAGTTGGATAAATTCTTCAGTTAGCGTGGGGTCCCCTAACTCCCTCAGCTTACAAACCTACATAATTTATAAAATTCAATACTAATATATGCAGAAAGAAATTAGTATAATACTTCACTCATAATGAAAATCAATTTATACATACATAATCCTTGAACCAATCATTAAATGACGCATAATGAGATTGTTTAATTTGAAAATCATTCGCACGATACATCTCTACTTTTATCTCATTAATGTGTGTCCTGCAAATGATAACGCGATGTTTAAATGATCAACTTATGCAAACAAAACATGTAAAAGTTATACAAGCACATTGATAAGATACTTACTACATTAATGGTGCAACTGATGGAGTATTGAACAAGATATATCAATGTGCTTGTATCCACTCGATGTTTTCCATATCAAATGTGGTTCATTCTCCAACTGGACCATCATGAATCCGAGAGGGCTTATCTAATTTTGTTTCAACATCTGTAAGATATTCTGCACAAAAATTAGTACACTCATCCATCAAATAACCATTGGCTATTGATGCCTCCAGAAGAGCTCTGTTGCGTACAAATCTTTTCAATGTACTCAAATACCGTTCAATAGGATACATCCACCTGAATTACACTGAACCAATATCCATTACTTCATCAGTTAGGTGCACTATCAAGTGGACCATAACATCAAAAAATGAGGGGGGAAATTTTCTCAAAGTGACAAAGCGTAAGTACAATTCGGTCCTAAAAACTTTTTAAATCACTCATTTGTTGATTTCTTAAACAAAGTTGTCTAAAAAAATTACTCATCTCAATCAACGGCTGAACAAAATTAGGGGATAAACAATCACAAATTGCGATTGGAATCAACTGCTGAAGTAGTATGTGATTGTCATGACTTTTCAACCCTTGCAATGTCTTGCTCATCAGATTCACACACTTTGAAATATTAGAAGAGTAACCATCAGGCACCTTGACTATCTTCAAAATGGAAAGAAATGTCTCTTTCTCTTTTGTATTCATCGTATACTATGCAACAGGCATATATGCCTTATTTCCCTCAGCTAACTATAAATGCAACTATTTCCTTAAACCCATTTCTTCCAAATCACGGCATGCATTAACATGGTCCTTTGATTTTCCACTGACACCTAAAATGGTTCACAATATGTTATCACAAACATTTTTCTCACTGTGCATGACATCTAAATTATGCCTCATCATGTTAGTTTTCCAATATGGAAGACTATAAAAAATACTTTTCTTTTTCCAATTGTGACTGCGCTGCCTACCCGCAGCATGAATATTACGTACTGGAGGAGCCACCAAATCCTGAATTTCATATACCATGCTGATGTTTTCTTCCTCAATCTGCAATAACATTTTGACTCCTGACATGATCTTTGGTGCTGGGATGAACTCTCTAGAACCATCTAATGTCACTCTGTCCTTTCTGAACCTGTGTTGAGGGGGGATAAAACATCTGTGACCCATGTATGCCCATTTTTTGGAATGTTTAAGCCATACAGATTTTTTACTTTTATTGCAATAAGGGAAAACAAATTCCCCTTTCGTACTCCAGCCTGATAAATTTTCATAAGCTGGGAAGTCATTGATTTTCCACAATAAAGCAGCCTGTAGTTTGAACATTTCATTCGTTTCGCAGTCATGAGTCATCACACCATCACCCCAAAATTCATTCAACTCATCAATCAATGGTTGAAGGTAAACATCAATCTTATCCCCTGTACTTTTAGGCCCATCAATAAGAGTGGAAAGTAATATAAATTGTTGCTTCATACAAAGCCATTGAGGAAGATTATATGGAACCAACACCACGGGCCATGTGCTATGAGTTGCACCAACCATAGACTTGAATGGATTGAAACCATCTGCTTCCAATCCCAATCGGACATTACGAACATCTTTATCAAAGTCGGGATATCTCTTATCAAAATCCTTCCATGCATGAGAGTCTACCGGGTGGGTTAACATATCACTTTCATGAACTCTTTATGCATGCCATCCTATTAAATTAGAAACTTTAGATGACATAAAAAATCTTTTCAACCTCGGTTTAAGGGGAAAGTAATGCATTTTATTTACGGCAATCGGTTTCCCCTGTATCGCAATCTGACTTTGATGAGTCTTATTTACCCTGTTTTCTTTCCACCTGGAAGCACCAAAAATCATAAAAATATCCAAATGGGCAGTTTCCTTTCTAAACAACATGCATTTGTTTGCACATGCATCTATGGTATCATATGTAAAACCTAAGTTCTCTGTCAACTTATGATCATGGTAATACGACTCGGGAATCTTAGCGTCGACAGGAAGAATCTTTTTCAATAACACCAAAATCATGTTGAATGATGTTTCTGACCAATTATTAAAAGTCTTTAAATGCAACAACTCCACGATAAATGACAGTTTATTGTAAGAAGTACATACAGGATATAATTCTGTTTTCGCATCATCAAGTGCTTCATAAAACCTCCTTGAATCACGATCTTCACCAGAGCGAAGATTTATCTCACTGGTCTCAAGATTCTGGATGTCAATGCCTTCAGGATCAAACCCACAAACCATTTCAGTAAGCATTTCATGCATTGGATCATTCATCCTTGCATAAACATCCATCTAAGCTGCATCCTTATTTTTACAACGAACATATTATTCTCCATGACAAGTCCAACTCTTATAATTTCTCAGAAATCCATTAAATAATAGGTGCTCTCTCATAGTATCTCATGTGAATTGATATCTGTTGGCACATTTTCTATATGGAAAACTAATATATTCACTTTCAAATCCTCTGGTGAAGTTAATAAACTACATAATGTCATTGAAATATTCTCTAGACATTTGATTTGGAAGATCAATCCAACTCTTATCCATAATAATATTTGTATAACAAACATTTACACAATACTTATTACATTTTTATTTTTCAAATCAAATATATTTAAAATAAATACTAATCATTTGTTTATGAAACATTGATAAAATAATAATGTAAGTGAAAGCCCATGTCATACCTGATTGCACTACAAACCTAGAAGGGAGGAGAGACGAAGGTGGTGCTACGAGGGAGAGGAGAGGTAGCGAAGGGGATCTGGAGCCAAAGGCGGTGCGGTGAGGGAGGGAACGGGTGGAGGTGGCGGAGGGGAGCCGGAGGAGAGGAGGCGGTGAGGGGACAGGGGACGGGGGGGGCTGTTCGGGGTGGGGGGGGATGTCCGGGGTGCGGGGAGGGGTGTCCGGGGTGCGGGGAGGGGTGTCCGGGGTGTGGGGGCTGTCCGGTGTGTGGGGGGTGTCCGGGGTGCAGGGAGGGGTGTCCGGGGTGCGGGGGGGTTGTCCAGGGTGCGATGAGGGATGTCTGGGGTGCGGGGGGTCTGTTTGCGGTGCAGGGGGTGATGTTCGGGGTGTGGGGGGGTCTTTCCGTGGTGTGGGGGGGATTCGGGGTGGGGGCATGTTTGGGGCACGGGGGGCCTGTCCAGGGTGCGGGGGGGGGGGGGCTTTCCGGGGTGCGGGGGCCATCTAGAGTGGGGGGTTGAGGGGGTGGAGGGCCGAGGGCGGAGGCCGGAGGGTAGAGGGGTAAGGGGCGAAAGGGGCGGAGGCCGGAGGGTGGAGGCTAGAGGGCGGAGGGATGCCGGAGGGGAGTGGAGGATGGATAGAGGGTGGAGGGCGGCCGGAGCGGGAGGGCGGAGGCCGATGAGGGTGTAGGGTGGAGGGCGGTGACAGCGGCAAGCGGTGGAGGGCGGTGGGGCATGCGGCGAGGCAGGGCGACGGGGGAGGGCGTGCGAGGAGGGTGGAGGAGGGTGGCGACGGGGGGGGGCTAGGTCAAGGGCGACGGGGGGGGCGAAGCCCTAAAAAAATTTTTTACAAAGGGCAGAGACCGCCAATGGCGGTCGCTATTGGGTACCTATAGCGACCGTCAAAGGTAGTCTCCCGTGGTAGGGGGCTTCAAAGCCCAATATTCTAGTAGTGAAGTCTCCAATGATGTGGTGATAGGTACTTTAATAATATCCTCAAAATTAGTTAATGATTTATTTGATTATAGATATTTTCAATAATTTATATCTTCCAAGTTTTCCAAAAGAATTAGATATTTTTATAGCACCTTCAAAAAGGGATTTATCAGTCAAGACTTCTAGTGGAATTCTCACCATAATAAGGATGTGTCAGTCAGTTCTCATCATGTCACATAAATGTTCCCTATTTACTGACTCATTATTATACCTATGGTTTATTTTGATATAATCCTTAGTATGGACTAGATTTCAAAATATGGTACAAAAAATTATTACAAATAGAAGTAAATTATGATTCATGATAAAGATGTGGAAATTATTATCTTTAGAGGGGAGACTTCATCATCAAATTTGTGTCTAGATCAATCCCCAATGGCTCTTCTAAATGAGATTATTCACAAATTAGAGTAGAAAAAATATGAGGATTAAAAAGTTAATATTAAAATTGAGGATGTACTTATTATACAAGAATACATTGATTTATTTCTTGAAGAATTTCCTAGACATCCACCAGATCATGAATTTGAGTTTTCCATTGATTTAATCCTTGGTTCAAGAATAATATCAAATACTCCCTATAGAATGAACACTATGGAGATGGTGAAGTTAAATAAATAGGTATAGGATTTGTATGATAAGCGATTTATACACCCTAGTGTTTCACCTTGGGTAGCCCCTGCTCTTTTTATTAAGAAGAAATATGGATCTATGAGGTTGTGAATTCATTATAGGTAGATCATTGTTATTACAAAAAATAACAATTATCCTCTAACTCGCATTGATAGCTTGTTCAATCAAATTCATAGAGACCAATATTTTTCAAAGATTGACCTTCTTTCTGGTATCATCAATTATGTGTAAATAAGGAAGATATTCTGAAGATAGCTTTTTGTACAAGGTATGGAAATTATGAGTTTACAGTAATTCTATTTGGATTGACCAATGCACCCTCTGTATTCATGGATCTAATGAATTGAGTATTCAAGGAATGTATTAATGATTTTTTATGGTATTTATTGATGATATCTTGGTGTAATCTAAGAGATATGAGGATCATGATAATCAATTTTATATCATTCTTGAGCCTCTTAGAATAAATGAGTTGTATGAGAAATTTAAAAACTGTGAATTATAGATTCAAAAAGTTTCTTTTCTTAGACATATTGTCTCTAAGGATGGAATCTCAGTTTATCCTATGAAGAAAAAGTCAATCCAATAATGTACTAGACCAAAAAACATAACTAAGGTACATAGATTCATTGGTTTGGAAGGTTATTATTGGTTATTTGTTCAAAAAAATTCCTGATTGGAAAAACCATTAACCAAGATTACTTGTAAATGGGTTAAGTTCATATGGAAAAATTAATTTGAATAATGTTTTGAATAATTTAATAAAAGATTGGTGAATGCTCCAATTTTGACTCTACCACCAGGAAATGATGGATTTGTGATATATAGTGATGCATAAATAAATGTAATTGGATGTGTCCTTATACAGAATGATAAATTTATTGCATATGCATCAAGGTAGTTAAATATTCATGAACAAAACTATCCAACCCATGATCTTGAGTTAGCATCCATAATCTTACTTTGAAGATATGGAGAAATTATCTCTATGGTGAAAAGTGTGAGATATATACAGATCATAAGAGTTTAAAATACATATATTTATATAAATAGATCAACATGAAGAAAAGGTGATGTCTTGACCTACTCAAGGATTATGATTTCTCATTACACTATCACCCAGGGAAGAAAAATAAGGTAGTGAATGCATTGATCTGGAAAGATACTAGAATCCTAACCAAAATGAGGATTGATAGGTATCATATGTTCATGGATCTAGTAAAGATAGATATGATAATTGTTAAGGGGATACATAACTCCTTTTTCAATTGATTTACAAACCATATTTTTTGGAAAATATAAAAAGTTATTAACCTAATGATAATAATTTTCAAAAGAAAATTAAATTCATGAATGATGGAAAATTGGAAGACTTCATTTGTGAAGATGGCATTCTGAAATTTGGAAAAAGACTATGTGTTACATCTATACCTAATCTGAATAGGAAATTTTTGGATGATTCTCATGGATCGAATTTATCTATACATCCTGGTATAACTAATATGAATAGATATTTGAAGAAACATTTTTTGTGTTTAATATGATGTTAGAAATTGCTAAGTATGTGTCAAGATTTTTGGTTTTTCAATAGGTGAATGTTGAGAGATAGCATGCTATAGGAGTCACGAAACCTATGCCTATTCCTAAATGGAAATGAGATGACATTAATATGGACTTTTTTAATGGGTTACCAAATTCTCATAGAAAAAATGATGTAATATGGGTTATTATTGATTACCTCACCAAATCCTCACATTTCCTAGATATATGAGAATATTTACCTCTTTAGCACCTTGAACGGATCTATATTAATAAATTTATAAGACTTTATGGTTCACCTATTTCAATTTTTTTATCATGATCCATGATTTAAATCAAAATTCTAGAAGTGTGTTCATAAGTCACTTGATACTGAGCTTCGTTTGAGCACCGCTTATCACCCTCAAAATGATGGAAAGTCTGAAAGTAATATTCAAATGTTAGAAGGCATGTTGAGTTCATTATCTCTTGAATTTCAAGGTATGTTAGATTAGTATTCACCTTTTTTATAGTTCTCCAATAAAAATATATTTCATTCAAGTATTCTAATTGTTCCATATGAAGTATTATATGAAAAGAGATATCGTACTCCAACTTATTGGGATGAATTTGGTGAAAGGAATCATTTAGTCCCAGAACTTATGGAGGATACAATGGAAAAGGTAAATATTATTCAAACCCATATCAAAGTAGCTCAAAGTAGGAAAAATATTTATGCCAATAACCAGAGGTAATATTTGGAATTTCAAGTGGGAGATCACATTTTATTGAAAGTATCACCATGAAAGGGAGTTATAAGGTTAAATAAGAAAGGGAAACTAATCCATAGGTACATAGAACCTTTTAAAATCCTAAAAATTATTGTAGTTGTGTATTACCATTTTTTAATGACACCAAATCTATCTGAAGTACATGATGTGTTTCTTATATCATTGTTAAGATATTACATGTCAAACCCAACGCATGTGATCACCTATAAAAAATAGAATTCAAAACTGATCTATCTTACTATGAAGTGCCTGTCCAGATTCTAGGAATTAGATAACAAGTGTTAATGAATCATAAAACTTAGCTGGTAAAGGTACCTTGGAGAAATCATAATATAGAAAGAGGCAACGTGGGAACCTGAGGAAGTTATGATGAAGATATACCCAAATATTTTCATAAGGTGATATTATTGAAATTTTAAGGATGATATTTTTTAATGGTGGGGGGAATGTAACACCCCAATTCTTTATGATATATTTATTTTTAAATAAATTCAATCACTTTGATAACTTGTGATATATGCAACCCTACGTCTAAAAGAAGTGTAAAATAGTATATTGTTATAACCTAGCTGTTAAATTAGAAGTTATGAATAGTAATAACTAAATTATAAAAATAAAATGGTTTAAACATGTATAAAATAAATTAATTGGTTATAAATTAAGTATAAATGAAAATAAAAAATCATTTGAAAGAAAAAAAGAATTTTTTTTTTAAAAACTATATTTTTCTAAAAAGTGGTTTCATCGCATTTCACACAATTATTTTTAAAACATATTTTTACCAATTTTATAAAATTTATTTTAAAAATAAAATTAATTTTTGAATTCATCATGTAAAAATTATCTTAGATTATATTTTTTATAATTTTCTGAAAATATTATTTTTTCAATGAATAGTAAAAAATACAGATTTTTATTGAAAGTTTCCTTTTCATTTAAATAATTTAAAAGTTAAATTTTGTTTTAAGATTTTTTTTAAAATTGAAATTAGTTCAATTATATTATTATTAATCCAATTTAGGTCATTTTAATCAATTTAATGTTGAATTTTTATTTAAAATATTTTTATGCTTTTGAAAGTTTTTTCTTTGGAAAACCATTTTTTCTCACATTTGTGGGTGTAATTTTAAATTAAATTATTCTACTTATGTGAATTGAATTTTAAAAAATGGATTAAATATTTTGAACCAGTATAATTAATATTATTTAATAATTTCAACTTAACATTTGGTCATAATGAATAGTAAAAATAGTAAAAATTTATTACTGCAGTTAAGGTTAAAATGGTTTTATCGGGTGGTTAAATTAAAATGATAAGTCTGAAAAAAAAATTCAAATTCAAATTTTATAGAAATATTTAAACCATATCTTATCTGAGGTTCAATAATGATCAGTTTTGGATCTATAGGCATGTGAAAAATGTGGGTATGATTTATTTTTTTCAGAAATTCCAAGTGTTTCATCTCCCCCGATTATAAATGGACACCCATATCCTCTCCTATTAACACTTTAAAATCCATTTTTTCAGAAAAAAATACCCAAATACCTTTATTAAATCCATCCCCATGACTTAGAGTCCCTAGTTTGTTCATAAAATCATTCTATGAAGGCTTTAGATATAAACCTAAAAAGGTTCTTTGAAGAAGAGGTACAGTTCTTAATCAAGTGTCTTCATTTTATTTCATCCTCTAACTCCTCCAAATATTCTCCAAATTTGATGAAATAATAACACCAGAATATTAAATATATTTATATTTTAATATTTTAATGTTATAACCTATATTCATGTCTTCTTTAATAAAATGGGAAACAAAACCGCCGATCATGTGTATGACGGACTACCACCTCGTGAACCGAAGTAATTTTTTCTCCATCTCCAACTCTCATGGTGGGATATAATGATGGATTTAACATATATATAGTATATTTATGAAATAATTATAATTATTAAATTATAATATCACATATACCTTTTTATTTTCTAATCCATTGCAAAATAATAACATCACTTGTGCGTATGTGTGGACTACCGCCTCCACATACCAATGTGATACATTTTTCATTTTATTTTGAAATTAATGGTAATAAAGAAATATTTAATGAATATATATGATATATATGATATAATAATTATTCTTTGAAGGTTAAATATTATTTACCTTTCTTTCATTCTATCCATTAAAAAATAGAAATAGCGTTCATGCGTATGTGCACCCTATAATCTCCATGAATAATGTAATTCATTTTTCTATATAAATTTTATGGATTAATATAAATAATTATATAAGGAATATATATTATATTTATATCATGGTTAAAATTCTATATATTTTGGAACCGCGAACAAAGTATAAGGGTTGAAACTACTGAACCAAAACATACATGAAAAATGAAGCAGTTATAACCCAGAATAGTGTTTTTGATAAATAATTGTTAATAAATAGGTGATAAAAAGTTATGATAAAATAATATATGGTATAATAAATATTATTATTTTTCTTTAATTTCTTTATAATAAGTATATATTTATTATATAATATTTTTGAACATGTATGAAGGAAATCAGACTTGATGTAAGGGTTTCTCGCCTCACTTTTACTTTCATGATACATATGTCATATTCACCACTTATTTATTTTTTGTAGTGTATATACTACCCCTTTAATATTTTATATCATAAATATATTTATATTCATGGTATTTAAAATTTCATTTGAATTTATATCTTTTATGGGGCTTACCATCCAAAAGTTACCAAAGTGTTAAGGTTATATTTTACAATCTCATCATCATTCAGAATTATTTATGTTTAAGTATACCATGGGAGAATAATTTGGTATTTATATCCTAAAACAAATATATTTTATTATCCTATTATTATTCATGAACTTTTTAAGTAATAGTACCATTTCCCTTTCTTTATTACTTAAAATGATTGAGAAAAAAAATTAAGAAAAGTTGGCATTATTTCTCTCTTCAGTCGAAAATACTTTTTCTTCCAAATCCATGTTTTCTAAAAATATTTTGAAAAATGTGACTAAAATTATAAAAATAATTTATTAAATATATTTTTACACATGTTTTAATTTTTAAAAAATAGTTTGAAAGGAATATTCTTGTCATTTTTTGAATGATGTACTTTTTAACTTTTTTACAACAGTGTGAAATGAATGTTTTTTATAACTTATACGACATGTACAGAATTACCCACAATCATTGTTTGGAGGATTAATTTAAAATTTTAAAAGGTTCTTTTCAAAGAAAATTTTTTCTTAATATTCTGGAAATTATTAGTTTTTAAAATTTATTTTCAAAGTGAAAAGTATATTTTCATCATGAAAATTTTATTAGAATTTTTATAGTAATTGTAAAACCTTGACCTTTTCTAGAGATTTCTCAATCTTGTTTATAGGTAATATTTTTCCTTTTTTTAGTAATTTTTACTTGGGTTTTAAAATGGGGTGTTTTTGGGTGAATATTTTGAGAAAATTGGAAGAAAGAGGGTGGTGCATGGTTGGCACATTGTTTTCCCTAAACATGTGCCCTAGCCTAGAAAATCATGCAACCCCAGATAGAGGTGTTTTGCACAGCTGGTACATGTTTTTTTATACCATGTGCCCTGAAAAGAGAAACCATGCCCCCCTAGAAGAGGTTCATGGTTAAGGTTCACGGTTAGAGTAGACCATGCACCTCGGCCCAACAAACCATGCGTGGGTTTTTAATTCACCCAAAATTTTATTTTAAAATTTCATGAGCCCCCATTTTAATCCCAAATCATCCCCCATTCAATACTAATATTTATTTCATGATTTTGGATCCCTATAGATAGATTCAAAACCATTCTGACCTCCATTTTTGATGATTTGAAGCCCAAATTAGAGATCGTCACCCCTCTTGGTAAGAGGATCTCATCTCATGTAGTTTTCTTTCACTTTTATGTTGTTCCTCCATCATTTGAAGGTTTTTGTTCCCTATTTTTGGTTATATCTTGATCTATTGTTGGATATAAATCTAGGTATCATGTATCTAGATCTAAAATTAAGGTATCTAGATTTGTTCAATCTTGGATTTAGGTTTTAGATCCAGATATCATGTTATGTTGTTATTACATTCAAATTGGGGATTTCCATTGGGCGATCATTCATCAATGAATTGAGGTAGGTGTTTTATAATTCAAATCCAAAAGTATTGACTTAAATCACGTGTATGTAATTGTATAATTTCTATTAGATGTTTATCAATTGAGTTATTTATTGAATTAATTAATTTTGTGAATTAATTAATTTAGGAGATGTGAAATTGGGGATTTGGGGAATTATTGATTGAGATAATTAATTGATGAATTAATTATGAGATATTGAGCTTGTTGATTTGAGATAATTAATTGTATAATTAATTATGAGATATTGAGATTGTTGATTTGAGATAATTATTGATGAATTAATTATAAGATATTGAGTTTTTTAAATTGAGATAATTAATTGGTGAATTAATTATGAGATATTGATATTGTTTATTTGAGATAATTAATTATTTAATTAATTATGAGATATTGAGATAGATTATTTGAGATAATTAATTGTAGAATAAATTATGATATTTTGATATTTTTTATTTGAATAATTAATTGTTGAATTAATTATTGGATATTGAGTTGTGGTTATTGATTAATTAATTGGCGAATTAATTAATGGGAATGATGTGATTAATTAATTGGGTAATTAATTAACGGTATTTATATGAAAAACTAATTGTTGAATTAGTAATTAAAATTGGTGTGATTAGTTAATTTTTGAATTGACAAATAGAATTGAATTGATTAATTAATTGTTGAATTAATTAATGTATTTGATGTGATTAATTAATTATTTAATTAATTAATAGAATCATAATGAATGGTAACATGGTCATTAAATTGTGAAATTATTAATGGCAACATGGTCATTCAATTTTGAAATTATGAATGGTATCATGTTCATTCAATCGTTAAATATTGAATGGTAACATGGTCATTCAATTGTGAAATTATGAATGGTAACATTGTCATTCAATTGTGAAATTATTAATGGTAACATGGGCATTCAAGTGAAAAATATGAATAGTAACATGGTAATTCATGTAGGAATTAAAGAATGGTAAAAATGGAATTCTGAGTTATGATATCCTTTGGGAATAGTTCAAAATCTAAAATGGGCCGAAGTGGGTATTATGATATGGGTGTCCATGGGAACCCATGGGTTTATGTGGTTAAATAAAGAATAAATTATAATGTAAAAAATGTTTACTTATTCATTATACTTGTTCATTTATACAATTTAATACACTATTATTGACTGGATATTGTTTTAGATATCGTTGGTGGTGGCCTACTGAGTTGTACTCACACCCTACTAGGGGTGCCTGATTGGTACTCGAATAGGTTTCATGGTTGCAAGAAAGGACAAGGGAAAATTCCCTATGTTAGATGGTTGGGTCGGGATAGATCATGGATGTGGGAACTAGATGTGGTTCAGGACCCACTTGGGAGTATTCAGTGTATTTAATTTTTAGTTTCATTTTGACACTTGGCAGATAATTTAGCATGGAATATATACTGCTTATTTTTGGTATTATATTTCTAGTTTTGGTCATCTTATGATACTGGATTTTTCAGGTTATGTTATATCATCTTTTAGTTATTATTTATTTATTTTTTCTAGTATTTTACTCTGATAAAGAGGGTATAGTTTCCCCATGACTGATATTTGACCCTCTTTATTAGTTGATAGCCTCTGACATACTAGGAGGCACGCTTTAGGTCATGTGACCGACCGGCTTAGGGCACTAGTGTGTGGCACCCGGGTTGGGATGTTACAAAGTAGAATCAGAGCAGTTTTATTTTCTTTTTATTTTATCTTACTATTTGGGAAAGGTAAATATGAGACTAGGAAGATTAGGTCCTTGTTTATGAGATCGTGCATGGGAGTAGCTAACCCATGTATGGGGGATAACCCAAGTACCTAGGGTGGTATTTTTGTTATTTCTATTTTTTGTTATAGTTGAATATTATTTCACCTTGGGTGACACACTTTTGGTGTGATGTGATTTTATTTCTGAGATTTTATAAGAATTTAATTGTATCCTGGTATTTTATGAGAGTTCAGTTTTCATGAATCATTCTAGGCACTCGTTATTATTTTATGACGTGAATTACTTTAGGCATGCATAGGAAAACAGGTTATGGGGAAGTTGTTTAACTTGAACTATTTTTTCTTGCTTGTGAAATTGAAATGAAAATTGTGCATAAAATGAAATTGAGAAAGATTATAAAGTGATACAAGATGAGAATAAAGGGTTGTCTAAATTAGAAACTTTAATAATGAGAATGTACTTTCCCTTTTTAACTAGGACCTATGTGTAGGATGGTTAAGGGTGGTGATAGCACCTCGGTTTTGATCATGTGGTGGGGTTTTGGGAAAAGACTTTTTGTGACTTATTGTGTTTCCCATAAACATTTTAACCTTTTTATGTGTTCTAAAGAGTATGTTAGGAATTGTAGATATATTCCTCCATGAATATTCTTTTTAAGAGGATGATAAGATGATATGGTTGGAGATGATCTACCAGTAATGGAACCTGAGGCACCAGTATTGTTGACTAAGGAAGCAGGGGAGTAGTTCTGATAATACTTTACTCACTTTATGAAATTCATGGAAAGAGACCCAGAGGGGGTTGTCAGGATCATGTCCGACTTGATGTATGATTTCCAATTGCAACACCCTCTGACTTTTACTATATAGGGTAGACCTAAGAGAGCTAAGTTCTAGATTGATTCCATCAAGACTATACATGACCATTTGGAGACTCCTGTTGAGTAGAGGGTCAAGTTGGCTATTTATATGTTATGAGTATTAGCAAATCACTGGTGGTATGTTTAGGCTCGGACTGGATAGGTTAATGGTATGTTATGGAAGGAATTATTAGAGAATCTCTTGGATAACTTCTATCCATAGATGTTGATGCAAGAGAGATTTGTTAATTTCATGAGGTTAAATTAAGGGAGTATGTCCGTGATGGACTATGATGGACGCTTTATAGAATTTCAATGCTTTTCTCCAGTGTTGGAAGGGGATGATACCCCTACACTGAGGTGTTTCTAGGATGGACATAAATGTGATATTAAGTCCCAGGTTAACCTTTTTTAGTTAAAGAAGTTTGTTGAGGTGGTGGATCAGGATCTCATAGATGATGGGAACCTAAGGGAGGCTTCTAGTGTAGTATAGGTAGTTTCTACTAGAATATCAAGAGATACATATTCTAAGAGCATGGAGAATTTTTATGAGGGTGTTAGTTAGGGGAATAGCAGGAAGAGTGGCCAGGGGGAAGGGTCAGTCACATGGGACCATATCTGGATTGTATGACACCAGTGCGGTAGGTAGGGCCACTATTGTAAATATTATTCCTGACCACCAGTAGAGTGTCGTCTTATGGAAATATGGGACATCTATAGAAGTTTTGTAGGACCCAGTGATAGACAGTCAGTGAAGGTGCATCTAGGTAGAATCAGATTATAGGAAAGGGATCTTCTACATTATATCAGGCTGGAAACTAGAGTTCTACTATCCATGGTGGTGGAGCTAATGGACATGAATATTTTGGGAAATAGCGCCCATACCATTAGTTTGGTGCATCTTAGGGGATTCATATTGCATCATAGGGAAGAGGGGAAGTATAGTTTCATGTGATACATCCTACACTTTTGGATAGTGAGGATGGACCATCGATAGTGAGAGGTACTATTATTATAGATTCTATATTAGGTAGTGCCTTATTTGATATTTTTTCCTCTCATCCCTTTATTTCTATACAACTTATGAATGGTTTAATCTTGGTGGTGGAGTTCGTGAGCGGGGTGTTGATGATAGATGAACTATTGGAAGTATGGTTGAGAGAAATTTTCTTGTACAATGGGTGTTCTCTCGATATTGGAGAGTATTGATTTCTATGGGATCTTTACACCTAGACATGTTGGATTTTGACCAAATTTTGGGAATGGACTGGTTAGTAGCATACCGAGCCCACTTAGATTATTACTGGAGAAGAGTGGTTTTTACTTCTCCAAAGGGTGATGGATGTATTCACAAGGGAGAGTGGGATATATCCAAGAATGCCAAGCAGGTCCAATTACTCAACAACTAGGAGACATCACAGCTCAGGTTTCTAGTCTATTGTTGGATGATAGAGGTGTAAAGCAGAATGTTTTTCACCTTCAATGGACCAGTTTCAGGATGTGTTTCCTGAATACTTCTTAGGGTTTCCACCAAATAGAGATGTGTAATTTACTATTTAGCTCATTTTGGGGTATGATCTGGTTTTTATTCCACCATACAGAATCGCACCGATAGAGATTCAATAGCTTAAGATCCATCTGGAGGATTTAGAGGATAAGGTATTTATCCATTCGAGTATGTTGCCTTGGGGTTCACTAGTATTATTTTCTAAGAAGGCTGATAGGATTTTTCACTTATGTGTCGATTATCAGAATTTGAACTGGATGATATGGAAGAATAGGTATCCTCTTCAATATATCAAAGATATGTTTGACTTTTTGAGAGGGGCTTATGTCTTTTCAAATATTGACGTGATATTGGGGTATCAACAGTTTAGAGTTAGTATTTCTAATATACCAATGACTTATTTTAGAATCAGGTATGGAATATATGAGTTATTCATAATTTCGTTTGGGTTAAAGAATCAACCAATAGTTTTTATGGCCTTGATGAATAGAATCTTCCATCCATACCTAGATCAGTTTGTTGTAGTGTTTGTGGATAACATCTTAGTGTACTACAAGACTCATGAATATCATTTCCAACATCTTGACATCATCCTAAGTACACTGGGGGATCATATTCTATAAACAAATCTATATAAGTGTTATTTTTGGATTGACCCGGTACACTTATTGCAACATATCATCTCATAGGAAGGTGTTTTGATAGACCTATAGAAGGTTTAGGCAGTGGTTTCTTGTAATAATCCCAATAACATATTTTATATTTATAGATTTATGGGGTTGGAATGTTATTATCATAGAATCATATAGGAATTTTTCAATTTGGAAGTTCCTATTTCGAGATTGACCAAAAAATGTATAAAGTTTTAATGGTCTAATGCATGTGAGAATGCTTTCCAGGAGCGGAAGGAGTTTTTGACATCGGCACCGATCTTGATACTACCTGAGCTAGGTGAGAAGTATATGGTGTATTGTGATACTTCTAGGATTAGAATTAGAGCATTGATGATTTTGGGAGATCAAGTTTTGTTGTATGGGTCTCGGAAGTTGAGTCCACATGAACGGAACTACCCTACGCATGGCCTCGAGTTGGAAGTAGTTTTTTATTCCTTGAATTGTTGGTGACACTATATATTGGGTGATAAGTTTATAGTGTATACATATCAAAAAATCTTAACGTATATCTTATCATAATGAGATTTGAATCTTAGAAAGCGAAGATGGGTTGAGTAAATGAAGTCATTTGATTTTGATCTAGAATATATGCCTAGAAATGGAAATATTGTGGCTAAATCTTTATCATGAAAACTTAGACTCAGGTGGTTCAGGAGTCTAGTGTTGAGTGGAAGATGATGAATTTACTAGATAAAATACACGTTGTAGTCCAGGAGAGTCAGGAGAGGATGACTCTTGTATAAGTTTTAGTGGATTTTGCGCTTTTTGAGATGGATTAGAGATAGGTAGTATAAGGATCTGGAGTGTTAGCCTTGAGGGAAATACTTGAAAGTGGGGAGTCACCTTTAGATTTGACCATAGATGAGGGTGAGGTCATCTATGTTAGGAATCGGGTTATTGTGCCTATGAGCATGCGGTAGGAGCTGATGTGTGAGTTTTGCGCCTTAAAGTGGGTAGTAAATCCATGTGTGACCAAAATGAATTGTGACCTATGTAGACATGTTTGGAGGCTGGAAAAGAAAAATGAGATAGTAGGGTTCATGACATGATACTACACCTATCAGTAAGTGAAGGTAAGCATCAACAACCTGGTAGTTTATTGCAGCTTTTGACTATTCTGGAATGAAAGTGGGATGACGTTACCATGGATTTTGTGTTGGATATCCCTAGGACGCCTCAGAAAATTGACTCTATCTGGGTGATTGTAGATGGTTTGAAAAAGGTAGAATATTTCTTTCATATGTGGGAAACTTTCTTAGTGGAGCATTTAGGAGAACTTTATATTTGAGATATAGTCTATCTGAAGGGGTGATATAGACTATTGTTTCAGAACATGAATTGAGTTTTACTTTGTACTTCTAGAAGGGTTTACAGAAGTTTCTTAGTATGAAGGTTTTTTTGAGTACGGATTTCCACCCATAGATATATGGGAAGTCAAATCATACTATATAGATACTTGAGGATGTGTTGTGATCATGTGTTCTAGAATTCGGTGGGTCTTGGGAGAAGCACCTGGATTTAGTGGAGTTTTCCTATAACAACAGTTATCAGAAAACTATTCAGATGGAACCATATGAGGATCTTTATGGTAATCCAATAAAAGTACCTCTATAATGGATGGAGGTAGGTGAGTCACAGTTATTGGGACCGAGTCTCGTGCAGAAGATGTCAGAGCAGGTTCAACTTATTCGGAAGCATATGTCTATGGCTCGGAGTAGACAGAAGTCATATGCTAATAGATTTCAATGATACCTAAATTTCAAAGAGGGTGATCATTTATTTCTTCAGGTTTCTCCTAGATTGGGTCACTACAGGATATGGAGATAGGGAAAGATGGCACCTAGGTTCATTGGACCATTTGAGGTTATGGAGAGAATCGGGCTGGTGGCATACCGATTGTCTCTTCCATGGATATAAAATTCTATGCATGATGTTTTATAAGTGTACTTCATAAATATCACCACTTACCTTCTCATTTGATCGATGTGGATGATATTGAGTTTGAGATAGATGCATCCTTTGAGAAGCATCTGATACGTGTGTTGGATCACAGTGAGAAATTGTTGAGGGGAAAGATTCTGCCGATAGTTCATGTATTGTAGAAACATGGTTGTGTTTAGGAGAAAACTTAAGAGAGAGAAGCATATATGATGGATCAATGGCTGAATCCTTTTGACATAGAATATTAGAGATGCTTGGGAGTACATATCGGGGATGATCAATTGTGAGGTGGGTAGATTGTAAAACCCCAGCCCTTTATGGAGATGTCTCAGGCTCATTTGTAGGTACTATTTTTTTAGGTGTTTAGTACTTTTAACTTGGGTTTTACTATGGGATGTTTCTGGGTGAAAATTTTGAGAAAATTGGAAGAAAGAGGGAAATGCATAGTTGGCACACGGTTTTCCCTAATTGTGTGTCATGTCCCAGCAAACCGTGAAACTTTGGATAGAGGGGTTTTCACAGCTAGTGCACGGTTTTTCAAACCATGCACCCTAAAAGGAGAAATGGTGGACTCCTTATAAGAGGCACACAATTAAGGTGCACGATTAGGGTAAAATATGCACCTTATCCTAGTAAACCATGCATGAGATTTTAATTCACCCAAAATTTTATTTTAAAATTTATCAGGCCCCCATTTTAATCCCAAATAGACGCCCATTAAACACTAACACTTCTTTAAAGATTTTGGATCCCAATGGATAGATTCCAATCCATTCCAACCTCTGATCTTTTCAATTCAAAGCTATGATTGGATATCTACACCCCTCTTGGTAAGAGGATCTCATCCTATGTAGTTTCCTTTCTCTTTTATATTCTTCTTCCGTCCTTTGAAGGTTACTCATCCCAATTTTTGTTTGGATCTAGATAAATTATTAGATATAGATATAGGGATCTCGTATCTAGATATAGAATTAATGGATCTTTATTTTTTCAATCTTGGATGTAGGTTTTAGATTTGTATCTCATGTTACGTCATTATTCTATTCAAATTGGGGATTTTTGTTGGGGGTTTGTTCATCAACGAATTAAGGTAGGTGGTCTATAATTTAAATTCCAAAGTATTTATTTCAATTACGTGTATCTAATTGTATAATTTCAATTAGATGTTTAGCAGATTAGTTATTGATTTAATTAATTAATTTGGTGAATTAACTCATTAAGGAGATGGGAAATTAGGGATTTTGGGAATTATAGATTGAGATAATTAATTGATGAATTAATTATGAGATATTGAGTTTCTCTATTTAAGAAAATTAATTTTAGAATTAATTATGAGATATTGATATCGTTTATTTGAGATAATTAATTGATGTATTAATTATGAGATATTGAGTTTGTTGAATTGAAATAATTAATTGATGAATTAATTATGATGTATTGAGATTTTTTATTTTATATAATTAATTGTTGAATTAATTATGAGATGTTGAGATAGAATATTTGAGATAATTAATTGTATAATTAATTTTGAGATATTGAGATTGTTGATTTGAATAATTAATTGTTGAATTAATTATGGGATATTGAGTTGTGGTTATTGATTAATTAATTGGTGAATTAATTAATGGGAATTATGTAATTAATTAATTAGGTAATTAATTAAGGGTATTTATGTGATAAAGTAATTGTTTAATTAGTAATGAAAATTGGTTTGATTATTTAATTGTTAATTTGACTAATATATTTGAAGTGATTAATTTATTGTTGAATTAATTAATTTATTTGATGTGATTAATTAATTTTTGAATTGATTAGTGGAATCATAATGAATGGTAACATGGTCATTAAATTGTGAAATTATGAATTGTTACATGGTCATTCAATTCAGAAATTATGAATGGTAACATGGTCATTCAATTTTGAAATAATGAATGGTAATATGGTCATTCAATTGTGAAATTATGAATGGTAACATGGTCATTCAATTGTGAAATTATGAATGGTAATGTAATGACCCACTAATTCCCATTAGATTGAGAGTACAAAAAGTCATTAATAGGCCTTAAGTGACATCCCTAAGGCACCAAAGGCTCAAAATAAATGTCGAATGGTTTCAAAGTAAGTGGGGGAAGATTTAACCTTTAATTTCTAAAAACAACAACCCGAAAAACTATCCACAAACAGCTCACTATATGATGCATGAAATAAACTAAGACATTTCAAATCATTCACTTCAAAAAAACCAACCAAGGTATGCTACAGTGAAAGACAAAACAACATCAAAGTAAATAGTGGAAACACAATGAATAAACTCCAAGATGAAAACAAGACTCCATGCTTCACAAGATCCATGCTCCACATTAACAAGTAGTCCAAAGTATCACGACATGGTGCAAAAGAAGTGTGATACTTTACCTTTGCCTAAGTACTGGAAGGTAGCATCTGCAAAAGTACCAAAGTTACAAATCAGGGGTGAGTATATAAATCAGTAGTTTTTCCCCAATGACTTCCCTTCTCATGCCACTAGGATATAAAGGTTATAAAAATTTATATAAAACTACTTATATAAAATAATTCTGTAAAACAATTTATAATGAAATATAAACAAGTTCTAAAAACCATTTACAACCAAGTGAAAACAGAACTAAATGAAAAAAATTTCCAGTAAGTTATTTTTCCATAAAAATAACTAATCAAATATTAAAAACCAATTCTTATTATCATTTTTTATACCCCTTTAATAGTTCACAACAAACCCACACATGCATGCTTCATCTGACAGTTCTATAATCATGAGCGATCTCTCTTCTAATTACCTTGTGTCCCAATGACACACACCCCTAATCTAGGTTCATGCACCTTGTACCCCAATGGTATATGTCCCTTATTTAGGGTCACTTTGAACATGAACTCACATAACCCCATGTATGCCAAACCATTTCAAATCACCAAAACAAATTATTTCAATAAAACTTCATTTTTATTGAAAACCAAAGAACAAACCAATTTCAAAGCAGCCATTTCATTTCAATAAAACATTCCCTTTTATTTAAAACATCTAATATGAACCATGTTCCAAAATTCCAGAAAAATCCCTTTTTAAAATCTCTATTTTAAAATTAAGAACACAAGCACTTTATTCAAATACCCAATTTTCCAGATTTGCCCAATTTTTCAAACCATCACAAATAAGGGTTTCCAATGATTTATAAACAGCCAAATCACAACTAATTAAACATAATATATTCAATTTGAAAAAATTTCCATCAGTTCTACTAAGTGGAGTCAAGAGAGAAGCCCCATACCTCAAAGGTTTTGATGAAACTTAACACGTACAAGGAATGCTTAAGAAAACTAGGTCGATTCTTCATGGAACCTCCTTAGATCTCTTATCCTAGAAATATCAAGACCAAATATCAAATTATTTGGAATAAAAACTCATAGATCTACCCATAATGGGTGTATATCTGAGAAACCAAGAAGAGAGGAGAAGTAGATCTAAGTAGATCTAAGAAACTAATCAAGAACGATGAAGAACGATCACATACCTCAAGAATATGGGTTCGAAACACCAAGGGAAGCCTTTGTATTGACTACAAATTTCTTGGGATAGGTTATTCTACCTTTAAGGAAGAGAAATCCCGAGTTATGGCCACTTAGTAGAAAAAACGAGCTACTTAGACGCAAAAATGTGTGAGATCCACTTTTTTAGGATCTCAATTTAAACACGCGCATGGTTAGAATTTTACTATTTAAATCTTAAAAATAATCCAAAATAGAATTTTAATTTTTAAGTAATTGAAAATAAAAGGAAATTTTCAATAAAAATATGTATTTTTCACTATTCATTAAAAAATAAAACTTTTTAGAAAATTCTCAAAAATTCATCCTAAGTTAATTTTGACATGATGAATTAAAAAATGATATCTTTTTTGTCAAATATAAATTCTAAAATTTTTATAAATTAATTATAATATTCATGCACAAAAAAAATAAAAACCATTTTTAAAGAAAACATATTTTTGAAGCATAAAATGAATTTACTGAAAAATTGAGTTCTTATTTCCTAATAATTAATAAATAAATTTTTATTGAGTGGTACATTTATATATATTTCATAATTTTGTTAATTATATTTATACTTACCAATTTAACATCTAAGTTGTAACTATAACATTTAAATATTAATATTTCATGGTTTATTTAAGCTCGGTGTTGCGTGTTGCATACGCTATTGAACATAGTGTTCTTTTAAAATCTCGAGATATCACATGATCCTTACTATATTAGGAGTTACATATTATGATAAATATTTATGTCTAGAGTTCATGATTAAGTATGTTGGTTATTTTATTTATTTATTCACCTTCTTATTATTATTGCTATATGCACTTGAGTTTATGATTGGTAGGAAGGGGTTGTGTAGTGACCCACTACTAGGTAAGATATATTAACAAACTGCAAGTGTTTTTCTGTTATATGTAGATCCTTTTATACATGATAAGGGAGAGGGAAAGATACCAAATCATGGTATTTTTTAGTTCTTAGAGTGGGGGGTTGATTTATATCATTTTGATATTTTGAAGGTCCATTCTAAAAATTTCTATGTGGGATGACCTTGGTTATTCTCTGAAGTATTTTCCACTCATGGAACCTCCACTTTTTTCTAATTAATGTATTTTTAGTTCACTTGACTCTAGAGTATGTTATGTTTGGATAGTTGTGCATTTTGTAGAGTTTGGGTGATGTTTTTGGATTATGTACATATATTGATACATGTCCATATAGTTTTCTTCATTATTAGAACTATATAGTTATATAAGTACCTATTCTAGTGAATAGGTTATGTGTTTTATTCATCCAATGCTTTAAAAGGTCATGCAAAATTTTTATAATAAACTTTCAACAAATATTATAGATTCAATTAGGGAAACCCATCTTCCACATGAGTATTATCCATCCCTCTACATTCAAGTCTATCACTATTGATCAAGAGGTACACTTGAGGTGTTTTGGTGCCCTGATTCGGGTACTGTTTGAGTATTTGGGTCATTTTGACTACAAAATGGTATTAATTCCTATTAAATACCATGGGGTTTAAGAGAATACAAGATATAATATTGTTGAGACTTGGTAAGTAACCCATAAATATATCTAGATAATATAATTATTGTGGAAACATAACTTACTAGGGGTGTTTTTAGATTTATATTTATTTAATCCTTGACTCATTCTTTGTTTTTCATGTCACGTATATCATATATAGGCTCGGATAAGTAGGAACATAAAGAATACAATTGAATATCATGATATTTATTATATTTTATTATTTTATTACTAGATTAAATTGATTTACTATATTAACTGAAGCATAAATAATAAATAAATAGTGTTTTTATATTTATTTATTAGTGATTATTATGTTAATATGAATCAATAAATGATTTAGTTGAAATATATATTATTTTTATTATTGTTGTTAGCTAGATTTTTCATGCTTATACATTTAAAGTATGTTTTAAAATGTTTTTTAATGATATTTAAAGTGTGAAATATCTTAATAAATGAAAATATATGAGTGAGGGGATGGGGTTTATTCCTCAAAATTACCATGCTATTTTAAAATTTTGAGTTTCTTATTCATGGAAGAAGACTCTAATGTCATTAACTATTTTATTATAGATTATTCACCTAGACATACACCACTTACTATATAGGAAGGTGTGAGTGGTCATTTTATTGGGTTTTTCTGTGTGAGAATCCATTTTTAGGCTTAAAAACATATTTTTTAGAAATATGGAACTTTCATAACAACATATAGAATCATATTAAAGATAGTTTAGTAGAGACCAAAGTCTAGAACTAGTGATAAAAATTATTATTGGGCCCAGATAATGAAGTACAAAAGAAATACACTCATAGTAGTAACTATATTGATGTTTTGTAACCCGTGATATGTTAGATTATATAGATGTATATTTAAGAGTAAATTGGATTAATTTTTGGAGTCTTATACTATTCACCGGATGTATTGGTTGTGGTGGTGGAACTCAGGTAGTGTCTATGATCAAGTAGAGGGTTGTATGAAAATATTATATGGAACTAGAACCATTTTTATTAAAATTTAGATATACCACTCGTCTACAAATAGATAGATTGGGTTCACTTTCATTTTACTTGAAATTATCATTTCTCATGGAGTGGGACTTGTTCTAAATCACATTAATTATTCTATCCATTCATTGTTTAATCTACTTTTTTTTGTTTCTTGTTCTATTTGGGTTGTGTGTTGTGAGTGTTTGGGGGTTTTAAAGGTTCATGGTTGAGGTTCTTGGTCTTATCAATTCCAGATATACATATCCATAGAATCATGCATTATAACCTTTTAGATTTCCTTTTTAAATATTTAAGGAGTTAGAGGTTGGTTTATTTGGAATTATCACTTCCAATGTAACAAGTGTGATCATAGAATAGATCATATTTTTTAAGGGATGTTCAGATATAAACTTCTAGAAAGTTTGAGTTATCATCCCTTTACTCTTTTTTGATTCAGTGGGAGAATTATATTTTAGAATATGGAATTGGAAAAGTGAAAGTTAAAACTAGATAATGTTTGTGGATCAAACTTTAGTTTCTAGAAGATGTTGGTAGAGGATTACATGTTCCATAAGGATCTTGATCTTCCATTAATCAGGATGAATCTAGAAGAAATTTTAAATTCATAGTGGAAAAAACGTGATAGGGAGGTACTAGGTGTATTATAGATTATGTGGTCCTAGAATATGGCCTTCAATATATCTAATGTAAAGAAAACTATATAATTAATTATGAATCTTTCGAACCTATATGAGAATTATTCTGAAATGAAAAAAGCGTTCATATTGTAGTGAATTTTAGATATGAGTATATTGGAAGTAAGGTTAGGGGTTGATCATCTGAATAAGTTCAGTATGATCTGAATTCAGGTGGATTCCATTGGTATTAAGTTTTTTGAAGTCGTGTGGGTCTTAATTCTTCTATCATAGCTACTAGGATCATGGGATATGATGGTGACTTCTGTGATAATTTCTAGAGGTAAAAAATATTTGATCATCAAGAAGATCCATGATATGATCCTAAATTAGTAGATCTAGAAGAAGAAGGATTTAAGTGTGAAGTGATTTTAGTATAGAAGTTAGGGGATTCTGCACCTAAATAAGTCGGGATAAGAGAGAGGAAAGTGGGAGAGATATAATTCATGGTAAGTTAGTTGGTCCTGGTGAATCTATATTTTAGAAAGGTAAAATAAGGTAAATTTAAGTAAAGACTTTTGGGAGAATCATGTTAACTCTGAAAATCATATTTTTTCCAAAAACTTCTTATCTTAATAGTATGATTATGATTCAATCCTAAGTTTCATGAGTTTTATGGAGTCATGGATCCTTGAATCTAGAGACATATTTCATTCCACTTCTAAAATAGGATATATGTGAAATTGTATAGAATCCTTTTCAAGGTATACCTTATGTATGGAGAGGTTCTTGAGGTTTTTATAAAAGGATATGTGAGCATTCCACAAAATTATTATTATTTATTTCACTTAGAAGATTTTTGGAATATCCTGGTTTTATAGAGAAAAACCTAATTTCCATTGGTCAGTTTGATGATGTGGGATTTTTTACTAAATTTTTGGATGGTTTATATAAAATTACACAAGTTTCCATGGTTTTTACTCAAGGTATAAAAGATGGAACCTCATATATGACTATGATTCTAGAAGTTTTACTATATGTCAAAGAAACAAATTTTATAAAACCAAAGTTGTGGAATGATCATCTTAGTCACATTAGTTAGAAATTTTTATATAATTTGGATGATATATGATTGTTAAAGCTTGATCATTTATAGTATATAACATGTGAAGGTTGTATCCAAGGAAAAAATTTCAAGGTGTCATTCAACGCAGATATAAAGACACCAAATAATTGAAGATTGAGTTAGTTTATAAAAATGGATTGGGAATAGTATTGGTTCGATCCCATGGGTTCACAATACCAATTTACCTTCACCAATGATTACAAAAAGAAATTATAGGTGTTTTTCCTAAAACACAAGTATACATTTTTTATAAATTTTATCAGATAGAGATCCATGCTAAAAGATATGACCAGAATTAAAATGAAATGCCTTCAGTCTTATAATGATGTTGAGTATGGAGAAAGAGAATTTTTGGTGGTTTTTATGATGAATAGGATTCAGGTAGAGAAGATTATGTTCAATAAACCTAAGAAAAATGGTATAGTGTAATGGATGAATAGATAATTGAATAAGATATCCAGTATTATGAGGTTAAATTATGATTTCCCAAAGTATATTTAGGTGGAAGTAGTTAACTATATCACATGTCTTTTGAATTGGATTTCTTTCAAACCTATGGGGTAGTAACTTATAGAAGAACTCGGGTCCAGAAGAAAGGTGTACTTTACTCAATTTAAATATTTTGATGTATTTTATAATCCCATGTTGATTTCAAGGATAGGGATAAGTTATAATCTATGTCTTGTATATGTTTATTTATTGTCTATGGTGATGAAAAAATTTGTCTCAGACTTTGGGATGACAATCATTGAAAGGTTATCATAGTCTAAAACATCCACTTCAATGAGGAGATATTATGAAAAATAAAAAACATCTAGAATATTATATTATGAGAAAATAATAAATTGAGTGATTTTAGGTTAGGTTGAAAAGAGATTAGGTGGTACTGGGTTGTTCACATAGTATAGAAGAAGAATTTTGAGAGGTAAAACCAAGATTTGAAATGGAACAGGCTAATCTAATTCTGAAATTATCATTTCCTAATATACTATAATGCTCAAGGGCCATGTAATCTTAGATAAAATTTTCAAAAGTGAAGTATTCTAGAGGAACTAAACCATAGGTGTTGAGGTGGATTACTAGGGTCAAAATACTAATGAAGTGGTTTGATTTTTAAATGAATTTTTCTAATACTTATGGTAAAAGGAGAACCCAAAATCCATAGTGAGGAAATAATTATGAGTGAATCATTTCAATGGGATTTAGTAATTAATTAAGAGTAATATTCCTTTAATTTTTATAATATATAGGGTCTAATGGAATTAACACAAGGTAAGAGGGAACTTCAGAACAATTGGGTTTATCATCTTAAGAAGGAAATGGATAGTAAATTCTAACACAATACTTGCCTGGATATAAATTTTTTTCAACAATCAGAAGTCAAGGACTTTGGATAAAGTTTATTTCATGTTGTTATGAATATAATAATTTATATGGTTCTCAACTAAGTTTCTATAAAAGGTTTGTTTCTTGAAAAAACTTAATTTCAATATTTTGTTCCTTCATAAATATTTGGAGAAAGAAATCTATATAGATCAACCAAAATGTTTTTTATTTAAAAGAAATTAGGGTATAGTATGGAAGATCAATATAAGTTTTTATATTATTAATCAAGCATCGAGAAAATGGAATCATAAGTTTGATAAATTCTTAATGTAATGGAAGCTCATCAAAAGTAATGAAGATCATTGATTCTACTATAAGGTGTATGAAGATATAAGTTTCATAATTTGTCTTCTCTAAGTTGATAAATTACTTCTAGCTAGAACTATTATGGAAAGGTTATAAGAGCTGAAGTGTGAATTTTCTATAAGTTTCTAGATGAAGGATATTAGTTCCATAAAGTGGATGTTGGGGATGAGAATATAAATATATATGTGATCTGAAACTTTATTCCTTTTTTATTTAAGTTATATCCAAAAGGTGTTGGAATAATTTAGAATAAATGATTTGAAGCATGAGACCACTCCCCTTGTTGGAAACTTCATACTTTTAAAGGAGAATACACCTAAAATGTAAAATGAGTCTAAGTACTTAGAAAAGGTTTTATATGCATTGGTTGTGGGAATTATAAGGTATTCCATGATTTTTACAAGTCCTGATATCACTAAATTGATGGGTGTGGTTAATAGGTTTTTAAAAGATATAGTAAAAGATAACTAGGAGTATATTAAGTGGATATTATGGTATCTCTAAGTCAAAGTATGTATAGCACTCTATTTTATAAAAAAATGATCCTTTATAAGGGTTTGCATATGCTAACTTTAGAGGAGATGGGAATTCACATAAGAGAACCACTCGATTTGTGTTTACTCTCAAAGGAACAGTCATGATGTATATTTATATTTTACAATATATAGTTTCACTGTTAACCATAGAATCTAATTACATAAAATAATGGAATAAGGGAAGGTGTTTATGTGGTCGTAGGGTCTGGCGGAGGAGATTAAAAGGAGGAAAAAATTAGCATATTATATGGTGATAGTAAAAGTGTAATTCACTTGGATAAGAACCTGGAATTTTAATCCTAGAAGGATCACATTCAACTTAAGTATCACTTCATATAGAATTTCATGGAATATCGATTGTTGGAACTATGGAATGTTGAAGAGAATTAGAATCTAACTAATATTATAGCTAAATTTAAAGATCAGGTAAGTATGGAGTTTTGTTTTTCTTTAGTGTGGATTAGATAATTTGGAGGTTGTGAGATCTTGGAAGCTACAATGGAATGGTTGATAGGAACTAAAGAAGGGATGTTTGGGATCGTGATGCTTATATCCTAGAGAACTAAGTGATAAATCCTAGAAAATGATTCTCAAGTGAGATATTGGTAATATTAGTTGTATAAAATTAATTTTTTAGCTTAAGAACATAGCTTCCAGAAAGGAGGAACTTCTAGATCTATATACGGAACCAGATATAATATGGTGTAGTGAAATTGAAAGTTTTAAACCAATAGTGATAGCGGTGACTAATTCTTAATGATGAAGAAAATAAGTAATACTTTAATAAGGGTAACTCCATTGATGATTTATAACTTTTTTTATGTCATATTCTTCATATGGTTATGTAAGAGTAAACTAAATGATTTGATGGAGTCTTTCACTTTTCATTAGATGGATCAGTTGAGATAGTGGTGCTCAGGCAGTGGACATAATCATTAGAGAGTTTTCATTAAAGATCATATGGTGGTGGAATATTTTTTATGGTAATTTAGATATGGCACTCATCTATATATAAATAGAGTGTGGTTACTTGCACTTTACTTAAAATATTTTCTTTTAATATTTTTTCAACTAGTGCTTTGGAGTGTTCCATTTTAATATCTTATTTCCTATTTTATTGAATTTGTTCTTTCTCTTAGAGTAAGACTTGCTCTAAACCATGTTAATTATTATGTCCCTTCATTGTTTTCTTTCATTATACTTGTTTCTTGTTCAATTTTTATTGTCATTTGTGAGTTCATGGAGGTTTAAAATGTGTTTAATTAAGGTACTTGGGATTTTTAGTTCCATAAAAACTTATTTGTGTAATATTATATTTGGACCATCTAGATTTCCTTGTTCTATATTTGAAGATTTTGGAGGTTTTTTCATCCTAAATTATTACTTCTAGTATTAAAAAATAAATTACCATCCTAACCTAATACTGACACGTAGGTTTTAGAAGTTCTTTTATATCTATTCTAGGCTACTAGTCAAGGATATTCTTAAAGTGAGACCATGAAAATTGAGGCTATGAGGGATTTTCAATTCCATCAACCTTAAACTTTTCAGAGTGATGTGTCTCCTCAAGAATACAAGAATTGGATCGACTTCCTCTATCATATATTTGAGGTCATTTAAACTAAATATAAACACTAAGTATAATCATCCACTTTTATGTTAAAAGTGATAGCTCATAGTTGTTGGGATGTCATGATTGAGTCCAAAAAAGGCCAAGGGCTTACCAGAAAGAATTTTCAACAAATATTTTCAAAGAATTTTTACCCGAACACATTATGTTGAATAAATTCCAGATAATTTATAGATTTTAATATAGTCTTAATTATAATTATGTAATACACAACTACATTTATATATTTACTTATCTTTACTCCATACATGAGTGGATATAAGGAATCTAACACAATGCATTTCAAAATAGATTTTAAAGAACCTTTGAAAAATAAAGTGATACTATTCAGACTATATACCTTCTATAAAGTGGTCAATAATGATATCCTAGTTAATAAGGGGTCTAAATTAAGCTTAATAATTGGTTTCCCATTACCTATTTGAATCATGGATGGAGGTTTTTCCATTATTTGGAAGTGATGATGGGAGGAGATCGGTAGAGGTGACTCTTTCCAAAGAAGGTGGAGTGGAAATGTTCCCTCTTATCCTAGCTCAAGGAGAGCTCCTATTTATTGGAATTAGTTTGGGAATCTGGGATAAATAAAACTAAATTATATATTCAAGGTAAATTAGTTCCACTTAGATGGATCATATGGTCATCCTCAGAGGTTATTTGGAAGAAACATGTTAGAGAGTACTAGGTAGTGACCCCAATTCACTCAAATATCTTAGTCTCATTATAGTGTATAGTTGACCAGGGGTATTTAACAACCTTATAGGAGATTGGGTATATGATTATGGTGTGGTGGTCAAATCCATCAAGAATATATTCATTTATCTATATAGGTATTTCCATATCAGGGTTAGCTAGAGGGTTTAGGTAGGTTATATATAGTGGATAAATCAACTAATGATTCTATAGAGGGTTATTATAATATTATAAGTATTATTTTAGTATCTTATAATTTATCCTAAGCCTTATTTGAAATATTTTTATAACATTATTTCAACATTGATAAAATTGAATCTCTTCTTGAACTCAAACAGAATAATTCTCAAAACTTATGATCCTTAATACCCGTCTAGAAAAAAATAATAGAGAAAAGAAAGAGGTTTCTAATATGTAATTTAGTGGTGGTTATTTATGGGAATATATAGGATCTATTATTTCTTAATAATAAATCTTTTAATGTTACTTTTGTAATATACTACTTATCCCAGTTCTGAGCATGTATAGATAACTATAAAAGGAGGGTGTTTTCTTATCTCTTACTGGAATTTAGTATATCCTCATTGGAGAATGGGAATTTAATATTGGTCAACCATGACCAGATCAAGAAAATTGAGATTAATTACCAGTGATATTTCTGTTATCACTCATAGATCATTTTAATCTAAGGAGTGGTAGTTCTTTTCTCCTATAGTGCACCTCTTTCCTGATATTTTCCATAAATATTTTTTAGGACTACCTCGAAAGTGGGAAGCGGAGTTTACTATAGATCAATTTCTTTGAAAATAACCAATATCAATTTCATTATATTATATGAAACCTTGTGAATTAAGGTATCTAAATATTCATCTAGAGGATCTTGAGGTAAAAGGATTTATTATATGATCACTTCCCTTAGGGGTTATCCAGTTTTATTTACAAATAAAGATGATTGAATGGTATGATTATGTGTATAATAGGAAAGGTTGAACCATGTGATGATTAAGATTCATTACCCTTTTCCTATAATATATGGTCTATTTGATCAATTAAATGGTTAAAGTTAGGTTTTGAGGGTTTACCTGCACTTAGGATATCACAATCTTTGAGTAATTATATAAAACATTCCAAAGATATATTTTTAAAGTTTATATGCTTGTTTTTAATATCTTATGATGCATTTTATATTAAAAAATTATCTAATAATGTTTATTTATTTTATGGATAGTATATTTTATCCATTTATAGATATATTTTTTATATTCTTCAAGGATGATATCCTGGTATATTCAAAATCTTGATACAAGAATGGTTGATATCTTCATATTGTCTTAGAGACTTGATAAGAAAACTAGTTGTATGCTAAATTTTATAAATGATCATTATAGATTCGAGAATTAAATTTTATTAGTAATTTTTCTTCTAAAGTTTTATCTTAATATATCTTGAGAATGTGGAGGTAGTGATATCCTGTAAAGTCCCCTAAAACATTTTTTTATAATAGAATCTTTCTAAGGAAAATAGGGTTTTATCACCATTTTATTCTGGATTTTTCTAATATAGTTAATCCAGTAACTTCCTTAAAAAATAAAAGATAAAAATTTTTATGGTTTCAATAATGTAAATTAGGGTTATAATAGTAGAATAAATTACTAACTATAGATATAATTCTAATATTATCTCATCTAAGTGAAGGGTTTGAGGCATACCATGATACTTCCTTGGTCGGCCTCAATTTTGTTCTTATCCAATATCATATTTTAGTAGTGTGTGGTTCTAGAAAACTTTTACCATATGAATGAAACTATCCTACTCAAATTTGGAATTATCCATGGTTATTTATATATTATACTGTTAGATAAATTACTTATTTGGTGAATTGTTTGTGGTATTTACTAACTATAATAATCTTAAATATATATTTTAACAACAAGACTTAAATTTGATTTAGTATTATTGGGTTAAATATATTTAATCATTTGATTTTGACCATTAGTGTTCTTATAGAAAAGGAAATGTATTTTTTGATACTATTAATGGTAAATTACACACTCAAATGGTAGAGGTTGAAAAGAAAGAGTGAAGGTTGATATTGTTGATAATTAAGATTCATCTTAATGTGATTGAGGATATATGGGGGATATATCTATACCAAATAAATATTACATAATATATCATGGAACATTTCCAGGACACTAAGATATATGATCATGATTGTATCATTATTTGTGAAAAACGTGATGGTAGGGAGATCCTTGAGGGTTAATCTCAAGATCCCAACTATTTTTTATATATCCATGGAAGGCATGTAGTACTTACTAGAATTAGTGGGGAGGTAATGAAAGAATATCATGTATCTATATGGTTTTTTCATCCTAGAGTTAAAAAATTTATTGTGATATTATTCACTAATTTTAGTGTCTTAGAATGAAAAGGTAAATTACATGGTTTGTTTCTAGGTGTTTTAGTTTTCAACATGTGAAAATAAAACATAAAATCCCCACAAGTGAACATAATCCACCTCCTGTTCCAATATAGAATTTGGATCACATGTACACTTGTGTTATTCTCTTCAATCCCAGCCAAAATATCCCTGGAATGGTACCTAGAGTAGGAATCCAGTTATCTCAATGTTTTTCCACACATTTTTCTAGATGAATCAACTTAAATTTATAGAAAACTCAATCATCATGGTGTGAGGGTGTAGGTTGCGTCATGAATATCAAATACAAAAGATATGGAATATATATTTTCAAGGAGATCTAAAAAACTTGGATCTATTTTTACCATAATTTTTTGTGTGGTCATGATCATTGAGGTGTGACCTTCTTCTCTACTCATTCCATTGAATAACACAAATCGCATGGCATATCCTCCTTGCAGTGTGAGATCCAACATTGTAGTGTGACTAAATAGCTTATGTAATTAAGTCCTTCAGATTCTCTAGATTTTGAAGCACCATAATTTCATGGTGTCTCTTCATAGAGAAACTATATCCTAGTAATTCCTCATGAAAATCTTCATAGAATAACACATGAGGTTTGGGTGTGTACTTTTATGTAAGAGTAACATGTACCATTGATTCAACCGACTCATGGTGAATTTTTTTATTGTGGAATGTTGTGTCTACATAAGAGAAAAAATATTATTTTATATCATCCTCATCATGGTATAACAAAACCATTCATGTTGTGGTGTGTTTCAACTTAATAGAACTTCATTCCTTTTCTTTCAAACTTAGCTTTGATAAGATTTCAACTCATAGATAATCATGTTGTCAATAAATAAAACATGAAAACTACTCAAAGACTTATTATTTAATTGTCTCAAGAAATAATTCATAGCATTCTCTCATTGTGGAAGTTATCTAAACACCACACTAAAGGATATAATGGTGTTTTTTAGATTAATCCAACTCTTAGTGTATGATAAATGTGACATTGACTATGTCTCAATTAAAATCAATTGAAATTTATCCCTTTATTAATTCACCTCATGAAGGATCTTAAATATTCCATAAAGGGTTCATCAATCTCCCCCCTTTTTATTTTTTTGAAACACATGAATCGGAACATGAAATATTCTCTAAGATTTGGTGCCCAACACCTCAATCCATGTGAATCAGTATATGATCTCTTCTCTAAGCTTCATCCACTAACTCCTCAATCCTTACCCTATATAGAAAACTTTTATTTTCCTCTCCCCTTAATAATCTAAAAAAATTAATATATTGTCTCCCCCTTTACAAGATTAACTCCTTTTTATTATCCCCCTTTATCAATAAATGTAAAATAATGAAAAATTAAAAAAAACTATAAAAATTATAAGTATTTTCGGAGATAATTCACTCTCGATAACACTATCAAGTGTTAGAAGGCATCCTTTGTTATGGTATTTGTCAATATATCTATGAATTGATACATGGTTGAAAAATATTATAATGAAATATCAACACATTTCATTTTATCTTTAATCAAGTGGTACTTGATATCAATATACTTTAATGTTGAATACTACACTGAATTATTTAATAGATTTATTACACTTTTATTACCACACACAATCATCAATGGGTATAAAATATCCACCCCCAGGTATTTGATTAATGACTTAATACACATCATTTTTGTTATAGCTTGAGATGTAACAATATATTCAACTTCTGTTATACTCAATGTGATAGAATTTTTCTTCTTGGAGTGCCGAGAATCACACCTTTATCCACTAAAGAATGCACCTATAGAAGCAGGATTCCAATCACCATCATTTCCTTCCAAATCCACATTAGATAGCTATAAATATGAAATTTTGTTTTTATTTTTCATACCTCAGATCAAAATATAGAGTCCCTTTGATGTAATTAAAGATCCATTTCACCGTTGAAAGATGTTATTCATTAGGATTGTATTGTAATCATGCACATAAAGTAATGGAAAACCCAATGTTTTCTCTTAACTCTAAAACTTATAGTTATGTATCAATAAACCATTTGAACTTCATTTAATACAAACTTTTTTCCTTCTTTATAAATAAAAAAATGGTCCTAAGTACTATAGGAGTATAAGCCACTCTTTATTCTTCCATTTTAAACTTCTTCAACAACTTATGAGATTTTTATTTCCATAGAAAGATAAAAATCATTGTTTTCTTTTACTTGTGAACCCAAGAAAATTTTCATATTAGTGATCATTGACATATAAAATAATTTCCTAATTTGGAAAGAAGAGTACTCACAAGTCAAAAAAATCCAACAAAAATAATTCCATCAATATACATAATCACAATGATCAAGTTTGTGTTGCCTCCCTTGACATAAATATTTCTATCCACATTTACTTTCTTTAAATCCATGCTCCTTAAGCTACTTTCTATATTTGAATACCATGATTAAGGAACTTATCCCATCCCATATAAATATTTATTTATATTACATACTTTATAACCATCACCATCAAGTATAAAACCTTTTGGTTGTTCAATGTAGACTGCTTCCTCAACTTCACAATTCATGAATGGTAACTCTGCATCCATTTAGAAAACTTTATAATTAATTTGAGAAAAAATAACATGGAAATTTTTTATTTTTTCAAGAATTTATGCTATAGAAAAGACATTATAAAAATAAATACCCTAAATTTTAGATTATCCCTTCCAAAGTAGATGATATTTTTTCTATGCCACTTCACATTTCTCATTGATTTTATTCCAAAAACCCCACTTTATTCCTATAACATAATTGTCTTTGAGATGTGGCACCAATTACCAATTTAAATTATTCTCAATCTAATTAATAACATCTTTCATAATTATAATTAAATCCTTATGTTGTATATCCTCTTACACACTCTTTGGTTTAACTTGATAAAGAAAGCATGTGTGATTGTAAATTCTTAATCTTATTCAGTTTTTTACACCCTTGATGTCATATATAATGATTTTTTAGGTCTAATTATTTTTTTAAAGTATTTGGAACTTGAAACCAATTTTATATGGACCATTCTAATCACTAAAAATTTTAAAATCAACATGAGAACTTTAAAATTTTGATACACCATTCAAGTTTTTCCATGTTGTTCAATGTTATCTACTAGAACTCTATCAATAACATCCTTAATAGAAAATTATGTTTGTGTGGAAATTTGATTTTCCAAAACAATTGCATCATATCTATAAATTATATTCCTTTTTTTTATAACACTACTATTTCCTTCTATCATAAGTATATCTAATAAATATCCCCTCACTGTCATTTTTATCTTACTTACCCAAATGCCTATATTTGATCTTGATGTAACATGGGTTTTAAAAATCCATTAAGTTATTAAAGTTTTAATTATTTAAAACCCCCATCTAAAATGGTGTGTTGACTAGATTTTGTCAAAGTAAACACTGATTATGAATGTATACAGTCTCAATTGTGGCTTTCCTCTAAAAATACTTCAAGGTTCCATGCTAAAATAACATGGTTCTTATAATATCCATTAAACTTTAGTTATTCTACTCACTAATAAAAAATTTTGTGTTTATAGAGCACTATAATCATGCCTTGTTCAATGTTTCTCAAGATATTCATCAAAGTAACCATACTTATATTTCACCCTAGCCCAAAGGCATTGAAATTTTATTTATTAGATAACTCGCTTTTTAATTGGTTTAATAGGGATCCCTTGCATAGACTGAAGGCCTAGAATAAATAGACCAAAGGCCTAAAGGCACAGAGGCCTTATAATTTTAAAATCCAGAACCCCCCCCCCCAGCACCCATTCAAATTTCTATGTTAGGATCATTATATATTATTAAACTAGTCTTTTACTTTCCCTATATAGAGGTGTATGATGCCTCACCTAATGGCCTAACACCTTGTCCCTCCCAATTCATATTCAAAATTATTTTTTTAGAATACAATTCTCTATCTTGATCCACTAGGATAGGGATGCTCCTAACCAACACTGCCCTATATGATGGACCAAAGGCCCAATGGTCCAAAGGCTCAGTGGCCCAAAGGCCCATGATAGTTCGAAGACCCATGATGGTTTGAAGGCCCAGTGGCCCGAAAGCCCAAATATGTTGTTCAAAATCCCAAATTATGTAAATATTATTATTTCCATGGTATCCCGCTATAGTAACCACACTTATATGGTGTTATAATACAACATTTTTATTTTTATCACATATCTAAAAGGACTTGAATATATCGCTATTTTTTTATTTTCTCAATGTAAAATAAACATAAGTCATAAAATTAAATCATTAAAAAAATTCATGAAATAATTATCTTCATTAGTTGATTTAAAACTCATTAGACCATACACATTTGAATATATCAACCTAAAATATTTATTTATCTTTATCTCCACCACCTTATGACTCTTGTTCACTATTTTACTTTTGTATCATGTGCGTCAAGTGTTGAGTATTTCATGATTAAACTTTAGTAGATTATACATATTTTCATACTTGATTAGTTTATCCATGTTTTTTGGACCCATATAACCAATTCTTTGATTCCAAAGATTATTTTCTCTATCATTCTCAAGATGAAACTATTGTGATCATCAAAAATTTGGAATAAATTACCACTTTTTTTATCCTTTTATGGTGATTGTGATATCCTTAAACCTTTTTATATATACCCATTATTGTAAAATATTACCTCATTATTTTTTTCACAAATATAATTAACACTCAATAGATTATACTTCAACCCATTAAAAATATAATATTATTATATTCATGTTTCTCTTCACTAATTTTGGTACATCCAACTTATTTTACATTGAGTTATCTATCATTTTTTAAAGTAAGATATCATAAATCATACCTTTGGATACTTTTAAGGATATGTTAGTTTATGTTAATTTATGATGAGTAATCTTTATCCAATATCTAATGATTTTATCCTTTTAATACATTGTATGAAACCTTAAACACCAATGTTTTTCTTGATTATATATCATCTTGATATAATTTGAGTTCTAAATTTTCTTAAACTTCTTTGGTAAAATGAATTATGAGATAATTGTTAATGGTTTGGTTGGGTTGACCACACCTCCCATAATTTTCCTCGATATAATTAAAACATTTTTTAAATTTTACTATAAGTACCCATCCTTAAATAATCCGTAAATTGAATCCTTAAACAAGAATTCATTTTCTTTCATTCACAAAGATATTTTAGTTTTATAGTTTTAGATAATTAATTCCTAACCCTTATAAAATAAAATATTACATCAAAACGTGGACACCTTCACCCAATATTTATTTTTTCCACAATAAAAAACTTTTAAGATATAATAAGTTTTATTTTAATGACAAGTCTTCACAATTTTGACCTCATCCTTGTCCCTAATAATCTTTAAAACCTATTTAAAACATTTATAAAAATGGGATGAGCATAAAAAACTCAATAATGGACATATAAAATAAATAAATAAAGATATATGTTAGTCCATGAATACTCGTTATAAAAAATTACATTTTTCATCATAAACTTTAAGCTCAAAATAAACATTTACTTACCCAAGAAATCAAATTCACTACCAAAATATTTTCATAAAAAATCATAAGAAATATTAAATTCAAAATAAAACTCATAAAGTTTTTTTAAAATTATGGAAAACTTATAAAAATAATTCACAAAGTTATACATTCCACCATTAAGAAGTAGCATAAAATTCCCTTTAAACATAAGCTCATTAGCTTACCTTGTAAAATATTAATATTTCCATGAAAAACCATAGAAATCATAGATAAATCATGTAGATAACTTTATAATTCATTTACATATCACCATTAAAATCACTCTTACAAATAGAATAATATACCTAGTAAATTCCAATAATCACTTTGGAGAAACCTATAACTAGTTAACTTCATCTATTTACCCAATGCATTGGAGAGCTATATCGGTCTCACCCATCATCATGATCTATATCAGCCTCACCCATAATCATGAGGTATATAGGGCTCACCCATCATCATAAAAAATTCCCAAGAACCATAACATAATCATAATACATGAAATATTACATTTTCATCATCATATTCATAAAAATATTATTTGTACCCATAAGAATTCATTTCTGAATATTAAAATATCCATTTCATTTAAAACCCCCTTTAAAAAAATTGAATGAGGGTTTTTATTTCAATAAAACATGAAATCTTTTAAAGTAATCCAAATATAAAATAATGGTTATGGCAGTAGTAAAAACAGTTGGTCTATATATGTTAAAATAAAATATTTCTTTTTCCTTTTTTCCAAACGTTCCATAAAAATATTCATTTAAAAAAAATTGAAAGAAATTAAAATTTTCCTTCATAATTCATTAATTTACATATAAATAAATAAATAACATAATTTAAATAATATAGACATGGAAAAAATATTTATAAAATAAATCTTTAAAATAATTAAGATGAGGTTTTTAAGGTAGAGTGTCTCTTACCTCGAGTTTGATTTGTCACATACACTCTTTATCTTTCTAAATAATAAAGTTATATTAGTTATTTAATTACATAATAAAATTATTCATGTTAATTTCAATATAATTATCATTTTTATGTCATGTATGGCCATGTTTTATTTGGTTTTTTAATCGGTTAAGTTTACATCAGATGCTTTGAGGACATTTGGTTCATAAACCAAAAACATCTTTGGTGGGTAGATTATGGTCAAAAGGGGTAATTTTTCCATCATATAAATAATATTAATCAGGAAATTATTATAATTCTTATAAATTAAATATAATATTATAACCATCCTTCAAATTCATACATGAAAAGAGAATCATATCGTTTTTTGGAGGTAGTAGTCCGCACGTATGCACGAACGACGTTATCATTTTTCAATGTATAGAAAGATAAGAAAATATAATATAAATTATCTTTAAATAATGATAATTATTTCATTTTTATCATATATATTAATTAAATACATCATAATATCCATCCTTGTGAGCTGGTTATGAAAAACAAAACACATCACTTTATGGAGGTGATAATCTACATGTATACACAAGCGATGTTTTCATTTCCCATGGGATGTAAAAGAAGATTACAATGGTTTGTACCATAATCATAATAAAATTTCAGTAATATAATGATGTTATTATTTAATCATTATTAAATAATATTTTAATAAGGTACAATAATAAATAAACTTGAAATAGGTCAATTGGGACTTATAACTTTTTCTTCGATAACCTCTTTGGAAAACACCTTAAGCCTTCTAGGTTTGACCTTTTGGTGAGACCAAGACCTATAAGACATTGGTAAGGATGTTGGGGAGATAATTAGGTACTTATTTTCTAAAATAGAGTGCTAAAAAGGTTTTAATAATATAGGATAGGATGTTTCCTTTTATAAGTTCGAGGAGGGGCACTCTTGGACTTACCTAAAGTATTAAATTAAAATAAATTAATTTTCATGGAAAAATGGAATTAAAATGATATATTTATAATTAAGTATGAGTATTAGTCGAGATAATTTCATAAAATAAAATTAGGATGAATTTAGGTGATGTTTTAACCCTTATCTATCAGTTTTAACCCCCCCCCCCCCAAGTTAACCATTTTAGCGATTATCGTGATATCAATGTTTCTACACCTTAGGGATCAAGAAAGTTAATATAAAAGAAATAATAATCCATAAATGTAAAATTATTTATATGAATTAAAGTATAAAATTAAATTAGTTGAATATAAGATTTTTATTAATTTTAAATCATTAAAAAATATCATTTAACATAATATACCATTATATTCATTTTCGAAACTATTTACATTGTTTGACTTTAATGAAATCAAGATAATAATGTAAATATAAAATATAATTTTAACACAACACTAATATGTGTTATTTACCTAAAAATTCATGGAACATAATAATTCATCCAAATTATATTACTTTCAATGTTTTTAAAACCATTTACTTTATTTTTCTATTACTTGAACAAGAATTGTGTCGGTGTTGCATGAGCATTTAAGGTAATTATTTCATCACTAAAAATAAAAAAAATGATAAAACAAATTCATTAAAATTTTAAATAAACATTTATAACTGAATATAACTAGTTTTTATCATGGTTAAAAAATATTATAGATATTAAAAGAAAGAGACTAGCATTTTTAACTTTATCCTTTACCTAAAATGATAACATGTTATCATCAAAATTAAGTGGTAAGAAATTAAAAAAATTTAGAATCTTTGATTTTAATAGTAGATAAAAACTTATACAATAAAATAAATACAAGTTTTAAGGTTATTTTTAGACCTCATCACATTATTTTTATCCTTAATTTCCCAATATACCATTTTCAATGTGACAAATATTTACTATAATTACTATTCATAATGAACAAAAATGAAAGGTACATATTTAAAAAAAAATTAAACTCATTATTCCAAATATGGAATAAATTTTTCAATATTCAATTTATAAAATTGTAATAAATCAATTTTAATATTAATGTGTAAAATGCAATGAAAAATGGTTTTTAGATAAATGTGTTTTTAAGCCCAAAAATAGACTTACAAAAAAATTAGGTATAATAAATATTATTATGTAATTTATTATATTATTTATGATTAAAGGGTAAATATTTTATTTTAATATCAAATGGTACTTTTAAATTATTTTATTTAATGAAAATAAATGATAGTTTTACAAAAAACGATATTTTTCACTATTCACTAAAAATCGATATTTTGAAAAAAAATCCAAAATTTCAACCTAATAAAATTTTGATATTATAATTTCATAAATGAAGTTCATTTTTAAATTTAAAATTCTAAAATTTAGAAATTATTTTTTAAAACAAAACCTTATAATATAAGAAAATGAATTTAATAAGAATAAAACTATTTCCTTTTTAATTGCAAAATTAATTAATATTCTTATAATGAATATAAATATATAAAATATATTTAATGAAAATTAATAAGGAATGAAATTGATTAACTATTAACATTACCTAGTTTTTTACATTCATCCCCCTTTTATAAATTGCATCCTTATAATTTTATTCATTACTTAAATAAGTGGGGATATTTTTCCTTCATAACATTTTAAAATTACCACATTTCTTATTAAATAATATGGTTTTTCACAAAACATTAACCTAGTGAATCATCTTACTCTATAACACCTTCTCTCTATATCCAAGAGTATAAATAGGTTGTTCCTCATATGAAATATTCTCTCCAATTGAACTACTTTAGGGATCAAAATATAAATGCATCCAGCACATGTTTTCTTAACAAAAAAAACATGAAATACATCATGTACCTGTGATAAAATCATAGTAAAGGCTTCTCTGTAATCAAAAGATCCAATATTATCTATAATTTTATATGTTCCAATGAATCTTTAACTTAAATTTCCTTTTTTATCAAAATTCATAACACTTTTTCATAGAGGTACTTTAAGAAAACATGATCACCTACCTTAAATGAAAGATCTTTACTCTAATTATCTACATATTTTTAGGTCTTATTTGATATATCCTCATATTTTGTTGAATCATATTTACCTTCTCAACCATTTATTTTACTAATTTTGTTCCAAACAAATTTATTTTTCCATCTTCATCCCAACAAGATAGAGTCTAACACTGATTTCCATATAATGCCTCAAAATGTGTCATCGGTATACTAAAATGAAAACAGTTATTATAAGAAAAATATACCAAATTTATATGTTGATCCCAAATTCATTAATAATCCATTTAATAAGATTAATGAATATCCTCCAAATTATTAATTGTTCACTCTAATTGTCCAATGGATTGAGGATGAAAGGTTTTGCTGAAATTTAATTCAATGCCTAATAACTTATGTTGTCATTTATAGAAATTATAGGTGAATATGTGATTGATATTAGATATAATAGAAAGAGGTTATACATGTAATATAATTATATCTTCAATATAAAGTCAATAAATTTGATCTAACGTCATATTATCTCAAATGTGAATAAAATGAGTAGATTTACCCAAATCACATTATTACATTAAGATTTATTTTCTAATCCCACTAAAAAACCATGAATATTTTCTTTTATTTCTATTATTACACTGGAAAAGGTTGAAGCATCCCATTTAGTAATTTTCATTCAATTTTATCCATTTTATGATTCAAACATTTCATAGTAAAATCGATAATATATTTCTTCATTCCTTCCCACTAGAAATATTCTTGAAGGTCTTTATATATTTTTGTGCTTCCAAGATGAATTCAAAATGGAGAGTTATTATCCTAATATAATAGTTATTTCTTCAACTTGGGGTCACATAAAACACATTACCTTTTTCTAAATCTCAAAACACATTCTTTTTCAATATTAAATTCAGGAAACTTACCTTTATTAACCAATTCTACCATTTTCTATAACTCATGATTTTCCTTCTGAGTTTTATTAATTCTATATGATAAAGGATGATTGTAATGACACTTGAAAAAAAAATATTGATTTCCTATATACACAATTTATAATCCAACATTCATAAAATCATTAACTAAATAATCATGTTCTATACGTAACATCGTTAATAATGACTTGTCTTTACAACTCAAAGCATCATCTACTCTCTTTTCTTTACCTGGATGGTAATGAATTTTGTATTCCTAATCCTTTATCAATTCTATCCATCTCCTCTATATCATTTTCAACTATTTATAAGTGAATATATACATCAAAATTTTATTATTATTGTATATTTCACACTTTACTCTATATAAATGATGTCACTGAATTTTAGAATAAAACATTACAGTTACAAGTTCAATGTCATGTGTAGGATAATTTTGTTTCATGGGGTTTTAATTGACTTAATGGATAAGAAATTACCTGATAATTTTTCATAAAAAACAAACCATACCCTTCAAAGAAGCATCATTTTAGATATTAAAATTACCATTTCTATATAGAAAGGGAAAAACTAGAGTATTCACTAATATTTTTTTCAATTCCTAGAAACACTCATCGTATTCCTTTGTCTAGATAAACCTAACTCATTTTCATGTTAACTTGGTTAGAGGGATTTATAATTGTGAAAGTTTTTCAACAAATTTTGGATAATTTCCTACTAATACAAGAAAACCATGAATCTTAGTAGCATTTTTAGTTCTTTTATATTCATCAACCACTTTGGTTTTAGAAGTATCAACAGTTATTCCATCTTTATTTATGATATGTTCAAGTAATAAAATTTGTTGTAACAAAAAATTACACTTAATAAATTTTCTATATAACTTCTTTTTTATCAAGGTTTGAAAAAGAATCCTTATATATTTTTCATAATCCTTATAACTTTTAGAATAAACCAAAATACCATCAATAAACATAATGAAACATTTACCCAAATATTCATGGAAAATCTATTAATAATATCTATGAATACATCTAGAGAATTTTCCAACCCAAAGGGAACAACCACAAACTCATAATGCTCATACCTAGTATAAAACTTTTTCCTAGGAATATCATCCAATTTCATCTTTAGCTAATGGTACCTGGACCTGAGATCAACCATTGAAAAAGAATGATCACCCTGGAGCTAATTAGAAAATTCAACTATTTGAGGAAATAGATACTTATCCTTAATAGTTATTTTATTCAATTATATATAATCAATGAAAATCCTCATGGAACCATATTTCTTTTTAATAAATAAAACCAGAGCACCCCATGATGAAGTTATATAATGAATGAAACCTTTATCAATAAATTCTTGTAATAGCTTTTTCAGTTTCATAAGTTCTACTTGAATCATTCAATAAGGGGATTTTAAAATTGGCCTAGCATCAGGCACTAAATCAATAGTAAATTCAACTTACTAGTCAATTATAATACTAGGTAACTCGTCAAGATAAACTTTCAGATATTATTTTACTATTGTAACATCATTAATTTGAATAGCTCCCATATTTTCAACAATATGAGAAAGATAACCTTCATTTACATCTTTTAATGGTTTCTTAGATTCTCAATATGTTATCAAAGGTATGAACTCGTCTTATATGCAAACCAAAACTCAATTCAGAATATAACTTCTTTAGCTCTGCAATCTCTATTTTCATGATAAACTAATATCCAATCCATACCTAGAATAACATCAAACTCTATAATGGGTAAGAAAATAAGGTTTTTAGGGGAAATCCTTCCAAAGATAGTAATAGAAAGATATTTTTAAATTATTACTACTCTAATACTACCCCTTGGGATTTTTACCAAAAGTACTAACCTTATTTATTGAGATTAAATTTTCATTTTACCATCAAATTTATTATAAATTAAAGATTGTGTGTACCCTAAATCAAAAAATATATTATTATAATCAGAATAAACATGTAATGTACATTTTTCTACTTCATTATGTGGCCCAAAATCTACCTAAGTAGTTACAAATGATTTCACCACACCCTTATTCTTATAGTCTTTATAATTCTCGTCATCTTTGATCTTCTTCATATACACATCCACATAATGACCCATCTCATTACATTTAAAACACCTTAATTCCTACTTTAAAAAATTGGTCTTACCACTAACAAGATATTTTTATTTGCAGTCGTGAGCCATGTTCCCAAACATACCACATAGGAATCACTTACTAGATTTCATAAGAAATTCCACATTTTTACTTTTACCACACCAATCATAAATTGGAAACTTTATTGTATTACCTTTAATTTTCTTTGATGGATTTTTTCCCAGTACTTACCACCTGGACCTCTTTTTCTCTTTATTTTCATGGAAAACATAGTCATCAGAAAACTCAATTTCTACCTTCTCAATATAATGAAAAAGTTTCTTATAACTTTTAAATTTTTGAGAGGCCAATGCTCTTTGGTATATTGTATTTAATCATGATTAAAACTGATTGATTTTAATATCAATATCCCAGATACAATTTTGTGTGTACATTTCCAATTGGGTGAAGTTTTCTTTATACGAGGGCACTGAATATTCCTTCTTCAACCTCAATTCCAAGAATTTATCTTATAACCTAATTTAAACATCCTTAGTAAAATATTTATCAAGGAAAATATTATTAAATTTTCCCCATTCCAAGGTATCAATATCTTATATTTCTCTATTATTCTTAACCATTGACCACCATTGATCAGCTTCACCTCAAAAATGGTAAATATAAATATCTTATATTTGACAATATGAAAAACCCATGACTTCAAATATCTTTTCTAGATATTTAATCCATACCTCAGCTACCACTGATTTAGAATATATACTGAATAGTGGAGGGTGTTATCTCATAAAATGATCCACTATAGATATGTTCTACTATGGTGGATCTAGTTTCACTCTAGCATGGATGCCACCACCATTTATAGCCTCCATCAACTGATCTATCATAGAAAAAAATTGATAAGTTCTAATTCCAACCATTCTATTTTACTGATTTGGAAGGATATTAGCCTCTTTATGCATTCCAACTTTAGATTCCTTATTTCCTCATTAGAAAACCATTATGAACAAACATAATTTAGGTGAAGTAATATGGAAATATTAAAATCCTATATCATAATAACCTTAAATTAGAATCTATTGAGGTTAATTACTTATATTATCCTAACCTATAAAATTATTTAAACCTTTTCTCTAATATCAACTATAAGGACCCAGCCTTAAACAATTCATAAATTGAATCCTTAAACAATAATTAGATTTCTTACATTACTAAAGATAATTTAGGTTTATAGTTTTTTATAATTAGTTCATATCCCTTATAAAATAAAATATTACATAACAAAGTGGACACTTCCACTCATTATCCATTTTTTCCACAATATAAAACTTTTTATATATAACAAGTTTTCTTTTAATGACATATCTTTAAAATTCTAACTTCATCCTTCTTCCTACTCATCCTTAAATCCCTGTAAAAAACCATTGAAAACTTAGGATGATAACAAAACTATCAATAAAGTATACATATAAAAAATAAATAAATAAACTCATTATTCCATGAATACTCATTATAAGAATTTTCTTTTTTTATAATAAACTTTGAACTCAAAATAAACATTTTCTTATCCAAGAAATAAACTTCACTTCCTAAATATTTTCATAAAACATTTCATAAGAAATATTAAAGGAAAAATACAACTCATAAAGGTTTCTTTACAATCATGAAAAAATTATGAAAACTTTTTCACAAAATTATACATTCCACCCATAAAAAGTATCAAAAACCTACCTTTGAACTTAAACTCATTATCTTAACTTGTGAAATCATAAGATTTACAGGAAAATAAATTGAAATAATAGATAAATCAAGTAGGTAAATTGGGAAATAATTTTGATATAACTATTAGAATCACTCTTAAAATGTAATAATGTACCTGGTAAATTCCAATAATCTCTTAAGAGAAACCTATAATCGGTTAACTTTATACCTTTACCCAATGCATTGGAGAGCTATATCAGACTCACCCATCATCATGAGATATATTGGGCTCACCCATCATCATGAGATATATTGGTAATTCCCTTCATTATAAAAAATTCCTAATAACCATAAAATAATCATAATACATGAAATCTTTCATTTCCATCATCATACTCATAAAAATATTATTTTCACCCATAAGAAAGAATTTCTAGATATTAAAATATCCATTCTATTTTAAACCCTTTTTGAAAATACCCAAAAAAAGGGGAAGGAGGATTTTTATTTGAATAAAATATAAAGTATTTTAAATTAATTAAAACATAAAATAATGGTTTTGGTGGTGGGAAAAAAATTTGACACCATATACATTAAAATAAAGTATTCCTTTCACATTTTTGTCAAAATGTTTCGTAAAAAGACTTATTTTTAAAACCTTTAAAAGAAAGTCAGAAAGTGTAATTTATAATTAATTCATACCCATATAAATAAATCAATAAAATAATTTTAATAATATGTACATAGAAGAAATATATTTAGAAAATAAACCTTTGAAATAATTAAAATGAGGTTTTTAAGGTAAAGTGTCCCTTGTCTCGAGTCTAACTTATCACATACATTCTTTATATTCTTGAATGATAAAGTTATATTAATTATTTAATTGCTTAAAAAACTTATTAATTTTAAATCCACTGTCATTATCACTTTTATGCCACTTATTACCATGTTTTATTTACTTACTTAATTAGTTAAGTTTACATCAGACACTTTGAGGATGTTCGGTTCATAAACCCAAAACAGATCAGTAGGTTGATCAGGGTCAAAAGGGTTCATTATTACAACATCTATAAAATATTAATCATGAAATAATTATAATTATTATACACTAAATTCAATTTTAAAACCTTTCCTAAAAAATGAACATGAAAATATAATCACATCATTTCGTGGAGGTGGTAGTCTATATGTACGCAAGAACAAAGTTATCACTTTTCAATGAATAGAAAGGTAAGAAAATAGATGATATATTATCTTTGAAAAATTATAATTATGTCATTTATATCATATATATTAATTAAATTCATCCTTGTGATGTGGTTAAAAAAACGAAATGCATCACTTCATAGAGGTGGTAATCTATAAGTACGCACGAGCAATGTTTTCATTTCTCATAGGATATAAAAGGAGATGAAAAAATAGTAATACCACAATCATGATAAAATTTTAGTAAGACATTTATGTTATTATTTTAGTATTATTAAAGAATATTTGAATAAGGTAAAAGAAGAAACAAACTTGAAATAGGTCAGTTATGACTTATACCTTTTTCTCAGATAACCTCTTTGGTTAACACCTTAATCCTTCTAGGTTTGATCTTTTGGTGAGACAAAGACCTATAATACATGGGTAGGGATGTTAGGGAGAGACTTGTGTAGGTATTTTATGAAATATAGTGCTCAAAATTTGTGAGCGAGAGTATATAGAAGGTTCCCTTTTACATGTGAGAGGAGGGGCGCTCTTAGAATTACTTAAAGTATTAAATTCATATAAATTAATTTTCATGGTAAAATGAAAAAAAAATGATATTTTTCAAAGATATTGTTTGGATGAGTTTAAATACTCTTATAAAATAAAATTTGGATTATTTAAGGTGATTTTTTAACATTTATCTATTTTTTAACCCCTTGTTAACCCTTTTGGTGATTACCGTGATATCAATGTTTTTTTATTATTTAGGGTTCAAGAAAGTTACTATAATAGGAAGAGTGACACATAAATAGACCTTGGTTGATATTATATACCATATTCAATTAAATTGGATAAATGTAATTTTTTTTATTAATTTTACGTCATTAAATAAAATATTATTTAACATAATATACCATTATAGTCATTTTTAGGACAATTCACATTATTTGACTTTAATTAAAACAAGATAGTAATGGAAATTGGATGTATATTTTTAACACATAAATAATATTTTATATTTATCTATAAAATTCATGGGATAAAATAATTCATCTAAATTAAATTACTTTCAATGTTTTTAAAATCATTTACTTGATTTTTTCTATTACTTGAACAAGCTCTCAGTCAGTGTTTCTTAAGCATTTAAGGAAATTATTTCATCACTAAAAATTAAAAAAAAAATTACCATGATAAAAAAATAATTAAAACTTTAAATAACCATTTATAACTAATTGCTATCCCATACAAGAAAATATTATAGATATTAAAAGTAATAGATTGGTATTTTTGACTTTATACTTTACTAAAAATAATATAAATGTTAGAATCAAAAGAAAGTGGTAAGAAATTAAAAAAAAAGAATATTGGATGAACATGGTCAAAAAAACTTATACAATAAAATAAATAAAAGTTTCAGGGATATTTTTTGGTCTTATAACATTATTTTTAACCTTAATTACTGGATTTACCCTTACCAAGGTGACAAATATTTACTATAGTTACTATTCATAATGACCAAAAAAATAAAAGGGTTGTATTTACCAAATTTAAACCCCATGATTCCAAATATTGAATAAATTTTTCATGATTCAATTTCTATAAGTGTAAAAAATTCAATTTTAATATAAATGCGTAAAATGAAATGAAAAATATTTTTTTTAAAAATGTTTTCTTAAGCTGAAAATGGAGTTATTACCAAAATTAGGTATAATGATAATTATTATGTATTTAATTAGATTATTTATAATTAAAGGATAATTTTTTTAAATTAATATAAAATGGTACTTTGAAATTATTTTATTTAATTAAAATATACGATAGTTTTACAAAAAATAGAATTTTTCACTATTCTCTAAAAAATGATCTTTTTAGAAAAATGCAAAAAAAAATTACCCTAAGATAATTTTGATATTTAGACTTCAAAAATGAGTTTCATTTTTTCAAATTCAAATTCTAAAATTTCTAAATTAAGGCTTTAAAAATTGTATAATATAAGAAAACAAATTTAATAAAAATAAAATTATTTCCTTTTTAATTGAAAAATTACTTATCATTCTTATAATAACTCTATAAAATATAATTAATGAAAATTAATAAGACATAAAATTGATTTACTATTAACATTAACTAGGTTGTTACATTTATCCCCCCATTTTTAAATTGTGTCCTCTCTATTTTATTCATTAATTAAATAAATGGGGATATTTTTCCTTCATAGCATTTTCAGATTCCCATATAGCTTCTTCAATCATATGGTTTTCCGCAAAAACTTAACTTGATGAATCACCTTAATCTATAATACCTTATATATATGGTCAATAATCTAAACAAATTTTTCCTTATATGAAATATTCTCTTCTAACTAAACTACTTTAAGGATCAAAACATGAGATACATTCAACACATATTTTCTTAAAAATGAAACATAAAATACATCATGTACTTGAGTTAAACTCAAAGGTGAGTAAACTAGGTAAGAAATAGATCCAATCTTCTCTAGAATTTCATATAGTCCACTGAATCATGGATATAAATTTCCCTTTCTACCAAAACATATAACACTTTTCCATGGATATACTTTAATAAAAACATGATTTCTTACCTAAAAATGAAATATCTTTCCTCCAATTATCTGCATAATTTTTTAGTCTCCGTTGAGCCATCCTCATATTTTGTTGAATCATATTTACCTTATCATCCATTTATTTTACCAATTATGGTCCCAAAATTTTTATTTTCCTGACTTCATCCCAACAGATAGATTCTGATACCGCTTTCCATATAATGCCTTAAAAGGTGTTATCTATATACTAGAATGAAAAATATTATTATAAGAAAACTCAACAAAAGTTGGATATTGATTCCAACTTCCTTTATAATACATTTAATAAGTCCAAATAATATCCTTCATAGTCTGAATCCTTCACTAAAACTACCCAAAAAAATTAGGATGAAAGGTTGTACTAAAATTTAATCTAGTTCCTAATGACTTTTGTAGTCCTTTCCAAAAAATATAAGTAAATCTGGGATCATGATCAGATACAATAGAAAGACGAAATCCATGTGATATAATTATATCTTTAAAATAAAGTAAAGAAATTTTATCCAAATACATATTATCTCAAATGAGAATAAAATGAGAAAATTTAGTTAATCGATCAATAATTACCCAAATTGCATGATTATCTCAAGATGTATTTGGTAATCCTACAAAAATATCCAAGGATATATTATAATATTTAAATTATAGCACTGGAAAAGGTTGAATCATCCCCATCAGTAATTTTCATTTGATTTTAATCTATTAATAAGTCAAACATTTCATAGTAAAATCAGTATTGTCTTTTTTTCATTCCTTCCCACCAAAAATGTTATTGAAGGTCTTTATACATTTTTTTCTTCCATGATGAATTGGAAATAGAGAGATATGATCCAAACTTGATAGTTATTTCTTCAACTAGGGGTCACATGAAACACATAACCTTTTTCTAAATCTCAAAACATCTTCTTTTTCAATATTAAATTCAAGTAACATACATTTCTTAACCAATTATACCTTTTTCTATAACTGGAGTTCTTCCTTCTAATCTTGATTAATTATATCTGACAAATATGATTGTAATGACACCAAGAAAAATAGAGGGAGTTCCTGTATACACAATTTCTAATCCAACATTCATTAAATCATTAACCAAAGGATCATGTTCAAGATTTAGCATAGTTAATAATGCATTATCTTTCCAACTCAAAACATAATCTACTTTGTTTTCTTTACTGGGATGGTAATGAATTTTTCAGTTATAATACTTTATCAATTATATTCATCTCATATGGATCATATTTAACTCTTTATAAGTAAATATATACTTCAAACTTTTATAATTAGAATATATTTTACACTTTTCTCCATATAAATGATGTCTCCAAATTTTTAAATCAAACACTATATTTTTTAGTTCAAGGTTATGTGTAGGATAATTTTTCTCATGGGGTTTTAATTAACATAAAGAATAAGAAATTACCCAATAATTATTCATTAAAACACAACCCATACCCTTCAAATAAGCATCATTGTAGATAAAAAATTCTATATTTCAATATGGAAAGGCCAAAATGGGATCATTCAATAATAATATTTTCAATTCATGGAATCATTCATCATGTTCCTTTATCTAGATGAACCTAATTACTTTTCATGTTAACTTGGTTAGCGAGCTTGATAACTATCCAAATTTTTCACTAAATAATCAATAATAGCCTAATAATCCAATAAAATTATGAATATTAGTAAAATTTGTAGGTTTTTTTTATTTATCACACACTTTGTTTTTAGTAAGATCAATATTTATTCTATCTTAATTTATGATATATCCAAGGAATGAAATCTATTATAACCAAAAATCACATTTTATAAAAAAATCATATAACTTATTTTCTTTCAAGGTTTGAAAAAAAATCATTAGATATTTTTTGATCCTCATAACTTTTAGAATAAACTAAAATATCATCAATAGACATAGCCATAAATTTATCCAAATATTCAAGGAAAACTCTATTCATAAGATCCATGAATATAGCTAGATCATTTTCCAAACCAAAGGGAATAACCACAAACTCATAATACTCGTACCTAGTATGAAATTCTACCTTAAGGATTTCATCCTCCTTTACCATCGGTTGATGGTACCTGAACCTGAGATCATCCTTTAAAAAATACTAAACTCACTAGAGATAATCAAACAAGTCATCTTTATGATTCAATAGATACTTATTCTTAATATTAATGTTATTCAATCATATATAATCAATGAAAATCATCATGGAACCATTTTTTTTAACAAATAAAATAAGATCATCCCATGGTGAAGTTTTGGGATGAATGAAACCTTTATTAAGAAATTCCTATAATTGATATTTCAATTCCAAAAGTTCTACTTAATCCATTAAATAAGGGGGTTTTAAAAATTTATTACAATCAGGAACTAATTCAATAGTAAATTAAAATTCCTAATCATTTATAATACTAGGAAAATCATCAATATAAACTTATAGATATTCTTTTACTATCAACACATCATTAATATGAACAGTTTCATTATTATCAAAAATATGATCAAGATAACTTTAATTTCCATATTTTAATAGTTTCTCAGCATCTTTATGTATTATCAAAGTTGTGGATCCATCTTATATGAAAACTGAAACTCATTTCGGAAAATAACTTCTTTGGTTATATAATCTATCTTAGAATGATAAATTAAAAACCAATCCATACCAAGATTAACATAAAACTATATAAATGAAAATTCAACATGGTTTTTATCATGAACCAAACTAGGTCGCAATCCAACCCGATGCTCGACCTGATCCGCAGCAAGGCTCAAAGGGTGTTCCCAATCCCCATGGGCTGGCACAAGTTCCCAGGTATCAAATAAAACAAGAGGGAATGATTCAACTGAAATAATCTTATTAAAATGACCAATAAAAACTAAAAATTCAGATCTCAAAATTCAACCAAGTGCGACCTTAACAACTACCAGATTTTAAGTTTACAAACTAAAACAAACCAACAAGGTACAACGACAAAAATGGAAAATTACAACATCGCCCCAAACCTTTGTCCAATAAGAGGAGAACACCCTCAAGCTGCTACCACCAAGATCCACAATAATAGCCACTAAAACCCCAATCTTCCAACACTACATGCCTTGCCTTAACCTAAAAAAAATAGACAACACAGTCTTCATACACCCAAAGGTGTATGTAGGGTGTGATCCAAAGCTCATTAGGATTCCACCCAGGTAAAATATTCCATCCACTAAACATTAAATGAAAAATAAACCTTAAAGTTTTTACAATGAAAGAAGTTCTAGAAAAATTTTAGGGAAAATAACTTTAAAACAAAAAAAACTTTGAAAAAATGAAACTTTAAATGTAAATTAGTTTTTAAAAATTAAACTTTAAATAAAACACCCTTGCGTTTGAAATTAATAACCAAACCTACTGTATATCGACGGTAAGTTGAACTATCTAATGAGCACTAGTCAAGGGAAATATCCCTAGGAACTAGCTAGAAATGGGGCTCTATAAACCTCGTATCTTAGTGAAAATGTGGTAAAGAAACTATGACCATTATCATTCTCATGCACAAGCCACTAGAAGAAATCACATCGTAAGGATGGGTGGTCTCCAATCATATCAAAAATTTTATTTAGTGTTGTAAGTTTCAATCCCGCTAATTGAAACTGGGCTGCAACCACTTCCAAATCACTAGCACGCTACTTCTACTCTGCCCACCTAGATACTCAGGCTTCCCTTTTTGTTCTCAATCAAGTTTCACATTCACATAATATATCAATTTCATATTTCACATGCCAAAAAATTCATTACATACATGAAATCCACCACTTGCATACCCAAAGTCCTCTTTAAAAATCAAATTCACATCCAGGCCTTTTCAAAACATGGCTTGCACCTCTTATATAATTCAATGAACCATTTAAACAATTTATAAAATGATTTCTAGATACACCACATGTATTTACATCCAAAATAACACCAAAACCATTTTAAAACTTGATTTTCACCACTTGTATAATTAAATAAATCATTTTCATAATTTATAAAAACATTACCAAGGTGCACACCAAGGCTTTACGCATGGACTACACCCAAATTACACAAGAATTGACACTTTAAGAATCAAACACACATCGAAACCATTTTAAATTATAACTTTCATCACATGCATAATTTAATAAATCATTAAAAAACATTATAATTCAATTCCATGAATCACCATAAGGTTTTATACCAAAACACAATGAAAATCATCTTTTTAAACCAAATGCACACCAAAACCTATCCAAAATATGATTCACACCACACTCACAATCTAATAAATCATTTACATAATTAATAAATATTTCCAAGATGTACAACAAGGCTTTACCCAAAAAACATAATCCAACTCTTCACTTTAAAAAAATCAAAATCACATTAAAACATTTTCCGAACATGGTTCACACATTTTATATAATTAAAATAAACCATTAAAATAATTCATAAAACAATTTAAGTAACACCATAATCTTTCTCACCAAAAATTCACCCAAACCCCCCTTTAAGAATCAACCTCACACCAATGCCACATCAAAACACAATTTACAGCCCTTACATAATTTAACAAACTAATTCCACAATTTATAAAACACCATCAAATGGAACATTATGGGTTTTCATCAAAAATGAACACCATTTCATATAAACATGCTACTTAAAAATTAAAATCATATTATACTCTTTTAAAAAATAACTTCTCACCACAAAAATTAATAAAATAACTAATAAATTAATTAATCGATCAAAATAATTCACCAAATAATTTTTAGATACGGAACCACCTACCTAGGGTGCAGAAATTTCCAAAATTTGGTGCAAAACTCCAATTAAACCCTAATCACAACACAAGGATCCCAAATCAATCCCTAAAACAAGAGATAAAACCCAATAACTTATGATTAAACCCTAAACAAAATGGAACCCTAAAATGAACCCCTAAGGAGGGAAGGAGCTCACCCGGGGTAGTTCGTACCTATGATGAAGGGAGAGGGGGAGCAGCAAGAGGTCTGGGAGGGTGGTCAGTGAGGTCATGTGAGGGGGGAGTCTGGCTGAGGTTGCGTGAGGGGGGTTCTCTGGATGGAGGCAGGAGGGCGTCGGGGGTTCGCCGGACAGAAGCAGGAGTTTAGGTAGCGCGATAGGAGCAGGGCGCTGGAGCAAGGTCACCAGTAGGGAGGTTGGTCAGGGGCGCTGCCTACCAGGTGGGTCGAGTAGGTGGGGCGCGATGGGGAAGGGGAAGGGAAGGGGTTAGGCATGATGGGGAGAAGGGGGGAGAATCCAAACCCTAAAAAACAAATAAAGAAAATAAAAAAACAAACTAATAATAATAAGAATTATAAGAATTATAATAACCATAATCTTATTAATGAGAATAATAATAATATTAATATTAATAATAATATAATAATAATAATATTCTAACACTGATAATAATAAAATGATTCTTTAAATTATTATTTTACCTTTTTTTATTTTATTTTATTTTCATTTTAACTTTATTTTATTATTTATTTAATTTTGTATTTATTTCGAATACCGAGAATGTTGCATGGTGAACTGGGTGAAGCCACATGATTTCCAAATCGTGCTCTGCTCATGCGTCAGATGCTACCAAGCCCAGAAAAGATCATTTTTCAATAAAAACACAAAAATTAAAACCAGGCCTCAAATCAAACATCGACAAGGGTACCTGATGCCAAGAAAAATAATAAAATGAATAATTTAAAAGGTTGGGTGTGAAAATTATCCCCACTATAAAGCTTTCCGCCCACAGAAATCCACAATAAGGCCTAACCCCAGTGTAGAAACCAATACCCCTTCACATTCTAAGGAGACTCCTAACAAATGAAGAGTGAGAAGAGGTAGGAACACTACCAACAAAGTAGAAGACTTAAAAATTAAACTTAGGGGACAAAAAAGAACTCCCCGCTATGTGCCACCTGCCCCCAAAAGTTTAAACACCTCCATATGGTCGATCAAAAAAAAGAATTTGCACAACGCATAGTCCAACATCCCAAGACAAGACACATTAAATATTCCCAAAGAGGCTCATTCATTTTATCACTGAGCTCATATGAGGCTACCATATCCTTTCTTCACAACACCACTGGGTGTGCTTCGACCCCAACATTTTACTCAAGAGAGGGGCTTGGGGTTAGATAGCTCCAAATGATACCACCTATCGCCAATCCGACACTACGAATGAAACTGAATTACTGACATGGGAGGCCCAAGTGGACTCCCCACTATAAGCTATATACTATCATAAATTCACTCTAGAGGAATTCCAGTGACACCCATGATGGGTCTTCCCACTTAGAACTAACATATCCACCTAACTTGCATAGGCCATCATGGGAGCCTGACCTGGGCCTACTTGAGAACTTCCTGAACACCAAATCTATCATCGCAAGGGACCTGATTAATGAAACTCCAAACAAACTAGAATACACTTCATGGTTCACCAATCCCACGGTATTACCAATATCAGATGAACCCAAATCAAAACTGAAATCAAAAAGGACTTATAAGGCTGATCATACATATACAGCCACACAGAAAGTCACATCCACAAGGGAACAAGCACTAAGGTTCAAGATAATGAAACAATCTTGCCTTCTTATAACCAAGGAGGGACTCTTCCACCTACACAGATCACAAAATTAAGGGGCAGGGTCCCCATATCTCTTCCTAACACATGGGACCACTTGAAACCACCACATTTAAACCTTAACTACCTTCACCTCCCACACCAGATACAGGATTTAAACTAAGGTACTTTTCACCCCTAGGGGTTCCTGACTACGTGTCAACTTCACTCAAAGACCTATGGCTAGAGATCTGATGGTTGAAGCATCTCTTACCTCACAGTTAGGCACTAAAAAAACCCTAATGGAACTTATTACTTTGGTTCTTCAAGAAACCACGCCTCAATATAAACAACACCAACAGAAAACAACACACCCCACAACCTACTTACTCTCACATGGAATTTCATAGTGACAAGGTATTATAAGATGACCATGAACCATTCCATTTGCCTCGATAAAGGATACGACAAAACAAGAACATGTGGAACATGCTTCTATCCCAACGGGGAAAAAATTATAATTCCTAAAAGAGAACATGTTTCTATTAAAATAGAAGTTCTCAGAAAAATTTCATGGCATCCACCCTTTCACTTGAATGAAAACACGACGTTGAAAAACGTCACTGAACATGACCACTATAACTTAAGAGGCCTTGCAAAGAAAAAGAGTTTAAACTGAGTTCTGAACAATGCACGACTTCTACAAATAGTCATAACAACCTCTTATGACCAGATTCACCACACGGGTGGCCTAACATGATCTCTTGCTTAGAAGGAAACCGATGAAATATCCAAAGACCTTTTTAGATCAGAATCCAACACCAAAAACCTAGACCGCTTTCCACATTCTCCACTGAATTTCACTTCACTAATTCCAAGTGGGGACATCCAACTTATCGATGCCAAACTTCACCTTTGACCATCAAAAGACTCAAGGAAACCAAAATTTTCTTTAACTCCTCCCGCATATGATCCCCCATTACAATAGGATTCTCTTATCCAAAGAAGAATAGAGGTAGAATCGACCCTAAACTCAAGAAGAAAGTTTTTTACTTTGATCAACTGGAGGATCTTCCAATGGAGAATCACCCATGGACTCACTTCAGTTTCACATTAACTTTTTATGGGGGCATACACTAGACAGCATGGAAAAGGTCCAAGGACCCAATCAAACAGGTCTGTTGGCCAAAACATTCCACAAACCAAAACCAAACACATGAGGGGATCCACCACAAAGGCTTCCCGAAGCACTTCTCTAAAGAGACCACAAACCATTATTTTAAACCAACTTATCAACGATATACAAACCAAAAACATCATTCAAAAAAAGGGGTTTAAAACTCAATACATCCAACAAAAACATTCCCAAAAGTATGAAAAACACACCACGTGATCACTGGTTAAAAAAATAGTAAATTTTTATTAAAAATAATTTGTAAAAATTAACAAGATTGGTGGGTTGTTCATTCACCATTGGTATCCCGAGGGCCTCACACATGCATGTTTCTATGCCACACCAATAACCCACCTCATTTACATCCCATCTCTCATCTATTGATGCCATTAACCAACCACCTCCTCATACATACCCATTCAAGTGGTCACCCATGAGAATATCAAAGATCAAAACCAAACCTTTCCATTTTCAAACACTTCAAGTTTCACCACAAACCCTATTTCATCAATAACCTTTTAATTAGAAATCATGTTTTTTCTTTTAAGGAAAGTTTCCAAGACCATTTTGAAAATGAATTTCCTTTTTCTCAAACAACCAATTTTTCTTCCAATAAGACACAAAATTTGTTTATGAAAACTCAATCTTCGTGGAATCATTATCATTTTTTTACACAAAAAACATTTTATAAAAGTCCACCCTTTGAAAATAAGACCATTTCCACTTTAAAATTCAGACCTATTAAATTTTCAAATGAAGGTTGTCATATTATTCTTTAGGATCAAAGGAGACACAAGATAATGTGAGGGAAAATTAGTGTCGGTGGGTAACTCGGACATATGGTTAGTGGACATACGCTAGTCACTCCACCATCACAGATAGTATTCCAAGGAAATTTCTCCGACTCCACATGGATTTCTAGGCCCTACAAGCTCACTGAGGCCATCGACCCAACTCCCTCTTCATTTCCCCAAACAATGAATAACCATAAGGATCAAACAAATTGTATAAAACCCAACTTCCCTTGGTGAATTGAGTCCCGTTATGAGGTGTGATGGCTAGGCACTGCACTCGCAATCAGAACATCAAGTCCCGATAATCCTAGCTCCTATCTACCCAGACTCTTCCCCATGGAACAAGACTCAAAAGAGTGAACCTCCTTTAATATCATTTTATCACAAACCAAGCCGAGTCTCCATCCAACTTGGAGCCTGACCTGGTACGTAGTAAGGGCTGAAGGGAATTCATGATCCTCATGGTCTGGAACAAGTGACCGGGTATCAAATGAAACAAGATGGAATAATTTACTCTAAATAAACATATTAAAATGACCAAAAAAACTAAAAATTCAGATCCAAAAATTCAACCAAGTGCACCCTTAACAATTACCAGATTTTAATTTTACAAACTAAAACAAACTAAAAAGGGACAACGACAAAAAGGGAAAACTAGGAAGTCCCCAAACCTCCATGAAATAAGTAGATCATACCCTTAATCCACCACCACCAAGATCCACAAAAAGGTCCACTATAAACCCAATCTGCCAACACTACATGCCTTTTCTTAACCTGAAACAAATAGACAATAGGGTCTGGATACACCTAAAGGTGTATGTAGGGTGTGACCCAAAGCCCAGTAGGATTCCACCTGGGTAAAAAATTCCATGTACTAAACATCATATAAAAAATAAACCTGTATGTTTTTATAATGAAAGAAGTGATAGAAAAATTTTAGGGAAAATAACCTTAAAACAAAACAACTATGAATAAATGAAACTTTAAATGGAAATCAATTTTAAAGAATAAAACTTTAAAGAAAGCACCCTTTCATTTGAAATTAACAACCAAACATACTGTATGCCGATGGTAAGTTGAAGTATTCAATGATCACTCGTCACGAGAAATACCCCTAGGACTAGCTAGCAATGGGGCCCTAGTAACTTTTTATCTCAGTGAAAATGTGGTACAAAAACCACGACCATCAGTGTTCTCATGCACAATCCACTAGTGGGAATCACATACCAAGTCCTAATAGTCTCCAATAATATCACAATGTTTAGTTATTATTGTAAATTTCAATACCTCTAATTGAAAACAGGTCGCAGCCACTTCCGAATCATTATCATATTATCCCTAGTCCACCCACCTAGATACTTGGGATTCCCTTTTTGTGCTCAATCAAGTTTCACATTCACATAATATATCACTTTCACATTTCACAATCCAAACAAGGAATTACACACACAAAATCCACCAATTGCATACCCAAATTCCTCTTTAAAAATCAAACGCACATCCAGACCTCTTTAAAACATGGCTTGGATCTCTTATATAACTCAATAAACCATTTAAACAATTTATAAAATGATTTCCAAATACACCACACATATTTACACACAAAATCACACCCAAAAAAAATTAAAACTTGATTCGCACTACTTGATCAATTAAATAAATCATTTTCATAATTTATAAAACATTACCAAAGTGCACACCAGGGCTTTACACATGGACTGCACCAAAATTCCAAAAGAATTTCCACTTTAAGAATCAAATGAAAATCAAAACCATTTCAAATCATAACTTTCATAACTTAAATAATTTAATAAATAATTTAAAAAAACTTTATAATTCAATTCCATAAAGCACCATAATCTTTTATACCAAAACACGCTCAAAATAATATTTTTAAACTAAACGTACACCCAAACCTATCCAAAATATTATTTTCATCACACTCACAATTTAATAAATCATTTACATAATTAATAAAATTTTCCAAGATGTACAACGAGGATTTACAATAAAAACAAACTCCAACTCCTATATTTAAAAAAATAAAAGTCGTGTTAATACATTTTCCAAACATGGTTCACACCTTTAATATAATTTTAATAAGCAATTAAAATAATTCATAAAACAATTTAAGTAACACCCTAAGATTTCTCACCAAAAATTCACCAAAACCCCCATTCAATAATCAACCATACACCAATGCCACATCAAAACACAATTCACATCCCTTACATAATTTAACAAACTAATTATACACTTTATAAAACACCATTAAATGAAACATTATGGTTTTTCATCAAAAACGCACCTCATTTTATATAAACATGCTACTTAAAAATTAAATGAGTATTGAACTCTTTTAAAAAATAACTTCACACCAAAAAAAATTAATCAAAGAACCTATTAAATTAATTAAAAAAGAAAAATAATTCACCAAATAATGTTTAGTCATAGAACCACCTACCTCAGGTGTAGAAATTTTTAATATTCGGTGTGAAACTCCAATTTCACCTTAATCGCGCCATAAGGAACCCAAATCGAGCCCTAAAACAAGAGATCAAACCAAAAAAATTATGATTAAACCCTAAACAAAATGGAACCCTAAACTAAAACCCTAAGGAAGAGGGAAGAAGCTCACCTAGGGTAGTTCACACCTGCGGCAAAAGGAGAGGGGGAATGGCAAGGGGTCTAGGAGGGTGGTCAGAGAGGTCACGCGAGGGAGGTGGTTGGCTGGGGTCATGTGAGGGGGGTTCTTCAGATGGAGGTAGGATGGCACTGGGGGTTCACCAGATGGAAGCAGGAGGTCGAGCGACACAAGAGGAGAAGGGTGTTAGAGCAAGGTCGCCGGTAGGGAGGTCGGCCAGGGGCGTTGTGCACCAGGTTGGTCAAGTAGGTGGGGCGTAGTGGGGAAGGGGAAGGGAAGGGGGTGAGGTGCGGTGGGGATAAGGGGGGAGAATCTAAACCCTAAAAAATAAATAAAATAAATAAAAATAAACTAATAATAATTATAATTATAATAATTATAATAACCATAATATTATTAATAATAATAATAATAAGATTAATAATATTAATATTCAAAAACTGATAATAATAATAATAATAATATTCTCAAATAATAATATTATTATTATTATTAAAATGATTCTTGAAATTTTTATTTTACCTTTTTCTTATTTTATTTTATTTTTATTTTAACTTTATTTTATTATTAATTTAATTTTGTATTTATTTAGAATATTGGGCATGTAGTATGGTGACATGGGCAAAGCCGCATAGTTTCCAAACCATGATATACCCATGCGTCAGATGCTTTCAAGCCCGGAAAATCTCATTTTTCAATAAAAACATAAAAAAATAAAATTGGGCCTCAACCCGAACCTCGACAAGGGTACCTGATGCCAAGAAAATTGATAAAATGAATAATTTAAAAGGTCAGGTGTGACATTTTTCATGTAAAATCATTCCAAATATAGTAATAGGAAAATATTTTTAAATTCTTATTACTTTAATCTACCCCTAGGTATTTTTACCAAAATTTATAACTTAATTTATTGAGATGAAATTTTTATTTGACCAGAAAATTTCTAATAAATAAAAGAATGTGTATATTTCGAATCAAATAAGATATTAGAATAATTCAAATAAAGAAGTAATATATCTGCTACCACTTTATTCGATATCCCAGTATCTATTGAATAGTTGAAAAGGATTTCACCACATCCTTTTTCTTATAGTCTTTATGATTCTCATCATCCTTTTCATCTAAAACACTTTACCACCTGCTTATAAAAATTGGTCTTACCACTAACAAGATATTTTTTTTTAAAATCATGAGATATATTCCCAAAATTACCACAACAAAAACACTTCCCAAATTTTATAAGGCATTCCCCATTAATTACAATATAGACACTTAATTTTCTTACCTTCATATTCCTTTGATGAATTCTTTACCATTACCCACCACCCGAATCTATTTTTATTCTTATTTTCATGGAAAACATGGTCATTATAAAACTCCATTTCTACCTTCTAATTGCTATAAAAAAATTATCATAAATTTTAAATTCACAAGAGGATAATTCTCTTTAGTATCTTGGCTTTTATCCTTAGAAAAATAGATTAATTTTAATGTCAATTTCCCAGATATAATTTTGTGTGTACCTTTCCAATCGGGTAAAGTTTTCTTTATATGTAACCACTGAATCTTACTCCTTATACCTCAATCCCAAGAATTTATTTTCTATCCAAATTTGAAAAACCTTAGGAAAATATTTCTCAAGGAAAGTATTCTTAAATTTTTCTTATTATATGGTTTCAATCTCTTATCTTTCTATAGTATTCTTTATTATTTACCATTATTGATCAAATTTACCTTTAAAATCGTATATAGAAAGAGTTTTCTTTTGATGATATAAACATCTGAAGACTTAAAATATCTTTTCCAAAGCTTTAATACATCCCTCAGTTACCACTAGGTAGTAATATCCACTAAATACTATAGGGTGGTATCTTATAAAATGCTCCACTATCAACATGTTCCTCTATGGTAGATCTTATTTATCTCTAGATTGGATTCCACCACCATTTATAGCCTGTTTTAACTAATCTAGCATAGAAAAAACTACTCAGATCTAATTACAACCGTTCTAAGTTACTTATTTGGAAGGATATTTTCTTCTTGGTTCCTTCCTACTTTATCTTCCTTGTTTTCTCTGTGGAAAATCATTCTGAATAGACATTGTTTAGATTAATTAACATGGTAACATTCAAATTATATATCATGAAAATAATAAATTAAAATCTCTTAAGGTTACTTAGTTACATTATCCTAACCTCTAAATTTATCTAAAGATTTTATCTTATATTAAGTATAAGTATATGGCCTTAAATAATCTATAAATTGAATCCTTAGAAAAGAATTCATTTTATTTCATTACCAAAGATATTTTAGGTTTAGAGTTTTATAGAATTAGTTCATCACCCTTAATAAATAAAACATTACATCACAAAGTGGAAACTTTCACTCAATATCCATTTTTTCCACAATACATAACATTTAAGATATAGAAAGGTTTCTTTTCATGACGTGTCTTTACAATTTTGACCTCATCCTTGTCCCTACTCATCCTTAAAACTCAGTGAAAAGAATTTGATAACATGGGATGAGAAAAAAAAATATTTTTAAGGGATATATAAAATAAATAAGTAAATAAACTCATTATTCCATTAATACTAGTTATAAAAAATTTCCTTTTTCATAATAAACACTGAACTCAAAATAAAAATTTTCTTACCCAAGAAATAAAATTCACTACCCAAATTTTTTCATAAAAAATTCATAGGAAATAATATAGGAAAAAAAACTCATAAAGTTTTCTTTGAAATCATGAAAAACTTATGAAAAAAATTTCACAAAGTCATACATTCCACCCTTAAGAAGTATCATAAACTTCACTTTACACTTAAGATCATGGGCTTACTTTGTTAAATAATAATATTTCCTTGAAAACTCATAGAAAGAATAAATAAATAATGTAGGTAACTTGGTAAATCATTTACATATCACTCATACAATAAATATTACAAATGGAAAAACCTACCCGGTAAATTCCAATAATCACTTAGGAGAAACCTATAACCAGTTAACACCATCCCTTTACCCAATGCATTAGAGATCTATATCAAGCTCACCCATTATCACGAGCTATATCAGGCTCACTCATAATCATGGGTTATATCAGGATCACCTTTCATCATAAAAAAATCCAAAGAACCATAAAATAATCATAATATATTAAATCTTGAATTTATATCATCGTACTCATAGAAATATTCTTTTCACCATAAGAAAACATTTCTGGATATTGATATATCCATTCCATTTAAAACCCTTTTTGAAAACAACTAGAACAAAGGGGGGTTTCTTCTAAGAAAAAATGATTTCTTATAAATTAATCCAAACATAATATAACTTTTATGTTGGTGGTAAAAACTATTGATACCATATACATTAAAATAGAACATTCCTTTTACCTTTTGTCAAAAAAATTCATAAAAAGATTTCTTTTAAAAATATTTGAAAGAAAGTAGAAATTGTACTTTATAATTAATTAATTTATATATAAATAAATCAATAAAATAATTTTAATAATATATACATGGAATAAAAACATTTCTAAAATAAATCTTTAAAATCATTAAAATGAGGTTTTAAAGGGAAATTGTCCCTTACCATGAGTCAGACTTATCACATACACTCTTTATCTTCCTAAATAATAAAGTGATATTAGTTATTTAATTTCTTAATAAAATTATTCATGTTAATTACACTATAATTATTCTTTTTATTTCACTTATGATCATGTATTATTTATTTACTTAATGAGTTGAGTTTACATCAAATTCTTTAAGGATGTTTGGTTCATAAACCCAAAACAGCTTCGGTGGGTTGATCATCATCAAAATGGGTAATTGTTACATAATCTATAGAATATTAATCATGAAATTATTATCATTATTATACATTAAATATAATCCCAAAAATATATACATGAAAATAGAATCACATCATTTTGTAGAGGTGGTAGTCCACACGTATGCACAAATGATGTTATCATTTTTCAATGAATGGAAAGGTAAGAAAATAGGTGATATATTATCTTTAAATAATTATAATTATGTCATTTATATCATATATATTAATTAAATCCATCATAATAACCTTATTTTTTAGTTGATGATGAAAAATGAAACACATCGCTTCGTGGAGGTGGTAATTCAGACATACGCACGAGTGATGTATTTTTCTCATAGGATATAAAAGAAGATGAAAAAGGTTTGTACCATAATCATAATAAAATTTAAATATATTTAATATAATTATTTTATTTTTTCATTGTAGTTAAATAATATTTGAATAAGGTTTAAGAAGAAATAAACTTGAAATAGGTTGATTAGGACTTATACCTTCTTCTTGTATAACATTTTTTGCTTACACCTTAAGTCTTCTTGGTATTTTTTTGAGAACATTGATTATAGAACATGGGGAGGGATTTTTGGGAGATACTTGGGTAGGTATTGAAAAAAATATAGTGCTCAAAAGTTTTTAGGAAGAGAGGAGAGACGGTTCCCATTAATAAGTGAGGGTAGGGGTGCTATTGGAATTACTTAAAGTGTTGAATTAATGTAAATTAATTTTCAAAGAAAAATGAAACCAAAATTATATATTTAGAATATAGTATGATTATTAGTTTAAATAATCTCATATAATAAAAAATTTATTAGTTTCAGTGATTTTTTAACCCTTATCTATTAGTTTTAACCCCTCATTAACTCTTTTGATGATTATCGTGATGTCAATGTGTTTTACTCTTTTGGGGTCAAGAAAATTACTATAAAAGGAAAAGTGACCTATAAATGGAAAATGGTTTATATTCTATACAATATCTAATTAACTTGGATAAAGATAATATTTTTATTAACTTTAAATCATTAAATAAAATATTATTTAACATAATATACCATTATAGTTATTTTCAAGACTATTTATATTGTTTGACATTCATGAAATCAATATAGTAATGGAAATAAAATATATACTTTTAAAACATCGCTAATATGTGATATTTATCTAAAAAATTCATAGGACGCAATAATTCATCCAAATTATATTACTTTTAATTATTTTAAAATCATTTTCTTGATTTTTCTATTACTTGAACAAGCACTGTGTCAGCATTGCGTAAGTATTTAAGGTAATTATTTCATCACCAAAAATTAAAAAATTAGAATGACAAAAATTTTAATTCAAAATTTAAATAACCATTTAGAACCAAACATAACTATTTTTTATCTCTTTCATAAAAAAATATAGTTATTGAAAGCAAGAGAGTGACATTTTTTAATTTATCCTTTACTTAAAAAAATATAAAAGATATAATCAAAATAAAGAGGAAATAAATTACCAAATATTCAAATATTAGATGGTCATGATCTAAAAAATCTTATAAAAAAATACAAGTTTTAGGGATATTTTTAGGCCTTATCGCATTATTTTTAACCTTAATTACCTGATTTACCCTTACCGAGGTGAAAAATATTTACTACGATTACTATTCATAATGAAAAAAATAAAAGGGCGTTATTTTAAAATTTTGAAACTCATATTTCAAAACATTGAATAAATTTTTAAATATTTAATTTCTATAAGTGGAATAAATCAATTTTAATATAAATGATAAGACATAAAAAAATGGTTTTTATAAAAATGTGTTTCTAAGCCCAAAAATGGACTTATACCAAAATCAGGTACAATGATTATTACTATGTAATTAATTATATTATTTATAATTAAAGGATACTTATGTTACTCTAATATAAAATGGTACTTTAAAATTATTTTATTTAATGAAAAGAAATGACAGTTTTACAAAAAATGATATTTTTCACTATTCACTTGAAAATCAATCTTTTCAGAAAAATCACAAAATTTCACCCTAAGTTAATTTTGATATTATTATATAAAAAATAATATTCATTTTTTAAAATTAAAATTCTAAAATTTATAAATTATGATTTTAAAATAAAACATTATTATATAAGATAATGAATTTAATAAGAATAAACCCATTTTGTTGTTAATTGAAAAATTACTTAACATTATTATAAAAAATATAACTATATAAAATATAATTAATGAAAATTAATAAGCCATGAAATTTATTTACTATTAACATTACCTATGTTGTTATATGTACCTTTTCTTTTGGATGTTTTCTCGAATGGACTCTAGAATTTTCAAGTTGAATCCCCCTTAATATATGTCCTCCCTTCAATTGAGGGATTAAAAAATTATACCATCACTCATATTATTTTTTCCCATATACTCCAAAATACTATCATATTCATTTAAAGTGAAATCCTCACTTACAAATTTTGATCTTCAAAATATTCTCATTAGTTTTCCTTTAGAATTAAAATCCACTCTTTCTTTTTAACCTTCTCATGCTTAGAGGAATCCCCTTTTCTCCTACATTTTAACTTAAACTTGGAATTGGTAGTCTTCTTATTCCATACCTAATTTTTTATAGAATTTTAAGAACCTCCACTAATATTGGATATTGGTGTGTTATCTTTCTTAGGTGAGATAATCACATTCTTCCCTTTCTTATTGTCATTGTTTCCATTCAGGTTACAAAATTGGGTATCCAATATGATTGTTTAAGGAACCATAGGAAAATATCATAGTTTCTTGGTAGAATAAAAAACCTTCTTAGTTGACTTGTAAATTTCACCAACCACTTTTATAGAATTTTAAAACTTGTGATGTAGTTGATTTATATGTTTTTTAATATCCATCATATTTTCCTCAAGAGTCTTCATCCCCACATTCTTAGAAATGGTATTTTTTGTGGTAATATCAATTATCTAATCTCTTGATTCAAGTATTTCAATGATATCTATTATATCCCTTTCAAATTCCATTTATATACCAAAAAAATCTTGACTTTTTATTCATCAATTGATTTCCTCAATGAACCATTCTAATTCATTAAAGCCTTAATTTATTTTTCAATATTTTTAATCTAATTCAATCTCACCAAAATTTCCATCCTTTATTGGAATTACTTTAGTATCTCCTCATCACTGCTCTCTTATTTATTACTTACTTCTTCTTCCTCATTTGAGGGATCTTTGGAATATTTTTATTTTTCTATAAAATTCATAAATCCTTATCCTTTTGAGCCCACTTGTTCTCATTTACTTTCCTTATCACAAGATATGGAATCATATTTTGAGAATAAATTCTTCTTTTTAAGTTTTTTATATCCCTTTTATTATGAATAAATTTCCTCCATCACAAATATATTTCACCTTATTTTTTATGACCTTTGAGATTGATAATCACTTTTATCCTTATTAATATTTTTAGGGAAATTACCAAAAATTCATCCAATTTTACCATAACTAAAACATTTAAAATGAAGTTTTAATTTTTATTTACCATTTAATTATTTTATAAATTTGGAAAATAATGTGATGATCCAAGTAAAATACAAATAATAGTCCCGAGCATCAGTTTACTCATTTTTATATTTCTTTGGATCAATATGTTTTGAACCTTTTTCTGTTTTGAATACAGTCTCCTTTTCATATTTAAATTTTATTCTTCAGGATATAACTCTCCTTATCTCATTGGATATAATGAAATTATTGATTTTATTTATGTTCTACTTATAAAAGTCTTGATCCTCAAGGGTATAAATATTTACATTAAATTTATCCATGAGAATTATTATAATCTTATTTACCATTATTGAATCTTAATAATTTCTCTATAGCTTTGAATTGAGCTTACAATTTTGTTCACGAAATCAAAAAAACTCATCCACTAATTCATATTATCCCATTTTAACATCCTCAAATTGATCCTATAATATTTATATACATGAATCCTTCTCTTTATTATATTCCCCATGGATTTCATGGAGTTTCGACCAGATTCCATTCATTGTTTTTTGTGCCCATAACTTGTGTCAAGTCCTTCTCTAAGAGGGATAAAATTAATTCATTGTATGTTATCCCATCAACTTTGATATTCTTATTATCAATAAATGGTTAAGATATCCCAACTTTAGTAATGTGATTTTAAGAATGTCCAAGCAAAGATAAAAAGACATGGAACCATCCTCCCATCAATAAATGGAGTCCCTTTTTATAAAACATAGAAAATCCATTGTTGTTGAAGGTATTCATAGCTTCTATAGATATCTTTAATCAAAAAATGTTATAAATTTAAATAAAACTTAGATCCAATGGAATTTTACCAATAACCACTAAAATAATGATCCATAATATAATAACTTGATTGAACTATATCCTTCTCTAATACCAAGTGTTAATCCCAAGTTAGAGTAGACCACCGCTAAGGGGGGGAATTGGTGGTTACTAAACCACTAACTCTCAAAAAAATTATCTTATTAAATTATTATGATTACATCTTAAATTAAATTATATAATTTATATAGATAGAGTGAGAAATAATACACATGGTATAAGTACTTTTTACAAGATTCATTCACTCATGTTATCAAGTGGCTAATCCTTGGTGTTTAGTGGTTTTAATCCTAATTTCCATATTATTATCATATTATAAACAATAAAAATTAATGTAGAAGTAATTTTGTCCTTAAATTCAAGTAAAATAAATAAAGATAAGCATAAATAAGTAATTAAATCTTCACTTCCCAACCTCATGTGCCTATAGAATTTGGATTACATGTGCACCCATGTTCTTCTCTTTTGTCCAAATTAAAAAATCCCTAGAATTATTTCTAGAATGGGTGTACAGTTGTCTAAAAGTTTCATTTCACCTTTCTATGTATGGATCAACTCATATTTATAGACATCTCAATAATTAAAATATGATGGTTTAGGTTGTAGCATAACCAATTGATCCAAGTATGTGGAATAAATTTTATTAATTAGATTCAAAAAACTTGGATCTATTTTGATCATACTTATTGAATAGTCATGATTATTATGGGTTGACCTCCATTTATGATCATTCCATTTAAGTATACAAATCTCATGACATATCCTCTTTATAGTGTGAGCCCCACTATTGTGGCATTATTTATTAGCTTATAGCATAATGTCCTTCAGCTTCCCTAGATATTACAACACCATAATTTCATGGTGTCTCTTCATGGTGTAACTCTATCCCTAAAATTCCTTGGTAATATATTCAAGGTGAAATACATGATGTGGTGGCATGTTTTTCTATATAAGAGTAAAATGTTCCTTAGATTTAACCTATTTATGGAAAAACTAATGTGACTATGATGTGTTGTATCTTTAAAAGAGTAAGACTCTTATTCTGTATTATCTCAATCATGGTGGGAAAAAACCCTTCATTCAATGATGTTATTCAAATCAAGATAACTTTATTAATTTAAATTTAAAATCAACTCCAATAATCTTCCAGATCATCCATGTGCATATTGTCAATAAATATGACATAAAAATGCCTCAAAGAGTCTTGAATTAATTGTATCATGAAATAAGTCATAGCATGTTCCCAATATGGAATTTATTTAAACAAAATACCATAGAATAGAATAGAGTTTGTTAGAGAACTCTAAATCTCAGTGTAATATCAATGCTACATTGACCATGTATCAATTGAGATCATCTCATGGATCCTCTTTTGTCAATTCACCTTATGAAGGCTCTTTAATCTCCCTAAAAGAAATTATCATAAGATAAAATAAAAGATTAATGGTCACTTATAAGGAATGATAAGGTATCACCCAATAAATTATAATATATTAAAGTTATGATGAATTGTTTCTCATGAAACATCAAATCAAAATTAATTGTGATACATTTTATTAAGATAAAATTTTAAGTATTAGATGTGACTGTTATAGTGTAGCTATTGGATTTGTGGGTATATATAGAAGTAACCGCATTATGAAATATAAACAAAAAGAAACAAATAATTTTTATTTTTAATATGAATGTACTAAAAAAATCAATTTGTGTATCTAAATAACTAATAAGATCATTTTATGCCTCAAAATATATTTTACTAAAAAAATAATTTTTATGTGTCATAAACGCCTATATTAAAATTAATTTTTATAAACTCTAAAAATTGATTCTAATATTAAAAATATATTTTTAATAATCATATTCAAATTTGGTAATAATTACATTTCATTTTTAACATAAAAATAATTTACCAAAGTAAATATTAGTTACCGTGGGAAAACAGTGATTTTTCAAAGAATGGTTTTTTATAATCATTGTGTAATTTTTATCTAAATTAATTAAATTTGTATATTTTAAATAATTAATATAATATTATTTATAAACATATAAAAAATATATTAATACTCATTTAATTAGTAATTTATAGGAAATAAGAATAAAAATTCTTAATTTATAAAAAGAAATTTTTCTATAAAAACAATTTTTTTATATATTATATGTTTTAATTTTCTCATATTTAGAAATTTAATTAGATTAAATAGATTCAAAATTCAGATTAATCACATCTAAATTAGTCAGTAGGGTTCATCTTATATTTTTGGTAAAAATAATTACCATTGTTAATTTTTAATCAAGATTAATAAGCATAAAAATGAGTAACATCAAGTGGCTCGAATTTTACTAAATTAACTTAAAATAAACACATTATAGAAGAAATTTGTTAAGTTTGAACTTAATAACCACATTTATCACCAAAATTTCATCACCTGAATCACCTAACTCTCATGCAATTCCATTCTTACCTCTCACATACCATTCAATTTTAAGGAAAGTCCCTATTTTTCACCTATAAGAGGAGCTCACTTCTACTAACATCAAGAAACACCTATACTTGTAAATTTAATTGAAACCCTGACCATTTTATCTCTCCTATTATCCCTTTACACATTTTTTATCCCTTACTTACAATAAAGTGGCCCAAGTCCTCCAATTCTAGGAAGTCTTTCAAGCGAAGACTTAAATCACCAACATAAGTGACATCCACCCGCTAGTCTTTTCTTCTTTATCCCTCTCATCCATCCTCCTACAAAATTGTTATAACCAAATTAATATCATTAGTATGCTAAAATATTATTATATTCATGGTAAAACTATTTTCTATTCCCCTCTTATCCATTTGGAAAATGAAAACTCCGCTCGTGCATACGTACGGACTATCCCCTCCATGGATGACTTGTTTTTTTTCATCACTACCTTAAATTCCTGGTTATAAGAATGGTTTTAATTAATAAATATTATATTTATTATATAATTAATATTCTAGTAAAAAAATATTAATTATATTAATTATATTAATTATATTAATAATAAGTGATCATTATAAATTCAATGGAGTGATCATTCCAAGTAATAGATTAGCATCAAAAATATTTTTATTATAATTATTCCTAAATATATTTTATTATGTTAATAAAAACTAAATAATATCATTATAATTTTTTAATACTGGTATTATAACTAAATAATTTCATAATTATCTATTAATTATCGAATGTTCTTGTTTGGGAGGGTTTAACCACCTATATGAGAAATGATATAAATTTATATCATGGATGGATATGGGAACTTAATTACCGGTAATAATAAAAATTAGTTAGTAAAAAAATATGTTTCTAAAAATTTAACATAATTATTTAACAAATTATTAATATACAACCTTTACATTTGTTGAAAAGTTACCAAAATAAGCTTGTCATGGATTTCATTATCGCAATCCATGCACATGCCTTCCATGAAATAAAAATGGAACTTCATAAATAATTAAAACACAATGATCTTAATATATTTTATAATATATGAATGATTAACTTTCTATCAATAAAAAATAACCAACATCTCCATTATGAAACTTTTATGAAACAAATGAAATTACAAACATTTGATGATGAAAATAAACAATAACTAACTAATAAAGGTATAATTAATTATTATAATTAAATTATAGAAAGGATGATAAATAGGAATAAGGTTCTAAAATTAGTTATTAAGATGGTTATTTTTATTATATATGATGTTAAATTTCATTCATGTAATTTGAGAGTTAAGGTAATGGTTTCTTATCTCAGTTTTCTTTCTTTTGAGACATATATCATATTCACTACTTGTTTGATTGTAAGTGGTGTATATACTACCCTATGGATGTTATTATAAAAATTTACATTAATTAAATTTAATTAAAAATCCATATCAATTTCTATCTTACATGGTATTTCGATTCAAAAGATACTAATGTTTTAAGGGTTTTCTCATCTAGATCTTCATTCGTTGTGATATGTTCTATATTCACTGCCTTTTTTCTTATGTGGTGTATATATTTACCTATAACTATATTTTACCATATACTTAATTTAATTCATGTGATTTAAAAATATATATCATTTTATTTCTTTCAATGGCTTCTAATTTAAATTTTAACAAAGTCATAAGGGTTCCTTAACTCAATTTTCTTTCCTTGAGACATATGCCATATTCACTACTTTTTTAATTTTTCATAGAATATATACTAATTTATAGGTTCCTTTTGTTATAGATTTAAAATAATTCAATGGATTTAAAAATCCATCACAAATTATATTTTTCAATGGATTTTGATTCAAGTGTTACTAAATTCATAAGGGTTTTTCTAACTTAATTTCTATTTATTGAGATATATTCATTATTCTTGAACTTTATTCTTATATGTTAGGAACATTACACCTTATGATTGAATTATATTATACTTACAATTTATTTTGTATGTATTTAAAATTATTTCTCATGAACTCATTTTCAAAATATTATTACATCAATTATTCTTATTTGATGTATTTTTTTTCAAAAAGGTTATAATTGTTGAGAATAATTCTCATCCTCTTTAATCGGTGTTTTTGCTTCATATCCATATTCATTATTTTCAAATATGTTTTCCTTTCATATTTTTAAATTCTAATATTTTTTATCTCATGTGTTCTTATTATTTTTCTTCACTATTTTTTAAAAGGAACTTTTATTATCCTTCTTACGATGTGGGTTTCAATAAAGGTGTTTTAAAATATTAAAAAGGATTTTCCTTTCACGGTCATATATTTTATCTTAAACTTTAAATTTATTCTAGAAAACCCTTATGTCTCTTTCAAGGATCTATTATTTTGATTTATTTTAAATTGGTATTTTAAAAGGGGGTTTTATGTTAGCTTCTTGAAGATGTTTTTTGAAAGTGGATATAACTTTATATTTTTACGTAATTGTTAAGAAATGATTTCAAAAATCTATTTTTATATTTTTACTTCCATTTTAATATCACACTCTAAATTTTTTATTTTCTTTGGAGTTATGTTCCGTGAATTACCCTATAAATACTCTTATACTACTTCTTTTGTGGGCGATTCAATTCTTGATTCCTTCTTATGTGATGCTATTTGAATTTTTCCTCTTATAAAGGTGTTTTTGTATCTATTCCAACACCTTTTAAATTTTTATATCTTTCATTTGGTGTATATATTAATAATACCATCCACCTTATTTATTTGGATGGATTATGATCATGTTATTCCATTCAATAACTAGGGAAATTATTGAAATCCCATATATTTATTATTCTAATATGGATGTTTATTGATTAATAAGTAAATTTTATTAAGTATTGTATTGGTATTTATTTTATTTATATAATTAATTCATTGGAATTAATTAAGTGATGGGTGGGGGTTGAAGTAATATAGACCTTCGATGAATTAGTGGGTCTCATGAGACAAACTATTTTGGGTATTTGGTGTATGTATACCCATTTATTAAGATTCCTTGGATGTGCTCTTAATGGTATGTAAGATGTCTTGGATGAGGCCTTGATAGAAATATTAGGATGTCTTTAATTATGCATTTCACCACTATGAAATTAGTTATTATTTTATATATGATTAATTGTACTATTATGTCATCCATGGATTTATTTTAATACCATGTGATCTTTTATATATCATTATTTGATTCTTATTTATTATTACCATATTTATTTATTCCATTCTTATACTTTGATAGCTTCTAATATATGATATCCATTACTGAATGTTTGAGATCTCCCTTATTATGTTTTCATTTCCCCGGGATTATAAAGAAGAGTATTACATATGAAATTCACATATGGGTGTCATGTGTGGAGAATTTTTTGAGAGATATTTAATACTTAGTATTGAGTAATAAATTCTTGGTAAAATGGGAAAAAATTACATATTATGAGAAAGATATGGGTTTTTTTAGTTAAATTTGTTTCCTAGATCTTTAAATAAACCTAAAACTTCCTTAGTGTGAAGTGAATCAATATTTTTTGTTAGTATTGTAATTATAGATGGTTAAGTTTGGGTATATTTAATTGATTTCAAATATTGTATGTAAATAATATGTTTAATATCACCAAATTATTGGAGTGTGAGTTTGAGGCATCACAAAAAAGACTAGTGGTGAGTGGTTTGTAATAACCCCTATCTTTCCCAATTAGTTTTTCACTTTAAATTCATCTATTTAACTTTATAATTGGTTTAATTTTAATTTTTAGGAGAGTTGGAGGACTTTGATGGGTAATTGAAAAACAAATAAGGGGGAGAGGTGTAGTCAAATTACCAGGTACCTAGTGGTCTTGGACTGGGTACCTAGTGGTATCTAGTGGCATGTAGATATTACTATCAGTAACACTAGGTTCCCATTGGCTTTGGACCAAGTACCCAGTAGACTAAAAAAATTAAAAGTGAACTTATCTTAAATCCTTAGCATGGGGTCTTGAAAATTTTATTCCATAGACCACACCCTTTAAATATCTTAACATCATTCCTTCCTCTCTAAGTAAACTTATCTTCAATATTTGGTTGAATCACATTTTTGAGGTCATGAGAGCTCATCTTTGATAATTCATCAGTAATAACTTTCACTAATATCTTCTTTTCTCTTATTTATACAGGGTATCAAGTTCAACCATATTCTTCCTACCCTAGATTTTATGAAATGTCATGATTACTCATATTTTATTTCCTTCTAACTATTATAGAAGTTGATCTTAGGTAAATAAAAGGTAAGTATGTTTTTTTTTTAGATTTCTTCTCCCTTATTGGAAGTGATTAAATCCTCAAAATACATTATGTTAGGTTGATATAAACTCTCAAGTAGTTATTTATATTCTTCCTCTAGACCTTGAAATAAAGTTATACAATAGTTTTTCTAAGAAAAATATCCTCTATTATATATTTTAAAATTTTTGTATAATAGTGGTATGGGGATTAGTTAATTTAATTTAAGAAACAAATTTCATAAGAAAATATTTTCTTGAATTTATTTCCTAAAATTTAACAATGGTTTGGTTAAATTGAACCATTTTTTACTCAAACATTCCTTGTTTGTTTTATATTCATTACTTTGTACTTGGTTATCTTATTAGTAGTGTTGTAATTATTTCTCTTTATTATTATTATACATGTTTAGCTTAAATATTTTGTTTGGTTTCTAAAAAAAATAACTTAAAAGTAATAACTCGGGTTTATATACATGTTTTATTGGCATGAGCTAGTTATTTATGTTATATAGGTTTGTACTAAGTTTTATTACTAAATCCTACCTACTATTTAATTATTATAGAGAATATAGGAAGGGGTATGTGGCTATTACAGTTTATATGGGTAGGTATTATTGAGATTGAAAATACAATTAGTGGAAATGGGGTGAGATTTAAATACCCAAAATTGTTATACCCCTTTCCCCTATCCCAAAAGGATGGGATACAATATTTCCTTAACTTGGTACACATGATCCCTTTTCCCATGGGATCTGCTTTAAACCCTAACTTAGTTGATTGTTGTACAGATTTTAGTATAGGCCCAAAGTAGGTAAATTGGTTTTAGATTATACCTATATTTGGATTTAATTATTATGACTCATATTAATGTCTTAAATTCATGATTTATCATGTTTATTGTTTTGTTTATTTATCCACCCATTTCATATTACTACTACATGCACTTGATTTTATACTAGGTAGGTAGGGATCGGGTGGAGACTATCTATTTGGTATCATATGTGCACACCCTACATGTTTCCTTTAGAGGTTATTGTAGATCATTTTATATATAATATAGGAAATAAAAAGGAACTGGATCATAGGAATACATATTTATTGGATTGAGGGATTAATTTTGATCTTTTTGTAACTTTTGATGATCCATTATATGGAGGTAAATGTGGGATACCCTTGGTTTCTCTCTAAAGGATTTTACACATATGGAACCTCCTTGATTGTCTACTTAGTGCTCATTTGGTTCAATTGACTCTAGAGTATGTATTGTTTGACCATTTGTATATTTTATATGGTTTGTGGTATGTTTTTGAATGATTTTCATATATTGATTCATGTCCATATGGTTTCTTTCATTATTAGAACTACCTAGTTATATAGATACCTTCACTAGAAAATAGGTTATATATTCCATTTTTCCTACACCTTAAAAGGTTATGAAATTTTTTTGACCTAAAACTTTTCCAAATATTATATATTTAAATAGGGAAAACCTTCCTACATGTGATTATTATCTATCCTTTGGAATTTATACCATCCTATGGTGATCAGATGGTGTTCTTGAGGTGTTGAGGTGACCCAATTTGGGTACTATTTGAGTATCTAGGTTAGGGTCATTATAGTATCATCCTCCATCATCAGTTCTGCATTGGTGATAAGGCCCTTCTATTTAATACAAGGATAAAATTTAACCCTAGTAAGCTTCATTCCTACTTGATCATCCAATATATTTTTTTCTAATTTATATCATTTTAGATTTTTGTTGGTTAAAAATGAAGAAACCCAATAGACATTCACCCTTAATGGGAAATGAACAATACAAATCTATGAAACCCTTTCAAATTCCCCAGTAAAGGAACTTTATCTTCAAGAATTTCTCTTTCTATGAAACCTACAAGGTTACATCTTTATTTCTCACATGTTCTTTAATTTCCATTATAGTGATGGAACTAAAAACTCTATGTGTGGCGGTGGATACTTTCCTAAATTAGTTGGGATTTTTGTGTGTGATTTTTTTTTCTTTCATTTTTCTTATTTTTCTAATTTTTGACTTGTTACGTGTTTTTTTAGGTGTGTAATTTTATTCTTACTTTATTTTTTCTTTTTTTTATCTCCATTTTAAGTCACTTTTATATCGGAATACTCATATTAAATGTTTATCTCAATATGGAAGTTATTGAAAATGAATGTAAAATTTTCCAATTTAAATAATTGCTAATATTTAAATAAAATTTATTTCATTGATGGTATGTGAGTATAAGAAAGTATTTAACATTGATGGATGATTTTTTAAAAATTTATTGTTTTTTAATGATATGATCGATTATATATTTATGAAATATTTAAGATGTTGATACCTTCAATGTTATTTTTTAAAATATATATATATATATGTATATATATATATATATTAATATCTTCATGCATTATTACACAATCATGAAATGTTAATCTTCCTTTCTTAATTGAAGATAAATGTAAGTTGAGTTAATTTCAATTAGTTTTCAATAAAAAAATTCTATACATTCATTTGTTGTCCAATTGATTTCACAGCTATACCAGATTGACCTATGGTTGATACCTAATGTTATTGTTGAAAAAAAATCTTTAAAAAATAAAAAAATAATATATATATATATATATATATATAATAACACTTAATGTTTTTATTGAAAAAAAATCTTTCTTCAAAAAAAATAAATAATAAACTATATATATTTATATATTTATATATTTATATATATAATATAGCATAGAATATAGGACAAAATAAAAAGGATTGGATTTTGAGAATTATTAAGTAAGTGTGTTTTGAAATTCAATTACAAAGGGTAAGATTAGGTTCACTAGAAAAGAACCAGGTAAGTTGAAATTTTTTAAAATAACCCATATTTACTGAATAAAAAGGGAAAATATAAGCATTAAATGTTTTCCACACACATGTGGGAATTTAATGGTATATTTAACTCATAAATTTGTTTAATAATATAAGTTTCATACATCTCCTATAATTTTTTCTATATAATGTATAAGAAAATAATTTTCATACATATTAATATTGACTCTATTGTGTGGTTCTTTCTTTACTCACTTTCCTACATTGAATTGAATTTTATTTTTATGTTAAATATTTATGGATAGTGGAATATTTTCGTGCATATTTTATTATTATTTTCTATAATTTTATTTTTCTCAAGAGTGTATTGATTTTGATCTGGGTGTGTGATCGCTTCTTGATTCTCAATTCCTTTTTCACCCTTATACTGATGTTTTTAACTAATTTTGGGTTCTAATTGTCTAATATAATAATCATTGTACTTAGAATTAAATTCATGGGATTAGTTTTAAATACTCTCTGAAATTATAAATTTAAATTTTTTGATGTTTTTATTATAGGATAAATTGGTTTATAGATCCAATGATTAAGTTGAAGTAAAATGGGACAAACTGCAAGGAATTCCAAACACACATTTGAACTAACATTCACATTCTATAAAATTTTCCATCAAATTAGGATGAAATTTAGTGGGTAGATCCTTTAATATGTGGGATGAAATAATTTATAATACAATAAATATCAATTCATCCATATATAATTCTAAAAATATGGAATCATTGGAGAGAATCTTTATTGTTCAAAATTAGGAGGACTGCCTGGTAATTTCATCATATCTCCCACCATAAAAGTATAATTTCTACCAAATTCTTCGTAGTGAAATATACAAGGTAGGGAACCAAATTTTTAGTTTTTTTTAAAGAATGATAAGTCTATATATTTTACAAAAATGTAAAGCTAAGTGTTTTTAGGAAACTTATGTGCCAAAACCACCTCCCAATTTTCCTAAAAATTGGTACCTTGAGTATCTCATTTGTAAGTCTATAAAAGAGAGTAAAAATATACCAATTTCAATATATATAATATTATTATCATTATTAAATACATATAGGCGTTCCCTATCCTAATATAGATATCAAATATGAATATGGAATTATATGCAAGCCTCCCCTACCTCACCATATCGAGATAATCATTTAGTGATCATTATGAGGTAACTACACACTAGTCAAGTGACATAAGGCACATCAATTTTCTCTAATTTTGTGTATTCCTGGTTTGAAAATATTTCATTAAGTTTTTTATAACATTGGTTTGAATTTTTATATTTTTTTATTGGGAGAAAATGAAATTCTCTTTTGTTTCCAACTAATATGTTTAATACTTGAGTGTGTTGCTTGTGTTTTTAAAATTAAACTACATAATAATTCATTTCTTTCCCACATATTTAAGATATTAATGTTATTTGGAAAATATTATTTCACTCAAAAATGCTAAACATATATTTCATAACAGTTATCTTAAGTTTTAATTCTATGTGCTTCGGTTTAAAGGCTCAAAGAATAATTTAGATCTTGGTTAATCCTCAACCAAATAATTTTACTGAACCTAATTAGAATTTGAGAAAAAATAACTTGAGATGTTTTGTAGTGAACTTTAAATAATCACATCCCCATTATGTTTTTTTAATCATCATTACAAAACCCCCTTTTTAGTTTTATTTTATAAAAAATATTCAAAAATGCATACCCTCTACCTTCAATGCTCTTTGACAGATGGCATAGGTTCTTCCCTATAATATATACCTTATTTAAAAATATAATTAATTTTATGAGTTTCTATATCATGGCCATCATCCTTTAATTTCTACTCCTCTTCAAGATACCTTTTTTATTCAATGTTATTTAAGAATTTATAGGCTTTAAATGTTGTATCCATTTTATATTTGTCTTTCTTCTTCAAGGTTGGCCCCCTACTCATCTTATTAGATATTAATATATTATTTATCTTATCAATGGTAACTCATCCAATTATTGATCCTCTAAGGTAGAAATTTTTACATTAAACTTATTTGGCCGAATTCACATCAATTTCCCCGCTATGGTAGAGTTTTCAATAACATCTCTATAACTTCAAAGAGATAACAATTTTGTTCACCTGAATGAAGAGATCATCCACCAATTCATATTATGCCATCCAAATATACTCAAATTGAGCATGAAATTTTTATAATTATGACACTTTAAATTTATTATATACTTTATGAATATAATGAATCTTATTTTAAATTCCATTCGTTGTTTTAGATACCCATGCATCATGTCGATTTTTTCTCAAAGAGGGGTGAGAAAAATACATTATGTGCTCTCTCATCAGCTTCAAAAAAATATCTTACAAAATAATGGATTTCCCAACTTTATAAATATAAACATCATTCTTATTGATTTCAAGAATTTATAAGTCAAGAGATAAAATATATTAAACTATCCTCTCCTTCCATAGATTAAATCATTTTCTATAAAACATGGGAAATAAATTTTTGTTGATGGAATTCACACTCTTTAATTAAAAACATAATCATAATATGTAATTAATAAAAAACAACTCATACCCTTAGGAATACCTAAAATCACTTCTCTAAAACCAACAAAATGAATAATAAAATGAGGAAGCTTCTAATTTGACACCAACTATGAGTCCCATGTGAAAGATGAATGGCCACTAAGATGGGGTGAATAAGTGGTCACCAAAAATAGAATATTTTAAAAAAATTATTCTTATGTCAATTAAAGTGCGGGATCTATGATCAAAACCAAGTCATAATGATTATATATAAAGAGTTATAAATAAAAAACATGATACAAGATATTTTTTACAATATTTACTTACTCATTATATTGAGTGGATAATACTTAGTGTTCAGCGGTTGTGATATCACTATTCATATCCTTATCTTATTATCAACAAGGAATAGAGGAATAGAGAAAGAAGATGGTATCAAACCATAATTATAAGAATAAAAAATTAATAATCAATAAATTGATCAATATTTTTCAATCCTCTTTATGTGCTACCAAGGTTGGATCAAGTGTGCACATTATGCTTCTACTTAAACCCAATCAAAATCTCTCTAGAATTCTCCTTGGAATGTTTATCTGGCTATAACTAGGTTTCTTCACAATTTTATAAGATAATTTCTACTTTTCAAAGCTTATTTAAAAATCACATTGGGTTCCATACATTACAATATAATATATCATTCAACCCCATATCTAAATATTATGGACTAAGACTAATCAATAACTATCTTAAATCTTCATCAAGATCCACATAATCCACACATACTTTGAATGTTTTATGGTGTGAAAATAATCCTCATGACATAATGTATCCAATCCTTAATTACCCTAGAAATATTTATAAAAATTATTATAGTGTGGATAATAATACTACAACATGAAAATTAGGCCATAAATTACAGTTGAAAATAAATGTTTAATGACTTCACACATTACATATTGAAATCAATTATTGTGATATAGGCCTCTAAATTGTAACAATACAAAAAACCTACAACAAACAGTGTTACACACTTCCCCAACTCCTTCAACCTACATAAATCATGGCCAAGTGTTGCAGCATGATACCTACATATGATTAAAGCTGAAATACCTCAAGAATTTATCATGAAACAACTAGTGTTTATTGTGGCATGATTTTTCAATCATCAATAATACATTATTTATTTTATTTAGAATATATATAATAAATATCAAACTCATCCATGAGTATTTTAATAGTAAATAAAATAGAAAAACATTATAAAAACATATGAATAAATCCACATAAGAAAATTTTCAAAGCATACTCCCAATATGTGAGAGTTATCTAATCACCATAATATTGGATAGAATAATTTTTTTGAGAGTTTTACAACCCTTGGTGTAAATATTAATACCATATTAACCTTGTAGTAAATGTGTTCTTATCATATCCTTCGTTGTTGCTACAATTCATGAGGGTTATTCAACTTCCCCCATCACCAAGGTCACATCACCCATATCAATGGATTCTTGTCATATGTAACTTGTAAAACTTTGACAGCTATATATCTAAATTGATGATATGTTTTAGAGTGGTTTTATTCACCCTGGTGTGTCTTTATATGGTGACCCAATATTATACACTAATAAGTTTGATAATTGTTTAATATTTTTTACTAATTATTGGTGGTTGAATTAAATTATGGCAAAGAGTTAATACCCCTTGTTTTGTATTGTTGAATTATTCAATCAACTAAAATAATCTAGTTGGTTATTGAATATAGACCTGTAGTTGGTATATCATTAGTTAATCATAAAGGAGGAAGATATTTGGAAGAATATATTCTTATGACTTTATGGGAATCTTTAGCTTTTATTAAATCCCTTAGGAGTTACTAATGCATCAGGAGTGAATATAGAGTTTATGTATTAGATGTTTTCCTTATCTTGAAAATGTTATAGTGGATTTTATTAATGATATTTTTGTTTAATCTAGGATAGTATAAAGAATTTTTAATACCTAAATATGGTTTTGGAACTTATTTTCCACCTATAGACATAAAGGAAGATGTTGATGTGTAAGTTTTGGGCATAGGAAGTTCTCTTCCTTATACATTCTATTTCTTAGTGAAGATTAGTTGTGGATCTATCAACGATCAAAGAGTTTATTACATGTGATGTTCTAAAAAATATCTCTAGGGTGAATTTCTTAGGTTATCTAGATGTTATCAAAGTTTTATATGTAACTTATCTTATATTAAAAAAACCCCTCATTAGATCTGAATAATATGGTTTGTGCATTTATATAAAAACCTTACTGTCATGTATCATTTGAATTCCTGAAAATGAATTTGACTAGTGACCATATTCATAATTTACCAAATGAATTATTTGTTAAGTTTATTATTATGTTTTTCATCTTGTATTAATGTATGTGTTGATATAGTAGAGGTAATTCATTTCTTATGGGTCTAAGTAATTACAGCCTCATGAACATAAATATGCTACCTATGATCTCGAATTGACATTCATGGTGTTTCTCTTATGTTTTGAAGCCGTTATTTATTGGGAGAATATTTTTTTTTACATTAACCACAAGAGTTTTCAGTATGTATTTTAATATAGGGATTTGAATCTATTCCAATGTATATGGACTTAATTTTTACATGATTATGATTTTGAGATATTTTATAATATAGTAAAAGGTAAGGTGGTGGAGTATTAATTGATAAATAAATCATATGGTAATATTTCTTGGGAAGAAAGTAATTAATGGAAGATGATGGGGAAACTTGTAGTTTTTCATTTGAGCATTGATAATGTTAGTGGTGAAGGATGTATATATCAAATATCCCTAGGTGAAGGTATAAAGTGATTGGGTAGTCAATGGATATGTTATTAATGGTTTGATGGTAGATGAGGAGAATAAAATGTTGTTTTGTGAGAAGTCATATGTTCCTTAGAGTATGAAAAAAGTAGTTTTACATGAATTCCTTGTTGTCCCAATAAGATAACGAAGGCACATAAGAGGTGTGTAGTGAACCAAACTTTTGTAAATGAATTTCCCTTTGTGATTAAATTAAATGCCTTATTTATGTTATTCGGTTATGGAAAACACATGTACTACTTTGGTTATTTTGGACCATTATAAGTTATTTAAGATTTAAAATTCCATTAACATCATAAACATTGATAATATAGTCATTTAATAGTGATTATATGATTAGTATATATTAAGGGTTATCACAAATCCAATTAACACATACAAAGGAATTGATAGTCCCAATTAGTAGGATCGTACCCTATGAAGCTCATTTATAAGAAATTTCAAGGGAGATAGAATCTATGGGATTTTCCCTTGAAAATTCCCAAACCTATATTCAATAATTAAATAATGAGAGAAACCATTTATGGGATAATTTCAAACTCATTTAAATCACAACCAAAACCATGTTTTTCGAACTACCCTAAGAAAATATCATCATCGCACACCTTCCCTTAGGGTATTAGTTGGTGTAATAAAGGGATATGTGTCTCGAACCTAATAGAATGGATATGTATATTTTATTTTTTATGAAATAATGATTATATTTATTCCTTATTAATTTTACTTTATAAATGATTAAATAATTATTTTGATAAAGATTAGATTTAAATATGACAAAACTAGGATTGTATTTTTGGGTCATAAGCAATTTCAATTAATAAATTAATTTTAAATAATTTATTAATTTTAAAAATAAATTATATTTTAATAAAATAATATTATTAAATAATATTTATTAAGTATATTTGATAATATAATTTTATTAAGTCAAAAATATTTTTTATAAGGGTCAGAAAACTGTTATTGTCAAAAAAACAATCAATAAATATGGATTTTAATTTAAAAATATAAATTATCATATTTATATATTTATTTGGATAAAATAAATATATATTTTTATTCATCGCATCAAAATTATGCAATGGTGAATTTTTCATAATTTTCTGAGATAGTAGAATTTTCCTGTAAAAATTAAGTACAGTATAAATATATGGTGTGTATTATGACATCATAATGACACAAAAGTGATATAGTATATGTCATAAAAGGTATCCATGGAAAAATATATGTTTCCCCTTTAAAATAAAGTTTCTTTTAGGTTTTCTAATTAATTTTATAAACCCTTTATGAATCCTCCAAAACCTATATTATATTTTAAGGTTTTAAAATCAATTCTTTGTAAACATAACTCACTTCCATGTCACCAAGGGTGTTATTTTAATGTGATCATTTCATGTTCTAATAAAATAAGTAAAACCAATCCTCTTTGGTATAAACCATGCGAAAAAACCATGATAAGGTTTTTGATTTTGATTACTTTATTTTATAGAGTCCAAAACCTATGTTTGGGCAATAATAAAGATCTCCCCTCTTTTTTACCATATAAACCTAACCAAGATCCCATTTATATTCACTCAAAAACCTTTGATCATGTACTTACTCTACCCTTACCCCTCTATATCCCTCCCAAGGTGCCCTATATCTCTCAATAAGCTCCTCCCAAGCTTTTGGAAACACCCTCTCAAAGTAAGGGATCCTCTTCTTCTCCTCTTTATTCAAGCACCTTATTTACTTTATGACTTTTGATTTCCAATTCCAAATATTTAGATATGTTTTTCAAAATCCCCCATACTATTATTATGATTTCGAAATTATGATATAACCTTTTTGCTCTCATTAAACCATTTTATGGATCTGTAAGTACTGTCGTTATACTGTCAAAATTTCACTGCGATTTTTCATGCCAAACAATTGTGAAGTGAATTATTATACCCATTTCCACTCAATATTATTAAACTATATGTACTTATAATTATTTTATTGTGTACTTCCATGTATGTAACCCACAATACTTAATCATGGGATTAAATTTTATGAAATGCATTCTTATGTTATATGATCTATGTGGCACACTTATGCATGTACATTATATGATTATGATGGGTGTGCCCAGATAGCGCTCCAATGCATTGGGTAATATTTTAATCTCATGAGATTCCATGTAAGGTGCATGTGAGTTAATACTAAGCACACTATGTTATTATTTTTTGGTTTTTGACCTTGACTTATACTTATGATGTCATGTTTTAAGTTGTTTCCACATTCCCATGTTGCCTTTATGTTATCATGTTATACCATGCCTCATTGTTCATGATTATGATTCTCCCATCTTATGTTACATTTTTATTCCTATTATATCGCATGTATTTCTTTAAACTATGTCATGCTTTGTTTATTCCCTTATTAGTCATTATATCTCACCCCTTTACTTTAATTGGAATATATAATGGAAAAATAATAAGAGCATAGTAATTTTTATAGTGGTTCGGGGCACAAAGATCCCCTAATTCACTCCACCGACACTCTCTCTATGAGCTTAGTGATTTCCACTAGAAGATATTTTTCTAATGGATCTTGATAGTTTAGTAAAATCAATTATAAATTGTTATAATATATTTTACAAAGCCTTTATGTAGGACTAATATAAATCCTAGAAACACTCAACATCTGAGTGTTGAGAAACAAAGAAAATATTGGATTTAGTTGGATAAATTCTCTATAGAATCATTCAGATACGAATATTATAGCTGACATATGAAGATATCTTCAGAGGTAAATATATGTCTCTAAATTGTAGTCCACAAGAATAAAATTTGAATAGATCGAGAGAAAATTAAAATAAAATAGCAGTAACTAGATCTACCTTCTTTCAGTAACAAGTCAAACACATGAAAGTAGATGGAACGTGTATTTATCTAAAGTGTAGTCCTGAAAGATTCAACAAACTATGGTAGATATATCATAGATTCATATAGCAATAGATTTTATTCTTCTAAGAATAAAATTACAAACTAAAAACTATGGATGAATATATAGTAGCAGTAGATAGAAAATTTATTTTGTAATCATGAAAAATTTTGTTATTATTTTATAAGTAACCAATTTAGAACATCAAACATTAGATCATACATATGTACCCATTGAAAAAAAATAAGCAACCCAAATTAATTCAGATTAAAAATATCCCTGAAAGTCACTAGATAAATCATGATTTCAAAACACTAGATGTGCTTTTAAATTTAAAATTTAAAAGATATAGAAAATCATAACTTCCATTAGAAATCAAAACAAATAAATTCATTGATGTGGATATTTTGAAATGGTCTTTGAATCATTTTATCAAGATATTTACTCCTATAAAATCATAGAAGAAATCTCATAATAATTCAAATTTTATATCCCACGTATGAATGGATCAATGTAGGGATCATTCTATATGAGGTTGATCCCAAAAGTATGATAGTCAGCAAACAAATCAATCTGAATTCAAAAATATAGAACATGAAGTTCAATGCCAGTGTTCGGTTCTCAACATGTGGTATATCACCCACGTGAGGTTACTTACATTAGGTATATAAAAAATGTTAGGTACCCAAACATAATGCTCCTTAATAAGAGTGAGGTTCCAAAACATAACCTTTAGCACAAACGTGAGGTTACAAATGTGGGGTTAGACACTAATGTTAGGTCCAACTACTCTTTTTAAACAGTGATTCTAGACATCTTTTGAATGACCAGAATACTGAGAAGAATATTCCTACACCCAAATATAAACACAAAAACTGAATAAAAGCTTCCAAAATTCTAGGTTTAAAATAATAAATTTAATGAAAAATATAAACCTGAAATACACTCAAAGTAACTTTATTAGTAAAACAAATGAGGGTTTTAGTGAGTATCAAAAACAATGAAAAAACTTATTGGATCAACATTTGTATGACCAACAATATCCCCATTTTTAATGATCACAAAACCCATAAAAATACAAGAACTTATAAGTTTTGTAATTTTCAAAAAAAAATACTATTAATTATTACAGGTTTTTAATTTTAAAAAAAAATATCATAATATCTATATTAATTAATTCAAAAACATATAGAGATTATTTTGGTAACTTTATGTTTTTCAGATGTATCCCTCTTTTTGTGAGAGCAAAAAATAAAGTAGGAAATGGAATAAAACACTATTAATATTACACAGAACTATATGTGAAGTTTATTCAATCCCAAGATAAGTAAATTCTAAAATAGTCAGGTTTTAAATAAAATAATAAAAAATAAACAAAAATAATAGATAAAGTTAAAATAAGACAATTTTATAGATATTTATTATATATAATGAGAAATAAACTAAAGAAAATGTAAGGGGTAATGGTTAGAGTTAGGGACAAGAGAAGGCTTATATTCCTCTAAATATGAGGTAGAGGTTAGGGAATCCTTCAGAGTTTTATAAACTATCCAAATATCCATCATAAAATCCTTGAAATTATGATTTAAAGGTGTATCTCATTCCGTGAGCTGATGTTGAGAGTCCTAACTAACCTTTAATGTTTCAACCAAATTAACTTTCATAAAGTTCTGAACTAACTCAAAATACTGAACAAATTTATCCATAACACTCCCAATCCTATTGAGGGGACTCTTACACCAAGTTATGGAGAAGAAAATTTGGCAATTAGCCATTTCTGATTGTATAGAAGAATTTGTAGGGGAACACTATATACTAAGACACCAAAAACTTTCTCTTATCACTAAAATATGATTTCGACATCAGATCACTTTTCAACTTTCCAAACTGATCTGTGATATCTCTCTTCAAATCATCAAAATCCATTCTTGAAATTGAATTCTCTTTTAAACTCTGAAACTGTGTGAAGAGACTCGTAATCTACCTTTGAAATAGAACTACTTATTAACTCATAAAAATATTTCTTAGAACTTTCATATTCTGATTGAAACTTAACAACTAATAAATAAAATCTAGAAAATGTGTTGAAGGTAAAAGTTTTAGCATGTTCCTAAAAACTAGATTCTTATTTAGAATATAAGGGTTCCATCTCCTCCTTCCTTACCGAGGGTTCCGATACTTCCACCAATTGAAGTGACTAAACATTTAAACCTTCACCTGAGGGTGAAAACAGCTCCCTAATAACTTTTATACTTTCATAAACTTATTCATATGTCTTTTTAAAATACTTATTAACCAAATAAACTGATTGATTCATAATCAATTTGGTAGAATCAGCCACTAGAATACTTCCTTCCCCAAATAAATGAATTTATTCAGTTCTCTACCTCTCAGAAGAATGAGCAGCGGGTTCAGCAAGATACTCCTCAGCACAAGAAGTCTCATCAACTCTTTCCTATTCAATTTGAGTGTTTTTTCCTACTTCTATTATAACAAAATCAACTAACTATTCAATTTGTGTTGTTTGATCTCTCCTTTGAGGTCTCTAAACTAAAAAATATCCACCTTCTATTATAATAGATGGTTCCTGATACACCCTTCAGAACTAAAGATCTATTTTAAATCTTAAAGAAATATTTTCATTCATAACTTGTTTCTTTATTTTACTTGAAAGAAAATTTGTATCACCAATAGTTGAGTCTTCTAAACCAACAACTCCAACTTCAAATCAAACCACTCTCAGTTTAGAGACAAAGACTACATTAGCACCACCTTCAATTTTTATATTCATCAGTTTCCTCTGTTGCACTTCCAATGGATCTAGAATATTTAATCCTTTTTTTCTCCCCCTCGACCCCAACGTCAAATGGATCCTCTGCTTCAGATCCAACTAGCATGATATTTCCTTTTTAAATACTCAAGAAAAATCAAAACTTCATCAAAGTTCCAGCTAATAAGATGTTGTTGTGGTGATATCTTATCTCTAACCTAATATCTTAAATTAGTCATCTCTTATAGAAAACAAGATATAACATCCTTCCATACAGATAAAAGGTCATACTTGAGTCCTTCTAACCGCAATGATTCATGTATATCAATATATACCAACATAAATTCAAATTTATATCACTCAACAGAATAAACATAATGTACATATCTGGAAAGAGAATCTTATCTGATTTAGCAATCCTGGGTACTACACCAGTTTGAATAAACATAACAATAACATTCTAATCGATCTCAAGATCCATTACCATAATCTTCCTTATTTAAGAGGTTTCAAGGATAAAATACATGATGCCTTAAGACTTGTTAACCCCATCACTAATATAATTCAAACTTAAATTGAAATTTCCTTAATGAGGGAACACGAACAAATGATCCATTTCTTCATACGATATTGAAAATTCCTTATCTCTAACTTTCAAACAATCTACATCTTCACTTTCACTAAAATTAAACTTAGTGTTTTAGAAAAACTCCTTAACTTATATTTTGAAAACATATTCATTATTACCTATTTCAAAAATTGACTCCATACCTTGATAGATCAATTCTTTCTTCAGTGGGAAATTGATTTTGAATAACCATTCGAAATCTATAACCTTTACCTATAGTGCATGACTATTAGAACTTGAAACTTTATACCTTCTCCATAACTTGGAACAGCTTCATCATTTCTCTTCATCTTTTCCATTTCGAATCAAATATTGAAGGTTTATGATTCCAAGGTTTAGGGTTTGAGGAATTGAGAGATCGGGAGATCTAGTATTTAAAGAGATGAGGTTTTGAAGGTTAAGAAATAGAAATGAATTTTTTTATGGTATTAAGTGATGGTTGGGGTTCTTGAGATGAAATCCCAGTGTCATGATTATGGATTTTAAAACAAAACATGTGAAAATAAAATTTAAAAATAAGATTAATTCACACATAAATTTAGAAAACCCAAATAATACAAAAGGATAAATAAATATTTAATGACTAAACACAAAAAAAAATATTTTAAAATCAAATAAAAAACTATTATTAACTAAGAAAATATAAAAAAAATATAGATAATCTTCATTCAAAATCAAACAAACCTAAATCCCCCTTAATAAAAATCAAATTGAGTGGGAAGATTTTTGGTAAAAACATCATCAACTTGATATTCAATATTAACAAATTCTAAAGTGATTTCATCATTTTGAACATGATCTCTCAAAAAATTATGTTGAATGCCAAAATGATTAGTTCTATAATGGCTTACTGAATTTTTATAAATATATATATAACTGGTATTATCACATAAAATATGAACATGGTCAAAATTAATTCCAAATTCTAAAAGAGTGTGTTTATTCCACAACATATGTGCAGAGAAACTACTAGCAGATATATATTCAACATAAGTAGTTGGCAATTCAATCGAATGTTGTTTCTTACTTGACCATGAAACTAGGGACTTTCCTAAAAAGTGATAGGTATCTAAGGTATTATTTCTATCTAATATAAAGCCTCTAAAATCAACATCTGAATATAAGATTAAATCAAAACTAAAGGGTTTTTGATATATCATAGAGAAAGAAACAATTCCTTTTAAATATCTTAAAATTATTTTAACATAATTCAAATGAGTCTCTTTTGGATTTGACTAAAAATCCTGCATATAAACCAACATAAAACAAAATATTTGGAATTTTTTAAGTAAGATATAACAAAATATCAATCATACCTCTATACAACTTTTTGTCAACTAGCTTACCAGCTCCATCTAAATTAAGTTTTATAGTTGTACACATATAGGAGTTGTATATGGATTATTGTTTTCAAGTTCAAAATTTTTCAATAAATCAATAATATATTTACTTTGATTCAAAAAAATTCCAAAATACTTTTTAAAGATTTTAAATCCAAGAAATATATTTATTTCTCTCATCACACTCATTTCAAACTCCTTTTTCATAAGTTTCAAAAAATCATTACAAATTTTTTGATTAGTGGAACCAAAAATAACATCATCTACATATATTTGTACTGATAAAATATTAGAAAAAGTGGGTTTCTTTAAAATATTATGATCAATCAAACCTATAAAAAAAATTTAAAGGAAAAGAACTCAATATTTCATATTAATCCCTTGGTACTTTTTTAAGATCATAAAGAGCTGTAGTAAGTTTAAAAACACGATTTAGAAAATGAGGATTTTCAAAACCTAGGGGTTTTCAACAAAAACTTCCTCTATTTAATTTGTATTTAGAAAATCATATTTGGAATCCATCTGGTATAATTTAAAATTCATATAATATGCATTGTCTAAAAGAATCATAATGGCTTCAATCCTAGAAATAGGGAAAAAGGACTTCGCTTAATCAATATCTTCCTCCTGGTTGTAAAATTTAGCAACTAGCCTAGCTTTATTCCTGGTAATTACACACTGATCATCTTGTTTATATCTAAAGATCCATTTATTTTATATTATTGGATGGTCTGATGGCCTGTCAAATAACTCCCAAACTTTATTTCTTTTAAATTAATTTATCTCTTTTTATATCGCCATTATGTAACATTCATCACTCAGGGATTCTCCTATATACTTAGGTTCAAAATGTTATAGAAAAGCATATAACTCAAAAAAAATTACAACATTCCTCCTAGTATTAACACCTTTATCTATGTCTCTTATAACGTTCTCTAATGGATGGTTCTTTAAAGTCCTGGGTTGTCTAGGTAAGGCGCTATTAGGTTCCTTGATTTCATTCTCTTCATAATTGGATTGATTATGATCATGATCTAATTTAATTTCACTCTTAATATTAGAAGAATCAATTCTCAAGTTACTTAAAGAATTAGTATCTTCATTTATTTGTGTTCTATTGTGATCAAAGGAATCGCCCTCATCAAACTTCACATGAACCGATTCATTAATTATCCTTGAATATTTATTAAACACTATATAATATTTAAAATTAGCATAATTCCCACGAAATATTCCTTTATTTTATTTTGGATCAAAATTACCAAGGTTTTACTTAGTATTCAAGATATGCGCCTTGCATCTGAAAACATTGAATTACCCAACTTTATGTTTTCTATTATTCCACAACTCAAAAGGTTTCTTCTTGAGAAAAGTTATAATTAAAACTCTATTCATAATATGTAATGTTTTTTAATAGCTTCTACCCAAAAATAAGTAGGTAAACTATACACATTTAACATGGTTATGTCCATTTCTTTAATAGTTCTATTTCATTTTTCTACAATTCCATTTTGTTGTGGTGTTCTTAGAGTAAAGAAAATATGTTTAATGCCCATATTTGAGAAAAGGAAACTAAATTATTAATTTTCAAATTCTCCTCTATGATCACTTCTCAATGAAATTATTTTAGAATCTTTTTAATTTTTGAACCAACATACAAAAACTCCTAAAAACCAAAAAAAATATTCACTTTTAAATTTCAAAAAGTAAACCCAAGTAAATCTCAAAAAAATCAACTAAAATAAAACAAATAATATACCAGATAAGCTTGATACTCTAGAATTTATAAAAATCCATATGGATAAGTTCTAAAGGTTTAGATGTAGAAACCTTGTTGATTGATTTGAAGGATGAATTGTGTTTATTTCCTATTTGGCATGCATTATAGAGTCTTTTCTCATCAAATTTGAGACAAGGTGGATCAGAAATTAACTTATTCCTAGATAATTTAGATAGAGAAAATATATTACAGTGGCCATGCCTTTTGTTCCATATCCAGGATTCACTTACTTCAACATTTAAGCAGTTCACATTTTGTTCACACAAGGAACTAAGGTATAAAGTTTAAATATTTTCTATTCTAGGTTCTCTAAACTTAATAAGTGTATTCTTAAAAACATAATATGCATTATTTGTGAATTCAAATAAGAAACCATTATCACACAGTTGATAAATACTTATGAGATTCTTCTTCAACCCTTGAACATAGAAAATTTTTTTGATCGGAATAGAATTTGGATCTCCAACTAACCCAACACTAATGATCTTCACTTTAGAATTATCACCAAAGGTAACCAAATATCCATAAACGTTAGATAATTAATGAAAATTTGAAAAATATTCACTCATGTGTCTTGAACAGCCACTGTCCATATACCATATATCATTTCTATCCCTGTGGATTTTCACCTCATCTTCATGAACCATAAAGCACATGTTTAATATTTGATTTGATTTTTTTGGTTCATATTAAGAACAAGAAGAACTAATTGAATTTCTAGACACACTCTAGGAATCATTCATGCCTTTATTACCTTTTCATTGATAATTAGTTTTCATTTCAATCTTCTTCACCTTCTTTTTAATTTTTCTTCTTTCCTTGATCTGTGGAAAATTTGGTTTGATGTGCCCTAATTTTTTTCATTCATATCATCCAATTTCCTTCATTCCATAAATACTTTTATTATAGTCATTGAATGGTTTCTTGAAACCTTTATTTCTCTTATAAATCTTATTAAATATTCTATACAGTTGAGAAAATTCCATTCCTGAATTTCAAAAGGTTGATTCATCATCAGAGAATATAATATCCTCCTTTGACTTTTTTTCTCCTTTAGAAATAGAAACTCTGAAGACAGTATCTTATTTCTTGATCATTTTATGATCCTCAACTTCTTCTTGTATATCAACTTCATAAATAATCAAGGTTCCAATTAATTCCTTCATCTTCAAATATTTAATTGGTATTGGTTGTCTAATTGCTTCCAAAATTCCATACCATTTGGAGGGAAAACTATGAGAACATTTAAAGCTTGATTGGGTATAGGTATAGGTGTTCCAAGAGAAGAAACATCATTGACTATCTCAGTCAATATCCCATTCAACTGAGTGATACTTTCACCTTCATACATATGAAAGGTATTAGATTTAAACTTAGTAGTATTGCATATAAATTGTCTCACGTTATCAGTTCCTTCATATGAAACAATGGTTGTTTTCTACATTCCAAAGTAGTAGTACATTGAGTGATGTGATTGAACTCATCTGGTCTAAGTACAAAAATTATTCCATTCATGGATTTTGAATTCATATCATACTCATCTTCTTTAGTAGCATCTCATTTCTCTAGTTCATCTTTTGGGATTTCATACAACTTGATAGATTTCAAATAGACTTTCAAACCATGATTTTTCAAGTATATAATCATGTAAGATTTCCAGCATCCATAATTTTTACCATTAAAGTATGGATCTCTGATCATAGGCATTCATTCTTTAATATTTATCATTGACATTAATCTTCATTGGGATATTTAACTCAATATTGCTAGTGATAAAATAAATATTTAATAGAGCATTGTTCTGATACCAATTTTTTTCCTAATAAGATGATGAATACACAAGAGGGGGGTGAATTATGTCCTTTTAAAACACTTGAAAATTTTAAAAATAAATCCCTCATAAAATTTTAAATAGAATATATCATCTTTACTTTAATTAGAATATGCAGTGGAGAAATAAGAAGAGATCTGTAATTTTTATAGTGGTTTGGTGCAAAAATATCTCCTAGTTCACTCCACCAACACTCTCTCCATGAGTTTGGTGATTTTCACTAGCATATCCTTTTTCAAGGGATCTCAATAGTTGAGTGAAAGCAACTATAACTTGTTATAATAGATTTTACAAATCCTTTATATAGGACTAACAGAAGTCCTTGAAACACTCAACACCTGAGTGTTCAGAAACAAATAAATGATTGGATTTGGTTGTATAAATTCTCTATAAAAGCATTCATATGTGAATATTACAGTTGATAGGTGAAGATATATTCAAAGGTAAATATGTGTCTCCAAAGTGTAGTCCTAAAGAAAAAACTCTGAATAGTTTTAGAGAAAATTTAGATAAAACGGTAGTTGCTAGATCCACCTTCTTACAGTAGAAAGAAAACACACAATAGTAGATAGAACATGTATGTTTCTAAAGTGTAGTCCTATAAACTTCAACAAACTATAGTAGATATATCACAAATTCATATAGCAGCAGGTGCTATTATTCTAAGAATAAAACGATGAAGTAAAAACTTTGGATGAATACACAGTAGCATCAAATAGAAATTCTATTCTATAATTGTGAAAATTACAATGTTATTTTTTTGAGCAAGATATTCCAAACATCGAGCATCAGACCGTATAGATGTAGTCGTTAAAAAAAGAATAAATAAGCAGCCCAAATTAATTCAGGTCAAACATATCCGGGAAATTCACCAAATAAATTGTAATTTCAAAATGCTCGATGCACCTTTAAATTTGAAATTTAAAATCTATGGAAAATAATAATTTCCCTTAGATTTTGTAAGACCCTATATTCCGTGTGGGCATTTGAAATTTATGGGAGTTTTAAGTTTTCGTTTGGTGGGTGGGGAAAATTTGGAATCAGGGTACGGAATGGGATTCCAAAATTTTAGATGTCTTAAAGTGTTGTTAATAGATAAGGTTCATGAATCAAGAGGTTTTTCAAGTGCCCAAATAGGTCTCAAGATCATCAGGTGGAGTTTTGGAGGTTTTGGAGTTTTCTATTCAAGGTGCATGATTTAGTTCCCATAGTTTATAAGAAATGGTGTAACATCGTGAGCATGGGATCCAGTCCAGTTTCTATAGTGAATTGTTAAGTTGCAGGAGTAGTGTATGTTTTAGGGTAAATTGTACAAGATTATTGGGAAATTTTGCAAGGTGACAAAGTTCTGGGACTTAGTGCATTGTTTTTGTATGGTTGCTGAAAAATTGTGTGCCTTGTTGTAGAGGGTCCCGAAGCCTAATTGAACGGTTGGTGCATGGTTTACAAACTGTGTGAACCAACCATGTGAGATGGGATATTTTGGACAGTGATGACCACACAGTTGGTGCACGATTTGATAAACGATGTTCCCAAACTGTGTTCCCCTTAAAAGGTATGTTTTTACCTAAATTCCCTTATGATTTTATAACCCCTCACCCCTCTTTTTCTCCTCTCCCTCAACCCATCAGCCCCCAAATGTTTCCTCTTTCCCCTCTCTCTACTCCTTGGTGAATCCCCCTCTTTTTCTTTTCTGATTCTCCTTCCATATGAAGTGTTGTCAAGCTAGAAGTAAGTCTTATGTTACCTCTTCTCCTCCTTTTCACATAATATATTAGTTTTTCCAATTAGTTATTTGGGAGACAATTCCATCATAGAATGGTGGAATCATCATGGGATGATAGGGCCTCTATGCTGCCTAGGGAGAGGGTGTCCTGAGATAATGTTTGCATGTCGTCGCCGGTTATTTAGTTAAAGGTATGTTTCTATGTGAGTTTTCCTGGGGTTTTGAGTTAATTTAATTATTGTTGCTTATGGTTTTGGTTTCAGTTGTTAGGGATTTTTCTTGGGTGAGTACCCGAACCTTAGCACAAACCTTTTAGGGATTGTTAGTCTTGGTTTAGGTGCGGTGGGTACATTCGGTGAGTGAATTTTCATTTTTTTACTAAGTTAGTTAGTAGTTTTAGGTTTTTAATTAATTATGATTCGATTATAATGAATTAATTTTGGTTTTTTGGATGTGAGTTAGGGTCGTGGGTGGTTGTGTTGGATGTTGGTCTTAGACGAGCTCGGGCGGCAGGTTTTTAGGCTAATAATTAAATGGAAAAAGCTTTATATTTGAGGTAAGTAGTCCTTATTTTTATCCCATAGTCTTTATTATTTTCCAAAGTTCATGGGTTTTCATTCAGCCAATGTATCATGCATTGACCCTTGAATTAAAATTAGGAACTTAATATGAATTTTCTTATTTTTTATGCCCTTAGACATAATGTTAATCATGTTGCGGAAATGTCGGGAGTCACAAAAACAAAAATGGTTTGAATATGAAGAAAATAAAAAAGAAAGAATCACATGGGACACAGAGATTTACATGTTTGGGAAAATGGTCTCTATGTCCATGGAGAGGCAGAAATATCACTATAGTCAGGAGCACAAAATTACATGGAGTTTCAGGGTTCTCAATAACACACAAAACCCTAGCCTAAAATGGGACAATAAGGAGGAAGAATCATTATTCCACCAAACACACAAAAAGTCCTCTATACTATAGTAAAAGGTGGTTGGAAGTATGTATTGCTACAGTGTCGCGTCCACCCAAGTCTAAGGTACTATAGTGGTCAGTGGATGGAATTCCTCAGGGCTGTAGTTGTTGTGCCAAAGGTCTGCACTACTACAGTGCCCTATTAGTGTTGGCCGGTCATTTCTGCTACATTCGGTCAGATTTGCTACAGTGCCCCAAGATTTGGTCCCGAGGCCTTCGACCCTCAGACCCTCGGAGCAAGGGCGCATTGCCCCCTGCAACCCCCCAATGAGCTCACCATGAAGCTTGACCTGCAGAGTTGCAGCCTAGTGCGCAATATGGGTCGCGAGCATTCATCCCAACAACATCTAAAGAGGATCAGACTACACCAATCCAAAAAATTAGTTACCTTGAAGGTGTTCCCCATGTGTTGCCTCATTTGAGACTTAGATCCTATGAAATTTTTATGTAAAAGTGGAACATCAAATGGTTATAATTAAGGTAATAGGTTTTAGAAATGATATGAGAGGTTGTGGTCTTGGCCCTTTCTATAATATGAATTCTTAAATTATTAAAAGTTATTGGGGATTAATATTTCGTATGTGTTAATGAACTAATGTAATGGGTGATTCCAATGGAATTCCTTAGTCTAGTGGTGGAACATTAAATGGCTAGTGGGAATGGGTTAAAAGAAATGGCCTTCCATGTGAAGGAAGCTAAGTTGATGGTTGATATTAATATGATAAATGGGTAAACCATGCTTTTAGGGATAGGAAATAAGTGTTATATTTTGAATTGATGGTTTGTAAAATGAGTTGGAATTATAAAATGAATTGGCTAATGTTAAGGTGTGAAATGGGACCAATATTGTGAATGTCTATTGATATGGAAATTACATTTTGAAATGGTAATTTGAGATGAACCTTCATGAAATACTCTTTATATGAAATGTGTAAACACCTTGGACGGTGATGGTACTTAAGATAGGTAATGTCGGGATGAGCACCTAGATTCCAGGTGATGCTTGATGATTGGGAATGCCAAGATGAGCGCCCGGATTCCCTACGGTACATGATTAAGAATTCTAGGATGGGCTTTGTGGATTCCACATGATGCCAAATGCTTGGGAGTGATGAGATGAGTACTTGGGTTTCCTGTGGTATATGATACTTTGGGAATGCCGACATGAGCACTCGGATTCCATGGGAATGCCGAGATGAGCACTTGGATTCCATGTGATACTTTATGAGACTGGGGAATGTTGGGATGATCGCGTAGATTCTGTGTGGTTAATTATGAAAGTGCAGTCATCATGGCATGCTCGAAGACACCTCGGCACTAGTCGAAGTAGGTAGGATCGACCCTAGGCATCACCATGGAGCTCGGGTCATCGAGAGTTTTAGTTTATTTGTTTGGTATTGTCTGCTTTGTTTTTCTATACCCGCATGCACTTGATTATTTAACTCGATATTTAGGGACATTGTTGGTGATGGCCTATTGGGTTGTACTCATACCCTGCTTGAGCCACCATGGCACTTGGGTACCTGAGCAACTATCACTATCGTGTTGCAGTTTTAGGTTTGGGAGAGCGCCCAATGTCATTGATTCCCTAGTTTCTAGGATAGAGCATGGGAGTTGGGACCGGGTTGGGACTTGGGATCGTTATTCAAGATTCTTCCAGTTTATCTTTTTTCTTTATTTAGGGTTGATGTATGTATGACTCATCATTTATGTGTGACTGCCTCATGCATTTTACTCGGTCTTTATTTTTAGCAGAACATGTTTTTATCTACATATTGTTGGTGCTTGAAACTGTATATCGTTTCATTGGGTTATTTATCTTGTTTTTGTACCTGTTTTATTTTATTTTCACTATGGATTTACTCTGATATGCGGGTATAGTCCCCCCACTATACCACCTTGGACATGTACTACTAGTTGGTAGCCTCTGGCATACGGGGAGGCACGCCTAAGGTCATGTGGTGCACTAGCTCTGAGCGTCGGGACAGTGGCTCCTAGGTTGTGGTGTTATAGAAATCGAAACAAATAAATCTGTTGATGTAGATCTTTTGAAATAGACTTTGAATTGGTTTACCTACTCCTACAAAATCATAGAAAAAATATCAGAATAATTCAAATTTTAAATCCTACGGGTGACTAGATCAACATGGGGATCATTTTACATGAGGTTGATTCCAAAAGTATGGTAGCAAGTGTACGGATCAATACAAACATAGAATTCTAAAACATGAATTTCAATACCAACGTTTGGTTCTCAACATGAGGTTACTTGCGTTAAGTATATAACAAGTGTTAGGTACCCAAACATGAGGTTCCAAAACATAACGTTTAGCACAAACGTGGGGTTGGACACCAATGTTAGGTTCAACTACTCTTTCTGAACAGTGATTCCAGAATTCTTTTAAACATCCATAATATTTAGCAGAATATTCTTACACTCAAATATAAAGACCAAAACTGAACAAAATCATCCATAATTTCAGGTATAAAATAATAAATTTAATGAAAAATATAAACCTGAAATTCACTCAAAGTAACTTTTTTAATAAAACAAATGATGGTTTTTGTGAGCATCAAAAATCAATGAAAAATATTATTGAATCGACATTCATATGACCAACATTACATAGATCACCTTTAGTGGAATGTTTGGGTATAGAAAAGATACACCATGCCTTAAAAACTATTTTGGTGATAAAGGGTGAAGAAATCGGTATTAGAGTTTATATACAGATGTTTTACATTCTATCAAATGAAAATCAAATGTTGGGTTTTAACAAGTTTGTTGCAACCTCTAAGTGTTCCACAATGGAAGTGGAAGGATATTTTTGTGGATTTTTTAACTAGATTACCACATGCATTGAGAGGGAATGAGGCTATCTGGGTCATTGTTAAATGGATAAAAAAGTTAGCTCATTTATTCCCAATCATGGAATTTAGCTTGGTATGTAGATTGGTAATACTTTATAATATAGCTTCATGGAATTCTGAGAATGATTATTTCATACTATAACATTTTTTTACATCACATATATGGAGGGGGTTGTTATATTCCTTTGGTAGCCAATTATCACTTAGCACCACATTTCACCCACAGGTAGATAGGTAAACCAATCGAATGATTCGGACATTAAAGGACATGTTGAGGGAATCCATTCTAGATTTTAATGGACTATGGGTAGATCATTTGATGCTAGTTGATTTTTCCTATATAATAGTCATCACTCAACTATTGAAATTGAACCTTTTGAAGTGTTGTATAGATTCCCTACAGATCACTCTTCTGCTAGGTTGATGTTAGTGAAACAATTATTATTATACCAAATTTGCTACAAGATAAAATGTTGAGAGGTTATATGATCAAAGAGTATATGAAGATGGCATCAAGCCATCAAAATCTATAAACGAACCACATGAGAGACCAAAGGACTTTGGGGGCAGTGATCACGTGTTATTGAAGGTTTCACCCCATTCTGGATAATTTGAGTTTGGTCGAGGTTGAAAGCTCCCTCTGAGATTCATTGAACCTTTCATGGTTTTGGAGTGTATTGGTGAATTGAAATATCATTTAGCATGGGAGAAAATTACTAATTTTATTTGTGTCTCAACTTCAAAAGTATCTTCATGATCGATCGCGTGTAATTGATTGAGGTAAGCTTGATACTGAGGAAGATGCGATGTTTCTTGAATGACTGGTAAAAATTCAAGATTGTTGAGAGAAGGTCATTTATGGGTGATTTATACCATTTGTTTGGGTTCTATGGAAGCATGATGGTTTGGAGGAGTTTACTTAGAAATGTGTAGAGACATGAGTTTTTCTGGGTTTTGAAATTTGAGTAGAAACTTGAATTTTTGTTTGCAGGTGCACATGAGGGGTAAAATGGTCATTTCACCAAGAATATGATCTCAGAAAAATTTTCTAATCACTTAATTGGTCTCAAAATAGGGCATTTACTCTAGAACAGATGTTTGGTAGAATTCCAAGTAGTTTGAGATTTGGCAGAATATTTATTATTTAATAAATTAAATATTAAATTGTTTGTGTGGGTTCGGGTGGTGATATATTTTGAACGGAGTATCAAATTGAGATTCTGACTCCACGATTAAGTCTGGAATAGGGGGTTTTCTTAGGCGAGGTATAAACTCGTGTCGGGTTCCGGGACTCATAATGGGTATTAAAAAGGGTAATTATATAATTAATTATTTAATTAATTAAATCCCCCCCCCTTTGGGGTTCCTATGCACGATAGGAGGGGAGGGATCCTCCCTTGTGTGTGACATCCAAACCGAGAGGGGAGAAAGAGGTTTCTTCGGACTTCGTCCATGGTGTAGACCGAGACCGAATCGAGGTGGTGTGGCTTCTAGGAGCAGATTTAGCCACAAAGCTTCAGCGTTTACGCCACGAGATAGGCTGGTTTTTTGGTTTTATAACAATGTACCCATAGATTAATTGTTTTCAAGTTTTATATTCTTTTTGTGACTACTAAGGATCCCATGGGGTTGATCTGTGCTTATTTGGGGAGAAACGAGGGTTTCGGGAGGTTTGCAGGGGTTTCCGGTTCGAGGAACTCAACTGCACAGCATGTGACTGTAAGAACACACATATTGTGTTCTTCCTGTTCGGGGAAGAAGAGAAGAAGATGACTACACGATGTGTAGTTTGGAGGACACGTCATGTAATGTCACTTAGTGTGTGACGGAGTACATGGTCAGATGACCCGTGTTGGGGGAGACATGGTCGTGTAGGGTACACGGCCAGACCCCATGTGGGTGACACGTCGTGTGTGAGTACACGGCCAGATAGGGGCACATGGCCAGGCCATGTGAGGTACATGGGTAGGTAACTTGTGTAGGGTGCACTCTGTGTAGCTGAAAAACGCGTTGTGTACTTAGGTTATACATGCTAAGTTCAGCTGGAGTACATGCCCATGTTGAGCTATGGAAGCACACATCATGTGCTCAGTCATACACATCGTGTGATTCTCCTTGGTTACACTTTAAGGGGTTTTGGGTGTTTTATGCCTCGAGACAGCCTTTGGGATTGTTTGACATCGTAGGATGGTGATTATGGTCGGGTGTCATTGTGATGTTGATTTGAGTCTGGGGGACTCTTGAGGATGCCCATAGTGGTATGATTTTTGGTTAAGTGGTCGTTGGATGTCGTGGTTGGCCGTTGAGAATGCCTATGAGGCATGGGTTCACTTTTGGATGCCTGGTTGGCATGTTGTTGATTGAGGATCAGTTGGAGGCCATTGAGGGCCGCTTGAGGATGTTTCTTGTGATAGGGCTTGGCCTAAGAGTTTAGTTGTTATTGGGGTTTGGGAGGGGATGCCTCCACTTGAGTGCTAGTTCTGAGGATCCAAGGAGGGATGCCTCTGTTTATGTGTGGTCCCAAAGGACCAAGTATGGGCCGGATTGATAGGACGACCCTAAGTGGGTGTGTGTGCTAAGTAGTTGGTTATGGGTGTTTCCTTGGGACTCGGGATGATGCATGTGTCGATGGGGCTGAGATGTTGTTGGCTGAGAGGGACATATAGCAAACCCTTGTTATGTTTTAGCTCGTTGAGGTGGAGACTTGGATTGTGCCCACGGGGCGGTTTATTATGATTGGGTCGCCACATTTTGGAACCTGGTTAAAAAGCAAGGGTTGTGATGGCTGAGAGAGCTAGACAGACGATCCATAAGTATGGTTCCAAATATCCATGATTGAGATTGTTGGACTAAGGCTCCGTATCGGTACTAATAGTTTGTTTATGGTTTGAGTGTTGGACTGAGGTTCTGGGCACGTTGCTTTATACTATTGAGTATTGTGGATGTGACGTCGCATGTATGTTGTTTTGTGTTGGACTGATGCTTTAGGCACAGGAGGTATACTGTAGATATGGTGTCAGACTGAGGCTCTAAAAACTGACAGTATACTCCATGGTTAGAGTACCAAACTGATGCTCTGGGTGATGATGGCATTCCATGTGGAATAGGATGTTGGATCGATACTCCTCCTTGGGTTGGGTCAGACTGATGCTATGGGAACCACTGATGTTATATATAACTGGTTATTGGACTGAAGCTCCATGCATGGATAGTATACTATATGGATTAGGTGTCAAACTGAGGCTCTATACACAGATATTATACTTTGGTGTTTATGTTCCAGACTGATGCTCTAGGAATTGATGGTATACCGCCTGAGATGGATGGTGGACTGATGCTCTGCATCCATGGTTTAGATGTCGGACTGATACTCCAGGCATAATTGATTTGATATGAATTAGATGTCGGACTGATGCTATAGGCATGATTGATTTGATATGGTTTAGGTGTTGGAATGATGCTCCAGGCACTATTGTTTATGATACATGAGATAGATGTCAGACTGGTGGTCTGGGCTTGGTAGTACTTTTGTGTGGTAACTGTGACAGATGTGTCGAGATACCAAATATGAGATGATGTTTAGTCCATGAGAACATGGTATGGTGTGACTTATATTAGTAACTTGGATGATAGGACTATCATAGGATGGGTCCTCAGAATTTTCAGGTTTGGGTGTGGCTGCCATGGGTACGGAACTGCAGGTTATTTGGGATGCATGGTCATTGGGACGTGCTCAGAGACACCCCGGCTTTGGCTGAAGTAGGTATGGTCGATCGAGGTCTCAGACCTAAGGATTGACGGTTGTTTAATTTGTATTTGTTTTTTTAGTTGTGTATCGGTTAGGCTAAGCATATTGCATAAGTATGCACATATGGCAGTAGTTTATAGGCTCACCGTTGGGGGTGGTCTACGGAGATTTGTTTCTCACCCCACATATGTGCACCTCGATGTGCGTGTAGACCTTATGTCTGCTTTTAGGTTGAGCACGAATGCACGATGGATTGGTCCAAGGCCCTGGATTTCATGGTTGAGTGGGATGCTTGTGTGGAGTTGACTGGTTAGGCTGGAGCAGCTTGACAGGGTACTGGAGACTGGGTATTTGTTGTGGCCCAGAGTTGGCAGCAGGGCCTGTTGAATTTATTTTTTAGTTATTTATTTTTGTATATGTGGTCGGCCCAATGGGTGACCGATGTTGTATGTATGGCATGATTGTTCAGGCATTTACCGTTTTTCATTTTATTTCTGCATGTTTCAGTTTATTTATTTATTTTCACTTTGATGTGTATGATGTTTGGTTACTTGATTCTAGTTGAACACTCTAATATAGGGGGTATAGTCTCCTCAAAAATTCACCTTAAACCATCACTGTTAGTCAAAAACCTCTGGTGTATGAAGATGCGCACTTAAGGTCTTGTGACATCTCGGCTCAGGGCACTGAATTTAGTGGCTACCGAACCCGGGACGTTACAGAATGGGTGTCATGGGTGAGTTATTAAGTTGATAAGGTTGGGATTTTATTGTACAAAAATCCTTTGAGGGGTTTGTATTGTTATGTTTTGAGTTTTGGTTTATTCTTTGTTCATTTTTAAAATAATATGTTGTGTGTTTTCAAGGATAAAAATGTTTTAAAGAGGTGTAATATAATGATCCAAAAACTTCATTCATTGAATTTTTAAGTTTTAACAACTTGTTTCATGCTTGTGATATTAAGTTACAAAATTTGACTTGACCATCCAACCACACCCCAACCCACCCCACCTCCCATTTAACAACCCTAATCGACCCTGGTGTTGTTGTTTTTCTTATCTTACCACTATACAGTTGTTATAGTTATACGATCCTCATATGTAGTTGTTGTAACTATAGCAATGGGTAGTTATTGTGGTTGTAGTTATTCCATCTTTACAAATATGAATGAGAGATGTAGTCGTTATGATATGATTGATGGTGGTTTTACCTATGGCGGATAGAATGTAGTAGAGGTTAACTAGGATTTAATGTTTCTTTTTGTTGTTTATTGTGCATAAAATGATGAATAATATACATTGCATTCATTGAAGCATTAATATGCCTATTAACTGGACACATGATAGATTGGATTAGGAACTAATTGGGTAAACTTATATACCCACCCTTTTTTTCAAACCTATAGGATCTAGTTGAAGGTGTCGGGTGATATTAGTTTGAGTATGAGGCAATCTAGCTAGGAGTAGGAAGAGTCTAGTGTTTTTCTCTTTTCCTTGGGTGCATTTTGGGTTTGGTGGGTTGTATTGTTTAAACAAGTTGTGGCATTGTGTGAGACATATTTCATGCATGTGTTCATTTAAGATGTAAGATATGGTTTAATGTTTTGTTGAGTAGATTATTAATTGATAAGGTTGTTTGGTTTTTTAATTAAACATAAGGGTGATGTCTCTCATATTCATGGTTTAATACCCTCGGTGCTAGTTTCCACCCCATAACTTATTAAAGGCAAGCCTTGGGTATCATTATCAATATCATTGTCAGCACAAGAGGAGTCTTAGTGATGTTGGGATGTGATAATTAGTGTACCATTATTCAATTATTCTGATTTTAATATATGGAAGGAAAATTTTATATCGAAATTGATGTATTCCGATGAAGTCACACGTAAAGTTATTGTGAAAGGAATTTTGATCAGATATAGGAGAAGAATTATGATAGATGAATTAAATCAATGACTACTCGGATTTGATGCCAAAGCCAAGAAAGTGCTATAAGTTTCAGCGATAGACAATATTTGTAAGAGAGTTTCTGTGAAACTCTCAAATCGATGTTGGTTATGTTGTAGAAACTTTATAGAGAAAGTTCCATATCAAGAGATGAAGATTTGGTTTCATCATCATATTCTGATAATTTAAGAGCTTATGAAAAATTGAATGTGAATTTTGATTATATTTTGATGATAGAAAATGTAGTATGTTTGTGGTGGAAAGTTATAAAGAAAAGGAATGAATCAAGAAATGTAAGGAAAATGTTGATAATCACTTATTGGTTTGAAATCATAACTTGAAGGATCATAGAAATATAGTGAAAGTAAAGAAAAAGGGGAGTTGGATAAAGTTATTAACCAAACTCATTTGACAATTGGTAATATGAAAAATGAGGATGAACTCCAGTACTTGAAAGGGAAAGAATATATTAATGAGTCTTGCTGAAGAAGATGGAAAAACCAAGTCTCTTGAGAACAAGATAAATGTTTTAGAAGTAGCACTCAAATCTTCCATGGAAGTTGTTAGACCCAGTTAATTTCATTTCTGGGTTCAGTATATTTTTGAGTCTCACATCAAATTCTTCTGACTTGTAATTAGTTTCCTTTGTCTATAAAAGAGTGTCTCCACCTCCTCCCTTATTTTTTGAGAGACTCTCAGTCGAAGCCCCCTGCTCCCCCCCCCCTTGTGCGGCACGAAGGGCATCTGCGACCCCCTCCCTGCACGCAACGGCCTTTGCGGGGCCCCTAAGACCCCCCCCCCCCCCCCCCGTCATTCGCGCGACAGTCGTCTCCCCCCCCCCCCCTCGTGTGACGGATCCTCCTTCCCAGATCAGCCTCCTCCTCCAGGGTCGACTGCTATCGCACACAGATTTGGCATCCTTTCGTCAAGTCGTCGCCCGAACAGCCATGTCATGTTGGCCTTTGTCTTCGTCGCCTAGTCGTGCGCCAAACCCATCGGGTTCCCCTCCTCTGTCAGCTGACAGCCCCGACGAAGACATCAGCACCCCCTGGTCGGCCTACCCGGCACGTGTTAGTGAGTCTCCCACCCACTAACCACCAGATGCATGGCTCTTCCTACTGAGACATGTATTCCCTTTTCCAGTCATTCCTAGTGGACTACTTGCTACACCCTTGTAGCCTCTTCCCTCTATCCTTCTTCCCATGGCAGAATCCTCATCGGCTTCCTTCATCCTTCCTCAGTTGACCACCGCCTCCACTCACCTTATCGATGAGTGCCTTGATGCAACTAACTTCTCTGTCTGACGAAAGACAGTGCTTACGTCTCTCACCGGAATGGATCTCGACTCACACCTGGATGCTCCTCCCCCACCACTATTTGATCCGAAGTATAGGGTCTAGAATCTTGCCGACAATAAAATTTTTGTTTTGCTTGTCAAAAAACAAACACAGTTAAGGAACTCTGAGACTCTTTAACCCTCATGTATTCTGAAACCAATAATCTGGCTTGGGTATCAGATGTTCTACATCGCTTTTCCATCGTCCGCTAGCAGCACCGTCCTTTCCCGGTATATTTCATCAAATGGAAACCTCTCTGTGATGAGTTACTTGAGCTTTGGCCCCTTCCTCAAACACCAGAGGCTGCTTTGGCCCAACGAGATCAGCTTTGTCTCTTCAGCCTTCTTCATGGTCTTGATTCCGAGTATGCAACAACTGTCATAGAGAGAGATGTTGGTCAGCCCCTCCTCTCTTGAGATTCTGCTGGTTTATCATCGCCTTGGAAAATCTCATCAGCTACTTTCCCCACCTCCTGACACTACAGATCATACTGCTCTACTGGGTCGTGGTGGTGGTCTTTTTTCAATTACTCGTGGTCGTGGTCATGGTGGGGGCAGTAATCGTCCTTTCTATCATCATTGTGGCAAGTCTGGCCATCTCATTGATCAATGTTGGGTTCTTCATGGACGTCTGTCTCAGCCATCTCGGCAGGTTCAGACAGATCTAGTTGATGTTTCCCCTATCATCTTCTGGTCTTCCTCACACCTTGGACCTCTCTATGGACGAGCTTCAGCTTATACACGATCATCGGGCCACTTCGATATTCGGTTCCTCTTCGGCATTTGTTGCTCGGATTGGTGGCTCCACTGCTTGTGTCACTCGTCGTCCGCCTACTTGGATGATTGATTCTAGTGCTTCTGATCATCTCACTGGTGATGCAGGTATGTTATCTACTTACCACCAGTATACTGGCCCCACTACCATTATTGATATTGACAGATCCACTATCCCTATTGCGGGATTTGGCACCTACTCTTTGAATTCCTACATTCACCTGCCTTCTATGGCACATGTTCCTTGAAGTCATTTTAATCTTCTCTCCATCAGTAAGCTCACAAAGGACTTCGACTGTTTTTCTATTTTTACACCATCTGATGTTGTGTTTCAGGAGCAGTCGATGAATCGAGAGCTTAGTAGAGGTTATCTTCACAATGGGTTATACATGTTCAATAGTCTGACATTCGTGGTATGCACGACAATATCTGCTCGTGCTCTGGATCTTCATTCTCGCTTGGGACATCCACCTGCCTCCACCATTCATCATCTTTATCCTAATTTTAGTCTGCACCTTTCTTTTCAGTGCGAGTCTTGTAAGTTTGTGAAACATCATCACGTATCTTATATTCCTCGTTTGGTAAAACAAGCCTCCAAACCCTTTGATTTAGTCCATTCAGATGTATGGGGTCCATGTGCAGTCCCGAGTCAATTAGGGTACCGATGTTATTTATCCTTTATTGATGAATTCTCGTGCATGACATGGCTTTATCTTCTTTGTGATCTTTCTGAGGTGTTTACTACTTTCCAGACCTTTTATCATGAAATTCACACTCAACTCTCCACACCACTTAAATGACTCCGCTCAGACAATGGATGAGAATATTTATCCACTTCCTTTCAGCAGTTTCTCAATGATCACATCATCCTTCATCATACATTCTGTCCCGATACACCTCAGCAAAATGGAGTGGTCGGGCATAAACATCGTTATATTCTAGAGATTGATCGTGTCCTCTTATTTCGCATGTTGCCTCTTCATTTTTTGGGGGATGATATCATTATTGTTACCTATCTTATAAATCGTCTTCCTTCTTATATCCTTCAGGGGAGACTCTTTTTCAAACTATGTTCTCCTATCTTCCCCCTCACATGTTTCCGCTTCGTGTGTTTGGGTGTCTTTGTTATGTACCTGACACTCATCCCAACCTCTCAAAATTTTCTCTAAAATCCCTCTGTTGCATCTTTCTGGGATATTCCCGCACTCAGCATGGATACAGATGTTTCTCTCCAGACTTGCGACGTTATATCATCTTTGATGATGTCGCTTTTGTTGAGAATTCTCCATTCTCTCCTCCATCTTCTCACTCAAACACCACTATCGATGACCGTCTTCCTCTCACCATCCACCCACCTCTATCTCAGGTGTCTCACTCTGCTGATCACTGTTTTGGCATTGTCTACTCTCTTCGACCATCGAATGTGTCCCCGGTCCAGGCTGAGGACACCATCTCCCCAGCTTCGTCTGACTCTCCTGCTCCAGCAACAGAGAATTTTCCAATTGCATTGCGGAAAGGTGCTCGTTCTTGCCAGAATAATCCTCTTTACACAACTTCATACAGAGGCATCTCTTCTCTGGAGACGATATATCTTCCTCGCATAGTTACTGAAGTCAAATCTCACCCTGGGTGGCTTCAAGCAATGCGGGATGAATTGCAGGCTCTGGACAACAATCATACATGGGATCTAGTCCCCCTTCTGGCAGGTAAACAGGTGGTCGACAATAAATGGATTTATATGGTAAGCCTAAATGCATATGGCACTCTTCATCGGCTTAAAGCCAAACTTGTGGCAAAAGACTTTGCTCAGACATATGGTGTTAATTATTTTGATTCATTCTCTCCAGTTGCGAAGATGACATATGTTCGATTATTCATCTCTCTTGTCGCTACTCATCATTGCCCTCTTTATCAACTTGATGTCAAGAATGCATTTCTCCATGGTTTTCTTAAAGAAGAAGTATATCTGCAACAACCTCCTACCTTCCTTGCCTCATGAGTCAATTCTCGTGTCTATCGGCTTTGTGGCTCTCTTTATGGACTCAAGCAGTCTCCTCGTGTATGGTTTGGAAGATTTTGTACAGACATCACTATTTTTGGCCTATCTCAAAGTATGAAGGACCACACAGTTTTCTACCACACAAACATTCTCCGGCTGCATCCTGTTGATTGTCTATGTTTATGATATCATTATTACTGGGAGCGACTCACATGGCATTTCTAAGGTTTATCTTCAACAATAATTTCAAACCAAAGATTTGGGTCTTTTGACATACTTCTTTGGCATTAAAGTCTCTCGTTCTCCAAACATCATCTTCATTTCCCAACAAAAATATGCTTAGGATATCTTGCAGGATACTGGTTTGTCTCAGGCAACTGTTGTTGACACTTCTCTTAAACCCGAGGAACGGTATCTATATGATGGTACGGACCCATATTCTCATCTAGAGAGGTGTCATTGTCTTGTAGGCAAACTCAATTATATTACCATGACTCGTCTGAATATTGCATGCGTTGTCAACAAGGTTAGTCAATTCATGGAACATCCGACAAAATCTCAATGGAATGATGTCCTTCGCATTGTCAAGTACATTAAGAAAGACCTTGCATGTGGTCTTCAGTATTCACATCACAATCATCTGAATATTGAGGCCTTCTGTGACTATACCGTTTGCCTATCTACCCAAAAATCTACTTCTGGGTTTGCTATTTTCCTGGCAGGTAATGTTATCTCATGGCGAAGCAAGAAACAGACTATTTTCTCTGGATCCAGTACTGAATCTGAATACCGTGCAATAGCCACGATCACTACTGAAATTTTTTAGCTTCATCATCTTCTCCATGAAATTGATTTCCCGCCACAAACGTCTACTCATATTTGGTGTGATAATCAGGCAGCCACGAAAATTGTTTCCAATCCGGTCTTTCATGAACGCATGAAGCATATCGAGGTGGACTGCCGCTTTCTTCACCATCACCTCGAGCAACACCATGTCAGTTTCAGCTACATTCTGACAAATGATCAGCTTGCTGACATCTTCACCAAAGGCCTACCGAAAGCTCGATTGGACTCTTTCTGCATCAAGTCGAGCATCCACGGCATCAGCGACCCAGCTTGAGGGGGTGTATAGGGTCTTGTTTTGGTGTTTTCTTTCTTTTTTATGAGATTCTTCTTCCAAGCTATACTTGTTCTACCATGAGGGGGAGTGTTAGACTCGGTTAATTGTATTTATGGGTTCAGTGTATTTCCGGGTTCAGTGTATTTCCGAGTCCCACGTCGGATTTTGCCGACTTGTAATTAGTTTCCTCTATCTGTAAAAGAATGTCTCCACCTCTCTTTGAGGTAGGGAATTCGTACAAATCTACAGAACTAAAGAATTATCAATTAGAAATTAAATCAAGTAGGATCAAGGAGCTTGATAGCCAACTGGAAGAAATGAACAGGCAGTAGAAGGCAAACAGTAATTGAGGAATATAAACAAAGGCGAAACATATTATTGTTGTGTGACTAATATTGTTTCTGTTAATATGAAATATGGTAGAAGTCGAACAATAGCTGCAAATTGAGGGCATCAACATATAAACAAAGGTGAAACATATTACTGAGGAATATGTTTCATGGACTACTTGAAGGTGAATATGAAGTTAATGACCATTTAAAGAGAGATGTAAAAGCGATTAATGTGCAATTTACTACATGGAAGGAAAGGAAGCAAATATGGAAGGCTGAGAAAAATTAAGAAGCTTTGCCTGCATATGTAGAGGATATGCAGAAAGAATTGTGGGAGACATGTTTCATTGGTGAAAGTTGTCTCATTTGTAAAAGGAAACTGACAAGCAGGAAAAGAAGTTCCACAAGTTTGCAAGATAAGGACAAAGATATATTTTGTGGTTTCAATCCAAAGAAAGGAGGGTTTTGTGCTAGTGAATTTAATTAGAGAAGTACATCATGCAACACCAGTGACAGAAGAAAGGAAGTGTGCACAAGTGAATTTGTAAGGGATGCACGCACTATGAGGTTGGACTTGAAGCCTAAAGTGAATACACATGATGAATCAAAAATAGATGGTGAAAGATTATTTTAAGGTGGCATAAAGATTGTAATGAAGAATCTTAGGCAGACGGTGAAGGGTAGAGTCCAGTTGAACATGAAGACCCAGTCGTATTTTTCACACTAAGAATGAATCACTGTCGATCTACCGCATGGATTTTGTTGATCATACAAGGAGACTATGGATTCAAAGGTTTATCTAGAAAAAAAGAGGGGAACATGAAATGAGCAGCAACATGGAGAATCATTTACTTGCTCCCTAGCATTTGATGTGTGTGTGTGGCTGTTTTGCAAGGAATTCTTATGATGCTTCCATTTTAATTTAAAAGGAGAAAGTTGCACTAATTAAAAATAGATGAAGACTCCCATGGAGATTTTGAATGTTTAAAAAAACAGTTGCATTACAGGGGGGTTCGTGATTTTTTGAATATATGCTACACATTTTACTCCCGTTGTATTTGATATTTTTCGACTGACCTTGTTGAAAGTGTTATTAAGATCACAAAAAAAAAAAATTGTTGCGGTTAGGTGGGGTTTGTCAGTTCAGTGAATGTTGTGTGAAATGAAAATACAATGCAAAGTTGCATACGAGGTAAATAAGTAGGAGCAGTGTTATGGATAGCTTGGGGTTAATTAATTTTGCTACTTCCTACACTGATCCATGACTCAAGTAGGCTTAGAGGATTGGTTGAATGGATCCTTGCTATGTTTTGAAAGTCTCTAGTTATGAAGAATGCAGTACTGTTTTGTTTATGTGAAGGATTAATGCAAAATCAAAAATCAGTTGATTTGAATTTGAATGTCAAAGTGGGATAAGCAAAGGTTATGGTTAACAACCAAATCCAGAGGGGGGGGGGGGTATCGAACCCCATGGATTTAGTATCATACATGGATTTGGTTATGGGTTTATAAGTTTGATTTGCTATCAATCGGTAATTGATATGATGATCAGCCAGTGGAGAAGATGTTGAACCTTGTGAGGAAGCAACCATGTGATCTAGTTTTAGTTGGATTTATGATGATCAGACAATAATGACAGAGATTTGACTTTTTGCAAGTATGAAGAAATTCTCATAAACATAGAGATTTCACTTTTTGCAAGTATGAAGAAGTTCTCATAACATGGATAACAGACAAAGGGAAGGTTGGATGGGTATCTATGGATGATTCTAGATAGACATGGATATTGTGATACCGCTATTCATTGGAACAAGACATGGTGCATGATGGTTGTTTGGGTCCATTGGATACTTGTTGATGCACTGGAGGCTAGGTGTGGAAATAGGAGATAATGGAATACATGAAAAATAATAACGAATCCATTGTGTTGTCTGAGAACACATGAAATACCATTATCATGGAAGTACCATATGGTTGCGTAGAATATGTGGATATATGGACTACAAGTTATATTGAGGCATGTAGGAAGATTGTAAAACTGTATGCACGGATGTTTACTGGATCATAAATGATGAAATCTGGGAGAGTATAAGCATATAATCAAGTATGCATTGGAAATGGTCCCTATTGTTGAAGATCGTGTTGGGAGTATAACAGATGAAGTTAGACAATTGATTGTATGTAGCGCGTTGTAAATGGCAGACAATGATTCATGGGGAGCAAAGCAGGTGCTTGGAAGAAGCGCAACCCATGATCGAGCATGGTGAAGAAGTTAAGAGGCAACAATGGCCAGTGTCATAGGCGCAAACAGCGTTACAAGCCCAGTGCTAGTTATAGTCTGTAGCATGGTTGGTGACTGGTTATAGTTTTGTGTGCTTAGTATCACAGAAGGCGAGCGCTATGCTGCAAAGCAAGTGTAACATGGATGAGTCAAGCGTAACCTGTGATTGAAGTGCAGATGGCGATAGAAGACAGCAGAGGTCATGGATAGCTCATGGCCAGTGTCATAGGCAACAGAATAAGGGATCATAAGCCGCAATCCACCCATAGATCAGACTGCGACCAGCAATGGGGAGCAACCATAACTCATGGTTCAAATATTTTATCACTAATAGATAACCTAGCAGAAAGCTAGAATAAAATCCAAGAGTCGGTCTAGGATACACACTAACATCAGTTTCTAGTTTGTCTTACACGACAAACCATCATATAGACTCCAGAAACAAGGCCTCTTGCTTCCCGGTCAAGCCCAGATCGCTGAAAGTTGAACTTTCTCCCTCACTGAAAGCACGCCGAGGATATGGCCTCACCTGCAAACCAAACCAGACAGACAGGATTACATATTACATTTAATAGACATGCATTGAAAAAAGCCATTTCTTGTATGACACAGAATCGTCTAAGTGACCCTCCTAAACCCATTTGGGCCTGCGCCTTATTACTCTGCTACCAAAAACGTATTACAGCCAAAGAAAACTATAACAGACGCATACCAATCTGTAAGTGTCAGGCTTGACTACTCTACCAATATCGATAAAGTCGAACAGAAACTGCAAAGAGAAAACCTAAGTCAGTCATGGGAATTTGTAGTGAAACTCTAATGTTGAGTTTGGTTTTAAAAAACATTTCATCTTTTCATTTAGAAACTGAAAATGAAAATGATGTGCTTTTTGAAGGAAAAAAGTGGAGATGCTTCAATGTGCAAGCTTTCATGTTTTGATTCCACTTTTCAAAACATATTTTAATACATACTTGAAAAATGAAAAATGAAAATGTTTTTCAAAACCAAACACAGCCTAATTATCAGCCCGCATGGCAGAAAGATGTACTTGTAGCTTGTCGGACTTGAGAAACCGGCGACCACAGCGGCCCCCATCCGGCATTCGAACCAGAAGGGTCACAGCATTCTCATCATCTGATGCTGGCTCCCGGGGAAGGGAAGCTTCTTTAGCTGCCAATACTCTTTCAAGCTCCTGTCACAGTATTACACATTAGAAGAACAAATTTGACAGAAAAAACAACACTTCATCCGAGCTTTCACCTCAGTAACTAAGGGCCCGTTTGGTTGGTTTCCTAAAGGTACTGTTCATAGAAAATCAAATGGCATCACTGTTTGGTTGGATTGAAAAGGGAAACAGCAATTTGTTACAGCGTTTGATTGGATGGGAAGTGAATCCAAAGCAGAGGCAATTCCGTGAAACATTCCGAGAGGAATCCAGATTGTTAGGGGTTCACAATGACACCTTCAAATATTTTTATTTTTATTTAGGGGCATTATTGATATTAAACAATATAGTACGAAAAACAATCAAACGGATTGTTATTATTTACTAATTTCATTCCATCTGATTCAATTTCATTCAATCCCAGATGACTCTGAACCAAACTGAGATATGATAAACCCATGCAAATATTTAACTATAAAACCTACAACAAAAGATAGTGACATATTTAATAAGTGCATCAGACAATAAAGATTCAATCTTTCAATCTTAAATTCTAAAATCCCTGAAATGTAATGATGAGCCTTGAGCAATTGGCGAGTCTGCTCCTCTTTTACCACGAGACCGCAAGCTTATGTTAAATATTTTTCCAAATGATTATGACAATAGATAGATAGATAACCATTAATAAAATATGTATCTAAAAGAGGAAAAAGTGGAGAAAGGGAGGACAAAGAATGACAAGGCATAAAAATACCTCTTTCAGTCTTTCTTCTTCAAAAGCAGCTTCTCTAGCTGCTTGCTCCTCTAAATGACGAGCCTCAGCATCGGCTTTGACCTTCAATTCTTTTTCTTGGTCAGCTTGCAGAGATACAAGATACTCATCATCCTAAGAAAAGACACTGCAGTTAGACTTCAGAGACAGTTGTACAAGTCACAGCTCAATATAACATTCTATACCTGCTGCTCTCGTATCAACCGCTGGGCTTCTAAAGAAGGCGATGGAGGACAAGGATAGCGTGCATAAGAACCGCCATTGCTATCTAAACTAGGATGCATAAATTGGTGAGGCGCATGTGGGAAACCATATTCACTACCTACAGGAGCTCCACCAAACATGGCAGCCTCAAGCATGACTGCTTCATCATGTTCCTCCAAAGTTATTCCTCCCCACTTCATACATACAAAGTAAAAAAAGAAATCATTTTATCTCATGTTAAACAATGGATAATTTTTATCAACAAACATAGAATATCACAAGAAAGATACCTCATCAGACGGGAAAACGTTTTCATTGACTTCCGAATCAGTATCTTCCTGAACAGGATTTCGTGGTGTTCTAGCCTCAAACGGACCAGCTTTCCCAACATCCTTGGCAGAATCCTTTGAAGTAGAGGACATGCGCTTCAAGTTGTGCCTTGCAAGTGCCTGCTCTTGATCATATTTTGCTTCATCTTGGATGGGTGAGCGTCCACTTTCCAACCTAGTTTAACCGATGAGGGAGACCTAATTAAATCCTCTGGCCAAGAAAAACAAATAAAATAACTAGCCCATAAACATATGTATTTCCACTATAACAAATGAAAACTGCTACACAAGGCCCCGTTTGACAGCACTTATTGAAAACTGCATATAACACTCGTCATAATTGATAAGTGCTTCTGTGTAAGTTTCTGCAGATTACTTGCTGAATAAGTACTTTTCAGCTGCTGCTTATTCAAGTGATTTTCTTCTGCAATTTAAACCTCTGACAACACTGACTAAAAAATGCTTATAGCACTTAACACTTATAATTAGTGATTCTGTATAAATGTGTTCATATTGCTTAGGGCTTCAATTGACATAAAATATTAAAAACTGTTAATATCACTTATCGCTTCTAATAAGCAATTTTAAAAAATAAGTGGTGTTCTTTTTCTGAAAAAAACGCTTGGTCTAATTCCAGAAGAAGGCATGTTCTCCGTTTACAGCATTTTCATTTCAAATGCATGGATGATCTTGGGATTTTCTGATTTCTGTTTATTTCCACTGCCATGGATAAATGTTATCCACCCCTTAGAAACCCTTCAGTGGTATCAAAGCAGATCTATCATCATTTGATTTGAAAATCAAGTTTTAAAATGAAACAGGAATATCATAATCTACGATATGTGATCTACAATATGGTGTGGCTCACTCTGAGCCATTAGATCATCGTTGATCACCATATCACAGGTTACAATATAGGATAGCGTCCAATTGGATCACGCCATACGATATGCGATATGGTAAACAGCGTCATTGCTATAAGCCTTTGGTTTTTGGTGGCATGCCGTAACATATGACAGGTGACATCGTAACGTACAATTTTTCTCTATTCCGTGGCTGAAAAAAAGAGCATCATATCGCCTTTATGATACGGCTCACCGGCTTGTCGTAAACGGAGAAAGCAAATGTTGCGGCTTAGGATATAGGTGATATCGTTAAATATGATATAAATGAGGAAAAAAAATGTTTTTTATTTTTTGTTTATGAAATGAATTGAAGAGACTAGCCACATCAGAGAAATTGCCTCCCAGATCAGAAATCATATGGCTGCTTGGAAAGGTAAATCTTTATCAATGGCTGGATGGGTGAGTCTCATTCCTAAATTTTTCTTTTCTTTCATGGTCTATAAAGGGCCTGCTGATCTGATCAAAAGATTAAATTCTAGTATCAAAAACTTTGTTTGGACCGGAAACATTTTGGAGAAAAAGCTGGTCTCTGTTTCTTGGAACACATGCTGCAAACCTTTCAAGGCTGGAAGGCTTGGAATTGAAAACCACAAAGTTTTTAATGACTCACTTCAAATTCAATTCATGTGGAAGCTTATAAATGATAATTCCTGCAACAGTTTTTGAAAGATAAATTTCTGAATAGACTCGGAGCTGGGAACCTGCATTCTGCTCAGACGAATCTTTCTCCAAGATTAAGATGGCTTGCGGCCAGATCCTCCATTAAATTCTGGACTGATAATTGGACAAGCATTCCTCTGATTAACCTTGTCCAAAACAGAAATCAGTTTAGTTTAAACAATTTTATTCAGAATCAACTGTCCTTGGAATTTCCTTTGGAAATAAAATCTATTGTTGATGACTATTGTTTCCTCCCCTCTGATAAACTGAACTGGGAGCCAGTGAGGAATGGCTGTTTAAATAGCAAGCAGTATTATCACTTTGTGTTGGGTAAACCAAATGATAATTTCTCCAGCTTCATGAATTTTATCAAGCCTTGGTTGTGGCCCTCTAGAACCTGGTTTATGTGGAGGATCTTCCACAATCCGTTGCCTAGATAATCTGATCCAACATGCTGGAATTGATCTGTGTTCAAGGTTTGTTCTATGCAATCAACATAGGGAGGACATTGACCACCTTTTCCTTTTCTGCCTGGTTGCCATGACTTTATGGGAATTGTCCCATTCAAGAGCCAACTCTCTTATGGCCTTGCTGCATTTCTGCCTGAATCTTCATCTCAGCCCAGATAAACTGTTGCTGCTATATCAGAAATTCTTCATCTGATTGGGAATGCTTGTAACTCTATTATCTACAAGGGAGCTGATTTTTGTTACGTCACATCCAGGTTTTTATTTTTCTCTTATTTTGGTTTATCTTTTTGTCTTTGGCATTTCTCTTGAGTCTTGGGTGTTTCGGATCGAAATTTTTAGTTTTGGGCTGTTTTTCCTCTATTGCACGGTTAAGGGGAAACCGTGCGACCTCCTGATGCTGGGTCTCTTTTCAGTTCATTTTCCTCTTGCACGGGTAGCGCATGGTTAGAATCAAACCGTGCGGATCCTAGGGTAACATTGTGGGTCTTGGGTGTCCCTGGATGAGGGTGCATGGCTTGAGCATGGTTGGTCCAAACCGTGCGAAAAGCATGTGCATGATTCTGCAATTTTTGACAGAATCAAACCGCACGGTTGGCGCACGGTTTCCCAAACAGTGCGGGTGTCATTTAAGTCCAATAAGGGACGCACAGTTGGAGCACGGTTTTCTAAACCATGCAGCCTAACCGTGCGCGGTGTCCGGATTCTTTAAAAATGCCAATTTACCTTTCTACACCTCTTCTCCCCCCTCATTTGGCTCGTGCAACCCTTGGAGGCTCCTCCCCTCTTCCTCACGCATCCCACCACCTTCCAATGGTGATTCCAAGTGGTTTCTTCAAGATTTTGGGGTGATTTCTCAAGGTAATCTTCTCTTCTTCCTTCTTCCATTTTCTCTTGGGTTCCTCTTTCCCCTTGGTCTAGGGTTCATGTTTCTTTGGATTTAATTTGGGGGTTTTGTCTTCTCGAAGTTCTCCTTGGGGGGGGGGGGCTTCTCAAGGTTCACCTTGGGTGTTCTTACCTCTTGAGACCCTCTTGGAGTCGTTTTGAGTTGTCGTCTTCCAAGCGCTTGCGGTTTGAGGTAGGTTCCCTTATGCATTGGCCTTTAAATTTAAAGAACCATTGATTGCTTGACTTTAGCACCATGTCTGTGTACTAATTAGTGATGTATAATTCTTAGAATAATTATGCGATATGAAATAAAGTGAATTTCTCTTTGTATTGAATTGTATGAAATTGTTTTATTAAGCTTCACGCACCAAGTGTTTGAAAAAATGTCTGGTGGGCCTTTGTAAATGTGTTTTGATTTCTAAATGGTGGTTCGGGTTTTTCAAATGGGTTTCTAAATGGATTTTGGATTTATAAGTGATTTGGTGTGCTTGGCTCTTTTGGAGAGGGTTTGTCACCCAAAGGTTGTGTGAGGCCCGATTGGCACCATTGAAAAATGGTTTTCTTTGAAAAACTCTCCTTGGGATGTCTCTCTCTCACCTTGTTCATTGTTATTAAAGGAAATGGGGGGTCCTTGGTATGGGACTCCCCCTTGTGAATTGATGATTGGAAGGCAAGAGAGATTATTCCATGGGGTGATTCGAGGGTGATGCTTGGACGTGTGACTCATGTGGTGACGCTTGGACGTGTGACTCATGTGGTGGCTTGCGCTTATCATATATGTATGGTTTGGTTGTTTGGCATTGCTTGGCTCACCCCTATTTTAGACATAACATGGGAACCTAGCATAGATAGTGGATTATCCGAGAAAGCTTACTGCACTAGTTTGGCTAGTGGCCCCTTAGTATGGACACACTCTTCTTTGGGGATGTTGCCCCTCGATTAGGTCGGGTAGGGTACGACCGAGCGTTAGGGCTGTTTGATTACATCAGGCGCGTCGACGGGATGGATCAGGTTACAGTATGTTCTAGATTTTCCCCTAAGCTCCTAGGTATTCCCATGTTTCCCAACGCTTATTTATCAGCGGTGAATAATCAAAGTGCCACATCTGGTATGGTTACTTGAGTACTGCTTACCCATTGCCCTCGTTATGTTTTTATTGCTTCTGCTACCTGTTTGCGATGTGTCACATTGGTAAAGATGAATTTTTTATTTTTAAATGTTTCATGAAAAATGTCTAAAAAAATGTTTCGTACCCCCCCCCCTTACACAAACACTCGTCTTCTTACTCTTCTCTTTCTCTAAAATGCCCAAACCTCCCATTTTTGGAAAGATCTATTTTTAAACAAAAGAGGGCAATGGCCTATGATTTTCTTTAAAATTGAAAGTCAGAAAAACATATGTTTATATATTGTATTTCAAACTTGCAAAAAATGAATCTTTTATTTAAAGGAATTGCATATGGAATAGTTTACTTAGGCATGCCTACTGAGTTTTAATACTCACGCCTATACTTCTATCTTTGTTTTTAGCCTCAAGTGCAAAATCCAGCTTGGTCTCGATCGTCGTGGAGCGATGTTGGGTTTCGGGTTCGATAAGTGACCCACGGGGTCACACAGAGATCTGTTTGGTTGTCAGGTTTGGTTTGGTTGTATTTTTAGTTTATGTTCAGTTGTCCTCATTGGTTATTTGATTTATGTTGGGCTGCTCATTAATTTTTCAGCTGCTTTTGGTTTATTTATTTTGGGCGAAATCGTTCTCACTGACTCTCGTTGATGCCCTGGTGCTTGTCGCCACCCCAGGGCGATCGAGAACGCGCCTCGGGGTCAGGCCACAAAGTCGTCAAACCTCATCTCTGTCATGGGGTCAGGTCACAAGATCGTCGTATCCCGGCACTGCCTTGGGCCATGCCACAAGGCCGCCATGCCCTTATTGTCGATGCATCGGATCAAGTCTCAAGGTCGTCATGCCCCTTCCCTTTCATTGTTGTCTTCATCGCATGTCATACGCACTCCCCCTCTAAGGGATAACCATATCATGACAGTCCACCTATTCTGAGTACGAAAGCAATACCTCCAAAGGCATGGTAGTACCAGCATACAAGAACATGTGATCAAAATCAAACATGGCTAACGAGCTACATAAACATACTCATGGAATCGAACATCATATATGGGTCTCGCGGGCTACACACACATGCAATCACTATCAAGCATGGTCAATCAAGCTATGCCAACACAAGTATCATATCAAGGCAACTAGAGCATACAAGGGCCCTAAATGGTAAGGAACTTCCTACCTTTAGCTTGTTGACGACAACCACCAAAACCCATCGAGAAACGATACCCAAGTTCCAATCGGATCGAGCCCGCACACAGAGAAACCCTAGAACCGATCCCAACGCACACACATCAAGGTTCTTGAACAAGATTCAAGAAGATTCTAAGTCCAAGGAATTGGATTAACACCAACATACCTTTCGGGATTCGCCAAACAAAAGAAGGCCGCTAACGCTCTACATTCGCCACCATTCTAGCAATGATCCAAAAATTCAATGTTAGATGGCATCAAAATCCATAGATCTGGCAACAGCATGTCGGATCTATAATTCGTCTAAAGGGAAGAAGGATGGATTGAGAAGAAACCCGAAGAACGGAGGTTCATGGATCACATATCTTAATTCACGATCATCAACACACTTGGATCCGTCGGATTCAAGCGTTGGAAGGGAAGGAATTCACCAAGGGTTGTGGAGTATCTAGGTTCGAGAGAGCTATCAATAGGAAGAACGAGCCCAAACGGGTGATTAAAGGTCATAAAAAGGGATTTTCAGATAATTAATCCACACACACAGTTCAGTCGCACGGTTTGCCAAACCATGCGTCAACCGTGCTTTTGGAAACTAGAACATGTCACACGGTATGTTAGGTGAGGCGGCGCAGTTTGATAAACTGCGCGCCACCCCAAGTGTTACTGCCACTTGCCACACGGTTTCCTGGAGAATCAGCGCGGTTTGGGCAAATCATGCTCCAGCCATGCACCTCCAAAAAGGCCTCTAAAACTCACTAAAACCAACCAGAAACTCTCGAAACTCAGCCCAAACGGGTGATTAAAGGTCATAAAAAAGGGATTTTCAGATAATTAATCCACACACACACAATTCAGTCGCACGGTTTGCCAAACCATGCTTCAACCGTGCTTTTGGAAACTGGAACATGTCACACGGTATGTTAGGTGAGGCGGCGCAGTTTGATAAACTGCGCGCCACCCCAAGTGTTACTGCCACTTGCCACACGGTTTCATGGAGAATCAGCGCGGTTTGGGCAAATCATGCTCCAGCCATGCACCTCCAAAAAGGCCTCTAAAACTCACTAAAACCAACCAGAAACTCTCAAAACTCAACCCAAACATTTTTGAAGTTAACTCGTAACACATCTGAAAAATCTGAGGTCGTTACAATCCCCCCCTCTGAAGACTTCTCGTCCTCGAGAAACGTCTCTAGGCATCTTGCTCAAACAACTCGGGTCACTGAGCCCGAATATCATACTCCTACTCCCAAGATTCCTCCTCGATTTGTCCATGCCGCCATTGGATCCGGATAAATGCCACTATTTTTCCCCACAACACATTCGTGTGCGCAGGATCGAACATATACCTCTGGAGCTAAGACACATGAAACACATCGTGCATATCTCATTAATAATAAAGAAGATCCAGATGATAAGCCACAGTTCCAATATGCTCAGAAATCTCAAACGGCCCAAAGAATCTTAGAGCTAGTTTTCCTTGTTTACACAAACGTGAATACTCTAACCGGGGAGTCACTCACAAGAAAAGTTTGTCGCCAATAGCAAACTCTAAAGGTCGCCTCCTCTGGTCGGCATACGATTGTTGTCAGCTCTGAGCGGTGGTCAACAGCTTCCTGATCAACTACACTCTCTCAGAGGTCTCTTGTATCATGCTCAGCCCCACCACAGCTGTCTCGCCCGCCTCATGTCAAGATAGCGGTGAACAACACGACCGACCATAGAGAGCCTCAAATGGTGTCATCTAAAAAGAAACCTACATATTGTTGTACGCAAATTCAACCAAGGCTAGATGATCATCCCACGCTCCACCGAAAACCAAAACGCATGCCCGCAACATATCCTCCAAAATCTAGATCGTCCTCTTAGATTGATCATCGGTTTGCGGATGATACGTTGTACTCAGTTTCAGCTGAGTACTCAAAGCCTTCTGCAAGCCCTCTCAAAATCACGACATGAAACGTGCGTCACTGTCAGATACAATGCTTGAGGAAACTCCGTGCAAGCATACAATCTCCTGTGCATACAGTTTTCTCAGCTCATCCATGGAATGAGTCTCACGGATCAACAAGAAATGAGCAATTTTCATCAGCCAATCAACTATCACCTGAACTACATCACGACTCCTCGGGATCTTGGGTAACCTCGTCACGAAGTTCATTGTCACGTCATCCCACTTCCACATCGACACTAGAAGTGGCTGAAGCAAACCATCAGGACGCTAATGTTCGGCCTTTACCCTCTGACAGCTAAGGCATCGTGAAACAAAACCAGTGATGTCCCTCTTTATACCAAGCCACCAGAACTAACGTCAAATGTCATGGTACATCTTTGTCGACCCTGGATGCACTGCCCATTTTGAAGCATGAGCCTCTCATCAGCTCCTCTCTCAAGGATGTTGGCACTACAAACCGCCCGTGTACTCTGATCATGTCATCATCATCTACCGACCATCTTGGTGCCAGTCATTCTCACCTCACCGCATACTCAGGATCTGGCTTTTGGTCAGTCTTCAATCGGTCAACTAACGAAGAAGTGATGACCAAGGGCGCACATGTCATGACTCCATGATCCTCAGACGCATCCACAAGCCAATCCACCATCAAACTCATCAGACGTCATTCCTTGGGCGATTGTCGCTCACCAAACTCTTGTATTTCTAAAGCTTTCTTACTAAGGCATATACAACGACATTACCCTTCCCAAGAGCATAGATCAACTCGAAATCAAATGTCTGCAGATACTATATCCAATGCTTTTGTCTCAAATTAAGATCCCTCTGAGAGAAGATATATTGAAGACTCTTATGGTTCGTGTAAACAACAAAGCTCTCGCCAAAGAGATAATGTCGCAACACTTTAGAGTGTGGACCACAGCTGTCAACTCCATGTCGTGCGTCGGCTAGTTCCGCTCATGAGGTCGCATCTAACATGACCCATAAACAATTATCTCATCTCTCTACATCAGCACAGCTCCTAACCCAACACCTGAGGCACCACAGTACACTGCATATCCGATCCCAGACTCTAGAAGAATCAAAACTGGAGTTGTCGTCAATCTCCTCTTCAGTTCAAGAAAAACCTTCTCACATTGATTAGTCCATTCAAACTTCACCCTCTTCTTAGTAAGCCCCGTCATCGGTGCTACTAAGAGGAAGAAATCCTGAATGAATCATCGATAGTATCCATCCAACCCGAGGAAACTCCTGATCTCAAAAACATTCTGAGGGCGCACCCAAGACATCACCACTTCCACTTCTCTAAGTCCACGGAAATTATCGTCTCAGAGATCACATGACCAAGAAAATGTACCTCTCGAATCCAGAAGTTACACTTAGAAAGCTTGGCATAAAGCCGATGCGCTTGGAGTGTACTCAACACGATCTCAAAGTGTTTGGCATGTAACTCAGGAGTATGTAAATATATAATGATATCATCAACAAAGACCACGACAAAAGATTCAAGGTATGGATGGAAAATCTTGTTCATGAGAGTCATGGACACTATTGGCGCATTCGTCAATCTGAAAGGCATGACGAGATACTCATACAGGTCATATATACTCCTAAAACATCGTCTTAGGAATATCATCTCTCTAACCCACAACTGATGGTAGCCCGAACAAAGGTCAATCTTGGAGAACCATCAGACTCCCTGTAACTGATCAAAGAGATCGTCAATCTTGGATAAAGGATACTTGTTTTTCATCATCACCTGATTCAGCTTCTTGAAGTCCACACAGAGTCGTAGACTATCATCCACCTTTTTAGCGAACACTGGAGCACCCCAGGGCGATATGCTCGGTCTAATAAAGCCCTTCATCTTCAAGTGCTCAAGTTGAATCTTCAGTTTTCCCAACTCGGTTGGCGCCATATGATTAGGAGGAATTAAAATAGGTTACACTCCCGGCACGATATCTATCTCAAGCTCCACTCCTCGGTCAGGAGGAAAACCTGGGAATTCATCTGGAAAGACATCCTAGTAAAGATCAACAACATGGGGAAAGGAAGAGGACTCAACATCCTGTTGCGGAAACGCTGGGAGCAACGAAGAAAATAATGGATCACAAAAGAGTAAAAGGGAAAAAAAGAACAAGGACACAAGGATTTACGTGGTTCGGGAATAATCCATACATCCACGGAGAGGCAGAAAATCACTATAATTCGGGAGCACAATTTACAAGAGTTTTTCACGCACACATAACCCTAGCCCGAAATGGGCTAATGTAGAGGACGAAACACTATTCCACCAACCTGATAAAGTCCACGTCGCTACAGTGAAAGGCGACCACCCAAGTCAAAAGTGCTACAGTGGCTGTCGGTTGGAATAGTGCTTTTGACTTGGCTGGTCGCATTTCACTGTAGCAACGCGGACTTTCTCAGGTTGGTGGAATAGTGCTTCGTCTTCTCTTATAGTGATTTTTCTGCCTCTCCGTGGACGTAGGGATTTTTCCCGAACCACGTGAATCCTTGTGTTTTTGTTCCTTTTTTTTCCCTTTTACTCTTTTGTGATCCGTTCTTTACTTCGTTTCTCCCGACATTGTCCGCAACAACTGGTATCAAAGGTTGAGTTCGGTATTCTCCAACGATGGTTATGAAAGAAGACAAGGTGAAAATCGATCGCTTCGATGGAACTGACTTCAATTTCTGGAGGATGCAGATCGAGAATAATCTTTATCAAAAAAAAGATGCATTTGCCGCTTCTGGGTCTGAAGCCAACGGACATGGAGCAGTCGGTTTGGGAGTTGCTGGATCAGCATGTTCTGGGCGTTGTGCGCCTTCGTTGGCCAAAAGCGTGGCGTTCAACATCAGGGAGGAGAAGACGGTGATTGATCTAATGAAAGCTCTCGCGAATATGTACGAGAAGCCTTCTGCGGCAAACAAGGTGCACTTGATGCGACGATTGTTCAACCTGAAAATGGTTGAAAAGGGAATTGTTGCAGATCACATCAACGAATTCAACACCATCATAAGTAAGCTGACATCAGTGAAAATTGATCTTGGTGATGAGGTATGTGCACTGGTCTTACTATCTTCTTTACCTAACAGTTGGGAAGCAACTGAAACAGATGTGAGCAGTACCTCGGAGAATACCAAACTGGCTCTGAAAGATGTACAAGACCTGATCCTCAGTGAGGATATGCGAAGAAGAAAATCGAGCAGATTCTCTGGTTCTGCTCTGAACGTTGAAGGAAGAGAAAGGTACCCACAGCGAGACAATTGTAGAGGGCGATCAAAGTCAAGAGAGAAAAGCCGAGACAAGGCAAAGGGGGGCTGGTCCTACCTGCTGGACTTGCGGGAAGAAAGGACATGTCAAGGAGTGCGGAGAAAAACGAAAGGGGTCTGAAACCAGTGGAATCTCCACGGCAGCTGAAGGAACTGATGACGTGCTGCTGTTGAGCATGGATAGCCCAATGGAGTCTTGGATTTTAGACTCTAGGGCGTCTTTCCATTCTACATCAGAGAAGGGCTTCCTAAAAATTTATGTTTCTGGAAATTTCGGCAAGGTATATCTTGTTGATGATGAACTCTTGCAGATTGTGGGGAAAGGAGATGCACGGATCAAGACCAACAGCGAGAGTCTACTAGTTCTGGAAAATGTGAGGTATATCCCTAGCTTGAAAAGAAATCTTATTTCTATCGAACAACTTGATGATGTAGGGTGGAGTACCATGTTCACTGGTGGTGCATGGAAGATCGCCAAAGGAGTTATGGTTATAGTTCGGGGAGCAAAGAATGGTACCCTATACAACATGACAGAAGCTTGCATAGACATGGCTGCATCACTGTCGGAGATTCACAACTGTGGCACTACAGATTAGGCCACATGAGTGAGAAGGGGATGAAGGTGCTGGCAACAAAAGGGTTGCTACCAGAGTTGAAGTCAGTGGATGTTGACCTATGTGAAGATTGTATCTTCGAAAAGCAGAAGAATGTGTCTTTTGCAAAAGGAGGCAGAACACCAAAGGCTGGGAAGCTGGACCCGGTGCACACTGATGTTTGGGGGCCTGCACCAGTACATTCCCTTGGAGGGTCACAATATTATGTGATATTCATTGACGACTCCACAAGGAAGGTATGGGTTTACTTTCTGAAAAGCAAATCTGGCGTGTTTAAGATGTTTCAAAAGTGGAAGGTCATGGTGGAGAATGAGTTAGGAGCAAAACTGAAATGCTTGAGATCGGACAACGGTGGAGAGTATGGCAGTAATATGTTCATAGAATTCTATTCTGAAAATGGAATTCGATGGGAGAAGACAATTTCATGTAAACCGCAACATAATGGTGTGGCAGAGAGGATGAATAGGACGTTGAATGAACATGACAGAAGTGTGAGGTTACACTCAGGGTTGCTCAAGACCTTATGGGCTGATACAGTGAACATGGCATCATATCTCATCAACAGGAGTCCATCTGTACCAATGGGAGAATGTCTACCCAAGGAGCTATGGTCTGATAAGGAGGTAAGACTCACATTTACGAGTCTTTGGCAGTTTGGTTTATGTACACATTGATACTAACTCAAGGGACAAGCTTAATGCTAAGTCCAAGCCGTGTTTCTTTATTGGCTATGGTGCTGAGGAGTTTGGTTACCGCTTTTGAGATGATCTCAAGAACATGGTCATCAGGAGCCAGAACGCGGTATTCAATGAAGGTGTCACGTACAAGGATCGCCATACAGTTGAAGATGAAAATGGGAACATTGAATCTGAGTGCAAAGAGCAAGTGGGGCTTGAAGGTGTACCTGATTGAGACATCAGAACCGGTGGAACCTACTACTCCAGTGGAGTTGAGGAGATCAACAAGGGTGGGAAGGCCTGCGGATGGGTATTCACCATCCTTGCATTATCTGTTATTGACTGACGGTGGAGAAGCAGAATGCTTTGAAAAGGCAATGCAGCTGAAGGAGTCAAGCAAGTGGGAGCAGGAGGAGATTTCCTCATTGCATGATAACAACACTTGGAAGCCAACTCATCTGCCAACAGGAAAGAACGCATTGCAAAACAAGTGGGTCTATCAGGTCAAGGAAGAATATGATGGAAAGAGGAGGTACAAGACAAGACTAGTGGTGAAAGGCTTTCAACAGAAAGAAGGTGTGGACTTCACAGAAATCTTTTCGCCTGTAGTGAAGCTTACCACCATCCAGGTGGTTCTCAATATTGTTGCATCAGAAGATTTATACCTTGAGCAGCTTGATGTTAAGACTACTTTCCTTCATGGAGATCTGGAGGAGGACATCTACATGCAACACCCAGAGGGATATGTAGAGTTTGAGAAGGAAGACCTGGTATGCAAACTCCAAAAGAGCTTATATGGATTGAAGTAGGCACCCAGGCAGTGGAACAAAAAGTTTGATTCATTTATGTCTAAAAATGAATATAAACGATGTGGCATGGATCAATGTTGCTACATCAAGTCCTTTGATGATGAATATATTATATTGATGTTGTATGTGGATGACATGCTCATTGCAGGATCATGTATGCAGAGAATTGATGAGTTGAAAGGGCAGTTGGCTAAGGAGTTCGAAATGAAGGATCTTGGAGAAACTAGCAAGATTTTGGGGATAAAGATCAAGAGAGACTGTGCGGCTGGAACCTTAATGTTGTCACAGGCTTACTACATTGGGAAGGTTCTGAGAAGATTTAGTATGTTGGAAGCAAAGACAGTCTTTATTCCCCTGGCGAGCCATTTCAAACTCTCAAAGGAACAATCACCAAAAACGGCAGAAGAGGTTGGGTACATGGAAAAGGTTCCATACGCATCAGTTGTTGGAAGCCTGATGTATGTCATGGTCTGCACTCGACCTGACATCACTCATGCAGTGGGAGTTGTGAGCAGGTACATGGCTAGCCCTGGAAAGCAACATTGGGAAGTCGTGAAGTGGATACTGAGGTATTTGAAGGGCAGCAAGGAGGTATCTCTGTGCTTTGGGAAAGGAAATTCATTGCAGGGGTATGTGGATGCTGACCTTGGAGGCGACGTCGACAGCAGGAGTACCACAAGTTATGTTTTTACCATTAGAGGAACTGCGGTAAGCTGAATTCACAAATGCAGAAGATGATGGTTTTATCCACCACAGAGGCAGAATACATTGTTGTAACAGAAGCTGGGAAAGAGATGGTTTGGCTGAAAAACTTATTGGATGAGTTGGGAAGAAAGCGAGAGGAGAATGTATTGCACTGTGATAGTTAGTGCTATACATCTTGCAAAGAACCCAGTATTTCATGCCCGGACGAAGCACATTCAGTTGAAGTATCATTTTATCAGAGGTTTGATACAGGATGGGTTGCTGACATTACAGAAGATTTGTGGAACCAACAATCCGGCAGACATGTTGACAAAGCTCATGGTAATACAAAAGTTGAGGCACTGTTGTGCCTCTGTTGGTCTTCACTGATGAACGGAGGATGAGAGGCAAAACAAGGGAGGACACATTGGGAGCACAAGAGGAAAACAGCTTGTATTTCATGAATCGTCGGGTTGAAATTGAAGCTGTGAATGGAAAGCACGCGCACTGGTGAGTGAAGAAGATGAAGAGCTCAAATTAAGTAAGTTGTCTTAGTCAGTGGCATCGAAGCAAAGCAGCGTAGTGGATCAGGCTCCAAGTGGGAAATTGTTGGATTGGTATAGCCCGATCCGATGGGGCTGAATGCTTGTGACATGTACTGCGGGGGAATTAATAAATGATAATTGTTTATCATTGTGCCACAGTCGTAAAATGCATGGGCATGCAAATTATAATACGCATGCAATACGATATATATATATATATCATATATAAATATAAGGCTTTAGGGCATATTCTCATCAATCTCCCACTTGCACTAAAGCCTAATAGACTTTGTGTCATTTCACCTTATACCGTATCGTACACAATAACTTGTGAAACCATATCCAAAACTCCCTTTGGAAATCTTCCAAAACACTTTTGGAAATCTTCCAAGTCGTTTTGGAAATCTTCCAAGTCATTTTGGAAAGTTATCAGTAACTTCACCTTGTATTACATCATATGCAATACCTTGTGAATACTCATCTAAAACACTTTTGGATTAACTATAAAACATTTTTAAAGTAGATCTCTGAGTCAAACTCAATCCTCATTAAGTCAATCACAAAGTGTGATCTCACTGTCATTTACAGTGTTGACAACAAATATGAATCTTCGGATCCATATATGTAAGCAAAGAGCGGTCTCCACCAAAGCATCAATACTACTCAAACTATAAACGGATCTGGCGTGATCTCCATCAAAAACATGTATCTCTATATCTGTCTCTATCGGTCTACATCATATACAAACATGCATTCTCATATTTTCCTTTTGCCCAAGACATCAAGTGACCACAGGACACACAGCATGTCAATCCCATATAGCCAACTCATTTGTTCTCGAGTGTAAACTGAACCGGTCGATGAATACATCACATGTAATTCATCCTTCTGATAATCATATCACATGTCCCTTATCTAGGTAGATATATAATATCTAGGTGAGGCCGCACACTCCCACAATCTATGTCAATCGAGGGCCCAGAGGTCATACTTGTTATACAAGAGGACAAATCTCATCTTGGTTAAGCTTACATGATTAGCAACATACTCAACCACCCCCTATTAGCTAAGTCAAATATGTAAACTTGCATAAGTAGGTCATCCAACGCACACAAATAATCATATTCTTTATCTTGTGTCTCATGAGCATATTGTGTATCACTATACAAGAATCTTACTTATGCTAACCTTATAATAACCTATAATACTCCGTGATGAACATCGGTTAGGGATAAACTCAAAGTCGTACTTTGAAAGGTCAATTACCATTACACTTCACGAAATGTATATCTATATATACATTTATGTAGCCAACGTGAAAGAATGACAAAATGGATGTTTCATTTAATACGATACATTTTAATATTCTTAAACTCTTTAAGAATATTTAACAAAACCAATATAAGCACCGGTTTGTCAGATCTATATATGATAAACTGCCAGATTAGTCTTATGTTTGCTACACTTCCTGGGTTGTGTTAACACGTTACATCATATGTATCCAAGTCACGTATCTATATGACCATATGATAAAACTCTCTCGTTAAAACCTTTTAGAGAGAAACATCTATGAAGTACGCCAGTTTAAATAATGATAAGACTTGGGAATCACATTCCCAATTGTTCAACTCTTTGAACATATTCAAACTTCTTAACTTCACAACATCAAATGTTACGATGTTAACTTCTATTATCGACTTATAACTCTTTCTAAGTTCATCATCATTACCTTTGGAACCTTATTCCATCAAACTTTTTATTTGAAATAATGTAACTACTTAAATTATTGTTTACTAATACATCTAAACTCTTTTGGGATATTAAGTAAAATTTACTTTAAACTTAGATTGGTGTAATTCTTTATTTGTTAACATTGAAATTCTTTAAGTCCAAACATACTCTCACTAGTCTCTTAGATCCTATATTCTTTTCACAACATCATGCTAACATACACAAACTCTTTTGTGTTAGGAAATAACATTTATTTTCTTTTAATGGGAATATTTAACAAATAAACTATTGTTTCCATATCATATATGGCATTATATATGGCATTCTATGTGTTTGAAACATTTTTTTCAATTAAAAAGAAGACTATTAAAATATAGCACCAATGGGTGGTGAGAACACATTCCCACATATTTTAACAAATACTTGGATAAACATTTTATCCTGGATAAAACACTTCCATCCATATCTTCTCAAAAAATGTTATAAAAATTTATGAATCATAAACCATGTGTATATAATTAATCATATTATACTTGTTCACGACAACTCTTTGTAATCAAACAACTTCACTTATGACATAAGGAAAATGAGAGGAAAATACACATCTTTTACTTAGATTCATTTGAGCTTGATAAAATCCTTTACATTCAAATCATTGATGTAGTAACTATTTACTTCATCTCATGAATATAAACTACAAACTCAATCAATTCTTCCTTTGATTTTAAACTCTTGTATATTTACAACACTTTGTAAAATATAAACTCAATATCACATGCCTTTCAAAATCGAAGAATTAATTTCTATAACATTCATACGTGACATGGACATTCCATGGAGTTTCACAAACTACTTCAGGTATATCTTGGATAATCCAATCATATTAAATTGTTATTATTCCATCCTGACAACCCTAGGTTTTAATGACCTCGATCGGCTTCTTGAAGAAACATTGTTCAACTTTTCAACCAACTTTTCTTATTTTGGTTTGAACTTTTACCTATTTGTACCGTCTATACAGTACTTTAGAACCTAAACATTATATGTCTAGTTCATATATATTCCCAACACTTTGAGAATATCGGGTAAACTTTCTTGAATTCAATCATAGTCATAACATTTCCATATATGACAATAGGATAAATTTCCTAACAAGAACAGGTCATTTTTAGTCTCATTAAAGCATGTTATAGAACTGAACAAATCATAAACTATGTGTATCTCGTTTCATTTAAACAACCATTGTTTACATGCTCTTCTCAAGAGAGAAAATGAGATAAAATACACATCTTATGATGAGTTTATCCAAGATTGAAGCATCAAGTTATCACTGCACAAACTCCTTTGCTCCATTACTTGAAAACAACCTTCAAGCTCCAAACTTCAATTCTTTTCTCTTTCACCTTCTGTATATTTACAACACTTTGTAAAACATACAGTTAATATCATATATGTGTCAGAATAATAGAATTGATTTCTATAACCATTAAAGCTTTAAGGAAAGCTTTAGTCACACCAAGTCCTTTAGCATATTCAGTCATATTGAACATCATTTGATGTACCCAATCATATTGAGTAGATGAGACTAAAATTGACGCATCTAGTCATATTGAGTAGATGAGTGGAGACTGAGATTCCGTCATTTTGCATCTAATGCCTTTGAAACCTTGAATGAATCACTCTATGTTTTCATAAGCGTCTAAATTCACTTGTTGAACAACTTCAACACTTTTACTAAGAAAGAAATTGTTCTGACGCGTAGAATTTTTTTCCTCAAAAACTTTTCTTAAATTACCAATCTTGTTTAAGAACTTTTCTTAATTAAGAGCTACTTACATTAAGATTCTCCTTATCAAGGATTATTCACAAAGTTCAACTTGATAATGATGATGATATTATCTACAACAAAAGCTTTTATCAGATGAGTATCAAGTATTATTAACCATTTAATAAGGACTTTTATTAAATGGGCTCCCACTAAAATGATGACCTCTTTTGTGCATCATATCTTTTAGTAGGCCAAAATCCATATTTCACTAAGCAATGAGTCTAATGGGGCGTTCCTCTCATCACTTAATTATTTAGGTAGGGCATCATCCCAATCATACCATATATGATTCTTGGATACCTGAGCAGACAAATCCATCGTATAGATAAACTCAACTATATTCCTCTGGTATCCTTCTCAAGGATTTCTCAGCCAAGTGTAACCCAAAACAAGCACCAAGAACAGACTAACAAAAGGCATGTTGGATTGGTGTAGCCCAATCCGGTTGGGCCGAATGCTTGTGGCTCGTAACTTTCGCGGGTCGAGCTCCGCGATGAGTTCGTTGGGGGTTGCAAGGGGCAACGCGCCCCTGCCCCGGGGGTCTGGGGGCCGAAGGTCCCCAACCCAAATTTTTCAGGCACTGTCGCATCTTTGACCTTTGTAGCAAAGATGACCGACCGACACCGACAGAGCACTGTAGCAGTGCAGACTTTGCATCAACTTTACTGTAGCCTTTTGGACTTCCAATCGGCAGCCACTGTAGCACTTTTGACTTGGGTGACCGTCTTTCACTGTAGTGACGCGGACCTCTTATGCGGTTGGTGGAACAGTGGATCGTCTTCTCCATTTGTAGCCCATTTCGGACTAGGGTTACTTACTGAAAAAACTCTGTATTTGTGCTCCTAATTATAGTGAATATTCTGACTCTCCGTGGACGTAGGGATTATTCCCGAACCACGTAAATCTTTGTGTACTTGTTCTTTATTTTTTCCCTTTTACTCTTCTGTGTTTCGTCGTTTTTGTCACTGCAACTCCCAACGTTTCCGCAACAAGACAATCCAAGGGCACTCTGCTAGGGCCGAACCTGCCCAAAGATGATCCAGTGTCATATATCATTTGCTTGTCCTACACAAGATAATTCAGGGGCACCCTGCAAAGACACAACCCACAGGGTTGAATGATCAAGGTTTTAACAAGTGTCACTCTGGAAGAAATCTTACACTTAATATTTGAAAGGGATTTTGATCTCACCATCTTATCTCATATTATTCTCTTTTTTATATATGCATGCTTCTAGTGATTTTAGTTTAGAACCTTATTCTCTCCACCTTATCAATATGTTTAAATCATACTGATGTGTGACTCTTTACACAACAGGTTTATGTTACTCACCCAAAAATAGAAGTCAAACATATTCATACATATCCAAATGCATCATATGCATAAGATACATGAACACTTCATGTAAAGGTTTAGAATTACATGAGTAAGTCCAGAGCGACAGTAGTCAACCTCATTCACCATCATAGACAAGGTACACGATGATACTTGACCTCAAGAGAGGATCCAATTCATCATAACTCTAACACCTAATATGCATAAACTATATTCCACATCTAAATTAAAGCTAATAACTTTAATTACAAACCGAGGTCAAGATAGATGAAAGATTAAATTCATTATCATACCTAACATGTAATGCAAGACTATTTAAAAGCAGTTTAACAATTAAACTAAAGCACATCATTCATCATATAAACAATTTATAAGTATGAATAAAACAAAGAATAAATTTTAAATAAATGAACAATTCATATATTTAAACATGAGATAAATATTTATGAACAATTCATAGATAAAAGCTAATTGTAAACATTTTATAATTTTAGCTTTACCATTATGGACATTCCATAATTTTGAATACAAACAATTTATATTCATTCCGATATGAATTCTTTCATATTAATCATTATATGACATTTCCATTTTAAATATATAATATTATATGAATTATAAACAATTTATAATTCAATTTCTATGATGTAAACATTTTACATAATCTAAATTACATGTACTTTATTATTTAAACCTTGATCATACCAATCATCAAAACACTTTTGATGTGGCTTAAATAATATCCAAATAAGGCCCCTTTTTATTTTGAACAATTCAAAATAGTTAATTATGAATAATTCGTAATTTAAATATAAACATTTTATATTTTGATCTTATTTCATAATTTATAACCATTTATAAATTATTTATTATGATTTCTAAATAAATGCTTTTATTTCTAGTTCATAAGTCATGTCATATAATTTGATTAAAAGATATTTCAAATATAAACATTTAATATTTGGAAATAAAATGTTTCATAAACATTTATTTAATTAATTATAAACAATTTATAATTGATTAATTTATAAATCTTTTATAAATTAAAATATCCCAAAATACCTGTTATAATGATTTATAAACATTTTATAAACCATTAAAAACATTTTATATGTTAAAAACAATTTCTAACAATTTTTATGTTTACCCTTGCGTAGGAACTCATTCTTGCATAAGGGTAAGCTCGCTCTACCCATAGACTCTGCGTAAGGGTAATCTGATTTTGGAGCCCTTACGTAAAGGTAAGTCACTCATTACCTTTACGTAACATAAATTTAATGTTGTGAATGAAGGTAATATGAAGATTACCTTTATGAAGCTCATTCGGCATAAGGGTAAGACCCACATGTGAACGCGTCACGTCATGATATATCTTTACGCGGTGTCGCATAAAGATAAGACACTGATACAGACCTGGGCATAAAGGGAATAAAGGAGATTATTAGTGAGAGAATATTATGTTAGGGGGTAAAACAGTCTTTTAGGGTGAGTTGGTTAGGTTGTTAGGGGGAAGGTTCTATGCCCCGCTTGTGGGCTGGAGTTGGGTTATATAAACATATGGGACTGCAATGAGGAGGGCCAGGATATAATAGAATTCTGTTAGTTCGGCATTGGGCTTGGGATGTCGGCCACTGTTGGCTTGGGCGGGAGTGGCCTCTCGATTTCTTTCTTCTTCACTTTTGCTTCCGTAGTTCTTTGTTCTGTTCTGGTTTGAAGTTTTGCTTATAATTCTAAAGAGGCTGATTTAAGGGCTGGGTTCTATCATTTGGTCCGACCTGCCGCGCTCTATTTCCACTTCTTCCTCTACTGCATCCGAAACGCCTCCTTCTACTCCACTTAATTCTGCCACGCACTGCCTGCTTCTTATTTGCGGCGACGCACCACGCATGCAAGGGACTGTTGAGACTTCCAACCTACAGCAAACGCAACTCATTTGCGAAGCTTCCACTCCCTCGAATTGAATTTGACGTTCAGTACGGGACGATTTTCAAGCACACTGCCACTGCGGTGCTCCGCCTGTTTTCGTCGGCGGTACTGCGCACGACTCAGCTGCTGCGCTCCGCCTGTTCGCTGGCACCGAAGGCACCGCGCACGAGAGAAGTCACGCACAACCAGTTGGCGACCACAGAAGTCCCGCACCCGACGCGACGTTGTTGCGTGGGTTTCCTCTCGATCGGCCGCAGCGGGCCGATACCAGCGGCGGCGGCGGCGCACGACGTGCGACTCTCTTTCCCAGAGACGCTCGATCTTCTGCTCGCGCATGAGGTACAGTTGTGCTACAGGGAAATAATCAAAAAAAAAGAAGGGAGGTGACCTGTGTTGGTCTACCCGTGTTTCTGCCTCGGGAGGGAAAAGCAGAGGAAAAAAAAACAAACAAAAATCGGGGCAGCCCAGTTTTCTGACTCAGGAGGAAAATGCAGGAACTAAGGGAAAAAAAGAAAAAGGGGGGCGTGCCCTCTCTCTTACGTCACTCAAAAAAAAAGGAAACGGACGAGCTGCTACTCATGCAGTCCGACCAGATGACATGGGAAGAGAAATGGGACCGTCACTGGCGTGAGGAGGCTGAATTTCAAAAGATTCTTCTCCGATGGGTGGCTCACCAGGAGGAACCGCACCAGCCAATGGCTGTGCAGGTCCTGCAGGCGACTCCAGCGAAATTTGGTGAACCTCTGGTGCCAGAGCAGGAGGTGCCTGAGGTAACTGAAATCATGTCGCTACAACACCATTGTGACGCAGCATTGTTGGGGATGCTGGCGAATGATCGGTCGCAGCAGGTGCGCCCATTTTCTCTGACGACCACACAACAGGAGGCGCCCTCAATGTGGGCGACTCCGTCTCTTTGGTCGATGGCTCTCCCTAAGACGCAACCCGAAGCCTCTAGTGCGATAATGGGGTGTGACGTTGGGGATATATCAACATCGGCTAGCAATGCACCACAGGTGCGACTTGGCGAGATGGACACTCATCCCGACAGAGGTGGCTACAGGGGGACAAACATGGGGCATGTGATCTGGACATCAAACACCGTTGGACTAGCTGCAGTCCAGGTATTCAGTAGTACGATGTCGTCGGTGGTAGTGATACCGCTTTCTTTGACGCCTGGCGCGAGTGCTGATAAATCAACGACACAAGAGGGTGATGACGTAGTTATGCTCGAGCAGCAACACACACGATCGACCCACAGTGTTGGAAGGACCATCTGGGTGATTGCATGGAAACTTAGTGATGTTCGAGTACGTTGCCAACAGTCGATGCAGGCCCATGGAGTAGGGAGGATCATTTGGCATATTGCTTGGAGATTTTCGGGGCACCGCAATCAGTTTCTTTTCCTCAGTCTTGAGGACAAGACTGATTTTCAAGACAGTGGGAGTGATACAGACCTGGGCATAAAGGGAATAAAGGAGATTATTAGTGAGGGAATATTCTGTTAGGGGGTAAAACAGTCTTTTAGGGTGAGTTGGTTAGGATGTTAGAGGGAAGGTTCTAGGCCCCGCTTGTGGGGCTGGAGTTGGGTTATATAAACATATGGGACTGTAGTGAAGAGGGCCAGGAGAGAATAGAATTCTGTTAGTTCGGCATTGGGCTTGGGACGTCGGCCACTGTTGGCTTGGGCGGGAGTGCTAGCATGCCTCTCGATTTCTTTCTTCTTCACTTGTGCTTCCGTAGCTCTCTGTTCTGTTCTGTCCTGATTTGAAGTTCTGCTTATAATTCTAAAGAGGCTGATTTAAGGGTTGGGTTCTATCAGACACCATCTTACTTTTACGCATCTCCGAGAAACCTCACTGCACAAGGCTATAACCTTTAAATAGTTGTGCTTCGCGTAAGGATAAGTGGCTGGTTACCTTTACACGGCTTTAGGAAAAACTTGATTACCCTCATATACCAGCGTAACATACCCTTACGTGACCCATTACGCATAAGGATAAAATCATGGGACCCTAACGTAGACCGATCTACATAAGGGTATGGCGAGATGACCCTTACGCAGACCGCTTTGTGTAAGGGTAAAGCCTTCGTTACCCTTACACATCTCAACTGTGTAAGGGTGAGGTCTTGGCTACCTTTACGCAGCCCAGCTACGTAAAGATAATCCTTTTACGAAACGAATTTCCAGAAACATGAGATGGTGCTCTATTTTTCGATTTCTTCTTCATTTCACGCATGATTTCATCTTAAGCACGGATCGCACTAATACCACTTAAGGGTTTTGTTAGCCTGATAACAATTATTAGAAACAGCGGAAGCAATTGTAAACCCTTCTTCGAGGATCTTCATGCAAGATAATATAAAACATGCGATAAAACCGAGATAAAAAACTGTTGTAAATTTGTTTACCTTGCACCAAAGAGCAACTGCACCATTCACGATCTCCTTCGGATGAGTTTGATAAAGAACACTGAGTGGCAAAAGCATCCCACCTTCGTGGTGTATCCACGGGCTAATCTGAATCGCATGTCGTACATGCAGGATTCTCCTTTCTCCCACGATGTGCTACAATCTCAGCATGCAAAGGAAGAAGAAAGTTACAGGTCTCAGGGAGTCTCGGCCAAGATAACATGGAAGCCACACCCCTACAGCCATCGAATGGAAGTAGTATACGTAAGCCACGAGAACGCTTCTCGAACTACTGCATTTACTCGTGCGTTAAAACGCATGTATAAATGTCATGGTCGGTTCATGCATCGTATGCATTAACTCCACATTACAACTCTTGCAACAGATTAATAAATGATAGCTTATGTGGAGAATGGTTCAAGTGTCCACCACACATGAAATAATTGTGCAACTGGAGTCCATTGTTAATAATTGTTATTAGCCTCCAACAAAACCCTTCACATGTCTCTCGTCAGTCACAAGGCATCGAGTTGGATCGGGCCACAAGGTCATTGTTGTAACAACTGGGCCCCGCAGACACGTGTTGTCCCCTCCCTGGGGCCCATTCATATGCCCAAACGAGTCATAAACTAATGACTGCTAAGACACCACAAGTTCTTTCAGTGTATTTTGTCCTCACTCACACACACTTTGGGAAACTTCTCATGAGGCCATTCATCTTGATCACTACTTCAGGTCAAACCTTTTTAACTGTGGAGTTCTTTCAGTGTTTTTTGTCCTCACACACACCCTGGGAAACTTCTCAAGAGGTCATCCATCCTGATCACTACTCCAGGTCAAACCTTTTTAACTGTGAAGTTCTAACCAAGTAGGATCCCGAAAAGAAAAGTGCACCTTGTTGACATGGGTAGTAACATTTAGTCATTTAACCCTTTAACATTCCGGGGTGTTACATTCACCACCCTAGAGCACAACATCCTCATTGTGGACCCTTACATCTCAACTCAGGCAATACCACCACACTTCCAGTCGAGTTCCTCATCTGATACCAATGCAACAATTGGGCCCCGCATGCACCCCAGTTGCCCTGCAGACACATATTGTCCCCTCCTTGGGGCCCACCCACGTATCTGAACGGGTCATCAGACTAATGACTGTCCTCACAGGCCAACACATGTACTTTCAATGTGTTTTGTCCTCACTAACATGCGCCTTGATCACTACTCCAAAGGCCAAACCTCAAGCTGTAGAGTTCTAGTCAAGTAAGCTTTCAAAAATAAAGGTGCACATAGTTGACATGGGTAATAAAATTTAGTCTTTTAACTCGTTTACATTCTAGGGTATTACAGTCGCATCCCAACTCCATCACGGGTCAGGCCTCAAGGTCGTCAAACCTCGTCTCTATCATCAGGTCAGGCCACAAGGTCGTCACATCCCGGCACTGCCTTGGGCCAAGCCCCAAGGCCGCCATGCCCCTGCAATCGCTTCCTCGGGTCAGGCCTCATGGCCGCCATGCCCCTACCCTAAGTTCAGGACCATCGTCGTCTTTGTCGTATGTCATACGCACTCCCTCTCTGAGGGATAATCATATCATGTCGGCCCACCTGTTCCAAGTACCAAAGCAATACCTCCAAATGCATGGTATTTACACATCATAGGGTAGAGCATATGAAGGTAGAGCATAGCATGTCATCATGAGAATTAGTAGCAACATACAAGTACATGTGATCAAAATCAAACATGACTAACGAGCTACATAAGCATACTCATGAAATCAAACATCATATATGGGTCTCACGGACTACACACGCATGCGATCACTATCAAGCATGGTCAATCAAGCTATGCCGACACAAATATCACATCAAGGCAATTGGAGTATACAGGAGTCCCAAATGGTAAGGAACTTCCTACCTTTAGCTTGTTGACGATAAAACCACTGAAACCGTCGAGAAATGATACTCATCAACTCACACGCATCAAGGTTCTGGAACAAGATTCAAGAAGATTCTAAGTTCAAGGAATTGCATTAACACCAACATACCTTTCGGGATTCGCCAACATCGCTATACTAGGATTGATCAAAAGAAGGTCGCCAACACTCTAGAGTTGCCACCGTTCTAGCAACAATCAAAGAATCCGGTGTTAGATGGCATCGGAATCCATAGATCTAGCAACAACATGTCAAATCTATGATTCGACTCAAGGGAAGAAGGGTAGATCGAGAAGAAATCTCAAGAAATGAGGTTCGACGATCACATACCTTAATTCTCGATCATTAACACACTTGGATCTACCGGATTCGAGCTTGGAAGGGAAGGAATTCACCAAGGAAGGGTTGTGGAGTCTCTAGGTTCAAGAGAGATATCAATAGAAAGAAGAACGGGTCTAGACGGGTGATTAAAGGTCGTAAAAAGGGATTTTCGGATAATTAATCCACGCACACACGATTTGGTCGCATGATTTGTCAAACTGTGGATTCACCATGCGAGACTTTCTCTCTTCTGGGCACCAGCATGGTTTGGTAAATTGTGCATCAACTGTGCTTTTGGCCATTGGAAGGTGTCACACGATTTGCCAGGTGAGGCCGCACGGTTTGATAAACCGTGCGCCACCCCAAGTGTTACTGCCTCTTGCCACACGGTTTCATGGAGGATCAGCATGGTTTGGGAAAATTGTGCACCCTCCAAAAAGGCCTCTAAAACTCTCTGAAACCGACCAGAAACCCTCAGAACTCTGCCCAAACATTTCATAGTTCAAAAACATACGAATGAAGGCATAAATGAAATGAACTCGCATCACACCGAAAAAATCGGAGATCGTTACACGATCCATGAAGGATCGATCCAATCTTGTTCTTTCGGTTTCTCTATTTAAAACTTGAGAGAGCTTGGGAGAGAGGAAAATTCGTACAAAATGATGCACACCCTATTCATGACTCAAAATGGGTTTAATTGCATAGGTTTAACTTTCCTTTATTGCACTTTACTCCTTAAGAGTGTTTAACCATTAAAACCAACCCATTATGTCACGAACAACCTAGTTAAAGCGATGTAAGTGTCACATGTCACGAACCAGTCCGGGTACCCTGGTAACCCGATAACCAAGCCGGCTCTGACATAGCCCGAAGAGCGTTCTCGATCCCCACGGGTCGGCGACTAGCACCTAGCATCACACAACATGCAAGTGGGAACGATTTTGCCACCAACAATGCGGAAGAAAAGAAACAAGACAGTATGCATAACAAAAAGAAACACCACTGGGAGTAATGTACCAGAAAACAAAGAGGCATAAAAAGCCCAAAGTACTACAACCCAAGTACTACAAAAAGGAAAAACAGCCCCAAGGTCCCTAAGGACACAACTCACCAAGATCAAAACTCAACAGCTGAATCCACCTCCAAGAGATCCATTCTCTTTGCTCGAACCTGGAAGAAGGAAGTCTACAAACACCCGAAGGCAAAAATAGGGTGTGAGCCTAAGCCTAGCAGGATACCACCAAAGATTCCGTAACAGATGTCAAATATAGATTATCCAAAGAAAAACTTTCAATTTTCAAATAAACAGGTTTGGCAATTCAAAAACATATTTTGACAAAACATGCTATACATTTTCAAATGATGGAAATAAATATTTTAAGTAATGATTTTACAAATGATGGAATATTTCTAAAACAATGGCTTAAGTAAAACATTTATATAAAACAGTTTATATAAATTCAGCAGGCATGTAAAGCAGTTCAAAAGTATTGGCATACATTTATATCTCAAATATAAATAAACAAGCGAGCAACATGGTCATCTGCCAAAAGGTACGATAGTATTAACCAGTTATAGGATTATGCACTCTATGTGAACTCAGCAAAATGTATATACACACGTCCCTATGACACTGGCCAAAGGAGACTCGTCACCAACCCATCGGGGATGTGACCCGCCGCAAGTATGTTTTAGAACGTTGTCGTAGCGTAGAGTGTATTCAAATAACTCACTAACTACCTAAGGCTTGCATGTGCTCTTACATGATGGGCAAACTATTTTAAGAATGCTTAAAAATACGATCAATCTCATTCTTCCATTTCAAAAGTGTCAATTTCTTTCCATTTAAAACCAAAACAGATTTTATTCAAAAACATGTCTTTTCACAAGATAAAACCAATGGGTTTCTATCAAATAATTTTAAGCCATTTTCACCAAGTTGAAATCCATTCAAAACCAATTCCATCATTACACAATCTATTTCCACAATTAAATTCAACAATTTAATTGAAATCATTTCCATCAAATCCACAATTTAAATTAAACAAATTTAAATCGGCCAATTTCCATAAACACACCTAATTCAATGGAATTGGGGTTTTCCAAATTTTCATGCCAAAACCATTTCAAATATCTTGATTCACCGTAATCGAGTTTTTATCAATTTAATTGAAAGCAAACTTGAGCAATTGAATTTAAATCAACAATTGAAATAAATCAAGCAAATACAATGATAATCAATTTGGCAAGTCGGGACGGAACCACCTACCTCAAAGGTTTTGACGAAAACCACAACAGTCGAAGAACGCTCAAGAAACCCGAGTCGATTCTCCAAAAACCCGCCTTAGATCTCTTCTCCTAGCAAGATCAAGACCAAATCTCATCATATTTGGCATCCACACACTTAGATCTACCCATAACAGACGTAGACCTAAGAAACCGAGAGAAGAAGAGAAGTAGATCTAAGTAGATCTAAGAAACCAATCAAGAACGATGAAGAACGATCACATACCTCAAGAATCCGGTTTCGATTCACCAAGAGAAGCCTTTGGATCGCCTCTGGAACGATGGGAGAACCTTCTCTGACCTTAGGAGAAGCAAAATCCCGAGTTAAGGCCGCTTAGGAGGAAAAACGAGGCACTTAGAGGCAAAAACGAGTGAGATCCACTATTATAGGATCTCATTTAAGTGGCTACACGGTTTGCCCGCACGGTTAGACAAACCGTGCGTTAGCCACTGCCTCGGCAGACACTCCATGCACGGTTTGGCAGCACGGTTAGACAAACCGTGCGCGCTCCCGTGCGGAAGCTACTGCCTCCAAGACCAACTACGCACGGTTTGGCCGCACGGTTTAGACAACCCGTGCGCCGCCCGTGCGACTTCCCCTTTGCCTCAAAACAGAAGTACTTAAAAACATCAAAAGTACCTGAAAACATAACGTGATGTTACACCACGAATATCTCATCACTCGCAAGTAACACTCTAACATGTCTCAGGATTAAATATGAGCCATTAACTCAGCTCATTCCTCCCGAATAAGTTTAGCGAAACTTGAATAAATAATATTTCTTCAAAAAACTAATTTCTCTCGTAATAACTTGTGAAAACCTTGAGAAATAAATTCAATTTTAATCATTATGAACTCGAATAATATATAATTGAATGTATTTATTATTTACAAGTGATCGTTCACACGCGGACATTCACCAACCCACGCATGTGGGACCCACTTCGACCAAAACTCCAATTCATCTGAAATGACTGAACTTGTGGATACACTTTTTGTGTGACCCTCTGGACCCTTATCTCAATAGGAGTGGGTCATACTCACAAACCAAGAGCAGTATCTAGCAACACATCATGGCCCTTAAAAAGATAAGGATAAGTCATAAACTACAATAACCTTCTATGAACACTTATTGTGTAATATAATCTCTTTGTCTCGTTATATCTTATAAAACGGGATTTATATTTTGTGTCATCATTCTTTAATGCTTTATTTTTGTTGACTGTATTGGATGGACTTGCCTTCATCTATCATGACCATGGATTTCGTCTAAGCACTGCTCTCAGTCAAGTGGCCAAAAAGATATTTTCTTCTTATAATCGAAAGCGACAAATCATGTCTTGATCATTCAATCAATGTCATACCCCAATGACACTCAACACAAGCTACCTCGCCACAACATAAACTGTCATGGATTTCATCATGCATCAAAGTACGAGATTGAATAATATACATTGATAAAAATCGCAAGTCGAGAGACTAATACACATGTCTGTAGATAAGAACATCCAATGACACATAAAACATGTGGTGTTCCCTATTGTCGGGTCAGTCCTCATAACCTCTTCTACTCGAGATCACCAAGAGCGAACTTTATGAGAAAGTCTCAATGCTTACAAACCTCCAACACCTGATAGTCAATACATCTGTTGTGTTTCGTCGGTGTGATGTATCTAGACCATAGGACATATGTTTAAGATTATGTCATAATATCTCGAAATTCTCATTATAGTTGGAAACTGCTATAATCTTTTGATTCGACAAATAATCCAAAGACATTACCATGTAAATAATGTATACAAAAGTAATAACAGTGATATGGTAAGAACAAATCATGCATAACTCTTTGTATACATGATATGATAATCGAAAAGTATTTTTCAAGTTGGGTCTAGGGCACCCACTCACAACAGAAAATTGGAGGGTCCAATAGTCAGCCTAGGTCATTGAAATCTAAAGGTGTCAGGAAGGAGGGGCGGTGTTTCCATTGTAGCAAACCTTGTCACTAGGGGAGGAATTACCCAAAACAAATAAAGGGGTGCAAGAAACTCTATGGAGAGTCCACGCTGGGTATTAATATTATAGAAATCAATTCTTCAGCTTTAAAGAGTATATCATTAACAATTGTACATTATACAAAAGTTGCAAATATGTACAGGAGTTCAAAACTGAATAGTTGATGGATAAGCTTGAAGTTTGCATTTAAATGATGAAGCAAAGAATTGTTACATCAGAGAGGTGAATGCAATGGATCACGTCAAAGTTCAAGTGGATTTGAATAATAAAGTGTTAGTCCCAAAAATACACAGCAGGTAAACTACAAGAGAGGGTGAATTGTAATTTATAAACTAAGGACAATTTTTCAGCCACCTCGAGTTTAATAAAATTGGAAATCCAAACTTCCAATTAACCCACAAATCGGAGTAAGAGAATATAAGAGTAACGGAGATTTAAACTGTCGGAATTTCAACAACTTCCGACAAAAGTATTAGCACAACAAAAATAAAATGAAACACATCAAACTTTAAAATAATGCACGGAGTAAGGATTACAATCTTAAAACTCCAAAAGGATATTATTACCAAAATCACGCTTTTAATCCAAAGTGAAAGGATGATCGCTAACCTGATCCAAGATATCCCCATTCCAAACACCGGAACATCCTCGACTGTAAACCCATCGATAGGTATCTTTGTCTTCTTATCCCCGAAATCCCTTGACTTTAACCTGTCAGAAGGTATCTCTGACTTCCCACCAGGAAGCCCTCGATCTCAAAGGATCGGCGGCAGCCCACTTCCAAAACCCAAAAGCTCACGATCTCCACGATCGGAACAAGCTCTATCTTCCTCACAAAAGCCCTTGGTCACTCAGGATCGGAAAGAATAAATACAATCGAAAAATGCTAAAACCTTTACAGTGAAAGCCTTACCAGATGAACTTTTAGCAAAAACACTCCGAAAGAAAAATTACATTGATCGAAAGCGCTCGCATCAACATGCATCAACAGGCAGTTGCAAAGCTTCAAAACGATCAACTGAAGCTCTTTCTTTCGAATGCCCAAAAAACATTTTGCTTTTGATCCTTACAATCTTATTTATAGATGACGTTGTAACTAACTCCAACGTTCGAAATCCTCTTTCTTCGGGATCAATTGCACCACCATCGGAAGCTTTTACATCATCTTCCAATGAACTCAGCGCAGCTCTTCATCTTCCAATGATGTCAAACAGCGCCGCTACAGTGCTCCGACATCGAGTGAATTGAACTTTGACGCAAACTCTTAAGTTCTCTGGATTTTCATACATTTCAACTTAAAGACTTAAAAGCTTCGGAATTACATTTACAGAATTTTCATTTTGCACAACAAAAACGGCTAAAACGAAAACATTAAGTAAAATCAAAATCTTATCAAGTGTGTTGTGATTTTCAAAACCAAGAATGCAAATGAATCATTGGCTCAACATAAAGGATGTGTATTGTATCTCAGTGTTTAGGGATTGATTGTAAACAAAGGCTTATTTTAAATAAAATGAGATGGTTTATTTTGATTAACATGATTTATTATTGATCCAATTTTATAACATGTTTGAAAATAAGATAAAAATAAAGAGTTTTATTCGGGATAAAAGAGTTTATCCAAGTTAAATATGAAGAGTTCCCAACCCACGCCAATGACATATTTTAAATAATAAAATGTTCTTTTTAAAATATTGCTCCAAACACATAGAAGACCATACCATATAAGGTAATGTTATGAATGATTAATTTGTTAAATATTCTCACCAAAGGAAATAAATGTTATCTCCTGACACAAGAGTCTGTATCTTAGAAATATATTTTGGAGTTTCTAAGAGATTGGCAGAAATATGTTTGAACTTGGAGAAGTTCAAAGTGTAACAAATAAATGGTTATTCTAGTCTAACTCAAAGAGAATGTCACTTATTATCCTAAAGGTGTTTAGAAAATAATGATTGTAATGTAAAGAGTTGCATATAAAATTTGTTACCAAATGACCTCAAAGAAAAAGTTTGACTAGAAAGATTCTAAGATGATGTACTTATAAGGGGTTCTAAGTATTTAAATCAACATAAGTTATTAACATCGTAACATAAGATGTTGTTTAGTAAAGAAGTTTGAATATTATGTTCAAAGAATTGAACATGAGGATTATGAATCTTAATCTCACCATTAATTCAAACAAGTTTTCTTTATAGATGTTAAACCATTAAAAAAGTTTAATGGGAGAATTTATCATATGGTCACGTAGAGATGTGATGGGAATTACATGATAATGTAATGAGTTTAACAAAATCTTAAAGATACATCAAACATAAGGCCTCTCGATTGGTCTATCATATGGGATATGATGACCAACGTCTGTATAAGGTTTTGTTAGTATATTCTCAAAGGAGTTTAAAAATATACATAATGTATCATGTTATACAAAAGGAAGTCTCCACTTTATCATTCTTTCATGTTAGTTGCATATATTACATGAAGTGAAATGATAATTACCCACTCAAAAGTATGGAATTTAAGTTACCTCTAATCGATGATCATCATGGAGTATTATAGGTTGTGAAGATATGTGAAGATTAGCATGGGTTGGGTTTCGAATAGTGACACAAAATTTGCTTATAATACACAAATGGAGTTTTGTCTATTGGATGACCCACTATATATATCGCATTGAGTGTTATACACGGTCTTTGGCATGCAAGGGGTGCATGTTTCATATTGAATCTAAATTATTTGAGATTGACAACCTACCTTGCATGCCTTCATACTTTAATAACTTTCTTTAGTCAACCCTAAAGCTGAGCTAATCAGGGGTGTTTGGTATGTTGTTGATCATGTTGTCGGTTGAGGTTTAACCATGATGGAATTTATCCTCTCGCATAACAAGTATGACATTTGGACCTTCAATTGAGATGTACTTAAAAAGAACATGGTCATACCAAGATAAGTGGCATGTGGAGTGCTCATCCATTAGGATGACGGGCATGTGACATGATCATCCATCTGGGAGAACGACATGTGATGTGTTCATCTGTCAGGTCAATCATACATAGAGAAAATAGAACATATGAGTTGGTCATATGAGATTGACATACTCCATGTCTCATGGTCACACAATATCTTCAACAAAGGGATTGTATGATTACGTATACTGTATAAGATGTTGCTAGCGGACACAAGTCTGGAAATACATGTGTTTGATGGAGACCATGTCAAATCCCTTTGTAGGTTGAGTAATATTGATGTTTTACTAGAGATCGTTTTTTTATTACAGTTATAGATTAGAAAATTCATAATTGTTGGCAATGCTACAAAGACCTGTGGGGTCACACTTCGCGATTGTGTGAATGAGGATGAATTTTTTACAAAACTCAGAGCCGCTCCAAAATTGTTTTGAAGAATATTCAAAAGGATCTTTGGATAGATTTTCACAAATTGTTATATATGAAGTGTCGTATGGTGAAAAGAATGATAACTTCTCCAAAAGAAGATTCGAAGGATATCCAAAAAAAAAATTGATGTGATTTCACAAATTGTTGCATGTAAGTTGTGGCATGAGTTGAAATTGCACACAAGTCTATGAGCCTTTAGTGCAAGTGGGAGATCGATGGAGATACCCTAAAAGCCTCATATCATAATGTATGATATAAATATATCATATGGATGACCTAGGACATATCGTTAAGTACAACATAGAGATATCATAACATTGTGTGTCGTTTACACGACACATGAAAATCATAATGTATGGTTTGCATAGCATTTCGATCACCCAATAGTTTGTCATCATGAACGGTTTGCATGGCATTTCGATCACCCAGTAGTTTATCATCATGAACGCTATCATTAGCGGTCAAATGTTATGAGATAATTTTAAAGGAATTTCAAAAGAATCGGTGATACTCCTTAAAGTCGAAACTCTCTTCCCTTCCTGCCTTTATCCTAAGGTTCTAGCAGACCGTGATTTGAAGAGGAATCCTTCCCAAGCGTTGGGAGATACATAACAACCCATGGATACCCAAGGAAGCGGGAGTGATTGCTTCATAGTTATCTTCATCGGCCACAATGAAGAAGAAAAAGGAGCTCGATTCAACAAAGATATGCTCTTCATTAACAGTTAAAGCATATTTTCATTAAAACGCATGGATAATCTTGGGATTTTATGGTTTCTATTTGTTTCTGCTGCCTTGGATAAGTGTTATACACTCCTTTGAAACTCTTCAATAAGTGCTATAAACAGTTATCAATAAATGCTGTCAAACAAAGCTTGAAAGAGTGTTCTTTTGCAATTTATTTAAGCAGTTTCTTCTAGGATTGTAAGTGTTTTTTCAGAAACAGAACAAACACCTTAATTTTTCAAACTGTTTATCATAAGTGATAACTGTTATCATCAGTTTTCAGTAATTGCTGTGAAGTGCAAGTGTTTTTTCAAAAACATAACAAACACCACTTATTTTTTTCAAATTGCTTGTCATAGGTGGTAAGTGCTATAAGCAATTTTTGATAAGTGATGCCAAATGAAACCTAATTTGGTTCACTCAGTCGACTACCCTTGCAAAACAAAAGAAAACCATTCACTGCTAGAAAATGAGTGCTGTTGTTTTCAACAAAGAGAAAGGGGGGGTACAATCACAGAGTAAGATGATAATAACATGCATGAGGAAAAACTGTATCTTGAACAGGAATGACTTGCACACAAAAAAAGAAGACCCACCACCCATTTGATGCCACAGATTTACCCAATGCTTTTAGTTCAGCTGAATCAAGAGCATCCAGATCTGAAGGTCCATCTCTCACCCCCTGCTCACGTCGTGCTTTTTCTTGCTCTGCCATCTGTATTAAATATTCATTGCATGCAATCAAAGGAAGGTAATTAAAGAACAACAAAGTGTAAGAGATCAACAAACCTTTAATGAAAGTGAGACTGCATGTGCAAACTCAGCATCTTCCAAGGGAATCTGCCTTTGAGATGAGATACCAACACTCAAGCCCTGCATCAGGATCAGAATGACGCCGAAGGCATGAACATATCATCAATTAAGTAAAATATGGCTGATTTCACATACACTGTCAATGCCAGTTTCACTGCCACGGAAATCCCTCTCAACCTCTCGTTTTGAAGCTTCAATGGCAGCTTGCATCATCTCTGCTTCCACATCATTTCCGTCGTCATGGAAATCATCAAATTTAGGAAGACCGGGCCGGATAACTTCAAGTTCAGGAGCACTGGGTTTGATATCTTCAAAGTCGGGAGCACTGGGTCTAGGATGTGCACGATGAATACTACCACGAAAACTGCCATTGTTCCGTTCATTCAACAGTGTACCATGTGCAGCATGAGCAGTTGCACTATCATCATCATCAATTATGACAGCTTCAGGTACTTCTGGAATCACACTTTTGTCCTCAGCAGTGGGAGAGCATCCATACTGACTAGAAGACCCGTTTCCAAATTTGTCTTCCAGAGGAATCTCCCTCGGGTCTCTTGGATGTGCAGTGAATGAAGAATGCTTTGTAAAATCCAAGTTTTGATCTAACAAACCCCTACTGTAGTTAGGATCCAGGATTGAAAATGAATTCAAATTGCCAGCAGATGAAGGATGTGATGAATGATATCTTTGTTCTTCATCAAAACCTGGATCATCTATATCCATTAAATCATTCTGAGGAGCAACAGTGGATGCTATATCAGGGCTGGACATCAAAGAACAAGTAAAAACATCAACTCCAAATCAACATAATCAAACCATTAAAGTGAGTTGTAAGGAGTCAAATAAGAAGGAAACAATGCATTGGAGAAACTGCTAATGTAGTTACGCACATATTCTGGTTTGCATCATTGAAATATGAGTTCACTGCTTCATTGAGATTACAAAGATGTTCCTAATCATCAACATAAAAAAGGTGACAAGAAAATATATAGTGAGATCCATATCATATAGCCAATCAAAAAATACAATTGTTGAGTTCTGAATGTAATTAGAAAAATCCAGCCACAATGGAGATGTGCATGCACTCAATCAGGTTTATAGGGCAGAGTGGAGTTAAAATTTGCATCACAGCTCTAACCCTTCTCCCATAAAGTTCAGAACATCAAAATGAATAAATCAAATAACTTTTCCACGAATTTGAGGAAACCAAAATATAGGAAGTGCAGGGTATAACACTTTGATTGGGACCTCTCCTTTTTCACATTAAAAAATTAACATTTGATTCTTCCCACCTTCCGCCCTGATTTTAAGAGACAGCAATACAAAAGAAGCAAGAACATCATGGCTGTAAAGGATGAAATTCCAGGGTAATAGTATTGGAAGGGTAAACTGAGAAGGGTTCACGGCTTCTATTAACTCAAATTGACCTGAAAGGTATAAATGTCCATAAGAGTATAACAAGTGTGAAGTGAAGGGCTGCTATAGTCGCACTCTTGTTTTGCGAAAATTATTGCCCTCAATGCCCAGGGAATTGGCTACCTTGAGAATGCCAGAGCACTTTTGTTTTTGTCTCTATCGATGTATAATAATCATTGTTAGCAACATATGATATCTGGTAATAACAGCTTCAGTCTCCTATAACAAATTATGTGCCTCGGATATCTGGATATGTATTACAGGAGGCTTATATGTCCACACTTGGCCAAAACAAAGAAATCAAGGACGAAGATGAACCCTTTTCACTTCAAGTAAAGATACAGAGATGAAGAAGAAGCTGGACATATCTGGCAGTGCGTAAAGATAATGCCATCGTCAGAAAGAGATAAGATCACTGCAATGTTAAGCATTGAATGACAACTACCACAGAAATAGAAAGAACTCAACTTCATGATACAGGAACACATGGAAGCAATTTTTCTATCAAGTAGCTCCAATTCAATGTTGATCAGTGCTGACGGGTAATCCAGTTTATGACCATGATTAGAGGTAGCACACATCCTACATGGGGTTTCATAGCAATTCTCAGGACTTTACACCCGCAATAAGAAAACAAGTATGATGCCAGAAAACATATATCAACAGCTTCACAAACCAAATACTACAGGTTATTTTGAGATGTAATGTATACACAAAAAGAATTAGAAAAAAAAAGTGATGCAGCTCAAGAGGCGTGATTTTTTTTTTTTATGACTTTTTTTGGAAGACCCTTCACTAAAAACACTCTACAGCATCAATCTCTGTGACTTAAACATGAAAACTTTTGGATGCGTAGAATTTCACCTACGCTTTACTGTCTGTCCAAGGAACATGAATCTTATGCAGGCGATGAATCAACGAAGGCCACACCCAGTGATGATTATTAAGAAAGTTCAGCGCTATTAACAACTACAACGTTGTCACTGCTTAGGGCATTTGTGGTCACTGACGGAGGCATCCTAAAGGAACACCGAAAAAAACACAAACCTTGATTTCAGGAGACAATGCAGCCCATAATATATGCACAAAATCCCCCAAAAAAAAAAGAGAACTCCGGATAGAGAAGGAGACAAACAGCCTACGCGGGACCTAGTCAGAGACCCATGACACGTCCAACCAGCCAAACTAAAACACATCAGTTTATGGGCTGAACCAGAAACAGCGCCCAAAAAAACATTGCGAAAGCCTCCATTCCTATATAAAATACCCTAAGCTCTCGCACCGCGACGCCCTCAGAAGCTCCAGTGACGCTCATGAAGGTGTCGATTGCTTCCCGATCGAGCATTGTCATGGGCGACGATGCTGAGGGTTCTGACGATGCTGTGGAAATAGGGAGAGTGGAGGGAAGAAGAGGGGCGGTTGTGGGTAGTATCTGTGAGAGGAGGGCAGCCGTTTGTAAAATATGGTACCTTGCTTGTGGTACCTTGCTTCGAAGAGGGTGACCATTGGTAGAAGGAAATGTATATTGTGGTATTCTTAAAAAAAATGCAAGGTATGAAATCCAAACCCGTTCATTAATATTCCATCCAAATCCGTTAAGCATTTTAGAAATTAAACCCTACAGCATGCATCCAAACCGAGTTTCTATATGAGTTCGAGTATCCAATTATCGAGTGCCCATTATCATTTATGATCCCAAATTAGACATTTGGATAGCTGATTTTAAAAACCAGATTGATGGATAAATATTACAATGTTTTTTTAACAAAAATCTCATCCAACTTGTGTACGACTCCTTATCTTCCAGGCATGACTCTCCCACTACCGCATCAAATATCAGACCTTGGACCTCAAATGAGAATCATAAATGATTAGGTAAAACCATATCTCCTCATGTTACCTAGCACTATCGAGACTCGTGATTGGTAGATGTGAAGTTATGATGCAAATCTGCAACTAATGAAAATTGAATCGTCGCTCCGAGGAGATAAGCAAACGATCATAATCGTTAGATCTCCCTGAGAGGAGCAATATTCCTATATTTTAAAATCAAAATTTTAATGATAATATAGTAGTTGAGTTTATTTTTCACGATCTCTATTTAAAGATAACAACTCTCCTCTAACGTCATATTAAAAAACATTGATTCTCTTAATTAAATTATAATCAATGTTTACAAAACCGACATTTGAATTGGAAAGTTGAGTTGATCAATGTCACGTCGGTTCAGTCGATTGCATTGATTGTCAAACCATCTTTATTGTTTTATCTATTTTTAATATTATATTATTATTTATCACAAAATTTTATCACCTATGATATATTTTTATTATCATAGAACTGTAATAATAACAATATTAAATTGTTTTATTTTAATTTAAAACATATAATTTTAATTTCTCTACATTCCTCTTTATTTTCTTCAATTTGTGTTTTTTTATTAACCAAATGCTACATATTTTGTTCAACGGATTAGTTTGGAATCCCACATTAAAGACATGTTAAAGGAAAAAACTTTAACAAAATACATAAGAGGGTGGGTGTGGGGTATAATAACACGCAATACGTTGATATTTATAGAAATTCTTAAGCATTGGGTGTGTGTGTGTTTATACATAACTTGACATGTCCTCACTGGAACCCCTTTCAGGTCGGCAATGAAGACAAACATAGTCCTCAAAATACATCTTCAATAGGTCACATGTTGATAACCAGCACCAAGAGTATAAAACCCACAAATGAAAGACTTTACCCTCATAAACCCTAAAAATATAATAAATAACCACCAATCAACCACAATTTGAATAATATGAAATAAAAACCATAACACCACAATGCACGTAATGTCATACAAAACCAAAGGATAAAACCAAAATAACAACTTTGATGGTAGCGACTCTAACTTCAACAATCACCACGAGCTGGTAATGTCCAACCCGATCACCAACCCCGCCTTATAAATATGTAAAAACAGGATATAGAATATAGGGGTGGGCATACAAGTATACTCACACAGTAGGAAAAAGACCCTTTTAACATCATTTTTTTTGCTTTTGATATTGGTTAAAAAGTGATGTAAATGCGTCCAACGTTAAAAGTGTGTATTTAAAGTTGTTTTTTTAAAGTCGATGTTAAAAAAACTTTTTGATGTCAGTTTCAATAACAAATGATGTTGAAAACCATTCTCAAGACACCTTTCAATATCGGTTATCATAATAATCGACGTTGAAAGCTAATCATTTAAAAAACCACTTACAATAGCACACCTCATTCCTTGTAAACATAAAACCCAGATACCAGGAGCAACAACACATTAATAGATTGTAAATAAAAATTGTTTCCAAACTATACAACTTCATTTTTAAGACAATACACATACACGAAACTTTTAACTATACATCTACAAATTAATCATACTTGTAAAATGGTTTTTAAATAAATCTTGAAGATTTTTTGGGTCGTTTGTTGAATACGATGAAGTGTCATAAAAAACTACAGAAATACAACACACACACACACATGTATAACATCAACAATACAAAATATTGGTTTAAAATACAAGGGTTGTAATAAAACAAACATTGTGAAAACTTGTTGTCATTATGGTCATGATGATCCCATACATGAATCATAAAAACATAATAACCACATTCAAAATTTCCTTTTCAACAATGATGTTGTGGTTTTGAAATAAGAATTTTAAAATAAGAAACACTATAAATATTTGCAAGACATCGTTGTTTTAAATGATATAAAATTTATATACTTCCCATGACCTGGTGAATTTTGATATTACCAAAACCCAAGTAACATAAAAAATATAAGATTAAAGTTCTAATATAATAGAATAAAACTTACGATCTATGCACTCCACCCAATAAAGAGCACAAACAATATGTTGTTCATTCACGTGAGAAGAATATGCATAACATCCAATGCCCACTGAAATAGAAAAGTTCAGCATGAATGAAATTGTAATGAATGGTATTTTGTGATTATATAACTCTTATTACCCACATAGGAATGGAAAGAACTAACACTGGATATTTATGATAGTCAATATTTGAGATGTATATTCAACACACTACAAGGAAAAGACCAATTAATAGAGGTTTTAGAAACTTTCACTAAATTTCTAAAGAAGAAAAAACCTTAACCTCGACCTCGACCCTTGATCTCGACCTCAACCTTGACCCCATGATCCTTACAACTCCCCTTCTCCCTACGACTTTGCCCCCCAATGATGGCCCCCAATCCCCGATGGTGGGCCCCGACCCCAACGATGACCCACCTTCTCCCTGATCCTCGATCCCCCGTAACCCTGATCCCCAAACCTTAGTCATCCTCCCTCCCTATGCCTTAACCCAAACCCCCCGACCCCTTCTTCGCCCATGAGTATGACTTCACCGAACTCATCTATAATGAATCAGAATTCTACCAATGAAATTTCACTTCTTATAATTATTTCATATAGTATAAATCGCATAAAATCAGTTATAGAATACTATACAAACTTTATAAATGAATAATGAGTGAAATGAGAGGTATTTCTAGAAGTTAAAGAACCTATACCAATGAAATAGTAACTTGACCTTAAGAATAGTAATATGACCATTATGAATAGTAAACCGACCAAATGAATAGTAATCTCACCCAAGAAAGTATAAATAAAATTTAGTAATCTTATAAATTAAAGTATGATATAATTATACTGTATTATAAGTAAATAAATATTTTTAAAATTATTAATTAAGTGTTGGTATTTTTATAAGTCATATATATTTAATTACAATTTGATAATTAATAAAATTATTTAAAAGAAAATTATTTTCATAAAATGTATTCATAAATTAATATTTTTTTATTATGATTTTAAGATAATTTTATGAGACCTTAATTTTTCAAAGTGTTATAAAATCAATTATAATATTAAAATTGGTATTTTTCAAATAAATGATGATTTTAATTACAAATTAAAATTTTCATATTTAGAAAATTATTTTCATAGAATGGATTTCATTTTTTATTTCTACACATTGAAAAATAGTTAGGGTGAATTTTTGGGATTTTTCTAAAATCATTGAATTTTTTGGTGAATAATGAAATACTGTAATTTATGGTATATATACATTATAAGATAAATACACTATTCCTTGAGTCATGAATGATGTAAGCACCATAATCTCGAACTTCCATTTATTATTTTAATATATTTGGTGATAATTCTCAAATTATTCATAGTCTTGAGCCAAAATAATAAACAAATGAATAAAATATTCAAAAAACACTCATCTCCTCCACTATAAATACCACCCCTTCTCCTCACACCTTCCAAGATTTGAGTCTTATCAAATTTCTAACCAATCCTCTTCCCAGTCCACCCCCCCCCCACACATCCAGGAGCTCTTGGACTCATCAAAAGACCAAAACATTTTCCCTAAGGAGGTTCCCAAGGAGGAGAAAATCAAGATGTAAAAACCTTTTTCTTGTTCTTTTAATTTATTTTCAAGTTCTTTTATTTTCTTATTCTATCCTCACCCCCCTCATACAAATTTCATGATAACTCTAGTACACTACATATACTTTAATGTTATTGTGATAATGGAATAATCCATCATCAAGCCTCTTCTCCTCTCCCTTTTATTCTAAAAATGGAAACATCGTCTGTGAGGTGTTGTTTTATCGCCTTCAAGGATGAAAAGTTTTCATTTTCATTAACCGTCTTAAAGGCTATTCATAGAACCATTTTAATGGTTCAAAAATATTTAAAATTGTATATTAAAACCCCTTTTTATGTTCTAGAAGTAACAGATTTACATAGTACTAAATGATAAAACAAAACAAGTTCGTTGTGATCTAAAAACCACCAAAATGATCTAAATGATTATCATTAAAGTTATATTTAATGAATTATACTCATATATGGAATAAAAATAATATATAAGACCGTTAAATCTTCTTTATGTTAATTAATAACATATAATTCTAATTCTAGAGAATTATACCCATTTTACATGAACTTCATTACTTATAAACAAGCGAACTGATCATGAAAACCAAGAAAAAGAACGCTTTTGAATGATGAAGTTAAACTCTATAACTCATCAAAAAGTCCATAAATAAACTTAATAAAACTATAATGGATCAAATTCATGTAGAAAAGGTTCTGAATTAATTAATTAATGGATTTAATTTTATTATCTAGGATGTTAAGGTCAAGTGCATAACACTTTTGGACATAAGGTAAATGTTTTCTTCCCAAACCTACATTTTCATTCGGGTTATGCTTTCTTCCTCTACACAACAATGTAATTATTCATTATTTTTATAAATTTCTTCTAAATTCTGTACATACATTCCAAACTTATGTATTCAGATCATCTCGTCTTTTATTTATGGGAATTACATGTTTTATAAGATTCCCTTCTCAATTATTCCCAATGCGCAAGCCTGATTAAAGGGAACATCTCAATTTCTTATCCATTTTCGAGTACCATCCATAATCTTTGTTAAGATAACATTATTTTTATGAAATCAACAATTTTTTCATGAAAAACTATAATTTTTCATTTCTAGTTTTATAAAAAAAATTATGACAAATACAAATGATTTTTCCAAAAGAACTCTTTTTTGCAAGTAAAAGGGGTATTTCTCTAAAAAATCCTCGATGATTTTATTAGAGTATTTTAATCTATTTCAACACCTCTATTGAATTATATGATTTACTGAGATTGATATCTTATGATTATCATTTACCATATTTTATTAAGTGGTTTACGACCAATTTGACTATAGATGTGCTATCTTGATACTATTCACCACACTACTCAGAATGATTGGTGATTATGTTTACAGATTGAGGAAATTTATTTAAATTTCATATGTATATGTTGTTTATGTTTATCCTCATTCATATGAAGAATTAATTGGACTTAAAAAGTGACGTTTGGGGTCCACTATAGCCTCTCAATGCATCAGTAGGTCTCATGAGACAAAACAAATATGGACTTGGCTGAGGCCTTGCCCATTTTCAGATATAGGTTTGGCCAAGGCCTTAACCATTTATTTTCAGATTTCTTGGCTGGGGCCTCGACAGTATGTTTCAGATGTATGACATTATGCATTTCCTCATTATGATATTAGTAATTGATAATCCATGTGAATATTCAACTAGTAGAATATCCATGGTTAAGCTTCATTCTTATGTGATTATTTTTATGGAATTATTTATTCAGCTTTTATTCTTTCCATATTATTCTCAATTTTATGTTCTAACAACACGTTTTTTCAATCATTCACCATTCATTATTGTTTATATTAGCTTCTTCTATATTACTTACCCTTACTAAGTATCTGAGATCACCCCTTTCTTATGTTTTATTTTTTTCCTCAGGATGTGAAGATGTATATTATGAATGACTTGCATGGATAATATTTGAGTTTATGGGTGTTCCCAATAAAATTGTTATATTGTATTTCCTTTCAAGTTGTAATTTAAAGTTTATGTATGTAATCTGGATTCCAAAACTACTAAACTGATCAATCCTTTGGGATTCGAGTCTTGTATCTATGTTAATGTATTAATGTAAGACCCTGACTCTAGGCTACCGGGGTTGGAGTATTTACAGTTGGTATCAAAGGAAGTTTAGTAGAAACCATGAAAAATAGATTTAGAAAAATATAGATTAGGGAACATAACCTTAAGATATACTTTGAGGATGAGCATAAAAGAACATCCTAGAATTTTGGTAAAGTAGAGATTATGTGAGTATTCCTAGCAATACATCACTGTCTGAATATTACAAGTATACGCGGTTCTAGCATGAATGTACTTAGGGAAAACAACTCTGAAAAGGTGTCCTGGGCCTAACTTGGGATAACCTGGTACCTGAAAACGGGTCTTACTACGCACTTGGTTTGACACTCTTGGGGGATATGCTTGGGATAATTCACACTTTCTTTAAAAACCATTATGAAGGATTTAAAAGTAAATACCCAAAGAAAACTATGTTTATGATTATGAGATTAGTGATGCATAAAATTTCAATTTATGTTAAGTATTTTTCTATTTCGAGATTATGCATTATGATTCATAACCTAATTTAGTGTATATCATCATTTAGAAACGGTGCTTAGTGGAAGGAATGAAAACTGTATCAATGCGCATATCTCATGCAGGGATTGCCCTACTATGCAAGACAATGATATTGGCACTGGAGCTGCGACTGGTGTTGAGCAACTTATAACTATACTGGGACAAATAACTCATGTTATGAATAATAACCTTACTCGTATGGAGTATCCTGATCTACAATGTGGAGGAGCAATGTTAGACCACTTTATATGACAACAACCTCTATCATTTAATGGGACTACAAACCCATTTGTAGAGGATCAGTGGATAAGTTCCTTAAAGAAGATATTTCTCATTTTAGGAAGTAATGAAAGGGAGAAGGTTGTCATGATAGTTTATCGTCTATCGAGAGATGTATATCAATGGTGGTCATTAATTCAAAACACAAAAGAGGAGGAAGAAATTACAAATATGGAATGAAGGGATTTTAAGGAAATTTTCTTAGAAAAATATTTTCCTCATGAACAATGAGTGGATATGGAGAGACAATTCTTGAGTCTGAAATAAAAAATAGGATAAAAATGTTGCAAAGTATGAAGCCAACTTTATAAGGATAACAAGGAATGTCATGGACTACATATGTATTCCAAGGAGCAAGATTGATCAATTTTTTGATGGTTTTAAACCATTCATTTGTAGGTCACTAGTCTCCCAAAATTTCTCATAATACAAAGATATAGTCTCATGTGTTATCAAGACATAGAAAGAATTTTCTAAGTCTTATGACTTTAAGGGACAACAAGAGAAGAAGAGGGTGGCATAGGAAATAAGTGATAAAGGGAAGAATAAAAAAATGAATTTTCTAATGTGTGATATTTATGGAAGGAAACACCCTGGTGCCTACTTAAAAGAAAAATGATTTTTCTACAAGTGTGGTGGTAAATGGCATCATGCTAAATATTACAAAGGAAAGAAAGAAGCTATCAATGTTCAATGCTACAATTGCATGAAGATGGGACACTATGCAAATGATTGTTCTAAGTGTCAAGGAAACATTACCCATAAAAGGATAAGGGATCAAGACCAAGCTTATATGATCAAAACTACAGAGATTGAAGTTCCTAATGATGTGGTGGTAGGTACTTTAATCATTTCCTCAAACTTATCCAATGCTTTATTTGATTCTAGATCATTGCATTCTTTTATATCTTCTCAGTTTTCTAAAAAAATTAGACATTTTCCTTTTGATTTAATAAAGAAGTTATCAGTCAAAAACTCTGAAGGAAAGTATCATCGCAACAAAGATATGTCAGTTAGTCCCCTTTATGACACATAAACATGCTTTAGTTGATGACCTTGTTATCATACCTATGATTGACTTTGATATAATCCTTGATATGGGATGACTTTCAAAATATGATATGAAAATCTATTTTAATAAGAAGGAAAATATGATTGGTGAGGAAGATGTAGAATCCATTATCTTTAGAGAAGAAACCTCATCATCTGAGTCATATTTGGATCCACCTCTAGTAGCTCTTCTAAATGTAATTCTTAGGGAGGAAGAGAAAAAATCATCTATGGTGAGGAAAGAAATCTTCAAATTGAAGATGTACCTATTGTACAGGAATATATTGATGTATTTACATAGGATTTACCTGGACATCCTCCAGAGTGGGAAGTTGAGTTTTTTATTAATTTAATTCTTGGTTCAAGACCTATATCAAAGACTCTCTATAAAATGACCACCATGGAATTAGTAGAGCTAAAGAAACCATTATAGGAATTGAGTGACAGAGAATTTATTCGCCCTAGTGTCTCTCCATGGGGAGCCCCTATTCTCTTTGTCAAGAAGAAGGATGAATCCATGAGGATGTGCATCGACTATAGAGAAATCAATGATATTATAATGAAGAACAAGTATCATATTCCTCACATTGATTATTTATTTGATCCAATTTATGGAGCTCAATATTTTTCAAAGACTGACCTTCGATCTGGATATCATCAATTTCATGTGAGGAAGGAAGATATTCTAAATACAAGATTTCGAACCAGGTATAGACATTACGATTTTACAGTAATTCCATTTGGACTGACTAATGAACCCTTTGTTTTCATGGATATGATGAATAGAGTTTTTAAGGAATATATTGATGACTTTGTTGTGGTATTTATTGATTATATCTTGGTATAATTTAAAAGCTATGAATACCATGATAATCACTTATGGATTTTTCTAAAGACTCTTGGAATAAATAAATTATATGGGAAGTTTAGAAAGTGTGAATTTTGTCTTTAATTAGTTTCTTTTCTTGGTCATATTGTCTCTAAGGATGAAATCTCAATTGATCCTACAGAGAAAAAGGTGGTTCAAGAATAACCTACACCAATAAACATAATTGAGGTATATAGTTTCATTGGTTTAGCAGGTTACTATCGACATTTCGTTCAGAATTTTTCCCAATTAGCTAACCCATTAACCAAGATTACTTTTAAAGGGGTTAAATTCATATGGACAAAAGAATGTTAAGAATGTTTTGATTAATTGAAGAGGAGATTAGTGAATGCTCCAATTTTGACTCTCACTAATAGAAATCCTACCTATACCAACGCATCTATACTAATGGTTTGTAAAAACTATTGGTATAGGTCCCCTTTACTAATGATTTTCCAAAACTGTTGGGATATACCACTTTGACACCACTTTTCCCAACAGTTTTGGAAAACCATTGGTAAAGGGTATGGATATCCCAACGATTTTCCAAAACCATTGGAATATTACACTTTTAGAACACTTTTCCCAATGGTTTTGGAAAACCGTTGGGAAAGGGTATGTATATCCCAGCGGTTTTCCAAAACCATTGGGATAAGCCACTTTGAGAACACTTTTCCCAATGGTTTTGGAAAACTGTTGGGAAAGGGTATGGTTATCCCAACGGTTTTCCAAAACCATTGGGATATGCCACTTTGAGACCACTTTTCCAAATAGTTTTGGAAAACTATTGGGAAAGGGTATGGTTATCCCAATGGTTTTCTAAAACTGTTGGGATAGACCATTTTTACAAGGGCACCTATCCCAACGGTTTTGAGAACCGTTGGTATAAGTTCCCTTATTTTTTATGAATTATTTTTTTTGAATATCTTCAAATAAATCAATACATAAATTACACACACAAACACACACACACACACATATATCCAAATATATTCACAAAGGTAACTATAGGATAGTGGTAAAGTATTTGATATATAACGTGTAGGTTGTGGGTTCAAACCTCCACTGTAACTGTTTTTAGATTTACCTATCCCAACGGTTTTCAAACTACTGGGATAGGTATATCCCCACACCAAATCACCCAACGACTTCCCAAACTATTGGTATAGGCTATACCAATAGTTTGGGGACCTATACCAATGGTTCCAAACCATTAGTATAGGCAATTTTTCCATTAGTGTCTACAATCGGGAAATGGTGGGTTTGTGATTTATAGTTATGCATCAAAGAAAGGAATTGGTTGTGTCCTTATGAATAATGATAAAGTTATTGCCTATGCATCAAGGTAGTTAAAAACTCATGAACAAAACTATCCAAATCATGATCTTGAGTTACCAGTCATAATTTTTTCTATGAAGATATAGAGACATTATCTCTATGGAGAAAGATGTGATATATATACAGATCACAAGAGTTTGAAATATATATTCTAATAGAAAGAACTCAACATGAGGCAAAGGTGATGACTCAAGCTACTTAAGGATTATTATTGTTCAATACACTACCACTCAGGGAAGGTGAATAAAATAGCAGATGCATTGATCAGGAAAGATCATAGAGTTCTGAAAAAAATGAGGATTGACAAGGATATTGTGTACATGGATCTAGAAAAGATGGACATGATAATTATCAAGGACGGTAAAAAACAATTGATTTTTCAATTGGTTTCCCAACCATATTTATTAGAAATAATTAAAAGTTTTTAGTCCAATGATGAGAATATTCAAAAGAAAATTAAAGGTATGAATGATGAGAAGTTGGCTGACTTTGTGTATAAGGATGAAATTTTGAAATTTGGGAAGAGGCTTTGTGTTCCCTCTATAACCAAGATAAAAGGGGAGTTATTGGATAATGCCCATAGCTTGAATTTCTCTATATATCCTGATAATACTAAGATGTATAGAGATTTGAAAGAATATTTCTGGTGGCATAATATGAAGTGAAAAATTGTTGATTATGTATCAAGATGTTTAGTTTGTCAACAAGTGAAAGCTGAAAGACAACACCCTAGAGGAGTCGTGAAACATCTACCTATTCCTACATGGAAATGGGATGACATCACTATGTATTTTGTTACTCGGTTACCAAAAACTCTAAGAAAGAATGATACAATATGGGTAATTGTTGATCGACTTACCAAATCTGCATATTTCCTCGCTATAAGGGAAAATTTTCCACTAGAGAACCTTGCATAACTCTATATTAATGAAGTTTTAAGACTTAATGGAGAACCTATTTCAATTGTGTTTGATCATGATCCATGATTTTATATTGAAATTATGGAAAATTATTCAGAAATATTTGAATACTGAGCTTCATTTGAGTACTACTTATCACCCTCAAACTAGCGAGTAATCAGAAAGGATGATCCAAACTTTAAAGGATATGTTGAGATCATGATCACTTGACTTTCAAGGCATATGAGATCAATATTTACCCTTGGTAGAGTTTTCCAAAAACAATAGTTTCCATTCAAGTATTCAAATGACACTATATGAAGCATTGTATGGAAAGAGATGTCAAACACCAAATTGTTGGGATGAAGTTAGTGAAAAAAAACTTGTAGGCCCAGAACTTGTAGAGGAAACAATAGTAAAGGTAAAGACTATTGAAACCCATATCAAAGTAGATCAAAGTAGGAAAAATATTTATGTCGATAATCAAAGGAATTATTTGGAATTGCAAGTGGAGTATCATGTTTTCTTGAAAGTATCTTCATGGAAGGGTGTTAAAAGATTTGGAAAGAAAGGGAAACTGAGTCCCATGTACATTAAACCTTTTGAAATATTAGCGAGAGTTGGAGCTATAGATTATCGTTTGGAAATGCCGCCTAGCCTTTCTAAAGTACACAATGTGTTCCACAACTCTTTTTTAAGAAATTTTATTCCAGACCCAATGCATGTCCTCGCTTCTGAAGGAATAAAATTGGAAATTGATTTATCTTATTGTGAAGAACCTATATGGATTATAGACACTAAATAACATGTGTTGAGGAATCAGATGACTTAGATGGTAAAGGTAATTTATAAAAATCATAAAATTGAAGAGACAACATGGAAACCAAAGGAATTTATGATGAATAACTACCCAAATATTTTCATGAGGTGACATTATAGAAATTTCAAGGATGAAATTTTTGTAGGAGGGGAGAATGTAATGATCTAGAATTCTATCAATGAAATTTCTCTTCTTATAATTATTTCATATAGTATAAATCATATAAAACAACTTATAGAACACAATAAAAACTTTATAAATGAAGAATGATTGAAATAAGAGGTATTTCTAGAAGTTAAGGAACCTATACCAATGAAATAGTAACTTGACCTTAGGAATAGTAATATGAATCTTATGAATAGTAAACCATCCAAATGAATAGTAATCTCAACCATGAAAGTATAAATAAAATTTAGGCATCTTATAAATGAAAGTATGATATAATTATATCATAGTATAAGTAAATAAATATTTTTAAAATTATTAATTAAGTGTTGATATTTTTGTAAGTCATAGATATTTAATTACAATTTTATAATTAATTAAATGATTCAAAAGAAAAAATATTTTCATAAAATGTATTAATAAATATATATTTTGTTGTCTTATGATTTTAAGATAATTTTATGAGACCTTAGTTAATTTTTCAAAGTGTTATAAAATCAGTTATCATATTAAAATTGGTATTTTTTGAATAAATGATGATTTTAATTAAAAATTAAATTTCTCATATTTAGAAAATTATTTTCATAAAATGGAGTTAATTTTTGAATTATACACATTGAAAAAAATTTAGGGTGATTTTTTTGGATTTTTCTAAAATACTAGAATTTTTAGTGAATAGTGAAATATGGTAATTTACGACATATATACATTATAAGATAAATAAACTATTCCTTGAGTCATGGATGATGTAATCACCATAATATTAAACTTACCTTAATTATTTTAATATATTTTGTGATAATTATCAAACTATTCATATTCTTGATCCAAAATAATAAACAAATGAATAAAATATTCAAAAAACACCTCTCTCCTCTACTATGAATACCACCCCTCACCACCCCTTATCCTCACACCTTAAAAGCTTTAATACTTGTAAAATTTATACCCAAAAATCTTTAAAATACCCTTACCCAAATATAATATCTATTGGTATCATCAAAATACTAAAAACTTTTCCCTAATGAGGTTCTCAAGGAGGAGAAAATAAAGAGGTAAAAACCTCTTTCTTTTTCTTTTAATTTCTTTTCATGTTCTTTTATTTTCTTATTCTATCATCACCTCCCATAATTCAAATAACATGATAACTACATTAACTTAAATATAATAAAATTTAATTATGCTAATGTAATAATCCATCATCAATCCCCTTCTCCTCTCCCTTTTATTCTAAAAATGGAAATGTCATCCGTGAGGTGTTGTTTTATCGCCTTCAAGGACGTCAACTTTTCATTTTCATTAACCATATTAAATTATATTCATAAAACTATTTTAATGGTTAAAAAATATTGTAAAATTTATATTAAAACCCTTTTTTATGTTTTGGAAGTAATATATTTACATAATACTAAATGATAAAACAAAACGAGTTCGTTGTGATCTAAAAACCACCAAAATGATCTAAATGGTTATCATTAAAGTCCTATTTAATGAATCATAATAATGTCTGAAAAAAATAGATAAGACCATTAAATATTATGTATGTTCATTAATAACATATAATTTCAATTTTGTAGAATTATACCCATTTTACATTAACTTCATTACTTATAAACAAGCGAACTGATCATGAAAACCAAGAAAACAAATGCTCTCAAACGATAAAGTTAAAATCTATAACTCATAAAAAAGGCCATAAATAGAATTAATAAAACTAAAATGAATCAAATTAATGTATAAAGGGTTATTAATTAATTAATTAATGGATTTAATTTGATTATCCATGATGTTAAGGTCAAGTGCAGAACACTTTCAAACATAAGGTAAGAGTTTTCTTCCCGAACCTTCATTTTACTTTGGGTTATGATTTCTTCCTCTATACACCAATGTAATTATTAATTATTTTTATAAACTTATTCTAAATTATGTTTATATATTCCAAAATTATGTATACATATCATTTCATATTTTTTTTATGGGAATTACATATTTTACAAGGTTCTCTTCTCAATTCTTCCTGATATGCAAGCCCGGTTAAAGGGAACGTCACGATTTCTTACCCATTTTCAAGTATCATTAATAATCTATTTTAATACACCATTATTTTTATAAAATCACTAATTTTTATGAAAAAATATATTTGTTCATTTCTGGTTTTATACAGACAATTATAACAAATACAAATGATTTCTCTAAAAGAACCACTACAAAAAAACAATCACATTTGAGGGGGTTATTTTTGACATTAGGAGGGGTTATAACCCCTCCTAAAGACATTAGTGGCGGTTCCTCACAACCACCGCTAAAGTTTCCTCCTACTTCCATTAATGGTGGTTTTGTGTGACCTTTGTTAAAGTCACGGTGACTTTAGTGGCGGTTACATTAGAGGGGGTTTAAACCCCCTCTAATGTCAAGGTAAATTCCCAACAATCTGAACCGCCACTAGTTGAAAGGTGTTAGGGGCGGTTCAAACCGCCCCTAATATGGGGTTACTTTAGGGGTGGTTGTGAAAACCACCCCTAAAGATTTTCATTTTTTTAAGACCTACCCCACCCTCTTGTTCTCTTCCCTCCCGCGTTCCCATCCCCTTCTCTCCCTCCCGTTCCTACCCCGTGCCTCCCGTCCGTTCCTACCCCCAGCACCCCATCCCCTCCTCTCCCCCTAGTTCCAGCCTCGTGCCTCTCACCCTAGCACCCCAACCAGTGCCTCTCGCTATTCCTGCCCCCAGCGCCTCAAGCCAGCGCCTCCCGTTCCTTCCCCATGCCCGCTCCCAGAGCGCCTCCCCATTTCTGCCCCATCGCGCGCCTCTAGTTCTGCTCCCCTCTCGTTACATGGCCAACACCTCTTGTTCTCTCTCACAACCTACCTCCAAAATATACAAAAATGGGAGTGTTCAGGGATCGAACCGGTGACCACCTGAAATCAATACCACCGGAAATCAACCAGCATACCACTAAGGCAAATGATTTTTACTATTTAAATTACACATGGTTTTATTTATATATATTTGACTATTTATTATAATAAATATTATTAACATAATATATTTAATACATTTAAATTATAATATATATATTATTTACTATATTTCTTTGTATAAATATTTTTATATATTCTAAATTATATATTTATACATCATCTAAATATAGTACACAAGTATATATGTATATATTTCACTTGTGTGTGTGTGTGTGATAACAATAACAATATTACTAATTATTATTTTTATTACATCTATTTTTTAATCTATAAAAATGATATGTTGGTTTTATAAATACTATGCATTTATTTTATGATTTATATAAAACATATATTATATTAAATACATTTGTATTATATATTTATGTAAATTATTTATATACTTAAATACATATTTATAGATTATCTATATATATTTAAATAATATATATATATATAAGTATTTATCTAATATATTTATATAAGGTCTTTAAAAATATATTTATATAATGTCTTTCAATACATATATTTATTATTATTTATATTAATATATTTATTTATTTGTCTAAACTGTATAATATTATATAAAATCAATATATTAATATTATTATATGAAATACAATTTATACAAATATTAATATTATATGTAATTAATATTATGTTATATATAATTAATATTATATTATATATAATTAATATGTATATTATATATAATCAATATTATATGAAATACAATTTATACAAAAATATACTTAATATTATATGAAATACAATTTTATATTATATGCAATTAATATTATATGAAATAAAATTTATAAAAACATTTATATAATGTATTTCAATACATAGATTTATTATTATGTACATTAATATATATTAGTATTTCAATAAATATAATTCTATAATATTGTGTATATTAATATATTTTTTTTATAAATTCTATTTCATATAATATTAATTATATATAATATAAAGGCATAAAACTATTATATAAAAATATATTTATTATTATTATTATTATATAATTTATAAAAACTATAAGCTTGAGTTTTTATATGATATATTTTTTAAATAAATTATATTTATGTATATATTTATATAATATGTTTATGCTTTTATATTATAAATAATTAGTATTATATAAAATATAATTTATACAAATGAATATATATTAATTTACATAACATTATACAATTATATTTATGTATACATACATATATAATTAAATACAATAATATAAATATATTTTATAATAGGTTCATATAATGTATTTAAATACATTTATATATTGTGTTTTAATTATATATATATATATTATGGAAGTTTCTTTTTTAAAAAAAGTGTGGGTTCAAAACCCCTTCTAAATTAAAGACATTAGAGGGGTTTTGAACCCCCTTTAATTTAAAGACATTAGAGGGGTTTCTGAACCCCATCTAATTTAAGACATTAGAGGGGATTTTGAACCCCCTTTGATTTAAGACATTAGAGGGGGTTTTGAACCACCTCTAAAATCCAACTAGATATTAAAAGAATAATGTTAAAAAATTTATAGGGGGTTCAAACCCCCCTCTAATTTAAGAAATTAAGAGGCTCTATAACCCCATCTAAATTCGATGATTAGCAAGGGTTGTATATAATCCCTCAAAATTTTATAGAAAACGAATTTAGAAGGGGTTCATAACCCCCTATAATTTCGACGATTAGAGGGGGTTGTGCAGAACCCCCTCTAATTGTACAAAAAATGAAATTAGAGGGGTTTATGCATAACCTCCTCTAAATAACCCCCTCTAATGTACTATTTTTTTTGTAGTGAACTCTTCTTTGCAAGTAAAAGGGGTGTTTCTCTCAAAAATACCTCGATGATTTTATTATATTATTTTCATCTATTTCAAAATATCTATTGAATTATATGATTTATTGAGATTGATCTCTTATGATTATCATCTACCATATTTTATTAAATGGTTTATGATCAATTTGACTGTAGATGTGTTATCTTGATACCATTCACCACACTACTCAGAATGATTAGTGATTATGTTTACAAATTCGGAAAAGTTATTTAAATTTCATATGTATATGTTGTTTATGTTTATCCCATTAATATGATAAATTCATTGGAATTATTAAGTGATGGGTGGGGTCTGCTATAGCCCCTCGATGTATCGGTAGGTCTCATGAGACAAAACAAATATGGACTTGGCCGAGGCCTTGCCCATTTTCTGATCTGGTTTTGGTTGAGGCCTTAACCATTTATTTTCAAATGTCTTGGATGAGGTATCGACATTATGTTTCCGATGTTTGATATTATTAATTCCCTCATTATGATATTAGTAATTGATAATCCATGTGAATATTCGACTAGAAGAATATCCATGGTTAAGATTCATTCTCATGTGATTATTTGTATGGAATTATTTGCTCAACTTTTATTCTTTCCATATTATGCTCAAGTTTATGTTCTAACGACATGTGTTTTTAGTAATTTACCATGCCTTATTATTTATATTATCTTCTACTGTATTACTTACCCTTACTAAGCATATGATCTCACCCCTTTCTTATGTTTTATTTTTCCCCAGGATGTGAAGATGTATATTATGAATGACTTGTAGGGATAATCTAGTATTTTATGGGTGTTCCCAATGGAATTACTATATTTTATTTCCTTTAAAGTTATAATGTAAAGTTCATGTATGTAATATGGCTTCCAAAACTACTAAACTGATCGATCCTTTGGGATTCAAGTCTCATATCTATGCCAATGTATTAATGTAAGACACCAACTTTGGGCTACTAGGGTCAGGGTATTTACATCATATCCCCAACCTCCATACTAGTTGTTTCCCTCTCCTCAATGGCCTCTATCCCTTTGCCTCATTGAACTTCACCCACAACATCTGACCCCTAAATTATTGGGTAGTGTTTGAGGGTTTGAAATTGTCATTTTTTTATTTTGTAGTAACATAATCTTTTTCTAATAATTTTATAGTATGTTACGAACCATTTTAATTGATTTTTTAGTTTTTAGTTTAAATCGAGCTTTCCTATGAGTATAATTTTATTGAAGAATTTTTTTTACACACTGTTGTTAAGAATTGGATATACTTGTTTGATCAAACATCTACATCTTTATTTTTGAATGTATAGGGAGAAAAGTGAAAATCCAATACGTATGGATAAAAGTTGGATTAATTTACCCTAAAACACACATCAATGTGCTTGGTTTGAAATCATTTTTAGATTATACAATTGTAAAATGATAAATGGATGGTAGAATAAAATATTTGTGTCCTGATTGTATATTCAAGTGATGGTTGAATAGAAACAAAGTATATGAACACTTGATATTGAAACAATTTCATGTTCGATATGTTTATTGGGTTTCTAATGATGAATAAAATGTTATATAAAATCAAAGCAATGATTATCCTTTCAATGAAATATAAAGTGACCTGCCATAGGAGAATTCAGTTCAAAACTTGATAAATGATACATTTGTCTTTACAAGATGCAATGAACAAGATTTTAATAGATCAAAAAAACCTTCAGTTGGTCCTGAGCAGGTTAATCTTGCTCAGAACATTGACAATAAAAAAGATAAATTTTATGAATTAGTTGATAAAGAAAATCAAGAATTGTACAAAGGGTGCGCCAAGTATGAAAAGTTCTCTTTTATACTCAAGTTTCACCATAAAGACCTCAACTTTTTTAGGTTTGTTATGAGTTAATTTCAACCTTTAATCTTATTTTTTGAGCTATGAATTGTTTAGGACGAGTTCCAGGGGTTTTTAGATGGTTTTATAAAGTTTTTTTAGCCTTTTAAAGGGTGAAAAATTAAAGAATGGTTTGACCAAACTGTGGAGAATCTTTAGGAAAACGTGTAACTAGAGGCAAAGGCCAAAGGGGTGTCACACAGTTAAGGTGAACAATTTGAAAAACCATGCAACCTCACCTAAAAAACCTTGCGGTAAGCTCTAGTGACCAACAAAATGGTTGGCGTATTATTTAAAAAATCATGAAGCTTATCTAAAATCCCAAAAAAGGGAACATGGTTGGTGCATGGTTTGAAAAATTGTGCAACCAATCCATGCATGTGTGAAATTAATGATCAAAATTCATCTTTAATGGTCATTTATGGCCTGTTTTGACCTGTTCTCCTTTGTATAGGGATCTCTCCCAATTTTTGAGACACCTCTGGAATTCCCTAATGAATTATTCTCATCCAAAACTAGATTTCGATGACTCCAGGTGGGTTGAAGATCAATAATTTAGGTATGTGATGTAAAACCCTTTGTTCTTTAGATTTCTCCTTGATCAACCTATTTTCTCTTGATACGATTCATAGATCATACATTCTAATTCCTGATCTATGAATTGTAATTCTAACTAATGATGAATTCTTGAATTGTTGCTAGATTAATGGTGGTTTCAACATATCAATGAAATCCCCTTTAACCAAGGATAATTCAATGTGAACGGTGGATGTTTTCAGGTAAGTTTCCACAGATCGGTCATTTTAAGAATCTATTCTTCTTGATTCTCATCTTGAATCTCTTCTTTGTTGATGGATTGATGTCTATTTTCTAGACCCGAGGTTTTATTTTAGAATCAATAAGGAATTATCGATTCATTCCTTGAGAAACAATGGATCTGGTGAATTAGCATCCTCTCCTTCGACATACCTTAGAATTGGTTCCATTGATGGACCCTATAAGGCATGTGATTCTAGAACCACACTTCTTGACATGGAATCTCCTTAAGTCTCTTTTATAAACCTCATTCCTGATGAACCAAAACTCAAAATAGGCATCCTTGATATGTGGTCTAGTACTCTATGGGTGTGAGGCATAGTTCTAGCATTAATCCTTGATGAACTTTGTAGTTCTTCATCAATAACCTTGAGGTAGGAAGTTCCATACCATTTGGGGATCTTGTATTTACACGTTGCCTTAGTATATTTCTTGTGTTGATATACTTTTGATGATCGTGCTTGATTGTGATAGTATGTGGGCGTGTGCATATCTTGTGAGACCCATTTATGATAATTATTGATATGAGTATGCTTGTATCTTGTTTGATCATGTTTGATGTTGATCACATGTATTGTATGTTTCTACTATTTTCTCATGATGATATGCTATGCTTACTTGGTATGCTCTGCCTTGTTATGTGTGTTACTATGCCTTTGAGGGTATTGTTCTTGGTGATTGGAACTGGTGGACCACTATAACATGGTTATCCCTTAGAGTGGGAGTGAACACGACTTGTAATGATAATGATGATAGATGTCACGAACCAACCCAGGTCGACCCCAAATCGGTCACCCGATCCGATCCACAACAAGGCTCGAGAGGCATTCCTGATCATCCCGGGTTGGCAACTAGTGCCAGTGAATCAACAAAGTAACCAAGGGAATGATTTCTCACAATATAAATAAACTAAATAGCAGAAAATAAATAGACCAACCCAAAATAAATACAAATACCAAACCGAACACCATTTATAAAAAAACTAAAAATATAACAAACTGAACAAAAAAAACCAAACCGAACCTGATGACTACAATATCTCTATGTGATCCTAAGGACCACTATCTGATACCAAAACTAATCATTGACCATGGTGATTGAAACCAAGATGAAACATTCACCAAAATCTCAAAACAAGAAATAACTATAGGCATGAGTATTACAACTCAACAAGAAAGTCTGGACAAATCTATTCCCAATGCACTTCCTTTCAAATAAAAGAAACATAAACTTCAGGTTTGAAATACAATATATAAAATTAATTTATTCCACACATTTTTCCTTTATATAAAAACATGGTATATTTCCCTTTTTTACATTCAAATCATTATTCCTTTACAAGAATCATACATTAACATTTCCAAGGAGTAAGAATATGTTTTCATTAAAAAGGGGAGAAGGTAAGTGTAAAAACTTTCCAAAACATTTTCCATAAACCTTTAAAAAACAACTCACCACTTTTCAAAAGTACACCACATAAGAGAGAAATAATAATGATCATATAATAAGGGTAATGGAAAATAAGAACGCAATAGTAACCAACTAACAAATCATATCAATCATCAGCTGCAAACAACTAAGTGCCAAAGAATATGGTAGAACCTAGGAGATTAATGGAATAATCTAAAACATACTATACATATTAACTCATCCTGAAGTCATGCCTCACTTGATGGAATAAATTATTTTACACACACTCGATCACACCCTACCTGGTCTGACTGAGGGGCACTATCCCATAACAAAAAAAAAACAAAAAAACCCTACTATGGGCTATTAGCAAGAGGGAAATCCTAATCTAGTGCAGCAACTGTTTACCAAAAATATACTATCCATGTCAGGTTTCCATGTCCAGACTAAAGTGGGGGTGGGATAAAAATTCCAAACAAGCATCCAATCACATGTACATATATCATACACAAGAAACTCACACAACAAGTCACCCCCAAGTACCCTAAGGAACAATCTATTGCCTTTAAACCATTCGTTCACAAGGGATCCTCTCAGTGTGGGTCTCTGATTATCCACTAAATGAGGATAATATTCATTGTTAATATATATAATATTAATTTGATTTATTATTAATAAACACCATTTTAGTGCATTTTACACTTTGAACATCATTTCACATTATGATTGTAATTCCTTCTTAAAATGCACTATTATGTGGTACATTTTTGAACATCATTTAAAGTACCCAATGATTCATTTGATTTTAAGGAATGTAATTATCCATATTTTAATTTGATATTTTGGGAAATTGATATACACTTAAATATGAACATGTTTCATTCAGGGATCAAGGGAGGATTCATAAAGGATGATGGAGATATTTGAAGATGAATGAAAGCAATTTTAGAGAAGGCAGATTGGACACCAGCCCACTGATGAGAATGTGGGACCTAAATTACAAACCCAATGAAGCCCAAATTTAGTGGGATGATAGAATAAATATATAGTAACAAATAATCTTTCTGTATTCAGTGCTAATTCGGCCTCCATTGTGGTTATTTAGGTGGCCCAAATTAGAGATAAAATTCTGGGCCAGATTCTGCGGCCCAGAAAAATAGTTCACTAATCTATTCATATATCCGAATACACAACTCCAAATGGGCCCAAATTTTACATGAAGTTAGGAGAAATCGGAATATCCATTTTATTTTTCTATGACCTACTCTAATTCGGCCATCTATAAGGCCTTACAAGCACGTCTGTTCGGTGGATGAAATCTGGATGCCACCTCGGGTCAAGGGTGGAAAAATCAACTCTCCCTCAACTTTCCACCCACATATGGCCTACCACAATTAATTTAGGAGACTTGTACTATTTAAGGATCGAACTAAGGATTAAAAAATTCCTATTTAAGGTAGTGGTAGTGGAGGAGTTGATAATATTTGTGCTTTGTTTTTATCTTAATGTTATGCTGCCAATTTGTCTTTGTAACGTTCTTCCTTCACATGTAAGTTGTTTTAATTCATCATAGTTTCTTAATAAAAGTTCTTCTTATACTATTATACTATTATTATCAATATCAATTTTATATTTTTTCTTCATGGTGTGAATTTATTCACACCAAACATTGTGAAATTATTCACACAACGGTGGAGTGATCATTTTATTTTTATTGTTTTCTTTACTTCTTCAATTCCTCTCTCATGAGTCTATTTCTTGCTTCCATTGAAACCATAGCATCAATGGAGGGCTAACTAACTTATGGGTTGATCCAAGGGAGTATAAAGGGGATGTATTGGATGTTATTTATCACCCTATTAATGTATAATCACTTCTTTTAAATGATATTTTTATTTGGTGACTTTAAAACTTCTTCATCCTTATTGAATTAATGTCACACATTTCAAGTGCTAATAAGAACCTTTAACTTGGAGTGATCAAAAATTTTATCCTTTAAGTGTATAAGTGATTAGTATTAGGGTGTGTAGGTATTAAACCAGTAAGTGATGATTTTGTTTGATCTCCTTAAATTAACCCATCTCAAATATAAGAAATTGAAATATTTTTACAAGAAAAAGAATGCATCCAATCCAACCCTTGTAATAGACTAGGATCAAACCTTATCATAATTGAATTCACTTAAATCTATTAGATATACTTTAAAACCATCTAAAATCAATCCAATTTTTCTACTTCATAGCCAAAAACAGTCCATAGAATGTATGTGTTTGTAGGTTACTTCTTAGGTCTCTGAGGATTCAACAACCGAAGCTAGACTACAAGGACCATTCTACCTTCTTCTCTTGGGTAATTTTGAGCGTGAATAATCCTCCCACAAAAATCAACATAACAAAGGCTATATAATTGTCCAATGAGAGTTTTAAAGATCACTCATTTCACAAAAGTTCTAAATGGGCCTCAAGCACCCTTCAAGAAACCACCTTTTTTCAAAGAACCAAATCCACCTTTCCAAAAAGGCGCAAGAACACCATTTTTCATTTTACAATCATTTAGAAAATTGCATTTAAGCACTCTGAACACATTTTCAAACCAAATCCACTTTCATCAAAATTCAAAATGGGACACACACCATCAAGAAATCACCTGTTTCCAAAAAGGAAAATGAACACTTTTCCTTTATATGTCAAACCATTTTCATAAGACAAACACACACCTATTTTAAATCCAAAACTACTTGAAAAAACCCATTCAAAAAACCAAAAAAATCATTTAAAATTCCAAAAATAAATTTAAAAACCCAAACCATGCTTTAAAAATTAAAAATTACTCACAAAAGCCAACTAAACATTTTATCGAACACTTAGTGTGCACAACTTAACAAAATATTACCATTTACTTCAAAACAAGAAGGAAATAACCTATTTTCACACCAGAAAATTATTATAAAAATAATAAATCACTAATTAACATATAAGTAAGGTGTAAAAATCAATAAACCAATGATTCTTAAATTTAAAGGGTAAGTGAAAAGAGAAACCTACCTCAAACTCACAACACTTCAACAACGTCCACCTGAAAAAACCTCACAAAGGCCCGAAGAGGTAAGAACAACCACAAGGAACCTTAAAAAAACAAAAAACCTAAATTAAACATAAAAAAAATGAAACCTAGGTCCAAGAGACCAATGGAGAAGATGAACTCAAGAGAAAATGGAAGGAGAAGGAAGAGGAAAAAGAAATGAGAAAATTACCTTGATAAATCACCCCCAAACTTAAAGAAACCCTAGATGCACACCATGAGAGAATAGAGGAGGCTTGGAGAATAAGGGAGGGGATCCCTTTGGTCTGTACGAACCAAGGGAGGAAGAGAGGAGGCGTTTTGGGGTTAAAATCCCTAGAGGGTAGAAGAGTAATTTCACAATTTTAATGACCTAGACATTGTGCATGGTTAGGCCACATGGTTTCCCAAACCATGCACCCACCATGCACCCCTTATTGGACAACCTGGGAACTTGCACGATTTGGACACATGGTTTGGTAAACCATGCGCCAATCGTGCATCATGTTTCTATCTAAAGTGGTAGAGCTATGCGCATACCTTCCGCACAGTTTTCCTAACCGTGAATGGGCCGCACACCCTTGAACTGAGACAACAAAGGGCCCATATTGTTTCCTAGAGAATGGCGCATGGTTTCTTCTAACTGTGTAAATAAACCATGCAACTAAATAAAAAAATCCCGAAACTCAAAAATTAAATCTGGAAAACTCGAAACTCAAGGGAAAGACCAAAGACCAAAAGATAAGTCAGAACTGAGGATGAAAGTAAAAATTTGGGTGTGATAATAGATCTTAGCATAGGGTAGGGATATTAAGATGCCTCATAGATGTTGTGTGATTCCCTCGATGCTTAGTGGGTGCCAAGTAGCATGTTTACTTGATGCCTAGTGGATACCGAGTAGCATGATCACTTGATGCCTAGTGGATACTGAGTAGCATGATTCATTTGAATTCTAGTGGATGTTGAGTATCATGTTCACACTATTCCTTGAGATGATGGGTGATATTTTTACTAGACTTGTGGATAGTTCTTGTTTACTTATTATATCTTGATATTCCTTCCGAAATAGAGCCTAAATAGGTAAACTGGGGCTCATGGTGGCTTGTTTATTACATGGGTGCTTGGTATGTGACTGTTATGATTACTTGTTCATTTATCATTGTCATAGAATTCACTTGTTATACATGTATACATTTGTTAAGGACACATTGGTGGTGTTCTACTGAGTATTATTACTCACACCCTACACAATCATCTTGATGCACGTACAGACTTCATGTATAGGGATCCAAGTAAGGGAAACCCATAAAATAAAATTGAGTCGTGGGACATAAAGCCGGTGGTGGGACTAGGATAAAATCTAGGGGATTTTTACAATTTTAATTATTCATATACTTTCACATTTACTCTGGTTTGGATTACCACTCAGGGAACCCGATTATTTATCTCTATTTATCTGTATGACATGCATTCCATATAATATTACATTATGATGTCTTATCTTCTACTTTGATCACTTTGAGTTATTTTATATTTTATTTATATTATTAGTGTAATGATATGATACTAAGAGTATAGTCTCCCAACTGATGGTGTTCGAACCCTCAATGCTAGTTGAAAGCCTCTTGCGTACGGGGAGGTATGCATATGGTCACGTCGCTCTCCAGATCAGACCCACTGGCTCAGGTCGGGGGATTAAAATATCAAATGTCTATGTATAATTACTGACAAAGCAATTCCCATGACTTTGGAGTTGCTTCATGATGGATTTTGTGTAGCTAAGTTTTCTACATCATTCTATGAGATGAAGAAAATCATCAAAAATCTTAGCCTTGATTATAAAAAAAAACATGCATGCCCTAATGATTTCATGGTTTATTAGGGAGAAGAGTCTGATAAAGAAGAATATATATGATGTAATGAAAGTATATGTAAATCAATGACTAGTTGTGAGGGTAAAAATTAATGTAACACCAGGAAGAAGTAGAATAAGAAAATCCCCACAAAGTTACTTCAATACTTTCCTCTAAAACCGCACTTATAAAGATAACTCGTGTCATCTAAGACCGCATAAAACATGAAATGGCATGATTTGGAAAGTAAAAAATGATGAATTGATGATATATTCAAAAGATTATAAATTATTAAAGTTGTTTGATTCATTATATATATATTTTTCTTTGGATCCTAGGAATTTATTTTTGGGATTGACTTTTGATAGTTTAACCCTTTCAACGCTTTCAGTACTAATTATAACATATGTCCAGATGTTTTGATCCCCTATAATCTACCTCTGTGGATGTGTATGAAGAAAATTTATTTCATTATTTTGATGATTATTCCAAGAAATAAAATTCCTAAAGATGATATTGATGTATATGTTTAGCCTCTAATCAAAGAAATATGAGAATTTTGGGATGATGGCATAGAAACATTTGATGCATCAATGAGAAAACTATTCAAAATGCATATTATTTTAATGTAGAAAATTAGTGACTTTCCTAGACTATGAAATTTATTTGGTTGGAATTCTCATACCAATTTGTCTTTTCCAGTTTGTAATTTTGATTTTAAACCTCAATGATTACCTCATAGTAGAAAATGGTTCTTTATGTGTCACTGCTGATTTCTTGATGCATCTCATAAATTCAAGTTTAATAATGCATAATTAAATGGAGATATTAAATTAGAAATCCACCAAAGGTGTTATATGGTTTAGAAATCTTGGGCAATTAATGAATTTCACTATAGAATTTGGAGAATGTAATCAGTTGGGGGGGGTATGAGGTACGATATCTAGAGCTATTGGAACACAATAGTGGAATAAAATGAGTATATTTTTCAAACTTCCTTATAACGAGTTTAATTTTCTACATCATAATCTTAACATAATTCATATTGAGAAGAATTTCTGTGACATTGTAATTTTTACATTACTTAATGAGAAAGGTAAATTGAAGGATCACCTTAATTTCCAAAAGGACTTAAAATCAATGAATATAAAGCATGATTTGTGGGAAAATGAGAATGGAAAGTATCCTTCAGCTATTTCTGCAATGAAAAATCACAAGAAAGATGCATTTCTTAAAACTTTAAATAATGTAAAAGTGTTAGATTCAAGCAATATTTCAAGGTTTGTTAACTTAAAAAATAAAAAGTTAAATGAATTAAAAAGTAATGACTCACATATTTTGATAGAGAAGTTGATACCATTGGCATTACATAATAAGTTACCTAAAAAAGTAACTTCAATTTTAATTGAGTTGCACATCATCTTTAGAGAGATTTGTAAAAAACTCTAAATCCAATCGACTATGAAAAACTTTAAGAAATAATTGTGATGGTACTTTATCATTTGGAGATGTTATCCCCCCCTTCATTTTTCACTACCATGATTCATTTGACTGTTCATTTAGAAGAGGAAGCTAAACTTGATAGTCTAGTCCACTGTCTATGGATGTATCAAATTAAGAGGTATACAACTATAAAATTACCCTACGACTACACTTCTATTACCACAATTTGGAAAACTATGGCCATAGGTAGCCTATAACCACCATTTTAGTAAACCATGGATATATTCCAACATATAGACACTATTATATGAAACTATGGTGGTAGGTTTTTTGGGAACACCAAAAAAATGAGGCAAATAAGAAATAAAGGGATACTATCACAGTTCAGTAAACTGTGGCCATAGCCGCCTAAAACCATGGTTTAAACCATGGTCATAACCACCTATTGCCACAATTTAAACTGTGACCATAGCCACCTATTACCATGATTTAAACCATGAACATATCCACCTACTTCCATGGTTAAAACTATGGATATAGACACCTAAAGTCATGATTTAAACCATGACCATATCCACCTATGGCCACAATTTTAAACTGTGTCCATATCCACCTAAGGACACATTTTGAAATTGTGGCTATAGGTTTTTTATTTTTTAAATGATTAATAAACACAATTATATATAATTATATATATTTTTATATGTGTATATATAAAATATAAATATATATATACATATAGTAGAGTTCAACATAGTGTTAAAGTGTTGGAAAGAATATAGAAGAGGTTAGAGTATCAAACCTCCCTAGAAACATTTTTTTAAGGCTACTACCATGGTTTCAAACCATGGAAATAGCCACCTAAGGTCGTGTTTTGAAACCATGTTCATGTCCACCCAATGCCACAATTTGGAAATTTGGATATAAACACCTATTTCTATGATTTAAACCATGGCTATAGCCATCAATGGCCACATTTTAAACCGGGACTATAACCATCGATTACCACAGTTTAAACTGTGGCTATATCCATCGATTTACATGGTTTAAATCATGGCTATAACCACCTATTTATATGGTTTAAACCATGTCTATATCTACCTATTTCCATAGTTTAAACTATGGCTATAGGTCATACCCTATTGCAATGGATATAACAGCCATGGTTTAAGTAAACCATGACCTTAGGTCGCAACCACAATTTTTGAGCCTATTGACACGATTTTAAACCACAGAAATATGCGGATTTTTTAGTTTTGGTATGCTAATATTATTTTTTATTTTCATTAAAAAATTCAAATTCATCAAATAATTATGTAAAAAATTAATATGTTTCTTATGTTTTTTCATCAGTTACTTAAGTTATTTGAAGTCATATGTGAGGAATAAAGCTCAACCATAAGGCTCTATTATTGAAGGCTATATAGTCAGATAATTTTTGACCTTCTATTATAGGTATTTTAATGGAATAAAACTAGATTCAATCTTGTCAGGTGTGTTGATGATATCTCCAATAATTCTCATTCTAAAAAACATTCATCGATATTTCCTGCTATAAGACGAATAGTTTCCAAGGGATAAAATTTTATACTGACTGAATTGGAGTTACTAAAAGCACGTAGATATGTGATACTCAATAATATTATTATAAATCCATTTTTTGAATTATTGATGTTGTAAACAAAGATATTACTAAGGGTTTATGATCAAAATGAGATGGAATTAACAAAGGATGTTAATAAGAAGATTTTTCAAATGATTTTTTCTATCGTGTAAGTACATAATCATATTAATATTACTGACATGTTATTATTTTGTCTATTTTAAAATTAATAACTTATATATTCTTCTATGGATAATGAATATTGAGAATTGACCTAAAATGTCAAATGATTTAATTTTTTTGGATCAAGGTATTCTAAGCCATGCTAAAAGATTCAATGCCTATAATGTTTATGGTTTCAAGTTTTATATAGTTAATCATGAAGAAGGATTGAAAACTCAAAATAGTGGTGTATTTACACTTACAAATGTGGGATGTTATGGAAAGCTGGTTGATATCATCAAAATTAAACTATCACGTTCAATTTTCAATTTTCTTATACAAATTAAAGTGGGTCAACATTGATAGGGGTATAAGAAAAGATTAATTACATTTTATTTCTATCAACTTATCTCACTTGATCCATACTAATGAGAATAAAGAGCATGATATATTTATATTGGCTTCACAAGTGAATATAGTTTATTATGCAGATGATGAATTACATGAATTACATAAAGGTTGAAGTGTTGTTGTACACTAAAAATAGAGAGACTTGTATGCTATGGGAGATGAATCTTAATTGGTAATTTGTGATAGTGAACCTCATCAACCAAAAAACATTAAACAATTTTTCCCTGACAATATTGAAACAATAAAACTTACAAGGGAGGGTGAAAATGAAAAATTACTCTTCATAATGGAGGTTTATAATAATGAGGACAATGAAGATGAATATAATTGAATGTATAAATTGGTAATGAAAGTATATAAAAATTTCACATCTATAAGTGTTTATATACATTATTATATTTTTTTAAAAAAAATTATAATTCTTTTACTTATTGTTTTTTATACATTGAATATATTCTAAGTTATTTTAAATGCAAGAATTCCGAGAATAATTTTTTTTGAGATCCTAGCCGATCATCATCTCGGAGTACCCCACCTCTACTATCAACTTTAGTGGATCCAAGTGATTTAAATATACCATATATTGTTATAGAGCCACTATCTTCTCCATATGTTGTTGGTATCTCACCGTCCAATGAACCTACAATGGTATATAATTTGGTTACTTCTTCATCTAGGGGACATTGGTGGGATACTATTATTGGTATGCATGTCATTGAAAAAAAGCTATATATTTTTATTAAATTTTTAATACATTTTTCAAAAATATAAAGATAAAAATAGAATAAATGTAAATATTAATACAATGGATGTATTGGATATTAAAGTATTTAAAATTTATGTTCCATTTGATGAGTTTGAGGTGCCTATTGGTGATGCTTCCAAAATCTATGGACATACTCTTGGGCAACTTGTTTGTGAGATGGTGAGCCTTCCCATTAATTATAAATATTAGAGGCATATTAACATAGATTGGAATAATTAGGTGTTTAAAAACAAAATAAAGTCAATACTAATTTAATATTCATTGTTGACTAATTTAAAATACGTGAGTAAAATTATTAATATACTTATAAAGTGTTATGTTTTTTATTTCTAGATGTTTTTTTTCATTTTGAAGTCCTTGAATCTATTTCATTCCCATAGAAAATGAAAATTTTGGGCAAGAAATGAAGATAATTTAAGTGGATATTATGACATGAGTTAAATTAAACTTCTTCGAGCACTCATTATATGTATGAAAATGTGTCTGAAAGCATGTTTCATATGTAGTAGAAGTTTTTTTATTAATATTAAAAAAGATGTATCTCATGAGGTATTTGTATATTTTATATAAACTTACTAATATAAATATAATAATTATAATTTTGATTAATTTTACTATTTTTTCTAGTAATTATCTAAAAAACACAATGAATTATGAAAAACAAGTCATTCCTCATATCATTGGGCTGTAGAGTTTTTCCAGAAAAAGAACACTCTTGGTTGTATTTTATTCATTATTATTTATATTATTTTATTATATATAAAGGTATTTTTTATAAATTAATGTGAATATAATTTTTTTATAAAGGCTCACAATTTAGGTTGTCTGGTTGGATGAATGAAGATGTGTCTTAATGTTTATCAAGAACCTGTCAACAATTTCATGAATGAACCTACCAAAGACAATAGAATAAGTAATTTTCTTTAAAATTTAATGTATTTCATCACTATAAAAACATAATAATAAAAAATAAATAAATTATATAATATCATAAACTCCAAATAATTTATAAAATCATCGTTAATATTATTCTATTAATAGTTTGAAATTTAAGAAGCTTGAGATGTGAACCCTGCATAATCATCGTCGGTTTCCCAGAACGATGCATTCATAGTTGTTTTATGGAAGTAACATATTGGGCATGTATAAGGTATGGGTTATTGGCCTAAAATGAATTTGTTATCTCATGACCATCCTTTATCGTTACACTATCTATCGTGAGTTTAACCAGTTCTATTGATCTGGAAGTGTAGGGGAAATTTTGAGGTTGAAAGAAAAAAGTACAAGAACATGACTCCCATAGGAAAACACCAAATTAATGGCGGTTGATAATGGAAAATGAATTAGTTTCTATGTTCCATAGGATAATAAACATAGTCCATAAGGAAATCATTACTATTATATCTTATCCTATAGAGGTAACTTCTAAAATCAATCCATGACATGTCTAAACAACTATTTCATTTATTGATATAATGATATTTTATATTATTAGAACTATTTCTATGAGAGGGGGTTATGGTAATGTGAGATTATTTTTATCATAGGACAATAACTATAGATTTATATTTGAAATGCAAGAATCAACACTACATCAATGCGAGGGACAGTTTGATCAGGATATCTGTAAACACATTTATTTATGTTTTAAAACTTTAAAAAATGTGTGTAATGGTCAAAAACTTATAAAAAAATATTGTATTGGTATAAAATCATAGTAAAACTATTTTTGAATCATTTTTGATGTGTATGAGTATATGCCACATCAATTCGTTGTGTGGTGTGCTTGTAATGACTCAATAACCGGTTTTTAATGATATAAAAGTTTTTAAAAACATGCATCAAGGTTTAAAACTAATAAACTAATCTCTAATTGTCATGAAATCATAGGAAAATTACTTTATATTGATTTTTGAAATACGGTAACTAATGTCACATCAATCTGAGTAACATTTTTCTTAGGATGCCCATAAATGTATTTTTTGTGTTTTAAAACTCTAAAACATGCGTGTAATAGTAAAAATCATAAAAAATGACAAAATACTAACATTAAATTAAAGGAAAATTGTTGTTGAATCATTTTTGATGTGTACGAGAAGGAAACACGTCAATCTGATGTGTGGTGTGATCGAAATGACCCAATAAGCATTTTTTAATGATACAAAAGTATTTAAAAACATGCATCAGAGGGTAAAAACCAATAAAATGGCCTAGGATTGCCATGAAATCATAGTAAAATTACCATAGATTATTTTTTGAAATTTATTAACTAATTACACACCAATTTGAGTGGTGGTTTTATTAGGATGTTTGTAAACACATTTTTTGTGATTTAAAACTCCAAAACATGCATGTAACGATCAAAATTATACAAAACAAATTCAGATTAGCATTAAATCATAGAAAAACTTTATTTAAATCATTTTTGATGTGTATGAGTAGAAGTTACATCAATTTGACATGCAATGTTCTCAGAATGACTAAATAAGCAGTTTTTAATGATATGAATCTTTGAAAACACATGTTAAGGGTTCAAAACCAATAAAATGATCTTATATTACCATGAAATCATAATATAATGACCATATATTGATTTTATAAATGTAGGAATTAACTCTATATAATTAGGAGTGGTGGTTTTCTCAGGATGTTTGTAAACACATTTTTTGTGTTTTAAAACTCTAAAACATGTTTGTAACGGTCAAAACCATACAAAAAACCTTGGATTAGTATGAAAGCATAGAATTTTTTTCATTTAATCATTTTTAATGTGTATAAGTAGACGATACATCAATCTGACATGTGGTGTGCTCTAAATGACTCAATAAGAAGCTTTTAATGAAATAAAAGTCATTAGAAACGTATGTTAGGGGGTAAAAACCAAGAAAACGACCATATATTACTCTGAAATCATAATAAAATCACTGTATATTAATTTTTGAAATATAGGAATAGACTCTATATCAATCTGAGTGATAATTTTCTCATGATGTCTGTAAATGCATTTTTTGTGTTCTAAAACTCTAAAACATGCGTGTAATGATCAAAACCATATAATATGGTCTTAGATTGGTGTGAAATCATAGGGAAAATTTCATTGAATCATTTTTTATATATACTAATAGAAGACACATCAATTTGATGTGAAGTGTGATCAAAATGAATTGATAAGAAGTTTTTAATGATATAAAAGTCTTTAAAAATGTTTGTCAGGGGGTTAAAATCAAGAAAACATCCTTGAATATCTATGAAACTGTAAAAAAATGAACGTATATTTATTTTTTAAGTGTAGAAACTAAATCCACATCAATTTGGGTGGCAGTTTGCTTAGGATGTCCGTAAACACATTTTTTGTGTTTTAAAACTCTAAAACACACGTGTAATGGTCAAAACCATATAAAAAAATATCATATTGGTACGAGATCATAATAAAACCATTTTTAATCATTTTAAATGTTTAATAGAGTACTACATGTCAATATGATGTGTGATGTGCTTGAAATGACTTAATAAGCAGTTTTTAATGACATATAAGTCTTTAAAAACATGTGTCAGAAGATTAAAACCAAGAAAACAACCTATTTTTTTTATTAAATCATAATAAAATGATAGTAGATTTATTTTTAAAATATATGAACTTAAACCACATTAATTAAAGTGGAAGTATTCCCTCAAACACATTTTTTGTGTTTTAAAACTCTAAAACATGATTATAATAGCCAAAACCATTGAAAATGATATTATATTGGCATTAAATCATAGGGAAACTGTCTTTGAATTATTTTTTATGTGTATGAGTAGACACCACATCATTCCTACATGTGATGTGCTCATAATGACTTAATAACTAGTTTTTAATGATATAAAAGTCTTTAAAAATGTGTGGTAGGGGGTTAAAACCAAGAAAATGACTTCAAATTTTCATGAAATCATATGAAAATGGACAAAGATTTATTTTTAAAATATAGGAATGGTAACTACATCAATCTGAGTGGGATTTTTCTTAGGATTTTCATAAACACATTTTTTATGTTTTAAAACTCTAAAACACGCGTGTAATAGTCAAAACCACACAAAATGACCTCAGATTGGCGTGAAATCATAGGAAAACAATATTTAAATAATTTGTGTCATGTATGAGTATATGAAATGTCAATATAACATGTTATGTTCTCATAATGACTCAATAAACAATTTTTAATGATATACAAGTCTATAAAAACATGCATTAGGGTGGTCAAAACCAAGAAAATGAATTTGGATTGTCATGAAATTATTGGAAAATGATCATATATTTATTTTTGAAACATATGAACTAATTGAGAATCAATCTATGTAGCATATTTCTTGGGACATCTGTAAACATATTTTTTTTTGTTTTAAAACTCTAAAACCTACGTGTAATAGTTAAAACCATATAAAATGACCTCATATTGATATGAAATCATAGGAAAACTGGTTTTGAATAATTTTTGATTTGTGTGAGTAGAAAAAATTTCAATCTGACATGTGGTGTTCTTAGATTTTTTTAATAATTAGTTTCTAATGATAAAAATGTCTTTAAAAACATGTTTTAAGGGGTTAAAATCAAGAAAACAACCTCTAATTTCTATAAAATCATAAAAAATTATCATAGATTTATTTTTTCAATGTAGAAACTGACACCACATCAATTTGAGTGTCATTTCTTGATGTTTTCATAAATTTTTTTTTATGTTTTAAAACTCCAAAAAATACATGAAACGGTCAAAACCATACTAAACAACCTCATATTGGAATGAAATCATAAGAAAAAAGTATTTGAATCATTTGTGATGTGTAAGATTAGATAACACATCAATTCAATGTGTGATGTGCTTGAAATGAATCAATAAGTAGTTTTTAATGATATGCAAGCCTTTAAAAAAGTGTTTTAGAAAAAAAACCATGAAAAAGAGATCAAATTTCCATGAAATCATATAAAAATGACCATAGATTTATTTTTGAAATGTAGGAATAGATTCCACATCAATATAAGTGTCTATTTTCTCGATATGTTCGTAAATGTATTTTTTTTTGTTTTAAAACCCTAAAACATGTGCGCAATTGTCAAAACCATACCAAACAACCTTAGATTCAAATAAAATCATAGAATAAATATCTTTAAATCATTTTTGATGTGTATGAGCAGACTCTATGTCAATCTAATGTGTAGTGTGCTCAGAATTATTCAATAAATATTTTTTAATAATATACAAGTCTTTAAAAACGTGCGTTTGGGGGTCAAATCCAGGAAAATGACTCTAGATTATCATGAAATCATAGAAAAATAACCATGGATTTATTTTTAAAATATAGTAACTAACTCCATATCAAAAAATAAAAAATAAAAACTTCTTATTGATTAATTTTGATCACACCACATGACGATTTAAAAACTACTTATATTGTTATAAACTCATCTATTTTGAGTTCTGAGAGTTGAATCACATATTAAATGGGTAATTTTAAGTTTTTAAAGTGTTATGTATGATTTTATAGGCTTAATTTTCTAGATAATTTTCATATCTTTATTTAATTTGTGATATGTTGCTAATATATCATTTGTTTTATGATGGAATGTCACATGTTTGATTAAAAAAAATAAAAAATGTTATGTAAAAAATTCTGAATATATTCTGTGCCCATTCTATTTCATATTCATTTTTTAAATGTTTTGGTGATAGATACCAATAGTATGAAGGAGGTTAAGAATTCTGATCTATGACACTCTTTAGAAGGCAATCATGATGGTTTATAGTTTTTATGGTATAGTTAAACATTATCATAGATTATATTATAATTATTATTTATTATGTTCTTTTTTTTATTTTATCTTGTTTCTATTTCAGTTGATATGACGGTGATGTGATTGTTTTTGTGTATAATGAGGCTAGTTATGAAGGTGGTCAGATGTAATGGATGCAGAGAAATGGACATTATGGGTTGAGGTTGGATGTTGGACTTATTTTGTATGTATGATAATTGAGTTTATGATTGATGGTTATAGACTCATTCAGTGGAGGTGGATATATAGATGTGTGTTGTATATATGTGTTGTTTATATTATTGTATATTTATGTTTTTAATTAATTATTATTTAGTTTCATTATATGTTGTATATTTTTTTTAAAAAATTTATTTATTTATAAAATTTATTTATTTATTTATTTATTTTTTTATAATTTTTATTATTTTAAATGTTTAGTGGGGGTTATATGTTTTTAATTAATTAATATTTAGTTTCATTTTATGGTGTATAAATTCTTTTTTAAAATGTCATTTTTATTTTTTTATTTTAAATATTTAGCAGTGGTTTACATAGACCTCCACTAAAAGTAACCGTTGTTATATATATTAGTGGTGGTTTGTTTTGAAATTATTTTATTTTATTTTATTTTTGTTTATTAATGGTTTTAAAAAACTATCATTAATAATAACTACCACTAAATTAATTAGCCACAATTAGTTTATTTTTCCATGATTTATTAAATAAAAAAATTAATGATAAAAATATTGCTAAATACATAGAAAACCATCACTAAATATAAAAAATGACACTTCCCTGAACCATCTCTAAATAAATTCAAATCACCACTAATTTATTGATGACAATGAAATACACTATGATTTACATAACCGTTACTAATTGGTTTAATGATGGTTTAAACCCCCGTTAATTGGAAAAATAATCACCGCTAAATGTTAGTTTTTTATAGTGACTCTAGTAGAATTGTTCAGGTATTACACAATCATTGAAAAGTATTCTGGAGCTATAAAGCTATAAATAAAAGTTCTCTCATTTTTCATGAAAATAGTGTTAAAATACCCAATTAGAAAAGTAATAAATTAAATCATTAGAACTTACATTCAAATAATGAAATGAAATGAAATTTAAAACTGGAATTTACTCACATGGTAAATAATCCCACCACTTATTCCATGATCTCATAAAAAATAAAATATCCATTATATATATATTTAAATATTCTTAACATATAGTCTCTCCCATGCATGTCATCGATCATCGTAAACTCATAATATGGAACTAACAAGCACAAATTCACTGATAATTTTGTTATCCTTAGGGAATAATGAGATGTATCTCAAGGTGTTGGTTCCCAATACTTTTGTTTCTTTTTTAATTATTCTTTAGATTCTAAACACTCCTATTAAAGGTAAATGTTATAAAACATTTCATGTAATTTAAGAAAAAATGTAAATAAAAATATAAAAATAGTACATACCTTATGTGATAACTAACAAACAAGGTGAGTTGGTCAGAGTAAAAAAATGTCTCGGACTCTGTCCAATTATACCCACCTCCTCAGTAGGAAAAGTCCCTGGAGTAGTTGGATAAATAACATCATTTATTGTTACTCTTACTTGATCTAATTTCATAAGATTATGATGTACACAATATCTTATATTATGTATGATTATGTATGCTACAATATGTAAATAGTGATCCTCAACATGCAACTCATAGTAAAAAATCAAATTTGAGTGGGGAGGTGGATGTGATGGATCAACAAGTTATACAGGTTGTATCTATCTTGTCATATCTATAAACGTAAACTATATAGGTGATTTAATTTTCTCTTATATATGCTGATCAATGACTCAAAATATAGCCTTCAAGGAATTTATTTTTCCTCTGCAAACATGCTCCCTTAATGAATAACTAGGATTCCCAAAAACTTTCTTGATACTAACACTTTCCTCAAATCCTTTTACGTATCTCAGGTGTTCTTGTTTTCCTAAACAATAAAAATAATGTATTTTATACCCTTAGGGATGAAGGTCCTCTACATCACTTGATCCTAAATGTAATTCTTAAATGAAATAAGGAAATTTAATATTAATGTAATTAATTTAGAAAAAATATATATTTGAAAATTATACCTTCCTCCATATTTTTTTGTCATTTTCACTGCTTTCCATTTTTTATTGATAGTGGGGGAAATGGAGGACTAAATTGAATTTATTTAGAGATTCTACTTGATTTATCTTTTAATTACTCAAACTCTTTACCAATAATTCATTCTTATAGTAAAGTACAACCTCAATGTGACAAAGTATGAGGGTATGAATTCTAAAACTAGACATCCTAATGAGATCCCATCGATTACTATTATATAATAATAAATTAATAAGTAATTTAATAATAATAAAAAAAATAGTTATACAAATTGTTTTTATGAACATAATTACCATACCATAAAATCTTCCTCTTGTTGGCTAGTGAGAAACTTCTCTCATGTCTCTACATCTAAAAATACATATTTGAGGCATGGATGTTCACTCTTTTCCTTCCTAAAAATATAATCTAAAGTCAATATGGATTTAAAATCCCTCCATTTAATTACCAAAGAATATATCCACCTCTTCTTGATTTATTTTGTATAAATAATGTCAAATGTCATCTGTAATTGAATAAATAAAATTTTGGTCATATGAAATATATAATATTTGAACCATTGGAAATAAAAAATAATTCAGTTGAGATATCTTAACATTACTCACTCATGCAACTAATCTTTCATCACCTAATCAATGCTCCTCTAATCAGGATATAAGATGATAACCTTATATAGACTCTGTATGGCTATGAAACTCTTAAACTTCTTTATATTTAGGATTACTGGGTTATTATTATCATTAAATACAACTAGCAGCCTCTTCTCCTTTCCATGAGTGAGTTAAAGTGTTGTTAAACATGTAATCCCACATCTACTAACTTTGGGTACCATCTTCTCCAATGAAGGAGAAGACTCAACAAAAATAGGCTCACTTTTAATGCTATAAATAATTTCAGTATACATAAGATAAATTTCATAAATTAATTTACTTATCATAGGTATATTTATATGAACACACACACACACACACACACACCTTGATGGATATTCCACTTTCTCCATGTCTGTCAATTAAATCAATGTATGCTAATTTAATGAAATTTGATGTACCTATATTTGAATAGAAATAAATGGTTATTATAAGTAAATATTTTAATGTTTATAATGGAAAGAAAAATATAAATATATTGTTATCTAATTTAGTTGAAAAAAATCCTGGACCTAAAAATGATGAATATAGAGAAATAGTCACGGAAAAATGATGATGATAGGCTTCTTTAATTAAAAAATGTGTACCTAAAAATTATGAATATAAAAATAAATAAAAAATGGCAGAATGAATCAAAATATATAGATTTAAAATTTCAAGATAAAATAATAAAGTTTCATTACACATGTAAATTTAACTGAAAAATATACAAAATAGATATTTACCTAATTTATTTGAAGATTAACAGCATGATTTCTCATATCTCTTCTACATGATCATTTTGTATGGACCAAGTCTACACTACAATGATTATTATCCTTGATTCATATAATAAATAAAGGAATATCACTTAAGTCCACAATGTTATCAACATTCACATCACCTAAATAAATTCCCCCTGTAAAATGGTAGACTACCGGTCATTTGATGGGCCAATAACATAAAATATCAACTTTGCAAGCATCACTATAATAAATGGTTCCTCTTCACAACTAAATTCATTCAAATAAATAAATGTAAATCCAAAATCATCATATTTCACACCACTAATACTATCAACCCAATTATACTTAAATAAAAGTACTAAAAATTTAATGTAATCAATTTCTCATATATCCCCAACAACTCTAAAATATGGTGTTGATGTAGAAATTAGGTTTTTATCCTTTACACTAAATAATGAATTGCTTCATATTTTAAATGATACTCTTGTTATCCTGATTTTTTGTATAAAATGTATAAACATTAATTTAAAAACTAGGCCATGTGATCATATTAGTACATGGTCTTATAACTAATCGTTTTAAGGTTTCTAATGAAAATGAATCATTGTAAACTTTTTTTCTTAAACTATGAAACAAATGTCTTTTTATGCTCATTCATCAACCACTTTTCATTTGTTTTCAAATATCATACCTTAAATACAATAACATGAGATGATATATATGGTTTAACTACACTTGGTTTTTTCAAAATGTATAAATATGCAGACATTATTTCATCACATGTAATTAACTTTACTTTTAAGCTGCAATTTCTCTTACCTTCATTGTTGATTTCCATACGATGAGATGTATAGAGAACAATGTAAATACCTTGACCTCTATAATGAGTTAATTATACTTAATTTTGATGTGTAAGTCTCTTTTCATGTTTATTTTGGGTATAAAGGGATTTGGGAGGAGAGTGGAGGGTTTTAGAGAAGGAACAAGGGAAAAGGGGAAGCCCCCCAGGGTCTAGGGATCACCAAGTATCCAATGAATCTGAACTGGGTACTTGGTGGGACTCCCAAGTTCTTGGGCCCTCTATTTTGGGATAACTATTACCCAATTCATTATAGCAAGTACCCAACATCCTCTTGGAAAAAATACACTTAATAAATGGATTATTTGTCCTTTTAATCTCAAAATAAATACCCCTTTTTTGGGAATCTAAAGATTCCATTCTCAAATAAATTCTTTTAATCCTTTTCCAAGACCTACTTCCTCCTAAAAGATAACCAAGATATATCCATCCCCCCTTTTGGTTCAAGTAGTTTTGGTTGGACAAGGGAGCACCTCTTCAGCCAAGTAAGGACCCTTCTTCCCCTAATCCTCCTCTTTTTGTCTTTTTTATCAAGGTTATAAGTGTGATTTTTACTCTACCTCTTCTAGGGATTGTTGGATAATCTTTTTAAAGACCCGTAAAATTCAAGGGATTTTTTTTCTTAAATTTCTTTGGGATTTTACAAGAATGCAGTTTCTGACGGCACCTGATTCCGAGGCCCGGAGTGCCCAGAATAATCCTCCGAAGTTTAGCTCGGGTACGTTCAGTGAACGAATGAGCGGGTTTTCCTAACTTTTGAACTGGTGCTCGAAATCAAAATCTGAGGACACCGATGGAACCGAAGTGCCGGTAATTGCTTAAGAAGACCTTTATTGGGGTTTCATTTTCTCGGGATGAGTTTTTAAAAATTGTGGAAGGTAAAATAAAATTGAGCTAAAATTTTATTTCTTTTTAAGTGGTTATATCCTTTGAGTGGAAGTTGGGGAACTACCCATGATAGGTTAAGAGGGTGGTGGGGCCCACACGAACTCCACCTCTTCAAATTCTCTAAACCCCCATAACTCTTCCTCTTTAAACCCCCATGTATTAAATGATGTGACTTCCTTCACATTAAAGCATGCCATTTATTTTGGAAGTTAAGCATTTGAATTTTAAAAATTTAAATGCATGGAAAGTTATAATAAAATAAGCATAACACTTATTTTATTTGGGGGTTGTTTCGTGGTGTTGGGTTTTTGAGAGAGGGAGCAATCTTCCTTTGAAGAAGTTCATCTTCTACGTTGAAGAACGCGAAGAATGCCACTCTCCGACGAAGAACGACAACACTAAAGAAAGACGACGTGTCTTTCTACTCCTCTCTGCAGCTGGTGTGAGACGCTGCCCCACCTCAGACGATCTCCGTCAAGCGTGTACGAAACCCTCTTCCACGACGCCTTCTTCCACGACGTTCAATTCTGTGACGAACCTTCGTTCAACCTTTTCTTCAAGGTAGGGGTTTGATTATATGTCTTGTATAATTTTGGGAGTTCATAGTTTAAATTTAGCCGCATGCTATCGATTAACAAGAGGGGGCCGGACCGCACAAACACGGCCGACCCCCTCCATTATTTTTTTTGTTGTCCTTCGTTGTGGTTTGGAATAGAGATGGCGCGGTGCCGTCGCACCGCACGGAAACGAGAGAACCACGACAAAGTAGCACGGCGCCGTCGCGCCACGCCGAGAAACCGCGAAGACACCGCGTCCGGAGCAGGCCGTGGTGGAGGGGCGCGGCGCCGTCGCGCCGCACTGGTCAGACCAAGGCCGCGGCGGAGCAGGGAGCGGCGGCCGATTTCCGGCCGCCGGCGTCGGAGCAGGGGGACAGGACCACGTCGGTCCCGTGGTGGCAGGAACCGGCCAGCCGGAGCGGGCTGAACATTTAGGGGGGAGACCGGGGGTTCGTAACACCCGGCTAGAAGTAGGAGCGGCCCCCACGTGGGGGCCGCATTTCATTAAACAGGGGGGCAGCGCACCCCCCCATCCGCTCAGCTCAGCCACGCCGAGCTGGCCAGCGGACCGCGCCAGCGTGCCGGGCCGGGCCGTGCCAGCCGAGCCGGGCCGCGCCAGCTGAGCCGGGCCGCGCCCAAGTGGGCCGGACCCGGACCCGGTTCGGGCAGACCCAGGGGGTCTCGGGTCGGGTCGGTCCGGGCCCAAAAAAACCCCCATTTCAGACAGAACTGTTCAAACGCCCATAACTTGGGCTACGGACCTCTGATTGACGCACCGTTAGTTGCGATGTGATCCTTGGATCGAGACGGTCGTTTCGGTATATTATAATCAAGGTTTCGGAGAACTTTGGGTTTAGCCGAGTTGGTTCGTACACGAAACCAACCGGGCCCTCGGAGCGGAAACACTTATAACTTGAGCTCCGGACGTCCGATTGACGTGCCGTCGACTTTGTTGGATTCCTCTTGGTGATATTGAACTTTTGGATTAATCCGATCAAGATTTGGATGCAGTTGGAGTATGGTCGGGTTGGTTTTGTCTTAAAAACCAACCGGGCCCCTAGGACGAAAAAGCCAATAACTCACAGACTGGACGTCCAATTGACGCGCCGTCTGTGACGTTGAGTTCCTATTGATGATACAGAACTTTTGGATACATCAACTTCGAACTTCGTGTCAGTTGATGTATCAGCCCTCAGCTCGTGGAGTGGACCCTCCCGAACGATCCTTCTATGTGCGGGAACCCTAGAGCTGGCTGCGACTGCGACGACGATGACAACTGTACAGAAATCCTTCGTGGATTCGACGACGACGACTACACCACTCAGCGATCCTACGTGGATCAGTGCTACCGATTCTGTGTGGGTCAGATCCTATGTGGGTCAGCGCTCAGCGGTCCTGTATGGGCCAGCGCATACCGATCCTGTGTGGGTCAGATCCTGTGTGGGTCATTGTGGGGGTTAGTACCTATCGATCCTTTGTGGGTCATTGCGGGGGTTAGTACCTATCGATCCTTTGAGGGTCATTGCGGGGGTTAGTACCTATCGATCCTGTGTGGGTCCGATGGCTTAGATGAATCATTGGCTACATCTGATCATCTCTATCGTCTTACGAAGAAGTATACCTGTGTGAGCTGAGTCTTGACTTTCAATCATTATCTTCGATATGATTGACTTGCTTTCCTATGTAGATTGTGTTGTGCTATCCTGTGTGGACGTGATTGAACTTGGGCTCAGATGTTGGAGCCGAACTAGAATTGATGACTTAGGTATATGTATGGGCATATACCTAAGTAGTGTCGGATGTTACTTCGTGATTGTATCTTTCCTTTGTGGATTATACTTTGTGGATTCTGGGAGACCTTCGGGGGTCTCGAGGTCCCTACTGGGTAGAGTATACTCACCCCTGCACGGTCTATGCCCGCACTACATTGTGTTGGATGTAGATGACGGACAACGCTGATCGTGGTAGAGGCTAGAGGAGCAGTCGGTACCTGGAGGTGGACCACTGGGCGAGACGTACACGGAACGGACGGCTGGACCCGAGGAGCTGAGGTGACTATCTGTACCCACCCTTCAGGTGGGACTACCAGTGGATGGCTCGACATTGCTGCTTTACTTTCAGTTGCTGTACTTTCCTTTCAGTTGTACTTTACTTTCAGTTTGGGTTTGTATTCTGGCCCATTTACTTTCCGCACTTACTTTTTTACCCAGTTTTACTTAGTGTTTACTTCTTCTTGCTTACTTTGTGGTGTTTGTTTACTTTATAAAGGAAATGCCTTCCCCTTTTTTCGGGTTTTATGCCTTGGTGCTAGTCACCAGCCCCTGGCCTATGGGAGGCGGGCTTGGGGTAGTCACGACACGGGTCCCGAGGACGGGTCGTGACAAATTGGTATCAAAGGAGTTCAGTTTTATCACAGAACTCAGGACTCTGATTTTTTTCTATGTGAAGCAATAGTGTTAAGAGTATTGAGTGTGGTTATCAGTCCAGGGAGTCCAGTGTTGGTGCAGCGGCCGACGTATCCGTACACCAGGACCCTGACTTCTGATTTCTGATTTAGTGCATGAAAACATTGATTGCATGTGTGTTCTAAAAGTTTTCTTTGTAATTAATTTGTGTCAACTCACCAGGTATACTGTTTGACCGTGACACACCTTTTTATTTTCAGGATGGCCCCACGACGACAGCCAGCTAGGGTTCTGAGCGTTGTGCGAGATGATAGCCCACCGAGTGACGAGGCCTCGGTGCAGGGCCCTTTGACAGCAGAGGCACCAGCGGTACCTCTACCCGCCGAGCCACCGATTCTACCAGCCCCAGCCACTGATAGTGCACGTCGCCTTAGTGCGCTGCACGAGTTTCAGCATCAGAGACCGCCCAGGTTCCGCGGGGAGATGGACCCTCAGGCAACCATGGATTGGCTGGAGCTGGTTGTACGAGTTTTCAGGTTAGTGGGGACACCAGCCGACCTCATGGTGATCTTTGCAGTGAGTCTCCTACACGAGGCAGTAGGCAGATAGTGGATCTTGATGCTCCAAGTGCACGACGAGGCATCTCTCCTCTGGACGGACTTTGAGAGCCTCTTCCGCTCGGAGTTTGTCCCAGCCACCCTCCATGCGGTGCGCATCCAGGAGTTACTACAGCTGCGGTAGGGCAGCTTGACGGTCGCCCAGTACTTGACGAGATTTATCGATCTCTCACGCTATTCTACGAACATGGTACGAGACCCATTCTTCCAGCCCCAGACCTTCGAGCTGAGATTGAGGCATGAGATCATAGCATCGCTGATCTCCCTCAGCATTCCGACACAGACAGGGGTACTGGAGCGAGCCCTTCTCATCGAGAGATTCCTTGCTGAGCCTACATCAGCAGCGAGACCTACCGCTGGGCGGCACGTAGCAGAGTCTTCTGCAACTGGCAGTCGACAGATGACACATGGGTCTAGGTGGACTAGACCCTCAAGCAGATGACCTCAGGACATTGGCTCAGAGGTGCGGGGCACACAGCGCAGAGACAGTCTTTCGAGAGGCAGACAGTGCTACGCATGCGACGGGCAGGGCCACATGACTCGTGATTTCCAGACCCACCGTACAGAGGAGCAGCAGACGGTTGAGGTACCACCCAGGCAGAGGTAGAGGGTCGACCGTGGTGGTCCACAGGGAGCAGGCGGACGAGGCAGAGGAGCTGGCCGAGCAGCAGGTGGTGGACGACGCTTTGAGGCTCTACCACCACCACCACCAGGAGGTCCACCCCGACCACAGGGAGCTGGCAGGCAGAGATAGGCACAACTTCAGGCAGTGGAGGCCTACGACCACGGCGTGCCCGAGATGATTTAAGGTACTATCTGTGTCTATTCCACCCTTTCTGCAGTTTTTATAGACACAGGAGTGAGTCATTATTTCATAGCCGCTGCCCTTTTTTGGAGCTCGGAGATTCCGATGGAGCCGTTGGCTCGATCCTTACGGCTAGAGACTCCTACGGGAGCAGACTCGACAATTACGCACTGGTGCCGGCAGTGTGATCTTACTCTAGGAGGTGAGAGATTTGGCTGGGATCTTCTTGTAGTGGCGTTGAGGCCTTACGACGTCATCTTGGGCATGGATTGGTTATCTATAGTCCGTGCTCAGATCGACTGTATTAGGCGCAAGGTGCGATGTGTTCGCACCGATGGGAGCAGGTTCACCTTCACCAGTGAGAAGGGAGCCTTTGCAGCGCAGGACGAACTCACCCAGAGGAGAGGATATTCCATCACTCATAAGTTGGCTAGCCTCATCCTTGGAGCAGTTGACGTGCGGAGTCTGAGCTTACCTACAGTGGTGGATCAGTATGCGGACGTTTTTCCCGACGACGTTCCAGGACTACCTCCTCGCAGAGAGGTAGACTTTTATATTGACCTGTAGCCTGGGACAACCCCGATATACACCCCAGCATATAGGATGGTTCCCGCCAAGCTTCGAGAGCTACGTGTACAACTAGAGGACTTGCAGGCCAAGGGATTCATCAGACCCAGTGTTTCACACTGGGATTCCCCGATATTGTTCGCCAAGAAGGCGGACAGGAGCTTGCGACTGTGTGTCGACTATCATCGCCTGAACTAGGTGACCGTGAGAAACAATTATCCACTACCGAGGATTGACGACCTCTTCGATCAGCTCAAGGGAGCACGGTGGTTCTCGAAGATAGACCTCAGGTCAGGCTATCATTAGCTTAGAGTTCGGGACGAGGATGTTCAGAAGATGACCTTTAGATGTCGGTATGGCCACTATGAGTTCTTGGTTATGCCATTCGGCATAACCAATGCTCCAGTAGTGTTCATGGGCCTCATGAACAGGATATTTGAGCCTTACCTCGATCGATTTTTCGTGGTCTTCATCAACGACATTTTTATATACTTGACGACTGAGGAGGAGCACACCTACCACTTGCGGGTTGTACTGGACACACTCCGAGAGCACCAGATTTATGGAAAGATCTCGAAGTGTCAGTTCTGGATACGTGAGGTCCACTTCTTGGGACACGTCATCTCTGAGGCGAGAGTTGCGGTGGATCTTGCAAAGATCGAGGCAGTGCTAGCTTGGGAGCCACCCAGGAGCGTGACGGAGGTGTGGAGTTTCTTGGGGCTAGCTGGGTACTACCAGAGGTTTGTGCCAGACTTCTCCAGAGTTGCGACACCACTCTCAGCTTTGACTAAGAAGGGGAAAACCTTCGTGTGGTCAGACAGATGTCAGCAGAGCTTCCAGGAGCTGAGATAGAGATTGACCAGCGCGCCTATCTTGAGGCTACCGGAGGAGGGAGTAGGGTACGTAGTCTACTGTGATGCATCAGGGACTGGACTCAGATGTGTCCTGATGCAGGAGTGGGCCGTGATCGCCTATGGATCACATCAGTTGAGGCAGCATGAGCAGAACTACGCTACCCATGACCTAGATTTAGTAGCAGTGGTCTTCACTCTGAAGATGTGGCGACACTATCTGATGGGAGAGCACTTTACAGTCTACTCTGACCACCAGAGTCTCAGGTACATCTTCTCGCAGAAGGACCTGAAACTGAGACAGTGGCGATGGCTCGAGTTCCTCCAGGACTATGAATTTGAGATATTCTATACTCCTGGGAAGGGGAACATAGTAGCCGATGCTCTCAGCAGGAGGACGGGCATCCAACTACTCGGGGAGGCGACAGAGCAGCTAGCTTCTTTGCAGATATCCTTCGTAGATAGTGATGGAGCAGCCTTTCTACAATCACTCACAGTCACTCCTCCACATCTACAGTGGGTCAGAGAGACACAACGTGGGGACGATTACTGTGAGATGCGGCGTGCACAGATATCCTCAGGACAAGCACCTGATGAATTCTCTGTGGGAGGAGATCACATCATCCTTTTCAGAGGACGTACCATGGTACCAGTTGCTTTACAGGAGGAGGTGCTGAGGGAGTTTCACACTTCCCCTTTAGCGGTACATCCAGGAGTGTAGAAGATGTACGAGGACCTCAGATGACAGCACTGGTGGCCGGGTATGAAGAAGGTTGTGGAAGAGTTCATTTCTCGATGCCTCACCTGCCAGCAGGTGAAGGCGGAGCACCAGGTACCAGAAGGCCTGGTACAGCCCTTGGAGGTCCCTGAGTGGAAGTGGGATGGGATATCTATGGACTTTGTGACTGGACTTCCACGCACTTCCAGAGGTCACGACTCCATTTGGGTGATTGTCGACCGACTCACCAAGTCGGCTCACTTCTTACCCATTAGAGAGCAGGGATAAATGGAGAGCTTGGGACGTCTCTACGTTCAGGAGATTGTACGGCTTCATGTTGTTCCATCATCTATCGTCTCCGATCGAGATGCTCGCTTTACTTCCCGGCTTTGGAAGGGGTTGAAGGAGGCATTCAGGATGCAACTACGTCTGAGCACCACCTTTCACCCTCAAACGGATGGTCAGACGGAGAGGACCATTCAGACTCTCAAGGACATGCTCCGTGCATGTGTCCTCGACTATGGTCGCAGCTGGGAGGATCACCTACCCTTGGTGGAGTTCTCGTACAACAACAGCTACCACTCCACCATCGAGATGGCACCATATGAGGCGTTGTACGACCGACCTTGCAGATCATCGCTGTGCTGGACAGACCTTGGAGAGTCAGCACTTGTGGGACTGGAGATGGTCCAGGCCACGACAGAGAAGGTCCAGGTCATCCAGGAGCAGATGAGGACAGCTCAGAGCCGGCAGAAGTCTTATGCTGACAGGAGGCGGAGGCCACTAGAGTTCGAGGATGGCGACCACGTCTTCTTGCGGGTCTCACCTTGACGTGGATTACGGAGATTTGGCCGAGGCGACAAGTTATCTCTGCACTTCATCGGACTATTCCAGGTCCTCACCAGGATTGGAGAGGTGGATTACTGCCTGGCTCTACCACCTTAGTTGCACCGGGTGCACGGCGTCTTCCACGTATCTCAGCTGAGGAGATATGTGCACGACCCAACACATATCATTGACCATGGGGAGATTGACATTCATGATAGGGTGACTTTTGCGGAGGTCCTAGTGGAGATCGAGGATTGACAGAAGCGGGTCCTACGTGGACGGTCGATTCCTCTAGTGCACATTAGATGGCAGCACGAGAACCTCTAGGAGTGCACTTGGGAGCAGGAGGCTCATATGCGTGCATAGTACCCACATTTTTTTCTCTGGTTTTTTATGTATCTTTATGGGGACGTAAATCCCTGATGTGGGAGTAATGTAAAGACTCGTAAAATTCAAGGGAAATTTTTTTTCCTTAATTTTCTTTCGGATTTTACAAGAACGTAGTTTCTGATGGCACCTGATTCCGAGGCCCGGAGTGCCTGGAATAATCTTCCGAAGTTTAGCTCGGGTACGTTCAGTGAACAAACGAGCGAGTTTTCCTAACTTTTGAACCAATGCTCAGAATCGAAATCCGAGGACACCGATGGAACCGCAATGCTGGTAATTGATTAAGAAGACCTTTACTGGGGTTGCGTTTTCTCGGGAGGAGTTTTTAAAAATTGTGGAAGGTAAAATAAAATTGAGCTACAATTTTATTTCTTTTTTAAGTGGTTATATCCTTTGAGTGAAAGTTGGGGAACTACCCATGAGAGTTTAAGAGGGTTTTGGTGCCCACACAAACTCCACCTCTTCAAATTATCTAAACCCCCATAACTCTTCCTCTTTAAACCCCCATGTATTAAATGATGTGACTTCCTTCACATTAAAGCATGCCATTTATTTTGGAAGTTAAGCATTTGAATTTTAAAAATTTAAATGCATGGAAAGTTATAATAAAATAAGCATAACACTTATTTTATTTGGGGGTTGTTTTGTGGTGTTGGGTTTTTGAGAGAGGGAGCAATCTTCCTTTGAAGAAGTTCATCTTCCACGTTGAAGAACGTGAAGAACGCCACTCTCTGAAGAAGAACTCCAACACCAAAGAAAGACAACGTGTCTTTCTACTCCTCTCCGCAGCCGGTGTGAGACACTGCCCCACCTCGGACAATCTCCGTCAAGCATGTACGAAACCCTCTTCCGCGACGCCTTCTTCTGCGACGTTCAATTCCGCGACGAACCTTCGTTCAACCTTTTCTTCAAAGTAGGGGTTTGATTATATGTCGTGTATAATTTTGGGCATTCATCGTTTAAATTTAGACGCATGCTATCGATTAACGAGAGGGGTCCATACCGCACAAACACGACCGACCCCACTCCCTTATTTTTTTTGTTGTCCTTCGTTGTGGTTTGGAACGGAGATGGCGCGGTGCCGTCGCACCACGCGGAAACAAGAGAACCATGGCAAAGCAGCGCGGCGCCGTCACGCCGTGCCGGGAAACCGCGAAGACACCGTGGCCAGAGCGGGCCGCGACCGAGGGGCGCGATGCCGTCACACCATGCCGGTCGGACCAAGGCCGTGGCAGAGCAGGGAGCGGCGGCCGATTTCCAGCCGCCGACATCAGAGCAGGGGGACGAGACCGCGCCGGTCCCGTGGCGGCAGCAATCGGCCGGCCGGAGCGGGCCGACCGTTCAGGGGGGAGACTGGGGGTTCGTAACCCCCGGCTGGAAGGAAGAGAGACCCCCATGTGGGGGTCACGTTTCATTAAACAGGGGGCAGCGCCCCCCCCATCCGTTCAGCTCGGCCACGCCGAGCTGGCCAGCGGACCGCGCCAGCGCGCCGGGCCGGGCCGCGCCCAGGACGGGTCGTGCCGCGCCAGTTGGGCCGGTCCACACCAGCCGAGCCGGACCCGGACCCAGTTCGGGTCAACCCGGTTCGGGCCAATTCAGGGGGTCTCGGGCCGGGTCAGTCCAGGCCCAAAAAAACCCCCATTTCGGACAGAACTGTTCAAACGCCCATAACTTGGGCTACGGACCTCTGATTGACGCACCATAAGTTGCGATGCGATCCTTGGATCGAGAAGGTCGTTTTGGTATATTACACTCAAGTTTTTGGAGAACTTTGGGTTCGTCCGGGTTGGTTCGTACACAAAACCAACCGGGCCCTCGGAGCGGAAACGCTTATAACTTGAGCTCCGGACGTCCGATTGACGTGCCATTGACTTTGTTGGATTTCTCTTGGTGAGATGTAACTTTTGGCTTACTCCGCTCGAGGTTTGGACACAGTTGGAGTATGGTCGGGTTGGTTTTGACTTAATAACCAACCGGGCCCCTGGGACGAAAAAGCCAATAACTCACAGACCGAACGTCCAATTGACGCGCCGTCTGTGACGTTGAGTTCCTATTGACGATACAGAACTTTTGGATACATCAACTCTGGACTTTGTGTCAGTTGATGTATCAGCCCTCGGCTCGTGGAGCGGACCCTCTCGAACGAGCATGCTGTGTGCGGGAACCCTAGAGGTGGCTACGACTGCAACGACGATGACGAATGTACAGAAATCCTCCGTGGATTCGACGACGACGACTACAGCACTCAGCGATCCTACGTGGATCAATGCTATCGATCCTATGTGGGTCAGCGCTCAGCGGTCCTGTGTGGGCCAGCGCATACCGATCCTGTGTGGGTCAGATCCTGTGTGGGTCATTGCGGGGGTTAGTACCTATCGATCCTTTGTGGGTCATTGCGAGGGTTAGTACCTATCGATCCTTTGTGGGTCATTGCGAGGGTTAGTACCTATCGATCTTGTGTGGGTCCGATGGCTTAGATGAATTAATGGCTACATCTGATCATCTCTATCGTCTTACGAAGAAGTATACCTGTGTGAGCTGAGTCTTGACTTTCAATCATTATCTTCGATATGATTAACTTTCTTTCCTATGTGTATTGTGTTGTGCTATCCTTTGTGGACGTGATCGAACTTGGGCTCGGATGTTGGAGCCGAAATAGAATTGATGACTTAGGTATATGTATGGGCATATACCTAAGTAGTGTAGGATGTTACTTCGTGATTGTATCTTTCCTTTGTGGATTATCCTTTGTGGATTCTGGGAGACCTTCGGGGGTCTCGGGGTCCCTACTGAGTAGAGTATACTCACCCTTGCACGGGCTATGCCCGCACTACGTTGTGTTGGATGCAGACGACGGACAGTGCTGATCGTGGTAGAGGCTAGAGGAGCAGTCGGTACCTGGAGGTGGACCACTGGGCGAGACATACACGGAGCGGACGGTTGGACCTGAGGAGCTGAGGTGGCTATCTGTACCCACCCTTCAGGTGGGACTACCAGTGGACGGCTCGAAGTTGCTGCTTTACTTTCAGTTGCTGTACTTTCCTTTCAGTTGTACTTTACTTTCAGTTTGGGTTTGTATTCTGGACCATTTACTTTCCTCACTTACTTTTGTACCCAGTTTTACTTAGTGTTTACTTCTTCTTGCTTACTCTGTGGTGTTTGTTTACTTTATAAATTCAATGCCTTCCCCTTTTGTCGGGTTTTACGCCTTGGTGCTAGTCGCCAGCCCCTGGCCTATGGGAGGCGGGCTTGGGGTAGTCACGACACGGGTCCCGAGGACGGGTTGTGACAATCTTAAATCTCAAATATAATCTCAATATAGTGGTTATAAGATGTTGTTTTTGTTGATATAAATGTATTGTGTTCGTTTTCTTCCTTTATTTCATGTTTCATGTTGAGATCAAACTAAGACTTAATTCTATTTTGGTTTTAGGGTGGTTCTAAAATTCTAGTAGTGGTTTGATAATCTCATTTAGACCCCAAGGAACTAGTCCTACAAATAAATAGGTTGGCATGCCCATTCTTCCTCTTCTACTCATAGAGAGTTGGCCTGAAAATAGTTTAGGGTCGAGTAAACCAAATAAAAAACCATGTTTTAAAACTAATAAAGGGGTTTTTCTTAAATAAATTAGGAATAATGGTTATTGTTATGATCTTATTGTAAACAACTAACATCCCTTGGTGCCTTGTCATACTTTGGGCATATTTTTTCCATTTTCTACTCTATTATCCATGCTTATTTCTTAAATTGGAATTTGTGATGCAAGTTAAGAATGATTTCATGCTATATTAGTTGTCATTTTTAATCGATAAATGGTCACGTGTGGTGATATTTTTTCCCATACTTTATTACATTTTGGTGATAATTATTTCTTATCTTATATGGTGCACTAGGATCATTTTTTTCTTGTGTATTTATGTGTGTATCATGTTATAAAGGATTAAGGAGGCACACTCAATAGAATACAGGTTGGAGACATGGGATGGGTATAGGACTTGACTGGTTGTACATGGGATGGGATCAAGATTCCCTAACTGGTTATACTCATTCCCCTATACCCTAGGATGGGTTGTGATATTTCCCTAACTGGTCAAGCCACCTCATTTACATCATGAAATTTCACTAGGATCACAACTTATCTTTACAAATATACCCATATGAGTGGGTGCATATGAGTATATATGTAAAACATTATAGAGACTGTCATGAACTCCCTAGATTGTTGGAATGGGTATCATGGTTTCCTTGATTAGTATGTATTATATTTTGAGTGCTTGACTCAAATCAGGTAAATAGGTTTAGATCATATCTACGTAGGGAGTTATTTTATTTATGAAAAAGTGTACGTGTTAGACTCTATATTATCCTATGCGCTTTCTTTTTACATGTTCTTTGGGATTTATATTGTTGTGGGCATACACTATAGTTTATGACAGGTTGTTAGGGGTGGGACGGTGATAACTGTCGAGTTATTATACCCACACCTTGCATGAACCCCTCTCAGGATGTGTGAAAATCTATTTATTCACGATCTAGGTTAGGCAAGGTCACATGAATATAGGCTCTAGACACACACATAGATCATGGAGCTTGAGTGAGCATTTTAGATATTTTACCACCTAGATAGGTTAGGTGTACGAAGGCCATCCTTGATTCCTTTTTAGAGAGGATTCTTAGTTGGGGCACCACTTAGGAACCTTTAGACCTTATTTTCCAAAAAAATTATGTACATCTGGGTTTTTGGTATGGTTTCTCTTACTTTGTATATCGTAGGATAGTTTCATGTCATGTTCATGATTTATGATGTATGTACATGTCATTTCACTCATTTCTATCTTCTTATACACCTTTTTCCACTTTTTCTGATGGTTAGATGTATACTTTGTATTTCAAAGACTAAAACCAGGTTGTTCCACCAATGGGAACATGCCTTAGTTGGTTACTATACTATTTAATGAGGTAAAACCACCTACTACATGAGTATTTCTTGATACCTTGATGTTCACATCATCCTATGAAAATTAGAAGGTGTACTTGAGGTGTTGTGATGATGTAGGACGCATTCCATTCATGTACTTGGGTTATAGATGCTACAAAGTGGTAGGGAATCTTATTAAGGGCTCTTGGGTATGGGACTTGAGATTAGATAGGGTAATAAGAATATTAGGACTCAGTAAGTAACCCATAAATATGTCTGGAAAATATGATTATGGTGGATTCCTAATTTACCAAGGTTAATTCAGGGTTCCTCTTCCTTTATGTTTTCTTATCCTCAAGTATCATGCATCATGCTAGGTGTCACTAGGTATGCACTATTAGGGAGATATGTCATCTTGTATGCCTACCTATGCTTGGTTATGATATATTAGGGATCTATTGAAGGTTCATATTAACCAAAATATTAATAGTAAATAAATAGTATTTTCAAATATATTTATTGGTAATGAGTAGGTCAGTACAAACCGATAATTGATTCCTCAAGTGCAAAGTTTACTTATTTCTCTATAAAATATGACTTCCTATATATTTATAGATATTTTCAAATCATGTTATGAATGCCTTTAAATTATTTCTTAAGCATATTTCAATATATTTTGATCATGCCTATTGTTTCTTTCAATTATTTTAAAGAATGTTTATTTATTTCCTCTATAAGATGTATAAAGCATGTCTTATATGACTTTTTTATTATGTTAAATCTTGTTTATTGTGTATTTAGAATGATTCTAAATATATTTTGGACTAACCAAATATTTGTAATGAAAGTTTTTTTTATAAATAAAGAATGTAAGGGAGAGAGGGAATAAATGTTAGACCTAGTATTTCTATGTGATTTAAAACTTGGGTTATTACAAAAGGGAAGGGAGATGATGTTGTTTTATACTATGTTGTAGAATATAATTCCTATATGTCCACATCCTATTAACCAGGAAGGGAAAATTGAGCATGAAACTTCAACAATACCCTATGTTAATTTTTAAGATTTTAGGAATCTTTCTTAAATGTTATATATCACGGGATAAGGGTTACCTTAATGGGTACCAGTGGATAATATGGTTCCACTGACCTATTGGGGCAGTATTACCCAATAATAATTCAAATAATTCATTTAAAAAATCCACTTCTTCTATAATCATATTTAACCACCTTTACAACATTATGAACAAGTGGCCACATTCATGCTTAAAAGTGTTGGGGAGGAGAGTGATGGCAAGAAGGGGGTGAATTGCCTTTTAAAAAATAATTAACAATTTAAAATCAAAGTAAAAAGTGCAGCGGAAATAAAAGAGGCAAGACACAAAACTTGATAACGGAGTTCGGCTTAAACCAAAGCCTACGTCTCCGCTCCCAACTCAACCGTTGAGAGATTTACTATCGCTTGCTTTTTAATGGTTTTAGCAAGAAACCCACTAGACTTTAAGGTAGTCTAGAACCTATTACAACTTTCTTTTAATGGTTGAGCAAGAACCCACTAGCCTTCTTACAGGTGAAGGCTAGCTCACCTATGACTCAATCCTTTTAAAGGGAAGGCTTGACTAACCTCTTCACACCTTGAAGGTGGTGTGAAAACCCAAACAAAAAGGAAGATGAGAGAAAGAGGGGTTTGTAGGCACAAACCCAAATTGATGCTCAAAAAGATAAATAATGAAAAAATGTAAGAGGAGAAGCCTTGGGCGCCAAAGGATTGATGAAGTTGATGAAGAGCGCTCCCAAGCTTCTTTGATGGTGCTCCTTGGATGTGGAAGTGGGTTGGAGCAATTGAGTTTCCTTGAAGGAATCCGCCGGAGGTTTGCCAAATGATGAAAAATGTGTCCATTGGATTCCGTTGGCTTGGTTATGGTTCCACTTATGTTCTGGGGCTTCCTAGTCCTTTATTTATAGAGGGGGAACCCTTAAAATCAAAGTAAAAAGTGCATCGGAAATAAAAGAGGCAAGACACAAAACTTGATAACGGAGTTCGGCTTAAACCAAAGCCTACGTCTCCGCTCCCAACTCAACCGTTGAGAGATTTACTACCGCTTGCTTTTTAATGGTTTTAGCAAGAAACCCACTAGACTTTAAGGTAGTCTAGAACCTATTACAGCTTGCTTTTAATGGTTGAGAAAGAACCCACTAGCCTTCTTACAGGTGAAGGCTAGCTCACCTATGACTCAAGCCTTTTAAAGGGAAGGCTTGACTAACCTCTTCACACCTTGAAGGTGGTGTGAAAACCCAAACAAAAAGGAATATGAGAGAAAGAGGGGTTTGTAGGCACAAACCCATATTGATGCTCAAAAAGATAAATAATGAAAAACCGTAAGAGGAGAAGCCTTGGGCGCCAAAGGATTGATGAAGTTGATGAAGAGCACTCCCAAGCTTCTTTGATGGTGCTCCTTGGATGTGGAAGTGGGTTGGAGCAATTGAGGTTCCTTGAAGGAATCTGCCGGAGGTTTGCCAAATGATGAAAAATGTGTCCGTTGGCTTCCGTTGGCTTGGTTATGGTTCCACTTATGTTCCAGGGCTTCCTAGTCCTTTATTTATAGAGGGGGAACCCTCATATGGCCGTTCGGGGTCTTTGAAGCCGTTGGAAAAGTCTTCGGAGCCGTTGGGAGCAGGCTGGTCAAAGCCCAATGGCTAGTTTGACTGGCTCCACTGGCTGACCGGTACAGAGCCACCGGTTGGCCGGTGCTTAGGAAAATGGAGAGGCCTTCTGCCCAGGCACCACCGGCTAGCCGGTGAGGAGGCCACCGGTTGGCCGGTGGTGAGACAGTAGGTGTCCCTTCTGTCTGGGTTCCACCGGCTGGCCGGTGATGGGACACCGGTTGGCCGGTGGTCTGGACAGAGGGGATGCCTTCTGTCAAGATTCCACCGGCTGGCCGGTGGTCATCCACCGGTTGGCCGGTGGACTGAAATCAGTCCACTTTTGCCTTCTGGCTTTCTTGGCCCAATTCCTTGGCAACCTGAAATCATGCCTATCATCCAAAAACACTTAAAACAAGATTAGACAAATAAGAGAGTGATTGTGATCATGAAAATTAAACCACGAGGGGTACGAGAGGTACAACAATCTCCCCCTATTTTGATGATCACAATCACCAAAACAATCAATGTAAAATACTGAAATGAAAGGCATGCTTTAAAGGATAAATTGAAAAGTAAAGGAAAGCATGAGAGAAAGATTTCTCCCCCAATCAACCAAGAATTTCTCCCCCTTTGTGATTATCAAAATAGCACGGGGCATAAAACTTGATTAAGGGAAAGGATTAAAAAACAAGATAGCGATTTTAAACCAATTGAAATTTTTGAAATGAAAGTTTTGAAATTGAAAGTTTTGAATTTAAAGTTTTGAATTAAAAAACGCAAAAAGGCTTAGACGATCCTAACTCCCCCTAAATAAAAACAACAAATCACCGGGGAGAGGATTTTAGAACCGAGACAAATTTTGGTCCGGAGAGACTCGCTAAAAGGGATTTTTCAATCCAAACTTGTCTAGTGGCGGGTCTTCTCCTATGAAATTCATCATTAAAGGAAATGGTTTTGGGCCTTCCATACCGGGCATTTTTGTAATCGCACTCATAAATTAAGTGCCCAGGTTTTTTACAATAGTTGCAAAATTTATATTGGGAGCTCCCCCTTACAAAAATAGTAGGATCATGGGAAGAGGAAGCTTGCTTGGAATAGCCAAGCCCTTGGGTGGTTCGAGATATGCATTGGGAACCAAGGAGCTTCGAAAGGTTATGTTCACCTTCGGTGAACTTAGCTAGGGATTCCCTTAAATCCTTGATTGTTGATTCCATAGAATCAACATCGGGAAGGTTTTGGATCTTGAGGGACAACTCTTCCTTCTCTTTGAGAAGTTGTTCCTTTTCGGAAGAAAGTTTTTTGAAATTCATTTTTAAAGCAATAAATTTGGAAGAAAGTTCGTGAAAACCTTCCTCCAATTGATCTCTAGCATGTTGGATATCCTCATAAGATAAATGATTAAAAGAATTTTAAGAACTAGAGGATGAGGAGTCGGAAGAGGATACCTCATGAAATGCCATTAGGCATTTTTTACCGTTGTCACTTGAGGAGGAGGAGGAGGAGGATGTGGAGCTATCACTCCATGTGGCCTTGAATGCCTTTTTCTTTTCCTTTTGCTTGGCCTTTTTCTTGTTGAGTGGGCAATCGGGCTTGTAATGGCCTTTCTTGCCACACCCGTAACATGTTACCTCGGGCTCGGATTTTTCGTCGGGTTGAGCCTTACGGGATTTCTTCTTTTTGTTCTTCTTCATGAATTTGTGCATCTTGCGGGCAAGGTTCTCGATTTCTGAATCGCCGCTTGAAGAGGAAGAAGATGAGAAGGAGGAGCTTTCTTCTTTTTGAACTTTGAAGGCGATGTTCTTTGGAGTTTTGATGAGTTTGCCTTCCTTTTCAGCTTGCCTCCTCATGGTGATCTCGTAGGTCATGAGGGATCCGATGATCTCTTAGACCGGCATTTTCTTGATGTCTTTTTCTTCTTGAATTGCCGTGACTTTCGGTGCCCATGAACTTGGTAAGATCCAAAGGATCTTCTTGACCATCGTTTCTGCAGACACATCATCACCAAGGGACTTTCTCCCATTTTAATCATCAGTAAAACGTGTAAACATATCAGTAATATTTTCAGATGGATGCATGGTAAAAGACTCAAAATCTTGACGAAACATATCCAATCGAGTATCCTTAACTTTGTTGGTCCCCTCATGGGTAACCTCTAAAAGTTTCCAGATTTCATGAGATGAAGTGCATGTGGAAACTCGATTGAATTCATTGCGATCAAGGCCGCAATGAAGAGCGTTCATGGCTTTGCCATCAAGCTCGAAATTTTTAATATCGGCTTGGGTCCATTTGGATTCATCGGGAGAAGAGAGAGAGAGTAACCATGCATGACAATTCTATAAATAGGATAACCTATACTTCTAAGAAAAGTAGACATGCGGGTTTTCCAATAAGTGTAGTCGGTTCCATCAAAGAATGGAGCACGACCCAAAGAATAGCCTTCGGGGGCGAAAGAAGATGAAGCCATCACAATGGATCTTGAATTTGTAACCGATTAGGGTATTACACAAAAACCTGCTCTGATACCAATTGTTGGGGAGGAGAGTGATGGCAAGAAGGGGGTGAATTGCCTTTTAAAAAATAATTAACAATTTAAAATCAAAGTAAAAAGTGCAGCGGAAATAAAAGAGGCAAGACAAAAAACTTGATAACGGAGTTCGTCTTAAACCAAAGCCTACGTCTCCGCTCCCAACTCAACCGTTGAGAGATTTACTACCGCTTGCTTTTTAATGGTTTTAGCAAGAAACCCACTATACTTTAAGGTAGTCTAGAACCTATTACAGCTTGCTTTTAATGGTTGAGCAAGAACCCACTAGCCTTCTTACAGGTGAAGGCTATCTCACCTATGACTCAAGAATTTTAAAGGGAAGGCTTGACTAACCTCTTCACACCTTGAAGGTGGTGTGAAAACCCAAACAAAAAGGAAGATGAGAGAAAGAGGGGTTTGTAGGCACAAACCCAAATTGATGATCAAAAAGATAAATAATGAAAAACCGTAAGAGGAGAAGCCTTGGGCGCCAAAGGATTGATGAAGTTGATGAAGAGCGCTCCCAAGCTTCTTTGATGGTGCTCCTTGGATGTGGAAGTGGGTTGGAGCAATTGAGGTTCCTTGAAGGAATCCGCCGGAGGTTTTCCAAATGATGAAAAATGTGTCTGTTGGCTTCCGTTGGCTTGGTTATGGTTCCACTTATGTTCCGGGGCTTCCTAGTCCTTTATTTATAGAGGGGGAACCCTCATATGGCTGTTCGGGGTCTTCAGAGCTGTTGGAAAAGTCTTCGGAGCCGTTGGGAGCAGGCTGGTCAAAGCCCAACGGCTAGTTTGACTGGCTCCACCGGCTGACCGGTACAGAGCCACCGGTTGGCCGGTGCTTAGGAAAATGGAGAGGCCTTCTGCCCAGGCACCATTGGCTAGCCGGTGAGGAGGCCACCGGTTGGCCGGTGGTGAGACAGTAGGTGTCCCTTCTGTCTGGGTTCCACCGGCTGGCCGGTGATGGGACACCGGTTGGCCGGTGGTCTGGACAGAGGGGATGCCTTCTGTCAAGATTCCACCAGCTGGCCGGTGGTCATCCACCGGTTGGCCGGTGGACTGAAATCAGTCCACTTTTGCCTTCTGGATTTCTTGGCCCAATTCCTTAGCAACCTGAAATCATTCCTATCATCCAAAAACACTTAAAACAAGATTAGATAAATAAGAGAGTGATTGTGATCATGAAAATTAAACCACGAGGGGTACGAGAGGTACAACAGAAAGGGATGCTAAAAATGGAAGGATCTTATGAAAGATTAAATGCAGGATCAAAGGTCATAGAATCACCATCTTCCTTGAATGTAAAAATGAAATCGAATGAAGTCAAGTTAAGATACTATTATAAATAGTGGTTTAATTGAAGGTGTTTCGGTTTCTTCTCATTCAAAGAAGCCGCCTATTTTATGCCATTAGTGTGGTCTCCTAGGGAATATTAAACCCCATTTTCCCTTTTTAAGGAAAATAATTTCCATAATTGTAGTCAGTTAGGTCATCAGTAGAGGTTCTTCTATGTCTCTCTCTTGGAACCCAAAATCTAATCATATGGATATTTTGGTCATACCTAGTGGTTCTAGGGTGGTTGGACATTCCACTACTGGTGTGGGTGAGGCATCTTATTTTGATGGAGGTAATCTTATAATTTTATTTTCTTCTCAGATTGTATATAATGTTGAAGTAAATTCATTAGTTATGTTTGAACTCATTAATAGTTCTCCTTAGTTGGAAGTGGATGTGTTGTTTATTTTAGTAGTGACCTAACTTAAAATCTTTATAGAACCCTTGAAAAGTAATAGGACATATTAAGAGGTATCCTTTGCACATATTGGTAATACTTCCCATGATAACTTTTGGGATCTTATATAATTGAGTATGTAATTATTTGAGAACATCTTGGGAATGGACTCGTTAACCCAATTCCATGCATGTATTGACTATTATAATAGGATAATCTCTTTTTCATCTCCTATGGGTTACAGTATGCCTTACATGGGGAGTGGGGGATCTAATAAGGTCACAAAAAAATTAATTAAGGATAAGTAGGATCATTATCTACCAAGATAGCTCATTGTGTTCATATATTAGTTGATACTAAATAATAACAATTCTTGTTTACTATAGTATATTTATATCCTGATGTATTTCTTGAAGACTTATCTGAACTTCCTTATAATAATTAAGTTAATTTTACCATTGAATTAGTGCTTAAAATAAAACCAATATCTATCCATCCATATCTTATGGATCCAACCGAATTGAGGGAGTTAAAGGACCAGTTGGAGGAGATTAAGTCTAAGGGGTTAATTAGGTCAAAAAATTTCCTTAGGGTGCTTCAATTATTTTTACTAAGAAATATGATGGAATACTATGATTATATGCAGATTATCAATTGCTTAATCTGGTCAAAATTGAAAACTACTACCTTTTCTCTGAAATGACGACTGTTTTGATCAATTTAAGGGAGTAAATTGGTTTTAAAAACATTATCCATTATTCAAGTTACCACCAAATTTGATTTAGGCCAAAATATATTCCTAAACTAGATTTTCAAAGCTGGTATAGGCATTTAAAATATCCGGTGATGCCTTTAACCCTAACAAATTCTCCTGATATGTTTATGGATTTAATGAAAATTATTTTTAATCAGTTTCTAAACACATTCAGGTCATATTTTTTGATGAAATACAAGTCAATTTAGGGTCTCATTCCAATCATATTTGAAAACTTTGTATCATTTTGTATACCTTAAGAAAACATAAGCTTTATTCTAAATTATTTAAATGTTCCTTTTGGATTTAGGAGGTCAAGTTTCTTATTCATGATATATCCGGGGTTGGTATCTCTATAGTTCTTGAGAAATTGGATTAAATGATGACCTATAAAGTTTTAATGAACATATTTGTGGTTTAGAGTTTTCTTGGGATCACTGGGTACCATCTTATCTTTATTCAGGACTTTTACAAGATCACGACCCCTATGAAAAATTTAACTAAGAAAGGATAAAAGTTTATTTGGACACACCAGTTTGAGTCATCTTTTAAATATTTAAAGAAACAATTGACATTAACTCATCTACTCATCCTACCTCAGCCAAGGGAGGTCTTTGAGGTATATTGTGATTCTTCTATAGTAAGTCTTGGATGTTTCCTAATGCAAGATCATCAGATGATATATTATGGTTTTAGATAGTTGTGACCTCATGAATGAAACTACCCTACCCATGGTTTGGATTTGTACATGGTTTCTCTTTATTTGAGATATTGGAGACACCACATATACAAAGGACACTTTATAGCGTTCAAATATAAAAAATATTGAGACATATATTTTCTCTATAGAGTCTGAATCTCAAGAAATTCCAATGGGTTGAATACCACCTATTATTTGACTCTGATATCCAATAAATTCTTGGTGAAGGAAACATTTTTGTAAATTCCATCATATGGAAATTTCAACCTCAAAAGGTGATGGAAGAAAGGGATGAGTGGAGATAAATGTATTTGGTGGATAAACTTCTCTTAGATATGGTTAATGATCATAGGGGGTGTACTTATGTTATATCAGCCTCACATCCTCCTTTGTGGAGCTGGATAAATATTCCTATATGTAAAAATTATATCTTATCATTATTTTAAAGAGGAGAAATTGTGGGGTGATCCTTGATGACTGGTTCTAGGACCCATTATCATTAATTTATATCTATGGTAGAATGGGTTTCCCTATGAGTATGAGAAAAATAGTGTGAAATAATATCATGCTTCCTGATGGGCTATGCATCATGGAATCAAAAATATAAACTGTGATGTTCACCAATAATTCTAGTGCATGAGTATGAAAATAGATTTTGTGAGATTCATTATCATATTCCTTAACTATCAATAGGTAAAGGTGAAATATCAATGGCTAGTAAGAAAGCTTCATCCACTCTCATTGCTAGTATGGAAGTCGGATGAAACCACCATGGACTCCGTGAATAATATTACATGATTCCCGAGTGGTTGAGATATATTATGGGTAATTTTGGATCATATGAATAAGAAATACCACTTCCTACTAATAAAATAGTCTTCTTTAGTGGATGACCTTGGTAAAATCTATGCCAGATAGATTGAAAGTCTTCATGGAATTCCATTTAGCATTATCTCAAATAGAGATCCTCAGTTTACATATTGATTCTAGAAAAGTTTTCAATGAGAATTGGGTTCGTAAGTAAATCTAAGTACTACTTTTCACCCACAAATCGATGTCCAATCTAAGTGGACCATATGTATTTGGGAGGATATTCCCCAAGCATATAATCTAGATTTTTGGGGCTCATGGAAGAATCACCTTTCTCTGGTGTAATTATCCTACAATAACAATTATCATTATTATTATTAGATGAATCCATTTGAGGATTTATATGGGTGACCATTTTCCCCCTTATTCTAGACAGAGATTAGATAATCCTCTATGAGCAAACCTAGTATCATCCAGGAGATGACTAAATAGATGAAACTGGTTTAGAAGTGGCTCATAACAACTCAGAGTCATAAAAAATCACATGATAATCATTATAGAATACTAATGAAATTTAAATTGGGTTAAATTTCTTTGGGTATCACCAAGATTGGGTCATAGATGTTTAAGAAAATAGGGGAAATTGGATCTGAGACATGCCAGACCTTTTGAGATATTAACCTGAGTAAGAGAAGTGGAATATCAGTTTACTCTACCACCTAATTTCAAATCCATACACAATAATTTTCATGTTTAATAACTAAATACATATGTACCCAACCCCTCACATGTGATTATGTATGATGACATCAAACTTGAGGTCGATGTATCCTAAACAGGGTGTCATAAATGTATCATCAACTGGCATCAAAAGGGATTATGAGACAAAGTCATTCCTTTTATTATAGTCAATTGGAGACATGAAAATCTCTAAGATGAGATTTGAGAGTGAGAATATAAAATGAGAATCCATTGTTCATATTTTTTTCCTCTTGAATCTGATCGAATATTCTTAGGGATGAGAATATTGATGGTGGAGATATTGTAAAGACCTAAACTTATCTAACTTGGAAATTCTCTTTAATATCAATGTTTAAGTCTATTTTAAAGTGTATTTTGGGTGGAAAGAGAGTTTGAAGAATATTTTAGAGTTTTAGAGAAGAAAAAAGGAGAGATAGGAAGCCCCACTAGGGTTTGGGTACCACCAGGTACTTGATGAAACCAGACTAGGTACTTGGTTGGCCTCCTAAGTTCCTGATCCCTCATTTTAGGCTAACAGGTACCCATTACTTTATAGTGGATGCCTGGTAACCTCTTGAAAAAAATACCTTTAATAAAGGGAATTTTTGTCCCTTTACACTCAAAATCAATACCCCTTTTTAGGGTAGCTTTGAATTTTATTCCAGAATATCTCCCTTTAATCCCCATACAATCCCTCCTTCCTCTTCTAGGATATCTAAGATATCTTCTTCTCCCCTTTGATTTAAGTAGTTATAGTTATTCAAGGGATATCCCCTTTGGCTAGTTAAGGATCCCTATTCTCTTAAGAATCTTCTTAATATCTTTTTATTAAGGTAATATGTGTTATTTTCACTCTAAATCTTCTCAGGATTGTTAAATCATCTTAAATTCCCAATTTTCCTACTATATAGTGGTTATGGGAAGTTTGATTTGACAATCCCAAGGTATTATGTTTGTTATATTCCATAATTTCATATTTTGTGTTGAGACCGAACTAATACCTAATTCTTTTTTAGGGTAGCCCTAAAATTCTAGTGGTGGTTTGATCATCTCCTCTAGACCCTAAGAAACCGCTTCTATAGATACATAGGTAGACATACCCCTTTCTCTTCTCATAGTCATAGAGTTATCCTAATAATGGTTTGTGTCTTAGTAAACCAATGAAAAACTATGTTTTAAAACCAATAAAGGATTTCCATTAAATAATCTGTGAATAATAGTTAATTTTATGCCTTTTTCAGTGAAAAATTTCATTCCTTAGTACCTTATCATAATTTAGGCATATACTTTCCATTTTATGCTTTGTTGAGAATGATCATTACTTAAATTATAATTTATGATGCAAGTTATGAATGATTTCATGATATATTAGTAGATATTTTTAATATATAAAAGGGAATATTTGGTGATATTTTTGAACATGATTACTTACATTTTGGTGTTGAATATTGCTTTTCTTATCTGGTGTATTGGACTCATTTGTTATGTGTGTGCATGTGTATATATATATATATAAAGGCTTAAGTAGGTAACCTACATAGTGTATATGTTGAAGACATGAGATGGGTGTAGGCCCTGACTGGTTATACACGGGATGAGCCTGAGATGTCCCAAATTTTATACTCATTCCTCTATTCCCCGAGATGGGTTGTGAGATCACCCCAACTAGATAAGCCTCCTCATTTACATTGATACATGTATCTAGGATATTTAATTATTTGTATGCATCTACCTATATGTGTGAGTTCATATTAGTACATGTGTAAGATATTATACAGACTTGAATGACCTCCCTAGATCATTATAATGAGCATCATGGTTTCCCTAACTGGTATGGCTCAGATTCCGAGCACTTGACTCAAAGAAGGTAAATAGGCTTGGATCCTCCCCACATAGGGAGTTATTTTCTTTACACTAAAATGTAAATGTTATAATCTATGCTATGATATGTGCCTAATGTTTTCATATTCCTATGGAATTATATTATTATGTCCATACAATATAGTTTATGATAGTTTGTTAGGGGCCGAGTGGTGATCACATACTAAGTTTTTGTACTCACACCTTGCACAAACCTCTCTTGATATATGTATAGACCGATTTATTTGTGATCTAGGTATAGGAAGGGAACCTAACTATGGGAACCAAACAAATATAAGGAGTGTGGATATTATATGGTCATTTTTTATATTTTTCTTCATGGAAATGATGATTGTTTGGGGGCTATTTTTATAAATTTTTAGAGAGTATACTCACTCGGGGCACCACTTGGGGACCTTTAGGCCCTGTTTGGACAAAATTTTATGCGTATATATTTTTTTAATATATTTTTTATTACTTTGTATGTTGTTGTATACTTTCATGTACTGTATATGATGTATGATTTGTATACATGTTATATTACTCATTTTTATAAAGTTATACACTTTTATTCACTTATGCTGATGGTCGGGTGTGTACTTTGTTTGTTTGAGATTGAAACCAAGTCACACCACCTATGTGAAATTACCTTAGTTTGTTACCATACTATTTAGAGGAATAAATATCCCCAAGTGATTATTTATTGACCCCCTAGTGTTTACTCCAGCCTTTTGTGATTGGGATGTGCGCCTGAGGTGTTGTGATGATGCGACATGAGTGTTGTTCTGGTACTCAGATCATGGAAGTTACAATCAACATGCTCCAATTTATATAATTAGTCATTAAGAAACTTAATAATCTCATAAAATGTATATTTTCAAATAATATAGTCCTCTAATCAATGTATATTTTTAATGAATCCCTTCATAATTTTCATATATCTTTTAAAAGGATACATCCAACATAAATATATATACCCACACAACCTTATCTCTCACACCAGATGAATCAATAAATGTACCATTAATTAAAAAAATCTAGTGTAAATTATGTATATATACCCTAAATCCATGAATACATATGATTTATAAATTATTTATATTTTATTTTATGATATAGGTATGTTATATATACCAAAGGCGTATTTTTAGCAGTGATATAGTGATATCGTAGCCATCGCTTTAGGACAAATAAAATAATATAACCATATAATAAGGTCATATTATAAGTCTTATAATATGTGGAATCATAATATATGATTCATAAAACACCTTATAATTAAATAATGGCACTTGAATGTTATAGAGTTAATATTCATGAATATTTTACTAACTGGTATCATTATCATAAACATTTCATATGATGAAATGTATGGGGGAGTCAATGTTTCATTTATATGATAAATGCACACATACTTAATTGGTTTAAAGTTAAAAAACATTTATGACCAAAGGATTTACTCCATTGTTTCATAAAATTCAAGGGAATTCTATAAAAGTCTTAGGAGTGTCCCAAGGCTTATATAAATAGACCAAGTCATTTAGATGGGGGTTATTCTAGGTTGCCTGAGCTTGTGCCGATTCTCCCTGTTGCTATCTTCCTTCTCCTTCCTTAGATACTAGGAGATACTCACATATCATGGTTTCAAGGAGGATCCCACGCAAGCATTGGGTGATTCAAGAAACTTATGGATACACTATAGAGGGAGAAACCCTTGGTTTCAACTCAAGGATCTTTATCAAACCGTTGTAATTGAAGATAAGAGCATTAGACAACAACCATGAAAGGTACACATTCTTCATTTTGTATTTACATGGTTTTGATTTTTCTTAGCATGGTGATTTTGGGAATGAGGTTTATAACGCCTTCTATTGATTTGAACAACTTTTTTAGATCCTCAAAAACCCTTCAGTGGTATTATATAAATGATTAAACAATTAATAGAAACCTGGGAACTCTCACACATGAACGAGGATGAAGTGAGACACTTTTCTTAGGATCTCCATTATCGATACAATGAGTTACATATCCCAAAGTGTTGGATTAATGAATTAATTTGATAGGCTCATATAAATTTCATGTTGGATGTGTTCATATGAGAGATTTGATCGCATATTCCCAGGTATCAGAGCTTTTCCATGATTCTTGATTCTTGAAATTGTATTTGAAAATGAAGATAAAATGGATATCATATTACTTTAATTAAATACGATATGAATTCACTTTTGAGAATTGTATGTTGTATTAGATATTGTAAAAAATGATATAAATTTTTAACTATAGATCGTTTTATCATATGTGATATCATAAGTCGCAATATGATTGTGTTATATGATATAATATATCATATAAGATAACACAATAAGAGTCCTTTGTTTTTTAACATACCGTAACATACAATATAGGCAATTTCAACATATGATGGCACCAAAGAACAACTAAAAACATAGAATCATATCTTTATTACAATATAATTGATATCATAAGATATACCACAACATGCCTTGGAGGATATATCATAAGCCTCCATAATCATAACTTGCAATAGGCATGTTGTAGCCTATAGTATAGAGATATCTTAAATTATGATTGATAATATTGGATTATCAATCGTAGGTTGCAACATTCCCATCATAGGGTGTGACTTCTATTTTGAACTAAGTATCTTTTTATGATATAATTATATCATAAAATATAAAATGCATGAAAATTTTATTTTTTTAATTATAAATTGAATCATTTAATTTATAAATTGTTTATGAATTATTGAAAAAGAATTTTGGGATAGTTTTTTAATTTATAAAGCATTTATAAATTAATTAATTATAAAATGTTTATAATTATTTAAATATATTTTTATGAAAAATCTATTAAATAAATATCTATAATATTAATTATTAATATTAAATACCTTTTTGATTTATATGACATGACTTATAATTTGGATATGAAATGTTTATATGGAAATTATAAGTGTAATTTATAACATGTTTATAAATTATAAAATAAGGTAAGGTATATAGAAGTTTATATTATATTATGAATTATTTATAATATTTAATTTGAATTGTTTAAACTAAAGGCCTAATTTGAGAAATTATTTACCAAACATCAAAAGGAGTTTTGATAATTGATATGATCAAGGTTTAAATAATATTAAATATGTAGTATTTAGATTATGTTAATTGTTTACATAATAAAATTGGAATATAAAAGGTTTATATTTCATTTAACATCATATATTTAAGTAGAATTCCATATACATTTCATTATTAAGGAGTTCATATTGAAAATAAATATAAAGTTTTCATATTTATTTTATTATGGAATATCTATAATGCATGGATACATTATAATGTGTTTAAAATAGTTTATTTATGAATTGTTCACAAATGTTTATCTCATGATTAAATATATGAATCACTTATTTATTTAATATATTCTCTAATTTATTTATAGATACAATTGTTATATTATGAATAGATGAATGATTTAGTTTAAAGCGTTAAACTGCTTCTATAAATTTTCATGCATGAATATAAGGAGTTACATGTTAGATATAATAATTGATTTAGTTTTATTATACCTTGACTTTGGCCTGCACTAGATTATGAGCTTCAATTTAAAGTATGATTATAGTTTATACATTTTAAGTGTTAGAATTATGATTAAAATGAGGTATCTCTTAAGTAAAGTAACCTTGGTAGAGGGACTTTGGGTCAGACTGCTCACTATCCTGGAGGATTATGCTTTATATAGAAAGGCAGGGGTTGGCTATCTATTGCTACAATATTACTCTTATGCGGGTTGTTTATTTCATATGATTCAAATCCTTTACATGAAAGGGTTTAATGTACCTTATGTATAGGATTCATATGTATATGTGTGAATATAGTTGTCTTTTAATTTGGGTTAGTTTCACATTATATGGGTTGTGTAAAGAGTTACACATCAATGTAGTTTGAACATATTGATTTGAAGGAAGGAATATGGTTTCCAAACTAAATAATTATAACCATTAATATATGTAAAGGGAATAAATGAGATATTATTGTGAGATTAAATCCATTTAAAAACACTAAGTGTCACATTCCTTCCAAAGAGAACACATTTCATGACCTTAATTATCCAACTTGGTATGTTCATGCTAAGTTGGGTGCATGTGGATTATATTGTGTAAGGAATGAAAGTAATTAGGTGACCCTAAGAGTTTAGTTCATCATTTTTTATACTTGATTTAGGTTTCACTTAATTGGGAAACCCTACATGATAAGATTCCAAAGGAATAGTTTTGAGCTTATCTATATGAGGGACTGAGAAAAAAGTTGTCCACTCAACCATCTAATAGTCATATAGTATATGATTAGCATGATAAACTACCTAAATATCTAAGAGGTATGAGGATAACTATATTAGACTCATTACTTAGTGAAATATGGATCTTGAAACACTAATTTATATGATATAAAATTTTAAAAGGGGTCAACATTTTAATGGGAACACATTTAATAAAATTCCTTATTAAATGAATATAAAACATGATACTCATCTAATAAATCTTCTATCATAGATAAATGACATAATTATCACCCAAATTGACTTTGATATCAATTATTTAAAAGATAATCTTAGTGGAAGCAATATATAGGATAGTACAAAAACATAAGAATCATTCTTAATAAAGAAGGGAAATTTTATGCATTAAAGTAACCCCTTCTTAAGAAACCAAATATTGAAATTGTTCAATAAGTGAATTTAGATACTTCAAATGCATTAAATGCATTATGATGAGATTAAATTTAGTCTTTAATCACATAATCAATGTGATTAAGTGTGATAATGAATTTTGGAGACTAAAAATATCCTTTATGGAATTATCTATCTATTGAATTCATTCCAAAATCATCATTAGAAATGTTTTGAAAATGTGAATGATTTTAATAAAACTTTACATAATTTCCTCAAATTTCCAAGGATAGATGATCATAACATTTTATATCTAGTCTCATTTTTTGTGCTACAAGTGAAAAAGGGTAAGGGTTTAAGCCAGAAGGAAAATATTGGATTGTTCAATAGTTATCCTTGGTCATTTAAACCTTAATTAGGTGTTAGGAATGAAGGTAAATGTTTTTTATTGGGTGTAAATTTCCTGGGATACCTATGGAAATCCCATGTTAGGTATCAGTGTTATAGAAAGTAATTATTTGATTTTGATGGGTATATAATACCAAATGTATATAATATATATTTTTTAAATATATAGGAGTTAAATATAAAGGAAATAATTAATAAAGATTTTATTTTGAATTTAAGTAATGAATCAAAGGGTTTGTGAATCATGATGAAGCAAAGAGTTACTAAATAATGGATTTGAATGAAAAAGAAAATATCAAACTCAAATGGATATATATAAAGGATCTATATTTTCATCTTATTTATCTTATATTATAAGAGAAGTTGTTTTTTTACAGAGTTTTTATAAATAATAGGATATGATGAATTTAATACACATGGATTATGATTCATCAGATTCTATGACATGCTTGAAAAGAAGGTAAGGATGAAATAAGTTTTATCAAGGATAAAGAGTTTATCCAACATATTTGTTAAAATATATGAAATTGAGATTCCACTACCCATCAGTGACATATTTTAAATAATAAAATATTATTTTCAGAATAATACTCTAAATACATAGAATACCATATAATATATGAGTATAATGGTTTATTTATTAGATATTCCCACAAAAAATAAATGAGAATAATTTCCCAATACAAAGAAGTTTGTGTATATTAGCACGATTAACCAGAGAGAATAAAGTTTCTAAAAGTATAGTGGGATTATATTTTGTAACACCTTGATATTTTAAAATAATACTATGTTCGATAGAATATTTAACACAAAATACTAAGTTTAAACAAACCAAAATATAATATTAAAATATTGTTATTTAAACACAACCGATATAAAATAGCTGTTAAATTAGTGGGTATGAATAATATTATTTACTTTATTAAATAGATATAAAGTTCATAATAAATATAAATTTATTTAAAAATTATTAATAAATAATCATTCAACTTTAATAAAGATATTTTATTCTATAAAAAAATATATTTCCTTTAAAAATGATTTTTATTGTTTTTTGTGACAAAATTTTATAATTATTTTTTGAAAATTTTAGATATTTTATTTTATAAAATTAAAATAATATTTTAAATCAGTATATAAATATTAAATTAGGGTGAAATTTTGGGTTTTTTTAGAAAATATCGATTTTTTCAATGAATAGTGAAAAATACAGATTTTTGGTAAAACAATAATTTATTTTTAATAAATTAAGTAATTTAAAAGTCCTATTATTATTTTAATTTTATTTAAAATTAAAATAAGTATTATTTATTTATATTTAATCCAATTAATTATATTTAAATTATCTTTATATTGGATTTTAATATAACTTTATTTTTAGGATTTAAAACACATTTATCTGAAAACTGTTTTAAAGTGCATAATGTTTCTCCATTTTAAATAATTAAAATAAAAACTAATGAGAAATGGTTTAAATTAAATTTATTTATTATATATCTATAAATATTAAATTAAATTAAATGAAATATTATTACTTATCATATAGTTATTATAAGATTATCTTATTCTTGAAAAATGCATTTCTTGAAAAACACTTTTTTCAACACTTCTACAGGTTTTACTTTAAATTAAATTATATAAATTCAATGAATTGAATTTGATAAAATAGATTCAATATTTTTAATTATAATAATTAATATTATATAATAATTCCAACTTTATTTTTTTCATAATGAATAGTAAAAACAGTAAAAAAAATAACCTTAGTAAAAAAAATTAAAGGGTAAACGTGAGTAACCTTATAGTTAAAGAGAATAATATGCTTAAAAAATGTTTATTTTGAATTTTAGATGTGTTTATAGGCCTTATATATTATACAATCATTTATTTCTCAAATTTGTAGGCACATTTCTTGAGAGTGACTTCCCATTATTGAATAGTTTTGGGCATTTATAAGAATGCCACTCCTCTTCCCTTATAAAAGGTCACCCCATATACTCTCATTAAAAAAATTTAAAAACAAATTGTTTTATAAAATACATACTAAAATACATTCCTTAATTCCATACCCTCATCCTAGAATCATTTTTTTGATCAAAAATTCAATCTAGGAAGGCTTTAGTTATAATCCTAAAGAGGTGGTCCGAAGAAGAGGTATCATTCTTAACCGAGAATCCTTATTTTATTTCTTCTCACACATCATTTAAATATTAATAAATAATTATAATATAATAAAATCAATATATAACATATAATATGATGTTATTATGTTAATTTAATACCCTAAATCCATCTCCACTTCCATTAAATGGGAAATGAAACCATCAATCATGTTTACGGAGGACTACCGCCTCACGAACCAATGTAATTCGTTTTCCATAATTTACTCTAAAAAATATTTATGATGTTGAATTTAATGTTTATATATGATATTAATGAAATATTAATCATCTTTTAAAATTAATATATCATATACTTTCTTACCTTACCTTCTATTGAAAATGATAACGTTGTTCGTGTGTATGACAGACTAGCTCTTTGCGAAGCGATGTGATTCGTTTTTATTACCACATAATATGGATGGTATATGTAAGTGCATTTATAGAAATAATATAAAATTTATTATATTTTTATCATTATTTAACTATAAAATATCACTCAAATTTTATCCATTATGATCATTAAAAAATGGAAACGTTACACATGCATACGTACGACCTACCGTCTCCCTGATTGTAAGGTAGTTCATTTTTCATAACGATAATTCATGTTTACTTTTAAAAGTATAATTTAAGTGTAAAAATTATAATTATACCATGATTATTATTCTGGATATTATGTAATAATTACCCCTTTGATCACAATCAACACACCGATGCCATTTTGAAATTATGAATCAAGTGTTCTCAAAACACCTAATGTGGACATAACTTATTAAGTAATTAAATACACCATTAAAATAAATGAATTAAATGGTTTAAGTATAAGGGGTAAAAACTAGAAAATTTTATTAATAAAACAAATAATTTATATAAGTTTACTACATAGGAGATGAAGTACATACACGACAATTCTGGACTAAAGGTAAGAGTTTCGTCTCAAAACTTCCATATTTGAGACACATGCCATTTTATGTATTAATTTATTTTAAATGGTCCCATTTACATATAATTTCATGAATAATTTATAATTCATGATATTTTAAGTTAAAAATGATTTACTTCATTCATGTAAGTTATGATTCAAAATTTACCAAAGCAGTAAGGGTTTATGTTCCAATATCATTTTAATCAGGATTATTTATGCTTGAAGTTCCATTATAGAAAATTATTAGATCATCGTATAATAAAAACATTTAATTTTATTATCATATGGTTATTAAATAAATTTTAAAGTAATATTACCATTCTACTCTCTTTGGTACTTAAAAATATTGTGAAAATGTTTTTAAGAAAAGTCAACTTCATCTCTCTCTTTGATCGAAAATTATTTTTCTTCCATATCCATGTTTTCTAAAAATATTTTCAAGAATATTTTTAATATTACCAAAAATATTTATTAAAGAAAATTTTACCCATGTATGAATTTTTATAAAATTGTTTGAAAGGAATCTTCTTGTTATTTTTTGAATGTGACACCTTTTAACCTTTTTAAAACAGTGTGAAAGGAATGGTTTTTTTAACTTATATGATATGTATAGAATTACCCACCATCATGAACACTCAAATATTTGATAATTACTTTATAAGTTTCTATGTTTATTTTTAAATATTTTTTTGTTCTATAATATTTTGGAATTTTTTAGATTTTGAAGAAGTGATTTCAAAGTGAAAGGGGTATTTTTTGAAGATGTATTACATGTAATATTTTAAAGACATTTTCATCAATGATGAAAAAATTTTATGTTATAGATTATTTCTAAATTATGTATATATGTCTCTCACATATACTCCTATCTTATTAAACCTTACTTTTATAGGGCAATACATGCCTTATGTTCATCTCTCAAATGCCTTTGTTATGGAATTCCTTTTGATTATAAAATGAGACAAGATTATGTAACCCATTTTATTAATATGGGAAATTCCTATGTTATTTCTTATGATTAATTTCCTTTTTGTGGAATATATAAATCACGAATATGTTATTATGGGTGTTCCCATATAACACCGAGTGATCCCGATATAGCTTATATGATGGGTGCACCCAGATAGAACTTCAACGCATTAGGTAATGTTTTTAGTCTCACGAGACATAATGTATGAGATTAGGGAGTAAACATAATCCATTATGAGACTTTATCCACCATGTGATATTGTCTAAGAAGTTAGCCTTAACTCATGTATATTTCATGTTATATTTCTTCCACATTTCCTATGTTTCCATGATCATATGATACCATGTTATTTATGTTATACTTATATGTGATTAATCATGAGCCTCATATTTTACAATATCATGTTATACATTTGACTCACAAGTTATGCTTCCTTATCATGTTTATTACCTTACTGGTTCTTTTAGCTCACTCCTTTATTTTATGTATTACCCATGTTATCCTATGCAGTTTTAGGAGATCAAAAGTATTTAGAAGTTAATTATGGAGAATAAAATAAAGAAGTTTTATTTTAGTCTCACTTTGTTTCATTATGAACCTATTATTTTAAATACACTAGGCCTCATGATCTTTAGGGTGTAATTAATGGATGTTCTTGTAAAAAATATTGTGATAATATGTGTAAAATGATTGGGTCACTATAGTTGGTATTATAGCAATGGTTTAATTAACCTTTGGAAGATAGGATAATAAAATTTAATGAGAACCCTAGGTATAATTCTAAGGATAAGTTTAAGTATGAGAAAATATCCTAGAATTTTGGTGAAGGATAGATTGATTAGTTTCTAAGAAATTACATCCCTATCTAGATACTACAAGTGGATGTGGCTTTGGTATAGTTATACCTAGGGATAATAACTTTAAAAATGGTTCATTAAGTTGGATAATATTTTCACATAGTGAACAATAGAGGGCCTTGATATACACTTGGTTTGATACTCCCATAGGATATGCTTTGGAAATTCAAAAACTCTTTACAAACTATTATGAAGGAATTGAAAAAATTATCAGGTTAAAAAACCTAATAGGAAACATTACCATTGATAACCTATATTTAAACCTAAAGACTCATAAGTAAGGATATAATTATCATTTATAAATTATTCCTCCCAAGTTTGTAATTTTCCATTTTGTATGTTTATTAGTTAATTTATTATCATCTTATTTTTATTATTTTAGTTAATGGTGGGAAATAGGAGAAATCATGCCAACAACCAATGTGGTGCGCAATGTAATGTTTTTCCCAAAAATATACCTAACATAATGGGAATGACAATTAAATATCTTGTTATCATGCCAAATGAGATATCTTGAATTATGATTAACAAATAGAACATAGTTAAATTTTTAAATGCATCAAATAAGATAAGTATGATGGCTCATATAAGTTAAAGTGTTAAAGATTATAAAGATGATAAAGAAAAGAAGATTCAATTTTCTAAATGTAAAAAATGTGGAAAGAGACACCATGTAAACGCCTTTAAGGAACTAGAAGATGTTTTATGTGTGGTGAATGAGGCCAAAAGCAGCTAATTTTCAAAGAAAAATGAAGAGTTTTCTTAACAAGATGCAAAGAAATAAAGTTCAACCTAAAGAAACACTACTAGTTCAATGTCATATATGTGGGTAAATTGGTAATTATTTGATCAAATTCCCTAATCTAAGGATTAATTCCTCATGGATTATTTTATAACAATCATTAAAGTGTAATTATTGAAGTTTTTAGGTGTTGAAACTCCAGAATTATATTGTTTAAGTATTTCTTTCAATGGTATGCTGATTATAATAATCATGAAACTTTTAAGTATTTTTCTATAATGGTTTTTCTTTAAGTATTTTCAAGAATATATTGAATAAAAAAAATGAACTAGAAATTTTATTTACTGTTAAGGTGATATTTTATGAAAAAACACATGATTAAGGAAAGGATAATATTTTACATATTCTTGATGTTGAGTTAATTATAGTCAATTAAGATTATTTGATTTTGTGGGAAAAAATTGGTATAGAATACTTTAGTGGTTAAAAACTAATTTGATGAATAATGTTATTTTGAGTATATTCATCAATTGTTTCTGAACGTTATAGGAATTATAGAAACATGATTTTAGAAAAAGAAAAATTGTAAGCTAAGTGAAAACCCATCACATCCAGTAAGGCTATGAGTCTTTAACCCTCAACTAAAGGAAGATAAAGATGAAGTGCCTACCACTGTCCTACATGATGTACTATTTAATATGAATTTTTTTTATTTAATCATTTTTTGGATAAATATTAAGTTGAATTTTTGGAAACATATTATATTATCAAATATTTTTTATTTTTTATTATTTTTAGGTGATTAATGATATTTTTGGAAAAAAATTATTAGGTTGGGATATATATAACCTTTAGGTTTAATTCAAAGGATTATTTTGGAAGAATTCTATTATGTTTTTAGAGATGTAGGTTTAAGGGTATGATATAACCTTGAGGTTAAAACCTTATTTCATGTTGAGGTTATTAAGATTATTTAGGATATAGGGTTATTTATTTAAGTAATGATCTATGTTAAACCTTTGGTTTTGTTATTGAATTTTGGAGATCAATATATTCATATTATTTTGGGTACTATCTTACCTTATTCTAACCATTTATGGTTTCAATTAATGTTTAAATATAAGAGGAATATAATTATATCTTTTTTTGGAATCATGTGATCCATTAGAAGTTAATTATAGTGCTTTAGGCATAAATTTTTTTATTGGATATTCATTCCTTAAAGTAATAGGTGAAATGGAAATTGATTGAAGCAAAATGAAAGGATGAAATTGTGTTTATGAAATAAAAAGATATCATGTCAGTATATTTTCTAGTGTTCTCTATCTTGATAGTAAAAGAATCCCTAAAATACAGGAAATGAATTTTGAAACCAAAATGTTACCCTATTACCTTTATATCTAACGAATCAATAGTCTTTTAACTCATCACAAATTTATGGTATTGTGGTCATTAACTTTATCTTGATCATTCATGTTCTTATGATAAATGATCTTTATCACTCTCCATAATTATTTATTCTTTTCTTACATGTCCATATTTTTACTTTTCCACCCATTTTCTCATAATTGGAAACCTATATATTTTTTATTGAATATGAACTTCATATCTGCCTTTCCCTTCTTTTAAGTGGAAGTTTTATTAACCCATTTTATAATGTGGGTTTTCCACAAAGGAATTTTCAAATGTAAAACCCTTGACTACTGAGAACAAGTTAAAATTGTGATGATGCAATTTATTTAAGGGGGTATAATGGAACACCCCTATATTTTAAAGGAACATTATGTTTTATATTATATTGAACACACAACACTGATTTTAAATGAATCACAATATAATATTAAAATATTATTATTTAAATGTGACTGATATAACCTAGCCATTAAATTAGTGGGTATGAATAGTATTAAATTATTTATGAAATATATATAAAGGTTCTAATAAATATAAATTTATTTATAAATTATTAATAAATAATCACTCAACTTTAATAAAGATATTTTATTCTATAAAAAATATGTTTCCTTCAAAAATGATTTTTATTGCTTTTTGTGGGAAAATATTATAATTAATTTTTAAAACTTTTAGAAATTTTATATTATAAAACGAACAACAATTTTTAAATTATAATATATATATATATATTAACTTAGAGATAAATTTTGGGGTTTTAAGAAAATATTGATTTTTTATTAAATAGTGAAAATACAGATTTTTGGTAAAACTGTCATTTTTTTAATAAATTAATTAATTTAAAAGTACCATTATTATTTTAATTTGATTTGAAATTAAAATAATCATTACTCAGTTATATTTTATACAATTAATTTCATTTAAATTATATTTATACTATATTTTAATATAAGTTTATTTTTAGGATTTAAAACACATTTTTTCTAAAAACTGTTTTAAAGTGCATAATGTTTCTCCATTTTAACTAATTTAAATAAAATATAATTAGTAATGATTTAAATGACATGTATATATTATATATATATAAATATTAAATTAAATTAATGTAATTATGATTAATTTTCATATAGTTATTATAAGATTATCTTATGTTTGAAAAATGCATTTCTTGAAAAACTATTTTTTTGATACGTCTGCAGGTTTAATTTTAAATTAAAATTTTCTAATTATTTAAATTTAATTTGATAAAATAGATTCCATATTTAGAATAAGAATAATTAATATTATATAATAAGTTGAACTTAATTTTTGGTCATAATGAATAGTATAAATAATAAAAAATAGTTATTGTCGTAAAAAAATTAAAAGTGTAAAGGTGAGTAACCTTAGAGGTAAATAGGATAAAATGTTTAAAACATATTTATTTTTAATTTTAGAGGTTTTTATTAGCCCAATATCTTATTTAATACTTTATTTTTCAATTTTTGAGACACTTTTCTTAAGAGAAACTTCCCATTATTGAATAGTTTTGGGTATTTATAAGAATGCTACTCCTCATCCCTTATAAAAGGGAACCCCCAATCATATCCTTTAAAAACTTAAAAAACCCATTGTTTTAGCCAATACCTAGACAAATAATTTACTTAATTACATAACCTAATCTTATAATCATTTTTTTATTATAAATCTAATCTAGTAAGGCTTTAGGTAAAATCCAAAAGAGATGGTCTGAAGAAGAGGTATCATTCTTAATTGAGCATCCTTATTTTATTTATTAATAAAAATCCTTTAAATATTACTAAATTATTATGATATAATAAAAAAAATTTCTCTCATATACTATGATGTTATTATGTTAATTTCATACCCTAAATCCATCTCCACTTCCATAAAATGGGAAACAAAACCATCAATCATGTGTACGACGAACTACCACCTTGCGAACCGATGTAATTAATTTTCCATCATCACCTATAAAAGATATTTATGATGATGGATTTAATATTTATAAATTATATTAATTAAATATTAATCATTCTGTAAAATTAATATATCATATAATTTCTTACTTTACCATCCATTGAAAATGATAACATCGTTCGTGTGTACGACGACCTACTGCCTCGCGAAGCGATGTGATTTGTTTCTATTACGATATCACATTGATGGTATATGTAAGTGTATTTAAATAAATAATATGGTATTTATTATATTATGATAATTTTTGAAAGATAAAATAACACTTAACTTCTTTCCATCATTATTGTTGAAAAATGGAACGTCACACACGTGTATGTACGACCTACCATTTCCATGATTGTAACGTAGTTCATTTTTCATAACCATAATTCATGGTTATTTTTAAAAGTATAATTTATGTGTAAAATTTATAATTATTTCATTATTATTATTTTTTATATGATGTAACAATAACCCCTTTGACCACGCTCAACACGCTGATGCTGTTTTTGAAATTATGAACTGAGCATCCTCAAAACACCCGACCTGGACATAACTTATTAAGTAATTAAATATGTCATTAAAATAAATGAGGTACATGGTTTAAGTATAAGGGGTTAAACCTGTAAAATTTTCTTCAATTAATTGATATAAGTTTATTATATAAGAGATAAATGACATACATGACAAATTTGGACTCGAGGTAAGGGCTTCGTCTCAAAACTTCCTTCTTTGAGACACACGTTATTTTATGAACTAATTTATTGTAAATAGTAAATATACTACCCCTTAACATATCATGTCATGAATACTTCAAAATACATTCCATTTTAAGTTCCAAAACATTTACTTCATTCATGGTACTTAGGATTCAAAAGTTACCAAAGCGGTAAGGGTTTATGTTTCAATCTCATTTTAATTGGGATTATTTATGCTTGAATTTCAGTTGTAGGAAATTATTTGATCATTGTATAATAAAGAAATTTAATTTTATTATTATCCGGTTATTTATGAAATTCTTAAGTAATATTATCATTCTTCTCTCTTTGGTACTTAAAATGATTAAGAAATTTTCTTTAAGAAAAATGACTTAATTTCTCCCTTCGATCGAAAATACCTTTTATTATATATCCATATTTTCTAAAAAAAATTAAATAATATTTTTAAAATTCTAAAAAAGATTGATTAAATAAATTTTTACCCATTTTTTAATTTTAACAAAATGGTTTTAAAGTAATATTCTTGTCATTTTCCAAATGATATACTTTTTAACCCTTTTACAACAGTGTAAAATGAATGTTTCTTTTAACTTATATAGAATATACATAATTAACCACATTCATGACCACTAAAACATTTGAATATTACTTTATAAGTTTCCATGGTTATTTTTAAATAATTTTTTTCTATAATATTCTAGAAATTTTTAGACTTTTATGAAGTGATTTCAAAGTGAAAAGGGAATTTTCTCAAGAAGTATTTCATGTAATATTTTAAAGAAATTTTCATCAATGAAAAAAAACTTTAATGTTATGAATTGATTCTAAATTATGTATATATGTCTATCACATATATAACTAGCTTATTCTACCTTACTTTTATGGGTTAATGCATTCCTTATGATCATCTCTCAAATTCCTTCATTATGGAATTCCTTTTGATTATGACACGAGACAAGATTATGAACCCCATTTTTTTCATGGATAATTCTTATGTTATTACTTATGATTGATTTAATTTTTGTGGCACACATAAATTATGGAAATATTATGATGGGTGCACCCAGATAGTTCTAGGTGAGCCTGATATAGCTTATAGGACGGGTGCACCCAAATAGCACTCCAATGTATTGGGTAATGTTTTTAATCTCATGAGATATCATGTATGGGATTAGGGAGTAAACCTAATATATTATTATACTTTTTCTACCATGTGATATTGTCTAGGTATTTATCATTGACTCGTGTTTATGTCATGTTATATGTTGCTTCCACATTTTCTATGTTTCTATGATCTTATGATACCATGTTCTTTATGTTATGATTCCATGTGATTAATGACGGGCCTTCTATTTTATAATATCATGTTATACCTTTGACTCACAAGTTTTACTTCCTTATTATGTCCATTACCTTACTAGTATTTTTAGTTCACCCATTTCTTTTTTTCATTAGCTAGGTTATCCTTTGTAATTTTAGAATCTTATAGGATTTTGGAGTTCATTATGGAGAATAAAATACAAAGTTTTATTTTAGTCTCACTTTGATGTATTATGAAACTAGTCTTCAAAATACACTAGGCCTCATGATCTCTCAGTTTTAATTAATGGATATTTATGTTAAAAATATGTGATAATATGTGTAAAAGGCTTGGTTCACTATATATTTAGATTTAGAGAATTTTTAAGTATAAAAAGTAAAGATTAAATAAATAAAATAAAAGTGAATGTCACTTAAAAGTCCTAAAAGAGTTTAGGCTATATCAGTAAAGAGAAATGTAAAGAGTTACATTTTATTATTATAATTAAGTGAAAGTCACTTTATATCCTAAAAAGAGTTTAGGATTTTTTAGTAAATAATAATGTAAAGAGTTATGTTTTGTTACCAAAATGATCTCAAGGAAATTTTTTGATGGAAAAGTTCCAAGAATGACGATGATGATGAACTTATAAAGATTTCTAAGTAAATAATATAAGTTTTTAACATTTCAACATTTGATGTATTGAAGTAAAGAAATTTGGATACTATGTTCAAAATGTTAAACATTGTGAATATAATCCATAAATCTCACTATTATTAAAACTAACTTTATTCATGGATGTTTTTTTATAAAAGAGTTTAGTGGAAAGGTTTTATTAGATAGTCACATAAAGATGTGGTGGGAATTGAATAGAGATGTAATGAGTTTAACAAAACCCTTAAAGTGTAGAAAACATAAGGCATATCTGGGAAAATATCACATGGAATATTATGGTATGAGAACTTATGTATGTTTTTTTGGTATTATTAAAATATTTTAAGATTATAAAATTATCATGTCATACAAAAATCCAAACTCCACTTTGTCATTCTTCCACGTTGATTTTATATATTATGTGAAGTGAAATGATGATTGAAATCTCCAAAGATAACTTTTAATTACCCCTAACCAATGTTCATCATGAATTATTATAGGTTGTGATGAAATGTTAAGGTTATCATGAGTGGGATTTTATATATAGATACAAAATATACTCATGAAGCATAAAAAGGAGTTTTTTATGCTAGATAACCCCCCAAGTATACCACATAAAGTGTTATACACTATGTATTTCATATTATAGGGGTGAATTGTTCATATTGGGATTTACATTCACCTAATGTTAATAAGATACCTATAATGAGAACCTTTATACTTTGGAACCTTTCTTACGCAAGCCTTTAGGCTTATCAAATTAAGGGGTGTTTGGGTATATTGATGATCATGTCATTGGTTGAGGCTTAACCATGATGAGATATGTCCTCTCATATGATGAATATGACACATAGGCCCTCTATTGAGATATATTAAAGGTGTTTATGGTCATATCTATATAATAAATGTGATGCTATTATCGATTAGATAAGGTTTATATGATGTGCTCATCCATAAGGGTAAATGACATGTCATGTATTCATTGACCTGGTTAGTCTATAATCATAGAATTGAGAATGTATGAATATGATATATGGGATTAACATTATTCATGTCCCATGTTTACTCAATTTATTTTAAAAAGGTATCATATGAAAATAAATGCTTTTATATGATACAACTAGTGGAAATAGGTATAGTGATACATGTGTTGATGGAGATCACATCAGATCCTTTTATAGAATGAGTATCATTGATGTATTTCTAGAGTCCACTCCTTGATTAAATTAATGAATTTAATAATTCATATTTTTTTCAACACTATAAAGGCTTATGGAGTCACACTTTATGGTAAACTAAATAAGGATTTAGTTTTATAAAAATGAAATAGATTCTATAAAAGTGTTTTAGAGTTTATCCAAAAGTATTTTTGGGTGAATATTCACAATATATTGCATATGATGTGATACATGGTGAATTTGATTATAGATTTAAAAAAGTGATTTATAAAATAACTAAAAGAACTTTTTGATATGGTTTTATAAGTTATTTTATATGATGCAATATAAGGTTAAATGACACGTAGTCTATGAGGCTTTAGTTCTAGTAGGAGATTGAAAGTGATATGCCCTAAATCCATGAATACATATGATTTCTAAATGGTTTATATCATATTTTATGATATTGATATGTCATATGGTGTGACATATAAACCAAAGTAATATCATTAGCTATAATATAATGATATCATATTCACTTACTTGGCTAAATCATATGACATGGCCATATCATAGGGTCATATTATAAGTCTTATAATATGTGGAATCATAATATATGATTCATAAATCACCTTACGGTTAAGGAATGATAGTTGAATGTTAATGATTTAACATTCAATAATATTCTACCGATAACTATCATTATCCTAAATGTTTCATATGATGAAATGTATGGGATATTCAATGTTGAATTTATATGATAAATGCATTCATACTTACTCGATCAAAGGTTAAAGACATTTGTAATCAAAGGATTTACTCAAAAATTTCATAAAATTCAAGTAAATTCTATACATGGATCAAGAGTTTCCTGAGGCCTATATAAATGGACCAATCCATTTAGATGGATAGGTTTCCTGATATTGTGTTTATTATCTATATTGAACTCTTCCTCCCCCTCCTTATCCCCTGAGAGATACTATAATGTCATGGTTATAAGGAGGATCCCACCCAAGTGTTGGGTGATTCAATCAACCTATATATACACCATGAAGTGTGGAACCCATTGGGTTCTCCTCAAGGATATTTATCAAACCACTATGATTGAAGACATGATAAATATACACAAATAGTGAAAGGTACATGTTATTCATTTTATATTTTTATAGATTTGGTTTTTTATAACATTGGGATATTTGGAATGAAGTTTCTAATGTTTTTTATTACTTTGAACATGTATTATTTGATCCTCATAAACCCTTCAAGAAAATACATCTCTAGTTGAAAAAGTATATGTAAAACATAATTTTTCAACATATTTAATAAATTAGGATCCATTAATTTTCTATAAATGGAATTGAAAAAGTAACACAACTTGATGATAGTCTTTCTGATAGAAATATATAATATGTCATATAAGGAAATCAATAGTAGTTTGTAATGAACCCACTCAGGCCAACCTAACATGTCATCCAAGTTGTCCCACCACAAGATAAAGATTAAAAAACAACCAAACAATTATCATGAATAAACTAAAGGATATAAACCAATAGAGTACAATGCATAAGAAGAGTACACATCCATGAGACATACAATTCCAAACCAAAATGGATAAATATGAAAATAAAACAAGATAAGACTAAATCAAAGTCTCTATATAACCATCCATCACCACCAATCTGTCCCACCAAGAAGGTGAAAAAAAACTAAGAGAAGCCGGTGAACTACATGATACCCTTCAATTTACCAGTATCCTACAAAACCATATCTAAAATTTCCCAAAGGAAAAAGTAGGATGTGAGAACAATCCCAATAGTATTTCATCAAAGAATCTATAAAAATTATAACACCAAGAAACCATTAGTTCTTGCTTAAACAAATCCAATTTATAAAGAAATTTTGAAATGGAAATCATTATTTTAAAACATCCTTTGGGTTTTATAAAAACATTTCATATTCACACAACTAGGAATATGAAAATTATAACAAATTAAATATGAAAGAATAATAAAGACCATCCATGGATTCACCATAAGACAAAAAAGTGAGCAACCAAACATGAAACATACCATCATGTATAAAACCAAGAACAAGTGGGATCTAGACTATGAGAATACATACTTGGAAACATGAAGGTAAAATAATACAGGCATAACATGAATCATACTGATGTCGAGTTCTGCCATAGTCTATCGATATCAACAAAATAAATCTTAGTGTTGTTATACATACAAAGGTTTAATATGACTATTTCCTGATGCTCCCAAGGTTTATAATGTACTATTAAAAAAACATTTAAAAACCATGATCAAAATTTATAAAACATTTTCACAGTGAAGAAACACTACTCCCATGCTTGAAAACCTACTTTAGAGTTAAAATCACCTTTATTGTTTTTTATCAAACACATAGTGTATATAAATATGTTTTTAAAGAAAAACACCTTTAAAAAAAATAATCCCTTGAAAAAATTACACTTTGATATCAAATAAAAAAACTTCATAAATCAAACTAAATGAATTCATAATAACATTAAGTAAATCATGATTTATAACCTTTATATTGATACACCTACCTCAATAATAAAAGAAAACTAGTTGCCTTCAAAAAAAGATATTGGAATTTAAGAGATTAAGTCCTCATGAGCCTAGATCCATATGAAACACCATTAATTATCCATAAAACCCATTAGATCTAGAATTCACATACTAATCAGGTTCTAATGAGACTAGGGGTGAAGATATTAATCAAGGATCTAAGAATAGTAGATAAAACCAAATAAAAAACAGAACATACCTTGAAGAGATCTATCAAGAACAAAGGAAAATCACTAAGTAAATAAGGGGATAAGCCTCTAGAGCACTGGGGGAAGTTTAGTTTGATCCTAATAGGTATTAATAGGTGATTATATTTAGAAAAAACCAAGGAAAAAATGTAAATTATAACTTTTTATAGGTTTATATCAGGCCTCATGGTTAGGCCACATGATTTAAAAAATCACGCACCAACCATGAATGACCTCTATCCATTGAAAAACAGAGGCACATGGCTACCTGGGAAGAGCCACATGGTTTGGGAAAACCATGATCAAGTTGTTTGAAACCTCTAGAAAACCACCTAGACACCTGCATAATTATCTTGGTGAGCCACATGGTTTGACTAACCATACTCAAAATTGTGAAAAACACCACTAGAGCCTCACAGTTCCATACTACACAGTTGGTACTAACCATGTGCCTAAACTGTGTGTCTAACCCGTTTTCTAAAAAAAACCATGTTTTCAACCTATGTCTCCTAGAAACCTCTAGAATGACCCAAAGAATAAACCAATATCAAAATAAAGCATAATTTTTACCCATAGGGTATCTTAATTCTCCCCAACATAAAATTGTTTTTTCCTCAGAAATTTATCAATATTTTTAACTCACAAAAAGAGATGGAAAATAATACCTCATCAAATATTATCACTCCCATGTATCATGGATATATCATCTACACTACCATAGTACACAAACAATGAGAATTTTTTTACCTTACAGTACCTTATCTTGGTGATCCATAATTTGGATTGGTTGTTCTACTATAGTGGTGTCAGTATCAAGATCAACATATTCCCATTCAATCACATGGGAAGGGTCTAGTTGATACCACATTAGTTGGGAAACATTAAACACATAATGAATTGAAATCTAGTATAAAGAAAAGTCTAACCAATAATCCATCTTTCTAAGTCGTTCAATGATCTTAAAAGGTACAAGAAACCTCAGTTCCAACTTTCCAGGCTTACCCAATTGATGGCATCCTAAGAAAGGTGAAACTTAAATAAAGAATCAATAAATAACCACAAACTCTAGCAAGTGTAGATGATGGTATACATAGGATTGATTCTTAATAGTAACTAACCTCTTATGGATTAGATACACTTTCTCCACCATCTCTTGAATAAGGCTCGATTCAACCAAGTGTCGCTCTCCTAAGTTTTCTCAACACAAGGGGGGATCTACATGGCCTCCCATACAATTATTAGAATAATTACATTTTAATCTAAGCTTGATAACTATTATTATAGGAAAATTTGACCAGAGTTAGATTCTTTTCCCACAAACCACCAAAATCAAGCACACATGCTTGAATCATATCCTCAAGGATCCAAATATCTCACTTAATCCACCCATCTATTTACAGATGATATTCTATGCTTAATTACAATTGTGAATCCATTTCCTCTTGTAAACATTTCCAAAACCCGGATTTAAACCATAGGTCCCTAATAGAAACAATTGTATATAGAAGTACATGAATCCTCATAAACTCTCAAACTTACAAGTTCCCGAGATACTCCACTCTTATCGTCTCCATGATAGGGTGGAGATGAGCCGATATCATAAGATGATCAATGATCACCCAAATCAAATCATCCCCACCAAGATTCCATGGTAAACCAATGATAAATCCTATAAAGATCTAGTACTACTTCCATATCATAATGGGAAAAGGTTGAAACAAACCAACAAGTCTATAGTACTCAAACTTAATACTCTGATAAGTAAGTCATCGTGACAAGAAGATTACAATCGACCACCACATCCCTGACCACCAATATGGACATATCAAATCATGATACATATTGGTTGTCCTGGGGTGTTTTGACTAACAATACCAGTTTCCACTATCCATCAATTCATGCCTAAGAGATATAAACATGACCAACCTACCTCAGAAACACAAAGTGTCAATGGAATACTGAGACCAATCACCCGTGGTCTCCCCTGTAGATTCTGAGCGCAGTGCAAGCATGCAATGCATAGTGTCCAATTTTTATTTTTTTTATTGATCAATGATCAATCCAAGATTTACACAATGATAAATGCCATGATCTAAAAAATTGAATCAAATAAAATAGACAAGGGATAAAATGACAAAACCAGATAAAGGATCATCACATATTATTTATAATTAATTTAATTAATTAAACAATTACCTTGATAAAATTATTTCTTCATTAATAGGATCAACAACATATTTTCATTGTATGATCATTTAATTGTAGGAATAAAATCATATTCCCTTTAGTAGTGATCCACACATGTTCCTCAAATCTCTAAATGTTTCTATAGGATCTCTGGGTTCTAGCACAACAGATCCTATCGCTTATGTCGTCCGCCTTTGATTTCCTTGAGAACTACTTCTAAATCATTCTCATAGATCTCTCTTAACTTGAGAGTGGAGGTGAAGGAAGATCATTCTCCATTCTTGGGAGCCTTCTTGGAGAAGGGCGATCTCTATGTCTTGAGAGGATTCTTCAAATCCGTTGTGCACAACCAAAACAAATGAATCATCTCATAGAGAAAATAATATAATTGGGTTTATATATCACTAGGGTTAGAAATAAATAATTACAAAAGTTCACTTTATTATTTTTTTAATCCCTACAAAACCCCATGTAAAATAATAATAATAATAATATTATTTATCAACATTCACTTAACTTGAAAATTAAATTAAATACTATTTAATCAAATAATATTCAATATTTATTATTTCTCACTGGACCATTAAACTCGGTCCACCATTCCACCATAATATTTATCGATCATTGAATAATGAATATTTATTTATTAAATAAATATCACTAAATTATTCACTGATAAATAAATAAATACTATATTCACTAAATAACAAATAAATATTTATTAAATATTATGCTCACATTATATTCTCTCAAATAACTGGTGATGAAATATATGCGATCAAGAAAATATAAATAATTATTAAACCACATGTGGGAATAATATTTATTCAACTTGTTTAATAATAAATAATAATATTATTATTTAATTGAGATCCTGGATACACTTAGTGTGTGACCCTCTAGGCCTCTTTCTCAGTGGAATTAGGCGAAACAGCCTAAAGTTCAAAGTTAGAGTCTAAAAACAAACCAAGGAACCCATAGAGAAATAAGTTAATTCCACAATGACATAATACCTCATACAGATTCTTACTATGTTATAAAATCCCTTCATCACGATACCTCTAATCAAGAAGGTTTCATGATGGTTTCATCAACCTAAGTGCTGGATGTCTCTTTCTTTAACTTCCTAAAAATTGAACTTTCCTATAGAACCCAATAGCCATGGATTTATTTAGGCTATATAATTTCCATAGAAGGTCCTAAGATATTGAATTCCATTAAAGATTAGAAGAGATAAACCCTTTCTCACATTATTCATTAATGCAATATTACTCATGATGCACTCAATGTATCCCACCTCACTATGGACATTTTTCATCATGGATTTCATCAATAAATCAAAGTATGTGACTACTAATACTCATTAATTATAATATGAAAGTATAAATACCAATAAACACGTCCTCAGGTAGGAACATCCAATGACACATATAAATATGGATTTCCTACTAGTGGGTCTCATTCTCATAATATCCTACACTAGATATTACCAAGGGTGTACACCATGAGAAGGTGCCTCAAAGTCCTATGAGTCTCCACCCTTGATATCATGTATCATTTGTGCCCCTAAAATGATATCATCTGGATATACAACATATATTTAGTAATAGTGTCATATCACTTCTGGGTTCTCATCACCACGAGGAACTACTATGACCTTTTAGTGTGATAGTTAATATTGGGACATTATCACATACTATGTTATGTAGAAGAAAAATCATAATGTGATAAAAAGTTTATTAATATTTAAAACTATGAATACAAGTTATCATAAAGTATACAAAAGTTGGTTCTAGAGCACCAACTTCAACAGACTCCCACTTTCACTAGATCCAACTTCTAACAAACTTTAGTCCACTAGCTCTCACATGATACTTATGATTCTACTAAGATAGGACTTTAGTTAAGAGGTATACCACATTCTCTTCCATGGGTGATATATTTACTACAAATTCAAACCTTTAATAAAAATCCCTCAAGAGGTAATACTTCCAGAGTATATGCTTTTTTCGTTGGTGTAACCTTGGCTCTTTTTCAAGATCCACCATTGTAGTATTATCACAATACAATGTGATAGGGTATTTATTACTAGGTACCCCAACAAGATCATATACAAAGTTTCAAATCCAAATGTATTCCTTGGATGAATCAAAAGCTGCTATATACTCAGATTCCACTGTAGAGTTAGTGATAACTGGCTACTTTGAACTCTTCCAACTCACAACTCCTCTATTGAGATGGAAAATATATCCTGATTGTGACTTTAGATCATTCTGATCTATATGAAAACTAGTATTAGTATAACCCCTGATGACCAGCTCCTCACCTCCTCCATACATTAGGAACATATCCTTAGTTATTCTCATATACTTAAGGATAGCCTTAACAATAGACCAATGACGTTCTCCTAGATTAGATTGATATATTCCTACCATGATCAATGGATATGAAACATCAAGTCCAGTACATAAAATGACATACATGATTGATCCTATCACTGAAGCATATGATATCTTACTCATTCTCTCTTTCTCATGTTGTGTATGAGGATAAATTTTCTTAGAAATATATAAGCCACGTGACACTAGAACCATTCCCCTCTTGGATTTTTTATAACTAAATATCTTTAGTATCTGGTCAACATATGTAATTTTAATTAGTCCAAGAAGCCTCTTGGATCTATCATGAATGATCTTGATCCATATAATATAGGATGATTCACCTAATTCCTTCATAGAGAAACACTTGTTTAACCATTCCTTAACAGACTGTAAGTTCGGTATGTCATTTACAATAAGTAATATGTCATCAAAATATACTACTAGGATAACAACCAAATTCCCACTAAACCTATTGTAAACACATAGATCACATTCATTCTTAATGAAACCAAATTCTTTTATGGATTCATCGAATCGAATGTTCCATAATCTAGATGCTTTATTTAATCAATAAATGGATCTCTACAACTTGAAAATCATTTTGGCACCACCTTGAGTCACAAACCATTATAATTGTGTAATATAGAAATATTTCTTAAGGTTCCCATTAAGGAATTCAGTTTTGACATCCATCTTCCAAATATCATAATCATGGTAAGATGCTATAGAAAGTATAATTATGATGGATTTAAACATGGAAAATGGTGAAAAGGTTTCATCGTAGTCAATTCCTTGGAACTGTTTAAACCCTTTATCCACTAGAATTTATTTATAGGTATTTAATTTACCCTATATGTTCACTTTCCTCTTGAATACCCATTTGTATCCAATGGGATTTACATCAACTGGTGCATCGACCAAAACCCAAACTTGGTTCTGATACATGGAATCCATTTCAGTATTCATGGATTCTTTCCATTTTACAGCTTTTGAGCTCTCTAATACATCCTTATAAGAGATAAGTTCATTATTGTCAACCCATAATGAGTCACCATCTTTAGTGACTAGAAAACCATATCTCTATGGTTCTCTTACCTCTTCTATGCTCCTATACAATACTTGTGTTTTAGGAACTACTTCTTCCATGGGGACTTGTGGAATCTATTCTTATACCAACTCTTGTGTATCTTGAGAATCAACTTAATCTAAGTTAATCTTTCTCCCACCATACTTTTTGAGGATTTTCTCCCTCTCAAGAAAGATATCTTGTCTGGAGACACTCACTTTCTTATCTGAGTGGTTGTATAGGTAGTATCCCTTTGTTTCTTCGGGATACCCTATAAAGATACACTTTGTGCCCTGGGATGCGAGTTTTTTGCTTTAGAAGGCCTTAAAAAATGTCTCACAGCCCCATATATGTGTATACAACAAAACAAGTTTCTTTCCACTCTATAACTTGAAGGGAATTTCATTTTATGCTTTTTTTAGTACTCAATTTAATGTGTATGCTATAATTTTTAATGCATATCCCCAAAAGGATAATGGATGATCTGAATGACTCATTACCAAACTTACCATGTCTAACATGGTATAGTTCCTCCTTTCACTAACACCATTCCACTATAGTGTATAAGGTGGAGTGATTTGAGATAGAATACCAAACTCCCAAATAAATTCGATAAACTCTTGGTCAAGATATTCACTACCTCGATCTGATCGAAGCTTCTTTATATTCTTACAAAGTTGATTCTCTACTTCATTTTTTAATTCCTTGAATTTCTCAAAGGACTCAAATTTATACCTCATTAAGTAAACATAGCCATATCTAATCAAGTCATTAGTAAAAGTTATGAATTAAGAATATCCACCTCTATCTTCTACTGGAAATGGTCCATAAACATTAGTGTGTACCAATCCTAGAAGCTCTGTGGACCTTTAACCCTATCCACCAAATAGTGGTCTGGTCATTTTTTCTTGTAAACAATCATGACATCTTTCAAGTGGTTTTAGCTCAGAAGAGTCTAAATAAAAATCCCAACAAATATTTTTCAAATGCTTCTTGTTTACATGACCAAGATGGTGATGCCATGGTTGGGTTTTATATGAGTCATGTTAACATGATTTATTATCAATTTACAATACTTGGTTTTTTTAATTTAATACATAAATACTGTTATTTAAATGTATCATACCATAAAATTTGTCGTCATTATAAAAAATAAACTTTTATTTACAAACTTGAAAATAAACCCATATGTATCTAGGCATGATACAGAAATTATGTTATTGGTAACCATAAGTACATAATAAAAATATTTTAAAACCCAAATCATTCCTATTGGCAATGAATGATGGTAGTCCCCAATGGTTAGAGTATCCAACCTTGCACCATTGGTAGCTCACAGATCCACATCTCCTCTAGAAATATTTCAAACTCTACTTGGTTCATGAATTTGGATATAGATGTGAGCACCACAATATTTATTTAATACTCAATGTGTAGATGTTTAAAGATTACACTCGATAAAAAATTAACCTTTAGTTTTCACTTTCTTTTAGGTGCAGTTCCTCTTCTAGTGGTTTGATTTTCCACATACAAAACATACTGCCTCCTTTTCCTTGCTCTGCCTCTGGATCATCCTCTTCTTGGAAGGGTAATGCTCGAGATATTTAGACTTGTTATGAGTCTTGGGGCCCTTTTCCTTGTTCTTCCTTTTCTTGTTCACCATAAAGACCGTGAGTTTATCATGCCCCATGTTCTTATCCACTCAGTAAATCAAAGTAAGAAGTTCCAAAAGAATCTTCTCATTATTGATTATATTGTAATTAATAATAAAACTGGAGAAAGTCTTGGGTAGTGATGGAAGTATGAGATATGTACGCAACTCATTCAGAAATTTAATCCCTAAGATGTTTAAGTGTTCAATTTAGCTAATAATATTGACTACATGAGGCCCAACTGAAGAAAACTCTCCAATCTTAGTTGTAAAAAAAGCATTAGAGATATCATATCTCTCTTGTCTCGCCTTCTATTGATAGAGATACTGAAGTTGAGACATCATTCTATATGCATCCATGTCCTCATGTTGCTTCAAAATCTCATTGGACATGGATGATAGCATGAAACATTTAACATATATGGAATCATTCAAATGTTTCTCATAGAGAAATAACTCTTCATCACTTTACTCATTACCAAGTGCATCAGGAATAGGTTCTCCCAACACATATAATTTCCTTTCATGATGAAGGATAATGCATAAGCACCTTTTCCACTCTTGGAAATTTATCCTTCTCAAGTTTGGATCACAGTGTTATGTTTGAATTCATTTTAATGATATTTCTACAAATAAGATGAGCATAATTTTAGTACTTTATTTGATAAAATATAGAAAAATAAATAAATATTATATTTATTAGTCTCCCACTATTTTATCAAAACCCAATATCCCTCACCATTAGCTTCAAAATATCCTGTTGCTTGGACATTCTAGCATCAAGGATCCATATTCCCCTTGTCATTACCCCAACATTGTTTGGTCAAGAAACTTGAATGGTTTTAGGTATGCATTCTAAATTACAAATAAATTAACTCACAGTTCCTTGATATGTTGAGTGGACTCCCCAATACTAAAATCCTTAAATTGGATTTCCTCAACCCTTGACTCTCAGTTACACTAAGTCCTACTTTGGCAGTCAACCCTTGATGTGAACTAAGTTAAGTCAACCCAAAACTTCAAGTTACTATTCCATGAAAAATCACCCCAAAATTGGCTGGTCAAACACTTTGAACTATGATTCAATTTTAATTGAAGTATCATAAGACTATACCGACTTAATATATATAATTGGGGGATTTTATAATTTATGCATAAATTTATAATTATTATCTTTATCACATGATTGTTAATATTAAGTGGATTTAATTACGTGATTAACCATTTATTATATAATATTTATCTATAATCCAATTTATTTTAGTTATATCTTACATGCTCGTTAATTTCATTAATTCATGTGATCATAACAAAACATCCATAATAAAATAACCATGAAACTTGAAAAAAATAAAATAATAAAGTCATATGATCATGATATTTTATTAATGGTTAGTTTATCTATCATTTTATAAACTAACTATTGACCTAGGGGAAAAAAACTTGAACCAATTAAGGTTTAAGTTACAAATTTCCACCTATCCACCCATCTATCTCTCTTGGATTAGTTTCACCTCAGATCCAAACTTAAACTGCCTCTACTAGCTTGGGATATCCATCCATTACATATACTTTTACTAAAACACATGTGAGGGGAAAAGGGTTTACATAAAAGAAACCATGGGTATGTAGGACCTTACATAATAAGAGGAGAGAGGGAACACATGTCAACAATTTAATTTAATAATAAATTAAATGAAACCAATCACACACAAAGGTCTGGTCTATGATCATGATCATCCACATGCATACAACAAATTACACATTTAATAAAACTAGCATTAAATTCTTAATCATTCTTATTTAAGATAAATCATGCTCAAATCAATTAATTATCATCTTTAATTAATTGATTCGTTTATCTTAATTTTCATCTAAATTTCCATGAGATTCTCATTCAACATAATTTTAAACAAATTAAATAAATTTATTTAAAAGTAACTGTGCACATAAATGTACCTTGGAGGAAACATGGTGAATAACCATCTGATTCTACCCAACATGTATTATACTCATATACTGTTTACTCCTATGACATATGGAATACACGACTTATCATGTACTTTCATGATGTGTACTATCAACTTAATGATTACAAAAATTACATGATTTTTCAGTCACGTGTTATACTTCAATGCCCGTAGAGTAACAACTGTAATATGAATCATACATGATATGTAGATATATGAACATTACATAGATATTAATTAAAAATTTATTTATATATATATATATTAAAAAACCATCACATGACATGTCCTATCAACTTAATGACCACACTCAAGCACATGTCAATAAGGTTTACATAGTATAATAAATAAATTTTAAATCTACATAATTTGGTATAAGTACATGGTGTGTACAACCGAGTTACACGACATGTACATCTCTCACCGTATATCTGAGTAACATGCCTAGGGACTCGGTGTGTAAACTGTGCCTCAGAAAATTGGAGTACACAATGTTTATAATCGACTACATGGCGTGTGGTCTCCAAGTTACATGGTCACTAGTTAGGTAGGGCATGTATGGTAATACAAGACCCATCTGTGACTCAAAGGGACCATACACTACTGGAAATTGGGGAATTTGCGATAAGATCTCACCACAAATACCCCGTTGCAGAAAAGGGCATTGCAAATAGAGTTTTTTGCGATAGTCCATTGTAAAAAGAAACTATTTGCGATGGGATAAGAATCCTTCACAAATAGCTTCCTCATGGTTTTTAAATACCTTATTACGATGATCCCCATCGCAAAAAGTCGCCAATACTATTTACGACGGGCCCTGTCGCAAAAAAGTGTAAAATAATAATAATAATAATAAAATAATATTAATATTAATGAAATATTAATATTAATATTAGTAAAATAAAATAAATTATAAAATTATAAAATAATATTTATATAATAATAATAAAAATAATATTGATAATATAATAATAATAATATTATTAATATTAATGAAATAATAATATTAATATTACTAATATAATAAAAAATTATAAAATAATGAAAACCTCAATATTTTCAAAAAATATAATAAAATAATAAAAAGAAAATAATCAAAAATAATAATTAATAAAATAATAAAAATAATAAAAAAATTAAATAAAGTAATAAAATAATAAAAAAATTAAATAAAGTAATAAAATAATAAAAAATTAAATAAATAATAAAAAATGTAATATTCACAATAATATAAAAAACAAACTATATAGAAATGTAGATAGTTAATATTACAAATAAAATTTATATTCAAATGTTTGATCATTAAAAATAAATATATCACTAAGGGGGAGGGTCATTTGGAGGAGATGGTGGAGGAAACTCCATCCCTAAACCATGAGTCAGATGTCGCATGTACTCTAACTGCTCGTGCTCCTGCTGCTGCTGCCATTGACGCATCTCCTCTTACTATTGCTGCTACTGCTTGCTGTCGTAGGAGCTCTTCCTATTACTACTGCTGCCATTGAAGCATTTGCTCCAGCTCCCTATGCATACTCTCTATAAGATCACTTTGAGATTGTAGCTGCTCCTGATAATGTGCAGCAGATGATGATGACTCTCTACGAGCTCTTCTCAAGCTGGATGCTGACAACACAGTAGTTCCATAATAATCCATAGGTGTCAATCGAGAGTCGATACTAACAAATCAGCCTTTCTCAAAGTCATACTGGGTCACCTACATCTATGCTGTCTCATCAAATCTATGAGCAGTGGTCTGAGTATCGGTCTCCTCTTAACTCTCAGTTTGTGTCTAAGATGTCACGACATCATATGAATCCTTCAATTATAATTTAAAATTAAAATAGTTAAAATATTATTTTTAGTTAAATTTTAAACTCAAAAAGAAAATATACTGAACACAATCTGATACTGGCAAGCACCTTTAATCTCTCCAGTGGTCAGATAACTATATATCCTCCTATAAACATCGAACTCCATAATATCGGGTTGTTTGACTACCTATATGAATATAAAATAAACCATTTACATTTAAATTTATATAAAATATTTTTTAAAAAAAGTACTTACCATATGATCCCTATGTGTACTGAATGTATGACTACCAGCTTAATGTTTCACCTCATAAATCCTCTTGTTTTGTCGACCTATTAATGATATCCTATGAAAATGAACACCCAACCAGTGTGAACATAAACCATACCAAACCTGAGATTAAAAATAATCAGGTCGGTGGGCATGACAAGACTCATCAAACTTTGTCACTCCTACTTTCTCCATTGCTTTTCTTCTCAAATTGTACAAAAACTGACTACAACACTGACTCATAGTCCCCTGACATGACTTATAGATAGTGTCACACATGTTATTATTAATGGGATACCATAAAACCTACAAATAATTTATAATATCAAGTTATTAATTAAATTAATTTCAAAATAAATATTATTTATTTATGTACCAGCCAATGATCGAACATGCGGTGCTACACATCGATGGGAATATGATCCCATGAAACCCATGCTTCAAAAAAATAATTGCGCAATATAGTTCTCCCCTATTCAGTGGCTATATGCGTACATCTATGAAAAATAAATAAATAATCAAACAATTAATATATAAATAAATTATTGAAAACTAACTAAAATACACAGGTAAACATACCTCTGCATGCGTGGATCGAAGCCGAGACATGGACGTCACTCGGGGATAGAGTTAGGATTTATCAATTGCACAAGACCACTCCCTCTATAAGTCACCCCTGAACCACCAGTAGTCTGAGGGTCAAATGAACCAACATCTTTCTCATCCAAAGGTATACCAGCTTCCTGCAATAGACGATACATATCCTCATCCATCTGAAACATGAAATGACTATTGCTAGCAAAGAGTTGAAAACAAATTTTATATATAGATATATATTATATATGATTATAAATAGCATTTAAATTTATCAATGTTCATCTTCATCCTCAACTTAATATCTGAAAATATCAATGTCTTCATATTCCTCTCCAGCATCATCAATTTCCATATGACTTTCAGTTTCATCATTTCTTATCATTTCAAATTCATTTGTAACATCATTAACATCATCGTCACTATGGACCCTTTACTGTGGGGTGTCATCATAGATATTTGTGTCTCTTCATTAAAAAGATGGATTTGGAGAAGTCTCTTGAAAAATTTCAATTCCTTCAACTTCAGCGGAACCACATTCACTTTGAGTAAACTGATTTTTTTGAGATTTATTTTTTATTATGCTCCACAAATCACTCAACTCTCTTGAAGTAGCACAATATTTTGAATAATAAATTTGATGTTTCTGATGAGCTAATAAAAATGGTTCATTTAATACAATAAGAATTTTATATTTAATATCAATGATTCCATGGGTTGAATGAACACACAAGCCTCTCTCAGTATCCAACCACTAATATTTAAACATAGTTATGTAATGTTGTCCCAGATAACACAGTTCAATAATTTCTTCCATCATGTCATAAAAGTCAACTTTAGCTTCTCTATGACGTGATCCTCTCAAGTAAACACCACTATTCATTGTTTTTTTGATTCCTCATATGCATGTGTATGAAATTGAAAACCATTCACCATATATTAATTATAATATTTAACCATTTTTGATGATGGGTTACTCAATACACGCAATCGATTATCAATTTTATCAGCACGTTGAGATACTTGAAAATTTGTAAAACAATTGTCAATATATTAGATAATAAATTTATTTTATATGTTAAACCAAAAATAATTTATGTTGCCATTTTTTGAAACCAATAGGAAAGGTTTTTTTGCCGATGTTCTTCAAGAACAAATTCTGTAATTTGTGGAAGTTATTTCTTGATATGATTATCATATAACCTAAAAATAAAATAAGATTAATTTACTATAACAAAAATTATAGAATAAGTGATAGAATCACTCACTGTACAAATGGTGTCATTTCTTTACAATTGAGCAGAACAAATGTATAAGCTCTATGATGTTTATCATCTGAAAGCCATCATCCATGAAATCCACTGAGGACAAGTTCAGGATGATTGAAAAATGATAATTGATTTCCCATTTCATCACCAACATTTCCCTCATTATGGAACATATGGTTATATTTTTAGGGATATTCAGATTAAAAGTAATGAGATCATAAAAAATAAATTTCATCTTGCAAATAAGCTTATGTAATTGAACATTCTACCGATGCTTTGTTACGTAATTTTTTTTCAATTTATGTATAAATATATCAAATGGGAACATCCATCAGAACTGCACCAAACCTCTACATTTTGCTTCATATAGAAAATTTAATATCAAATGTTACATTGAGTCAAATAAAGTCGGAAGGAAGATTTTTTTCTAGTTTACATAAAATTAAAACAACATCTTCTTGAAGTCTGTTTAATGCATCATATTCACTTGTTACCACACAAATATATCAGAAAAAATATAATATATCTATTATTGCATCACAAATAATATAATTCAACAAACCTATAAATCCAATCAGTATAAGTATTTCCATTATAACATGACAATCATGACTTTTTAATCCAGCAATATAAACATTTCTAACATATCTACCCAAATTGGAATCATAACCATCTGGAAATCTCAAATATGAAATCCACTGACAAAATAATAATCGATTCTCTTTTGAGAGTGTATAAGATGATTTTAGATTCATTAACTTCTATGATATGATATTTTCAAATAGTTTAAGTTCTAGTCACCTATAAATTTGGGTAAGATCTAATCATGCCTTTACATTATATTTGGTCCTACCTTGTGTATCCAAAACTGTATGAAATAAATTACCAAAAAATTTCTTTTCAATATGCATGAAATCCAACATGTAACAGACTAAAAAATCATACCAATATGGAAGATCCCAAAAAATGATCTGTTTTATTCAATTGCTTTCTTTCCTAAAACCATCAATTTTATGTTGGTTTATTATTGATCTAAATGTGATAGGAGGTAATAAAGATACAATTGATTTTAACTCTGTACCTGAGATCATTGTTGGAGGTCCATCTATTTCAATTATGCCTTTTCTGAAATTAGATTTGTTCCTATGAAAAGGATGACCAATTGGAAGGAATCTGTTATGAAAGTTGAAAAACAAAGGTTTTTTCCATTAATGATCATAAATGATTTTCTGTCTCTCATACAGTACAAAAATGATTTTAGACCATGTGTACTCTAGCCAGATAACATGCCATGTGCTGGGAAGTCGCTAATTTTCCACATCAATATAGCTTTCAATAATAAATTTTGTTTCACAGCATCATCAAATGTTCTAAAACTATTACTTCACAATAAATTTAACTCATCAATCAATGGTTTCAAATAAACATCAATATTATTTTCAGATATCCTATAATTAATAAGGTCAAAAAGATATATGGTTTCTTCATTAAAATCAAAGGAGGTAAATTTTATAGAGCTATAAAGACATACCCACATGAATACTAGCTACTGTAAGAACCAAATGAACATAAACTATCAGTAGAAAGACCTAATCGCACGTTTCGGGCTTCTAAAGAAAAATACAGATACACTTGGTCAAAATGTTTCCATGAATCACCATCAGAAGGATAATTTAAGGTTTTACCAGTTATAATATTTTGGATTTGGTGGCCTAGAAACCAACTTCTTTTTACTTTATGATAAACCTATATTTATAGGATTAATATTAATAAACTCCTTATCACATTATGATTGTTCTTATGTGTAACATGGTATGTGATAATGTCCTAAGAATGGTTGTCACACTAAAAGGTCATAGCGTATCCCTACTATGATGAGAACTTAGAAGTTCCATGGAACTATTCTTGAATATATGTTCTATGGCTGGATGATATCATTTGAAGGGAAACAAATGATACATGCTATCAGGGGTGGGGATTCATGAAACTTTGATTCACCTTCTCATAGTGTGCGCCCTTGGTAATATCCAGGAGGATATTATGAGAACAAGAGCTGCCAGTAGGAAATCCACATTTAAAAGTGTCATTGGATGTTCCTATATATAGATGTTTGTGTTGGTCCTTAGACTTTAATATTATTATTAATGGGTATTATCACTACTACAAATAAGGCTTTTATCAGCGCTAAAAATGACCTTTATTAGTGCCCCGAAAAGCGCTGATAAAGACCCCTTTTATCAGCGCTAAAAAAAAGCGCTGATAAAAGGGTCCTTTATGAGTGCTTTTTTAAAAGTGCTAATAAAAGGTAAAAAAAATTAAAAAAATTTAAAAAAAATTTAAAAAATTTAAAAAATTAAAAAAAAATTAATTTTTTTTAAAAAATACTGCCAATCGGGGGGGGGGGGGGGGCTTTTATAGTGCTTGATCCCCCCCTTTTATAGCGCTTTTCTGCCCCTGTACAGTGCCCCACACACCCCCCTTCACCCTTTAACAACGCTTTCTCCCATATTCCCCCATGCGCGCATGCCCCTGCCTCCACCAGGATTTGAACTCGAGACCTCCCCCCTGTGCGCCTAAGCCTTTACTACTACTCTATTTTGATTTGTCTTCCAATTCATGATATCTCTATATATATATATTTATATATTTAGTTATATTTATTCGTATAGTAATATATATTTATATTAATATATATATATAGTTATATTATAATATATATATATATAGTTATATTAATATATATATATAGTTATATTAATATATATATATATATAATTATATTAATATATATATATATATAGTTATATTAATATATATATTTATAGTAATACTAATATATATATATATATGTAGTTATATTAATATATATATAGTTATTAGATTAATATATATATAGCTAGATTAATATATATATATAGTTAGATTAATATATAGGTATATAAATATTCATATATTTGTATTTTAAATAAAATGGATGTTAGTTATTATTTAGATAAAGCTAATATATTTTATATGTAAATATATTTTATTATTTATATTTATAATTAAATTTTTAGGTGTGAATATATAAAAAATATGTATATATTGTTATATATTTGATTATAAATAGCAGTGCATTATAAAAAAGGATTAATTTTAAAAGACATAATATCAATATGAATATAATACCTTGGAATAAATTCAGTACCCACCAAAAAAAGCCAATAATACCCCCTTAAACGAGGCTGAAAATCCACAAAATGTTAAAAAACCGGGGTACCCCGAAAAAAAACTCCATTTTGGAGGCCTTATGGGCCTCTTTGGCCTTGAAAATCCTTTGACCGGGGTTCCCCCGGTCACAGCGATGTAGATCTCGTCGCAGGCTTCGATTTGATATGTGGTAGAGCTCAAACGAACACCCAGATCAAAAGTTATGGCCGTTTGAAGTTTGAGTTGCATTTTCAACATATTTTGGATCTTTTTTAATTTTTTTAATTTTTTAGTCTTCAAATTGTTATTAAATGACTACTACATAATAATTATCAAATTATTAATTAAAAATATTTTTATAATATTTTTATAAGCCATTTTCACTAAATATCTTATATATTAAGTATATTATAAGTGTAAATGTACATTTATACTTATCTAAAATATATTTAAAAATTATATATTATATTCATATCAATATAAAAATATTTATATTCATATCAATATAAAAATATTTATATATTAATATATTAATATATTTTTTTAATTTTTTTTGAATTCGACCCTTTATCAGCGCTTATAAAAAAAGCGCTCATAAAGGCCCCCCCTTTATCAGCGCTACTAAACAAGCACTGATAAAGGGGGTCCCTTTATCAGTACTTTTTCGTTCGCGCTGATAAAGGGGGGGCGCTGCGAAAAACTGTTTTTGTGGTAGTGTATGACTCACACACTTAGATGTATTGACGAAAATTGTGATGATAAATGTTCGTGATGAAGTAGGATATATTGGGTGCATCATGAGTAATACTAGATTAATGAATAATGAAAGAAAGGATTTTTCACTTCTATAGAAGTAGATATCTCAGGCCCTTTTATAGAAATGATATAGACTAACTAAATCCATGTCCATGGTGTTCACTGGGAAAGTTCAATTCTGAGAAGTCAAAGAATGATACATTGAGCACATGGGTTGATGGCATTTGCATGCAACCTGCTTGATTAGAGATATCGGGACAAAAGAATTATATTACATTGTAAGCATTCGTGTAAGGTGATATGTCGTTGTGAAATCAACTTATTTCTCTTGGGTGCCTTGACCCATTTCTAGATAGTAATCTTAGAATTTAGGCAAGCCCGCCTAATACCAACGAGAAAGAGGCCTAGAGGGTTACACACTAAGTGTATATAGTATCTTAGTTAAATAATTTATTTATTTAACAAGTTAAATAAATATTATTCCCAGTTGTGGTTTAATAATTATTCAAGTATGCCTGATTGAATTTATTTCATCACTAGTTATTAGAGAGAATATATTACAAACATAATATTTATTTATCGGCGAATAATGCAGTTATATTTATTTAATAAATAAATAGTCATTATTCAAGGATTGGTAAATATTGAGGAGGATTGGAGGACCAAGTTATGGGTCCGGTGAGAAATAATATGAATTATTATTTGGTTAAATAATATTTAAATATAACGTGCAAGTTAAAAACATGTCATAGAAATAATAGCATTTCTATTATTATTTGACACTGAGTTTTCACATGGAATAATAAATTAAGTAATGGAACCTGTGCTAATTATTTATTATTACCAGGTGAATTAAATTCATTAAGAACATGTCATGTAAATAATAGCATTACTATTATTATTTGACATGGGGTTTTCACATGGAATAATAAATTAAGTAACGACACCTGTGCTAATTATTTATTATTACCCAGTGAATTAAATTCCCTGTTATGTTATTATTATCTATATAATCCAAGAGGTCATTCCACCGGCTAACTAATCTTTGTGTGCAAAATATCCTTGGAGAAAAGATCTCAAGCTTGGAGAAATTTTCCCTCCGAAGAACGCTCTCAGTAATGAGAGAGATCCTCCTCCATTGGATCAAAGAGAACACTTTGGAAGCGATTCTCAAGGAGATCGAAGGTGGACATCACAAGTGCAAGGATCTTCCGCGCTAACACCCAGTGGCTCCTTCAGTGATATCTGGAGATACGTGGAGCACATGTGGATCACCTCTATAGTATTCCTATCCTTGGATTCTACATCACAACTAAGCCACACCTAGGACCCGTGGTTGGACGCATCAACGAAGAAAGAATCACCTTAGAGGTAATTCTATAATTTAATTAAATTAATTATAAAAAAATATATGTCAATCCTCTCTTCTCGGTTATGGGTTCTCTCCTTTATATTTTATATTTTATTCAATTCTGTGGATACTAGTGTTAATCGTCATATTGACCCCGAATTAATCATCGATTATGGAAATTTTCAAAGTTGGGTACATGCCCATTCTATGCTTCTATTGTGCCCGAAACCTAGAAGTGGTATCAAATGGAGGTTATATTTTTGTTTATAATTATTTAAATAATTTGTTAATGAATTTCACTTTAATAATTTACCTTTTCAATTCAGGTTTAATCATTCTTATAATATGAATTTCAAGATCTGTTCCTCCCTTATCGTTTCTCACAGATCTAACAGAAATGAATAATTTTATGATTAAAATTAAATAGAGGATCTCATTAGGAGGTATTGATGGTTCTGTCCAGATAACACAAGAATATATGTTGTGCAGTCAGATCTACATACCATGTATTTGTGTTTAATGCATCAGAAGTAATTCAGAAATTACTTAATCCATGCGCATTAATGACACACGATGCAGTTAATTCTTACACCGTGTGTTGACTAGGTCAAACTAGCGCACGATTAGCCAAACTACATGCCGTGCGGCCCACTGGAAATATTGTGTAGTCCCTTCGGGTTAGGATCAAGTCGTGTATTGCATACTCGTCTTTCCTGGATGGTGATTGTGTAATGCGGAGTCTACATGGTGTGTGGCCCACTAGACATGCCATGTACTCTGAAGATTTCTAAAGTACACCTCACACTCCATTTCCCCAGGCATGTACTTCGGATGGATAGTGAGGAAGGTACATGCCATGTACTATTTCTAGATTACACAGATTTAAAAATTTATTATTATATTATGTAACCCTTGATACACGTACCTTCATGTGGGAATAAAGCTGAGACACAACATGTGATAGGTGTTTGATATATATATATATATATATAAATGTTTAATTAACATCAGTGTAATGTTCAAAGACCTGAACATCATGTATGATTTGTATAACAATTATAATTCTACGTGCATGCTATATGTCACAAATAATAAAGTGTATACAAGTATAAATACATGTTGGGTATCTTTTGATAGGTATTCACTGGGTTTCCTCTAAGGTACAAGTTATATACAAGGTTATGGATGAGAATCTCAAGGAAATTCAGAAAAGGATTAAGATAAAAGGGATTGATTAATTAAAGATAATGATTAATCGATCTGAGCATAATTTATCTTAATAATAATGATTAAAGAATTGAATGCTAGTTTTATTAATTGTGTAATTCTTCACATGTATGCGGATGATCATGATCTTGACCATACCTTTGTATGTGATTGGTCCCCTTTTAATTTATTTATTAAATTAAAATTTTTGGCCTACGTGCCTTCTCCTCATTAATATGTAGGGCCTGTGTGATCGTGGTTTATTTTATGTAAACCCCCCTTTACCCATCACCTGCATGTGAGTTAAAATCATATGTAATGGATGGAGCTCCCAAGCTAGTGGAGGTGGTTCAAGTTAGGAGCCTAGGCGAAACCAATCCAAGGAGATACAATGGTGGATAGGTGGAAAGATGTAAACACGAACCTTAAATGGTTCAAGGTAGGGTTAGTTTATCAACCACTAGATAAACTAACCAATAGTAAATCTCATGATCATACCCTTTATTTTATTTCTTTTAGTTGTATGGTTATTCATTATGGATGTTTGACGCGATCACATAATTAATGAATTAACAAGAATGCAATATGGAACTAAAATAAAAATGGCTTATGTGTTAATATTATCTACACATGGTTAATCAATTAAGTATATCTCACTTAACATCAACAAGCATGTGAAAAGATGATAAGTGAAAATTTACGCATAAAAGATAAAATCCCTCAATTAAATATTAAGTCGGTATAGCCTTCCCTTACTTTAGTTAGAATCAAACCATAGTTAAAAGTGCTTGACCAACCCTAGTTGGGGTGCTTTCAAATATTTGGGAATTCTAATTTGAAGTTTTAGGTTGACTTAACTTAGTTTAAATCAAAGGTTGACTGCCCTAGCAGGACTTGGTGTAATTGAGAGGCAAAGGTTGAGGAAATCCAAAATTAATGATTTTAGGATTGGGGAGTCAAGGAGTTGTGAGTTAATGCAGTTGGCATTTGGAATGCCTACCTAAAACCTTTCAAGTTGCTTGACCAACCCTAGTTGGGGTAATAAAAAGGGAAATATGGATTCTTGCCACTACAATGTCCAATAAACATGATATTCTGAATCCAATGGTGAGGGCTATTGGTTTTCGACAAAATAGTGGGAGACTAATAGATATTAATTTATTTATTTGTATATATTTATCAAGATAAAGTACTAAATCTCAGTTCATCTTAATTTGTAGAAACAACAATCAAAATTATATCAAACATATCATTGCGATCCATACTTGAGAAGGAAAACCTTCTCACTAGCACTAATTTCCAAGAGTGGAAAAGGTGCCTTTAGGTTATCCTTTTCCATGAGAGGAAACTTTATGTGCTAGAAGAGCCTTTACCAGTTGCACCTGGAAATGAGGTGAGTGATGAGGAACTATCTATGTACAAGACACATCTGAATGATGCTATGTATTTTTAGTGCCTCATGCTATCATCCATGACCAATGAGATCTTGAAGCAACATGAGGAAATGGATGATTATAGCATGATGTCTCACCTTCAGGATATCTATCAAGAGAAGGAAATATAGGATAGGTATGAGATCTCCAACACTTTTTTCACTACTAAGCTTGGAGATTCTACACCAGCTGGACCACATATAGTTAAGCTTATTGGCTACATTGAGTGTCTGGATATCTTAGGGATTAAATTACCAAATGAGTTGCATATAGATATCATACTATCATCACTTCCTAAGACCATATCTAGTTTTATTATGAATTATAATATGAATAATAATGAGAATAGTCTATCAGAGCTTCTTACCCTAATTATCCAAGTTGATAAGGACATGGGGTGTGAAAAACCCGCAGTCCTTATGGTGAATAGGAAGAGGAAGGAAAAGGAAAAGGGGCCTAAGATTTATAATCAATCTAAATCCTTAGAGAACCGTCTGACTAATAAGAAAAATATCTAGAGGTAGGGTAAGGAAAAGGAGGAAGTATGCTTTTCATGTGGAAAGTTAGGCCATTGGAAGAGGAACTATACCCAGAGGAAAGGGGAAGCCAAAGGTGCATTCTTTATCAAGTGAAATATGTCCAATTCTACACATTGGGTATTAGATACAGTTTTTGGGGATCAAATATGTATTCAAATGCAGGAGCCGAGTAGATTCTGGAAAATTTCTAGAGGAGAGGTGGATCTACGATCTGCCAATGGTGCAAGGTTTGATTCTCTTGCAATTGGTGATTACCACCTCACATTTCTGATATGAATGATTTTGGTTTTACATGGCCGTTATTATGTACCTAGTGTTACCAAGAACATAATTTCTGTATCGAGTTTAGATACAGATGTATTTATTTTCAAGTTTGGAAATAAATGTTTTTACTTTTATAAGGACAACATATTTTATGGTATGTCACATTTAAATAATGGTCCATATGTATTAAATTATGGGAATCAAGTGTTGGAAATTGATAACAAACCAAGTTCACATGACTCATACAACACCCAGTTGTGGCATCACCACCTTGGTCATGTAAATAAGAAGCTCTTGACAAAGCTCTATCAAGATGGTTGTTTAGACTCTTCTGAGCTAAAACCACTTGATAGATGTCATGATTGTTTACAAGGGAAAATGAAAAAACTACCATTTGGTGGATAGGTTGAAAGGGCCACAAAGATTCTAGGATTGGTACACACTGATGTGTGTGAACCATTTCAAGTAGAAGACTTTTACTGATGACTTGAGTAGATATGGCTATGTCTACTTAATGAGGTATAATTCTAAGTCCTTTGAAAATTTCAAGGAGTTAAAGAATGAAGTAGAGAATCAGATTGGTAATAAGATAAAGAAGCTTTGATAGGATCAAGGTGGAGAATATCTTAACCAAGAGTTCATTGACCTTTTACGAGAGTCTGAGATTCTATCTCAACTCACTCCACCTTATACACTATAGTGGAATGGTGTTAGTAAAAGGAGTAACCGTACCTTGTTGGACATGGTAAGGTCGATGATGAGTCATGCATATCTTCCATTATCTTTTTGGGGATATACATTGTAAACTGTGGAATACACATTAGACTAAGTACCAACTAAGGTAGAAAATCGGATCAGCTTCGAGCTATGAAGTGGAAAGAAACCCACTTTTTCGCATACACATGTACGGGGATGCGAGGCATTTGTTAAGGCTTTCTCAGGAAACAAACTAGCACCCCAAGGCTTGAATTGTATCTTTATCATGTATCCCATGGAAACAGAGGGATACTATCTATATAACCCCTCAGACAAGAAAGTGACTATTTCTAGACATACTGTATTTCTTGAGAAGGAGCACATCCTCAAAAAGGATAGTGGGAGCAAGATTGAATTTGATAAAGTTGATGCTCAAGATACATAGAAATTGGTATAGGAACAAGTTCCACAAGTCCCCATGGAACAGGTAGTTCCTAAAACATAAATACTACATAGGAGTACAAGAGAGGTAAGGGAACCAGAGAGATATGGTTTCCTTATCACTGAGTATGGATACTCATTATTTTTAGAAAATGATGAACCTCTCTCCTATAAGGAAGAAGTAGAAATCTTATAAACTGAAAGATAGCTAGAAGCTATGAATTCTGATATGGATTCCATATATCAGAACCGGGTCTAGTTTCTGGTCGATATGCCAGTTGATGTAAATTTTGTTGGGTGTAAATGGGTATTCAAGAAGAAAATGGACATGGAAGGTCAAGTTAGTACCTATAAATCAAGGATAATGGCTAAGGGTTTTAAACAAATTAAATGAATTGACTATGATGAAACATTTTTTTAGTTGCCATGTTTAAATCCATAAGAATCGTACTTGCCACAACAACTTTACATGACTATGAGATTTGGAAAATGGATGACAAAACTACATTACTTAATGGGAACCTTTAAGAAGATGTCTATATGACACAACCAGAAGGGTTTATGACACCATGTGATGCTAAAAGGGTATGCAAGTTATAAATATCCATTTATGTATTAAATCAAGCATCCAAGTCATGGAACATTCGATTCGATGAATCCATAAGATAATTTGGTTTCATTAAGAATGAATGCGAGCCATGTGTTTACAATTGGTTTAATGGGAATACATTAATTATACTAGTAGTGTATGTTGATGACATATTGCTTATTAAAAATGACATACCAGTCATGTAGTCAGTCAAGGACTGGTTGAACAAGTGATTATCCATAAAGGAATTAGGTGAAGAAATCGAAATTCTAGGGATCAATATTATTCATGATAGATCTAAGAGGATACTTGGACTAAGTCAAAGTATATACATTGACCAGATACTAAATAGATTTAGTATGGAACAATACAAGAGGGTATTGGTTCCAGTGCCACATGGTATACATCTTTCCAAGAAAATGTGCTCCCAGAACCAACATGAGAAAGATAGGATGAGTAAGATTCCATACACTTTAGTGATAGGGTCTATCATGTATGTTATGTTATGTACCAAACTTGATGTTGCCTATGAAATAAACATGGTAGGTAGATATCAAGAAGATCCATGAGAACAATATTGGACTACTATCAATACTATCCTTAAGTATCTGAGAAGAACCAAAGATATGTTCCTAGTGTATGGAGGTGATGAGGATCTTTTCATCAGAGTGTGTATTGATACTAGTTCTCAGATAGATCAAAATGATCTAAAGTCACAATCAGGATATGTTTTCTGTCTCAATGGAGGATCTGTGAGCTGGAAGAGTTCAAAGAAGCCAGTTTTTTCTAATTCTACAGTGAAGTCTGAATATATAATGGCTTTTGATGCAGCCAAGGAAGCCATCTAGATTCAAAAGTTTTCCTAGGATCTTGATGTGATGCCTAGAATTAAAGATCCCATTACATTGTATTGTGATAATACTACAAGAGTGACTCTTGAAAAAGAGATAAGGTCACATCAACAGACAAAGAAAAAACTATGAAAGTATCACCTCTTGAGGGATTTCTATCAAAGGGGTGAAGTTGTAGTGAGAAGAGTGTCCACAGAAGATAACATGGAAGTCCCCTTGACTAAAGACCTATGTCAGTAGAAGCATGAATATCATGTCAGAGCTAGCAGACTGAAGGTTTTTAGGAGTTGACTCTAGTGTAAGTGAGAGTTTTTTGGAGTTGGTTCCCTAGAAACCAACTTCTTTTTACATTATGATAAACCCATATTCATTGGATGGATATTAATAAACTTCTTATCACATTATGATTGTTATTCTGCATGACATAGTATGTGATAATGTCCTAATAATAGTTGTCGCACTAAAAGGTCACATCGGATCCCTACTATGATGAGAACTCGGAAGTTCCATGACACTATTCTTGAATATATGTTCTATGGCCGGATGATATCATTTTAAGGGATACAAATGATACAGGCTGTTAGGGGTGAGGAATCATGAAACTTTGAGGCACCTTCTCATGGTGTACACCCTTGGTAATATCTTGAAGGATATTATGGGAATAAGGTCCGCCAGTAGGAAATCCACATTCATAAGTGTCATTGGATGTTCCTATCTATGGAAATGCATATTGTTCCTTAGACTTTAAGACTATTATTAATGAGTATTATGACTCGCACACTTAGATGTATTGATGAAAACCGTGATGACAAATGTTCTCGGTGAGGTAGGATATGTTGGGTGCGTCACGAGTAATAATGCATTAATGAATAATGCGAGAAAGTATTTGTCACTTATAAAGAAGTAGATATATTAGGACCTTTGATAGAAATTATATAGCCTAACTAAATCCATGGATATTGTGTTCACTAAGCAAGTTTAATTTTAGGAATTCAAATAATTAGAAATCAAGCACATGGGTTGATGGCACTTGCATGCAACCCGCTTGATTGGAGATATTAGGACAAAGAGATTATATTACACAGTAAGAATTTGTATAATATGACATGTCATTGCGATATCAACTTCTTTATCTTGGGTGCCTTGACCCATTGCACTACAGAAAAACCGCAGTTTCGCGGCGGTTTTTTAGCGGCGGTTTTTAAAACCGCCGCTAAAAAAAAATCCGGGTGGCGTTTCGCGGCGGTTTAAAAACCGCCGCTAAAAAACCGCCGCGAAACGGCGGTTTTTTTTTTTAAATTTAATTTTTTCGGTGATTAGCGGCGGTTTTTTAAAAAACTGCCGCGAAATGAAATGAAAAAAATAAAAAAAAAATAAAAAAAATTAATATATTGTTATATAAATACATTTATATTGATATAAATATAATATATATATTATAAATATGTTTTAGATAAATATAAATAGACTACTACATTTAATATATAAGAAATTTAGTGAAAATGGCTTCAAAATATTTTTAAAAAATATTATTAATTAATAATTTTCTATTTATTATCGATTAAAAAACATTTAATAACAATTTGAAGGGTAAAAAAAATTAAAAAAAGATCCAAAACATGTTGAAAACGGAACTCAAACTTCAAACGGCCATAACTTTTGATCCGGGTGTCCGTTTGAAAAAAAAAGTGATTTATAAAATAACTAAAAGAACTTTTTGATATGGTTTTATAAGTTATTTTATATGATGCAATATAAGGTTAAATGACACGTAGTCTATGAGGCTTTAGTTCTAGTAGGAGATTGAAAGTGATATGCCCTAAATCCATGAATACATATGATTTCTAAATGGTTTATATCATATTTTATGATATTGATATGTCATATGGTGTGACATATAAACCAAAGGAATATCATTAGCTATAATATAATGATATCATATTCACTTACTTGGCTAAATCATATGACATGGCCATATCATAGGGTCATATTATAAGTCTTATAATATGTGGAATCATAATATATGATTCATAAATCACCTTACGGTTAAGGAATGATAGTTGAATGTTAATGATTTAACATTCAATAATATTCTACCGATAACTATCATTATCCTAAATGTTTCATATGATGAAATGTATGGGATATTCAATGTTGAATTTATATGATAAATGCATTCATACTTACTCGATCAAAGGTTAAAGACATTTGTAATCAAAGGATTTACTCAAAAATTTCATAAAATTCAAGTAAATTCTATACATGGATCAAGAGTTTCCTGAGGCCTATATAAATGGACCAATCCATTTAGATGGATAGGTTTCCTGATATTGTGTTTATTATCTATATTGAACTCTTCCTCCCCCTCCTTATCCCCTGAGAGATACTATAATGTCATGGTTATAAGGAGGATCCCACCCAAGTGTTGGGTGATTCAATCAACCTATAGATACACCATGAAGTGTGGAACCCATTGGGTTCTCCTCAAGGATATTTATCAAACCACTATGATTGAAGACATGATAAATATACACAAATAGTGAAAGGTACATGTTATTCATTTTATATTTTTATAGATTTGGTTTTTTATAACATTGGGATATTTGGAATGAAGTTTCTAATGTTTTTTATTACTTTGAACATGTATTATTTGATCCTCATAAACCCTTCAAGAAAATACATCTCTAGTTGAAAAAGTATATGTAAAACATAATTTTTCAACATATTTAATAAATTAGGATCCATTAATTTTCTATAAATGGAATTGAAAAAGTAACACAACTTGATGATAGTCTTTCTGATAGAAATATATAATATGTCATATAAGGAAATCAATAGTAGTTTGTAATGAACCCACTCAGGCCAACCTAACATGTCATCCAAGTTGTCCCACCACAAGATAAAGATTAAAAAACAACCAAACAATTATCATGAATAAACTAAAGGATATAAACCAATAGAGTACAATGCATAAGAAGAGTACACATCCATGAGACATACAATTCCAAACCAAAATGGATAAATATGAAAATAAAACAAGATAAGACTAAATCAAAGTCTCTATATAACCATCCATCACCACCAATCTGTCCCACCAAGAAGGTGAAAAAAAACTAAGAGAAGCCGGTGAACTACATGATACCCTTCAATTTACCAGTATCCTACAAAACCATATCTAAAATTTCCCAAAGGAAAAAGTAGGATGTGAGAACAATCCCAATAGTATTTCATCAAAGAATCTATAAAAATTATAACACCAAGAAACCATTATTTCTTGCTTAAACAAATCCAATTTATAAAGAAATTTTGAAATGGAAATCATTATTTTAAAACATCCTTTGGGTTTTATAAAAACATTTCATATTCACACAACTAGGAATATGAAAATTATAATAAATTAAATATGAAAGAATAATAAAGACCATCCATGGATTCACCATAAGACAAAAAAGTGAGCAACCAAACATGAAACATACCATCATGTATAAAACCAAGAACAAGTGGGATCTAGACTATGAGAATACATACTTGGAAACATGAAGGTAAAATAATACAGGCATAACATGAATCATACTGATGTCGAGTTCTGCCATAGTCTATCGATATCAACAAAATAAATCTTAGTGTTGTTATACATACAAAGGTTTAATATGACTATTTCCCGATGCTCCCAAGGTTTATAATGTACTATTAAAAAAACATTTAAAAACCATGATCAAAATTTATAAAACATTTTCACAGTGAAGAAACACTACTCCCATGCTTGAAAACCTACTTTAGAGTTAAAATCACCTTTATTGTTTTTTATCAAACACATAGTGTATATAAATATGTTTTTAAAGAAAAACACCTTTAAAAAAATAATCCCTTGAAAAAATTACACTTTGATATCAAATAAAAAAACTTCATAAATCAAACTAAATGAATTCATAATAACATTAAGTAAATCATGATTTATAACCTTTATATTGATACACCTACCTCAATAATAGAAGAAAACTAGTTGCCTTCAAAAAAAGATATTGGAATTTAAGAGATTAAGTCCTCATGAGCCTAGATCCATATGAAACACCATTAATTATCCATAAAACCCATTAGATCTAGAATTCACATACTAATCAGGTTCTAATGAGACTAGGGGTGAAGATATTAATCAAGGATCTAAGAATAGTAGATAAAACCAAATAAAAAACAGAACATACCTTGAAGAGATCTATCAAGAACAAAGGAAAATCACTAAGTAAATAAAGGGATAAGCCTCTAGAGCACTGGGGGAAGTTTAGTTTGATCCTAATAGGTATTAATAGGTGATTATATTTAGAAAAAACCAAGGAAAAAATGTAAATTATAACTTTTTATAGGTTTATATCAGGCCTCATGGTTAGGCCACATGATTTAAAAAATCACGCACCAACCATGAATGACCTCTATCCATTGAAAAACAGAGGCACATGGATACCTGGGAAGAGCCACATGGTTTGGGAAAACCATGATCAAGTTGTTTGAAACCTCTAGAAAACCACCTAGACACCTGCATAATTATCTTGGTGAGCCACATGGTTTGACTAACCATACTCAAAATTGTGAAAAACACCACTAGAGCCTCACAGTTCCATACTACACAGTTGGTACTAACCATGTGCCTAAACTGTGTGTCTAACCCGTTTTCTAAAAAAAACCATGTTTTCAACCTATGTCTCCTAGAAACCTCTAGAATGACCCAAAGAATAAACCAATATCAAAATAAAGCATAATTTTTACCCATAGGGTATCTTAATTCTCCCCAACATAAAATTGTTTTTTCCTCAGAAATTTATCAATATTTTTAACTCACAAAAAGAGAAGGAAAATAATACCTCATCAAATATTATAAATCCCATGTATCATGGATATATCATCTACACTACCATAGTACACAAACAATGAGAATTTTTTTACCTTACAGTACCTTATCTTGGTGATCCATAATTTGGATTGGTTGTTCTACTATAGTGGTGTCAGTATCAAGATCAACATATTCCCATTCAATCACATGGGAAGGGTCTAGTTGATACCACATTAGTTGGGAAACATTAAACACATAATGAATTGAAATCTAGTATAAAGAAAAGTCTAACCAATAATCCATCTTTCTAAGTCGTTCAATGATCTTAAAAGGTACAAGAAACCTCAGTTCCAACTTTCCAGGCTTACCCAATTGATGGCATCCTAAGAAAGGTGAAACTTAAATAAAGAATCAATAAATAACCACAAACTCTATCAAGTGTAGATGATGGTATACATAGGATTGATTCTTAATAGTAACTAACCTCTTATGGATTAGATACACTTTCTCCACCATCTCTTGAATAAGGCTCGATTCAACCAAGTGTCGCTCTCCTAAGTTTTCTCAACACAAGGGGGGATCTACATGGCCTCCCATACAATTATTAGAATAATTACATTTTAATCTAAGCTTGATAACTATTATTATAGGAAAATTTGACCAGAGTTAGATTCTTTTCCCACAAACCACCAAAATCAAGCACACATGCTTGAATCATATCCTCAAGGATCCAAATATCTCACTTAATCCACCCATCTATTTACAGATGATATTCTATGCTTAATTACAATTGTGAATCCATTTCCTCTTGTAAACATTTCCAAAACCCGGATTTAAACCATAGGTCCCTAATAGAAACAATTGTATATAGAAGTACATGAATCCTCATAAACTCTCAAACTTACAAGTTCCCGAGATACTCCACTCTTATCGTCTCCATGATAGGGTGGAGATGAGCCGATATCATAAGATGATCAATGATCACCCAAATCAAATCATCCCCACCAAGATTCCATGGTAAACCAATGATAAATCCTATAAAGATCTAGTACTACTTCCATATCATAATGGGAAAAGGTTGAAACAAACCAACAAGTCTATAGTACTCAAACTTAATACTCTGATAAGTAAGTCATCGTGACAAGAAGATTACAATCGACCACCACATCCCTGACCACCAATATGGACATATCAAATCATGATACATATTGGTTGTCCTGGGGTGTTTTGACTAACAATACCAGTTTCCACTATCCATCAATTCATGCCTAAGAGATATAAACATGACCAACCTACCTCAGAAACACAAAGTGTCAATGGAATACTGAGACCAATCACCCGTGGTCTCCCCTGTAGATTCTGAGCGCAGTGCAAGCATGCAATGCATAGTGTCCAATTTTTATTTTTTTTATTGATCAATGATCAATCCAAGATTTACACAATGATAAATGCCATGATCTAAAAAATTGAATCAAATAAAATAGACAAGGGATAAAATGACAAAACCAGATAAAGGATCATCACATATTATTTATAATTAATTTAATTAATTAAACAATTACCTTGATAAAATTATTTCTTCATTAATAGGATCAACAACATATTTTCATTGTATGATCATTTAATTGTAGGAATAAAATCATATTCCCTTTAGTAGTGATCCACACATGTTCCTCAAATCTCTAAATGTTTCTATAGGATCTCTGGGTTCTAGCACAACAGATCCTATCGCTTATGTCGTCCGCCTTTGATTTCCTTGAGAACTACTTCTAAATCATTCTCATAGATCTCTCTTAACTTGAGAGTGGAGGTGAAGGAAGATCATTCTCCATTCTTGGGAGCCTTCTTGGAGAAGGGCGATCTCTATTTCTTGAGAGGATTCTTCAAATCCGTTGTGCACAACCAAAACAAATGAATCATCTCATAGAGAAAATAATATAATTGGGTTTATATATCACTAGGGTTAGAAATAAATAATTACAAAAGTTCACTTTATTATTTTTTTAATCCCTACAAAACCCCATGTAAAATAATAATAATAATAATATTATTTATCAACATTCACTTAACTTGAAAATTAAATTAAATACTATTTAATCAAATAATATTCAATATTTATTATTTCTCACTGGACCATTAAACTCGGTCCACCATTCCACCATAATATTTATCGATCATTGAATAATGAATATTTATTTATTAAATAAATATCACTAAATTATTCACTGATAAATAAATAAATACTATATTCACTAAATAACAAATAAATATTTATTAAATATTATGCTCACATTATATTCTCTCAAATAACTGGTGATGAAATATATGCGATCAAGAAAATATAAATAATTATTAAACCACATGTGGGAATAATATTTATTCAACTTGTTTAATAATAAATAATAATATTATTATTTAATTGAGATCCTGGATACACTTAGTGTGTGACCCTCTAGGCCTCTTTCTCAGTGGAATTAGGCGAAACAGCCTAAAGTTCAAAGTTAGAGTCTAAAAACAAACCAAGGAACCCATAGAGAAATAAGTTAATTCCACAATGACATAATACCTCATACAGATTCTTACTATGTTATAAAATCCCTTCATCACGATACCTCTAATCAAGAAGGTTTCATGATGGTTTCATCAACCTAAGTGCTGGATGTCTCTTTCTTTAACTTCCTAAAAATTGAACTTTCCTATAGAACCCAATAGCCATGGATTTATTTAGGCTATATAATTTCCATAGAAGGTCCTAAGATATTGAATTCCATTAAAGATTAGAAGAGATAAACCCTTTCTCACATTATTCATTAATGCAATATTACTCATGATGCACTCAATGTATCCCACCTCACTATGGACATTTTTCATCATGGATTTCATCAATAAATCAAAGTATGTGACTACTAATACTCATTAATTATAATATGAAAGTATAAATACCAATAAACACGTCCTCAGGTAGGAACATCCAATGACACATATAAATATGGATTTCCTACTAGTGGGTCTCATTCTCATAATATCCTACACTAGATATTACCAAGGGTGTACACCATGAGAAGGTGCCTCAAAGTCCTATGAGTATCCACCCTTGATATCATGTATCATTTGTGCCCCTAAAATGATATCATCTGGATATACAACATATATTTAGTAATAGTGTCATATCACTTCTGGGTTCTCATCACCACGAGGAACTACTATGACCTTTTAGTGTGATAGTTAATATTGGGACATTATCACATACTATGTTATGTAGAAGAAAAATCATAATGTGATAAAAAGTTTATTAATATTTAAAACTATGAATACAAGTTATCATAAAGTATACAAAAGTTGGTTCTAGAGCACCAACTTCAACAGACTCGCACTTTCACTAGATCCAACTTCTAACAAACTTTAGTCCACTAGCTCTCACATGATACTTATGATTCTACTAAGATAGGACTTTAGTTAAGAGGTATACCACATTCTCTTCCATGGGTGATATATTTACTACAAATTCAAACCTTTAATAAAAATCCCTCAAGAGGTAATACTTCCAGAGTATATGCTTTTTTCGTTGGTGTAACCTTGGCTCTTTTTCAAGATCCACCATTGTAGTATTATCACAATACAATGTGATAGGGTATTTATTACTAGGTACCCCAACAAGATCATATACAAAGTTTCAAATCCAAATGTATTCCTTGGATGAATCAAAAGCTGCTATATACTCAGATTCCACTGTAGAATTAGTGATAACTGGCTACTTTGAACTCTTCCAACTCACAACTCCTCTATTGAGATGGAAAATATATCCTGATTGTGACTTTAGATCATTCTGATCTATATGAAAACTAGTATTAGTATAACCCCTGATGACCAGCTCCTCACCTCCTCCATACATTAGGAACATATCCTTAGTTATTCTCATATACTTAAGGATAGCCTTAACAATAGACCAATGACGTTCTCCTAGATTAGATTGATATATTCCTACCATGATCAATGGATATGAAACATCAAGTCCAGTACATAAAATGACATACATGATTGATCCTATCACTGAAGCATATGATATCTTACTCATTCTCTCTTTCTCATGTTGTGTATGAGGATAAATTTTCTTAGAAATATATAAGCCACGTGACACTAGAACCATTCCCCTCTTGGATTTTTTATAACTAAATATCTTTAGTATCTGGTCAACATATGTAATTTTAATTAGTCCAAGAAGCCTCTTGGATCTATCATGAATGATCTTGATCCATATAATATAGGATGATTCACCTAATTCCTTCATAGAGAAACACTTGTTTAACCATTCCTTAACAGACTGTAAGTTCGGTATGTCATTTACAATAAGTAATATGTCATCAAAATATACTACTAGGATAACAACCAAATTCCCACTAAACCTATTGTAAACACATAGATCACATTCATTCTTAATGAAACCAAATTCTTTTATGGATTCATCGAATCGAATGTTCCATAATCTAGATGCTTTATTTAATCAATAAATGGATCTCTACAACTTGAAAATCATTTTGGCACCACCTTGAGTCACAAACCATTATAATTGTGTAATATAGAAATATTTCTTAAGGTTCCCATTAAGGAATTCAGTTTTGACATCCATCTTCCAAATATCATAATCATGGTAAGATGCTATAGAAAGTATAATTATGATGGATTTAAACATGGAAAATGGTGAAAAGGTTTCATCGTAGTCAATTCCTTGGAACTGTTTAAACCCTTTATCCACTAGAATTTATTTATAGGTATTTAATTTACCCTATATGTTCACTTTCCTCTTGAATACCCATTTGTATCCAATGGGATTTACATCAACTGGTGCATCGACCAAAACCCAAACTTGGTTCTGATACATGGAATCCATTTCAGTATTCATGGATTCTTTCCATTTTACAGCTTTTGAGCTCTCTAATACATCCTTATAAGAGATAAGTTCATTATTGTCAACCCATAATGAGTCACCATCTTTAGTGACTAGAAAACCATATCTCTATGGTTCTCTTACCTCTTCTATGCTCCTATACAATACTTGTGTTTTAGGAACTACTTCTTCCATGGGGACTTGTGGAATCTATTCTTATACCAACTCTTGTGTATCTTGAGAATCAACTTAATCTAAGTTAATCTTTCTCCCACCATACTTTTTGAGGATTTTCTCCCTCTCAAGAAAGATATCTTGTCTGGAGACACTCACTTTCTTATCTGAGTGGTTGTATAGGTAGTATCCCTTTGTTTCTTCGGGATACCCTATAAAGATACACTTTGTGCCCTGGGATGCGAGTTTTTTGCTTTAGAAGGCCTTAAAAAATGTCTCACAGCCCCATATATGTGTATACAACAAAACAAGTTTCTTTCCACTCTATAACTTGAAGGGAATTTCATTTTATGCTTTTTTTAGTACTCAATTTAATGTGTATGCTATAATTTTTAATGCATATCCCCAAAAGGATAATGGATGATCTGAATGACTCATTACCAAACTTACCATGTCTAACATGGTATAGTTCCTCCTTTCACTAACACCATTCCACTATAGTGTATAAGGTGGAGTGATTTGAGATAGAATACCAAACTCCCAAATAAATTCGATAAAATCTTGGTCAAGATATTCACTACCTCGATCTGATCGAAGCTTCTTTATATTCTTACAAAGTTGATTCTCTACTTCATTTTTTAATTCCTTGAATTTCTCAAAGGACTCAAATTTATACCTCATTAAGTAAACATAGCCATATCTAATCAAGTCATTAGTAAAAGTTATGAATTAAGAATATCCACCTCTATCTTCTACTGGAAATGGTCCATAAACATTAGTGTGTACTAATCCTAGAAGCTCTGTGGACCTTTAACCCTATCCACCAAATAGTGGTCTGGTCATTTTTTCTTGTAAACAATCATGACATCTTTCAAGTGGTTTTAGCTCAGAAGAGTCTAAATAAAAATCCCAACAAATATTTTTCAAATGCTTCTTGTTTACATGACCAAGATGGTGATGCCATGGTTGGGTTTTATATGAGTCATGTTAACATGATTTATTATCAATTTACAATACTTGGTTTTTTTAATTTAATACATAAATACTGTTATTTAAATGTATCATACCATAAAATTTGTCGTCATTATAAAAAATAAACTTTTATTTACAAACTTGAAAATAAACCCATATGTATCTAGGCATGATACAAAAATTATGTTATTGGTAACCATAAGTACATAATAAAAATATTTTAAAACCCAAATCATTCCTATTGGCAATGAATGATGGTAGTCCCCAATGGTTAGAGTATCCAACCTTGCACCATTGGTAGCTCACAGATCCACATCTCCTCTAGAAATATTTCAAACTCTACTTGGTTCATGAATTTGGATATAGATGTGAGCACCACAATATTTATTTAATACTCAATGTGTAGATGTTTAAAGATTACACTCGATAAAAAATTAACCTTTAGTTTTCACTTTCTTTTAGGTGCAGTTCCTCTTCTAGTGGTTTGATTTTCCACATACAAAACATACTGCCTCCTTTTCCTTGCTCTGCCTCTGGATCATCCTCTTCTTGGAAGGGTAATGCTCGAGATATTTAGACTTGTTATGAGTCTTGGGGCCCTTTTCCTTGTTCTTCCTTTTCTTGTTCACCATAAAGACCGTGAGTTTATCATGCCCCATGTTCTTATCCACTCAGTAAATCAAAGTAAGAAGTTCCAAAAGAATCTTCTCATTATTGATTATATTGTAATTAATAATAAAACTGGAGAAAGTCTTGGGTAGTGATGGAAGTATGAGATATGTACGCAACTCATTCAGAAATTTAATCCCTAAGATGTTTAAGTGTTCAATTTAGCTAATAATATTGACTACATGAGGCCCAACTGAAGAAAACTCTCCAATCTTAGTTGTAAAAAAAGCATTAGAGATATCATATCTCTCTTGTCTCGCCTTCTATTGATAGAGATACTGAAGTTGAGACATCATTCTATATGCATCCATGTCCTCATGTTGCTTCAAAATCTCATTGGACATGGATGATAGCATGAAACATTTAACATATATGGAATCATTCAAATGTTTCTCATAGAGAAATAACTCTTCATCACTTTCCTCATTACCAAGTGCATCAGGAATAGGTTCTCCCAACACATATAATTTCCTTTCATGATGAAGGATAATGCATAAGCACCTTTTCCACTCTTGGAAATTTATCCTTCTCAAGTTTGGATCACAGTGTTATGTTTGAATTCATTTTAATGATATTTCTACAAATAAGATGAGCATAATTTTAGTACTTTATTTGATAAAATATAGAAAAATAAATAAATATTATATTTATTAGTCTCCCACTATTTTATCAAAACCCAATATCCCTCACCATTAGCTTCAAAATATCCTGTTGCTTGGACATTCTAGCATCAAGGATCCATATTCCCCTTGTCATTACCCCAACATTGTTTGGTCAAGAAACTTGAATGGTTTTAGGTATGCATTCTAAATTACAAATAAATTAACTCACAGTTCCTTGATATGTTGAGTGGACTCCCCAATACTAAAATCCTTAAATTGGATTTCCTCAACCCTTGACTCTCAGTTACACTAAGTCCTACTTTGGCAGTCAACCCTTGATGTGAACTAAGTTAAGTCAACCCAAAACTTCAAGTTACTATTCCATGAAAAATCACCCCAAAATTGGCTGGTCAAACACTTTGAACTATGATTCAATTTTAATTGAAGTATCATAAGACTATACCGACTTAATATATATAATTGGGGGATTTTATAATTTATGCATAAATTTATAATTATTATCTTTATCACATGATTGTTAATATTAAGTGGATTTAATTACGTGATTAACCATTTATTATATAATATTTATCTATAATCCAATTTATTTTAGTTATATCTTACATGCTCGTTAATTTCATTAATTCATGTGATCATAACAAAACATCCATAATAAAATAACCATGAAACTTGAAAAAAATAAAATAATAAAGTCATATGATCATGATATTTTATTAATGGTTAGTTTATCTATCATTTTATAAACTAACTATTGACCTAGGGGAAAAAAACTTGAACCAATTAAGGTTTAAGTTACAAATTTCCACCTATCCACCCATCTATCTCTCTTGGATTAGTTTCACCTCAGATCCAAACTTAAACTGCCTCTACTAGCTTGGGATATCCATCCATTACATATACTTTTACTAAAACACATGTGAGGGGAAAAGGGTTTACATAAAAGAAACCATGGGTATGTAGGACCTTACATAATAAGAGGAGAGAGGGAACACATGTCAACAATTTAATTTAATAATAAATTAAATGAAACCAATCACACACAAAGGTCTGGTCTATGATCATGATCATCCACATGCATACAACAAATTACACATTTAATAAAACTAGCATTAAATTCTTAATCATTCTTATTTAAGATAAATCATGCTCAAATCAATTAATTATCATCTTTAATTAATTGATTCGTTTATCTTAATTTTCATCTAAATTTCCATGAGATTCTCATTCAACATAATTTTAAACAAATTAAATAAATTTATTTAAAAGTAACTGTGCACATAAATGTACCTTGGAGGAAACATGGTGAATACCCATCTGATTCTACCCAACATGTATTATACTCATATACTGTTTACTCCTATGACATATGGAATACACGACTTATCATGTACTTTCATGATGTGTACTATCAACTTAATGATTACAAAAATTACATGATTTTTCAGTCACGTGTTATACTTCAATGCCCGTAGAGTAACAACTGTAATATGAATCATACATGATATGTAGATATATGAACATTACATAGATATTAATTAAAAATTTATTTATATATATATATATTAAAAAACCATCACATGACATGTCCTATCAACTTAATGACCACACTCAAGCACATGTCAATAAGGTTTACATAGTATAATAAATAAATTTTAAATCTACATAATTTGGTATAAGTACATGGTGTGTACAACCGAGTTACACGACATGTACATCTCTCACCGTATATCTGAGTAACATGCCTAGGGACTCGGTGTGTAAACTGTGCCTCAGAAAATTGGAGTACACAATGTTTATAATCGACTACATGGCGTGTGGTCTCCAAGTTACATGGTCACTAGTTAGGTAGGGCATGTATGGTAATACAAGACCCATCTGTGACTCAAAGGGACCATACACTACTGGAAATTGGGGAATTTGCGATAAGATCTCACCACAAATACCCCGTTGCAGAAAAGGGCATTGCAAATAGAGTTTTTTGCGATAGTCCATTGTAAAAAGAAACTATTTGCGATGGGATAAGAATCCTTCACAAATAGCTTCCTCATGGTTTTTAAATACCTTATTACGATGATCCCCATCGCAAAAAGTCGCCAATACTATTTACGACGGGCCCTGTCGCAAAAAAGTGTAAAATAATAATAATAATAATAAAATAATATTAATATTAATGAAATATTAATATTAATATTAGTAAAATAAAATAAATTATAAAATTATAAAATAATATTTATATAATAATAATAAAAATAATATTGATAATATAATAATAATAATATTATTAATATTAATGAAATAATAATATTAATATTACTAATATAATAAAAAATTATAAAATAATGAAAACCTCAATATTTTCAAAAAATATAATAAAATAATAAAAAGAAAATAATCAAAAATAATAATTAATAAAATAATAAAAATAATAAAAAAATTAAATAAAGTAATAAAATAATAAAAAAATTAAATAAAGTAATAAAATAATAAAAAATTAAATAAATAATAAAAAATGTAATATTCACAATAATATAAAAAACAAACTATATAGAAATGTAGATAGTTAATATTACAAATAAAATTTATATTCAAATGTTTGATCATTAAAAATAAATATATCACTAAGGGGGAGGGTCATTTGGAGGAGATGGTGGAGGAAACTCCATCCCTAAACCATGAGTCAGATGTCGCATGTACTCTAACTGCTCGTGCTCCTGCTGCTGCTGCCATTGACGCATCTCCTCTTACTATTGCTGCTACTGCTTGCTGTCGTAGGAGCTCTTCCTATTACTACTGCTGCCATTGAAGCATTTGCTCCAGCTCCCTATGCATACTCTCTATAAGATCACTTTGAGATTGTAGCTGCTCCTGATAATGTGCAGCAGATGATGATGACTCTCTACGAGCTCTTCTCAAGCTGGATGCTGACAACACAGTAGTTCCATAATAATCCATAGGTGTCAATCGAGAGTCGATACTAACAAATCAGCCTTTCTCAAAGTCATACTGGGTCACCTGCATCTATGCTGTCTCATCAAATCTATGAGCAGTGGTCTGAGTATCGGTCTCCTCTTAACTCTCAGTTTTTGTCTAAGATGTCACGACATCATATGAATCCTTCAATTATAATTTAAAATTAAAATAGTTAAAATATTATTTTTAGTTAAATTTTAAACTCAAAAAGAAAATATACTGAACACAATCTGATACTGGCAAGCACCTTTAATCTCTCCAGTGGTCAGATAACTATATATCCTCCTATAAACATCGAACTCCATAATATCGGGTTGTTTGACTACCTATATGAATATAAAATAAACCATTTACATTTAAATTTATATAAAATATTTTTTAAAAAAAGTACTTACCATATGATCCCTATGTGTACTGAATGTATGACTACCAGCTTAATGTTTCACCTCATAAATCCTCTTGTTTTGTCGACCTATTAATGATATCCTATGAAAATGAACACCCAACCAGTGTGAACATAAACCATACCAAACCTGAGATTAAAAATAATCAGGTCGGTGGGCATGACAAGACTCATCAAACTTTGTCACTCCTACTTTCTCCATTGCTTTTCTTCTCAAATTGTACAAAAACTGACTACAACACTGACTCATAGTCCCCTGACATGACTTATAGATAGTGTCACACATGTTATTATTAATGGGATACCATAAAACCTACAAATAATTTATAATATCAAGTTATTAATTAAATTAATTTCAAAATAAATATTATTTATTTATGTACCAGCCAATGATCGAACATGCGGTGCTACACATCGATGGGAATATGATCCCATGAGACCCATGCTTCAAAAAAATAATTGCGCAATATAGTTCTCCCCTATTCAGTGGGTATATGCGTACATCTATGAAAAATAAATAAATAATCAAACAATTAATATATAAATAAATTATTGAAAACTAACTAAAATACACAGGTAAACATACCTCTGCATGCGTGGATCGAAGCCGAGACATGGACGTCACTCGGGGATAGAGTTAGGATTTATCAATTGCACAAGACCACTCCCTCTATAAGTCACCCCTGAACCACCAGTAGTCTGAGGGTCAAATGAACCAACATCTTTCTCATCCAAAGGTATACCAGCTTCCTGCAATAGACGATACATATCCTCATCCATCTGAAACATGAAATGACTATTGCTAGCAAAGAGTTGAAAACAAATTTTATATATAGATATATATTATATATGATTATAAATAGCATTTAAATTTATCAATGTTCATCTTCATCCTCAACTTAATATCTGAAAATATCAATGTCTTCATATTCCTCTCCAGCATCATCAATTTCCATATGACTTTCAGTTTCATCATTTCTTATCATTTCAAATTCATTTGTAACATCATTAACATCATCGTCACTATGGACCCTTTACTGTGGGGTGTCATCATAGATATTTGTGTCTCTTCATTAAAAAGATGGATTTGGAGAAGTCTCTTGAAAAATTTCAATTCCTTCAACTTCAGCGGAACCACATTCACTTTGAGTAAACTGATTTTTTTGAGATTTATTTTTTATTATGCTCCACAAATCACTCAACTCTCTTGAAGTAGCACAATATTTTGAATAATAAATTTGATGTTTCTGATGAGCTAATAAAAATGGTTCATTTAATACAATAAGAATTTTATATTTAATATCAATGATTCCATGGGTTGAATGAACACACAAGCCTCTCTCAGTATCCAACCACTAATATTTAAACATAGTTATGTAATGTTGTCCCAGATAACACAGTTCAATAATTTCTTCCATCATGTCATAAAAGTCAACTTTAGCTTCTCTATGACGTGATCCTCTCAAGTAAACACCACTATTCATTGTTTTTTTGATTCCTCATATGCATGTGTATGAAATTGAAAACCATTCACCATATATTAATTATAATATTTAACCATTTTTGATGATGGGTTACTCAATACACGCAATCGATTATCAATTTTATCAGCACGTTGAGATACTTGAAAATTTGTAAAACAGTTGTCAATATATTAGATAATAAATTTATTTTATATGTTAAACCAAAAATAATTTATGTTGCCATTTTTTGAAACCAATAGGAAAGGTTTTTTTGCCGATGTTCTTCAAGAACAAATTCTGTAATTTGTGGAAGTTATTTCTTGATATGATTATCATATAACCTAAAAATAAAATAAGATTAATTTACTATAACAAAAATTATAGAATAAGTGATAGAATCACTCACTGTACAAATGGTGTCATTTCTTTACAATTGAGCAGAACAAATGTATAAGCTCTATGATGTTTATCATCTGAAAGCCATCATCCATGAACTCCACTGAGGACAAGTTCAGGATGATTGAAAAATGATAATTGATTTCCCATTTCATCACCAACATTTCCCTCATTATGGAACATATGGTTATATTTTTAGGGATATTCAGATTAAAAGTAATGAGATCATAAAAAATAAATTTCATCTTGCAAATAAGCTTATGTAATTGAACATTCTACCGATGCTTTGTTACGTAATTTTTTTTCAATTTATGTATAAATATATCAAATGGGAACATCCATCAGAACTGCACCAAACCTCTACATTTTGCTTCATATAGAAAATTTAATATCAAATGTTACATTGAGTCAAATAAAGTCGGAAGGAAGATTTTTTTCTAGTTTACATAAAATTAAAACAACATCTTCTTGAAGTCTGTTTAATGCATCATATTCACTTGTTACCACACAAATATATCAGAAAAAATATAATATATCTATTATTGCATCACAAATAATATAATTCAACAAACCTATAAATCCAATCAGTATAAGTATTTCCATTATAACATGACAATCATGACTTTTTAATCCAGCAATATAAACATTTCTAACATATCTACCCAAATTGGAATCATAACCATCTGGAAATCTCAAATATGAAATCCACTGACAAAATAATAATCGATTCTCTTTTGAGAGTGTATAAGATGATTTTAGATTCATTAACTTCTATGATATGATATTTTCAAATAGTTTAAGTTCTAGTCACCTATAAATTTGGGTAAGATCTAATCATGCCTTTACATTATATTTGGTCCTACCTTGTGTATCCAAAACTGTATGAAATAAATTACCAAAAAATTTCTTTTCAATATGCATGAAATCCAACATGTAACAGACTAAAAAATCATACCAATATGGAAGATCCCAAAAAATGATCTGTTTTATTCAATTGCTTTCTTTCCTAAAACCATCAATTTTATGTTGGTTTATTATTGATCTAAATGTGATAGGAGGTAATAAAGATACAATTGATTTTAACTCTGTACTTGAGATCATTGTTGGAGGTCCATCTATTTCAATTATGCCTTTTCTGAAATTAGATTTGTTCCTCTGAAAAGGATGACCAATTGGAAGGAATCTGTTATGAAAGTTGAAAAAACAAAGGTTTTTTCCATTAATGATCATAAATGATTTTCTGTCTCTCATACAGTACAAAAATGATTTTAGACCATGTGTACTCTAGCCAGATAACATGCCATGTGCTGGGAAGTCGCTAATTTTCCACATCAATATAGCTTTCAATAATAAATTTTGTTTCACAGCATCATCAAATGTTCTAAAACTATTACTTCACAATAAATTTAACTCATCAATCAATGGTTTCAAATAAACATCAATATTATTTTCAGATATCCTATAATTAATAAGGTCAAAAAGATATATGGTTTCTTCATTAAAATCAAAGGAGGTAAATTTTATAGAGCTATAAAGACATACCCACATGAATACTAGCTACTGTAAGAACCAAATGAACATAAACTATCAGTAGAAAGACCTAATCGCACGTTTCGGGCTTCTAAAGAAAAATACAGATACACTTGGTCAAAATGTTTCCATGAATCACCATCAGAAGGATAATTTAAGGTTTTACCAGTTAGAATATTTTGGATTTGGTGGCCTAGAAACCAACTTCTTTTTACTTTATGATAAACCTATATTTATAGGATTAATATTAATAAACTCCTTATCACATTATGATTGTTCTTATGTGTAACATGGTATGTGATAATGTCCTAAGAATGGTTGTCACACTAAAAGGTCATAGCGTATCCCTACTATGATGAGAACTTAGAAGTTACATGGAACTATTCTTGAATATATGTTCTATGGCTGGATGATATCATTTGAAGGGAAACAAATGATACATGCTATCAGGGGTGGGGATTCATGAAACTTTGATTCACCTTCTCATAGTGTGCGCCCTTGGTAATATCCAGGAGGATATTATGAGAACAAGAGCTGCCAGTAGGAAATCCACATTTAAAAGTGTCATTGGATGTTCCTATATATAGATGTTTGTGTTGGTCCTTAGACTTTAATATTATTATTAATGGGTATTATCACTACTACAAATAAGGCTTTTATCAGCGCTAAAAATGACCTTTATTAGTGCCCCGAAAAGCGCTGATAAAGACCCCTTTTATCAGCGCTAAAAAAAAGCGCTGATAAAAGGGTCCTTTATGAGTGCTTTTTTAAAAGTGCTAATAAAAGGTAAAAAAAATTAAAAAAATTTAAAAAAAATTTAAAAAATTTAAAAAATTAAAAAAAAATTAATTTTTTTTAAAAAATACTGCCAATCGGGGGGGGGGGGGGGCTTTTATAGTGCTTGATCCCCCCCCTTTTATAGCGCTTTTCTGCCCCTGTACAGTGCCCCACACACCCCCCTTCACCCTTTAACAACGCTTTCTCCCATATTCCCCCATGCGCGCATGCCCCTGCCTCCACCAGGATTTGAACTCGAGACCTCCCCCCTGTGCGCCTAAGCCTTTACTACTACTCTATTTTGATTTGTCTTCCAATTCATGATATCTCTATATATATATATTTATATATTTAGTTATATTTATTCGTATAGTAATATATATTTATATTAATATATATATATAGTTATATTATAATATATATATATATAGTTATATTAATATATATATATATAGTTATATTAATATATATATATATATAATTATATTAATATATATATATATATATATAGTTATATTAATATATATATTTATAGTAATACTAATATATATATATATATGTAGTTATATTAATATATATATAGTTATTAGATTAATATATATATAGCTAGATTAATATATATATATAGTTAGATTAATATATAGGTATATAAATATTCATATATTTGTATTTTAAATAAAATGGATGTTAGTTATTATTTAGATAAAGCTAATATATTTTATATGTAAATATATTTTATTATTTATATTTATAATTAAATTTTTAGGTGTGAATATATAAAAAATATGTATATATTGTTATATATTTGATTATAAATAGCAGTGCATTATAAAAAAGGATGAATTTTAAAAGACATAATATCAATATGAATATAATACCTTGGAATAAATTCAGTACCCACCAAAAAAAGCCAATAATACCCCCTTAAACGAGGCTGAAAATCCACAAAATGTTAAAAAACCAGGGTACCCCGAAAAAAAACTCCATTTTGGAGGCCTTATGGGCCTCTTTGGCCTTGAAAATCCTTTGACCGGGGTTCCCCCGGTCACAGCGATGTAGATCTCGTCGCAGGCTTCGATTTGATATGTGGTAGAGCTCAAACGAACACCCAGATCAAAAGTTATGGCCGTTTGAAGTTTGAGTTGCATTTTCAACATATTTTGGATCTTTTTTAATTTTTTTAATTTTTTAGTCTTCAAATTGTTATTAAATGACTACTACATAATAATTATCAAATTATTAATTAAAAATATTTTTATAATATTTTTATAAGCCATTTTCACTAAATATCTTATATATTAAGTATATTATAAGTGTAAATGTACATTTATACTTATCTAATATATATTTAAAAATTATATATTATATTCATATCAATATAAAAATATTTATATATTAATATATTAATATATTTTTTTAATTTTTTTTGAATTCGACCCTTTATCAGCGCTTATAAAAAAAGCGCTCATAAAGGCCCCCCCTTTATCAGCGCTACTAAACAAGCACTGATAAAGGGGGTCCCTTTATCAGTACTTTTTCGTTAGCGCTGATAAAGGGGGGGCGCTGCGAAAAACTGTTTTTGTGGTAGTGTATGACTCACACACTTAGATGTATTGACGAAAATTGTGATGATAAATGTTCGTGATGAAGTAGGATATGTTGGGTGCATCATGAGTAATACTAGATTAATGAATAATGAAAGAAAGGATTTTTCACTTCTATAGAAGTAGATATCTCAGGCCCTTTTATAGAAATGATATAGACTAACTAAATCCATGTCCATGGTGTTCACTGGGAAAGTTCAATTCTGAGAAGTCAAAGAATGATACATTGAGCACATGGGTTGATGGCATTTGCATGCAACCTGCTTGATTAGAGATATCGGGACAAAAGAATTATATTACATTGTAAGCATTCGTGTAAGGTGATATGTCGTTGTGAAATCAACTAATTTCTCTTGGGTGCCTTGACCCATTTCTAGATAGTAATCTTAGAATTTAGGCAAGCCCGCCTAATACCAACGAGAAAGAGGTCTAGAGGGTTACACACTAAGTGTATATAGTATCTTAGTTAAATAATTTATTTATTTAACAAGTTAAATAAATATTATTCCCAGTTGTGGTTTAATAATTATTCAAGTATGCCTGATTGAATTTATTTCATCACTAGTTATTAGAGAGAATATATTACAAACATAATATTTATTTATCGGCGAATAATGCAGTTATATTTATTTAATAAATAAATAGTCATTATTCAAGGATTGGTAAATATTGAGGAGGATTGGAGGACCAAGTTATGGGTCCGGTGAGAAATAATATGAATTATTATTTGGTTAAATAATATTTAAATATAACGTGCAAGTTAAAAACATGTCATAGAAATAATAGCATTTCTATTATTATTTGACACTGAGTTTTCACATGGAATAATAAATTAAGTAATGGAACCTGTGCTAATTATTTATTATTACCAGGTGAATTAAATTCATTAAGAACATGTCATGTAAATAATAGCATTACTATTATTATTTGACATGGGGTTTTCACATGGAATAATAAATTAAGTAACGACACCTGTGCTAATTATTTATTATTACCCAGTGAATTAAATTCCCTGTTATGTTATTATTATCTATATAATCCAAGAGGTCATTCCACCGGCTAACTAATCTTTGTGTGCAAAATATCCTTGGAGAAAAGATCTCAAGCTTGGAGAAATTTTCCCTCCGAAGAACGCTCTCAGTAATGAGAGAGATCCTCCTCCATTGGATCAAAGAGAACACTTTGGAAGCGATTCTCAAGGAGATCGAAGGTGGACATCACAAGTGCAAGGATCTTCCGCGCTAACACCCAGTGGCTCCTTCAGTGATGTCTGGAGATACGTGGAGCACATGTGGATCACCTCTATAGTATTCCTATCCTTGGATTCTACATCACAACTAAGCCACACCTAGGACCCGTGGTTGGACGCATCAACGAAGAAAGAATCACCTTAGAGGTAATTCTATAATTTAATTAAATTAATTATAAAAAAATATATGTCAATCCTCTCTTCTTGGTTATGGGTTCTCTCCTTTATATTTTATATTTTATTCAATTCTGTGGATACTAGTGTTAATCGTCATATTGACCCCGAATTAATCATCGATTATGGAAATTTTTAAAGTTGGGTACATGCCCATTCTATGCTTCTATTGTGCCCGAAACCTAGAAGTGGTATCAAATGGAGGTTATATTTTTGTTTATAATTATTTAAATAATTTGTTAATGAATTTCACTTTAATAATTTACCTTTTCAATTCAGGTTTAATCATTCTTATAATATGAATTTCAAGATCTGTTCCTCCCTTATCGTTTCTCGCAGATCTAACAGAAATGAATAATTTTATGATTAAAATTAAATAGAGGATCTCATTAGGAGGTATTGATGGTTCTGTCCAGATAACACAAGAATATATGTTGTGCAGTCAGATCTACATACCATGTATTTGTGTTTAATGCATCAGAAGTAATTCAGAAATTACTTAATCCATGCGCATTAATGACACACGATGCAGTTAATTCTTACACCGTGTGTTGACTAGGTCAAACTAGCGCACGATTAGCCAAACTACATGCCGTGCGGCCCACTGGAAATATTGTGTAGTCCCTTCGGGTTAGGATCAAGTCGTGTATTGCATACTCGTCTTTCCTGGATGGTGATTGTGTAATGCGGAGTCTACATGGTGTGTGGCCCACTAGACATGCCATGTACTCTGAAGATTTCTAAAGTACACCTCACACTCCATTTCCCCAGGCATGTACTTCGGATGGATAGTGAGGAAGGTACATGCCATGTACTATTTCTAGATTACACAGATTTAAAAATTTATTATTATATTATGTAACCCTTGATACACGTACCTTCATGTGGGAATAAAGCTGAGACACAACATGTGATAGGTGTTTGATATATATATATATATAAATGTTTAATTAACATCAGTGTAATGTTCAAAGACCTGAACATCATGTATGATTTGTATAACAATTATAATTCTACGTGCATGCTATATGTCACAAATAATAAAGTGTATACAAGTATAAATACATGTTGGGTATCTTTTGATAGGTATTCACTGGGTTTCCTCTAAGGTACAAGTTATATACAAGGTTATGGATGAGAATCTCAAGGAAATTCAGAAAAGGATTAAGATAAAAGGGATTGATTAATTAAAGATAATGATTAATCGATCTGAGCATAATTTATCTTAATAATAATGATTAAAGAATTGAATGCTAGTTTTATTAATTGTGTAATTCTTCACATGTATGCGGATGATCATGATCTTGACCATACCTTTGTATGTGATTGGTCCCCTTTTAATTTATTTATTAAATTAAAATTTTTGGCCTACGTGCCTTCTCCTCATTAATATGTAGGGCCTGTGTGATCGTGGTTTATTTTATGTAAACCCCCCTTTACCCATCACCTGCATGTGAGTTAAAATCATATGTAATGGATGGAGCTCCCAAGCTAGTGGAGGTGGTTCAAGTTAGGAGCCTAGGCGAAACCAATCCAAGGAGATACAATGGTGGATAGGTGGAAAGATGTAAACACGAACCTTAAATGGTTCAAGGTAGGGTTAGTTTATCAACCACTAGATAAACTAACCAATAGTAAATCTCATGATCATACCCTTTATTTTATTTCTTTTAGTTGTATGGTTATTCATTATGGATGTTTGACGCGATCACATAATTAATGAATTAACAAGAATGCAATATGGAACTAAAATAAAAATGGCTTATGTGTTAATATTATCTACACATGGTTAATCAATTAAGTATATCTCACTTAACATCAACAAGCATGTGAAAAGATGATAAGTGAAAATTTACGCATAAAAGATAAAATCCCTCAATTAAATATTAAGTCGGTATAGCCTTCCCTTACTTTAGTTAGAATCAAACCATAGTTAAAAGTGCTTGACCAACCCTAGTTGGGGTGCTTTCAAATATTTGGGAATTCTAATTTGAAGTTTTAGGTTGACTTAACTTAGTTTAAATCAAAGGTTGACTGCCCTAGCAGGACTTGGTGTAATTGAGAGGCAAAGGTTGAGGAAATCCAAAATTAATGATTTTAGGATTGGGGAGTCAAGGAGTTGTGAGTTAATGCAGTTGGCATTTGGAATGCCTACCTAAAACCTTTCAAGTTGCTTGACCAACCCTAGTTGGGGTAATAAAAAGGGAAATATGGATTCTTGCCACTACAATGTCCAATAAACATGATATTCTGAATCCAATGGTGAGGGCTATTGGTTTTCGACAAAATAGTGGGAGACTAATAGATATTAATTTATTTATTTGTATATATTTATCAAGATAAAGTACTAAATCTCAGTTCATCTTAATTTGTAGAAACAACAATCAAAATTATATCAAACATATCATTGCGATCCATACTTGAGAAGGAAAACCTTCTCACTAGCACTAATTTCCAAGAGTGGAAAAGGTGCCTTTAGGTTATCCTTTTCCATGAGAGGAAACTTTATGTGCTAGAAGAGCCTTTACCAGTTGCACCTGGAAATGAGGTGAGTGATGAGGAACTATCTATGTACAAGACACATCTGAATGATGCTATGTATTTTTAGTGCCTCATGCTATCATCCATGACCAATGAGATCTTGAAGCAACATGAGGAAATGGATGATTATAGCATGATGTCTCACCTTCAGGATATCTATCAAGAGAAGGCAATATAGGATAGGTATGAGATCTCCAACACTTTTTTCACTACTAAGCTTGGAGATTCTACACCAGCTGGACCACATATAGTTAAGCTTATTGGCTACATTGAGTGTCTGGATATCTTAGGGATTAAATTACCAAATGAGTTGCATATAGATATCATACTATCATCACTTCCTAAGACCATATCTAGTTTTATTATGAATTATAATATGAATAATAATGAGAATAGTCTATCAGAGCTTCTTACCCTAATTATCCAAGTTGATAAGGACATGGGGTGTGAAAAACCCGCAGTCCTTATGGTGAATAGGAAGAGGAAGGAAAAGGAAAAGGGGCCTAAGATTTATAATCAATCTAAATCCTTAGAGAACCGTCTGACTAATAAGAAAAATATCTAGAGGTAGGGTAAGGAAAAGGAGGAAGTATGCTTTTCATGTGGAAAGTTAGGCCATTGGAAGAGGAACTATACCCAGAGGAAAGGGGAAGCCAAAGGTGCATTCTTTATCAAGTGAAATATGTCCAATTCTACACATTGGGTATTAGATACAGTTTTTGGGGATCAAATATGTATTCAAATGCAGGAGCCGAGTAGATTCTGGAAAATTTCTAGAGGAGAGGTGGATCTACGATCTGCCAATGGTGCAAGGTTTGATTCTCTTGCAATTGGTGATTACCACCTCACATTTCTGATATGAATGATTTTGGTTTTACATGGCCGTTATTATGTACCTAGTGTTACCAAGAACATAATTTCTGTATCGAGTTTAGATACAGATGTATTTATTTTCAAGTTTGGAAATAAATGTTTTTACTTTTATAAGGACAACATATTTTATGGTATGTCACATTTAAATAATGGTCCATATGTATTAAATTATGGGAATCAAGTGTTGGAAATTGATAACAAACCAAGTTCACATGACTCATACAACACCCAGTTGTGGCATCACCACCTTGGTCATGTAAATAAGAAGCTCTTGACAAAGCTCTATCAAGATGGTTGTTTAGACTCTTCTGAGCTAAAACCACTTGATAGATGTCATGATTGTTTACAAGGGAAAATGAAAAAACTACCATTTGGTGGATAGGTTGAAAGGGCCACAAAGATTCTAGGATTGGTACACACTGATGTGTGTGAACCATTTCAAGTAGAAGACTTTTACTGATGACTTGAGTAGATATGGCTATGTCTACTTAATGAGGTATAATTCTAAGTCCTTTGAAAATTTCAAGGAGTTAAAGAATGAAGTAGAGAATCAGATTGGTAATAAGATAAAGAAGCTTTGATAGGATCAAGGTGGAGAATATCTTAACCAAGAGTTCATTGACCTTTTACGAGAGTCTGAGATTCTATCTCAACTCACTCCACCTTATACACTATAGTGGAATGGTGTTAGTAAAAGGAGTAACCGTACCTTGTTGGACATGGTAAGGTCGATGATGAGTCATGCATATCTTCCATTATCTTTTTGGGGATATACATTGTAAACTGTGGAATACACATTAGACTAAGTACCAACTAAGGTAGAAAATCGGATCAGCTTCGAGCTATGAAGTGGAAAGAAACCCACTTTTTCGCATACACATGTACGGGGATGCGAGGCATTTGTTAAGGCTTTCTCAGGAAACAAACTAGCACCCCAAGGCTTGAATTGTATCTTTATCATGTATCCCATGGAAACAGAGGGATACTATCTATATAACCCCTCAGACAAGAAAGTGACTATTTCTAGACATACTGTATTTCTTGAGAAGGAGCACATCCTCAAAAAGGATAGTGGGAGCAAGATTGAATTTGATAAAGTTGATGCTCAAGATACATAGAAATTGGTATAGGAACAAGTTCCACAAGTCCCCATGGAACAGGTAGTTCCTAAAACATAAGTACTACATAGGAGTACAAGAGAGGTAAGGGAACCAGAGAGATATGGTTTCCTTATCACTGAGTATGGATACTCATTATTTTTAGAAAATGATGAACCTCTCTCCTATAAGGAAGAAGTAGAAATCTTATAAACTGAAAGATAGCTAGAAGCTATGAATTCTGATATGGATTCCATATATCAGAACCGGGTCTAGTTTCTGGTCGATATGCCAGTTGATGTAAATTTTGTTGGGTGTAAATGGGTATTCAAGAAGAAAATGGACATGGAAGGTCAAGTTAGTACCTATAAATCAAGGATAATGGCTAAGGGTTTTAAACAAATTAAATGAATTGACTATGATGAAACATTTTTTTAGTTGCCATGTTTAAATCCATAAGAATCGTACTTGCCACAACAACTTTACATGACTATGAGATTTGGAAAATGGATGTCAAAACTACATTACTTAATGGGAACCTTTAAGAAGATGTCTATATGACACAACCAGAAGGGTTTATGACACCATGTGATGCTAAAAGGGTATGCAAGTTATAAATATCCATTTATGTATTAAATCAAGCATCCAAGTCATGGAACATTCGATTCGATGAATCCATAAGATAATTTGGTTTCATTAAGAATGAATGCGAGCCATGTGTTTACAATTGGTTTAATGGGAATACATTAATTATACTAGTAGTGTATGTTGATGACATATTGCTTATTAAAAATGACATACCAGTCATGTAGTCAGTCAAGGACTGGTTGAACAAGTGATTATCCATAAAGGAATTAGGTGAAGAAACCGAAATTCTAGGGATCAATATTATTCATGATAGATCTAAGAGGATACTTGGACTAAGTCAAAGTATATACATTGACCAGATACTAAATAGATTTAGTATGGAACAATACAAGAGGGTATTGGTTCCAGTGCCACATGGTATACATCTTTCCAAGAAAATGTGCTCCCAGATTCAACATGAGAAAGATAGGATGAGTAAGATTCCATACACTTTAGTGATAGGGTCTATCATGTATGTTATGTTATGTACCAAACTTGATGTTGCCTATGAAATAAACATGGTAGGTAGATATCAAGAAGATCCATGAGAACAATATTGGACTACTATCAATACTATCCTTAAGTATCTGAGAAGAACCAAGGATATGTTCCTAGTGTATGGAGGTGATGAGGATCTTTTCATCAGAGTGTATATTGATACTAGTTCTCAGATAGATCAAAATGATCTAAAGTCACAATCAGGATATGTTTTCTGTCTCAATGGAGGATCTGTGAGCTGGAAGAGTTCAAAGAAGCCAGTTTTTTCTAATTCTACAGTGAAGTCTGAATATATAATGGCTTTTGATGCAGCCAAGGAAGCCATCTAGATTCAAAAGTTTTCCTAGGATCTTGATGTGATGCCTAGAATTAAAGATCCCATTACATTGTATTGTGATAATACTACAAGAGTGACTCTTGAAAAAGAGATAAGGTCACATCAACAGACAAAGAAAAAACTATGAAAGTATCACCTCTTGAGGGATTTCTATCAAAGGGGTGAAGTTGTAGTGAGAAGAGTGTCCACAGAAGATAACATGGAAGTCCCCTTGACTAAAGACCTATGTCAGTAGAAGCATGAATATCATGTCAGAGCTAGCAGACTGAAGGTTTTTAGGAGTTGACTCTAGTGTAAGTGAGAGTTTTTTGGAGTTGGTTCCCTAGAAACCAACTTCTTTTTACATTATGATAAACCCATATTCATTGGATGGATATTAATAAACTTCTTATCACATTATGATTGTTATTCTGCATGACATAGTATGTGATAATGTCCTAATAATAGTTGTCGCACTAAAAGGTCACATCGGATCCCTACTATGATGAGAACTCGGAAGTTCCATGACACTATTCTTGAATATATGTTCTATGGCCGGATGATATCATTTTAAGGGATACAAATGATACAGGCTGTTAGGGGTGAGGAATCATGAAACTTTGAGGCACCTTCTCATGGTGTACACCCTTGGTAATATCTAGAAGGATATTATGGGAATAAGGTCCGCCAGTAGGAAATCCACATTCATAAGTGTCATTGGATGTTCCTATCTATGGAAATGCATATTGTTCCTTAGACTTTAAGACTATTATTAATGAGTATTATGACTCGCACACTTAGATGTATTGATGAAAACCGTGATGAAAAATGTTCTCGGTGAGGTAGGATATGTTGGGTGCGTCACGAGTAATAATGCATTAATGAATAATGCGAGAAAGTATTTGTCACTTATAAAGAAGTAGATATATTAGGACCTTTGATAGAAATTATATAGCCTAACTAAATCCATGGATATTGTGTTCACTAAGCAAGTTTAATTTTAGGAATTCAAATAATTAGAAATCAAGCACATGGGTTGATGGCACTTGCATGCAACCCGCTTGATTGGAGATATTAGGACAAAGGGATTATATTACACAGTAAGAATTTGTATAATATGACATGTCATTGCGATATCAACTTCTTTATCTTGGGTGCCTTGACCCATTGCACTACAGAAAAACCGCAGTTTCGCGGCGGTTTTTAAAACCGCCGCTAAAAAAAAAATCCGGGTGGCGTTTCGCGGCGGTTTAAAAACCGCCGCTAAAAAACCGCCGCGAAACGGCGGTTTTTTTTTTTAAATTTAATTTTTTTGGTGATTAGCGGCGGTTTTTTAAAAAACTGCCGCGAAATGAAATGAAAAAAATAAAAAAAAAATAAAAAAAATTAATATATTGATATATAAATACATTTATATTGATATAAATATAATATATATATTATAAATATGTTTTAGATAAATATAAATAGACTACTACATTTAATATATAAGAAATTTAGTGAAAATGGCTTCAAAATATTTTTAAAAAATATTATTAATTAATAATTTTCTATTTATTATCGATTAAAAAACATTTAATAACAATTTGAAGGGTAAAAAAAATTAAAAAAAGATCCAAAACATGTTGAAAACGGAACTCAAACTTCAAACGGCCATAACTTTTGATCCGGGTGTCTGTTTGAGCTCTACCACATATCAAATCGAAGCCTGCGACGAGCTCTACGTCGCTGTGACTCGGGCTAGCCTAGTCAAGGGTTTTTCGACCCCAAAAAAGGCCTAGAAGGCCTCCAAAACTGAGTTTTTAGCCGGGGCACCCCGATTTTTCAAAATTCAAACAGGTATAACTTACGATCCGGATGTCCATTAGGCCTGTACCACATATCATATCGTAGATTGTTTCATTTTCTTCGATTTGACTGGTTGTGGCGTTGAAACAGGATTCTAGATTATATGTTATGGTTGTTTTAACATTATATGGCTTTTCAAATACACACACATATATGTATTTATTCGTAAATATATATGTGTCTGTGTGTGTGTGTGTGTGTATTGTGTGTATGTATAGATGTATTTATGTATTTATTCATAAACACACATAAAAAAAATTTATAAATGTATTTAAAACTAATCTTATAAATATATATTAATGGTTGCTCTATTTATTACTATTTATTTGGGTTTCTATGACTTCTTATCTTTATCAATGGTTTTTTGGGGTTATTATGATGATTATGTTAAATTCTTAAGAGGTTTTCCAGAGTTTTCAGGAGTTGTCATGAGTTTTCATGCATTCTCATGCTTTCTAATACTTCTTCATGCTTCTCTATCTATTTTCATGTGTTTTCATGATTTTTTATCCCTTATCACGCCTTTTCATACTTTTTCATGTGTTTCAGATACTATATATCATATATTACTTATTATATATTATATATTATATATTATATATTATATATTATTTATTATTTATTATTTATTGTTTATTATTTATTATTTATTATTATTTTTTCTTTATTATTTATTATTTATGATTTATTATTATTTATTATTTATTATTTATGATTTATGATTTATGATTTATTATTTATCATTTATCATTTATCATTTATCATTTATAATTTATAATTTATAATTTATAATTTATAATTTATTGTTTAAAATTAATTATTTATCATTAATTATTTAAAATTAAATATTTATTATTATTTATTATTATTTATTTATAATTTATAATGTATTATTTATTATTTATTATTTATTATTTATTATTATTTATTATTATTTATTATTATTTATTATTATTTATTATTATATATTATATATTATATATTATTTATTATTTATTATTTATTATTTATTATTTATTATTTATTATTTATTATTTATTATTTATTATTTATTATTTATTATTTATTATTTATTATTTATTATTTATTATTTATTATTTATTATTTATTATTTATTATTATTTATTTATTATTTATTATTTACCATTTATTATTTATTATTTATTATTTATTATTTATTATTTATTATTTATTATTTATTATTTATTATTTATTATTTATTATTTATTATTTATTATTTATTATTTATTATTTCTTATTTCTTATTTATTATTTATTATTTATTTTTTATTATTTATTTATATTTTACGATTTATTATTAATTATTATTTATTTATTATTTATTATTTAATATTTATTATTTATTATTAATTATTAATTATTAATTATTAATTATTTATTATTTATTATTTATTATTTATTATTTATTATTTATTATTTATTATTATTTATTATTTATTTATATTTTACGATTTATTATTTATTATTTATTATTTATTATTTATTATTTATTATTTATTATTTATTATTTATTATTTATTATTTATTATTTATTATTTATTATTTATTATTTATTATTTATTATTTATTATTTATTATTTATTATTTATTATTTATTATTTATTATTTATTATTTATTATTTATTATTTATTATTTATTATTTATTATTTATTATTTATTATTTCTTATTTCTTATTTCTTATTTATTATTTATTATTTATTATTTATTTATATTTTACGATTTATTATTAATTATTATTTATTTATTATTTATTATTTAATATTTATTATTTATTATTAATTATTAATTATTAATTATTTATTATTAATTATTTATTATTTATTATTTATTATTTATTATTTATTATTTATTATTATTTATTATTTATTTATATTTTACGATTTATTATTTATTATTTATTATTTATTATTTATTATTTATTATTTATTATTTATTATTTATTATTTATTATTTATTATTTATTATTTATTATTTATTATTTATTATTTATTATTTACCATTTATTATTTATTATTATTTATTTATTATTTATTATTTATTATTTATTATTTATTATTTACGATTTATTATTTATTATTATTTATTTATTATTTATTATTTATTATGTATTATTTATTATTTATTATTTATTATTTATTATTTATTATTTATTATTTATTATTTATTATTTATTATTTATTATTTATTATTTATTATTTATTATTTATTATTTATTATTATTTATTATCTATTATCTATTAGTTATGTATTATTTGTTTTTTCAATTAATATATATAAGTATATTAAATTCTGTTTATTAACAACATGGCGGGCTTGCTGGAGTGGTAAAGTCTTTGAATAATAAGCAAGAGGTCAGAGGTTCAAATCTCACCAGACGCAGATTTTATTTATATTGCATGGGCATGTGCATGGGCAGCTGCCATGCAGGCAGCTGCATGGGCATGTGCATGCATGCATGGATAAAGTAATACGAAATTAAATAAAATAAAAGTGAATTAGATAAAATAAAAAGGAAATAAATAAAAAACGCAATAAATAAATAAAAAATGAAATAAATAAATATAAAACGAAATAAATAAATGATAAACGGAATAAATAAATGATAAACGGAATAAATAAATAAATAAATAAATAACGAAATAAAGAAATAAATAAAGAAATAAATAAAGAAATAAATAAATAAATAAATAAATAAACGAAATAATAAACGAAATAAATAAACGAAATAAATAAATAAATAAACGAAATAAATAAATAATAAACGAAATAAATAAATAATAAACGAAATAAATAAATAATAAACGAAATAAATAAATAATAAACGAAATAAATAAATAATAAACGAAATAAATAAACGAAATAAATAAATAATAAACGAAATAAATAAATAATAAACGAAATAAATAAATAATAAACGAAATAAATAATAAACGAAATAAAGAAATAATAAACGAAATAAATAAATAATAAACGAAATAAAGAAATAATAAAGAAATAATAAACGAAATAAAGAAATAATAAACGAAATAAAGAAATAATAAACGAAATAAAGAAATAATAAACGAAATAAAGAAATAATAATAATAAAATAAACAAATAATAAAAAAATCAAAAAAATTCAAAAAAATTCAAAAAAATTCAAAAAAAAATTCAAAAAAAATTAAAATAGCGGCGGTTTAAACCGCCGCTAAAAAACCGCCGCGAAACGTTCCGACGGTTTTGAAAACCGCCGCGAATAGTTTCCCGACGCCACATTTAGCGGCGGTTTTTGAAAACCGCCGCCAATCCATTTAGCGGCGGTTTAAACCGCCGCGAAACGCAAAAAAAACCGCCTCTAAATGCTTATTTTGACGTAGTGTTGCTAGATAGTAATCTTGGACTTTAGGCAAGCCCGCCTAATGTCAATGAGAAAGAGGCCCAGAGGGTCACATACTAAGTGTAGCTAGTATCTTAGTTAAATAATTTATTTATTTAACAGGTTTAATAAATATTATTCCCAGTTGTGGTTTAATAATTATTCAAGTATGCCTAATCATATTTATTTCATTTCTAGTTATTCAAGAGAATATATTGTGGAAAAAATATTTATTTATCAGCGAATAATCCTGTTATATTTATTTAATAAATAAATAGTCATTATTCAAGGTCTGGTAAATATTGAGGAGGATTGGAGGACCAAGTTATGGTTTCGGTGAGTAATAATATTAAATATTATTTGGTTAAATAATATTTAAATATAACATGCAAGTTAAGTACATGTCATGGAAATAATAACATTGCTATTATTATTTGACATGGGGTTTTCACATGGAATTATAAATTAAGCAACGACACCTATACTAATTATTTATTATTACCTAGTGAATTAAATTAATTAAGCACATGTCTTGAAATTAATAGCATTTCTATTATTATTTTACTTGGGTTTTTCACATGGAATAATAAATTAAGTAACATCACCTGTGTTAATTATTTAATTTTACCTAGTGAATTAAATTCCATGTTATGTTATTATTCTCTACATAAGCAAAGGGGTCATTCCACCGGCTAACCAATATTTTTGTGCACAACATCTTTGGAGAAAAGATCTCGATCCTAGAGAACTCTTACCTCTCTAAGAACGCTATTAAGAATGAGAGAGATCCTCCTCCACCGGATCAAGAAGAACTCTTTGGAAGCGATTCTCAAGGCGATCGAAGGTGGACATCGCAAGTGCAAGAATATTCTATGCTAAAACCCGAAGACTCCTTAGGCGACATCCGAAGATATGTGAAGCATGTGTGGATCACTACTAGAGGATTTCTATCCTTGGATTATACATTGCAATGATGCGACACCTTGAGCCCGTGGTCAGACGTATCAATGAAGAAAGAATCACATTGAAGGCAATTCTATAATTTAATTAAATTAATTATAAACAAAATATGTCGATCCTCTCTTATAGGTTCTATGTTCTATCCTTTGTATTTTATCTTTGATTCAATTCTATAGATACTGGAGTTCAATGTCATATTGATATCATATTAATCATCGATTATGACAATTTTCAAAGTTGGGTACATGCCCATCCTGCGCTTCCACTGTTCCCAGAACCTAAAAAATATTGGTTTTGTCTCATGACATCAATGCTGCCATGTTTTGAGACATAAATAAACACTATAATTTGGGTGTAAGCAGGAAATATCTCAATTGTTTTATAAGAATCAATCCAGACTTCTCTTATTGAGCCTCTTTATACCTCAATTGTCCACATGTGGGACAACTATGCAATGAATCATTTTCACCATAATATAAGATGAAATCATTTTAAAATTCATGAATCTTCTGATAACCAAGACCCAGATTACGAACTAACCTCTTACACTCATAGAAATTTGTAGGCAACACATTTCCTTCTGGTAGAAGTGTTTTTACCCAAGATAATATCTGATCAAAACAACTATTTGACATTCCATTATCTGATATAATATTCATAAATTTAGAAACTACTTAAAATTTTCTTATCTTTCAACTAGGATATAAGGCATCCTTAGTGAACCTCAATTACTCATAAAAATGAGATGGTTCCAACTTAGGAGTTAAATTAATATCATTCAGAGTTTCATATTGTTGAAAATATGGACTAGCCACATTATGTACTAAATTTTGAAACTGTGCTAGATCTGGAACCAAATTATTAGTATCTTTTATAAAAATTCTTTCACCATGTTGATATCAAAAAATAATAATAATCTGGTTTAAAACCAAAACACAATAAATAACCCCCAATGTTGTCAAATGTGTCAAACGTCCCCAGAGCACATTTTTTACAAGGACACTTAATTGTCCCTTTTGAAACAAATTTTGGTTTTGATGATATAGATGATAAGAAAGCTTTAACATCCTCAATATATACAGGATTTAAATGAGAACTATTTGGATTCTTGTGTTAATTTTTGTTGACTTCTTTGTTTCATATTTCTCTAAAAAATATAAAATTGTTAGTTTTTTTGTATAATTTGATATAAGAAAAATACAATTAAAAAAAGATAAGAAAATTAAATTCCCTTTTCTATCAAATTATAACAATTTATATTATTTCATACTTATTTATAGTATTTTTAAACTTTTATACTAATCTATAATAAATTATAATAATTTATACTAATTACCACTAATTATTATTAATTACAACTAACATGTACTAATAAATTTCAATTACCGGTGACACAATTTCCAACAGATTAGTGACAACTCTTTTCCCCGATGACTCATCTCCACCATCTTCAACTGAAATCACAATGAAAAATCTGCTCAGACATACAGATATCCATTTATTTATGTATGAAGATGGAGAGTAGTGCGATGGGGCCTCCCTTCTCTCCATCTTCATGCATACAGAAATGTATATTCGTACGTCTGAGCAGATTTTTCATAGTGATTTCAGTCGGAGACAATGGAGACGAATCATTGGGTAAAAGAGCATCTTTTTCTCGACGACTCATCTCCTTTCAAATTTATTTGACTGAAATCAGTATGAAAAATATCTCAGACGTACAAATATCCATTTTTCATATACATGAGAATGGAGAGCAGGAAGGCCTCACCATGCTGTTCTCCATTATCGTGCATACAAAAATGGATATCCATACGTAAGGATAGATTTTTCATAGTGATTTTAGTGTGAGAAAATGTAAGGCATCGAGAAAAAGGGAGCAGCCAATCCGCTAGAAATTATGCCAATTTATTACAATTTGTTACAATTTATTACAATTTCTTGTTAATTATTTCTAATTATTTATAATTATTACTAATTATTATAATTTTTTACTAATTATTATAATTTTTTACCAATTATTAGAATTTATTACTAATTATTAAAATTTATTAGTAATTATTAGTAATTATTACTAATTATTAGAATTTATTACTAATTATTAGAAATTATTACTAATTATTAGAAATTATTACTAATTATTAGAATTTATTACTAATTATTAGAATTTATTACTAATTATTAGAATTTATTACTAATTATTACTAATTATTAGAATTTATTTTTAATTATTACAATTTATTACTAATTATTACTAATTGTTGCAATTTATTACTAATTGCTGCAATTTATTACTAATTGTTGAAATTTATTACTAATTATTAAAATTTATTACTAATTATCACAATTAATTACTAATTATTACAATTTATTACTAATTATTACTAATTATTAGATTTTTTTACAAATTATTACAATTTATTACTAATTATTAGATTTATTACTAATTATTAGAATTTATTTCTAATTATTAGAATTTATTACTAATTATTACAATTTATTACTAATTGTTACTAATTATTACTAATTATTATAATTTATTACCAATTATTATAATTTATTACTAATTATTACAATTTATTGCTAAATTTTACAATTTCTTGCTAATTATTACTATTTTTTGCAATTTATTACTAATTGTTGAAATTTATTACCAATTGTAGAAATTTATTACTAATTATTGCAATTTATTACCAATTGTTGCAATTTATTACTAATTGTTAAGATTTATTACTAATTATTAGAATTATTACAAATTATTAGAATTTATTACTAATTATTAGAATTTATTACTAATTATTAGAATTTATTACTAATTATTAGAATTTATTACTAATTATTACTAATTGTTAGAATTTATTACTAATTATTACTAATTATTAGAATTTATTACTAATTATTACAATTTATTACTAATTATTAGAATTTATTACTAATTATTGGAATTTATTACTAATTATTAGAATTTATTACTAATTATTATAATTTATTACTAATTATTACAATTTATTACTAATTATTACTAATTGTTACTAATCATTACCAATTTTTACAATTTATTACTAATTATTTTAATTTATTAATAATTATTACAATTTATTACTAATTATTGCAATTTATTACTAATTATTACAATTTATTACTAATTGTTACGATTTATTACTAATTGTTGCAATTTATTACTAATTGTTGCAATTTATTACTAATTGTTTCAATTTATTAATAATTATTATAATTTATCACTAATTATTAAAATTTATTACTAATTAATACTAATTATTAGAATTTATTTCTAATTATTACGAATTATTATAATTTATTACTAATTATTACTAATTATTTGAATTTGTTACTAATTATTATAATTTGTTATTAATTATTAGAATTTATTATTAATTATTACAATTTATTACTAATTTTTACAATTTATTACTAATTATTAGAATTTATTACTAATTATTACTAACTGTTGCAAATTGTTACTAATTTTTGCAATTTATTAATAATTTTTACAATTTATTAATAATTATTGTTATTTATTACAAAATATTACAATTTATTGCAAATTATTAGAATTTATTACAAATTATTAGAATTTATTACTAATTATTAGAATTTATTACTAATTATTACAAATTATTAAAATTTATTACTAATTATTATAATTTATTACTAATTATTATAATTTATTACTAATTATTATTCATTGTTGCAATTTATTTCTAATTGTTCTAATTTATTACTATTTATTCGAATTTATTACTATTTTTTTGCAATTTATTACTAATTATTGCAATTTATTACTAATTATTGCAATTTATTACTAATTATTTCAATTTATTACTAATTATTGCAATTTATTACTAATTATTGCAATTTTTTACTAATTATTCAATTTACTACTAATTATTACAATTTATTACTAATTTTTAATAATTTTTGCAATTTATTATGAATTATTGCAATTTATTACTAATTCTTGCAATTTATTACTAATTATTGCAATTTATTACTAATTATTTCAATTTATTACTCAATATTACAATTTATTACCGATTATTGCAATTTATTACAATTTATTAGAATTTAATACTAATTATTATAATTTAATACTAATTACTATAATTTAATACTAATTATTACAATTTAATACTAATTATTACAATTAAATACTAATTATTACTAATAAATATAATAACAATTAATTAATACTAATTCATACTAATCACAAATAATTATTTGCAAAAATAAACATAAATAATGATAAATAAAATTATCTAATTCTATTTTGATTTTACTACAACTAATTAACAATAATTATAACTAAAATAAAATAAAATGAATTAAGTAAAAAATAAGATAAATAGATGAATACTTTAAATTTGAAGCTTTCGAAGGATATAAACTATGAATAATGCCCTGAATTAAAATTTTAAACTATGAAAATTTTTGAAAGAAATTTTTCTACTAGAGAGAGAGAGGAGTAGAGAATTCAGTGAAATGAGGAAAAAAAACGGGTGGGGGTATATATAGTTTAGATTAGTTGGGACAAGATTATTTGCGATGGTAGTCCCATCGCAAATAGTACCAGTTGTGACGGGACCCGTCGCAAATACCCACTGGTTAAAAAAAGTCTTTTGTGATGGAGCCCGTTGTAAAAAACCACTTGCCGACATATTATTTTCAATGAGATATAAATCCCATCGCAAATACTAAAAACACTGTCCGGTATTTGCGACGGGCTACTATTTCCTATCACAAATAGCCTTTCCTGCGTTTTGGCACACATTTCGCGCCAAACCTTTTGTGATGAGAATCATCGACCCGTCGTAAAAACCTTATTATTTACGACGAGCTGGTTCTCCCGTTGCAAAAAACCTTTCCGACGAACTATTTGTGACGGGACACTGACATGTCGTAAATGACCCATCGCAAATGCCCACTTTTCCTATAGTGACACGCCATGTACGTGGGCTAAACGATGTGTACTTTGGCTAACTGTGTGTCACCCTGGCCCAGTCAACACGCGGTGTAAGAAATAAATACATTGTGTGTCATCAATGCACTTGGTTTGAATTAATTTCCGAATTAATTCCTGATGAATTGAACACAAGTATATGGTGCGTAACTCCGGTCACACGGTGTGTAATTCTGTATTATTTGTCCATAATCCTTAGCACCTCCAGGTGAGTTCTTCAATTTTATTTCATTCATAAAATTAATCGTATTGATTAGATCTATAAGAAACGAAGGAGGAAGAAGCAGATCTCACAATTTAGATTAAAAGAATGATTAAACTTGAATTGAAAACTAAATCAAAAGTGTGTAAATCAATCAATAATCTTTAAATAATTATAAATAATTATGGTACCGATCAGATATCACTTGTAGGTTCTAGGTGCAGCAGAAACGTGTGATGGGTCATGCCCAAATTTTCTTTTTTATCATGATCGATGATCAATCAGAAATTTAGACAACGATAAATGTCACAATCTATGAAATTGAATCAAAGAAAACTGACAAAGGATAGAATGATGGAACTAGAGAGAGGATCATCACATATTATTTATAATTAATTAAAGAATTACCTTGATAAAATTATTTCTTTGTTGATAGATCTGAAAATAGATTTACATTGTATGATCATTGAGTTGTAGGAATCAAAGCAAATTCCCTCTAGCGGTGATCTACACATGTTCCACAAATTTCTGAATGTCACTGTAGAAGTCTCCGGATGATGGCACGACAGATCCTATCACTTGCGTCGTCCGCCTTTGATCACCTTGAGAATTACTTCCAAAGCGTTCTTCTGAATCTCTCTTGACTTGAGAGTGTGAGGCGGAGGAAGACTGTTCTCCGTTCTTGGGAGTGTTCTTAGAGAAGGGAGCTCTCTAGGCCTTGAGAGGATTCTCTAAATCCATTGTGCACAACTAAAACAAATGAATTGGCTCATAGATAAAATAATATAATTGGGTTTATATATCATTAGGGTTAGAAATAAATAATTGCACAAGGAACCTTTATTATTTATTTAATCCCTGTAAAACCCCATGCCAAATAATAATAATAATATTATTATTTCTCAATATGCACTTAACTTGTGAATTAAATTAAATATTATTTAATTAAATAATATTCAATATTTATTATTTCTCACTGGACCATTAAACTCAGTTTGCCATTCCTCCACAATATTTATCTAACCTTGAATAATGACTATTTATTTATTTAATAAATATCATTTTATTATTCACCAATAAATAAATAAATACTATATTCACTAAATAAAAAATAAATATTTATTTTATATTCTGCTCACATTATATTCTCTCAAATAATTGGTGACAGAATATATACAATCAAGGAAACATAAATAATTATTAAACCACATATGAGAATAATATTTATTTAACTTGTTTAATAATAAATAATAATAATATTATTTAACTGAGATTCTGGATACACTTAGTGCGTGACCCTCTAGGCCTCTTTCTCAGTGGCATTATGTGAAGCAACCTAAAGTCTAAGGTTAACATCTAGTAACATGCCAAGGCACCCATAGATAAAGAAGTTAATGTCGTAATGACATAATACCTCATAAGGACACTTACTGTGTAATATAATCCCTTTATGAGGATATCTCTAATCAAGCAGGTTGTATATTGGTGCCATCAACCTATGTGCTTGATGTCTCTTTCTTTGAATTACAAAAAACGAAACTTGCCTATATAACACAATGGTCATTGATTTATTTAGATTATATCATTTTCATCAAAGGGCCTACGATATCAACTTTCGTTAAAGAATAGAAGGGATAAATTCTCTCACATTATTCATTAATGCAATATTACTTGTGACGCACCCAATGTATCCTACCACACCGCGAACATCTATAGTCATGGTTTTCATTAATACATCAAAGTACGTGACTCATAATACTCATTAATATTAATATTAAATTCTAAGGACCAATACACATGTCCGCAGATAGGAACATCCAATGACACATATAAATGTGGATTTCCTACTGGCGGGTCTCATCTCCTAATATCCTACACTGGATATTACCAAGGGCGCACACCATGAGAAGGTGTCTCAAAGTCCTATGATTCTCTACCCCTGAAAGCTTGTATCATTTGTGTCTCTCAAATGATATCATTCAACTATAGAACATATATTTAAGAATAGTTTCATAGCACTTTCGTGTTCTCATCATAGCGGGGAACTGCACAACCTTTTAGCGCGAAAACTACTCTTTGGACATTATCACATAATATGTTATGCAGAAGAACAATCATAATGTGATAATAAGTTTATTAATATTCAAAACTATGAATACAGGTTATCATCAAGTATACAGAATTTGGTTCTAGAGAACCAACTCCAACATCCCCACTATTTAGGATTTCACTAAAGCACTGACAATTAGTTTCTGTTACCTGTTTATGACAAATCTGATCATCAAATGATGGGTTAGAATTTACAGAATCTAAGAACACCATCCCCCCAACCTCTTCCACTCCTAAGATTATCTTAATGAACAAACTCATTAGAGACCACTCCTCTACTAATTCCTTTAAGTCTTGAGTTGGTAATTTTCTACTCAACGCATTAGTGGCCATATTCACTTTCACAAGAGTATAAGCAATATCAAAATTGAAAGTATGATGATACTTAACTCAATGTATCTATTTAATATTTATATCCCTTTGAGTAAAAATATACTTTAGGCTCTTATGATCAGAATACACTGTAAAACACTCCCCAAAGAGATAGTAGTTCCAAGTATTGAGATCATGCATAACAACTACCAATTAAAGGTTGTGGTAAGGGTAGTTATTTTCATGAGGGAATAATTAGTGATAGATATAATCCACCGCTTTCATTCCCTATATTAAGACACACAATAATCCCATACTTGAAGCATCACAAAAAAAAATCACAACCCAAATTCAATTCCAAGAGAAATAGAATTGGTGTCGAATTCAATATCTTCTTCAATTCCTTAAAGGACCCATAAAATATGTCGTTCCACTCAATATTAACACCATTGTTGATTAAATCTATCATCAGAGATGCAATCTTGGAGAATTCTTGAATAATCCACCTATAATAACTAGCCAAGCCCAAGAAGCTTCAGATCTTAAACACATTTTTGGGATGATCCTATGAAATTACCACTCGAATAATTTTAGGATCCATCGAGATTCCCCTCTCAGATATAACATGACCCAAAAATTTCACTTTTCATATCCAAAATTAACATTTATAAATATTACCATAAAAGCGATGTTCTTTCATGATTATAAGGATGATATCTAAATGATCCATGTGTTTCTCCTCTAACTTAGTTTACACTAAAATATCATCCACAAACATGATGATGAAAGAGTCCAAGAACTGATGAAAAATTTGGTTTATCAACTCCATAAATATTGGAGGAGAATTAGTGAGACTGAATGACATAACTAAGAACTCAAAATTCCCATACTATCTCCTAAATTATGTATTAGGTATGTCCTATTCTCAGACTCTCAAATAGTGGTTCCCCAACCACAGGTTAATTTTTGAAAACCATCAATCTATTCTAAGTTTATCAAAGAGACCATCAATTCTTGGTAGGGAATACTTGTACTTAACGATCACCTAATTAATCTTTTAATAATCAACCAAAAGTTTGAGAATTATGTCTTCCTTATTGGCAAAGAGAATAGGTGAAACCCATAGTGACATGCTAGGATGAATAAATCCCTCAGCCTCAAGATCCACAAGCTGAACTTTAAGCTCCTTTAACTCAGAAGGTTCCATGAAATATGATGATATATTAATGGAAATTGTCCCAGGGAGCAGTTTAATAGTGAACTCAATCTCTCTATATGGAGGTATCATATAAAAGTCATTAATAAAGACCTCAAGGTACACACTCACCACTATGGGAAGTGGGATACTCAAATGAGGATCAATGATATCAAGGAATATCACTAACATATGGCATGGGATATTTCTAGCATAAGGAAAAACAAGCCCCACTCTCATTGATCTAAAATCCTACTCACCTTAAAAGACATGATAGACTCTATCAAGAGATAAAAACTGAACTCGATGACAATAACAATAAATCTAGGCCTTAACGTTGATCATCTAATCCATACCAATAATAATGTTGAAGATATCAAGATCAAGAACCAAGAATTCCCACACCACTTCAAAGTTTTCTATCATCACCTAAAAAGAAATACATTTGAAACATTATTCTAACCAATTTCCCAAAGGCATGGAAAGGTCGAACACAAATAGTATAAGCAAAAAATGAAATCCCATCATTTTAATTAACTTAGAATATATAAAATAATGAGTTACACCAGTATCAAATAATACAAGAACCACAAAGGAGGAAATAAAAATTGTACCTATAACAGTATCCAACCCCACTTCAAATTCCTTTGGATAATACTCTACTGCATAAATACATCCAACTTTAGCCTATCCCTGAGGTTTATTTACTGCCTAATTATCCCCATTAGCTTGAGGATGAGATCCAACAACCTTTAATGCATCAGAATGAACCTAAGAGTCTTTGATGAGTGTAAATTAGACTCTACTACCTTGGGACTTATTTCCAAAAAATGCCTAAGATGGCCATATTGTCCACAACGATGACATGTTCTTGGGGCTTCCACATAGTTAGTCTTGGTATATCCAGACCTTCCATACTAATAGAAAACAACTTAATACTTCCCCTAATAAGTCCCTAAAATTGGTCCTGATGTAAACTGGTTTCCTTTGCATTTACTTTTCTAGATAGAATACACACCCCAGTTACCTCTTGTAGTAATTGAAGCTCTAACTAAGCCTATTTTACCAGCTATGTCTGCCTCATCCATAACCACTTTATCAATTACCTATAAAAGTTCAGGAGGCATAATAGAATCATCATTAACCATATATCATCCCTCATACCCATCTATAAACTCCCAACCTTAAAGTAACCATTACCAATAAGATAAGGTGCTAGGTGAACCAACTCAGTGAAATGGGTGGGATACTTCATAATTGAATGATCTCCTTGCTATAAGTCCAAAAACTCCCAAGTATTTACAACACACAATGTTTTAAGATATAACTGTTGGTTGAATATATTCTTGAAATAATTATAGGTAAAATATTTATATAACTTATCTTATACATGGAGTCCAACCATTTCATTCCTGGTCTTTTAATTGTGTATGTGAAAAAATATACCTTAGAGTCCTCTAAATCTTTCAAAAAATGGAAGATCATTTCATTCTGCTCGATCCACACTTCAGATTATTGGGGTCCTTTTTGACCATGGAATATGGGTGGATTATAATTAGTAAATTTTGAGACATGATCCACCATTCATCCCTAGTTTCTAACACCCATCTGACCCAGATTATGAATAGTTTGGATGGAAGTTTCCACTAAAGAAGGGTCCCCTAGAGTATTTTCCTATGGAACTTGTCTCACAGATTCCTATCATGGACTCAAAATATATCTTATAAAAGACATTATACAATACACACAAAAGTCAATAACCAATCATCTTAATAGAAATTCTAGAATCAAATATAAAATACAAGAATCCATATTAATACCTTTAAGATTTTTTTAAAGAAATCAAAGATTCTATAAATGGGAGAAAAACATAAAAAGGGAATAAGTTTATTTAAATAAAACCTAAATCAAGTTCATTTAAATAACCCAAAACACTAAGTATCAAGCTTGATAAAAATAATTGACTACCCATGGTAACTCGAGTTCAGACCTGGAAGTGAGCTGGCCAAACACCCTTCTACCCTTACTACCTGACGATCCTAAATCTTGTTTATCATATACCCCGAACCAAACCTAAAAAATGTTATAACACTTCTATATGTTTAATGTATTTGATACCATTTTCTAATAAACCATACCAAGTCAACCCGACACATCACCCAAGTTGTCTTGACATAAGATAAAGATAAATAAACAACCAAACGAGTCTCATGAATAACCAAAAAGACATAAACCAAAAGAGTAATATAAATACCTTGAACCTAGTAACCCATAGTTAGTGGTTACTTTATTAAATTAGTATAAGATACAAGGAATATCATCTGGAAGAACCGTATAGTGTAGTAGTATTGGTAAACCAGATACAGACTTGACTATCACATTATAATTGAAAACATAAAAAAAACACAATATTTTCTTTAAGTGCATCATTATTTCCTATGGCACAACCCTGCGTATTAATCATAATAATCATATTTCTATCCTGGTGAAAGAAAGATAAGAAAGGGGTGAGCTCAAATGCTCATTAAGGGTATAATTATGGTGGAATATATGAATAAATAAAACATAATCAATATGGAAAGTAAATAACTAAAATACATTCCATTTAAACAATAACTTGAGAATAATATGGTAAGAATAAATAATGATCAAATAAAACCATATAAATAATCAAACGATCTTGAAAATTAACCATATATATTCTAACAAATCGAATAATCACATAGAACATCAATATCTAATATCATAATGAGTAAATTCATAATGTTGGACATCATAACCATATCATCAAGGCCTCATTCCAAGAAATCTTACATAAATGAGTAAGGCATCAACCAAAAACCTAATCTAGTTTGTCTCATGAGACCTACCGATGTATCGAGGGGTTATAATGGGTCTCACCCATCACTTACTAAGTCCAATGCATTCCTCAAAAAAATCGGGTGAAACACAATTAATATAAACATTTTTATTAAAAAACTAGCATATGAAATGTTAATACTCACCCAAATCAATAAACATAATCATAAAACATCCAGAGTAATATGGTGAATGGTAATAAAATAGTACATACTCAGTGAAACTCATCATAAACCATCCAGATAAATAATAAGTATGGTAAAATTACAACACATACCTAGTGAAGCATAAATATAATAAAGGTTTTATGCCATTGATGAATATAAATACCATAAAAATGTCATTAAAAACATTCTTGAGGAAAATAACCTTTTAACTTTGAAAATATTTTTATAACTAAAATTTTTAAAAATATTTTTAAAATAATTTTCCTTGAAAATAACATTTGAAAATTATAAAGTAATATTTAAAACATTAAGTGGTCATGATGATGGAAAATTATATCCATTCTGTATATATTAAAACAAAGATTCCTTTTACATTTTCGATAAAATCCAAACATGCCTTATTTGAAAAAAACATGAAGATCAATTTCTAAACATTTTTAAAAAGAAAAAAATGGGTGAAAATTTATTTAATAGATAATTTTGAGATTTATTAATACATTTTTGAAAACATTTTTAGAAAACATGGTTTTGGAAGAAAATGTATTTTTTATTGAAGATAGAAATGAAGTCATATTTTTCTAAAGAAACATTTTTCTCAATCATTTTAACTACCAAAGAGAATAAAAATGGAAATATTAATCAAAATGTTAATTATTAACCACATTATAATAATATATATTATTTTTAAGATATAAATATAAAATAATTCCCCTAAGGGAGATTTAAACACAAATAATTCCTAATAATGACGAGATTGTCAAATAAACCCATATCACTTTAGTAACTTCTGAATTGTAATACCCATAAAATAAATAACATAAAATTAAACTTTAAATACCATTAATATAAATATATTAATTATATATAATATTAAATGGGTAGTATATATACCACAAAAAAGAAATATGTGGTGAATTTGGCACATGTCACATGGAAGTAAAAGTGAGATGAGAAACCCTTACCTCAAGACCGATTTCCTTTATAAGTGTTAAAAACTCATGTATAATAAATATAGGTTTATTATAAATATATTATATAACCATAATCATATATATCATACCATATATTATTTAATTATATTCTTTTATCAAACATTTATTAAGAAGTCTTTGTTAGAATAACTGTTTTAGGTGATAGTTGTTTCATTTTTCATATATGTTTTGGTTTGGTAATTTCAATAATTTTACTTTGATCATGGTTCCATAATCTACATAATTTTAAACATGATATAAATATCATATATATTCATTATATATGTATTTATAGTAATCTATAAAATATATATATAGGAAATGGATTACACCGTTCATAGAGATGGTAGACTGTACGTACTCATGAATGTTGTTTCCATTTTTTTCTTGAAGGATGGAATGAAAGGAAAATAAATATTAATTTAACTTCATATAATAATTATGATGTTATATAATTTATATTAATAAAATCCATCATTATTAACATCGATGTAAAAATAAAATGAAAAACATTTCATATCGCTACGTGGAGGTTATAATCCACACATATGCATGAGTAATGTTATTGTTTTACCAAAAGATTATAAAGTAAGAAGTTAGATGTGAAATTATATTTAAAAAATATTTTTAGTTCATAAATATAATATATATTCATTAACTGTATCCTTACTACCTTTCATGTAAAGCGTCAGTGAAAAACAAATCACATCGCTTCATGAGGCGGTAGTCAGCCATACACATGAGTGACATTATTGCATCCCCAATGGATTGGAAAGTAAGAAGGTATATGTGATATAATAATTATATAAGTATAATAATTATATAATATAAATAAATTAAATCCATTATTATATCCATCCTTTAAAGGTGGTGATGGAAAATAGATTACATCGGTTCGTGAGGTAGTATTCCGCCGTCCACACGATTGGCGATTTCATTTCCTATTTGATGGAATTAGAGATGGATCTAGGTTATAAATTTAACATAATAAAATTTCAATATATAAGGGATACTTGTTTTATTATATTATCACATTTTAAGATTATTTTAAGTAGGTGGATGAAGAAATAAAACAAATATGCACGTTTAATATTTTTACCTATTCTTTGGAAAGTCTCTTTAAGTTTATACCTAAAGCCTTATTAGGAGAAATTACTAATAAAAATAAGGAATATAAGACATGGTGAGGGAATTAAGTAATATATTTGGGAATTTATTTTCTTAACTAAAGTGTTTTTTAACTGTGAAGAGGGGAGGAGAGGGGGTGGCCTTTTTCAAGTGGAGGGGAGGACACACTTGAAATTTTTGAAAAGAATCAATTATGCCCACATTTTTATCATAAAAAAATCCCAAAAAATGTGTAATTATAGAACCATAAAGGTTTTAATTTAGATATATGTCCATAAAATGGGTTTCTAAAAATTTGGCAGGTCATTTAAACCCTTATCTTCTTAGTTTAACCCCTTGGTAAATCAGTTTTTACTTTAACCGTGATAATTAATTTTTACTATTTTCAATATTAATTATGGTAAAAAATTAAGTTGAAATTATTATATAATATTAATTATTATAACTCCAAATATAAAATTCATTTTTCCAAATTCAATTCACAGTATTCATAGAATTTAATTTAAAATAAAACTTACAGACATGTTGAAAAAGCGGGTTTTCAAAGAAAAGTTCTCATAAGTATGGAAAGTTATATTGAAATTAAAGATAAAATAGATCCCAATGATCTAAATTAGTTAAATTTTAATATAATTTATCTAATTTTACTTTATAAAAAATTTAAAATAAAATTTAACTTTGTAAATAATTTAAATGAAAATGTAGTTTTCAATAAAACCAGTATCTTTCACTATTCATTGAAAAATTAATCTTTTCAAAAAATTATTAAAAAATAACTCTAAATTAATTTTTATAAGATTATTTAAAAAATTAATTTAATTTTTTCAAATAAATTTTATTAAATGGGTAAAAATTAATTTTAAAATAAGTGCTCAAAACACGGTGAAACCGCTCTTTAGAAAAATATAGTTTTCACAAATATTTCTTTTTCTTTCATATGTTTTTTATTTTTATTTATAATCAAGTGATAAACATGGAATTTATTTTATAAATTTTTAAAAAATATAATTTTAATAATCTAGTTAGTCCTATTCATAGCCACTAATTTAACAATAATGTTATAATGATATACTATATTACGGTTCATTTAGACTCAAGGTTGCGTGTTCCATAAGCTATCAAAGAGAAAGGATTTATTTAAAAAATATATATCATAAAATATTGGGGTATTACATTCTCTTCTAATATTAGTGTTTCATTTCATATATTCTATCGAACATGATGCTCCTCTTTCAAAATCTTAGAGTTTTACATTCTACCCCCTTAAATAAATTACGCCCCAACAATTCTATTTTGGTCATCGTAAGTCTAACCTTTGTTGAAAATATAAATCATAAAAAGAGTTAATAATAATTGATATTTATAAGAGGTAAAGGTAAGTATGAAGTTCATCTTGAATAACACATAACTAGGTTTCCAAGTAGGAGAACATTGTTGTGAAGTAAAGATATAGACATGGAATAAAAACATAAATAATTATGGAGAGTAATAGAGATAATTGATCACAAGAACATGAATGGTTAATATAAAGTTAAAGACCTAAAAATAATAAATATGTGATGAGTTAAAAAGACATTTGATTCATCGAATATGAAGTTAATAAGATATTTTTTTTGTTTTAAGATCTTTTTTCTTAAAGTTGAGTGATCCTTTTATTATTATGACAGAGAACACCCAAAATATACTTAAAATTTCATCCTTTGGTTATTCTTAGATAAATTTTCCCTTAATTTATTACTTCAATAAATTAATATCCAAGATTATTTTTAATGCACAAAGAACTAAAATTAAATTTTAACAAATAATAAGATCTATAAAAGAGTAACAAGTTGTTTCTCTTGTATTTTCCAAAACCAAAATGGTTATCACAAGTTATAAAATAAAATATTAATCTCTAATAACTTAGTAGAAACTAAAAAAGTTAAAATTAATACATTTCATAAATATTTAACCTTAAGACTCATGAAAAATATGTCTAGCCAAATTCAAAGTCCAAAAAAATTAGAATGAAGGTCATTAAATCATATTAATATTAGATTCACCAAAAAACATAAAATAACTATTAATGACACATAAAAAATATGTGAATACCTTTAACACCATAAAATTTTAATGAAAACACACATGCTTACAAAAATAAAATCTCATATTGTCGAATATATTCCATAAATCCAAAAAATGCAGTTAACTCCTACAAAGATAACATAAACCATCAAATAACTCACCAATTTCAAGTTTACCAATAATATCCCATAAAAATATCTTTATCATTATTATATAAACATCAAGTATATATTAAGGGTTATCTTCCCTCATTCATGTGTTTTCCAAAAATATCAAATTTCCATTGAATCACTTTTCTTGGTTATCAACACTATTCATCATATTCTTTCAAATCCATAAGAAAATGTACTACAATAATCTCCTTAAACATATCATGATTATTATAACTATAATATCATTAATAAAATTCTTCAATAATATAATTATCAAATATAAATACATAGAAAATTAATCATTCTCCATCTTCTTTAGTAATAACATAAACCTAACCTTGATCTCTTAGCTTCTTCTGAGGTATATTCCCTTAACACTTAGAGAATTCATTTATGTAGTTCCTCATATCCTTAAAGATGAAGCATTGCATATTGGTTGCTTATTTATTTTCCTTGTAATCAGGGGCATGGTGGACTTTCTCTCTACACTTATAGAAAAATCCAATTACCTTCAAGAAAGTACCAGGTTGTTTCTTTCCACAATTATCACTTGGGGGAAATTCCTTCTTTCCCTTCTCCCCTTAATAAATTTTTTCTCTGTCATCCTCTTATTCCCTTTCTTCCCTTAAAATTCATAAGACTTGGATAATTATTTCTCTATATTTATAGAACATGATACTATGTCCTCGTATAATGGGAATATTTAAGATACTAGTGCTCTTTGAAGTATTGACTTAAGCCCATAAAAGAAATGGTCAATCTTTCCCTTTGGATTACATACGTAGTCCGTAGAATGCCTTTATAACCTTGTAAATTTTTCTTTATACTTAGCAACATTTTCATCTTCTTTTTTTAAAATACTTCGAAATTGTCTCTCAATATCCGCTCATTGCTCATAAGGGAAATATTTTTCCTAGAAGAGAACCTTAAAATCATTACACTTCATGCTCGTTATTTCTTATTCATCCTTAGTGTTATGAATTAATCACCACCATTGACCCATATCTTCGGAGAGACAATGAACTTCCATGAAAACTTTATTCCTTTCATTTCTTCCCAAAGTGATAAATATATTCTCTAAGGAATTTATCCATTGATCATCTAAAAATTTATTTTTAGTCCCATTGAATGATGAAGTTTTATGACACATTAAGCGGTCTAACATGTTACAACACGTGGTGGATCAACATGATGCTCTATACGGGCAAGGTTATTGCTCACAACCAAAGTCAGTTTCCCTAATATGGTTATAATTTGATCACTTCAAACTACATTTCATGCACATCATAACACATGAATTTTTTTAAATTTATTAACCTAGAAACTACTATAGAATCAAAGAGCAGGTTCAAACTATAAAGTGAATGTGATTAGACACTAGGAATATCCTATAAGAAGAATGTTCAGACAAATAAGTTTTTAATGTGATTAACAGCTAAAAAGTTATAAAAACTAAATTAATATTTAAAAAATGAATATTTAAATTAACTAAAACCATATAAGTGAACTAAATTAAGCAATGAAATAAATAGGAGGAGATAGAAGTTTCATAGTTGTGATGTCTATTCAGGTGCATGCAATGCCAATTATTTAATTCCCACATCTGAATATTTATTTATTTAATTATCGCTGATTCCAAATGTAATCAAAATACTATCATGTCTCATTATCTTATGTTAGAGAGTATTCTAATGTTTACACAAATCACCCATAATTTCATTCTCTATACTGAAGAATAATTTTCACATCATTGAAGCACTGAATCACTTGGTGAAATACCACAACATGTTTCTTAAAAAGTTAAATTATCTATCTGTGTTGGTTTTTCTTGCATGAGATCACTGATTAAGTATCACTCATGAAATTTTAAAGGAGAGTTCACAAAAAATATTAATTTTTAAATTAATATATTTATTTATTTATTCAAAATTTGATCGCATGTGATTTATAATTCTCTTACTTGCATGACCGACTTATGAATATATAAATTCTTTGATAAACTCCCACCCATTATTACTTATTATGTATCACACGAATGTGATTCAAAGAATGTGTACAGATACCAAATGGAAATTAATTTAAATAAATATATAATTAATTAAATAAAAATCTAATAAAAAATATTAATTTAGAAGGAAGTCAAACATGTAAATAAATTAAAGTCATGAAATTACCATCACATTTATCATTTTTCGACACTATGAAAATTAGTCTGCCATAATGACAAAATGAAACATAAAATAATAAATAGAGGATATCATCATGTTCATGTTATCTCAAAAATCATTTTCATCTATTGAGAATGATCATAAAATAATAACCATGGATCTGCTGTTCATTAGAATGCTGAATATAACCATTGTGCATGTCAACAATGTGTGAAAATCACCATCAATTATGGCCAATATGAACACGTGAAAAGTGGATTTGGAGGAAGACTAATGTAAAAATGTGCAAATGCAAGGACCTTGAGACATGCATATGGGCGTGATGCTTAAGGATAGGTGAGTGACTGATGCAGAAGGAGGGTTTCAGCGCTGGTGGTGGTCGCATAAGCTAGAGGAGGAGGTTGCCAGTGACTTGCATGATGATGCAACAGAGGATGATGCATTACATGGAGATGGGTGGTATTCTAGTGGAAATGACATGCCACTAGTGTAGAACCTAGAGGAAACCACCCCTACTTGCTATGTTGAAAAGAGGAAGCACGCTGTAGATGGAGAGTGGCTCTATGAACGGAGGTCGGGTTGGGTACACTTGTTAAAAGGGAGGATCCATCATGGTTGGCTGTGAGGGGAGGCACACAGGTGAGGAGGGTGGTGCTTCTTGGCACCTTGTTGAATGAGGAGGAGGCCTTGCACCCCCTTAGGGTTTCCATCCACTAATCCAGAGAAGATGGGGGCTCTCCCTCTTTTATTAATACGCCCAAAAAAATGTGGTAACAAAAAAAATTCAAAATTCATAAATTAAAATTAAAAATAATTATCTAGACAAGTGTTAAATAATAATGAAAATGATAATAAAATAATAATAATAAAATAGAAAATAAGATTATACTTATATAAAAACATACTAAACTAATTATAAAAAAATGATAATAAAAAATAGTTAATGTTATATAAAAAAATATACATGTACATATAATTAGGTATATTAATATAATATAGTTAAAAAATAAATAATATTAGATAAAATTATAATTATACAAATAATAATATAGAAATAATACTACTAATAAATACTAATTTAATAATAATAACAAAATAATAATATTAATACTATTATTATTAAAACTAATAATATTAAAATACAATAATATATAATACTAATATAAAAAATTAATATAATTACTAATAAAAATTAATAAAATAAAAATAAAACTAATATTAATTAAATTACTAAAAATAAAAATAGAGTTAGATATTAAAAGATGATAAAGTATAAAATTAATAAAAACTAAAAAAATAATAAATTGCTAATATTAGTATATAAATTAACTAAAAATTATAAAATTATATAAAATACTACAAAACTAAAAAAATAAACTAAAAATATAAAAAATGGTTAAACTAATTAATTAAAACTAAGTTATAAATTTTTAAAAATACTATCTAAATCCATGTACATAAAATACCCCACACTTAAGCTTTTACACTCATAGGAAAAACCATCAGAAAGAATATACAAGTGAACCTGTAGACAAATCAAAACATTGAAATTACAAGTTCAAAATTTTTCAATCTATTTTACCCACAAAATATCATTCTTCATTTAATATCCCAATTTTCAAAATAGTTTCCCTTACACTCATAGTCTTTCTAAAAACAAGCATCTATACTCATGCATCATGTGACTTACCTCGCCATTACTCTCATTGCTCAAACAATTTGATCAAAACATTTCCCAATTTTTTAACACACACATTTTTACTATAGTCTTTCTATGAATTTCACATATCCATTAGTGAAAATCAAAAGAAAACACCAATCTATAAGACTCCACATTAGGTTAAAATGTCTTTGAGTTTATGGGACGATGTGTTATAATTTTTTTGGGAAAACTAAGGGTTGAATCTTGAAATATATTCATGATAAATTTCAATACAAAATTTTCCCTTGAACTCTCACCCCCCATACTTAAAAAATTTATTGTACCCAAGAATATGATAATTTAATGCCTCTCTCAATTTTTTTTTTTGTTTTTTTTCTTGGATTTTTTTCTTTTTTTGGTGAAACTCACTCAAATAAGATGGGTAGGAAAAATTGGTGAGTATAAAATCCAAAACCCCATGAAATACATGTAATAAAAAATCCTAAATAAAGGCACACAAGTAGTGAATATGCTATAGTATCTCAGTGAAAGTAGGATATATAGAAACTCTTTAGCTCCTAGAGTAATGAATCATCACTTTTATAGGTATCCCCAAAAGCAAGGGTTACCGCATAATGACCAAAAAAGTACTCATTGTTAGAACAAAAAATAATCTAAATTACCATATAAAAATTCATGTAATGAATGAGGATACTATTAAATATAATACACATGATCATGATGAGATAATTCCAATCCTTGTGCATCAAATGACTACTTCCCCTCAAAAAACCCTTCCCATGAATAAATCTCTCTCACACACTTGATTTGAAAATCATCATGAAAATATTCAAGAAATGGTAAGGGATGGGTATCAATTGTGGGATCATACTAAAAGGATTCTTCATGTATTCTAAGGGATATAATATAGAGAAAATGTATGGGTAGATCAGTGGGTCAAAGGGGCTAAATATTTCAATCAAATGCCTCATTCATTTTAGTGAAACTTTCAAAATTCATATCACTTTGATGGAAAAACATGGAAAGTTTTAGAAGACATAACATGTATGAGATTCCCTCTAGAAAAAGATAAATTATAGATGATGTAAAAAGGTTTCATAATCATCAAGATTTGGAAATATAATTTTGTAAAAAATAGAAAATCCTGTGTGCAAACAAGTCTCTAAAAAATATACAAGTTTCCAAAAACCATTTTTCCGAAGCATGAAATAATATCAACAACCATATAAGACATTAGATCAATGATCAAAGAATTCAAAAAAGTAATCATGTGTGAAACTACCCATGGATACAAGTGGTATATTCCCAAATGTGTTACATAAAAATGATTCCATTTTCATGTGGGTTTAACAATAACAGAAATGTTAGTTTTTTTCATTTTTCAATTTTTTTATTTTTATGAGTTTTTATTGTTAGTTATTTTACATGGAGTTTTTGGAATAATAAAATATTATATAAAATAAAACACTTCCCTAAGTAAGTGAAGATATACATGGAAAGATTTCCTGTATCTGATGAAGCTCTAGAAATGATATACCCATAAAATTCACAAAAGGAAAGAACATACCCACATCATATAAAACAATTCACACTATAATCAAAAGAACGTGGATGATAAAAATATGTATAATGAATTAAAATCCACTATAGTTCTAAGATAAAATATATTGTGGTAAATGTATTCTATTTTATTAACTAAAAACCAAATGAAATGAAACTAAATGTAGTGGAAGGAAAAAAACTAATGATAGGTTGCCACCCATTGAGAGCTAAGTTTACTCATTCTTCAACTAGATGTTTATGATACTACACCAAGATCAACACAAAATATAAACCATGCATCTACTTCTTTATCGGTATAAGTGTGGAATCCATTCAATGAAAATGAAATTATTCTAGAAGTTTCACAATATTTCAGCAGAAACTTGTCAAAAAATGGATGAATAGAATAAAATAAAAATAGACCATATAATAATAGAATGAATATACCTCGTTTGAATAAAGACTCTCCAAATAAGTTAAGTTTGTGAAAAGGGAATCCTCATGAAGATCGCAAAAATTACATTTTTGAATTTTCACAAGAGAATAAATGCCCTTAACAAAATCTTTTGGGGGTCAGATTATATCCATCATATCCTTGAATGAAATATTTTGGTTGATGATGTATCCAAATTCATTTTCACGAACAACCACTAGAACATGGAAATAAACTGGTTTTCAACTCAATTTATGCTTCATGGTTTCATGTGAAGCATCTGTGGGTATTTCAGGAGTATTTTATTCATCTGTGGGCATTTCAAGTGAAACGTTTTTAACCTTGATACATGGATTAAGTGGGTTCGGATCAATTGGAGTAAGTGAATCCATTATGTCAATAATGATAGCTTCTTTTTCAAAAGTCTCTTCTTTACCACCCACACTATATTTATCCATTGGAACATGTTTCACCATGAACTCAGAATCCTCCAGGAAATCCCATTCTTCCATTTTTTCTAGAAAATTATGAGTGTTATCCACCACCAATGTTGACTAATTTTATGACTATGGTAATGTTTTAGATGTCTCTATTTTGAAAAAAAAATTAACTCACAAAGATTTTTAGAAAGAGGTGATTCAATGTCATTTGAAGTGATGTCCTCTTATGTGTGATAATACATGATGTGTTGGTTTAATTTTGACTCTATAAGAGTAAATAAGGGTCCCGGTTCAATGTCCTTTTCATCCTCAAAAGGTGTAATTTGATAAAAATTAAATGCATCCTTTTTCACTTTGTAATGGATGGGTTGTGAACTCACAAAACTAGGACATGAAATCACATTTTATAAGGGACTATTATTTTAAATAGAGTGGAAGAATAAGCCCTCATATTCTTGAAATGTGATTATATTGGAAGAATTAAATTGTGATGTAGATGAGTCATCACTGGTATGATAAGAATGTGGATCAATATCATTATCAGAATCAAGAAATAGATGTTGTTCAAATAGAACCTCTACTATAATTTCTTCAATATAATTGTTCTGAATTAGATCATCAAGTGGTAGTGATGTGACAAGTTTTACAAGATGAGTTATTTTATTTTCTATATCTTTCATCTATGAAATTATTTTTTCATTACATTGATATTTAAGTTCAAACCTCCTATTTGTCTCAGTAAAAACAGAAAACAACATGTGACCAATTATTTAATCATTTTTTTCACATGAATTATAGAGTTATAAATTCTCAAGAAGGATTTGACTTTTAAAATTATCAAATGGTGGGTAGTAACTATCATTAGAATATGGATTATAACACGGACTTGAATAATAATCATTAAAATAAACAAAATTACTTGTGGAGATCATTTTCAGCGAATCGTTATACATAATACCTTGTGTTGTGGCCATATAGGGTGGGTGATGGTTTTAAATTCATGGTGAGACCCATGCCATTATGAACTTCTGGGTGTATTGAAAGTCCTTGCAATGAAAAATTTCATCATATTAAATTGATTTTTTTGTGTTTTTTTAATTTTTTTTGATTTTTGACATAAATAACTCTTTTTATAAGTAACTCCTAATGATAATATTATCCCCAACAATGACACCATAAATTTATCATGTGCATTGAAACGTGTGAACATTTTCAAATTTATTAACCTATAAACTACTATATAAGTGGTGATCAGGTTCAAACCACAAAGAGAGTGTGAGTAGAGACTAGAAATATCCTCTAAGAAGAATGTTTAGGAAGATTTTTTTTTTAAATTTGATTAACAACTAAAAAGTTATAAAAACTAAATGATTATTTAAAAATGACTATTTAAATTAAATAAAACTATCTAAGTGAATGAAATTAAGTAATGGAAGAAATAGGCAGAGATGAAATCCTCAGAGTTGTGACGTCTATTCAGTTGCATGAAATGAAAAATATTTAATTTCCACATCTGAATATTTATTTATTAAATTATCACAGATTCCAAATTTAATAAAAATATTATCAAGTCTCATTATCTGATGTTAGATAGTATTATAATTTTTATGAAAATCACCCGTCATTTCATTCTCTATCCTGAAAAATAATTTATGCGCCATTGAAGCACCGAATGACTTGATGAAATACAAAAACCCATTTCTCACAAAGTCAAAGTATCTATTTGTTTTGGGTTCACTCGCATGAGATCACTAATTAAGTATCACTCATGAAATTTTAAAGGAGATCACACATAAAATATTGATTTTTCAATTAATATATTTATTTATTCAAAATTCAATCGTTCTTGATTTATGATTCTCTCATGCATGTGATCGACTTTCGAATATATAAATTCTCTTATAAACTCACACCCGTGATTACTTATTTTGTATCACATGAACGAGCACCAAACCATGTGTGCAAAGCCCAAATTACAATTAATTAAAATACAGATATAATTAATTAAATAACTATCTAATCAAAAATATTATTTTAAAAGGCAATCAAACATGAAAATAAATTAAAGGCATGCAATTACCATCATGTTTATCACAACCCGACACTATGAAAATTATCCCACCATAACAACAATACAACACATAAAATAATAAATAGAGGATATCACCATGTTTTTATTGTCACAAAAATCACTTCCACCCACTATATATGATCAAAAAATAATAACCATGGATCCATTGATCATCAAAATGATGAACCGAACCAATGTGCATGTCAAAAATGCGTGCGAATCACTATCAATTATGGCCAATATAAACACACACAAAGTGGATTTGGAGGTATCCCAATGTACATAGGCACACATGTAGGTACCTCAAGACACACCTGTGGGTGTGATGCTAAAGGAGAGGTACGTGAATCATGCAAAAGGAGGGTTGTAACACTGCTGGTGGTTGCACAAGCCAGAGGATGAGGTCGCCGGTAACTCACATGATGATGCTATAGAGGATGAGGTGCTGCATGGAGAGGGGTGGTGTTATGGAAGTGGTGGTGTACCACTGGTGTGTAATTGGGAGGAATCTTCCCCTACTTACTATTCTAAAGATAGGAGGCGCATTGTATATGGAGAGTGGTTCTATGAATGAAGGTTGGGTTGGGCATGCCTACTGAAAGGGAGAAGCCACCGTAGTTGGCTGTGAGGGGAGGCAAATAGGTGAGGAGGGTGGTTCTTATTAGAACCTGGTAGTGTTGAAGGAGGAGTAGGCCTCGTGACCCCTTGGGGTTTCCAACCACCAATCCAAAGAAGAAGGGGGCTCTCCGTCTTTTATGAATAGGCTTGAAAAAAGGTAGAAACAAAAAAATTCAAAATTCAAAAATTAAAATTAAAAATAATCAACTATATAAGTGTTAAAAACTAAAGAAAATAATAATAAAATAATAATAAAATAATAATAAATAATAATAAAAATAAATATATAATTTTTTATAAAAAAATATATGTACATATAATTAGGTATATTAATATAATATAGTTAAAAAATAAATAATATCAGACAAAATTATAATTATACAAATAATAATATATAAATAATACTACTAATAAATATTAATGTAATCCCAACAAAAAACTAATAATATTAATACTATTATTATTATTATTAAAACTAATAATATTAAAATGAAATACAATAATATAAAATACCAATATAACAAATTAATATAATTACTAATAAAAATTTATAAACTAAAAATAAAACTAATATTAATTAAACTATTGAAAATATAAGTAGTGTTAGATATTAAAAGTTGAAAAAAACAAAAAAAATACTAAAATACCAATATTAATATATAAATTAATTAAAAATTATCAAAATATCTAAAATACCACAAAACTAAAAAAATAAAATAAAAATATAAAAAATGGTTAAACTAATTAATTAAAACTAAGTTATAAAATTATAAAAATACTAGAAAAATACATGTACATAAAGTCACCCATACTTAATATTTTTTACTCCTGGGAAAAACAATTAGAAACAATATATAAGTGGACCCGTAGACAAATCAAAACATCAAAATTACAAGTTCAAAATTTTTCAATCTATTTTACGCATAATATATCATGCTTTATTTAATATCCCAATTTTCAAAATAGTTTCCCTTATACTCACAGTCTTTCCAAAAGAAGCATATACACTCATTCATGATGTGAACTACCTCACCATCACTCTCACCACTCAAACAATTTGATCAAAATTTTGATCAATTATCTAACATACACATGCTTACCATAGGCATGCCATAAATTTCAAATCTCCACTAGTGGAGATCAAAAGAAAACACCAATATCTAGTAATTCACATTAGGTTCAAATATCTCTGAACCCATAGGAGAGTGGTTCATAAAAAAATCAACAATTTTTGGCAAAATGAGGGTTGAATCTTGAAATATATGCATGATAAATGTCAATCCAAATGTCTCCATTGAACTCTCACTCCCCCACACTTAAAAAAGTTTCTTGTCCTAAATCATATGATAATACAATTCCTCACTCAAAAATTTTCTATTTTTTTCTTGGTTTTTCTTTTTCATTTTATTTTTTTGGCACAACTCACACAAATAAAATAGGTAGGAAAAACTGGTGAGTATCAACTCTAAAACCCCATGAAATATATATAAGAAAAAATACCAATGAAAGGTAAACATGTAGAACATATGATATAGAATCTTAGTGAAAGTATGATATATATAAACTTTCTAGCTCCTAGAGTAATGGATCATCACTTTTATAGGTATCCCCAAAATTGAGGGTTACCGTGTAATGATCACAAAGTACTCATTGTTAGAGAAAAATAGAATCTACATTCCCATATCAAAATGCATATAATGAATGCATCTAATGTGAAATGTAAAACATATGACCATGATAAGATAATTATAATCCATGTTCATTAAATTACTACTGCCCCTCAAATAACCCTCTCCATGAATAAATCTCTCCCTCACACTTGAATTGAAAATCATCATGAAAATATTCAAGAAATGGGTAGGGATGGGTATCGGATGTGGGATCATCCTAAAAGGCTTATTCATGTCTTATAATGTCTATATTATAAAGAAAATATATGGGTAGATCAATGGGTCAGAGGGTCTAAATATTTCAAATAAATGCCTTGTTCATTTTAGCAAAACTTTCAAAATTCATATCACTTTGATAGAAAAACCTGGAAATTTATAGAAGACATAATATGAATGAGATTCCCTTAATAAAATAGAAATTGTAGAATATGTAAAAATGGTTCATAATCCTCATGATTATGGAAATATAATGTTGGACATCATAGATGATCATGAGTGCAAACAAGTGTCTCAAAAATATACAAGTTTCCAAAAAACATTTTTTCAACGCATGAAATAATATCAAAAACCATCTTAGTCATGAGATAAATTATCAAATCATTCCAAACAAGAATCATGTGTTCAAAATTCCCAGGGATACAAGTGGTATGTTCTCAACTGTGTTATGACGAAAATGCATCCATTTTCATGTTGGATTAATAATGAAAAAAATGTTTTTTTTTTCATTTTTCATTTTTTTTATTTTTTTTTGAGTTTTTTTAGTTATTTATTTTACATGGTATTTTTAAAAGAATAAAATATGATAGAAAATAAAAAACTTCTCTAAGATAGTGAATATAGATAAGAAAAGGATGCTTGTATATGATGAAGCTCCAGAAATGATGCACCTGTAAAATATATACAAGGACAAAACATGCCCACATTATATCAAAGAAGTAAAAACATAATAAAAAGCATGTGGATGATAAAAATATGTATGATTAATTCATCTTACTTTAGTTCAAGGAGAAAATAGACTGTGGTAAATTTATGCTATTTTACTAACAAAAAACTAATTTAAATGAAAATAAATTCAGTTAAAGGTAAAAAACTAATGATGGGTTGCCTTCCATTGAGCGCTAAGTTTACTTCATCTTTAGGAAGAAGTTGATGATACTCCACCAGGATTGAATGGAAAAGTAAAACATGCATTTTATTCTTTATTAGTATAAGTGTGGAATCCATTCATTGAAAATGAAATTATTCTCGAAGTTGCACAATATATCAAGAGAAAATTTTCATAAAATTGGATGGATGGAATGAAATGAAAATATCCCAGCTCATAATGGAATGAATATACCTCATCTGAAGAAAGAATCTCTAAATAAGTGAACTTTGTGAAAAGGGAATCATTATGTAGATCACAAACATTACATTTTTAAATTTACATAAGATAAGAAATGAACTTACTAGAATCTTTTAGTGGTTGAATAATATCCATCATATCCATGAATATAGTATTTGGGTTGACCATATATCCAAATTTATTTTTACCACCAAACACTAGCATAGGGAAATCCATAAGTTTCCAACTCAATTCATGATTCAAAATTTTATTGATTGTACCAAGGTCAAGAGTATTGCTAGAATATGTGGGTATTTCATGTGAACCATTTTTAACCTCAATTCTTGGATAAAGTGGGGTGGGATCAATTGGAGTAGGTGAATCCATTTTGTCAAGAATGACATCTTTTTTTAAAAGTATCTTATAGACTTCCCTCGCCATATTTATTCATTAGAACATGTTTCACCACAAACCCAGGATCCTCTAGTAAATCCCATTATTACATTATTTATAGAAAATTATGAGTGTTCTCTACCACCAATTATGACTGATTTTATAAATCTAGAAATGTTTAAGATGTCTCCATTTTGAAAAAAAATTGAACTTATAAAGATTTTTTGAAAGAGGTAATTCAAAGTCATTTGAAGTGACTTCCTCTTATGTGTGATAATCCATGGTGTCTTGGTTTAATTATAAATCTATTACAGTAAATAAGGGACCTAGTTAAATGTCCTATTCATTATAAAAAGGTGTAATTTGATAGACATAAAATGCATCCTTTTTCAATTTGGAATGGATGGGTTGTGAAATTACAGACCAGGGACATGAAATCACATTTTCTGAGGGACCATTATGTTCAATAGAGTATAATACTAAGCTCTCATATTCTTGAAATGTGATTATATTAGAATAATTAAATTATTATGGATAGGATTCATCACTGGTATGATAAGAAGGTAGATCAATATCATTATCAGAATCAGGAAATGGATGCTATTCAAATGAAACCTCTACTAAACTTTCTTCAACATAATTGTTATGAGTTAGATCATCAGGTGGTAGCAAGGTGAAAAGTTTGAAAATTTGCTTTATTTTATTTTCTAGATATTTTGTTGAAGAAAGTAATTTTCCATTATGTTCATCTTGAAGTTCAAACCTCCCATTTGTCTCAGTGATAGTAGAAAAAACATGTGCCCAATTATTGAATCATTTGTTTCACATGAATTATCGAGTTCTGAATTTTTAAGAATGCTTTGACTTTGAAAATGATCAAATGGAGGGTAGGAACTAGCAGTAGAATATGGATCATAACATGGACATGAATAATAATCATTAAAATAAATAGAATTACTTGGGAAGATCATGTGAAGTGAATCATTATACATCGTACCTTGAGCTATAACCGTGTAGAGCGGGTGATGGTTGTAACTGCATGGTGAGGACCATGAAATTATGAACTTATTGGTGTCTTGAAATGACCTATAATGAAAAATTTCAGAGTAGTAAAATCATTTTTTGTGTTTTTTATTACTTTTTTTACCTAAATCACTATTTTTTAAAGAACTTCTAATGATACTATTCTTCCTGGAAATGGAACTAAAAATTTGGAACGTGCATCGCAACACGGAAAAATTTACAAATTTATTAACCTAAAAACTATTGTAGAAGCAACAATTAGGGTCAAACCACAGAGAGAATGTAACCAGACACTAAGAATATCCTTTAAGAAGAATGTTCAAGTAGACAAGTTTTTGATGTGGTTAATAACTAAAAATTTATAAAAACTAAATGATGATTTAAAAACTACTATTTAAATTAACTAAAACTATCTAAGTGATCTAAATTAATAAATGGAAGGAACAAGCAGAGATGGAAGTGTCAGAGTTGTGACGTCCGTTCAGGTGCATGTGATGCCAATTATTTAATTCCCACATCTTAATATTTATCTTTTCAATTATCATCGATTATAAATTTAATCAAAATACTATTAGGTCTTGTTATCTGATGTTAGAAAGTATTATAATTTTTATTCAAATCACCCATCATTTACTTCTCTTTCCTAATGAATAATTTATGCACCATTGAAGCACTGAATCACTTGGTGAAATACTAAAACCCATTTCTCACAAAGTTGAAGTATCTATCTGTGTCGAGTTTGCTTGCATGGGATCACTGATTAATTATCACTTAAGATATTTTAAAGGAGAGAGCACATAAAATATTAATTTTTCAATTAATATATTTATTTATTCAGAATTTGATCACGTGCAATTTATGATTCTCTCACGCACAAGATCGAATTCCTAATACATAAATTCTCTCATGACCTCCCGCCTATGATTACTTATTATGTATCACAAAAAAGGGCACTAAAGAATGTGTATAGACACCAAATGAAAATTAATTCAAATATAGATAAAATTAATTAAATAAAAATCCAATAAAAAATATTAATTTAAAATGTAATCAAACGTAGAAATAAAATAAAGGCATGCAATTAACATCATGTTTATCATAACCTCAAACTATGAAAATTATCCAGTCGTAACAAAAACATGACACATAAAATAATAAATAGAGGATATCATTGTGTTTGTGTTGTTAAAAAATCACTAACAGTCACCATAGATGATCAAAAAATAATAACCAAGGATCCTCTGATCATCAAAATTATGATATGATCCACTATTCATGTCAACAACATGCACAAATCAATTTCAATTATGGACAATATGAAAACACGAAAAGTGGAGTCGGAGGCAGCCCGATGTATAGAGGCACACATGCAGGGACCTGGAGATGTGCCTATGGGTTTGATACTAAAGGAGAGGTGAATGAATGATGTAAAAGGAGGGTTACAACACTGGTGGTGGTTGCGCAGGCTATAGGAGGCAGTCAGTGAGTTGCATGATGATGCAGTAGAGGCTGAGGCACTACATGGAGAGGGGTGGTCTTATGGTGGTGGCAGCGTGACACTAGTGTGAAACTGAGATGAATACACCCCTGATTTTTGCATTGAAGAGAGGAGGCACGCTTTATCTGGAGAGTGGCTCTATGAACGGAGGTCGGGTTGGGCACGCCTGCTGAAAGGGAACAACCACCATGGTTGGATGCAAGGGGAGGTGCATAAGTGATGAGGGTGGCGCTGCTTGGCACTTAGTAGTGCTGAAGGAGGATGCCTCGTTCCCCCTTAGGGTTTCTAGCCGCTAATCCAAACAATAAGAGGGATCTCCATCTTTTATGAAGACGCTTGAAGAAAAGGAAGAAACAAAAAAAATTAAAATTATCATCTAGATAAGTGTTAAATAGTAATAAAAATGATAATAAAATAATAATAAAAAACAATAATAGAAAGTAAGATTATAATTATATAAAAATATATTACACTAATTATAAAATAATAATAATAAAAAAAATAATGTTATATAAAAAATACATATGTACATATAATCAGGTATATTAATATATTATAGTTAAAAAATAAATAATATTAGACAAAATTATAATTATACAAATAATAATATAGAGATAATATTACTAATAAATAATAATTTAATAATAATAAAAAACTAATTATATTATTATTATTATTAAAAATACTAATATTAAAATAAAATAAAATAATATATAATACTTATATAACAAATTAATATAATTACTAATTAAAATTAATAAACTAAAAATAAAACTAATATTAATTAATCTATTAAAAATAAAAATAGCATTATATATTAAAAGTTAATAGAGTATAAAATTAATAAAAAATAAATAATACTAAATTAATAATATTAGTATATAAATTAACTAAAAATTATTAAAATATATAAAATAATACAAAAATACAAAACTAAACTAAAAATATGAAAAATAATTAAATTAATTAATTAAAACTAAGTTAGAAAATTATAAAAACTATTGAAAAATTCATGTATATCACTGCAGCTCTATCTCCATATTCATTATATTTCCCAAGGGGAAATACCTACATGGGGTACATGCATTTATATGGTTCCCATTATTTCTACTAGGTGTCATTTATAAACAGTGTTATGCACTAGATTAGATTATAACATTATGATACATAATGCACAATCTCAAAATAGTGAGATACTTAACATAAATTGAAAAATTTATACATAGCTAATCTCATAATCATAAACATGGTTTGTTTGGGAAAATTTTCAAATCATAAAAATATTTACAAATCCATGATAATGGTTTGTAAAGAAAATATGAATTAACTCAAGCATGTCCCTTAGGAGTGTTAAATGTGATTCATAGTAAGTCTTGTTGTCATGTACTAGGTAATGCTAAATTTAAGTCTGATGCACCTTTTTCGAGGTTATTACACCTAGGTATATCTATTCTTGAACCATTTCTACTTATAGTATCCAGACAAGGATGTATTTATAGAAAAAAATCATAATATATTTCTCACCAAAGCATTAGGATATTCTTCTATAATTATCCTCAAAGTCAATCTTAGGCTTATGTTATCTAATATATGTTTTCTTAAATCTAGTTCCCAAGGTTTCTACTAAACTTCCTCTGATACCAACTATAAATACCCCAACCCTATTAGTCCAAAGTCAATGGTTAATTTATTACATTGGCATAAGATACAATGAATCATATCCCGAAGGACCATATAGTTTAGTAGTATTGGTAAACTAGATACATAATTGAATATCACATTACAATTTAAAACATAAAATACAGTATAGTATTTTATCTGAGTTTCCTCTACCATAACCCTTCATATCAATCATAATACTCATCTTGGAATCCATGGGAAAGAAATATAAGAAATGGGTGAGTGAAAATTCTCGGTAAGGGTATGGGTATAGTGAAAGATATAAATGAATAAATCATAATAAATATGCCAAGGCAAATAACTGAAACACATGTCATTTAATCAATAACTTGAGCATAATATGGAAAGAATAAATAATGATCAAATACTTCCATATAAATAATCACATGATCTTGAAAATTAACCATGGATATTCTAAATAATCAAATAATCACATGGAACATCAATAAACAATCTCATAACGAGGAAATGCATAATACTTAAAATCATAACCATATCTTCAAGGCCTATTTACAAGATATATTACTTAAATGGGTAAGGTCTTGGTTAAAAACCTAATATAGTTTGTCTCATGAGACCTACCAATGCATTGAGGGGCTACACTGGGCCCCACCCATCACTTACTAAGTCCAATGCATTTCTAATATGAAAGGGGTGAAACACAATCAACATAAACATTCGTATTGAAAAACTATCATATGAAATGTTAATAGTTACCCCAATTAATAAACATAATCATAAACTATCCCAAGTAATACGGTGAATGGTAATAAAATAGTACATAACCATTAAAATTGATCATAAACCATCTAGATAAATAATAAGGATAGTACAATTACAACATATTCCCTATGGATAATAAGTATAAGAAATAGTTTATGTCATTAATGAATAGAAATACCATAAACATTTCTTTAAAAATATTCTTGAGGAAAATAACCTTTTCACTTTGAAAATATTTTTAAAACTAAAAGTTCACAAAATATTTTGATAATAATTTTATTTGAAAATAACTTGTCAAACTAATATTTTAGAAAATTAGCGGTCGTGATGGTGGAATTTTTTTTTCATGACGTACACATTAAAATAAATATTCTTTTCACATTTTTGATAAAATCCAAATGGGTCTTGTTTGGAAAGAAACATGAAGATTCCTTTTGAAATTTTTTCTAAAAAGTATAACATGGGTAAAAGTGTCTTTAATAGAAATTTGTATAATGTTAAATAAATTTTTTTATTTTTATTAGAAAACATGGTTTTGGAATAAAAATAATTTTCAATCTAAGAGAGAAATGAAGTTATCTTTTCCTAAAAAAATATTTTTCTCAATAATTTTAAGTACCAAAGAGAGAAAAAATGGAAATATTAGTTGAAAATTTAATTATTAAATATATTGTAATAAAATATATTATTTTTAAGATATAAATATCAAATTATTCCCCCAAGTTATACTTAAACATAAATAATCTTGAATAATGATGAGATTGTGAAATAAATTTATACCACTTTGGTAACTTCTGAATCGTAAGCCCCATAAAATAAATAACATCAAATGAAACTTTAAATAACATGAAGTTAAATATTTTCAAGATATAACATATCAAAGGGGTAGTATATACACCATACAAATTAAATAAGTGGTGAATATGGAAAATGTCTCACAGAAGTAAAAGAGAGACTAGAAACCCTTACCTCAGGTCCGATTTCCTTCATACATGTTTGAACCTCCTATATAATAATTATAGGTTTATTATACATCTATTATAGAACTATAAACATATATATAATACCATATATTATTTACTTATAGTCTTTTATCACCCGTTTATTAACAATTATTTATTAGAACAACTGTTTTGGGTGATAATTGCTTCATTTTTAATATATGTTTTGGTTTGGTAATTTTGGTCCTTTTACTTTGATCATGATTACATCCTATATAGAATTTTAAACATGATATAAATATCATATATATTCATTATATATTTATTTATATTATTTTATAAAATCTAGAGATAGAAAATGGATTACACCGTTCATTAGGACAATAAGCCGTACGCATGCATGAACGCTGTTTCTATTTTTTCTCTAAGAAGGTAATGAAAGCAAAATAAATATTAATTCACCATTATATAATTATTATTATGTTATATATATCATTTATATTAATCAAACTCATTTTTTACCATCCATGTAAAAATAAAATAAAAAACATTTCACATCGCTACGTGGAGACAGTAGTCTACACGTACGCATGTGCAACATTATTGTTTTCCTAGAGGATTGGAAGGTAAGAAGTTAGATGTGATATTATATTTACAAAAGTATTTTTAGGTAATAAATATAACACATATTCATTAACTATATCCTTACTAATTTTCATGTAAAGTGTAAGAAAAAAACAGATCATATCGCTCTGTGAGGTGATTGTACACCGTACACACGAGCGACATTATCATATCCCTAACAGAAAGAAAAGTAAGAAGTTATTTTTTATATAATAATTACATAATTATAATAATTTCATAAATATAATATAATAATATAAATCTATCATTATATCTATCATTTAAAGGTGGTTATTGAAAACAAATTACATTAGTTCACGAGGTGGTAGTCTGTCGTACACACGATCGATGATTTCATTTCCCATTTGATGGAAGTGGAGATAAATATGGGTTATTAAAATTTCATAATAAAATATCATTATATATGAGATAATGGTTTTGTTATATTTTTATATTTTAATATGATTTTAATGTGGTGGAATAAGATATAAAACAAATACTCACCTTTAGAGCCTCTTTAGGTCTATACCTAAAGCCTTCTTAGGAGGTATTTATTATCAAAATAAGGCCTCTTAGATGTGGGGAGGGAAGTAAGGAAGATATTTATGTAGTGATTTTCTAAAATAAATGGTTTTAGAAGTGTAAATAGGGTAGGATAGTGGGTGACCTTTTATAAGTGTGGGAGAGGACACACTTAGATTTTTTGAAAAGAATCAATTATGCCCACATTTTTATCATGACACTAGCCTCCAAAATGGGTCATTATTGAATAATAGTGGTTATAAGGTTGAAATATATATATATATATATATATATATATATATATAAGAAATGGGTTTTTTTATAAGTTTTAGGTTATTTTAACCCTTATCTTTTTAGTTTATCTTCTCGGTAAATAAGTTTTTACCTTAACCGTGATAATTAATTTTTACTATTTTCAATTTTCATTATGGTCAAAAATTATGTTGAAATTATTATATAATATTAATTATATTTATTCTAAATATAGAATTTATTTTTTCAAATTCAATTCAAAGAATTTTCAGAATTTAATTTAAAATAAAACCCACATGCATGATGAAAAACAGTTTTCCAAAGAAAAGTTCTCATAAGTATGGAATGTTTTTATATTTAAATTGAACATAGAATTGATCATAATGATCTAAATTATTTAAAATGTAATATAAATAATCTAATTTTACTTTATAACCAATTTAAAACATAATTTAACATTTTAAATAATTTAAATGAAAAGGCATTTTCAATAAAAAGCAGTATTTTTCACTATTCATTGAAAAATTAATCTTTTCAGAAAATTCTAAAAAATTAACTCTAAGTTAATTTTTATATTATTATTTTAAAAAATTAAGTTAATTTTATCAAATAAATTTTATAAAATAGGTAAAAATTAATTTTAAAATAAGTGTTCAAAACGTGACGAAACCGCTCTTTAGAAAAAAACATTTTTTCAAAAATATTTCCTTTTCTTTCAAATGATTTTTATTTTTATTTATAATCAATATATAAGCATGGAATTTATTTTATACATGTGTAAAAAATGTAATTTTCATAATTTAGGTAGTCCTATCCATAACCACCAATTTAATGACTAGGTTATAACAATATACTATATTATAGTTCATTTAGACTTAGTGTTGCATGTTCCACAAGATATTAGAGAGAATAGATTTATTTAAAAGGAAATATATCATAAAATATCAGGGTGTTACATTATCTTATAATCTTGGTGTTTTTTTTCATATACTCTATCATACATGATGCTGTTATTTTAAAATATCGGGGCGTTAAAAGTATAGTGTGGAAGAAGAGTACATATCCATGATACATACAATGCCAAACCAAAAGGGTTAAACCTGAAAATAAAAATAGACAAGATTAAATCCAAGTCTCTATGTGACCATCCACCACCACCAATCCGTATCCCTAAGAAGTTGAAGACAACCAAGATAATATGGAGAACAACGTGATGCCATTCCCTTTACTTGTGCCCTACAAAACAAAATTTATGAACACCCAAAGAAAAAAATAGGGTATGAGAACAATATTGGTTGTATTTCACTAAAGTATCTATATAAATTATAACACCAAACAACCATTAGTTCTATATTTAAAAAAATACAATTTATAAATTGATTTCGAAATGGAAATAATTTTGTAAAACATCCTTTGGTTTTTATAAAAACATTTCATATTCACACAACTAGGAATATAACTAGTAGAATAAATTCAACATGAAAGAATAAGCAAGACCATCTATGGATTCACCATAAGTTAAAAAAGTTATAAAATAAACATGAAACATACCATCATGTATAAAACCAAGCACAAGTGGCCTGTAGTCTATGGGAACACGTACTCAGACACATGAAAGAACACTAAGCTAGGTATTAAATTTATCCTATCAATATCGAGTTCTTCCACAGTCTATCGATATCAAAAAAATAACTCATAGAGGAGTCACACACACTAAGGTTGCATATGTCCATTTCCTAATGCACCCAAGGTTCCCAATGTTCCATGTTTACTAAAAAAATGATCATAATTTATAAAACATTTTCATAATGAATAAACACTACTCCCATGTTTGAAATCCCACTTTAGAGTTAAAATCACCTTTAAGAAATTTTATCGAACACATAGTGTGCATAAATATGTTTTTAAAGAAAAACCCCACTAAAAAATTCCATCTATTGAAAAAATTACACTTTTATGTCAAATAAAACAATTTTATAATTAAAACCATAGTAATTCAAAATAACATCAAGTAAATCATGAGTTAAAATTTTTTTATAGAGACACTTACTATAAGAACGGAGGAAAGCCTTCAAAAACAAATATTGGAATTTAAGAGTTTGGGTCCTAATAAGACTATATACATAAGAAACACTATTAATTCCACATTAAACCCACTAGATCTATCATTCATATCCCAATCTGGTTTCAAAGAGACAAGGGGAGAAGATATTAAGCGAGGATATAAGAAGATAAGAGAAAACCAGATAAAAAACGGAACGTACCTTGAAGAGATACATTAAGAAAAAAGGAAAATAACTAAGAAAGAAAGGGGATAAGACTATATAGTATAGGGGGAAAGTTTAGTTCAATCATAATAGATATTGGGAGGTTATTATATATAGAAACTAATAAGGGCAAAGAGGTAAATTAAAAATTTTATAGGTTCGTATTGGGTTACATGGTTAGGCCACATAGTTTAACAAACCATGCGCCAACCATGCATGACATCTATCCATTGAAAAATAAAGGCACATGGATACCTTGGAAGATTTGCACAGTTTGGGAAAACCATGATCAATCTATGTAACACCTATAGAAAACCACTCAAACACCTGCATGGTTCTCTTGGTGAGTCACACAGTTTGATTAACCATGCTCAAATTGTAAAAAATGCCACTAGATCCTCATAATGCCATACTGTGAGGTTAGTACTAATCATGCACTTAAACCATTTTACTAGCCTATTTTCTCCAAAATCCATGTTTTCAACCTTTATCACTCGAAAACCTCTAGAACATCCCAAAGAATAAACCATGCTCAAACTAAAGCATACCTGTGACCTAGAGGGCATCATAAAGTTTATATATCAAAGCATTACAATCATGGTATCTCATTCCTATTAATTTTAAACCCTTTAATTAAACCAAAATTTTCAACTTTAAATAATACCCATTAGGAACTTAATACTATGAAAACATTTTTTAAAATTCATTTTTCACCCTTGGATAATGTGTGAAAAGATAGAGGTAAGTATTTACTTTTTTCCTTTTGAAGTGAGAACTCCATATGTATTATCATAGATATTAAATCAAATATTTTATGTAATGTAGTTTTTTTATTTACTTTTATATTGAATATAGTTCTAATAAAACCATTAAAAATGTTTTTCTTAACATGAATAACATCTGAATAACCCACAATTTTGTTGAAGGTGTTGTATTTGTTGTTAAAATAAAAATATATTTTTGAGCATGTGTTATGTATAATTAATTGAGGTTACAATTTTTAGAACAATATTTCAAGAAGGATAATTTTTGAACTTTTTAGAAATACATTTTTTTAAGGAAAAATGTTTCATAAAATTAAACTAAGAAGTTTGATAAATGGGAAGAGAATAAGAAATGGGAAAATAGAAGGAGTAATTTCATGAATTCATAAAAAGATGCATGAAAGTATAATTGAGTTGAGCATAAAAGTGGTAGAACTAGAAGAAGTGTGTAATGTAGTTCAAAACTAAAATTATTTATTTCATCAAAAGAACTTCTACAAGAAGATACCAAATTCACTTTACATTTTTGTAAGGTCAATTAAGTCAAATTATGATTCACTTATCCTATAAGTTTATAACATCATGATTACTCAAAATATTAATGGTTCAAGCTGATTTTTTTTCAAAGGAAGAATGTTGAGATAAATGAGGTTACCAAATCGCGTTATCAAAATGATTCTTTCAGATATAGTTTACTAGATTGAGTTTTCTAGAAGAAGAATATACATACATCACCAGATGTAGTTGAAGCTATACAAAGTATAGTCCTTGAAGTTATGTTTTTATGAATTTATTATATGGAATTTCATGGATTCATTGGATAAAGGTATTTAGAAAAATGGGATCCAGACAAAGAAGCTCCAGATGAAGAGTTACCAAATAAAGAAGACCAGGAAAAAACTTTACTGGATAGAGTATCAAATGGATAAGTTCTTACACTATTAATAACAAAGTTGACTAGATATTTTTAATCTATAAACATCGTGAGATCATTTAAAGGAGTTTTGGAAGGATAAAATATAAATTTCACTAGAAGAAGAAACTTTATATTTCTATAAGAAGATCCAAAAGGAATAATCATGGAACTGGAAATAGTTTCCAGAAGGAGGTTTTAGAAGTTCTTCACATAAATTTTGAGAAGAAACATTTATTATGATGTTTATGAGGTATTTGTTCAAAATTTAACATTCATGATATAATTTTTTTGATTCTATCCAAGATTTAAGGAAACTAATATTTAAGAAAGATCTCACATAGTTTATTGACTCTAATTTATTTGGAGGTTTTGAAGGTACTCGAATAAAGAATGTGTTGTGAGGGAAATTTAAATTTGAATAAAAAAATTCCTCTTTATTTATAAGAAGAAGTTTGAGTATATAAAGGGTGTCATTAACTCTTTTAAAGTTATTGAAAATATTAGGAACTACGATCTAATGATAAGAATATTTTAAGAAAGGGTGCTTCAAAAGAACAAATTTTTAGAAGAAGAAGTTACAGATGAAAAGTTATAGAAGACTGAGTTTTTGAGAAAGAAAAAATTTCATCTACTTCACAAGATCAAAGGATGATCTTTGTTATAGCTAAAGAATCTAATGGTTCAAGAGATATTTATCATATTGGTGAAGGAAACTTTTATAACTAGCGATATCCAACATTATTGGGTCAAGGATGATTCCTTCCCCTATCATTAGGGTTAAGGGTGACTCCTTCCCTTTCCACTATTATATCTGTGATTGAGCTTAGTGAAAAATCAATGTATCAGGTGATTCTAAACACATCAAGGACCAGGTACCCACATTAAGAACTAACATTATAAAATCTCTGCGCCTTGCATTTATCTTTCTTATCTTTACATACTTTTGGTGGGAATAAATTTGAACGATAGCACATATTCAAAATAGATGTTTTATAAGAACAAAAATAGAAGTAACTCCCTATGAAAAATGGTGCAAAAATATGAATACTATTATATAATTCAATGTATTTGGAAGTTCCTTCCCAATGAATATTAAAAATATAATTTTAGGGAAATTTTATGAAAGGGTTGATGAAAGAATCTAATTGGGGGTATAGAAACAATGAAAGATGTTACCAGTGTTAGAGTAAACAATAACAATTTTTTTGGAATTGTGTGATGTTAAGGTTATTGAAAATAAGTTCAAATAAATAGATGAAGTAAATTGTTGTTCTAAAATTTTAATTAAGGAATATTACAAAATTCAATAAGAAATGAAGAGAGAAATGAACGTACTATACAAGAGTTACAATAAATTTTCTCTGAAGTTTATTGTGATGAGGAAGAAGAAATTGAGGGAAATAAAAATTAAAAATTTCATAAGATACAGAAATAGGTTGAACTAACCAAAATTATTGGAAAAATTAAAGATCTAGTTTATATGATAAGGGAAATAAGAATGGAGAATCAAATGACACTCATTTCTCAAGTAAAACCATAATCACTCTTAGAATTTTTAAACATAATTTTTTTGAATCTATGAATGATGAGTTATGCCAGATTAAAAATAATGATACTTAGAAATTTTTTCCAAGACCATAAGATAAAAATATCATAGGAACTAAATGGGTGTTCTAAAATAAGTTTAATAAAAAGGGACAAGTTTCAAAAAATAATGTTAGGATTATATGAAAATGGTATTCATAGGTTGAAGTTGTTTATTTTAAAGAATCATTTTCCCCTATTATAAGATTGAAAACTATTAGAATGTTATTGGAAATTTCTACTCATCAAAGATACAAAGTATATTAGATAGATTTTAAGTCATAATTTTTAAATAGAGAAGTTAAGGAAGAAGTTTATATTGAATAACTAGATGAATTCATCATTGAAAAAATAGAAGAAAAATCAGTAAGATGAAGAAAAATTGTATAGGTTAAAATAGGATCCTTGATACTGATATTCAAAACTTCAAAATTTCATAAAAATATTAAAATTTTATAGTGGAAAATTTAACAATAATATTTATTTAAATGTAACTATAGAATCCCACACCAGATGCCACTTAAAGGTGCCCTGAGACGGTGGCCATAAGACCTCAAGTGCGCCTCCCTGAATGCCAGAGGATGACAACTAGCAGTGAGGGGAAAGGGAGTGTATTTGGGGATACTATTCCCTTTATCCAATAGCCCAAAGGCCTTAAAATGTTTCTTTAATTATTGATATAGCCCCCTTTTAAGGGAATAATGGGGAAACCCAAAGAAATCATTGACTTAAGACAAAATAACCCAAAGAAAAAAAGGAGTAAAAAAAAACTGACAACTGAAAGTGTCCCTCACCAGCCTATGATCATGTTGAGAATCATCGTTGCAATGAATATCAGCTAGCAAGTGTCCTGTGTCAAAGCACAAGCCCGATCCGATGACTGACATCATACCCTCTCAACAACCAAATCTGAAATACACTACAAAGATAAACTGTCAGCTCTGAATCCTCCTCTGAGACCTGTTCCTGTGATCAAGTCCAGTTGCACTACCCACATTCGAGATCAAACCAAACTCATAAAAACAAAACATCCACCAAAATCATACGGACTTAAAACAACACCATATTCACTTCAATAGAATCAAACAAATCCAGTAGCATAGATTCCAAAAATCATCAATTCCAAATTCAATAAACCAACTACAAGAAACTGAGATCATCAAGAAAATAGTCACGACACCAACAGACCTACACTAGTCGCTGGAACCACCGCTGGAAAATCCCCTACCACCATCCGCGAGAAACTCCCACCAACCGCATAAGCAACCCGAAGAGGGGTGCAAGATATATTCCTAGTATGCCACCACCAAAGATATCTATACCAATCCATATCATGAAATATAAAATGAATAGTGTGCCTTAGTTAATAAATGCAAGAAAAAATAAATAAATAAAATGGACTAGGTTCCATTAGGACACCCATCCAATTATACCCGATTCATCCTAAGTCAGTGAGTCTAAACCAAGGTATCCTACAAAGGTAAAGTGAGTGATATAATGTGTAATAAGGTGGAATATCCCCAAGCTTGTGATTGGGCTTGGCGGACACATCCCTAACTTTCCAATTTCAATGGTTCATTTATTATTTGAAAACATTCTCTTAATTTTTAGTCCAATTAAACTCTTTATAAATATAGAGAGTCACCTTGAGTCTATCCATATAAATTCTAAAATAATTCCATATATCGTTCTAGGGCCTTAGTACAGAACCAATGCAAAGGAGTTCATCCATGGTGACCTAAGAATAAGATCCCAAGTGTCACTCCAAGAATGGTGTGATGAAAACATGAACTAACCTTCGAGTCCATCCCTAGTATTACATATAGGGGCCCGAGTCTCTCTCATGGAATGATACAACCATCATGACATTGAACCCATACAAGGGGTCTTACTTAGGGAACCAGTGTCACTCATCTGGAGGTAAAAAGGAATAACGCTCGGTGAGCCCATCTTAGGCATAACTAGTGTCTCCCCCGACATGTTTACAAAGCATGAACAAAATATGACTAAGGAAATGATGAGCCTGTCCAAGGAATCCATAATTCAATTCCCTTATATCAACCTCAAAACCATGGTGAAATAATTTAATCAAGTATTTATATCATAATAGGAAATTTATTCAAGGAATTCAATTAAAAAAAATCCATATATGGATTAAGTCATAAGGCATATAGCCCAACCCCTTGACCTATCCATTTAATTACCACGATTTCATTCATGGAATGAGGGGTAGGGACCCAACTCATGGAACACCCTTTTAAACCATTCAATTTATTAATTAAAGTTATTTATAATAGTAAATACCCCTAATGGGATGTTATTCAATTTAGAACAATGGGGAAAATAGGCATATAAGGTGTAGCACACCCATTGGGGTGGCACAAGTAAAGGCGATTAACCCAAGGGGTTGATTCGACACTAGATAGGGTTGCATTTGTAAAGTCCAAGATTTCAATTTAATTTATTTAAAATTTAAGAGGTGTCTCTAGAAGGGTACGTCTCAAGAAACAATGACACATGATATTGGATGAAACAAAACAAGGGTAAATAATCCATACCACCTACCTCGATGTAGTAGAAATCCACTCATCTGTTGTCGAAGCTTAGATTGAGATAGAATGGGAAAAAATAAGAAACAATCCAACACCCTTAAAATAGGTTAAAATAAATCACACCTAAATATCACCATAAAGGATAGAAGCAAGAAAAAATATAAGGGAGAGGATTGTAAACCTTACCTCAAGATTTATGATGCTTCTGGAGATAATATATTTGCTTTTTGGATGAGGGAGATATCTCAAAACCTATGGAGGAGGAAGGGAGAGGGATTCACATATGGGAGAGGAGGAGAAACCCTTTGGAGAAGAAGGTAGTAATATAGCATCCCACCTTTTTATCACATAAACTTTCATTACATTTTACAAAACTGAGGATCTTTAAGGTTTAATGTCTTGGAAACCAGGAACTTAAAACATGAAACAACAAAAAAATATTCTTCTTAAACACTTGAAAGGATCCTCCTTTAGTTCATCCAAGGTTCATTACTGCATCTCATAACTTGGGGACATACATCAAAAGAAAGGGTGAGCAAAAGGCCCAGTAAGGGAAACAAGATGAATATTTTACATGTGAACTTGAGATACTTCAATAAGGACATGAAAAGAACTTTAAGGCATGAGAAAGAAATCATGAGGCATTTCATAATAAAAATAACATTTTTCACAACTTGAATATGTGTCTGTAACATTTAATATTGACAATCGTTTTGTTTCACCAAGGTCCATCCCTAAGGTGTCATTAAAAATTATCAAGGTTATTCACCAAGGCGTCGTTAAAAATGGTCATCTCTAGAGATTAAGTTTTTACCCAATGCATTGGAGCGCTATCAGGGCGCACCCTTAAATTTTCCTTTATTATCATGTGAGCCACATATATAATCATAAAAAATTTCATAAATAACCCATGTAGAACAAAATAAATGGGTTTCATTTCGTAATCATAACGTTTTAAAAACTGCTTTAAAGACATGATCTTTACATCACTTTAAAACCCACAGAAAAGGAAGGTGGGTCTCATGTATGTAAATCCCATAATTTAAAATAGAACATTTTGGTATATATGTGAATACCCCTTTAGAATAAATAGCTTTGAGTATTCACTTAATAATATAAAAGAACTTTAGAAAAAGAGAGAGACATTTTGAGATGGAAATTCTGCAGCATAACGGCTATGTTACGAGGTTTTAGAAGACATTAAAAAGAGAGGGAAAATGGGTCAAACATTCATAAATGACCCATAAAATAGTATATGGACAGAATAAGAATGATACCTGATCATGGTAATGAAATTTCAAGGACATACCATTTGAAATGAAAAACATGGAAGAAAGACAAAAATTAGATTTCTCTTATGAAAGTTCGGCAGCCTAACGACGCCACTTAAAACTTCAAAATACTGAATTGAAGAGATCAAATGGGGTCTCTCATAATATGAACATAAGAGTCCAGTATGATAGATATAGAGATCATACCCCAACATAACAAAAAAGGAACTTGAAAGAATTGACATGAAAGTAGAACTTCAAAACGAGAAGGGTGAAGAACCACTTAAAAATTCGGCAGCCTAACGACACCACTTAAAACTTCAAAATACTGAATTGAAGAGATAAAATGGGGTCTCTCATCATATGACCATAAAATATTAGTATGATAAATTTAGAGATCATACCCCAACATAGTAAAAAAGAACTTGAAATACTTTACATGAAAATAGATCTTGAAAAATGAGAAGGGAGAAAGAGTCCGTTACAAAAATTTCGGCAGCCTAACGGCGCCACTTAAAACTTCATAAAACGAAATAATGAGAGTAATAGGGGATCTCTAATTATATGAACATAAAAAGGGCAGTAAGAGGAGTATAAAAGAACATCCTCCAACATAAGAACATGTAGCATAAAAGGAATGACATAAAGGAGATTACTTGAAATGAAAGAGAGAGGTCGGATCCCTTACCTTAAAACGTGACTCTTGAAACTCAATGTTTTGGACCTTGAGGGCTTGGGGGAACCTTGGGAGGACTCCTTGGGAGGTAATGAGATCAGAACTTCGTTGGGGGAGAGTGGGGAGTCGAATTAATGAGAGGATGGCTTGGTATTTATAGGGAAAGTGAGGGGACAAGGCATTAATGGCCAAGGGACACCTCATTAGTGGTTTTGGAAAAACCATGGGCTTGCCCATGGTATTTGCTCATGGTATTGGCCACTTGGGACACCTCATACCTTATCTTACTATTCACAATTCGACCATATTGAATATATACTTAATACATCATTTAATGATGTCATTAGACACCCGTAACTTAAAAACTGTATTTTCACTATTCATCGAAAATGCAACTTTCTCAGAATAATCCCAAAATTTCACCTTAACCAAATATCAACGATCTGATTAAAAATATGAACTCCATTTTATAAAAATAATTTTCTAAATATTTTTAATTTAATTTTTAAATAAAAACACTATTCACCAAAAATTCATTTTTTCAGAAAAAAACCCCAAAAATTACCATAGCATAATATCGGTGCTCTGAGTTCAAAAATGAAATCCGTTTTATAAAAATAATTTTCTAAATATTTTTAATTAAATTTTTAATTAAAAAACACTATTCACCCGAAAAAACTAATACTTGAATAATAATTTATGAAACCGTTATTTAACCATTTTATTGAATCACATTACTTAATCAAGGTGACTAGATTATATTAATACTTTTTTTTAAGTGAGATTACTAATCCATTTGGTCACATTACTAATCCTAAGCATAAAATCACTATTCATAATTTACTATTCATCAAAAATCAAGTTGATCTTATTAGAATCGAAATTTCGTAGTGAACATAATTGTAGAAGACCATTTTTTGAAAATCATTACACATTTTTATTTATTTAAGGTTTACATAAACATTTTTAAAATATCATTTCTCTAAAATTTATCAAAAATATGCATACTATATTTATCTGGACATTTGAAAATTCATAAACTTCATCATAAGAAGAAATCCAAATTTTATTTAAAACAAAGGATTACACAAGGCAATTACGGTCTCCTTACATAGCCCCTTATCACACTAGCATAGGACCTAAGTGTAAGGTGTGCTAAGGTGAGAGAATTCGAGGGAGGCTCGGCCAACATCGCACGAGTCGTAATTTCTATTAGTTTGAACTTCTCGCGAAGGCGATCCCGTTCTAGCTTCACACGATGAAGTTCAGCTTGGGTTTGATCCAGAGCAAAGCCCAGTGGTGCTACCTCCTTCCCAAGTTCTGTTAGATGGGCTTCGATCGGTCCAAGACTACTGGGTGAGGCCATCAAATCTTCTTTCTATATTAATTAACCAAGATTGCTTGTATTTAGAGATAGTAATCAAAACATTTAGTTTCCAGCGGTCATATTGACCAATGGTCAAATAATAGTCAAAACCCAACAGTCTTATTTTAATTATACTCATGTTATCAAATGAAACATTTTTGTTGAGTATAAAAATAACATAAAATTAGGAAATAAGATTTATTCAAAATTTCGGGTCATTACAATCTTCCCCCCTTAAGAAATTGCGTCCTAGCAATTTTTAAAATTGGGTTTTGAAATTTCATTGAAAGTCCCACATCAGAAAAGGAGTCAGTAAAACTATTACTTTAAAAGAAAGAAAGGGAAGTACAAAGTTCACCCGAGTTAACCCATACTAGGATTCCATGGAGGAAAACATAGACATGGAAGAAAAACAAAGGGTCAATTTCTGGGGGAGAGTGATAGAGAACATGATTAGGAGAACATTAACCATAAGAAAATCCCAAACTTATGATGTGTGTAAACGGTCTTTGATTACCAAGTAGGAAACGTAAACCAACAATGTTTTTGTTTCACGTCCCTTTTCATAATTTTTAGGAATTCATTTACAACATAAAACAAAAACATAAGAAAATATACCTATCTTCATGTAGAGTTTCATCCTTTAATAAGTTTCTACCCAAAACTAATCTTTTCTCCAATTAATGAGCATTCAAAACTACTTGGTCTCATCAAAACACAAGAATCATCTTCATAATCCACAAAAGATTAACTATCTAATTCTTCTATCTTTAAACATTATCCCAAAAACAGAAAGGGTAAGGTAAAACAACTCTTCAAAAAGAAATAATCCCATAGGAATGGAAACTACTTTTAAATCTTCAAAGTTCCATGGTACTACCCAAAGTTCATCATAGTCCATTCCATAAATAACTGTCCTTAAAAAAATCCTCAAAATAAACCAAACTAAGATTGAAACCCAAATACAAGAAGGATTTGATAACATAGTCTTCCAAAATAAACTTCAGTGTTCATCTCCAAACAACATCAACCACTCCTAACATCTTATAAAAAAAGTAGCTAACCTAAACATATTTTACCCAAGATAGGTTAATCATTCCCATAAGTAACCTAAATTACTATAATTCCACCTTAAATTCATCGATTCTTCAAAATATAAGTCAACCCTACTCTTCAATGAAAATACCGTAGTAATCTATTTACCTCGATCATATAGGGTCCCCAAAATAGTGAAAATATTCCAAAATAATAATCATATTTTAATCCCCTAATCATCCCTGTCATATTAATACGACAATCGTCGCATTTCCTATCACATTGGTTGTTTGGAAATGTTCTTCCATTTCCCACCATTAACTATGAAGAGAAAGTATAATTAGGGGCTTAAGTACTTAGCCAATAATCATGAAAAGGAACTGAAAGCATATAAGGATAACTTGTAGAAGAAAAGTATACCCTAACTTGTGATCCCCTAGGTTCCCATCTAGGTTATCCATGATCATATATTCTTATGTGAATATTTATTTTATTTTATCTTTGTTCCTTTAACAATGGTTCATACTAAGCTTATGAATTTACCAAAGCATATCCCCCGGGAGTGTCGTAACCAAGAGTGCAGCAAGGCCCGTTGTCGTGTACCAGTTCCCGTTCGAGTCTAGCTCAAAGCGGTGTTTTCGGGTTTTACCCCTATGTACATCTGTGCCAGAGCCACCTCTACCTGCTCGTATCCAGACGGGGATGTATTTGCTTGGCAACCCCTTACTCAATACTCACCAAAATACCAGGAAGATTTCCTATTTTTTTTAACTTTTCTATAGGGTTCTTCCTAGAGTTTTCATATCCTAATTTCCACAAATAACTAAACCATCCTTTGATACCAACTATAGCATCCCGCCTTTTTATCACATAAACTTTCATTACATTTTACAAAACCGAGGATCTTTAAGGTTTAGTGTCTTGGAAACCAGGAACTTAAAACATGAAACAAAAAAAAACATTCTTCTTAAACACTTGAAAGGCTCCTCCTTTAGTTCATCATAGGTTCATTACTGCATCTCATAACCTGGGGACATACATCAAAAGAAAGGGTGAGCAAAAGGCCCAGTAAGGGAAACAAGATGAACATTTTACATGTGAACTTGAGATACTTCAATAAGGACATGAAAAGAACTTTAAGGCATGAGAAAGAAATCATGAGGCATTTCATAATAAAAATAACATTTTTCATAACTTGAAGATGTGGCTGTAACATTTAATATTGACAATCGTTTCATTTCACCAAGGTCCATCCCCAAGGTGTCATTAAAAATTACCAAGGTTATTCACCAAGGCGTCGTTAAAAATGGTCATCTCTAGAGATTAAGTCTTTACCCAATGCATTGGAGCGCTATCAGGGCGCACCCTTAAATTTTCCTTTATTATCATGTGATCCACATATATCATCATCAAACATTTCATAAATAACCCATGTAGCACAAAATAAATGGGTTTCATTTCGTAATCATAACGTTTTAAAAACTGCTTTAAAGACATGATCTTTACATCACTTTAAAACCTACAGAAAAGGAAGGTGGGTCTCATGTATGTAAATCTAATAATTTAAAATAGAAAATTTTGGTATATATGTGAATACCCCTTTAGAATAAAGAGCTTTGAGTATTCACTTAACAATATAAAAGAACTTTAGAAAAAGAGAGAGACATTTTGAGATGGAAATTCTGCAGCATAACGGCTATGTTACGAGGTTTTAGAAGACATTAAAAAGAGAGGGAAAATGGGTCAAACATTCATAAATGACCCATAAAACAGTATATGGACATAATAAGAAGGATACATGATCATGGTAATGAAATTTCAAGGACATACCATTTGAAATGAAAAACATGGAAGAAAGACAAAAATTAGATTTCTCTTATGAAAGTTCGGCAGCCTAACGACGCCACTTAAAACTTCAAAATACTGAATTGAAGAGATCAAATGGGGTCTCTCATCATATGAACATAATAGTCCAGTATGATAGATATAGAGATCATACCCCAACATAACAAAAAAGGAACTTGAAAGAATTGACATGAAAGTAGAACTTCAAAACAAGAAGGGTGAAGAACCACTTAAAAATTCGACAGCCTAACGACGCCACTTAAAACTTCAAAATACTGAATTGAAGAGATAAAATGGGGTCTCTCATCATATGATCATAAAATATTAGTATGATAAATTTATAGATCATAGCCCAACATAGTAAAAAGGAACTTGAAATAATTTACATGAAAATAGATCTTGAAAAATGAGAAGGGAGAAAGAGTCCGTTACAAAAATTTCGGCAGCCTAACGACGCCACTTAAAACTTCATAAAACGAAATAATGAGAGTAAGAGGGGATCTATCATTATATTAACATAAAAAGGGAAGTAATAGGAGTATAAAGGAACATCCTCCAACATAAGAACATGTAGCATAAAAGGAATGACATAAAAGAGATTACTTGAAATGAAAGAGAGAGGTCGGATCCCTTACCTTAAAACGTGACTCTTGAAACTCAATGTTTTGGAACTTGAGGGCTTGGGAGAACCTTGGGAGAACTCCTTGGGAGGTAATGAGATCAGAACTTTGTTGGGGGAGAGTGGGGAGTCGAATGGATGAGAGGATGGCTTGGTATTTATAGGGAAAGTGAGGGGACATGGCATTAATGGCCAAGGGACACCTCATTAGTGGTTTTGGCAAAACCATGGGCTTGCCCATGGTATTTGCCCATGGTATTGGCCACTTGGGACACCTCATACCTTATCTTACTATTCACAATTCGACCATATTGAATATATACTTAATACATCATTTAATGATGTCATTAGACACCCGTAACTTAAAAACTGTATTTTCACTATTCATCGAAAATTCAACTTTCTCAGAATAATCCCAAAATTTCACCTTAACCAAATATCAACGCTCTGATTAAAAATATGAACTCCATTTTATAAAAATAATTTTCTAAATATTTTTAATTTAATTTTTAAATAAAAACACTATTCACCGAAAATTCATTTTTTCAGAAAAAAACCCCAAAAATTACCATAGCATAATATCGGTGCTCTGAGTTCAAAAATGAAATCCGTTTTATAAAAATAATTTTCTAAATAATTTTAATTAAATTTTTAATTAAAAAACACTATTCACCCGAAAAAACTAATACTTGAATAATAATTTATGAAACTGTTATTTAACCATTTTATTGAATCACATTACTTAATCAAGGTGCCTAGATTATATTAATACTTTTTTTAAGTGAGATTACTAATCCATTTGGTCACATTACTAATCCTAAGCGTAAAATCACTATTCATAATTTACTATTCATCAAAAATCAAGTTGATCTTATTAGACTCGAAATTTCGTAGTGAACATAATTGTAGAATGTAACACCCCAAGCTTCTACGGTACGTTTCCCTTTGAATAATGCGATAGCGTGTGTTGTACGCAACCTCGAGTTCTAACACACACCACACCTAATTAAACTAGCCGTTGTGAATAGTAATACCTAATTTTTGAAATTATATATATTTTATATTTGAAAATGGACTTCATTTTTGGACTCGAAATATCGAATTTAGCCTAAGGTGAAATTTTGGTACTTTTCGGATAACTTTCATATTTTGATGAATAGTGAAAATTACTAAATTTTAATTAAAAACAACTTTTTTAATCAAAATAATTAATAGTGATAAATTATGAATTTTAGTAGTTTTAAAGTATATTTAGAATATATTTTTACCATTTAATATAATGTTGGTCATTGGACATAATTTTACAATTAAACCGAACATAAACAAGTGTCAATCTTTTGATAGTTATTATCTCTTAAAAACACGATTTTTGTTTTGACAGCGGGAATTAATTTTAAATTAATTTCTTCCAATTCTGTGTTTTGAATTTAGGAAAATGGATTCCATATTTGGAATCAGGATGTTCAAATTGTGTAAATAGGTAACTTTTATTTTTAGACATTTTGAATAATTACTGCGGTAAATATTTTATTTACCATGGTTAAGGGTAAATCCGGTAAATAAGGGTTAAAAAAATAATATTATAATAATACTAAATTACCCTAAAAACGTGTCTTAACCCTATTGGTTGATAGATGGTCGACCATGGACATCTTTGTGTCAATTTTGGGACCCCATGGATCCACTTGTAAGTGATAATGACACTTTATTTTAATTTAGTTAAAATGAATACAAAAATGACACAAGCATATATCTTTTAGAACAACAATTTTTACATAGGGTTATATATGTTGGATTTTAGATTATAAATATTCATTAGAAAGCTAAAAAGATTTCCTACATAATGATATTTTATTTATAATTTTTAGACATTAAATAATTTATTTTATTTATGACACAATGATGATGCAGTAATTACTATAATAGTGAAAAATTAAAATAATTGATATTATAAATACCCAAATAAATATAATATGAAACTTTTAATGAATTAAACTAATTTTCTAGGCTAATATGATACATTAGGATTGATTTAATGGACTTTTTTCGAAGTAATCAATCTGTTATGAGTTTCACAAAAATCAACTATTGAATAGTGTCAAAATTGACATAAAAGAGTTCTTAAAACAAATATTATATTATTAATTGATATTAAATTCCTAAAAATCTAAGGTTCGGCCAAGAGACTTATATTATGATAGGTTAATCATTAATGGACCACTTGGGGGTCGCTTGGATGTATATAGTAAGTTTATTAACCATATTATATAAAAATACAAAGAGACATTGTAAAAGTGAAACTAATTAACTTAGAGTTAATACTTAAAGATAAGGTTAATATAAGTACCCAAACCTGTCTAAATTCTATTGGTTGAGTGGTTTTCGACCTATCCCCACCTTAAACTTTGAATAATAAGATTTGGAGCCATTAGAAACCGAATATGAATTTATTATAAATTAATATTTCTAGCTTTTCCAAAGGTGCCCCTCACCCCTCTTATAAAAGGGCACTCCTCCTTCTCATTTCTTCACACCTTCAAAGCCTTTTGGTTCGGCCAAACTCTGCCCAAATAATCTCCCAACATCCCTCAATACAACCTAGAGGCCTTAGTTTGATCAGAAAGCCAACCTAAGGAGCCCTTTTGATCAAATCAAAAGGAAGAACCCGAAGAAGAGGTAATGATTTCACCACCCTTTTCTAAGTTCATTTCTTCTTCCACTTCTTCTTCCTTTGTTCTTACCATTCTAAAATAATAACTCCAGTATCTCACATATACTGTGATGTTATTATAAGTATGGTACAACCATATTCAGTATTGTATCCACCCTTTGAATAACATGTCACCATACGTGCGTACGTACGACTTACCGTCTCCACGTCGTGGTGTAATTGTTATTCAATATAATATTATTTGGATGGGTATAATAATGATGTGTAACTCATGTAAATAATAAATATAACATGTTAATGATTCTGTATATATGATATACCATTCATTTATATATTATTTTAATATCAAAAGAATGATATTGTCGCTCGTGCGTACGTACGGACTACCGTCTCCACGAACGCGATGAGATTCATTCTCCATCGTATCCATTCAAGTATAATTATCATTTTATGATTTAAAAATGATGTTTAAGGACTTGATATCATTCTGGATATTAATAAGATACAACAAACATGGCTTATGTAACAAAACATATAAAAGAAAATGAGTAAGTTAACACCCGAAACGATGATAATTCTAAGATATTATTAATAAATCAATGTTAAAAGATCATATATGATATCATATTAATATATATGATTCTTGTATAATTTAATAACAATTATTTCACCATTATACAGGAGGTTAACCTATCCCAACCAAGGAAAAGTACAAGGTAAGGGTTATTTCACAATCTCTTCATTATTCGAGGTTGTATTATACGTAATAATCTACTGGGATCTCGTTATCATCCACATCCATGTTTCTTCAAAATGTATTTCAAAACATTTTTACTATTTACAAGAATATGGGTTAAAGTCATTTATACCCTTGTTTGACTTTTTATAAGAGGTTTATAAAGGAATCTTTCTGTCGTTTTCAAAACAAGGTCCTTTTTAACCTTTTCGACAGAATTGAGGTAAGAATGTTTTTTTTAACTTATACGACGGGTGCGGTTATTTTCCTCCGTTATAAAATCGTCGAAGCTTTCCATACAATCTTATAAGAATATTTTCAAAGAAAATGTTTTATTTTATATGGATCTTAAATGATTTCAAAATAAAAGGAGATACTTCTTTAAAAAGAATTTTGATTTCATCTATGTCAACATCCTTTGATGGATTTTAAGATTATTTGAAGTTGATTTATTATGATACAAAACTTTTATATTGTATTGAATGTTTTGTGATATGTTTGACTGTGGATGTGCTATTTTTATACCATTCATAGTTTATGGTGAAATTATTGACATTTCGTATGCTAGTTTTAATACGAATGTTTATGTTATGTTTAAACCTTTTCATATGGGAATGCATTGGACTTAATAAGTGACGGGTGGAGCCCGCTATAGCTCCTCGATGCATCGGTAGGTCTCATGAGACAAACTAGTGTCTTGGCACAAGGCCTTGACAAAATCTTATTTGTAGTCTTGGCACGAGGCCTTGGCTATGTGGTTATGATAGTCTGGCATTATGCATTCCAACATTATGAAAGTGGTTATTGATTTTTGCATGTGATTATTCATTTAGTAGAATATCCATGTGAATAAGTAAATGGCATTATTTCATTTATGCCATACCATGTTGAAAGTTCGTATTTAAAAGGCTTTTGTTTTAGTTATACATTGCCTTAAATGTTTATTCTTATTTATGAAAGTTTTCACTTTATTGTTATCCTTACTGGGCATTTGAGCTCACCCCTTTTTTTTTATGTTTTATTTTTCCCAGGATGTGAAGAAGTAAGTTATGAATGACCTGCAGGGATTTTATGAGGGGTTAATAGTGTGGATTGTGGAAACATTATGTTGTTGTATTAGTTTTTCATTTTATGATGTAATGTAAAACTTATGAATATATCTAGTGTTTCCAAGGCTACTAAACCAATCGGTCTTTCGAGATTTGATCTTTCTTGTGATCATGCCAATGTTATGTAATTAATGCACCGACTCTGGGTAGCTGGGGTCGGGGCGTTACATAGAAGACCATTTTTTGAAAATCATTACACATTTTTATTTATTTAAGGTTTACATAAATATTTTTAAAATATCCTTTCTCTAAAATTTATCAAAAATATGCATACTATATTTATCTGGACATTTGAAAATTCATAAACTTCATCATAAGAAGAAATCCAAATTTTATTTAAAACAAAGGATTACACAAGGCAATTACGGTCTCCTTACATAGCCCCTTATCACACCAGCATAGGACCTAAGTGTAAGGTGTACTAAGGTGAAAGAATCCGAGGGAGGCTCGACCAACATCGCATGAGTCGTAATTTCTATTAGTTTGAACTTCTCGCGAAGGTGATCCCGTTCTAGCTTCACACGATGAAGTTCAGCTTGGGTTTGGTCCAGAGCAAAGCCCAGTGGTGCTACCTCCTTCCCAAGTTCTGTTAGATGGGCTTCGATCGGTCCAAGACTACTGGGTGAGGCCATCAAATCTTCTTTCTATATTAATTAACCAAGATTGCTTGTATTTAGATATAGTAATCAAAACATTTAGTTTCCAGCGGTCATATTGACCAATGGTCAAATAATAGTCAAAACCCAACAGTCTCATTTTAATTATACTAATGTTATCAAATGAAACATTTTTGTTGAGTATAAAAATAACATAAAATTAGGAAATAAGATTTATTCAAAATTTCGGGTCGTTACAAGTAAGAAGTGGGTTGATTAAAACATTCATTAAGGGAAAAACCATAATTTCACCCACATAGGAAGGGGCACATGGTTTGGCTGCACGGTTGGCCAAAACGTGCACCAACCGTGCACCAAGTTCTACTCCAAGGGGAACTCCACATTGTCTAGGTGCATGATTTGGCTAACCTTGTTCTAGATTTTTGGTATTCCACTTCCCAAGGGGGCCTAAAACACTGCACGAGCATGAACCCCCTTCTACATGGGTTTAAAGAAACCGTACAACACCTTTCACACCTCTGCCTCTCTACCACACAATTAGGGAAATCGTGTGGGCTGGGCTACACAGTTTCTACTAACTGTGTGGCCCATTATGATTCTTCAAGTTTCAGGACTCAGGGCTCCGAACAAGCCCCGAACACCCCCTAAACCTCCTTTAATCACTTAGGAATCATTATTAGGGTCAAATAAGGAATTTAAACAAAAAACAAATGGTATATACCCTTGAAAAAATCCAGGAAATTACAACCTCCCATCCTTAAGAAAAATCATCCTCGAGTTTCCCTTCCGAGGGTGGTAAGACATCATCTTAGAAAATTTCTAGACACTACACACGTACATAAACCTCTCGCTCCCAGGTCTCATCCTATATGTGTCTGTGCTGCCATAACACCTAGATCAAATGAACTAACCTACCTTAGAGATCCTTCATGCCCTGATCAACGATACATATCAGATGCTCCTAGAAGGATAAATCCACCTCCAACTAAATATACCCAGGTCCAAAAAAATGAGATGTGTTGACATGATAATGATGAAGCTGTGATAATTAGAATACGTCGTTAATGGAATGGTACCGATGAGGTAACAAAAATCGAAAGGTTACCGACCTAACTCTCTCCACTATCTCTAAAGTCCCTACATAATGAGATGATATCTTGACCTATATCTAGATTCATCTATGAACCAAATTAGGTGATACATGTCGAAATACTCGATGTCCCAACTCAAACTCAAGAGGTTGATAGTGAAAATTAGTATAAGAATTCTTCCTAGACTAAGCTATATCCATATGCTTTTGAATCATATGGACTTGCTCTGAAGTATCCTAAATGATACAAGGACCTAGTAGAGTCGCCTCACCTGCCTCTATCTAACATTGAGGTGAACAACACAACCTCCTATAAAGGGCCTTATATGAATCCATCTGAATCATTTCCTAAAAATTTTTGTTGTGGAAAAACTCAACCAGTGGAATATGATTTTCCCATGAACCTCCAAAGTCAAGGATGTAGCTCATAAGCATATCCTCTAACACTCAAATCATTCGTTTGGACTGACCTTCAGTTTGAGGGTGATATGATGTACTTAAGAGCACCTGTGAACCCATTTCCTTTTGAATACCTTTCCAAAAATATGATGTAAAATGGGAGTCTCATTATGAAATGATTGAATGGGGAGCACTATGGATGCACACTATATCTCGGATATAAATCCTTCCTAGCTCATTGATAGAGAAGGTCTCCTGAATCGGTAAGAAGTATGCTGCCTTGGTTAACCTATCAACGATCACTTATACTGCATTACTACCATGAGGGGAAACTACTAGAAAACCTATCTATACCCATAGTTCTCTAAAAAACCATGGGTATATGTCCTCCTATACCCACAATTTTTGTAAACCATGGGTACAATTTTCACAGGAATTTTTTTACAGGAAGGACCTATACCCACAGTTCTCCAAATACTGTGGGTATAAGGGTGACTTATACCCAAAATTTTTAAAGGACTATGGGTATAGGTTTTGTGGGAAAAAAATTTCATGGAAAGGACCTATACCCATGGTTCTCCAAAAACCGTGGGTATAGGTCACCCCTATACCCATGGTTTTGTTAAACCGTGGGTATAGGTTTTATAGAAAAAAATTTCACAGGAAGGGCCTATACCCATGGTTCTCCAAAAACCGTGGGTATAGGTCACCCTTATACCCACAACTTTTCAAAACCATGGCAATAGGTTTCATGGGGATTTTTTTGGAAGAACCTATACCCATGGTTTGACCAAACCATGGGTATAGTAAATTTTTTTGGACACCTATGCCCACTGTTTCAAACCGTGGGTACAGGTTGGTGATTTTTTCCCATAATAATAACAATAATAATAAATAATTTATATAAATAATATATATATATATATATATATATATATATTTGAATATAATAACATAAAAACTATTATAGGATAGTGGTAAGGTCTTTGGTGTCTAGGAAGAAGATGCTGAGATCAAATCCCAGCATATTTTTTTAATAAATGACCATACCCACAGTTTGGTCAAACCATGGGTATAGGTATGTACATAAAATTTTTTTATACCAAGGGTTTAAAAACTATGGGTATAGGTGGCCTATACCCACAGTTTGACCAAACAATGGGTATAGGTCTATACTGACAGCTTGAGCTTGCACAGTTCATAGAACCGTGGGTATAGACTATACCCATGGTTTTTTGGGCTATACCCATGGTTTTGAACTGTGGGTATAGGTAAAAATTCTAGTAGTGGGATCTCATAAATCTCATCACGAAATCCATGATGATGTTTTTCCATGTCCACTTAGGAATGGATAGAGGCTACATGAGTCGAGCAGGTCACTGGTGCTCTGCCTTCACCTACTGATAGGTGGACCACCTGGTGATAAAACATACCATCTTCCTATTCATACATAGTCACTGATACTGACAGTGGATGTCTCAGTACATCTTGGTGAGACCAGGGAAAACTACCCAAACAGAGGCACGATATTCCCTCATTATCTCTTCCCGTATATTTGAAGGCACCCAAACATGCCCATAGAAGAGTAAGGTATCATTTATATCTACAAACCAACAAGGAGGTGGGTTCTCTCCTATGATTCTATCCCTAAAAGTGAGGCCCTCAAAATCAGATAACTACCTCATCCAAACCTACTATATAAGGGAGGATGTCACTACTAGAGCTGCTAGGACTAGTTTCCCATGTTGTTCCTGAACTTCCAGAAGCATATTAGAAAATAGAAGCATCAACTTACACTCATTGCTGTCCTCCTTGATGGATTGAATCTTAGTCTATCATCTCAAGGCATCAGCCACAAAATTTCCCTTATTGGGTGTGTAAGTTATCTTAAAATCAAATGATTACAGGTATTCCACCCACCTGCACTGCCTAATATTCAAATCTCACTACATGGAAATGTATTTGATAATTTTTTGATCCTTGTAAATAATGAACCTTTCTACCAAAAAATAGTTCCAACAATAGTGTAGATCATGAACCACAACTGCTAACTTGAGGTTGTGTGTAGGGTAATTCCACTCATCTGGTCTTAGATGGTGGGAACCGTACGCTATAACCCAATCACCCTACATTAGAACTGCACCTATCCCAATTCCCAAAGCATCAAAATATACTTTATAACTTCTTATAAGCTCTAGAATAATTATGATCAATGCTGAAGTGAGTCTTCCCTTTAACTCATAAAAAGATGTCTCACAATCTTCATTCCAGTAAAATTTCACAACCTTCTTGGTCAAGACCATAAGTGACACTACTAGGCATGTTAAATCCTGTATGAATTTCCTATAATAGCTATCCATCCCTAGGAAACTGTATATATCAAACACATTTTTGGGATATTCCCAGTAAACCACAATGCTCACCTTCTACGGTTCAACATATAAACCCTTTTCAGATATGATTTGACCAAATAAGTGAACCTTACTTATCAAAAAGTGAAATTTTCTAATCTTTGCATACAATTGGTTCTCTCTTAGTGTACTTAGAATGATCTCAATATGAGTATCATAGTCGTGTCTAGTGCATGAATACACTAAGATGTCATTTACAAATAATACCACAAAGGAATAAAGTTATGGGTGGAAAAACCGAATCATCAGATCCATAAAGACTTTCGATGCATTTTTCAGACTGAACGACATAACCAAATACTCATACAAGCCATACCTAATTTGGAATACTTCATGTGGTATGTTTGATGGACTCACATAAACATGATGGTATCCTGACCTCAAATCAATCTTATAGAAAATAGTTGATCCTCATAGCTAGTCGAAGAGGTCGTCAATATGAGGAAAAGAATATGGGTTCTTCACCATGAGCTGGTTCAATCGGTGGTAATCCATGCAAAATTTAAGGGTACCATCCATCTTCTTAGAGAAAAGGTATAGTGAACCCCATGGTGATGTGATGGGTTAGATAAAACCCTTAAGCCTATAGATATTAAAGATTCTTCTTGAGTTCCTGGAGCTCTTTAGGTGCCATCCTATAGGGAGGAATGAACAATGGTGTCACACCTGGAACTAGATTGATTGTGAACTCAACCTATCTCTCAGGAGGTAATACAGACAAATTATCAAGGAATACATCCCTAAAATGATCCATAATAGGGAGAATTCCACAAAATACATTCCCTAATCACTCATAAAGAGACTGGACACCTAGGCCATCACTTTTCCTCGCTCGATACACTTGGATCCAACTCAACTTTACTAGATATCCCATTCGTCCTTATGGATATACATGTTCCCCTTAGGTGATGTGAATGATACTCAATAGAGGTAGCAATCCAACTGGGCTCAATAATTCACAAGCTAGTCCATACTGAGAATGATGTTGAATCCGATCATCTTGAGGATAAAGAAACTCTATAGAAAATAGTACCCAACTATTTAAATGGGTAAATACTTGAATTAACATATACCCTTATCTCAAACCCCTAAAAGAGTGTCAATATTCATAACACCACTGGAGTAATCTATCATTAGGCCCAGAGTTACCATAGTTGCAACAGATAGAATAGAGTGCGATGAACCTGTATCAAACAAGGTAGATACTAAAGTGGAGGTTACTAGAATAGTACCTCTAACTGTATATGACCATGGACTCTTCTCCCTAGGAATAGGTTACACAACATAGATATGGCCTAAATCATGGATCTGAGATGATGCCTGAGTTTCTTGGGAAGGTCCAATCTACTGATGTTGAAACTCTGAGGCCCGACTGCCTTAACCATGACCACCAACATGGACCAAACGACCTATAGAAGACTAGATTTTAGCCTGACGTGGTGTCACTGATCTTAGACCTGATGGTGGTGCTATCATAGAATCTGACTCACTTGGAACTAGAGTAAAGGATCAGTATAAACACTATAGGTGACCCATTCTTCTATAATCCTGACACTCGATCGGGTTCCTCATATAATAGGTATTTTTATGTCCTAGCTTTCCAAATTGGATACACACCACAAAAATGTTTGTGTGTACCACCTGGTCGGCACTTCCCCTGTGTGTACTCTCGAAGTGCCACTTCCTACCACTAGATACACGACTACTCTTCCTAGAAGCTAAACATCCTTATTTCATGTAGCTTGATTCCCTCAAGTTCTGCTCAATGATGAGGGCCTGGTTCACTATTTATGAAATGGTGGTTAGTCGAAAGATGTTCACCTATGAGAGGATGTCATACACAATCTCATCCTTGAATCAACTTATAATAGTCATCTCGTCACCAAATAAGTTTGGTGAAAAAAACTACAATCCAATCATGCGAGCTGAGTATTCCATCACCGACATGTTAGCTTTCCCAAGGTGCATGAACTCGAAAGCATGGTCTATCCTCAATGTCTATGGAAAGAAGTAGCCGAAGAAGGTTGTCTGGAAGTCTTCCCAGACCATACTCTGATGTTGACTATCCCAAGTGAGAATGTACCACCAACCCTTGGTGGAGTCATGTAAAATGTAGGTAGTGAGCTTGACCCCCCACTCTAGAGGTGTCTCAATATACTCGAAGATAAACACAACCTCTAACCATGAATCATAAGCCTGAGGTATTCCATCCCCTAAGAAGGTGAGAGGATGATGCTTCTGAAACTCCATAGTCAACTCTTCTATAGTAGGGTAAGGATGAGGAATACCCTGAATGGTCTTCATAAAGTGGAAGAAGCTATCACGAAACTGGGAATCAACACCCAGTGGAAGATCTGAAGAAGGTTCCAGGTGAGACTACAAGAGGTACTACAGGTGGATCAGGGCCCACCACCTCTAGAGTATGTTCATCACCACTTTCTTAGAATATAACTTGAGGTTTCCGTGGTGTAATAACTCTATAATTTTCCAAGAGCACACCTTAGATAGGATTTACAATAGATAAGGAAAGAGATGAAAAAGGGCAGGTAAAAGGCCCAACTATAAGCATGTTACAACCCCTAGCATGCTCTAGGAGCTAGGTCTAGGTGATTGAAAAAGGTCACAAAATCATAATAGAAGACACAAACTACTTACCACTATTAGGTTGGGTTAGGGTCAAGGTCATGCATTTCTTATATAAAGTGACTGTTTCATTTTTAAAGATCATATTATTTTTAATTTCATATTCATTTATGTATTTAAATCCCTTTAAATGGTTGAACTAAATGGATTTATATTTAAAATTTATAATGGAACATACAACATATAAATTGAAATGTGGAATTCACTTAATCCTAACCATAACATGTTCCAACCCATGTGACCAATGGTCCATGACTCAATGTGCTATAATTGACTACTTAAGTTGTCTGTTTTAAACTTTATAGGAAAACACTGTTAGGTTAAGACATGAACTTTAAGTGTCAATTATGTTTTCATAATACTATAAGGAAAATTTAAATATTTCTATATATAACAATCAAAACACTAAAAGTCATAACAAACAAGTCACATATAGTAATTACATGCAAAACAGGCAATGCACGTCGATAAGTAGATATGGCATGGTATAATGCATGATATTAAAATCCTAGAGTGACTAGTATGATTCATGAACTTTATATGCCCTCATATCATCAGTCTATGATAAAATATATCCCATAAAAATATTAATAGTTCAAAATAAGTTCATCACCCAACAATGAAATCTAATCAACTGTAATGGTGCAACCAATAACAACATTTACCCATCCCATGTAATATGGGTTTCCTCTGTACGTGGGGTAGCTACTCCCAGACACAAGATCTTTACCAAATTCCAATATCCTAATCTCTTATCTAAGGATCAAATATTAAGACAAAAGGAAAAGAAGATCTGATACCACTTTTTAGTGTCCCTCCCTAGATGCCACTTAAAGGTGCCATGAGACAGTGGCCACAAGACCTCAAACGTACCTCCCTGAATGACAAAGACCACTGACTAGCAGTGAAGGATGATGGTGTGTCCATTGGAATACTATTCAATAATTTATTAAAGTGTATAATAGAAATATATATAAGGAATAAGAAATAGTAGAAGTAGTAGAACAATAATAATAGAACATGTAAGATAAATAAATGATAGGCAAAAGCTGAGTAATAAATGGATACATAAGATGATGATGGAATTTAATTTACTATAAAAAAGTAAGTACGTAGGGAAAAGTTGATAAATTCATATACCACATGATATAAAAAATACCAAAAAGATAAAAAATTGCTACAATTATCATCATGATCATAGGCTCGGTCCAATGACCCTGAAATCCATCCTTGAATTGTTAATCAAGCATCATAATCTAGGCACTTCTCTTTATCTATACCTAAAATCATGAAGTTTTCTTGGGTGCCCAAGGTAGCCCAAGCAGAGTGTGAGATATAATCCCAGTAGGCCACCACCAATAGTGTCTAGATTAATCCATCTCGTGCAATATAAAATTAATTGTGTGCCTTAGTTAATAAATTAAAGATAAAATAAATAAATAAATAAATAAATAAATCAATCGGACTAGGTTCTATTAGGACACCTGTCCAATTCTACTTTCTTTGGCCTAAGTTGGTTAGTCTGAACAAAGGGATCCTCTAAAAGTAAAGTGAGTGATATAATGTGTAGGAAGGTGGACTGTCCCCAAGCTTGTGATTGGGCTTGATAGACATGTCCCTAAGTTTCCAATTTCAATGGTTCATTTATTATTTAAAAATGTTCACTTAATTTATAGTCCAATTAACCTCTTTATAAATATATAATGTCACCCTAATCACATCTATAGAAATTCTAAAATAATTCCATGTATCACTCTAGGGGTTCGGTATAAGACCAATTCCAAGGAGTCTGTACAAGGTGACCCAAGAATAAGATCCCAAGTGTCACTCCAGACCTGTTCTGACGACAACATGAACTAACCTAGAGTCTATCCCTAGTATCACATGTAGGGGACCGAGTCTCTCTCATGGCATGGTACAAACATAATGCCATCGAGACCATCCAAGTGGTCTCCCCTAGGGAACCAGTGTCACTCGTCTAGAGGTAAAAATGAATAATGCTTGGTAATCCCATCCTAGACATATCCAGTGTATCCCCCATCATGTTTACAAATCATTAACAAAATCTAAATAAGACATGATGAGACCATCAAAGGTGTCCTTAAGTCAGAACCCCTTGTATCTCCCTTGACACCATGGTGAAAGAATTTAATCAAGCATTTATATCATTATAGGAAAGTAGGTCAAGGCATTCAATTAAAAAGTTCATATATGGCTTAAGGCATAAGGCATATGGACCAACCCCTTGACCTATCCATTTAATTACCAAAATTTAATTCATGTCATGAGGGGTAGGGACTTAACTCCTGGAACACCCTTATGAATCATTCAATTTTTTAATTCAAGGTATTTATGATAGGAAATACCCCTGAAGGGGTATTAAAAAAATAAAGAACAAAGGGGAAAATAGTCCTCTAAGGTGTATCACACCCATTGGGGTGGCACAACTCAAGGAGATCAAACCAAGTGGTTGGTTCTCCACTAGATAGGGTCACATTTGGTAATGTAAGACTTTCAAATTAATTTATTTAACATTTAATAGGTGATTCCATAATGGTGTGGCTCACAATATAACGACGAATGATATAAGATGCAATAAAAAAATGGGAAAGAACCTAGACCACCTACCTCAATGTAGTAGTATTCCACTATTCCATTGTCGAATCTTAGAACGAGCTATAATGGGAAAAATTAAGAAATAACCCAACTCTATGAAAATAAGGAAAAGGATATTACACCTAAATAGTTCTATAGAGGATGGAAGCAAGGAGAAATAAAAGGGATAGGATCATAGAGCTTACCTTAAGCTTTTTGATGCTTCTAATAGTGAAATATTTGGTTTCCGAATGAAGGATATATCTCAAAACCTATGGAGTTGAAAGGGAGAAGGATTTATTCATGGGAGAGGAGAAGAAACCCACTATATAATAAGGGAGGAAGAAGAGGGTTGATTAAAAAATTCATTAAGGTTAAAAACTTAATTTCACCCACATAAGCAGGAGAACACAGTTTGGACACATGGTTGGCCAAACTGTGCGCCAACCATACACCATGTTATGCTCCAAGGTGAACCTATCATGGGATAGGTGCATGGTTTGGATAACCATTCACTAGTAATGAAATATGATAATTCCCAAGGGTCCTTAAAACATTGTATGAGTGTTTCCCCCCTTCTGGATGATTACAGAGCAACCGTGCGACACCCTATACCCCTCTGCCTCTCTACCACATGGTTAGGGAAACCGTACGGGATGGGTGGCACAGTTTCTACTAATAATGTGACCTAGTATGATTATTCAAGTTTAAAGGATTTGGGATATGAAAAATCTCCGAACACCCCTGAAATATCCTTGACTCCCTTAGTCATCATTATTAGGGCCAAACAAGGAATTAAAAAAAATGGTCAGTACCTTTGAGAAAATATAGGATGTTACAGTTACAGGTTATAAAACTTTGATTATTATAGTTTATGTTTATGGCATAATATTTGTAGGGTATAAAGATCATATGTGTGAATATTTCTTAGAACATATTAATAGGTACTTTGAGATATTTATGATCAATTAAATGAATTTATTTATAAGGATAAAAATCATGAAAACTAAAATCTATATCTTTATTTCACAAGAAAAATATTCCAATGAATTATTAAGAAAAATTGACATGAAAAAATCAAAGTAATTCTCTACACTTATTAATATTGGTACAAAGTTGAGTAAATATAAAACTAGAAAAATGGTAAATCGGAAAGACTTATATAGATTGATTGGAAGTTTACTCTATCTTATAGCATCTTGAAAAAACATTGTGTTTGTAGTAAAATTATGTGAAAGTTATCAAAGTGATCCTAAGGAATATCACATGGAACCTACCATATGAATTTTAAGATATGTTAAAGTAACTTTAAACTTTGGCTTGATGTATAAAATAAGAAACATTTTGAAGTTTCTAGGGTTCACAGATGCTGATTAGGATGGATAATTTGATGATCATAGGTCAATATGAAGAGGGAATTTTTTATTGGGTGAAATATTCACATACTAGAATAGTAATAATCAAAGATTAATGACCTTAAGTATTACTGAATCAGAACATATTTTTGCTACAGATGCATGTACTCAAATGATGTGGATGAAGCCTCAACAATAATATTTGACAATAGAAGTTTAAAATCCATTGAAAATATTATATGGAAATAAAAATGTGATTAATATTTCAAAAAATATAGTACAATATTGAAGATAAAAACATATTGATATTAGATATCATTTTATCAAATAAAATGTTACTTTTGGAGAATTCTAACAAGAATATATTCCAATGGAGGATCAAATTGTACATTTATTCACCAAAGTTTTGTCAAGGGAAATATTTGAGGCACATATTCTGAAAATTCATGTTTATCCTACCCTTTCCACTTAATAAATGATATAGGTAACCCCCAATTTACTTTCTATTAAGTTTTCAAAGGGATATAATTAGTCCACAACTGAAATATTCTTCAGTATTTTGTGAATATAAATTTTTTTTATAAAAGGGGTAGAATTTGAAAGGTGGATTGATTGGGGTGGGGGAGTACATTGAACTTATGGACAAAATATACTTTCCACAAAGGGATGATATTATCTGAAAAAAATTTTATTATCCAGAAATGTGGTGTTATGACATTTCTCTTTGAGAAAGGCTATGATTTGATGGAGAGTTTTGTTTATAAATAGTTGTTTTAATGTTGAAAAAAATATAAAGGTAGAGTTTGAAGAAACCATAATTTTTTTGAAGGTATTTTATTTATTTTTTCAATATAAAAAGTTGTTTTTGAGTTTGTGATATTTATAATGAATTTATGTTACCTATTTTAGAAGAATGTTTCTAGAAGGATAATTCTATAACTTTTCAAAAATTATTTTTTGGTAAGAAAAATGTTCTAGAAGATGAAACTCGAATGTATGATTAATAGAAGTAGAAAAAGAAAGGGGAAAATTAAAGGATTAATTTCATGAAATTATATTTTAGTTGAGAATAGAAATGGAAAAACTATAAGAAGTGTGGAATAAAGTTCAGACTACAACTCTTTATTTCATCAGAAGAAATTTTATCAAAAGATTCGAGATGAAATTTACATTTTTAGAAAGTAAATTAAGCTAGATAATGATTCTATAATCATATAATTTTCTAAAATAATTATTACTGAAAGTATTCATTGTTAAATATGAGTTTTTTCAAATTAATAATGTTGTGGTTACCAAATCGAGTTATTGGAATAAATCTTTCAGATGTAGTTTACCAAATTGTGTTTTTCAGAAGGAGAATATACAAATATCACAAGAAATATTTAAGATTGTATAAATTATAATCCCTAAATTTATCATCTTATGAATTTACTAGATAAAATTTAATGAATAAATTAGGTATAGGTATTCATATGAAGGGGATCTAGAAAAATAATCTTCCAATGAAGAGGTACCAAACAAAGAAGACCAGGAAAAAGCAACACCAGATGAATAATCAAATAGAGAAGTTCTTACACTATTTCATATAGATATAACTACATGTTTCTAATATCTAAACATAGTGTTCTCATTTAAAGTAGTTTGTAAAGAATAAACTATAAATTTCACTATAAGAAAAAACTTTAGTTTTCTGGAAGAATATTTGGAATGAAGAAGCATGGTATCAAAAGGAGTTTTTGGAAGGAGGTTCTAGAAGGACTTCATAAAAATTGAAGTTACATTCATTATGATGATTTTAAGGTGTTAATTAAATGACAAAACTTCATGATATAAAGTTCATTATTATAGTTGAGATTTTAGGAATCCGATATTTAAGGAAGTTATCATGAAGTTTCCTGACTCTAATTTATTCAGAGGATTTAAAGGTAATTAAATAAAGATTTTTTTGTGTGGGAAATTCAAATTTGAATATTTTTATTCATACTTATTTATTATAAGAGGTTTGAGTATATAAAGTGTAGAAAGAAATCTTTAAAAGTAATTGAAAATATTGAGAACTAAGAGATACTTAAAAGAAGATTTAAAGAAAGGGATCTCCAGAAGTACAGAGTTCTAGAAGAATAAGTTCCAGATGAAAAGTTCTAAAAGATTGAGTTTTTGAGAAAGAGAAGCTTTCATATACTTAATAGGCTTAGAGAAAGATATTCATTATAACTGAATAAACCGAAGGTTCAATAAATACTTCTTATATTGGTGGAGGAAACTTTCGTAATTGGTGATAAAAAAAATTCTTATGTTAATGGTGATTCATTCACACTATCATTTAGGTTAAATGTGATTCTTTCCCTACCCACTATTGTATCTGTGACGGAGTTAGTGGGAAATATATGCATCAGGTGGTTCTGAATACAACAAGGAGTAGATACCCACATTGTTACCAAACCTTTTAAACATTGTGTGCCTTGCATTTATCTTTCTTATCTTTACTTATGGGTTAGGATGAGTTACAAAGTTTAGAAGATCAAAACTCTAACAATTTGTAGAGGTTTATTTCCAAGTGAAAGGAAATTTTAAAAATATCACCACTAATTTAACCCCCATTGTCAGTAGTGATACGTTTATAGAAAATTTAATATCAATGGGTTTTTACCTTAAAAATATCCAATAAATTAGATAAAATTATATGAAATGTTTCTTCCATGTATTTTTTAAAAAGATATTCCCTAAAACAATACACACATGATGCATGAATTGTTATATAATATGATATGATATGATACATGTCATATTCCTTATTTAGGGTGTGTCATGATGCATGTTTATGATTATATATTTCTACCACCACCTAAGTTATCATTAAATAAAGTGAGATTTAATGTTTCATTTATATGATAAATGAATGTACACATTTGGCCAATTGATTATAAGCTATTGTAACCATATGCTATTTACTCATGTGTTATATAATGCATGAGTAAATCTATGGGTATTGGGGAACAACTCTAAGAGCTTATGTAAACCCTAAAGTCTATAGAAACCATGTGTTCAATTCTTTTGTAGGATACTATTTAAATATTTCCCTTGCATGAGTGATATCTTTCTTCTCACATCCTTTTCCTAAAGAGATACTAATATATCTTGGATGAAATGAGATTCTCACTAGAGTGTTGCATTATTTGGTTCATCTCAAGGATACACCATGGAGAAAGGAGTTAAATGGTTACCTTTGAGTGATATTTATCAATAGTATTGAATGGAGATCAAATCGAAAACTCTTCAGTGTAAGGTACACACAAGTTCTTCATTTTACTTATATAATATTTTTGAGTTTCATGTATAGTGTGATATTGGGATTATGTGTTTCTATTTTTTTTGCTGCATTGATTAAGTTGTAATCTATCCTAAGAAACCCATTAGTGTAATCATAGATTTACCATGATCTTTGATTCTTGAAATCATGTTTTAAAATAAATAAATTTTATATTGTTTATGCCATTTTATGGTTGTTGTATTTGTATTCATAAAGCTTGATTGGTATTTTGTTCTATGTCTTGATATACAATATTAGATATGTAACACCCCAAGCTTCCACGGTACGTTTCACTTCGAATAATGCAATAGCGTGTGTTGTACGCAACCTCGAGCTCTAACACACACCACAACGAATTAAACTAGCCGTTGTGAATAGTAATACCTAATTTTTGAAATTTTATAAATTTTATTTATCAAAATGGACTTCATTTTTGGATTCGGAATATCGAAATTAGCCTATGTTGAATTTTTGGTATTTTTCTGAGAACTTCTATTTTTTATGAATAGTGAAAAATACTTAAAAACAACTTTTTTAATCAAAATAATTTATAGTGATAAATTATACTATTTAGTGGTTTTAAATTATAATTAGAATATATTTTTACCATTTTATCCAATGGTGGCCATTAGAATTAATTTAACATTGAAATTGGACATAAACAATTGCCAATCTTTTGATATAAATTGTTTCTTAAAAACAAGCTATTTGTTGTAACAACGGAAATTAATTATAAAATTAATTAATGAAACTTATATGTTTGGAATTTTGTAAAATATACATTATTTTTGAATTCGGAATATTAATTATAGATTAGGGTGAAATTTTGGCCTTATTCTGAAAAACTTCAATTTTTGATGAATAGTGAAACCACTAAGTGGCTGTTAAAAACTGATTTTTCGTTAAAATGAAATATTACCACTTCTGTGATTTGATTTTCAAAAATCCAACATACATGGTTGTCATTAAGAAGCAAAATTTGGTTCAATGAGATTAAAATAATTTTTTGGTGAATAGTAACTTTTAAGTTCTTAATCGCGATTAGAGGTAATTAGTGTAGTTTAAGGTAAAAATAATGTTTTAATAATATGAGATGTGCTTGAAACTTATCCTACTACTATTGTATGAGTCATGGCCGACCAATAAAACCCATGGGTCAACTTGGGGACCCCATGGAGCCACTTTGGTTGGAAAATGACATTAATATATATTTATTTAATGTTAAAATTAAATTGACACAAACATGAGTTATTTTACTAAAACAGTTTTTAAGTGGGGTTACACAAGTCCAAATTTTGATTATAAATATTCATTAGAAAGATAAAAATATTTCCTACATCATAGTAGTTTTTTTATAATTTTTAAACATTAAATAAATTAAATTATTTATGACATCATGATGATGCAGCGATGACCTCATTATTTAACGATTTAAATAAAATGGAAAGATAATGTAAACTCCAAAGCGTAAACTTGTCAAAAACCTATTGGATGAGTAGATTTATAACCCTTATCATCTTATCCTCGAATTATATAAGTGTGGGACCTCTAAAATCCGAAACTCATTTTATAATAAAGTGACTTTTCTTTACTTTCCAAGAGTGCCCCTCCTCTCCACTTATAAAAGGCCCCCACCTCTCCCACCTTATTCACACTTTCAAGCCATTTGGATAGGCCAAAATCTTCCCAAATACTCTCCCAACTTCCCCCTCTTACTCCTAGAAGCCTCACTTTGGGCAGAACTCTTCCCAAGGAAGCCTTTGTCTCAAATCAAAAAGAGTTACCCGATTTTGAGGTAATGTCTTCTCTAATGTTGTTTTGTTTTATTTAGCTTCTCCAACCCCTTAAACTCTTTTTATTAATTTCTTTTGTAACAACACCAGTATCCTAAATATACTAGGATGTTTTTATAAGAAGGATTCTAGCTACACTTACACACACCTACATCTAATGGTTAAAGAACATACGGTTTCTGTGGATGGCGAATTTCTGCCTCACGAAACGATGATTGTTCAACACTCATATAACTCCTTCAAAGGTGGACATTAAGATGTCACTATATTTATATATGATTTATAATATGTTTATGTTTTACTTATGCTTCTGTATTTCTAATTTATGGCATACTTTATGATTTCCATTATGGGTAAACGTGATAATTTCATTTTAGGAAGTGCGGACTACCGCCCCCTCAAAGTGATTTGAATCGTTAATGCCATATGTGGGATGTATAAAGGATGGAGTAAATGTTATTATACACTATGTTATACTGGAATTATATTATACATTTATATCATTATGATTTCATTCCATTAAATATGAAATTGAAATGAAAGTAGCGTTCATGCGTACGTACGACTTACCGTCTCCATGAACGGTGCATTTCATTTCTTACCTCTAAATGTTACGTAATATTATAAATGAATGTATATACTGGATATATAAGATATATATGACATCTAAATCATGAATATAATTCTAGAGATAATGGATATTCTACCACATAAACAACTTGTAATTATAGGAAGTTTATTGTTGACTCAAGTACCAAACATCGACAAAACGACCGTTATTAACTTAAATAATTACATAATGTTCATATCATTGTAATAAGTGATATAATAAGGATAATGAAATTGAAAATGGTTCTTAATAAGGTATATATTAACTCTAGTTTATTATTCAGGAGGTTAAAGAACGGTTGAGTCAAGTCAGACACGAGGTAAGGGAATTTCATAACCCAACTTCCATTCTTTGGGTTAATCTCCTACGTTCAAATTATGTCATGATATTATTATGTCGTATATTGTATTTATACTTTATTTATGTGTACATATAGTGAATACACATAATAGATATATTTTATTTAAAAATGATCTTTTTAAGGGACTTCGTCTCAATCTCCATTCATTGAGGCATATTTTGTTTTATACACAAATTTCTTTTGTACAGTGTATAAACCCCTTTGACATTTTACGTTTATTCAAAAGGAATATTTTTATATGAAGAGTTTTACTAAACGACAAAAAGGGAATGTTTTTCTTTCCGTACATATGCGGCGACAACGACTTCTCCGCCGCCGTGACCATTATTTTATTTTCGGCTTCCTCTAAAAGCCATCATTTTTTTTGATGAAAAATAAATACAAAGTTTTAACTTTCTTTTATTTTGGTATTGAAAATGGTTTTGAAAGCATTTTTATTATATCAATGTGTTGTATTGATATCTTGTGATTGAAATGTGGAAATTTTATGTTTCCTTTATGCATGTTTTATGTGATACGATTATGTTATGGTTTATGATATGTTTAAACCTATTCATATGAGGAATGTATTGGACTTAATAAGTGACGGGTGGAGCCCTCTATAGCTCCTTGATGCATCGGTAGGTCTCATGAGACAATTAGACGTGGAATTGGCCGAGGCCCTTTCCCAATTTGATTTATGGTTTTGGCCGAGGCCTTAATCATTTTAGACATCTTGGCCGAGGCCTTGAAAAAATGTTTCAGAATGTTCGGCATTATACATTCCCTCATTATGAAAGTGGTTATTGATATTGCATGTGATTATTCGTCCAGTAGAATATCCATGTGAAGAAGTGAATGGAATTATCTCATTTTACTTTTGCCATATTATGTTGAAGTTCAAGTTTAAAAGGCTTTTGTTTTAGTTATACATTGCCTTAAATGTTAATGTTTATTTATGAAAGATTCCGCTATATTGTTAACCTTACTGAGCATCTGAGCTCACCCCTTTCAATGTTTTAATATTTTCCAGGATGTGAAGAAGTATTTTATGAATGACCTGCAGGGATAGTCCGAAGAGGATAGAAGTGTGGACTATGGAGACTATGTTATTATATTTTTTCACTTTGTGATGTAATGTAACATTTATGAATGTATCTAGTGTTTCCAAGGCTACTAAACTAATCGGTCTTTCGAGACTTGATCTTTTGTGATCATGCCAATGTTACGAAGTAATGCACCGACTCTGGGTAGCTGGGGTCGGGACGTTACAGTTGGTATCAGAGGCAGTTTAGTACAAACCTTGGAAGCTAGATTTAGACAAACTCTGATTAGAGAACGTAGACCTAAGATGAACTTTGAGGATTAGTATAGAATAACTTCCTAAAATTTTGGTATTGTAGATATTTTGTGAGTTTTCCGAGCAATACATCCCTGTCTGGATACGAGCAGGTAGAGGCGGCTCTGGCACAGATGTACCTTGGGGTAAAACCCGAAAACACCGCTTTGAGCTAGACTCGAACGGGAACTGGTACACGACAATGGGCCTTGCTGCACTCTTGGTTACGACACTCCCGGGGGATATGCTTAGGATAATTACCATTTTCTTTACAAACCACTATGAATGGTTACGAGTATATACTTCCTCAAAGAAAACATTTTTATGATTATGGATTATATCCATAATTAGTTCAATTTATGTTAAGTGTTTTACAAGTATGGAATTATGTATTTTGATTCATAAACTAATCCAGTTTATGCCATTATTTAGAAATGGCGCCTAGTGGAAGGAATGGAAACCGTATCAATGCACGCACTCCGTGTAGGGATTGCCCTCCTGATCAAGATAATTATTGTGGATCTGGAGATACAACTGGTGCTGATCAGCTTCTCACCGTACTGGGACAACTCACGCAGGTTATGAATAACAACCTTACTCGTATGGAGCACCCTGATCCGCAACGTGGAGGATCAATGCTAGACCGTTTCATGAGGCAACAACCACCAACCTTTAATGGGAGTACAAATCCTATAGTAGCTGAGCAATGGATAAATTCCTTAGAGAAAATATTCCAAGCCTTGGGGAGTAGTGAAAGGGAGAAAGTTGTCATGGCAGTTTACCGCCTCACTGGAGATGCCGATCAGTGGTGGTCGCTGATTCAAAACACAAAGGAAGATGGTGACGTATCGAATATGGAATGGAGGGAGTTCAAAGAGCTTTTCTTAGAAAAATACTTTCCTCGTGACCATCGAGCAGATATGGAAAGTCAATTTCTGAGTCTGAGGCAGAAGGAGGATGAGAATGTCGCAAAGTATGAGGCTAACTTTACAAGGTTAGCAAGGCATGCTGCCGATTATATACGTAACCCAAGGATTAAGATTGATCGTTTCTTTGATGGGTTAAAACCATTTCTCAGTCGAGCTTTAGTATCACAATCCTTCTCATCATACGAAGATATTGTCTCGTGTGCTATCAAGACAGAAAAGGAATTCTCTAAGTCTTATGACAACAAAGTAAAGCAAGAGAAGAAGAGAACGGGGGAACAAGAGACAGATAAAGGGAAAAAGGGAAAGAAGGATTTTCCATTATGTGATAATTGTGGGAAGAATCACCCTGGTACGTGCCTAAAATGAATGGGAGTTTGTTATAAATGTGGAGAAAAGGGTCACCAGGCTCGTGATTGCAAGGGAAAGAAAGAGGCTGTCAAACTTGAATGCTACAATTGTAGGGAAATGGGGCATTATGCAAATGAATGTCCTAAGCGTCAAGGAAACTTACCTCAGAAAAGGCCAAGGGATCAAGGCCAATCTTATGCTGTGACTACAGTTGAAGCGGAATAAGTAATGTATTGGTGCTTTTGGACTCAAGGATTATATTCTGGTTATAAGAATAATGTGATATATATAAAGATTGTACTTCAGTACTTTTTGATTTCAGTAAGGGTTTAATATGATAAAGGTAATCATATTTTTAGTATGTGAAAATAAGAGAAACTTTTCTTTGTTTGGGGAATCTGATGTTACAATTGATTTTGGAATTTAGAGACCTTTTAGAGAAAGTCTGGACGGAGGTATTTTGGATAACTATTAAGGTTGGAATGGATTAAGTTGAACCATGGATAGTATTGTTTAAGGTTAAAGCATTTCTGAAGATTATTTTTGGAATATTATAATACTATAGTTTTAGGAAAAGGACAACATGCAGGGTGGGGAATAACCCGTCACGTCGGACAAAGCTACAGGAATCGAACCCACAATCATAGTGCGACAGGCCTTTATTTCCTACCACTAGCCTACAGGAAGTCCCTGGTTATTACAAAATAATTTTACTAATCTAAATGGTATGTGTTAACATTTGGAACCTTATACAATTAGGATAAATAGAATATTTTTGAGTTTCGTTACCATTTGGAGTAAAAGTTGGGTTTGTGGTAAAAATTTATTAACGAATGAAAGTATACATAAAAATTATGTATATTCCCTTGCGTTCTTAGTAAATATCCTAAATAAATTCCTCAACATTATAAAAGGTAACTTAAAACAAAAATGTTGTCGGTTAACTTTTCCAACTGGGGATTCAATGACCGTTTAACCAATCACAAGTTTTTGATTTTCTTATGGTTAAACTTTCTAATAATCCTATTTTCTATAACTCTCCATCAGACCTTGATGGTTTGTTTCTCCTCCATATCCATATTTTCATAGAATCCTAGAATGGGCTATATCGGGTGACCTTTGTACTTATCTTGCTTTCTTTTAATGTTATATATTTATTAACCTTATTTCCGATGTGGGTTTTCCTCAAAGGTATTTTCTCTTTTCAACCTTTTATTTTCAAAGAAAAATTTCAAATTGCGAGGACGCAATTTATTGAAGGAGGAGAGAATGTAACACCCCAAGCTTCCACGGTACGTTTCACTTCGAATAATGCAATAGCGTGTGTTGTACGCAACCTCGAGCTCTAACACACACCACAACGAATTAAACTAGCCGTTGTGAATAGTAATACCTACTTTTTGAAATTTTATAAATTTTATCTATCAAAATGGACTTCATTTTTGGATTCGGAATATCAATTATATCTTAGGGTGAAATTTTGGCCTTATTCTGAAAAACTTCAATTTTTGATGAATAGTGAAACCACTAAGTGGTTGTTAAAAACTGATTTTTCGTTAAAATGAAATATTACCACTTCTGTGATTTGATTTTCAAAAATACGACATACATGGTTGTCATTAAGAAGCAAAATGTGGTTCAATGAGATTAAAATAATTTTATGGTGAATAGTAACTTTTAAGTTCTTAATCGCGATTAGAGGTAATTAGTGTAGTTTAAGGTAAAAATAATGTTTTAATAATATGAGATGAGCTTGAAACTTGTCCTACTCCTATTGGATGAGTCATGGCCGACCAAGACAACCCATGGGTCAACTTGGGGACCCCATGGAGCCACTTTGGTTGGAAAATGACATTAATATATATTTATTTAATGTTAAAATTAAATTGACACAAACATGAGTTGTTTTACTAAAACAGTTTTTAAGTGGGGTTACACAAGTCCAAATTTTGATTATAAATATTCATTAGAAAGCTAAAAATATTTCCTACATCATAGTAGTTTTTTTATAATTTTTAGACATTAAATAAATTAAATTATTTATGACATCATGATGATGCAGCGATGACCTCATTATTTAATGATTTAAATAAAATGGAAATATAATGTAAAATCCAAAGCGTAAACTTGTCAAAAACCTATTGGATGAGTATATTTCGAACCCTTATCATCTTATCCTCGAATTATATAAGTGTGGGACCTCTAAAATCCGAAACTCATTTTATAATAAAGTGACTTTTCTTTACTTTCCAAGAGTGCCCCTCCTCTCCACTTATAAAAGGCCCCCACCTCTCCCACCTTATTCACACTTTCAAGCCATTTGGCTCGGCCAACCTCTGCCCAAATACTCTCCCAACTTACCCCTCTTACTCCTAGAAGCCTCACTTTGGGCAGAACCCTTCCCAAGGAAGCCTTTGGCTCAAATCAAAAAGAGTTACCCGATTTTGAGGTAATGTCTTCTCTAATGTTGTTTTGTTTTATTTAGCTTCTCCAACCCCTTAAACTCTTTTTATTAATTTCTTTTGTAACAACACCAGTATCCTAAATATACTAGTATGTTGTTATAAGAAGGATTCTAGCTACACTTACACACACCTACATCTAATGGTTAAAGAACATACGGTTTCTGTGGATGGCGAATTTCTGCCTCACGAAATGATGATTGTTCAACACTCATATAACACCTTCAAAGGTGGCCATTAAGATGTAACTATATTTATATATGATTTATAATATGTTTATGTTTTACTTATGCTTCTGTATTTCTCATTTATGGCATACTTTATGATTTCCATTATGGGTAAACGCGATAATTTCATTTTAGGAAGTGCGGACTACCGCCCCCTCAAAGTGATTTGAATCGTTAATGCCATATGTGGGATGTATAAAGGATGGAGTAAATGGTATTATACACTATTTTATACTGGAATTATATTATACATTTATATCATTATTATTTCATTCCATTAAATATGAAATTGAAATGAAAGTAGCGTTCATGCGTACGTACGGCTTGCCATCTCCATGAACGGTGCATTTCATTTCTTACCTCTAAATGTTACGTAATATTATAAATGAATGTATATACTGGATATATAAGATATATATGACATCTAAATCATGAATATAATTCTGGAGATAATGGATATTCTACCACATAAACAACTTGTAATTATAGGAAGTTTATTGTTGACTCAAGTACCAAATATCGACAAAACGACCGTTATTAACTTAAATAATTACATAATGTTCATATCATTGTAATAAGTGATATAATAAGGATAATGAAATTGAAAATGGTTCTTAATAAGGTATATATTAACTCTAGTTTATTATTCAGGAGGTTAAAGAACGGTTGAGTCAAGTCAGACACGAGGTAAGGGAATTTCATAACCCAACTTCCATTCTTTGGGTTAATCTCCTACTTTCAAATTATGTCATGATATTATTATTTCGTATATTGTATTTATACTTTATTTATGTGTAAATATAGTGAATACACATAATAGATATATTTTATTTAAAAATGATCTTTTTAAGGGACTTCGTCTCAATCTCCATTCATTGAGGCATATTTTGTTTTATACACAAATTTCTTTTGTACAGTGTATAAACCCCTTTGACATTTTACGTTTATTCAAAATGAATCTTTTTATACGAAGCATTTTACTAAACCACAAAAAGGGAATGTTTTTCTTTCCGTACATATGCGGCGACAACGAATTCTCCGCCGCCGTGACCATTATTTGATTTTCGGCTTCCTCTAAAAGCCATCATTTTTTTTGATGAAAAATAAATACAAAGTTTTAACTTTCTTTTATTTTGGTATTGAAAATGGTTTTGAAAGCGTTTTTATTATATCAATGTGTTGTATTGATATCTTGTGATTGAAATGTGGAAATTTTATGTTTCCTTTATGCATGTTTTATGTGATACGATTATGTTATGGTTTATGATATGTTTAAACCTATTCATACGAGGAATGTATTGGACTTAATAAGTGACGGGTGGAGCCCGCTATAGCTCCTCGATGCATCGGTAGGTCTCATGAGATAACTAGACGTGGAATTGGCCGAGGCCCTTTCCCAATTTGATTTATGGTTTTGGCCGAGGCCTTAATCATTTTAGACGTCTTGGCCGAGGCCTTGAAAAAATGTTTCAGAATCTCCGGCATTATAAATTCCCTCATTATGAAAGTGGTTATTGATATTGCATGTGATTATTTGTCCAGTAGAATATCCATGTGAAGAAGTGAATGGCATTATCTCATTTTACTTTTTCCATATTATGTTGAAGTTCAAGTTTAAAAGGCTTTTGTTTTAGTTATATATTGCCTTAAATGTTAATGTTTATTTATGAAAGCTTCCGCTATATTGTTAACCTTACTGAGCATCTGAGCTCACCCCTTTCAATGTTTTAATATTTTACAGGATGTGAAGAAGTATTTTATGAATGACCTGCAGGGATAGTCCGAAGATGATAGAAGTGTGGACTATGTAGACTATGTTATTATAGTTTTTCACTTTGTGATGTAATGTAACATTTATGAATGTATCTAGTGTTTCCAAGGCTACTAAACTAATCGGTATTTCGAGACTTGATCTTTTGTGATCATGCCAATGTTACGAAGTAATTCACCAACTCTGGGTAGCTGGGGTCGGTACGTTACAAGATATAATAAAAAATTATTGGGTCACACTATACAATATTGGATATCATGGATGATGGTACAATTAAGTTCTTCAATTTTTTAATATATTGCAGTGCATGATATAGGCTGTTATAGTATAAGATGTATCATATGAAGTTCCCCAAAATAGAGAATCACTTCGTATATGTGTTATCATGACTTACCATAAAGTATGATAACTAGACCACCACACACATGGTTTACCATTTACAATGACTTATCATAAGCTGCGACTATTGGGGAATAGAGTTATTCTTACACATGCTATTATAGTGCCTCATTATTTATACACTAGTGTATATTGTATATTGTGATAGACTATGTCACATGAGTTAATCCTATGCAAAACTATTGATTATAGGGTTTAATATCATGTAGTGACCTATCATAGAACACAATTTTCTACATATTGAGTTAATCCTATGTGGACCTACTAGATGTTGCAAGCCAAGTTATCTACCATAATTTATGATAGAAAACACTTAGAGGGTTTACGTGTTATAGCTTCTATATTACTTCTTAGGATATAAGAATATTGTTCAAAACTATATAGAGAGAAATTTTTTATTTTTCTATAATTAAATTAAGAATTGAGATAAATGGTTTATAAGTAGTTCATAAATCATAATAAAAGGTATTTTGAAATATTTTTTAATTTATAAATGTTTCTATAAATTAATTAATTATAAATTGTTTATAATTAATTAATTAATTTTTTTCAAAAAATTTATTAAATAAAAATATCTAAAAATAGTAGTTATTAATATTTAAATACCTTTTACAAATTATATTACATAACGTATAATTTAAATATAAATGATTTATATGTAAATTATAAGTGTAATTTATAAAGTTTTTATAAATTAAACAATGAGGCCAAAATATAAAATGATTTTATATTTTTAATTATGATTTTTTATAATTAATTAATTTTAATTGTTCAAATTAAAGGCCTTATTTGAGAAATTATTTAAATCACATCAAAAGGTTTTTTGAAGATTGATACAATCAAGGTTTAAATAATGATAAATATGTGATATTTAGATTTTTTAAATTTTTTACATAATAAATTTGGAATATAAATTGTTTATATTTCTTTTAATATCATATATTTAAGTAAAATTATATATAATTAATAATATGAAATAGTTCATATTAGAAGTAAATATGAAGTGTTAATGTTTATTTAATTATGGAATGTCCATAATGTTTGATAAATTATAAAATGTTTATAATAGATTTATTTATGAATTGTTCATAAATTATTTAGCTCATCTTTAAAAATATTAATTGTTTATTTATATATTTTATTATTAGTTTATTATTCATAGATATGATTTTTTTTATATTATGAATAGATGTATTCTTTAGTTTAAAAAGTTCAACCACTTCTATAAATTTTCATAGACGCATCTAAGGAGTTACATGCTAGGCCTGATAATGGATTTAGTTTTTTTCCACCTTGAATTTAGAATGTACTAGGTTATGATCTTGAATTAAGTTGTTAATTATTATTTATATATATTAGGTGCTAGATTTATTATGAAATCAGAGTATCTCTTGAGTAATGTATCCCTCAAAAGGAGGACTTTGTGCTGAATGACTAACTGTCCTGGAGGCTTTTTCCATATCTCGAAAAGTGAGGGTTGTTATCCATATCTCTAGGCTTACTCTTATGGTGACTGTTGATTTCATATAATTATAATCATTTAAATTAAAGGGTTTCATTTAACTTTTTCATTTGATGCATTTGGATATGTATAAATATAGTTATATTTTTATTTGGGATAGTAACACAAGCAACAAGTTCGTTAAAGAGTTATATGTCAATATAGTTTGAACATATCAATTTGGTGGAAGGAATAAGATTAAAAAATAAATTATTATAATCATGCATAAATTTAAATTTAATACATGAGATAAGATAGTGGCATTAAATCAACTTTAAAAATACCAAGTGTTAAATTTCTTCAAAAGTGTCACTTATCAATACCTCATTCATCCCACTGGGTAGGTCATTCCATAGTTGGGTGTCTTTGGATTATCTTGTATAATAAAAACAAGTAATGGGTGATCCAAATGGGTTTAGGTTCCCTTTATTGGTGTTTTATTTGGGTTACACTTAATCATGAGACCCTAATAGGATTATGTTATCTGAGGAATAAATTTGAGTTTATCTATATGATGGATTAGGAAAAGAGTTGTTCACTTAAATATCCAAGAGTCATTTAGGATATTATTGGGATGATTACTTACCTAAATAATTAAGTGGTGAGATAAACATCATAGAAGACTCATTTCTTAGTGAGATATGGATTTTGACCAACTAATGGGTACGATTAATTTAAAATAGGTCATCATTTTAATTATATCACATTTAATAAAAGTAATTACTAAATGAATATAAAATACGACACTCATTTTATTAAAGATTCTATTATAGATAAAATAAAATCATCATAATACAAATTTACTTTGAGATCAATATTTTAAAATATAAGGAAATTATTATTGGAAGCAACTTCCTAAGACAAGTAACTTAAGAAAAGATCTTAATCAAAAAATTCTATGTATTGAGTAATCCCTTCAAGAGTAACCCACTTTTAAAGTTGTTCAATAATGGAATCTAAATGCTTATGAGAAGCCTAGTTTAATTCACTTAAGGTTTCCTTAAGTCTTTTTTTAGCTATAGAATTCATTATGTTGTAATTTATGGATTTTTTTAACAATATGAATGAATTCAAGAAAAGTTTACCCAATATTCTCAATGTGTTAAGGGTAGTTGAATTAGGGAATGTGATGTACAGGTTCTGGTGTTTCTTCGACAACACAAGTAGGTTAATGTTTAAACCAAAAGAATAAAAATTATTTGGAAAGTAAAATATTGTTCCTTTAAGTAGTTATTAATGGTTATTAAAACCTAAAAGTTTTATCATGAAGGATGAGTAATGATTCCATGGAATGAAATTGTTTATAATAATTAAAAGGGTTTTAGAAACTCCATGGAATATCTATGTCATGTACTGGTGTTATATAAATTAATTATTTGATTTTGAATAGGTATATGATATAAAATTTATATTATATAATAGTTATAAATATACAATAATCCATAAACAAGGATATAATCGATAAATATTATAGTTTTCATTCAAGTGATGAAGAAAAGAGTTACTACATCAAATATTTAGATGTAAAGGAACATATCAAGATCAAAAAAAATATAAATAATGTATGCATATAATTATCTCATTTTATTATTTTACAATAGAATTTGTTTATTAATAAAACGTTTCTATGAATAATATGATATTAATACACATGGTTTATTATTCAATGAATTATATAACAAATAATGCTAAAAATCATAGAATACCATATATGATGTGGAAATAATAGTTTGTTTGTAAAATATTCCCACTTAGAAAATAAGTGTTATTCCCTAACATAAAATAAATTTATGTATCTTGGAATGATATTTTGTAGACAATATAGTTACAAAGAGTCCAAGTGGAGTAAGTTTGGACTTTGGGAAGTTAAAAGTTAAAAAATAAAGGATTATTCCAATCAAACTAAATTTCACTTAAATATATTAAATAATTAAATTATTTACTGTAATATTTAAAGATTTTTTTAATGTAATTGGTTCCAAAGGATGATCATGATAGTATACTTAGAATGAATTCTAAGTATATAACAAAAATATATTAACATCATAACATTATATGCTACAGAGTTAACAAGTTTAAATATGCTTAAGGAGTTGAACATTATGAATGGGATTACTAAATATCACCATTATTCAAATTAGCTTGATTCATAGATGTTAATGACTAAAGATTTTATTGATAGGGTTTTATCAGGTGGTCACATAGTGATGTGATGGGAATTACATAAGGATTTAATAAGTTTAACAAAACCCCTAAAAGTGTAGCAAACATAACTTTTCTATGGTAGTCTATTATATGTTATATGTTTGATAAGATATTATGTATGGTATTATTATGTATTATTAAATAAGTTTAAGTATTTAAAATATATAATGTTATAAAAAATACAATCATCACTTTATCATTCTCTCACATTGGTTGTATATATATATATATATATATCATGAAGTGAAATGATAATTGACCTATTATAGTATTAATTTGAGTTATCAATAACTTATGTTAATCATAAATTATTATAGTTCATGATGAAATATTAAGTTTTTCATGAGTAGGATTCTTATATTGAGATATAGAATATGCTCATGAGGCACAAAATGAGTTTTTTACACTGGATGACCCACTAAGTATATAAGGCCCCAACCTTAAACCTTACTTAATCTTGAGTTATTACAAGATTACACATTGAGGATCTTTTCAGGTTTAGAGTCTTAGAGAATTAGATCATAAAACTTTCATCACATTCCACATTTAAGAAAAGTGGTTACATAAAATATAGTATTCATTTTTCCCATCAACGGAAACATATTTAAAATAAAACATGGATTCTTTCTTGACACTTCCTTGACACTATCATCATATCATGTACCCTTCCCTTGACCTGTGAAAAACATTTCAAAAACTTGGGATGAGCATAAAAAGCTCAGTAAGGGATATAAAAATATGGAAAGGAAACATGAGTACATGTATACACAAGAATCAATGAAATCAAACTCTACTCATAAAACAAAAGAACTTTAACATACCTCATCAAATCATGAATAAATCATAGAAATCATAAGACATAAAGGTAACTTGAGGCACTCATAATATTCTTACGTAGGGAGTAACCCTCTTGATTACGTTTGGAATACCCATCACAGTATATTCCCTAAATTTCTTCAGAGAAACCTCAACGTTTAACCCCTTCGTGTTACCCAATGCATTGGAGAGCTATATCGGGCTCACCCGCCCTTAGTTTATCACAGAACCACCCGTCTTCTTAACAATTCCCAAGAACCATAACATAATCATATCACATAAAACATGCATAAAGGAAACATAACATTTCCACATTTAAATCACAAGATATCAATACAACACATTGATATAATAAAAACATTATGAAAACCATTTTAAATACCAAAATAAAAGAAAATCAAAACAGGGTATTTATTTTTCTTTTAAAAAAAATGTATGGCTTGTAGAGGAAGCCGAAACTCAAATAATGGTCACAGCGGTGGAGAAGTCGTTGTCGCCGCATACGTACGACAAAAACATTCCCTTTTGTCGTTTAGTAAAACGCTACGTTAAAAAAATATTCCTTTTGGATAAATGTAAAAGTCAAAGGAGTTTATACACCGTATAAAAGAAGGTTGTGCATAAAACAAAATATGCCTCAATGAAAGGAGATTGAGATGAAGTCCCATACCTCGGGTCCGACTTGACTCGATCGTTCTTTAACCTCCTGAATAATAAACTTGAGTTAATTTATACTTTCTTAAGAACCTTTTTCAAGTTCATTATTCCTTTTATATCACTTATTACCATGTCATGAACACTATGTAATTATTTAAGTTAATAACGGTCGTTTTAACGATCATTGGTACTTGAGTCAAAAATAATCTCTTTATAATTACAAGTTGTTCATGTATCCATTATATCTAGAGTTATAATCATGATTTAGATATCATATATATCATATATATATAGTATATACATGCATTTATAATATTACAGAATGTTTAGAGGTAAGAAATGAAATACACCATTCATGGAGACGGTAAGCCGTACGTACGCATGAACGCTACTTTCATTTATATTTCATATTTTATGGAATGGAATCATAATTATATAAAGGTATATTATAATTCAAGTATAATATCATATATAATATCATTAATTACATCCTTTATACATCCCACATATGGCATTAACGAATCAAATCACTTTGAGGGGGCGGTAGTCCGCACTTCCTAAAATGAAGATATCGCGTTTACCCATAATGGAAACCATAAAGGTATGCCATGAATGAAAAATACAGAAGATTAAGTAAAACATAAAAATATTATATTCCATATATAAATATAGTGACATCTTAATGTCCACCTTTGAAGGTGTTAAAATAATATTGAACAATCATCGTTTCGTGAGGCATAAATTCGCCATCCACAGAAACAATATGTTCTTTAACCATTAGATGTAGGTGTGTGTAAGTGTAGCTCGAATAATTCTTATAAAAACATACTAGTATATGGAATATACAGGTTTTGTTACAAAATAAATGAATATAAAGAGTTTAGGGGGTTGGAGAAGCAAAATAAAACATAAGAACACAAGAGAAGACACTACCTTTAAATCGGGTAACTCTTTTTGATTTGAGCTCAAAGGCTTCCTTGGGAACACTTCTGCCCAAAGTGAGGCTTCTAAGAGTTATAGAGTGATGTGGAGAGACAATATGGGCAGGGTTTGGCCGAGACAAAGGCTTTGGAAGTGTGGGTAAGGTGGTAGAGGTGGGGGCCTTTTATATATGGAGAGGAGGGGCACTCTTGGAAAGTTAAGAAAAGATACTTTGTTATAAAATTATTTTCGGATAAAAAAGGTCCCACAATTATAAATTTCGAGGATAAGGTGATAAGGGTTCAAAATCCACCCATCCAATAGGTTTTTGACATGTGTAGGTCTTATATTTTACATTATATTTTCATTTTATTTAAATCATTAAATAATGAGGTAATCGCTGCATCATCATGGTGTCATAAATAATTTAATTTATTTAATGTCTAAAAATTATAAAAAAAATATCATGATGTAGGAAATATTTTTATATTTTAAATTACTATTTATAGTAAAAAATCTGACTTGTATAACCCCATTTAAAAATTGTTTTAGTAAAACAACTCATGTTTGAGTCATTTTTACTTTTACTTTAAATAAAAGGCATTAATGTCTTTATCTTACCCAAGTGGCTCCATGGGGTCCCAAAAATGGACCCATGGGTTTTATTGGTCGTCCATGACACATCCAATAAGGGTAGGAAATGTGTATAGGTCATTTCATATTATTAAAACATTATTTTAACCTTAAATTACACTAATTACCTCTAATCGCGATTAAAAACTTAAAAGTTACTATTCAACAAAAAATTATTTTAATCCCATTGAACCACATTTTAATTCTTAATGAAAACCATATATGTTGGATTTTTTAAATTCAAAACACAGAGGTGGTAAAATTTCATTTAAACGGAAAAATCAGTTTTTATAAGTACCACTTAGTGGTTTCACTATTCATCAAAAATTGAAGTTTTTCAGAAAAATACCAAAACTTCACCCTAAGATATATTTGATATTCCAAATTCAAAAATTATGTCTATTTTACAAAATTAAAAACATATAAGTTACATTAATTAATTTAATAATTAATTCCCACTGTCAGAGCAAATAGCGTGTTTTTATGAAACAATAAGTATCAAAAGATTGACACTAGTTTAAGTCCAATTTCAAAGTGAAATTAATTCCAATGACCACTATTGGATTAAATTGTAAAAATATATTCTAATTGCACTTTAAAACCAATTCAAAATATAATCTAATCATATAAATAAATTATATTAAAAATAGGTTTTGAATTAAAATACAACATTTTTCACTATTCATTAAAAAAATGAACTTTATCGGAAAAATACCAAAAATTCACACAAAGTAAATTTTTATGTCCCTATTCTAAGGAAGAATTTTATTTGGTCCAATAGAATGTATAAAAGTGACCAAATCTATACTTAATGATGGTTCTCCATCAAAAGGCGATAAGTGGACCTTTAGTGAAAATTAGAGTATATATGCCTAAAATTGAATTATTTTCATATTTTAAGCATTTATCTTTTATTGGATAAATGTAAAAACATTTAACAAACATATATAATCATATTTTAGTTATTTCCATTCATTCCCGCCAATAAAACGGCTACGTGTTAACTACCATTTAAAATAATATTATTTTATTACTAGTGTGCAACGTAAGATTTCAAAGAAACTCTTTGTTGCGTATCAGGTACGCTATCGAACATAGCAAACCCTTTAAAGTAAAATTAATATTTAATTCATTAATATTAATAAAAATAAAAATTCTTTATTCTTTATTTACTTGGGATGTTACATCCTTCCCCCCTTTTGGGAATTGTGTCCTCGCAATTTTATTCACTTATCAAAATAAGTGGGGGTATTTATCCTTCATAGCATTTTCAGATTCCCATGTTGCCTCTTCAACCATATGGTTTTTCCATAAAACCTTTACCTGGTGAATTACCTTATTCCACAACACTTTCTCTCTACGATCAAGTATCTGGACTGGTTGTTCTTCATAAGAGAGATTCTCTTCCAACTGAACTACCTCTAGGCTCAAAACATGAGATGGATCTGGCATATACTTTCTCAACATCGAAACATGAAAAACATTGTGTACCTGAGATAAACTCGGAGGTAAAGCCACTCGGTAAGCAACTGATCCAACTCTCTCCAGAATTTCATATGGTCCAATGAACCTTGAACTCAGCTTTCCTTTCTTACCAAATCGAATCACACTTTTCCATGGAGAAACTTTGAGAAAGACATGATCACCTACCTCAAAAGATAGATCCTTCCTCCGGTTATCCGCATAACTCTTCTACCTGCTCTGAGCTGTTCTCATGTGTTTCTGAATCAAATGAACTTTTTCTGCCATCTCTTCTACCAATTCTGGTCCCATCAACTTCCTTTCACCCATTTCATCCCAGAAAGCTGGAGTTCGACACCGCTTCCCATATAATGACTCAAATGGTGCCATCTGTATACTGGAATGAAAACTGTTATTATAAGAAAACTCAACCAAAGAAAGATGTTGGTCCCAAATTCCCTGATAATCCATCGAACAATCATATAGCATATCCTCTAAGGTCTGAATTGTTCGTTCTGACTACCCATCTGATTGAGGATGAAAAGCTGTACTAAAATTTAATTCAGTACCCAACGATTTCTGAAGGCCTTTACAAAAGTTAGAAGTGAACCTTGGATCATGATCAGATACAATTGATAAAGGAACTCCATGTAACCTGAATATCTCTTTAAGATACAAACGGGAAAGTTGATCTAGGGAAAAAGTATCTCGTATGGCAAAGAAATGAGCAGATTTAGTTAATTGATCAAAAATAACCCAGATTGCATTATTACCTCGAGATGTCTTCAGTAATCCCACAACAAAGTCCATGGATATATTTTCCCATTTCCACTCTGGCACTGGTAAAGGCTGAAGCATCCCTTTTCGGTAACTGTCACTCTGCTTTAACCTGTTGACATGTCAAACACTTCACAGTAAAATCAGAAATATCTCTTTTCATTCCTTCCCACCAGTAATACTTCCAAAGATCTCTATACATATTAGTACTGCCAGGATGAACTGAAAACGGAGAACTATGAGATTCAAATAACAACTCTATATTCAACTGTGAATCACAAGGCACACACAATCTCTTCCAAAATCTCAAAACACAATCATTATCAATGTTGAATTCAGGCAACTTACCCTTCTGAACCAGCTCTACCTTTTTCTGCAACTCACTGTCTTGCTTCTGTGCTTGGTTGATTCTGTCTGATAGAGAAGATTTCACTGATACCTGAAACAAAACAGAAGGACATCCTGCACCAACAACTTCTATGCCAAAGTTCATCAAATCCTTAACCAAAGGATCTCGTTCCAAATGCAACATTGTTAATGAAGCATTACTTTTTCAGCTCAAAGCATTAGCCACTTTATTTTCTTTTCCTGGATGGTAATGAATTGTACAATCATAATCCTTGATTAATTATAGCTATCTCCTCTATCTCATGTTCAATTCTTTCTGAGTGAATATATACTTTAAACTTTTGTGATTGGTATATATTTCACACTTTACTCTATACAAATGATGCCTCCAAATTTTCAAAGCGAAAACAACAGCAGCTAATTCCAAATCATGTGTAGGGTAATTTACCTCATGAGTTTTCAACTATCGTGAAGAATAAGCAATTACCTGATCATTCTGCATTAGGACGCAACCAAGTCCTTTCAATGAAGCATCATTGTAGATAACAAACTCACCATTCCTGGAAGGTAGTTCCAAAACTGGAGCATTCACCAATCTTCTTTTCAACTCCTGAGTCAACTGAGCCATCACTACAACAAACTGTTTAGTTCTGATTCTGACCATATTAGGATACTAATTTGAAAGGTCATTTCCCACTGTATGCCTTACTAGAAAATCCATTCTATTTCCCCAATTAAAAACCATTCTTAACATAGAAATATCTTAGGTGAAGCAACATGGTAATCTTTAAATGCTATATCATTTCAATCATACCATAAATTAATTTATAATTTAACAATTTTCTAACTCCTAAAGTTGTATAAAATGACCTCTGATACCAACTATAAGGCCCCAACCTTAAACCTTACTTAATCTTGAGTTATTATAAGCTTACACATTGAGGATCTTTTCAGGTTTAGAGTTTTAGAGAATTAGATCATAAAACTTGCATCACATTCCACATTTAAGCAAAGTGGTTACATAAAAGATAGTATTCATTTTTCCCATAAATGGAAACATATTTAAAATAAAACATGGATTCTTTCTTGACACTTCCTTGACACTATCATCATATCATGTACCCTTCCCTTGACCTGTGAAAAACATTTCAAAAACTTGGGATGAGCATAAAAAGCTCAGTAAGGTATATAAAAATATGGAAAGGAAACATGAGTACATGTATACACAAGAATCAATGAAATCATACTCTACTCATAAAACATAAGCACTTTAATATACCTCATCAAATCATGAATAAATCATAGAAATAATAATACATAAAGGTAACTTGAGGCATTCATAACACTCTTACGTAGGGAGTAACCCTCTTGGTTACATTTGGAATACCCGTCACAGTATATTCCCTAAATCTCTTCGGAGAAACCTCAACGTTTAACCCCTTAGCGTTACCCAATGCATTGGAGAGGTATATCGGGCTCACCCGCCCTTAGTTTATCACGGAACCACTCGTCTTCTTAACAATTCCCAAGAACCATAACATAATCGTATCACATAAAACATGTATAAAGGAAACATAACAGTTCCACATTTCAATCACAAGATATCAATACAACACATTGATATAATAAAAACATTATGAAAACCATTTTAAATACCAAAATAAAAGAAAAGTAAAACAGGGTATTTATTTTTCTTTTAAAAAAAATGTATGGCTTGTAGAGGAAGTCGAAACTCAAATAATGGTCACGACGGCGGAGAAGTCGTTGTCGCCGCATACGTACGACAAAAACATTCCCTTTTATCGTTTAGTAAAATGCTATATATAAAAAAGATTCCTTTTGGATAAATGTAAAAGTCAAAGGGGTTTATACACCGTATAAAAGAAGGTTGTGGATAAAACAAAATATTCCTCAATGAAAGGAGATTGAGACGAAGTCCCATACCTCGGGTCTGACTTGACTCGATCGTTCTTTAACCTCCTGAATAATAAACTTGAGTTAATTTCTGCTTGATTAATAACCTTTTCAAGTTCATTATTCCTTTTATATCACTTATTAATATGTCATTAACACTATGTAATTATTTAAGTTAATAATGGTCGTTTTAACGATCATTGGTACTTGAGTCAAAAATAATCTCTTTATAATTACAAGTTGTTCATGTATCCATTATATCCAGAGTTATACTCATGATGTAGATATCATATATATCATATATATCCAGTATATACATGCATTTATAATATTACAGAACGTTTAGAGGTAAGAAATGAAATGCACCATTCATGGAGATGGTAAGCCGTACGTACGCATGAACGCTACTTTCATTTCTATTTCGTATTTTATGGAATGAAATCATAATGATATAAAGGTATATTATAATTCCAGTATAATATAATATATAATATCATTAATTACATCCTTTATACATCCCACATATGGCATTAACGAATCAAATCACTTTGAGGGGGCGGTAGTCCGCACTTCCTAAAATGAAGATATCACGTTTACCCATAATGGAAACCATAAAGGTATGCCATGAATGAAAAATATAGAATCTTAAGTAAAACATAAACATATTATACACCATATATAAATATAGTGACATCTTAATGGCCACCTTTGAAGGTATTAAAAGAATATTGAACAATCATCGTTTCGTGAGGCAGAAATTCGCCATCCACGGAAACAGTATGTTCTTTAACCATTAGATGTAGGTGTGTGTAAGTTTAGCTCGAATAATTATTATAAAATCATCCTAGTATATGTAATATACTAGTGTTGTTACAAAATAAATGAATAGAAAGAGTTTAGGGGGTTGGAGAAGTAAAATAAAACATAAGAACACAAGAGAAGACACTATCTTTAAATCGGGTAACTCTTTTTGATTTGAGCTCAAAGGCTTCCTTGGGAAGAATTCTACCCAAAGTGAGGCTTCTAAAAGTTAGAGAGGGTTGTGGAGAGAAAAAATGGTCAGGGGTTGTCCTATCCAAAGGCTTTGGAAGTGTGGGTAAGGTGATAGAGGTGGGGGACTTTTATAAGAGGAGAGGAGGGGCACTCTTGGAAAGTTAAGAAAAGATACTTTGTTATAAAATGATTTTCTGATAAAAAAGGTCCCACAATTATAAATTTAGAGGATAAGGTGATAATAGTTCTAAATCCACCCATCCAATAGATTTTTGACTTGTGTAGGTCTTAGATTTTACATTATATTTTCATTTTATTTAAATCGTTAAATAATGAGGTAATCGCTGCATCATCATGGTGTCATAAATAATTTAATTTATTTAATGTCTAAAAATTATAAAAAAATATCATAATTTAGGAAATCTTTTTATATTTTCAATGACTATTTATAGTAAAAAATATGACTTTTATAACCCCATTTAAAAATTGTTTTAGTAAAACAACTCATGTTTGTGTCATTTTTACTTTTACTTTAAATAAAAGGCATTAATGTCTTTATCTTACCCAAGTGGCTCCATGGGGTCCCAAAAATAGACCCATGGGTTTTCTTGGTCGGCCATGACACATCCAATAAGGGTAGGACATGTGTCTAGGTCATTTAATATTATTAAAACATTATTTTTACCTTAAATTACACTAATTACCTCTAATCGTGATTAAAAACTTAAAAGTTACTATTCACCAAAAAATTATTTTAATCCCATTGAACCACATTTTACTTCTTATTGAAAACTATTTATTTCAGATTTTTTAAATTCAAAACACAGTGGTGGTAAAATTTCATTTAAACGGAAAAATCAGTTTTTATAAGTACCACTTAGTGGTTTCACTATTCATCAAAAATTAAAGTTTTTCAGAAAAATACCAAAACTCCACCCTAAGCTATATTTGATATTCCAAATTCAAAAATGATGTCTATTTTACAAAATTCAAAACATATAAGTTACATTAATTAATTTAATAATTAATTCCCGCTTTCAGAGTAAATAGCGTGTTTTTATGAAACAATAAGTATCAAAAGATAGACACTAGTTTAAGTCCAATTTCAAAGTGAAATTAAATCCAACGACCACTATTAGATTAAATGGTAAAAATATATTCTAATTGAACTTTAAAACCAATTCAAAATATAATCTAATCATATAAATAAATTAGATTAAAAATAGGTTTTGAATTAAAATACAACATTTTTCACTATTCATTAAAAAATGAACTTTATCGGAAAAATACCAAAAATTCACACAAAGTAAATTTTTATGTACCTATTATAAGGAAGAATTTTATTTGGTCCAATAAAATGTATAAAAGTGACCAAATATATACTTAATGATGGTTCGCCATCAAAAGGCGATAAGTGGGCCTTTAGTGAAAATTAGAGTATATATGCCTAAAATTGAATTCTTTTCGTATTTTAAGCCTTTATCTTTTATTGGATAAATGTAAAAACATTTAACAAACATATATAATCATATTTTAGTTATTTCCATTCATTCCCGCCAATACAACGACTACATGTTAACTACCATTTAAAATAATATTATTTTATTACTAGTGTGCAACGTAAGATTTCAAAGAAACTCTTTGTTGCGTATCAGGTACACTATCGAACATAGCAACCCATTTAAATTAAAATTAATATTTAATTCATAAATATTAATAAAAATGAAAATGATTTATTCTTTATTTACCTGGGATGTTACAAAGTATATACCACAAGGAGTGTCATGCACCATGTCATTGGTATACTAGGGGTTAAATGTTAATATTTGGAGTCCCAACCACCTAAGGTTAGAAATATACCTAACATGAGAGGCTTCATAATTCAATACCTTTATTATGCAATCCTTTATACTTAGCTAATTAGTGGGTGGTTGGGTATAATGCTGATCATGTGGTTAGTTGGAGCTTAACCAAGATGAGATTTTTTTTCTCATATGATGAGCATGACATATGAAACCTAGATTGAGATAGAATAAGTAAGTGTACAACTATAACTTGATAGTATATATTATTTACTAATCTATAAGGTGAGGGGAAAGTGATATTCTCATCCATAAAGGTGAATAACATGTGATGTATTCGTCGGCCCGATGAGTCTATACTCAAAGAATCAAGAACATATTAGTTGGATATATGGGATTGAAATAATTTTTCTCCCATGTTCACTTGATGTATTGGAAAAAGGTATCATATTAAAATGAATGCTCAAATATTATGCAAATGGTAGACACAAGCACATAGATACATGTGTTTGATGAAGATCACAGTAGATACATTTGTAGATTGAGTAGCATTAATGATTTACTAGAGGAAACTATTTACTTGAATTTATGAATTTGGGAATTCATATTTATTGTTAATTCTATATAGTCCCATAGGGTCACACTTTATGGTTTATTAAATTAGGATTGAGTTTGAATCACATAGATACTCTAAAAGAGTTTTAGAGTTTGTCAAAAAGGAGCTTTAGATGAGTATTCAAAATGTATTGCATATAATGTCATATAAAGTAAAGTTAATGGTATATTTATAGAAGTGATTTAGAAGATATCCAAAATGATTTTTGGATATGGTTTCATAAGTTATTGTATATGATACAATATAAGGTGAAATGACACTAAATTTTTGAGGCTTTAGTGTAAGTGGGAGATTGAAGAAGATATGACCTAAAGCTATACAAACATGATGAATGCATCATTATATAATCTATTATGATATAATGAATATAATATTACTTATTGAGGGTGTGTTTTAAAGCATGTTTATGCTTATATATTTCTAATTTCACGTAAGTTATCATTAAATAAAGGGATATTTAATGTTGTGTTTATATGATAAATGCACGTACACATTCAACTGATGTGTTATAAGATATTGTAACCACAAACTATTTACATATACATTATATAACATATGAGTAATTTCATGGGGCTTGTGGAATATCTCCAAGAGATTATATAAAGGCTTAGGTCGATGGAAACCATGTTTATGATTATTAAATAAGATCCTGGACAAATATCTACCATGTCCAGTTTCTCTTTTTCTTCTCTCATTATTTTCCTTGAAATATACTATCATATCTTAGAAATATGGAGATTCATGCCTGAAAATTGGGTGATTTGGTTTATCCCATGGATACACCATGGAGTGGAGAGTCTGATGGCCATCCATGAGTGATCGTTATCAAGCATATTGAATTAATATCAAAGATACAACTCTTTGGTGTAAAGTATACAATGATTTATTCATTTTACTTATATTGCGGTTTTGGGTTTCATGCATGGTAATATTAGGTTTATGGGTTTCTATTTGTTACTGATTCCTTTATTAAGTGTTAATATATCATAAAAAACCCATCAATTTTTTTTATAACCCAAAATTTCCATCATCCCAAATTTAATATTTATGTTTTTTACTTTTTTGTAATATTCATCGATTGAAAAATGTTGTGGGGTGTAAAGCCCTAACCTAAATCACTCAGCCTAGGCTAGAGTGCCACATGATCTCATGAATGATTACCTGTATGTAAGAAGCTATTGACTAGTAGAAAGGGTAAAAATGGCACTATGGAGAGACTATACCCTCAATATCAAAATACATACATTAGAATCATATCAAGAAAAGAATAATAACATCAAATTGGTGTTGTAGAACTAAATAAATGACATCTTAGGTATATTGGAGTGATAAAATATAAAAATAACCCATAAGGACACTAGAAATGAGTCCTTAACATAAGTCAACACTCATAATAGGTGTATTCCATGATAATAAATAAATTATCAAGAAAGTAACTATCAATAATGCACTGAGTGATTATGCACTAACCAAACCACAACGAACCAAAAACATACCTACATTGGCTCCATGTCAGAAGAATAATCATAATGAAATTCATTTTCATGGTTTGTCCATAAGTACACAACATATATCCCTAATTATCTACATGTTCAAAAAATCTCGGGTCAGTCCACAAGGCTATCAATCCCTGTCTCTATCACGGGTTTGGCCTTGAGGCCATCGTACCTCATCACTACCTCAGACCATGCCATAAGGACATCATATTCCTCCAATGCCATGGGCCCAGCCTCAAGGTTATTTTATTCTTAACCTATGTTTTGTTCCATTGTCTTTATCATCGCATGTTGCAAATACTCCCCCTTTAAGGTATAACCAATCCACTAGAGTCCACTAGTCACTTACTACTAGAAGCAAAAATTCCATAAGCCACACATTCCCACACAATAGGGAATACCACATATAAGTAAAAATGTATCATATCAATCATGAGTATCAGAAGACACACACACACACATGCATGTGATCATAATCAATCATTGTCTAATGACTACACACACACATGTGATCAATATCAAACATGGGTTTCATGGTCTACAAAAAAACATGTGTTACATATAAAAAATTGGTCTCATAGGCAACACATGAACACAAATGTGATCAATATCAATTAAAAAATTTTATAAAAGGGATCTACATGGTAAGAAAATTCATACCTCAAGTATGTTGATTCCAGTGACTAATATTTTTCAAGTGCTGATTCCCAAATCATGCCCTCACACCAATCAGATCAAACTCAAATGCTAAGGATCCTTATAAATAATCTCAATTCATCAAAAAATGAATTATAGAACAACATTCAAGAGGTTCTTCAATACATGATCACTTTAAATCTTCTGCATAATAAATCCGATTCAACTATCTTCCTTAAAAATAGATTTCTTGAAAAAATCAAGAAAGGAAACTCAACTTTTCTTGCATCCTCTATCTGGCCATCCATAAAACAATATTTTCCATCCATTATGAATAACGCCAGGTGGATGGTCTCTAGAGACTCTTCAATGAATTTTTGGTTGGATAACTGGAATGGAACTCCTTTAATCTCCAGAATTGATATTGACCAAAGTCCTGAGAACACCAAACTCTCTATCAAAGATGTCCTATACTACCAAAATGATCATCTTCCTAACACCATCATGAATGTCATTGATACATATTCTTTCTCTATCACCAATGAATTCTTAGTCTGGGATCCTACTCACAATGGAATGCTTAATTCAAAAAAATATTAAAACCACTATTTTTGTAACTTTGTAAGTGATTTTGGGTGGATAAATCTCTTTGAAAAACCTTGGATAAAACCCTCAAGATTTACTCTTATCTGGAGACTTGCTCACAACAGGATCCCCACAGATGATTTCCTTTAATCTTATTGTATCCAGCTCTATTCTAAATACAGTATTTGCAATCAACACATAGAAGATACCAATCATCTATTTCTTTCTTGTACCACTTCTTCTACTCTTTGGAATTATATTTTTGAAATTTTTGACTGTAGGTGGTTGAAACATGAATCTGTCAAATATCAATTAAAGAGATATGTGGATATGGATAATTCTCAGAAGATTAAGATTATATTCCTTGCTGCTATCGCTGAGCTTCACCACGTGATCTGGTATGATATAAATTCTCTTATTCATAATAAATTCTCATTGAGTCATAATGTAGGAAGAATACGTATTCTCATTGCTATTCGTGAAGCTGCTTTGATCCAAAATGGACATTGCAACAACACAGTGCACGACTTTGTCATTCTACGATGACTCCATATTGATGGAAACTACTTCCAGCCTCGCCGCACTTTTGAAGTATGTTGGCGCGCCCCTCTCCCTGGTTGGGTTAAATTTAATATGGATGGTGCTTCTAAAGGAAATCAGGGGCCTATGAGTTATAGTGTAATATTTAGGAATCATCCTAGTTAGATCCTTGGATGATTTTATGGTAGCTGTGGCATTGCCTCTTCACTGGAAGTTGAAATGATGAGTATGATTCATGTTATTTCTTTTGCCAAACAACATGGTTGGAGAAACCTTTGCATTGAGAGTGACTCGACCACCATTATGCAATCAATTTGGAATGGTGTGATACATATTACGTGGATGATCACCACCCACTAGATGGGATGCATTCACACTCTTCTTGACATCAAATACATCATCACTCATATATATCATGAAGCTAACATGGTTGTTGATGGCCTTGTGAACAAGGGGGTAAATCAAGATATTACTTAGCTTGATGATCTTCCTGCTGATCTACTTCCCTTTCATAACAAATATTGTAATATGTTTCCATCTTTTAGACTCTTGTAACCTCTCCTTTTTATAATAACTGTGCCTTGTTTTTCTAGCCAGGCACCGCCTTCTTAAAAAAACAACATTCAATAAGGAGATGGAAAATTATAAATAAAATCAAAATAACTTACCCAAAAAAACCACTCTCTTTAGAATATCTAAATACATTCAAAAGGAAGGTTTTCGATCCTCTAGATCTGATACAAATCTCATGGAAGCTGATAGATTGGTCTAGAATTACACATCAGAGAGATGATAATGAGAGAGAAACACCCAAAACATTCACCCTAGATTCATATGGATCATTAACCCACAAGATAAGGGAAAAAAGGTTTATCAAGGTAGTGATTGAGTAAAAAATCTCATTAATAATTCCCTCAAGTAATATCATGTGGTTTTCCTTTTGAAACACATGAAACCCATGAATCTTGGTTGATGATATGTCATTTCAAATTATGAAACAACTGTCACCATGACATGGTGATGCCCACAAAAACCATAGTGGTCTAAATCACACTAGTATGAGGAAACCCAATAATAAAACTCTCTATAGTGTGGTATCTAAACCTTACTCATTTTTGGGTTCACCAAACCTTACACCATGGTTTGGTGAGGCTATTTAGGATGTGGATCATAGAATGACTTGAAATAATACACACATAATACTATGCCCATCCATGGGGTTTTTGATCACGCATTTAATTTAGGTGAACTAGGGGTTTTACTTATCGACCACTAAGGCTTGGATTTTCCATTGATGCACCCTAAAGTTCTTAAAACCCTGTTTATGTCACCAAAAAACCTCCAACACTCTCATAAAATGAATTCAACCATCACATGGATCAAAATTAAATACCTTTAAAAAATATTAAAACATTACAATCCCCCTACAATGACTTATATTTCTTGAGAAGCGTCTCTAACAGTCTTTCTCAAAAAACTCATGCCATTACTCTCAAACTTATGAATCTCACTCCCAAGTCTCCTCTTAGATCTAACCATGCTGCCATAAAACTTGAAAAAGTGGTACCATATTCCCTCTTGACATTTTCTCACTTTGGTTCACAATCCATATCGGTCAATCCACAAATGATGCATCTGATTCCAACTCAACATACTCGTAGTAAATCACATGTATAGGACTGAGATCATATCTCCAAAGTTGAGAGACATAGAAGCCATTATGAATCACTAGATATCATGGAGGAATATCTAATCGACAAGACACTACTTTAAAAAATTTGATGATCTTAAAAGGTCTCATAAACTATGGAACTGTCTTCTCTTTCCTTTGAAAAAAATGATGCCCCAACTAAGGTTACACCTGTAAGAAAACCCGGTCACCCATAATGAACTCCAAGGGCCGAATCCTCTAGTAATTATATGATTTTTATCTACTATGATTGATAATCAACTAATTATTGATTAACTACATTCTCATAGGTCTCTTACACTATACTCTCCCAACAACAACTGCCTCATCTACCTTACACCAACACAATGGTGAGTGACACGACCGACCATAAAGAGCTGTAAAAGATTCCATATAAATTAAAGCTTGAAAACTATTATTTTATGTGAACTAAACCAAGTCCATATGATCATACGATAATATACCAAATTTTAGGATTCATTATTGAAGAATATTATCCATGATATAGATCTTCCTCTTTAACTATCCATCGATCTGGAGATGATTCACTATACCCAGTTTTAACTGAGTCCCTAAAGCATTCTATAAGACCAGCCAAAACCACAATGTAAAATAAACATACCTATCTAATATGATACTGGAAGTAACTACATGTAGTCATATAATCCCACATACATAAATATTTCCCAAATCATCTATGGAGTGAGTTTATTATATCAATAATAAATGTGAAACTTTCATTAACCAATAAAATATCACCCCAACAACATCTTGACTTCTCCAGGTCATGGGAAACCCTTTCATGAAGTCCATTTTCACCTTATCCCACTTCTAAATAGGCATAAATAGTGTATAAAGTAACACTACTAGCCACTGGTGCCTCACCTTTATCCTTTTATAGGTTAATAAATGAGATATGGAGCCCATAATATCTCTCTTCATTCCCAGCCACTAGAAGTTTTTTCTGATATCCTGATACATATTCATCAAAACTGGGTGAACTTACCACAAAAAATCATGGGAGTAACTCATAATTTATTCCATCATGGAAGATAGGGATAAAAATATCTCATGAAAAAATATCATGTCATCACTATCCAATGACTATCCTAGAACTGAGTTACTTCCCATCAACTGTTCCTGTATCACTAAGCATTCGAGGTCTAACTCTTTACTAGTATTTAAATAGTCCACCAATGTCGACATGATAACCAATGGAGAACATATCATCACCCCTCAATACTTATATATATCCACAAAAAATTCAACTAATACTCTCATCAACCCCCATTCCTCCTCTAAAGGTCTCTCTCTAAGCTCCTTTATTTTCCTACTGAGAGAATCTACAATGACATTACTTTTCCTCAGAGAATAATCCATCTCAAAAGAATTTATTTGTAGTTAATCCACACAATTACTCTACCTAAGATTCAATTTTTTTGGTAGAATATTTAGAATAATATCCTATGGTCCGTATATCTATAAAATCTCTCATTGAAGAGATAACGATACCAACACTTCAGAGCATGGACCACAAATACCAACTCCAAATCATGTGTTAGGTAGTTCCGTTCATGGGATCATAGTTAATGAGACCCATAAAGCACCACCTAATACCTATACATCAAAATAGCTCCAAAAATAACACAAGATGCATAACATTAAACTACATATCTAATCCTAGGTTTTGAAAATGTCAAGATCGAACCTGTTGTTAATCTCCTCTTTATCTCCAAGAAGGCCTCTTCACACTGATCTGTCCACTCAAAATCCACCCCTTCTTGGTAAGTCTTATCATAGAACCTACCACATGAGATAAAACCTAAATTAACCATAAATAGTATCCCACCAACCCAAGAAAACTCCTAATCTCAAACACATTTTTAGGGTGTTCCCAAGACATCACAACTTCTAGTTTCGTCAGACCCACATAAATTCCCACCTCAGAGATCACATGACCAAGAAGAAATATCTCCTAGATACATAAGTGAAACTTAGAGATATTAACATAGATATTATGTGATCATAGTGAAATAAACACAATATATATGTGTCTATCAAGCATATCTGAGGTCCGTTATTATATTATGATATCATATTAAAATACCACAATGAAGGAGTTGAGATATGAATGAAAGATCCTATTCATGAGATCCATAAACATCATTGGTGCATTTTTCAACCTAAAAGGTATGAAATTATACTAATACAGTACATATCTACTCCCAAACACCATATTAGGAATATTCTCTTCTTTGACCCAATGTTTATGGTAGCTTGACTATAAGTTGATCTTGAAGAACCACCATGCTCCCAAAAATTGATAAAAAAAGTCATCGATCCTCTATAACAAGTATCTATTATTAAAATTCAACTACTTAATATTCCTTTATTCTGAACACAAATAAACACTACCATATAACTTATTTATAAACAATACTAGAGAATCCTAGGGAGATGTGCTCAGTCTGATAAATCCATTCACCTCTATATCCTTATGTTAAACGTTAAGTTCTATAAACTTGGCCAACACCATACGTTATGAAGGAATTGATATAGGTTTCACCCCAAACATGAGTTCAATATTAAACTCCACTTCTCAATTAGGAGTAATCATATAGAATTCATCAAGGAATAAATACTGATATAGGTCTATTATAGGAAGAAAATAGTAGGAATCTATTGCTGAATTTTATTCAAGAATCATGCCCTCTACCCATACTATAATATCCCCAAAATAACTTAGGTATATACCCATTATAAACACCAAAAAATCTAATTAAATAATAAAAAAGTTATCCTAATTTGGTATAGTAAATGATAATCATATATTATAGTAGTCAGTGTGTGATCGATCACTCATCAATTAGTCCTTGATAAAAATCAAATCGAAACTGGTTATCTCAAGAGTCATGAAATCCCACAAATTTTCATTTCCAATGACTAAAATAGGAAATTATGGATATATCTAGAGATGATCCACTTTCTTCCCTAAGGGAGTGTCAATAGATAACATCTCAAAATATAACTTGATTGATAATTAAATAAAAACAACAAATTTTGAAGATATAAACAAATGAGAAGATCCTTTATCAAATAAGGAATAAGATAGTGTAAATGTCATAAAGAACATATCTAGAACAATATATGGTATATCTACACCATTAGATGAACCATGGTCCATTATATAAAATAGGTTTGCATTAATTCCATGAATCTATCCCTATGGTCCATGGTTTTACTAAGTCTCAGACCCTTGTGGAATTTGGGCTTTTTAATGATATCCCTTACCAGTCCCATGACTCATAGCTCATGTCTTCAAAGAACCTCTATGGAAAACCAATCAAAACAACCTCAAATATAAATGATAAAGATTCCCCAAATTTTAACATTAGAGAAAAACATAAATGATAAAGATGAACTAAATTTCTACATTAGTGATAGTTGTTCTTGGATCCAGGTAAAAACTTTTGATAGTGTCTTATTTGACCACAATTTAAACATAGGGTGACACCTCCTTCTCTAAAAGGTATTGAATAAATCCTACTCCACTCCAACTACCTACTACCTACCTTTATCAACTCTTCATATTTCTTTTTTCTATCACCAAAAAAGGATATCACTACATCACTTAGAGTCCTTCTCATTAATGAACTAATGGAAAAATGAATACCCACTAATCTTTCCTCTTCTAGGCCTTTCTAGATTTTTAGGGACTTGCATAATGCCACAGGATATGTCTTTAGGTTGAAACTCCTGACATGGTGCCTCAACTTTGGATGAAGGTTGATTTAAAATTCATGAGCCTTCTGGGCCTCATTCCCAACTAAGAGAGAAGCAAAGTGAAGCAAATCCATGAAACAAATAGAGTAAGTATAAATTGAAATCATCCCCATATGAATCTATATAAACTATTGATCTTGATTCATCTTTATTGTATCCAAGAAAAACTCAAAATAATAGATTATTGAAGGTCTCCCAAGTTAGACCCCACATATCCCTATCTAGTTAATGACACCTCACCACCTCTTGAAGGGTCCCTGAAGCATGAAAACAACCAAATTTACCCATATATCCTCTGAGGTATCTACTAGATAAAAGTTACCCTCGATGATTTCAATACATTACTCAATATCCTGAGGGACTCTGGTTCCCTAAAAGGATGGATGATGCTAGAGCTATAAGTATTAGGCTTAATTGAAGATTGTACTGGAAACTCCTTCAACTTAAAACAAGTATTATGTTAAAAGCTCTTGGTTGTAGTGGTTATTCTTCCTAAACCACTGGAGTAGGTATAAAATTATTCTCAGCTATATCCTCTTGTATTTCTGGTGGTGTAATAAGTATTTTCTCTCTTATATGATCATTTTGAACCACTTTCGCTAGAGTTCCCCCCAAATATCTTCTATGAGGAATTGTATATAATTCCGAATAGATTCTTTAAATGCCTATAAAATATTACTTATGATATCAACTCAAGCAGTTTATAGGCACACACAAGGAATTTCTATAGGAATACCTATCCTAAGAGGATACCCATAATGATAAGGCATAAACCTATTTGTACTACCCAAGGATCAAGACCAGTTCTCCATATATGCATGTTAGTCACAATCATATATATTAAGAAAATTCATTCTCAAGTTCAAATAATCCTAATTTTAACATAGTATATCACAAAATCATAATAAAAAATAAAGAAATTTAATTAAATGAGCAACCACACATAGAAAGTAAAAGATATAAATGATATGTGATCCTATGTTACTAGTCATGATTCATGAACACACCCAACTACGATAAAAAATAACAATATAACATCCATAGGGTCAGCCTAAAACTGTAAATCCACAATTATAAAAATAATCCCATTACTAAAAACTTAAAGGTCCATCACAAAAGATCTATCGAGGAACTTATGTGACTCCCATACCCTAGTTCCACATAGCTTAACTCCTTTCCACCTTACCCCAAACATAGTTAAAAATAAAAGAAAAAATAAAACCTCTTATGATACCAATTTGTAATCCCCTAAACAGAATCACCCAGTTTAGGCGAGAGTACCACATGACCTCATGCATGTCTCCCCATATGTAAGTGATTGTTGACTAGTAATGAGGGTCTAAAAGCAGCAGTGGGGAGACTATACACTCAACATCAAAATCTTGACATCAAAATCATATAAATAAAAATAAAACATAAAAGTTATGTAACAAAAATAAATAATGAAAATTCTATAAAATATGACATATCAAGTTCCCAGAGTCATATAATATAAATCTAACCCAGCATGACACCACCAATGTGTCCTTAACATAAGTGAACATTCATAATAGGTGTATTCTATGATAATAGATAAATGTGAAAGAAATTAACTATCAATCATGCACTAAGTTTCCATGCACTAACCAAGAAACCACAAACCCCTACCATACCTACTTCAACTCCATACTGGAAGAACAATCATAGCAAAAGTTGTGATCATGGGTTGGCCATAAGACCACCACAAATATACCTAAGTATCCAAATGTATAAAAAGTATTGGGTCGGTCCAAAAGGTCATTAATCCCCATCTCTATCATGGATATGGCCTCAAGGCCATCTTACCCCATATATTCCTCGGGTTAGGTCATGTGACCGTTGTATCCTACCACTACTACAGGCCATGCCTCACAATCATCACACCCCTACCCTATGTCTCAACCCATCATCTTCATCATCTCATGTCACACATACTCTCCCATAAGGGATAACCATTCCAAGATAGTCCACCTGTCACTTACTACTAGAAGTAAAGTCTGCACAGGCCATGCATTCACACACAACATGGTTTAACAAGAATGGGTTTAAACATAACATATCAAGTATGAGTCTCAGTAGACACACACACACATACACAATCATAATCAAGCATGTTGTCATGGATATACACGTACACACATGTGATCAATACCAAAAATGGGTCTCATGGGATATACACACATGTGATCAATATCAAGGAAAAAACTTTATACATGGGATCTATATGGTACCTTCTTAACTCAAGCATATTGATGCCAATGGTTGATATTTTTCATGTTCTGATACCCTAATCATGTTTGTACACCAAAAAAATAAAATCCACACTCAAAGTATCCCAATAACCAATCCCAATTCTCCTCAATATGGATTATAGAATAAGATTCAAGAAGTATATGGATATATAGTCATAGAATAAAAAAATTTCCCAATAAAACCACTACCAATGAAATATCTAGATCTATTCAAAGGGAAGGTTGTCAATCCTCTAGATTAGAGTTTTTATCATGGAATCCAATAGATAGATCTATAATCTCATGCTAAAGAGATAATAATGAGAGATAAATATTACAAAACATTACCTTGGATTCATTCAGATCATCATCCTACATGATAAGGTAAATAATAATGGTTATCAAGGGATAAATCGAGTAAAAACCCCATTAATAACCCCCTAAATTAATCAAATGTATTTCCCCTTTAAAATGAACAAAACCCAAAAATATCAGAGGCTAATTTAACCATTTTAAATTCTGAAGAAACTTTATAATGATGTGGTGAGTCCCACCATGGTCATGGTGGCCTAGATCACACCAAGCCCATGAAACCCTCCACAATGACCCTATACGATGTGGTGTCGAAACCTTACTCATTTTGGACTCACTTTGATTCCTACCACAATATGGTGTGGCTGTTTTGGGTTTGGTTCATATGAGGAATTATAGAACTACACACTCGATACCACACCCATACATGGTAATTTTTATCACCTTGTTTCATCGAGGTAGACTAGGGGTTCAACATGCTGACCACCATGGCATGGATCTACCTGCAGTTCACCCCAAAGCACCCAAAACCGTATTTAATCCACTAAGAAACCTATAACACTTCATGAAAATGAAAGTCATCACAAGTCTCAAAACTAAAAACCTTTACAAAAAATTGAGGATATTACATGGGGGAAAATCATACCCCTATAAACTATAAAATGCCCTTTTTAATCTTTGATAATGGTCATCCGTTCACAAAAATCTTTAATGACCCATATAAACTATCATTCTCCCATTCTACAGTTTATGATAAGAAGTCCATTCTTCATATATTGTACATGATTTATATCCCTTAACACTATATAAAAATAAATTTCTATATACAATAAATTCATTTATAGTGAATGTTATTATAACATTCAGAAGGAAATACAATTTAGTGTATGCATAAAATACTAACACCTACCTCCCATAATAATTTCAAATAATAATATATTATGTTATTAAAGGGTGATAAAAATATGAATGGGGGTGAATTTTCTTTCCTTATAATTATCAAACTTATCAAAATTAATTGTAGAAATTGGTGGTTTAATAATATTGAACAATTCTTTCTTAAATGAATAAGAATAGTGAATGTGGGAAGAGTGAATGCAAAAATATAAATAGTTGAAAACAATGAATTTTATAATTGTTCATATATAAATTATTCTACTCTCCTCTTAAAACTCTAACCAATGGAGTATGACACTAACTAAAATATTAGGGAGACTTTTATAAGGAAACAATATAAACCTAAACTTTTATAATGAGAGAAATCCCAACCTAGATATTTAATAAGGAGTAACCTCAAAACTAAACACCTATACTTTTATAGGAACAAAATAAAACTGATATTTTTCTAACAGAGCAGCCCAAACATACTAAATTTTCACTAGGATCAATTACAATCTATTAACTTCTTTTCGGTTAGGTAGCATATCTGAGGAATACTTTTTAAAGGTATAATAACCTGTATGTGGTACGATTTAGTGTAGAAAACTCTCATCCCAAAACATAAAAGGATAAAAATAATGAAACCTTCTAGAGATATGGAGACAAATATACTGGTGTAGAGTAGTTCTTCTTGGCCCTTAAAAGGATTTTAACGATCAAGCTCGAGCATTCCATTAGTTTACTTCATCAAGTAGTGATAAATCTTTGATTTTGATTGAACAAGATCACTTGTATATTCATAGAATCACACAACACTTAAGGTTTTTAAAGGTTACATAAAAAGTGTATTATATAATCACAATATCATATCTGAGTTCCTTGAATGAGTCCTGGTATCCTTTAAATAAAACTAAATAACAACTTAACAACAACCACAGAGTCAGTTAGATATTTCAAATAATAATTACGAATTATTAGAGAGAGAGAGAGAGAGAGAAATTATGATTCCGAAAATATCATTTATATTAAAAATTTAAAGACCAATTATAACCAGTTTTAATTAATCATTAAATATTTCAAAATATCTCCATAATAATAGGTCAAAATAAATCTCATAAATATTTTATCATTTACTTATGTGAAATTTAAATTTGAATTTTGAAAGACTTTCCATATACATACATATACATGATAGGAATTAAATTCAATAGTATCACATTTCATAATATAAATTAACTTTGAGTATGTTTTTTGGAATTAAAAATTAATTTAGAAACATTAAAAGCAAAAAAAATCACTCAAAATAAATAAACTCATCATTTTGAAACTTTATGTTACAGGTTTATGTGTGATTAATAAAATAATTTAAATCTACTATAAAAACTATTTAAAATTTTCAAAAACACTTTTTATAGTTTCCATTCAATTTATATGTATTTATAAAATAAAAAAATCAATTAAAAAACTACTATAAATATGTAGTAAATAGAATATTAAAATACATGAAAAATAGAGATATTTGAAAATTTCTTGATTTTCAACAAAGTAATGGATTGACTGTTAGAGTAAAGCTATAGTAAGGTTCGACTAACCATGATGTATTGTCCTTATGGGTAAAAAACTCACCATGAGGATTAATTTACCTTGAGGTATCAACTGAATGAGAAAATTACTGATCATGAGGTATCAAACACATGATAAAGGCATCAACCATATGAGAAAAACATTGACCGAATGAGAAAAATATCAACCATAAGTATAAATGTATCGACCATATGGATAACTTTATTAACCATATAACAATTCAAGTTACCATGTGATAGTGAATCCACCATAAGACTAAGTGACTATGTTTTATGTTAAGTGACTGAGAGAAGTCAAGTGACCCTAAGATAATTATACATAGCCAAAATTATTGAATTAAATAGTTTGAGCAGATTGTATATTGAATATACTAGATAAGATCAAATAAAGTAAATAAATAAATAATAAATAGTTAAATAAAGACTTGATCAGTGAAATTATAATTAAAATATGTAAAAAATATAATATATTACAATTATTAAAACATAAATAAATAAAGTGGTTCAAGGATCCACTTTAACATTCTCCCACTTTTTTATAATTAAAAAATAGATATATAAATTTCAAAAAAATTCCCCCTTTTTGATAAAAAATATTAAAATAGTTAAAAAACTTCATTCATTTTAAAAATAAAACATTTCACTATTTTAGAAAAACATAATATGAAAAACATTTATCCCCCCAAAGCACATATTCAAGATATAGGAATTAAGTATTTATCTAAAATTATGATTTCTACAATAAATAAGGGAATATGATAAAAAAACTATGGTAATGGAATATTATTATATTACCTCCCCCTAAATTAAATAATAATATAATAAGAGGTTAAAATAGATATCTCCACTTAAATAGTGATTTTATTTAAAAAAACACAACCACTTAATTCAATACCACTATAAGGAGCCATGAAAATTGGTAAATATATTCAAAGAATTTATTAATGATTTACAATGATTTTTTAAAAAAACTTTTATTTCTATTATAGAAAACCAGAATATAAAAACATGAGAACATGCCCACTAGACATATAAAAAAACTTAAAATCACATTCCAGTATCATAAAATAATAAAGATACTTATTTGATAATCTAAACCATATTAAGTCCAATTAGATTTAGAAAATATTTTTTAAGAACCCATGATAAAGAAGGATTAATACTCTTAACTCTAAAAACATATTTATAAATAAAAGTCTTTGGGTAATCAAATGATTGAAAAAATTATAATGATAAATCATAAGCATAATGTTCAAATAATCAATATATAAATCATGCAACATATGAAATACCTTCATTTTCACCTTTAATAAATCCATTTTTATACATTTTCAGTAACCTATCATCAAAATCAAGAAAATTTCCTTTTGTTTTTGATTTAGAATTTTTTTTATTTATGAATTCATCTAAAGTTTGAATTCCAATAGTAATCATAGATAACATTCCTTTAAAATTTTAATTTCATCTCTAAGATTCATATTTTACTTTTGAATAATTTCAATATCTTCACCGACTTTATATTCAGTAATAGATAAAGAATTTTTCAAACTATTATTCTCTTTTCCTATGAAATAAAAATTATGTTATATAATCTTCATTTTCTCTTTTTCTTTATCAAACTCAGAAATAGAATCTTTAAAATTTTCAATTTCCAAAATGAGACTTTTCCTTTTCTTTAGTAACCTTCTTATAATCCCTAGTAAACTTTTTTTAATTTTTAGAAATATTTTATATTTCCTCTTGAAATTCATTACATAATTCAATTAAGTATTTAACTTTAGATTTATCAAAATTAGAATTGGAATAGGATTGAGAATTAGAGTCATAATTACTATCTTTGTCCATGTTACTCATTAAAAATATATTTTTATATTTCATAGAAAATTCTCCTAAAATATTTAAAGTAAATGAGTGTAGAGGTGAGAAGTAAATATTATTATATTTATAAAAAATCAAAATATTACCTATTCCCTTTTCACCTACAGATTATTCACTGGAGTCATATTGTTTAGTGAAACTCCAACCTATAATAAATTATTTATTATTATTATTTTTATCCTTATTATCTTATTCTATTTGATATTTTAATCTCATACAATTATATTTTTAATGAACCATTTTACTACATTAATAATATATAATAATAGATATACCTTTTTTGTCTTTTATCTTGAAGTGATTCTTGTTTCTATTACTTTTCTATTCATCCTTTTTGGTAGTATGATTTTTTTCATTATGAGTTCTGGAATGAATTTTAAAACTTAATTTATACCATAATATTCTTGTGAGATATAATAATATGAACAATAAATAGTATAGTTAGAAAGATATTTATATTTAAAAACAAATCCCTTTCTTTTATCATGATCTTTATTTTCATTTTTCTTAAAATCATGCTCGTATTATAAGAGAGATCTAATCAATTCATCCAAAGAGTACTTAAAAAATACTTGATTTCTTTAATGGAAAATTTCTTTGAATTCCATTTATTTTGTAAGGATCATAGTATTATTCCAATTATAACTTTATTTCTCATTGTTTCTCCAAGTGCAACCATGTTGTTTATACTCCTTGTGAATTTTTTGAACATATCGTTAACACTTTCATGATTAGACATTCTAAATTCTTGAAATTCAGACCTAAGAATTCCAATATTAGTTCTCTATAATTTTTTAGTTCCTTTATTAATAAATTTTAATGTTATCAAAATTTCATAAGAAATTTTACAAGAATATATATGACTATAAAAAATTCTATTAAGTGAACAATATAGAAAATCCATGACTAAGTAATGTATTTATATTAACTTTATGAAAGTTATATGATTTAGGCATGATAGTCTAATATTTAATACCTATATTCTTTAAAAATACCACCATTCCATATTTTTAGTTTTTATAATCACTTCCATTGAAATGAGGTAGTCCCACCAGATTCAAAAATTCAACCACTATACTTTTCATTATTAAAATAAATCTTTCTTTAGTATTGTTAAGGAATAGGATATAAGTTATCTCAAAAACAAATAAAAATAAATGTAAATTATCCTTTTAAGGCCAGGCTTTGATACCCAATGTTATGAATTTAAGGGGTGATGGTAATAAACAATGGGGTCGGGGTGAATTTTCTTTTATTGTAATTATAAAAGTTATTAAAATTAACTATATAAATTATTAGTTTAATAAGATTAAAAAATTACTTCTTAAATTAATAAGAATAGTGAATATGTGAAGAGTGAATTAAAAAATATAAGGAGATGAACACAATAAATTTTATAGTAGTTTGGATCTAAACGATCCTACTCTACTCTTCACACCCCAACTGATGGAGTTTGACACCCACTAAAATATGAGAGTTTTTTTACTAGGGAATAAACTAAACCCAAAATTTTACAATGGGATAAATCCTAACCCAGAGCTTTACTAAGGAGAATACCCAAAACTAAACACCCATCATTTTGTGGGAAGAGAAAAAACCCAGTATTTTTCTAATAGAGCATCCCAAACCTACTAACATTTTGATAGGATTAATCACAACCTATGAAATACTTATTAGTTAGATAGAGGCACAAAGGAATACTTTTTAAAGGTAGTATAACCTATGTGTGGTATTATTTAGTATATAAAACTCCCAAACCAAAAGATAAAAAGATAATAAAAATGAAATATACTGGAGAGTTAGAGATAGATATGCTAGTGTATAATAGTTCTTCTTGGCCCTTCAAAGGATTTTAATGATCAAGATCGATAATTCCAAAAGTTTAGTTTAGAAAGCAATGATGAAGCTTTGATTTTTATTACATAAGATCACTTGTATATTAATAGTATCATACATCACTTGAGAGTTTGAAATTTCACATCAAAAGTGTATCATCTTAGATTAATATCACATACTAGTGCCTTAAATGAGTCTTGATCCAATTTAAATAAAACTAAACTATAGATCAACAACATCTAAGGAATCAACTAGAAATTTCAAATAATAATTTAGAATTATCAGAGTGGAAGAGAGAGAAATTAATATTCCATAAATATCATTGATATTAAAAACCTAAATATTAATTCAAACCAATTTGAATTCATCATTAAATAGTTCAAGACATCTCTATAATAATAGGTTAAAATAAATATCATAAATATCACATCATTTCCTTATGTAAAATTCGAATTTGAATTTTGGAATAATTTACATATACATGCATATACATGATAGAAATTTAAATACAATAATGAAACATTAAATAATATAAATCCACTCTGAATATGTTTTTAGCACTAAAAATTAATTTAGAAACATAAAAAACAAATAAATCACTCAAAATAAGCAATTTCAACATTTTGAAACTTTGTGTTGTATGTTTATTTATAAATAATAAAACAATTTAAATATACTTTAAATACTATTTATAAATTTTAAAAAACACTTCTCATAGTTTCCATAAAACATATAAGTATTTATGAAACAAAAAAAAACCAATTAAAATATTTACTACAAATATGTAGTAAATAAAAATATCAAAATAATTGAAAAATATATCAATTTTAAAATTTATATATTTTTAAAAAAGTAATGTATTGACCATGAGAGTTAAATTATCATTAGGTTTTACTAACCATGAGGTATCAGGAACACAAGTAAAAAATTACCATGAGTTATCAACCACCTGAGTAAATGAATGACCATGAGGTACTGAACACATGGACACAACATCAACTGCATGAGAAAACATTGAATGCATGAGAAAAAAATCAACTAAAAGTAAAAATGTCCTGACCATATGAATAAATGTTTTGACCGTGTTGTAAGTAAAGTGACCATGTGATAGTGAAACTATCATAAGACTAAATTACCATGTATTAAGTCAAGTAATCTTTATAAGTCAAGTGACCTTAAAAACAATTTTATTTGAAAAAAAATTAAGATTTAAAAAGTTTGAGAAGATTGTATATATAATATACTAAACAAGGTAAAATAAAATGAATAAATAAATAATAAAAAATTAAACAAAGATTTGATCAATTATTTTATAATTAAAATATGTAAAAAGAATATTGTAATTATCAAAACATAAATAAAAAATTTGGTTCACGGATCTACTTCAACACAATCAATGGTGAAAAGTAGAAATAAATATCATTTCTAGGCCATTTTAGTCTAAAAACCATCAAAATCATCATAACAAATTTTCTATTCATACATATTTGTCGGTATATATTTTAAAATACTAATATAAAAGTCCATGAACTTTTTTGGCTACCAAGGATTCGATATGGATTTATTTTATCAGTGCACAATCAAATTATGAGATTTCTAACTTCATTTAAAAAATCTATAAATTATTGATCAAAGCACTTCGATTTTGGTGAATTAGTAGGGTGATGTAGATTTTTATGAGAGATTTACTCATATTAATTTCATCTCAGCCTCTTTTTATCATTTGAATTTGTAAATAAATTCTTCAAAAAGGGAATTATTGGAAGATACTATATTACCTTTGTAGGAGGTTTGGTACTTATCCTTGGGGATGAATTAAGCTTAGATATTCCATCCATTTTATATTATGATGTCCCAAATTTAGGACATTTTGATAAACCTTCACATTATATGCTATACAACACACAATCATTGGGGAAAGTTTTTATTTTCTTATACCTCATTCCCAATAGACATAATATTTTTTAGAATCATAATTGAAATATGGAAGGTCACTACTTTCTGAAAGAATCTATTTTAAAAGTTCAATAAATTCAGTGAAACTTTTATCACTCCAAATATTTATATATTTTAAGTTAACTAATATAAATATTGTAGATAAAACTATAAATTTATTATAACCCAAGAACAATGGGTTTTCAGTATGTCCATACATTTATTCAACACTCGCTATTTTTTCAATGGTTTCAACTCCTACATCACAAATTATCTCATCAAGATAATAATTTATCATATATTGAAAATCTTTATCATCATTAGATATTGAATTCTATGTTATTTCACTATGCCAAATATAGATTCTATAATTAGGATTAAAACCATAAAAAATAAAATATTCTTTAATTTATCTAAACATAATTTTTTATATTCAAACAATTCACACATAGAAAGTAAATATTCCTCTATTTTCAATATTACATTTAGTAAATTATAAGAATTTATCAGCCCCTTTATAATATTAATCACTTGTTCTTCTTGAATTTATCTAACTATGATCCATTAATTACCTAAAATAACAATAAAAATTAATAATACATTCATAAACACTTAATAAATGTAAATTAAAATCAATATTGAAAAAATATATTTTTTTCAGAAAATATTAGTAAATGGTCCTTATTTATTATATGCTTAAATTTATTAAATCTATTTGTTTGATTATGAATCATATTTTATAGGTATTTAATTGATAAATAATGAATATTTCCATTTATCATATGATGTTTTTTTAACTTGTTGTAAATAATATAAAAAATGTTGATATATTAATTTTTAAATAATTCATCTGATATATTTTAATATAAGAACATAAAATCTTTCCTATCAAACTTCATTGGTACATGAATACATCTATATCAAAATTTTTTAAGTGTGTGGAATTATTTACACCGACTTCTCATGAACACATGTTTTCCCTAAAAACTAGAAATACTAAAAATTAGTATTTTTAAATTTTACATATTTTTAAATAAATTAATTAGATGTTAAACAATATTTTTTAACCAAAAAAATATGTACCAATTTCTACATTATAATGGTTAAAATTTACAAATTTTAAATGAAATTATATTGGGAAACTGAAAATTATCTTTCATGAACACCTATAATATAATGATAAGAAAACTTTATAATAATTATATTAAACTACAAATCATCATTTTATCACTTCTAAAGCATCCAAAATTATAAAATCAAGTTTATATATATATGATATATATCACATTTATAATTTACAAAGTAAATAACATCACAATGAAATTTCATAAAAAATACTTCAAATAAATAGAATAGAAAGTGAGGTGTGAAGGGAGGAGATAAATAACATGTTAATAAGGTGAATTTAATTAGTAAAATATTAATAAATTAGATAAATTTATAATTATTTTAAATAAAATTCACATAAATAAAAAAATTAAACAATAGTTATCCTAACATTTATACATTCAAATTTCTTCACAAGATTTGTGTTTCTATCTTATATAAGGGATGAAATGATTTGATATGAAAATTAAAAAAAACATAATTATAATAAAATAGATGGTAACGATGTAGAAAACAAAACAATGCACATTAGAAGAGGTTAGGGAACTATAATATTGGGATAAGGGAGAAGTGCGCAATAGAGTTTAGGATGTGGTGGAGGGTGAAATACAATTGTGAGGTAGATTCGAGTGAAGAAGATCAAAAGGAATGAAAAAGGAAATGAACTAAATATTCCATAGATTAAAAGATAATTTTAGGGTTTCAAATTTTGATCACAAAAAAGTATAAACACACACATTTTGAAATTTTTTTAAAAGGATTATAACATCATTTTTGAAAAAAACACATGTTTGAAGATTTTAACATTAGTTTTTTATAACCAACATTAATATAAGTTTATAACATTTGTTATAAAAATTAATATTAAAGGAATGATGTGAAAGGCTAGATTTTCATTAGAGTCAGTAGGATCCTCATCAAAACCTCCTTTTCAAATATGAAAGAATCATACTAATGACTCAAGGAATAAACAATGAAAACAAATAATTACCTAAGTAGGCCCACTAATACCCACTATAACCCTAAATCACTCACAAAATTCACAAAAAAGAATAGAAATATAATATCAATAAAATACAATGAAGGTACGACACATCCAATTCCTCACTAAACTATATTTCCTCATGTACTAACGACATATGTCTTGGAACTATCATCCCTTTTATATCCACATAACCACAAAAAAATGCCACATATCAAATCACTACAACATAGCACATCACCACCCCATTATCACACCGTTGCGACATCCCCGCATACCATGACCTCATGTCATCATCGCCTATGTTATGCCTAGAAGAGAGAGTGGGGAAGGGGGAGTGGTTATCCATCTATATCACTTACATCTTGGATATAGGAGGTATGACCATAACCCATGACCATATATGATCATCCATCTCATCACCCAAATTGAGTGGTGGTGTGTTATAAATAACAAAAACTACAATGAATATAATATTTTCATGAAATCCCAACCTAGGGTAAACTTTTTGACATGAAAACTCCACAACCACTAGTCAACACTACTACAACACAACAACAACTTTTTCCACCTCTAACCACAACACTTTTACTAAAAAAAGACCATAAAAATGACTCAAAATAAGTATCTTCATCTCATTTAATATTTAACTATTTATCCTCCACATTAATTAATTTCCAACCCCATTCATTTGTCACATTTTAATCAATCCACCACAAATTATTATAAACCACTAACATATCAATTACCAAAAACCTTATTCCTAATTTCAAGCACATAATCATCTATCACAACACATTCAACTTTCATATAATGAATTTATTTAATTATTTATTTTAGTATCATTCTATATTCCCCAAACAACCATGACACCTACCATATCAACCTCTTCATACCACTATATCAACAATCACACCAACAACTAAAACGTCACCTCTACTATCCTCACAGTGATAAGAAACACATAACCACATCAACAAAACATGTTAACACCTCATCCCTATATCATAATAAGAAACCAAACCAATACCACCCCAACTATAGTAAAACTATAATTACAAAAAAAAAACAAAAAACAAAAAACAAACAACCTCACATATTCATGTTGCATCCCTTATTAAATAATTACAACTAAACATTATTAAACATCAATTATAGATTTAAAATTCCTCACTCCATTACTATATTTAAGCTATTTAAATAATTTAGGCATATTAAAACTAATAAAAAACAATATAAAATCACTATAACGTTCTTATCACAATGATCAATAAAAAATAAATAAATAATAATAATAGTGAATATAAAACAAGCTCAAATCACTTCCCAAATTCGAAATTTATAATATTGTCATTATCTTCATTAAGTTAATTCAATATATTTACTTAAATGTGAACAAAAGGATGATAATTCCAAATTTTGCACAAAACAAAAGAGAGAAATTCTGATTCCCCTACCTTGATTGAAGCTTTAATAATCTTCATAAAATAATTAGAATAAAATGATAATTAAACACCACCAAACTTACAAGAACTAATTATAAATCATATACACATAAATCCACCATTAATACTTTAATAAAACACTAAAAAATATCTTTTAAACCTATATAATTACATTACAAGAATAAATAACAAGATAAAAAATGAATAAAAAAAGTAAGGGAATGTCATCTTGGATCAAAATGGACTGATCATGAAAAATAGAAGGCTTTAGATCCACAACAAGAATCAAAGATCCCCGAAACTAAGACTATAGGGCACCTTGGGTTCATGAGATACAATATAAATCAAACCAACGGGGAGACCTTAAATTTATAATAAAAAAATGAGCAAGTATACCATGATGTGGTGAAGGTTAGACCACATCATAGTGGGTTTAGTCAATAGAGATTTGAGATCCCTAACCTTTGAAAAGACCATATATCCACCTTTTTCTAGTTACTTTACATTTTTAAAATAGCTCACTACCATGACATAGTGTCTCTATCCATTTCATGGAGCCTTAATCTTCCCACTCAATCCTTGGACCACCATGATATAACTCACTCAACCTTTCCATTTCTATTCCGACTCCAAGACTCCATCATAACATCATGTTCTCTTAAAAACATCATAATTACCATTAACACCCAAAACCCCCCTTTTCAATTTCCTTATGGCTCAAATGGATTTTAATAAGGACCACACCTACCAAAATGGAAACCTCTACATCATAAGAAAACAATACAACATAAACCTTCAACAAAATGACCATAGCATACATAGACTCCAAAACTCAACAAATCAACTAACCTAACATGCACACAACCAAACCATGATAATATTTGAGACTCACTATGTAATAGGGGATATAAAACAAAATCATTTTAACCAAAAACATAAATTTCACAAATTCTCTACCTTATTCACACATAATTTTTATCCTAACACCCACAACACCCGAAAACTCTAAGTAGAGTACTAGAAAACCCTGAGCCTCTATATTAGATACCTATAATGATTCTCATACTTGATAATCAAAAACCAAACCCAAAATAAAAAAATCTAACCTCAAATCAATAAAAATATATGAGATAGCTCTGAAATATAAATATTTCCATCATAGAATAAAAAATGTAGTACAAAATATAATAGAACAAACTTCAATCATATCGACATATAATTAATATAGGCATTATAATAAAACTTGGCTTAAAATAAGTTATGGAATTGTGACCATATATATGGATCATACTCCCACATAATCTCCTATAATCCACCATTCACCCATAATACATGAACTAAAGGAATGACATGCTCACACACAACTCATTATCTTTAATATCTTGAATCTCGAAAAGCCTTTACATAAATATTTCATTCTATTCAATGTCAAACTCACAACAATCAATGAAATGAGAATCATCATAAAGATACTAATAAATCTATGACACATGGAAAATATCATGAATATGATCAAATTGTGAAGGAATATCCAACTGATATGCCACTCTGATGATATACCCCAACACCTCCAAAGGTCCAATAAACCAGGTAGAAAGATTACTCCCATGAACAAATCTGTACTTATGATGATAAAATGAAACCTTTAGAAACATATTATTTTTGAAATAAAACTACAAATGTATCCTCTAATAAACATTAAACTTTTGACTCTCCTAAGTATTTTTAATTCACTCATGAATCACCTAAAATTCCCTAATAATTATTTGAACCAAATTCAATTAAAGAATTACTGACTCTATAACCTCAGTCTAGTATAATGGATATTTGAATGGAAACCCATAAAATTCTTCAAATAAAAGATTTAAAATGGATGAGTGGTAGGTATTGCTATAGTAAAACTTATCTAAGGGTAAATTCTTCCCCCACAAACCTCTAAAATCAAGGAAACATGCACACAATATATCCTCTAGAATTTGGATCATCTAATCTATCTGATTACCCATATGAGGATGAAGAATAATGCTAAAGAATAAATGAGAGTCAAAAGAATGTTGCAAACTCTTCCACACAATCAAGCTAAATTGATAATATCATTTATAAATGATCATCCATGAAACCCCATGAATCTTCACCACTTCACCCACATATAAACTTTCCAAATATTCCACCACACTCGACTCCCTGATCACCCAAAAATGATTTGAATTAGTTAATTGATCCATAACCACCCAAATTTAATTATTAACTCCTCAACAATTAGAGAAACCAATAAAAAAATCCATCAAAATTTCCTTCCATTTATATTGAAGATCATCCAGTGGATACAAAAAACTAACTAGAACTCAATGTTTGGACTTCACTCTATGACATACCAAACACTAAGACATGAACTCAGCCACTAACCTATTCATCCATCACCAAAAAAATCAACTCATAAAATCATGATACATATTGGTAATTCTATTATGCACTACCAAATGTGATCTATGAAAATTATAAAGAACTAACTCTCACATCACCAACATAATAAAGTGATTTCATTAGAACATCACCTAACACTAATCATCCTACAACCATTCCTCAGGTGTATCTTTATAGATGACATGAACTATCCACACCTCTACCTCAGGATCTTCTAGCCAAAACTCCTTTACCTACTACAAAAGGAAGAATTAAATATCATCTAGTATGGGAAAACTCTATTGTAAACTTATTCAATATCAAGATTCAAGGGTGAAAGATCCTTTATCATACTTTATAAATATATAGACTCTTAAGAAAAATATATTTTCACCTTTCTAATCAATGAATTAGCCCCTATATATTTTCCATAGTGTATAAGATATCTCAAATTCGTAATCCTATAATAAATTTATCCACATATACTGATAAAAATTCAAATTATGTTGTGAGAAGATATATTGCAGGCTCTTGTGATCTATAAAGACCAAAATATGTTCATGGATAAGAAAATTTAGATAAATCATTACCACTATAAGCTCTAGATCATTGGTAGTGTAGTTATATTCATGGGTATATAACTTTAAATACACTTAGGAGATTACCTCACTTTGTTGCATCAAGATATAACCTAGACTAATAAGAGAATCATTTCAAAAGACCTTGAACATGACTTACTATTCTAAAAAATTGAGAATAGGAGTAAAAATCATCTCATGATTTAGGTACTAAAATGTCACTTGACACCAATTCATCCATACAAAGTCCTGATTGTTTCCAGTAAAGGATGTTAAAGGGGTATTAATCTAAGAGAAATCAGACACAAACCTCTTAATATATAATCACAGACTAAGGAAACTATTAAAATCTACAACATTACTGGGATCCACCTAAGAAAAAACTCCCTCAACCTTTCAAATATTTAAAAACAATCATTTTTGAGACACGAAATACCCAATAAAATGTAACTCATGTGTCCAATACTTTCACTTGGATAAATTATCATAGAGTTTAAATCATAGAAGAACTTATAGAATAACCCTTAAATACTCGACATAATCCTCCTTTAACCTAGAATAAAATATAATGTCATTAATGAAAACTACCATAAATTGATCATGGAACTAATAAAATATTGAGTTCATCAATCCTATGGAAATTTTTGGGAATTTTTGACCCAAAAGGAATAACCATGAACCATAAGTGCCCAAAATGACACCTAAAGTCATTTTCTAGGATATCTTCCTCCTTCACCTATATCTAATGATACCCTAACCAATGATAAATCTTTCAAAAATAACTATTTCCATTAAATTGATCAAATAAATCATCAATTATCAGGAGGTGATAATGATTATTTACCTTTCCCTAATTCAGCTAACAAAAATCAACACATAACCAAAAACAACCATCCGCCTTATTCATGAGCAATAATGGATCTCTCTAAGGAAGCACATTAATCCAGATGAAATCCTTCTACAATAGATCATTAATCTAAATCTATATCTATCAAAAATCTGAAGGAACCATACTATATAGAGACATAACAATCATATAGACACTGATTTGAAAATCTATTCCAAATTCGATGTCACATTGAGGGGGTAATGTCACAACCTCTCCAGGAAAAAACACAAAGTAACTCATCCAAAACTTTTAGAAACACATCCACTTAAACTTATATTGATCCCAATATCTACTCTGTTAGCTGAGAAGGAGTATCCAAACATTTTTGTTTCATTCGATGACCCCGCTTTCCAAAAATCATTATACACTCAATTTTCACATCAAAGAAGACAACTCTACATTAGAAGCAATAACTAACAGCATGCATAAAATACACTAATCTATGGAAAGGATAACATCATATGGTTATATATATAGTAAGAATAAATCCTCTAATGACTAATATTTCCCAATCATCAGCTCAAAATATCAACACACCTTAAACAAGATAACGTATTTACCAATAATGGAACTGGAAGTCTCTCCACTTTAAGTCATAAACTTGGACCAAGGTAGGTGAAATGAAGTTGTGTGAAGATCCTGAATCACACAAACCATACACCAGATTAAAAGATAAAAAAATGGAAACTTAAACAACATATCAATACAAAAAATTGATATTTAGTCCTATTTTTGGCCACATTTTATTAAAACATGGATAATTTATGACTAATTTAGCCTCATTTTTTAGCCATGTATTTTAAATGTGGCTAAATTTAGAATTACCCACATCTTTTGAGCCACGTTTTTAAAACATCATTAATTTTTATTTTATCTATGTTTTTAAATGAAACTAAATTAAATAAAAAATAAAAGTTATTTAATTATTATATACTGAAAAATTTTAGGGCCCAAACTACTAGTTTAGGTATTCCGTTCATGCCACACCATGCTAGGTTTTATTCCCAAACATCACATGTTTTTTTAATTTAAGGTGCAGTTGCTGAGGGTTTGTTCAATTCTTGAGCATGCATAGAAGGCCATTGTGGATGGTAAAGATGGAGTCTGACATGCGGGAGATTGAGATAGAGGTAGGTTGAAAGTTATCTTGAGTGTGAACAATATAGACCAAATTATTGAAAAAATATAATATTTTTTTAATATACAGCTAAATAAAAAACAAGAAAAATATATTAAAAAACTAAAAAATTATAATAAAAAAGAAAAAAACAGTATAATAAAAAAACAATTACTCTTATTTCGTAAAACATGGATAATTGATGGACAATTTACCCATGTTTCATAAAAACATGGGTAAATAGCGTGTGGAAAAATCAACCATGTTTAAAAAAATGACTAATTTACCCACACATCATTTAATTATATTTTTTTTGAAACATGGGTAAATATTTTACCCCTACTTATAAATGAAAATAAAGTAAAAAAAGAAACATGGATAATTTCATTTTTTTTGCAGTTTTTGGTTTAACTGACATTGAAAAATACATAGGATGCATCTAACCATGCCCAAATAATTTTTGGGATTTCCCTTCTCCCATGCTTCCAATAAATCTACCGAAAGATACCCACTTAGACCAATGAAAGTTACCCACCATAAGAAGATCATCATATGATAAACAGTGGATCTAGGTTTTCCTAAAGGACTCCCTAGACTGAGTGTACCCAAAATAGGTTGTCCTCTCACCTTACTCAATACACAAAGTTGATCCTTAAACCTCATCAAGAAAACTCATATGAAACATAAAAATATAAATACATAAAGTAGGAAATAACATAATATATTAATGGTTCAGACAATAAGTCCCATATGCATAGAAGAAACACTACTACTGCCTTTCCATTATTATCTAAAATTATAAGTGATTACAAATTGATTACTAAGTACAAGTAATATTCACCAGCCACCACTCCATCTCTTACTACAAGATGCTCACAACTAAGGTCTCATAAACTTATATACTAAGTGCCATCTGGAAAAGAAGTTAAAATTTTCCCTTGAAATATCAATCAACTAAATAAGTTCACATTTTATTGGATACCAAACCGATAACCCTTTATCTTAGCTAAAATTTTGGACCTCCGCTGTACCTCTATCAGAAGATACAAACTTTTTTTTGGTTTTGTTGCCTCTGGAAGAAGACCCTTTTTACTATTTTCACACCATGCCAAGTCAGCCTAACATCTGGTAACCTGAATCTGATGACCTAAATCTATTGAACCAAATCCTATGAATTGAAATAGATTCACCTAAAAAAATATCCCACTTAAAGACTTGTTTCTAGAAAACCTTTCAAACTCTCCAAAACTCTAGTAAAACATCTTCCTTCCTCTTCATAAGAATGAAATGTTTCTTTATCCTCATTCTATTCACCAATGTCCCACAAAGGCATGATTACTCCTCTGAATTTCTTGAACTATCACCTTGGTGAACATGTCAACATAATTTCATATTCCCACCATCTTTTATAGCTATATCTCTTTATCCTCTAATTTTTTTTAATTAAATGATATTTTAGGTAAATATGATTTTTCATTACATGGAAAAATATATTTCAATCCAAGTAAATTTAACTCTAATTATCACATAATAGAACTACTTCCTCCTAAATTATTTTAAGTTACTTCAACAACAACATCAACCACACCATTTTCTACCAAACTATTATTACAACTACATAATCTGCTTACATTATACTTTGAGTAATGATCCATTGTATCCATTACATAAAACTTAACACTCTTCCTATATAGGTAAACAAAAATAAAATTATTCTCTTATAAGTTTATCAATCACCAGTAAAGTTAGTATTAATATATTCTTGAAAGGGTCATCCATCCCAAAACATAAAGCTGAATCTTCCATTACTTTCAAGTACCGAAATATTTATTTTATAGCCTCCCAATGTTCATTTATAGAATATAACATTAATCAACTTACAACTCCCACTAAAAATGAAATATCCAACTGTGTACAAATCATTGAATACATAAAAATTATTAAATTTGATGAAAATGTATCTTTTTACATGTATTGACTCTCATAATATATTTTGGGTGAATTATCCTTGGAAAACATAAATTTTCTATCCAATGGAGTCAATATTGTCTTATATGTATTCATTCCAAATATTTTAATGACTTTCCAGATGTAGTCCTTATGATAATTTACAACTATTATATCCCTCTCAATATTTATCCCCAAAATATTATCGACATTTTTGAGATCTTTCATCTAAAATTTTAAAAAAATCATCCTTAAACTTCTGAATCCTTCCAGCATCTGATCTAGCTAGTAATATTCAATCCATATATAAAATAATTATGATGAATTTCCCATCACCCCATTACTTTCAGTAATAAAAATGGTTAGTATTTCACCTTCTGAACTCTTCTTTCAACATGAATGAGTAAAAATTTTGATTTAATTTCCTTGGTTCCTACTTCAACCCCTAAATAATTTTCTTCAATTTACAAAATAAATTTAGGTTTCCATCTTCAGTGAAACCTATTGATTTATTTATGAAAATTTATTCCTCTAACTCACTAAAAAGAAAAATTTTCTTTACATTGATATGTTCTTAGTTCATATCTTTCAATGCCACCATGATTAGTATTTACTAGATATTTGTATGTTTAACCACTGATGAGAAAGTTTCCAAGAAATCAACTCCCACTTTTTGTTAGAATCATTTTACCACCATATTCTCTTTAAACATCTTCTCACCATCAACTTATTATTTTAGTCATAACACACAATTATTATCAAGTTTCTTTTCCCATTACAATAAGTTAATTAATTCTCAAGTTCTTTTAATTTTAAATGTTTTAATTTCTTAATGAATTGCTTACTTCTACTATTTTTCATCACTATGTGTGGACGCCCTATAATCACCCATTTTTTTAGTAAATATTTCTTCTTAAATAATCATAGTTTTAAAATCTTTTTTCACATCAAACACCAAAATAAAATGATTAGAAACATATTATAATAGAAAATTATAATAAGAATAAAACCTATAGTAGATAAAATATAGTAATCAATTATAAATTCATACAAAATAGTATTAAGAACACTTAAATCTTGAACAATTTATTTTTTAATAAAAATAGTTTTTATATATGTTATTTTTATTTTAAAACTAAATGTATAAATGTATAAATTATTAAATTTTAATTTTTTCAAATGAAATTAATTTTTTAATTTAGAATAAAAAATTATCTTATTATGGATTTTTGTGATTATTCTAAAATAATTTTTTTAAATGAAAATTAAAAAATGTAGCTTTTACCAAAACTATAAATTTTATCATTATATAAGCAAGAACTAAAAATATATAAAACCATTTAATTGATAAAATATGTATTCAAGGATTAAATATATACATTTTTAAATACTATTATGAATTTATAAAACCTATGATTACAATTTTAATGACTTAAGTAATATTTTACAACAATTTTTTTTTCATTTATTTTAATTAACCATTATTTTGGTATAATTTAGTTTTGGATTGCTTTAGAAGGTATATAAATTTTATTTATCTTATAAAAAACCAATTTATTCGATGTAAATAAATAAAATTTACAATTTTATCCAACACATCAAATTTAATATTGAAAAAAAAAACACTTTTCTTAAAATAATTTTTTCGCGTTATATGCGTGTATTTTGAAATTAAATTTTCTCAACCATAGAAATTTTATTTTATAAAATTGATTCATTATTATATATAAGAATTTTTAAATTAGGTAATAAGTTCAATTTTAAATTTTCTCATTAATATTATTTACAAAGGGTAAAAAGAAGAGTTACCAAAGTAGAATTACATTTGGTTAAAGGTGAAAAGTAAAGAGGAAAAGCCTTAAATCACCCAAAAATTGCATCAAAATGAATTTTGTAGAGGATTTTGGTCCAAAAACTATCATAACTCTATTATTTCCCACTTTTTTATCCATTTATCCTTGAATAGTGTCATGAATTTTTTTAAAAATAATGGGTATTCATAAAAAATCATTTTATTCAATTATAGAAGGGGGTCCCTTCCACCCTATCAAAGTTACACTTATTATTAGAAATATCATTGAAAACCTACCCAATTTTCCTCTATAATAATTATATTGCATGTACCAAATACCCTATTATTTATAAGTTATCCTAAGCCCTTCATTTAAAATGATACTTTCAAGATAATGTTCAAGGCAGCAATGTGTGTATCACTTAATCCTTAAGTTTTTCTTCCAAATATTTATCTTTGAAAACAATCATAACCATAGTAATATAATAAAATTAGTATCATTAGTATAATTAAGTGTTATTATATTAATGTGAAATTTTTTATTTATTCCTTACCATCTACTTAGAAAAAAAAGAATGCCAATCATGCATATGGGTAGACTGCCGCCTCCACGATGTAAAGTTTTTCATTTTTCATTTTGATTTTCATTCATTAACCAAAAAACTTAAAACATAATTCACCAATTTAATTTTTTTAAATAATATCATTATTATTTTTTAATAATTATGTTATAAACTTCCTTAACCATACTCACCCATTGAGTTATAGAATGTTATTGTTTGGGTTGGTTTAACCATCTACATGAATGGTAATAAAAAACTCTATCATGGATGACTAATAGAACTTAAATACTAATATTATTATAATTTAATAATAAATAATAAATGGTTTATAGTTTTTGAATTGTTATATTATCATTTAACCCATTATTAATACACCACCCTTCGTTTGTTAAGAATTACTAAAACAATATTTTTATCGATTTCCTTTTCATATAACATAACTAAAACTCTCATGAAATGAGATAAAAATTTATAGATCAATGTAAATGATCTATTAAATTAATTTAAATTATCTAGGAATGATAATATTAATATTAATTAGTGGGTATCCATATTGACATTATAAAATGCACAAAAAACAATAAAAAATTACTAACACTTGACAGAAAAGATAAGCCATAATTAACAGATATATTCCCCATAAATGGTTATAATTGAATTATATAGAAGGAAATTTATATGAATATGGATATTAAATAGGTAATTAATTTATTTATTTTTGTTTTATAGGATGTTATATTGCAGACAACTAAGCAAGAATTGAAGGTAAGGGTTTAATCGACTCAATTTCCGATTCATTAGGTTATAATCTTTCTTAATTGAATATAATTTTGAAGATTTATTTGATCCTTTAATTTCTATATTATATATATAATTTCCTATTTTTATATAGTTAAATTACTTCTAATTATGAATAACTACTTATTTGATATTTTTTTTCTAAAATAAAAGTATAACATTGGTAATAATAACCACCATTTTTATTAATGAATCTTTTTATTATATGTCCATGTTTTTCCTATAAAATATATTTTATTTAAATAAATAAAAATATTTTTTTTAAATTATTAATATTTTAATTTACCTATTTTATGAAATGAAATTCATTCATATTTTCTTCAATGTGATTTTTTATTTAAAACAGTCTAAAAAGTTTAATAAAGGCATTTATTTTCATTATTTACCACTCTAGATTTATTAGATTCACCTTTTGTATATTTTCATGGATACTTTATTTGGAAATATTTATAATAAGTTTATAAAAATTCTTCTATTTACATTCTAAAAAATTATTTTGAAAGTAAATTTCACTTCATATTTTATAATAATGTTTAAAAGGTTATGTGAAATTTTTTGGTTTTTCACTTCTATTTTTACTCCAAGTTTTATCTCTCATGAAGTGATGTTTTTATCACCCTATATATTTTATTATGATATGATTAAATTTATAAATTTATATTTTTTTTATATCTTATGATTTCTTAAGTTCATGTTATGTGATGCTTATGAAAAGTTTAAGAAACCCATTATTTTTATAAGTTATCTAAGATAGATGATGATTGATTTTAAGTGTCAAAAATATGCAAGGAGGATGATGGGTGGGGTCATATATTTCACCACATTAATTTCCTTAAGTTGATATATCATGAGATAGATAGGTTTAGATATAATGAATTTTATCAAATAGGTGTGGGTATAATGAGTTTTCTCACATTTTCAGGCACAAACATAATGAGTTTGTTAAAAAAGGCATGAGCATAATGAGTTTTATCACAAAGGTTTTCTTATGATTATGGATGTTCCACATTTAAAAGTAATTTTATAAATTTATACCATATTTACATGATCCATTTAATTTTCAAGAGATTCTATGTTTTCACGTTATTCCTTATTTTTAAAATATCTCGCACTCTTATTCCATGATCACTTGTTTTATGATTTTTAGATATATTTTGAGCAATTTCATAACTTTTAATCTTCCCTAATTTTTTTACATCAATATACCATGTTTTATTATTACCATATATGTTCTCATGATCTTATAATAAGATATTTATCCCTTTCTCTTGTTCTCCTTCATGTTTATGATATGATACATTATGATATGTTTTTCCCTTACTGAGCATATGAGCTCACCCTTTTTTTATGGTTTTATTACCTAGGTTATGAATATGATTATATCATGTGATATTTCAATAATAGGATCTAGGGGAGTTCTATTATGGATAACTTTCTTTATTTTTTATAAAATAAAATATTTATGTAACTAATCTCCAGGACACTAAAACTTTATGTCCTTGGGTTGTGAAACTATTTATGACATGTATTATATAAAAAATTAAAAAATTAAATTATTTAAGTTATGTTTAGCATGGGTTCCTTTAGTTGGTATCAAAAATAGTTTTAGTTATTTTTGGATATTATTTTAGTTATTTTTGGGAATTAGGATTAGATAACTTTAGTGAAAACCTAAGAGATATGTCTAAGGGATAAGTCAAAGTATAGGATAATATAATGAAGTCTTGGTAAAGTAGATATTATGTGGTTCTACTAGAAATTACATATGGAAAACTAATTTTTTAATACATAACAATTTCATTACATGGTACAACATTTAATAATACATAGGATCTTTTGAGGATTATTTTCTTGGAAATTAGAAACACAACACATGGAAAACATAAAAATGTATTCTAATCCACTTTAAATACTTCTTCATAGGTTCATCCTAGGTTACTTTTACTATATCTCATATCTTAGGGAAATACATTAAAAGGAAGGGGTAAACATAAATATCAATATGGGAATAACAATGGAAATATTTAACATTTGATTATAAGGAATAAAAATAGGACAAGCTTATAAGAAGATAAGGAATATCATAATATAATGATCATGAAACATAACATGGAAATGTGGAAACAACATAAAAATAATACATTCATAATAATATCACTATAGTTTATCACCAAGGTGTCATAAAATACAATTACCAAGGTTATTCACTATGGTATTGTAAATCATGTCATACCTAGAGATTAATTCTTTACCCAATGCATTAGAGTGATATCAGGGAACACCTTTTATATTTATTAATTCATTTGTTCCACAAATATCGTAATAAAAATTTTCATCAATAACATGTGTAAAATAAATAACAAGTTTCATATAAAATCACTGAGTATATAAGTGCTTAAATAATTGAACATTTTATCATTTTAAACCATAAAATGGAAATATTGGTTTCATGAATGTAAATAACCTAATCAATTATACTTACAACTAGGTGAATAACCATGTATAAGGAAGTGGTTTTAGTATTCACAATATAATAATTTTTCCATGTGAAGGAGATAAATTCAAGAAATGAATTCAGTAGTATGATTATATACAATGCAGACTAAGGAGAGGGAATAATGAGAGGTAAAAATGCATCACATTGATAAAAAAATATTTTGTAAGCAGTAGGATATACAAAGTTTATGAAAATAAAGTAATTAAATATTAAGAAAACATACCAAAAAAGAGGTACTTGAATGGAAAAGAGTAAGCATAGAATTCCCTCACTATGAAGAGTTGTTTCCTATAACTTGAGGATGAAACCTTAATAACTCAAGGAAAACTTAGAGGGAATATTTGGAAGGTTAAATGACTATAAATTCATGGATTTTAGATTTTTAGTGGATATGAATGGCGGGATTTCTGTGTATTTATAGTAAAAGAGGAGGAATTGTTTAATAATTTATAAATATTGGTCTTGGAATTCTAGGTTGTGGAAAATGAAAAACCATTGGCTTAGCCATGGTATTTTCTCATATTTTTAGGAATTTAAGTCATGTTTTATAATATTTTAATCCATTATAATTTAAATCCTTTTTATAATATTATTTTGGACATGGAAAATTATTTTTTTTTACAAAATATAGGTTTTAAAATCATAATTTTTTTAGACTTTGGAAAGTAATTTATAGGTTTGAAAATTGATTTAAATCCATTAAAATACATAATATTAATAAAAAAATATATTTTTTATCCCATATTTTTTTAATTAATTATTACATCATTATTACATATACATGAATTCATAAAATATACTGAAAACAAAAAAGTGTATTTTTATTATTAACTGAAAAAGTATTTTAAAAAATTATTAAAATTTCACCCTAACATAATTTTGATATGTTGGTTTTAAATTTAATTTTTATTTTATCAATATGATTATCTAAATATAATATTATTAACTTTTAAATAAAAATACTTATTTATTGAAAAATAACCATTTTATAACATAATCAACTTTATGATACTTATAAAAATTTCATAGGAAATTATAAAATTAAATTATCATTTATATTTAATTAAATAATGTTATAAAATAAAATTTAATGAAAATAAATTTTATTTATAATACTTAAAATTATTATAAAAGTGTAAATATTTTATAAAAATACAATTATGTTTTATTTTTATCCAAAAATATATCTATAAAATCCATCTTATGTTCAACTTTATTTTATTAAATAAAATAATACTAAAAATGGGATTAATGAAATAATTATTTCATTTTTAAAAATGATATTACAATTTTATAATATTTAGGTCTAGATACACAACCACTTATTATACCAAAATACATTCTAAGGGTAAGGTGTGTCATGGGGGTAGTTTCATGGGGTGAATCAGCTAACATTAACCTAGTGGTGATCTCAACTAATTTGAACTTCTACTATAGGTTATTTTTTTAAGCCTCAATTGTTGAATATTTACTTGGGTCTGGTCAAGGATAAACCCTAATGACTCTACCTCCCTCCCAAATACTGATTAACATGATTTAAATGGAATGAATCTACTAGTTAAGGCAATTATTTCTTCTTTCTGTATCAACTATTAATTTTCACTACCATTTATAAACACTAATTCCAATGGTAATATTATTACTAATGTTCATAGTTCTCAATTTTCATATTGACCAATGGTCACATTCCAATGGTCACATTTACCATTCCATCATATATATATTCCACCAAACATCAATATTTACCTCTTCATTCCCAATGGTTTTAAAATTACTTTGATAATGTCTATTATATTCCTAAAATTTATTTTTCTTTTAATAGTTTTCATGGAAGGTGAAATATTATTTGAAAAGTTTCATCCTATGGAGTATACCATTTCATGGTCAATATTTTTTTTGTTTCTATATCCCTATACTAGTCTTATCTGTAGTAATTTGTCTTATTACTTGAAATGTAATACTCTTCCTCAACTTATTTCTTTATAAAAGTACTTTTATGTACTTATATTATTAAATATAATAAAATAGTAATTATGAAAAAAGAGTTATTTTATTACTCAAATATTTAATTTTCAGGTTGTTACATTATCCCACTTTATAATTTTCATCCTCAAAATTTGTATCTTACTTCAATACAGATGGGGGTATTTTTCCATCATTGCTTCTTCAAGTTTTAAAGTTGCTTCTTCAAACTTGTGATTTCTCTATAGTACTTTCACAAGTTATGTTTTATTTTTATTCAACACTTGTTCCCTTCTTACAAGTATCTGGACTGGATGCTCTTCATATGACGAGTTAGATTCTAATTCCACCCTATTATTATCAGGTATATGTATTAGGATAGAAATATACTTTCTCAATAGAGACATGTGGAATACATCATGAGCATTGGAAAGATTGGGAGTTAATTTTAATCAATAAGAAACCACTCCAACACGATCTAGAATATTAAATATTCTAATGAATAGGACTCAATTTAAATTCCTTTCCAAACCTCATAACCCATTTACATGGTAATATCTTGAGTAATACATGATCCCCAACAAGAAAATCTAAGTCCTTACTTTATTTTTCATTATAAAAATTTTATTGACACTGATCATAATTGATATATTTTTGGATTACTTGTATCTTTTCTGTAGTGTATTTCACAATGTTTGGTCACAGTTTTTCTTATACAACTTTATTAAATCATGTTTGAGTTGTAGAACTCTTCCTATAGAGTGCTTCACAAGGATCCATTTGAGTTCTTGAGTGAAAAAATATTGTTATAGGATAATTAAACAAGTAGAATATGTTGGTCCCAACTCCCCTAAAAATCAAGTGGGATAGCCCATATAATGTCTTCCAATGTTTGAATTTTCCTTGTATACATCCCATAAGTTTTAGGATGATTGGATGTTCTCATGTTTACTTCTATATTCATATCATTTTGAAGGATCCTTCAGAACTTAGAAGTAAATTTTGGATCTCAGTCAAAAGTAGTTGGAAATGGTACTCCATGGAGTCTCACTACTTATTGAATATAGAGGCAAGCCAAGATCTCTAGAGAGAAATCCTCTCCTATATAAATTAAATGGGTATAATTTTTCAACCTATCTATGATTACCAATATATAATTGTCACCCTTGTATGTATTTGGAAGGTTATTGAAAAAGTCCATAGTGATTTTTCCCACTTATATACAGTTATGGGTAGTGGTTTTAATACCCCTTTAGTAATTTATCACACTTACTTTACTTATTGACACACCAAGAACCTTATAGTGTAATAAGTAATATCCCTTTTCATATTATCCCACTAATAATGATCATGAAGATCCCTATACATTTTAGTTATTCTGGGAAGTATAAATAATGTAGAAATACGAGATTCATCCATAAACTCTTTCTTTATATATGGAATAGATAAAATACATATCCTTGTACCAAATTTCTGTACACTATCTTGATTAATATTGAATTCAAGAAACTTACGCTTTTTCAGATCCTCTATCTTGTTTTACATCAAAGGATAATCTCTTTGATATTTTTTAATATTTTCTTGTAATGATGGTTGAGAAATAATTTGGGATAGGATTGATGATTTCCCTTACCTTATGATTCCCATTTCCAACCTTAATATGTCATTGATCAATGAATCATCTTCAATCCTCATCATTTCAAGAAAACTAAGACATTTCTTACTCAATGCATCTGATACTTTCTTTTCTCTTCCAGTGTGATAATGAATTGAACAATCATAGTCTATAAGAAGATCCAACCATATTATTTGTCTCATATTCAGTTTATTTTATGTGAATATATACTTCAAAATTTAGTGGTATGTGTATATATCACACCTTTTCCCACAAATATAGTGCCTAGATATCTTCATAGAAAAAATGACTGTAGCTAAATCCAAGTCATGAGTAGGATAATTCTGCTCATGAGGCTTTAACTATAGAGATGTATAGGCAATCACCTTATAATTTTTCATGAGAATTAATCAATTTCAGATATGCATCACTGTAGATAAAAAATCCTTCTCCAATAGTGGGTAGTGTTATCACAGGTGAAAAAACAACCTATTATTTAGTTCTTAGTAACTTTCTTTATAATCCTTTGTCCCAATAAACTTAACTCATTTTCAAGTTAACTTGGTTAGGGGATTATAAATACATTAATTTTTTTTGTCAAAAACCTCCAATAATACCCCACTAAACCAAGGAAACTACAAATCTTAGTAACCATTATAGGATAAAGACACTCCTCTATAACATTTTTCTTAGAAGGATCTAGTGAGATTCCTTCACTAGTTACAATGTTCCCCAATAATGCAACTTGTTGTAACTAGAACTCACATTTACTAAATTTACCAAAAAAATTGTCCTTCCTTATAGATTAAAATATTACCATTATACAGTTCTCATGCTCCTAAAAACTTATAGAGTATATCAAAATATTTTCAATAAACACTTCCATAAATTTATCAAGGTCTCAACTAATGATACCCTGATCAAAGGTTGATCTTGGAGAATAATTGAGCCCCTCAAAGTTGGTCGAACAAATCAACAATCCTTATAAGAGTATATTTTTTCTTCACTATGATCCCATTAATATCTCTAAAGTCAATTTATAACTATATTGGTCCATCATTATTCTTTATAAAGAGAACAAGTTCTCCCCAAGAAGACACACTCGGTTGAATAAAACCCTTCTCTAAAATATATTAGTGTTTCTTATTTAATTCATCTAACTCCACATATTACATTATATATAGGGTCTTTGATATCATCTTGGATCTGGGTATGGGTTAAATTAAAATATTTACCTAGTTTTTTGGGGGAGGTGAAAGTAACTCTTCAATAAATACATCAATGTATTCCCAAAAAATGGGTACATCTTTTATATTTAGACTTTCTCTTTCTTCTTATTCACCAATAATTTATGTAAATAAGTCATTAAGAAGTGTTTCTTGGAAATAATCAGTCTAGGATATCTCTCCTTTGAAGATAACTATGGTTGTCCCTTTAATATAACACAAATATCCTTGCTTCAATAGTTTATCTTAAAATTATACTATGACAACCAATCCATCCCAAGTATTATTTCAAATTACACAATTGGAATGAACCCTAGGGTTTTAAATAGATTTTACTCACCAAATTTAATAGGGTAATCCCTATATATATTTTATGATTGAATAGTTTCTCTAGGAGTTTTAACCAATAGATCTTCCACTAGATGTTTAGAGATTAACATGATTTTATTTTCAAACTTGAAATAAATAAAATAATGTGTAAAACTAGAATAAAACAATTTATTTTCTAGATTTGAGTGTATAACTAGATTACCTTCCACAACATCATCTGGAGCCTTGAATTTATCCATTTTTAATGAAAAATAATGACTTCTATATTATGGCCTTTGTTGGGGTTGATGGTAGTTTCCCTCCATTATATTATGATCTGGAAAATGATTAGTGAAATTTCCATGCTCCCCATACTTAAATTACTGCACAACTTGTTGTGCTTGAACCATCTTCCCTTTTTCATTAGAGTTCAGATGTTGATACTTAACATCTTCATGATAGTTTCGAGCTATATGGCCATCTATTTCACACTTGTATCATTTTACACTTCCTTGTAGATAATTCCACAAATTCTTATTCCCACATTTTTTTCACATGGGATATTGTAATTTCTTACCAATTGCATTCTTTCCAAAATATTGTTCCATACTTATCTTCTTATCATTATTTTCATGTGTTCACTAAGCATATCCAAACTCCATTTCAACTTTTAGAGCACATATTACTATCTCTTCATAACACCAAAATTCTTAGATTGTAAAATATTTCATTATATGGGGTCTCAGTCTTCCAAAGAATCGATTGATCTTCCCATCAGAATTGATGATAAATCTTGAATCATATCATACAATCCTTGTAAAGTTTATCTCATAATTCCCCACTGATTTATTTTCTCTTTGTTTCAACTCAAGTAATTCTCTCTCTATCTTGGTTCTGAGGTTATGAGGGAAATACTTGTTAAAAAAATATTTTTTATGTATTCCCATTATTTGGATTCAACCTCATCCCTTGGATTCCTATTCTAGACCAGTTTCTACCACTGAACATATTCTCCCTTTAATAGATATACTATTAATGTAACAATATTTTTATTAGAATAATAAAGTACATGAAATATCATTTATATAATATTTATCCATTATTCAGAAATCAGTGGATTAGAGGTTCCACTAAAAATACTTGGTCATTGACTTATGAAGGATTCAACTAATAGTTATTTCATCCTTAGTAAATTCAGACTCTCTATAAGGTTTAGGTTGTTATTCATGACCCGAGTTAACTAATTCATCACCATCATGTATTTTTGTAGGTCCAACTCCACCCATACTGGGATGTCTATCATTGCACTGTCCCTTGAATCTATTGTTTACACGAGTCCTTATATTTCATACCATTTTTCTAGAAGAAGAATACCTAAGTGAGAAATTTTTTAATTATTGGAAATATTATAATAAAAATTCTAAAGGAAATATTAATACTAAAATTTTCTAATATCATGTTTCTTGGATGATTTACTTCAATCTTAATTTTTTTTACATTATCTATATATCTTTCATACCATTTTGTAAAAAACATGTTATTAACCAAACATATCCCATAGGAGTGTCAAACCATGTGTGTAGAAAGGCCTCTTTATAGTTCACTAGGTGAGAATTGAGTTAATACCCATTGTTCCATTCTTGGGGTTATTACCCCTAGGTAAAACTATGATAGAGACATATCTACTTGTAGTATCTAGATGTGAATTTCATTGTTTAGAATCCACTATCTTTATAATTCACCAAAATTTAAGGTAGTTATCCCATATTTAGATTATCCTTAGGGTTATTACTAATATTTTTTAGTCCTAATGTCCACAAATAGCTAAACTGATGCTATGATACCAACTATAGCGACCCACATTTTTTAATACATAAAACTTTCATTACATGGTACAACATTTAATAACACACAAGATCTTTTGAGTTTTATTTTCTAGGAAATTATAAATGTAATAAATATAAAACATAAAAATTTATTCTAATCCACTTCAAATGAATCTTCACAGGTTCATCCTAGGTTACTTTTAATATATCTCATATCCTAGGGACATACATTAAAATAAAGAGGTGAGTATAAATCCCAGTAAGGGAATAACAATGGAATTATTTAACATTTGATCATGAGGTATAAAAATAGGGAAAGATCAGTAGAATATTAGGCATATCATAATATAATTATCATGAAGAATAACATGGAAATGTGTCTACAATATAAAAATAATACATACATAAGAATATCACCAAGTATTATCACCAAGGTTATTCACCAAGTTATCATAATACATGTAATCTATAGAGATTAATTATTTACCTATTGAATTAGAGTGATATTAGGGAAAAACCTTTATATTTCTTAATTCATGTACCCCACAAAGTTTATAATAAAACGTTTCATCAATAACCTATGTAAAATAAAGAACGAGTTTCATATAAAATCATTGAGTATATAAGTAGTTAAAGAATTGAAAATTTCATCATTTTTAACCCATGAAAAGGAAATGTGGGATTCATACATGAAAATACCCCAATAAATTATCTTTAAAAATAGGTGGATACTCATGAACAAGAAATTGGTTTGGGTATTCATGATATAATAATTTTTTCATGTTAAAGAGTGAAATTCATGAAATGAATTTAGCAACATGATGGTATACAATGTGGACTAAGGAGATGGATAATGTGAGAAAGTTAAGGTCTCCCATTGATAAAACAATATTTATTAAGTAATATTATAACAAAAATATATGAAAATAAATTATTTGAACATAAATAAAACATACCATAAAAGAGGTAATCCAATGGAAAAGAGGAAGTGGAAAATTCCCTTACCTTGGAGAGTTGCTTCCTAGAACTTGAGTATGGCACCTTAAAACTGTAGGGAAACCTTAAAGGAACTTTTTTGAGGTAAAAAAACTATAAATTCATTTATAATTTCTTTGGAGTGAATATGAATGGTGGTATTGGTGGGTATTTAAAGTAAAATGGGAAGAATTGTTTAATAATTTCTGAATACAGGTCTTGGAATTCTAGGTTGTGAAAAATGAAAAAACCTTAGATTACCCATGGCATTTGATCATGGTTTTAGACATATAAGTTATATTTTATAATATTTTAATCCATCATAACTGAAATAATTTTTTTAATATTACTTTGGGAATGGAAAAGTAAATTTTTTTCAAAATATAGTTTTTAAAATCATAATTTCCATTTTAGACTTTGGAAAGTCATTTATAGTTTTGGAAATTGATTTAAATCCATTAAAATACACAATATTAATAAAATAACATATTTCTGGTCATGGAATCTATTTAATTAATTATTACATCATCATTATATATATATATATATATATATATATGAAGTCATAAAAAATACCAAAAACACAAAACTTCATTTTTACTATTCACGAAAAAATAAAGCATTTCAGAAAATTCTCAAAATTTAACCCTAGAATAATTTTGATGTGATAGTTTCAAATGTAATGTTTATTTTATCAAGATAATTCTATAAATATGATAATTTTAACTTTAAAATAAAAATTCTTATTTATTGAAAAATAACCATTTTTGTGACATAGTTAACTTTATGAAACTTATAAAAATTCCCTAGGAAATTATAAAATTATTTTATCATTTATATTTAAGTAAATAGTATTTTAAAAGAACATTTCATTGAAATTAATTTTATTTAAAATTTTTTAATTTATTATAAAAGTGTAAATATTTTTTGAAAATACAATTATATTTTATTTTTATCTAAAAACATATCGATCAGATTCATCTTATATTCATATATATTTTATTAAATAAAAAATAAGGAAAATGGGATTGAACAAATAAATATTTAATTTATAAAAACGATATTTCACTTTTATGACACTAAGCTCTGGATATATAACCTCTTATTACGTCGACATACACTGGAAGGCTAAGGTCTGTAATGCTGGTAGTTTCATGGGGTGGATCAACTAACCTTGACCTAGTGGTGATCTAAACTAATTTGAACTTATCCTATAGGTTATTTCATTCAAGCCACACTTATTGAAGCTTTTCTTGTGCTTGGTCAAGGGAAAATGCCAGTGAAACTATCTCCCTCCCATTTTCTTACAAATGGGATTCAAATGGCATGACTCTATTAATTGATGCCAATATTTCTTCTTTTTACATAAACTCATAGTTTTCATTACCATTTATAAACAATAATTATAATATTAATATTATTACCAATGACCATAATGCTTAATGTTCACATTAGAAAATGGTTCTATTGGACAAAATTCATATCCCAATGGCTATATTTCCGATTTCATCCTATATATATGCCATAATACATAAATATTTACAACTTTATTCCTAAATTTTTTTACAATTCCTTTGATAATATCTATTATATTCCTAATATTTATTTTTCTTTTAACAATTTTCATGGTAGGTGTAATATTATTAGTATATTTTGATCCTATTGAGTATACTATTTCATGGTCGATATTCTTTATTTTCTATATCCCTGTATTAGTCTTAGCTGTAGTAATTAGTATTATTAATTGACATGTAGTATTCTTATTATTCTTATTATTTTGTAAAATTACTTCTATGTTATTCCATTTTTTAATATAATAAAATAGTAATTATAAAAAAGAGTTATTTTATTAATAAAATAAGGATTTTTTTGGTCGTTACATTACATCCCTGTCTAGATACTAGAAAGTGGATGTGGTTGTAGCACATATGAACCTAGGGGTAATCACCCTAAAAAAGGATGGTTGAGTATCAACTCAATATTCAGCCTGATGTATGATGAGAGGGGCTAATACCAGAAACATGTGTAGACACTCCTATAGGATATTATTTGGGTAATTCACATTCTCATTATGAACCATTAGAAAGGATTTGAATATATAACTATTTCAGTTAGAAAACTAACCATGGATAACCTAGATTGAAACATAGAGATTCATAGGCTAATGTATGCATGTCATTTATGAAATACTCCTTATAAGTTTATAGTTTCTTTATAGATACATTAATTAATTTAAGTATACCAATTCCTAATTTTCATTTAGTCAAGGTAATGTTGGGAACCTAAAAGAACCGAGTTAACAATGGGTGTGATGGATGATGTGATGATTTTAATAATGAAAAACCTAATGATATTTAGGCTAGGATGAAAATATCATGGTAATTATCACCCAAATTTCTTAATCTATGAGTAAAAATGTAAATCATATTGAGATTTCAAACACACCAAGGAACAACTCGCTATTGAGTTATTCTTAAGGCAACATCCACCCTCTTTTATTAGTTTTTTAATCAAATGGTTTCTAATAAGTGGAACAATATGATGGAAAAATATTTTATTTTCTCAATGATTGGACCATGATTAGGTAATTTTATATATCTATCATTTAGAAGGTGAGGCTGACAGTGATGGACTCTCATTAAAAATACTACAAAATATGGTAAATTGGACTCTATGGACTGGGAAGATTTTAAAAAGATAAATTTAAATATGTATTTTTCTCAGTCACTTTTCAAAAAAATAGAGTGGGAATTATTATAATTGAATCAAACATAGGATGAATCTATAGGTACTTATGAATAAAATTTTACAAGATCTATGAGGTTTGCCTCTATTTTCATCTCTAATATTGAAATTAACATTGATCACTTATTTAATGGCTTAAAGCCTAGTATTAAAATAGTGTTATCTGTAAAAGACTTTGGTAGCTATGAATATTTGTTCATGGTTATCTTAAAGTATATATGGAAAATATTAACTCTCATTATTCTAGGGAAAATAAAATGAAAATGGAATATCATGGAAGATCCAATGATAAATCACTTTGTGGGAAGAAAATACAATTTTTTTACATGAAATAAATGAGGGAGGAAGCACCTGGGTAATTTTATAAGGAGATCAGGGTAGTTTTTTAAGTGTGGTAAATTAGGACACCAAGCACCTAACCAGAAAAGTGGTTCTAGGAGGATGATTAAGAAAACAAAGGGGGAAAATGCCTCTACTACTATTCCACCCACACTGTAATGCTTCAAATAAAAGGAGTTTAGAAAATACATGAATTAATTCCCAAAACTTGGACAAAATAAAGATAATAGACCCCCAATACCTCCTAAAATAAGGGAACAAGGTAGATCATACATAGTCACCACTACTGTGGTGGATAATAATAATGAAGTAGTGAAAGGTACACTAATCCTTAACTCTAGAACTATGAATGGAATATTTTACTTAAGTTCTTAACATTCTTTTATATTATTCAAGTTTTCTAAGAATATTGATTTACCCCCTAAAACATTGGATATTGACCTTTTTTTAGAAATTCTTGGTGGAACAATTATTGTGTCCAAGATATATAACTCTTCTCTGACCAAATTTTTTAGGAAGATACTGCCTATGAATCTAGTTATACTTACCTTCGTAGAATTAAATATAATATTATCAATGCATTGAATCTCTCTTCATAGAGAAAATATCAACTATTGGGATAAGTGAATCTCATTTCATATTGTAAATCATTTTATTGTCAAGTATTAATGAAAGTATTATTTTGAAATCCCTATGAAATAAAATTCTATAATATGGGTTTTGATTCAAAGAAATGAGGGAATATTAGCTCAAATGATTGGGAAGGAAGTCAAAATCTTTTACATACCTATTTTATGGGAGTATACTAATGTATTTATTGATGAACTTCTTGGTCTTACCCAAAAGTTTGAGGTTTAATTTTCAATCTAAGTCATACCTAGATCTATGATTGTCTCAAAAATTATTTAAATAATTGATCCCTTTAAATTACAATAATTAAATAAGCAACTAAAAATAATCTAGAAAAGGGTTTTATATGACTCAATGATTCATTGTGGGGTTTACCAATCCTATTTGTCAAAAAGAAGGATAGATCAATGTGTATTTTCATTGTTTTTCATGATATTAATAAAATCATGATCAAGAATAGGTATCCTCTACCCCATGTTAATGATCTATTCAATCAAATTAGAGGAGCCTAATACTTCTAGAATATTTAACTTCAATCTAGATATAATTATTTAAGGGTTAAAAGGGAGGATATTTCCATGATAGCTTTCCATATGAGGTATGGACACTATGAGTTTATAGTGATATAATTTGTACTTGAGAATGCTCCCACTATCTTCATAGATCTAATGAATTGAGTATTTAGATACTACCTTGATTATTTTTTTTCATTATAGATGATATTCTTATATATTCAAAGAGCAAGTAATATCATGGAGATAATTTTAGGATTGTTTTAAAGACCTTGAGAAAGGAGAAACTATATTCCAAATTTAGCAAGTGTGAATTTTGGTTATAAAAATTATCATTATTGGTTCATGTAATCACAAGAAAAGGAATATGATGAAGGATCTAGGCACAATAAGAAGTGTGGTGGTTGGGTGGGGACCAAATTTTCTTTTTTCGTAATCGATGACCAATCTAGGATCAATATGATGATGAATACCAGTATCCATAGATTTAAATAAATGATTTAGACAAATAGAGTAAAAGCACCAGATCCAAGAAAGAGGATCTTGTACATCATGTTTATAATTAATTAATTAATTTATGAAGAAATTAAATACCTGGGTCTTTGGTACTTTCTTTATTGATTATTTTTGATCATTCAGAATGAACCTTCTAGATTGCCTTTGTTACGATTACGAGGATCCAAAGTAGAATACCTCTAATAGTGATCCAAAAGTGCTCCAATGGTCTCCAAAAAATGCCACTCATTCTCCGGGTACTAGCATGGCGAAGCTAATGTCTTGCATCGATTGTTCTTGATCGATCTTTCTTCGGTCTTGAAGAACTTCTCTCATTATTGAGAGGGAGATATGAGAGGAGTCAAGAGAGAAAATATTTGGCTCCAAAAATATCAATTCACCAGGGTTTGGAACAATAGAAGTACCTACCTATTAATCGACATGGGGTTTCTGTTACAATATTTAATTGAGAAATATTAATTAAATTCAATTATAACTATTAAAGAAAACCCATGACACATAATAAAAATAACTACACCATTATTTATGGTGTTACAACTTATGAAAAATGGAACCATAAATGAAATACCTTGCCACATAATAATAATAATATTATTCTAATTTCTTGTTCCAACTGGATAAACATTATTTACTAACTTGTAAATAATTAATTTATCAACAGACACAGTCTTGCTATGTTTGAAATCCTATTCCATTTATTGAACTCATGAATAAAATATTTTATTCTCTTAAATAAATATTTTTATTTACAAACTAGTAAATAAATATTAATTAAATGTTCAATAAAATAAATAAATATATTTTATTCACAATCTGGTGAATAAATATTTATTTAATTTATGCGATAATTTTAACTTGAATAAAATTATTACTCGGTCTTGAGAATAATTTTATTCCATTAATTAAATTCAAATTGAATTTAATTGATACCACAAAAAAACTTAGTGTGTGACCCTCTAGGATTCTTTCTCATTGGAATTATGTGGGCTTGCCTAAAGTCCAAGATTATTATCTAGCAACGGGTCAAGGCAAACAAGATAAAGAACTTAAAGTCGAAATGACCACATCTACATATGAACACTCACTCTGTAATATAATCCCTTTATCATGATATCTCATCAAGTAGGTTTGATGATAGTGTCATCAACCTATATTCTTGATACGTCATTCTTTGACTACATGAAATAAAATCATCATTACACCATAGCCATATAATTTAGGGAGATGGTTCTATTTCAATCAAAGGGATGAGATATCAAATTCCATAAATGGAAGGTACAAATACTTCCTCTAATTATCTATTAATAACATGTCAATCGTGATGCACCCAATATACCCTACTTCCTGACAACATATGTCGTGATAGTTTTCATTAGTAAATCTAAGTGCACAAGTCATGACATGTATTAATGATATTTTAAAGTCTAAGTACCACTATACACACACTTGAAGATAGGAATATCCGATGACACCAAAACATGCATAATTTCTTATGACATTTCTGTTCTCATAATATCACATCTTAGAGATTACCAAGTGAGAAATTCATGAGAAGAAGTATCATATACTTATGAGTACTTGCACCTGATGGTCTATATACTATGTGTCCCATCATAGTATTTCATCCAACCACATAACTATAATTAAGAATATTGTCATAGAACTTCAAGGTTCTCATCATAGTGGGAAACTACTATGACCTTATTTATATGAAAAATAATCTAGGACATTATTACATTATAGTCATGCAGAACAATGAACAATATGTAATATGATGTTTAATATTTAAATACATTAAATATTTATGTAATCAATGTACAAACAGTTTTTTCTAGGACACCAACTCCAAAAAACTCCCAATTGGACTTGATCCAACTGCCTAATACTTTTAGTCTGCTAGACGTTACATGATGATCATGTTTCTTCTAAGTCTAGGCTTTAGTCAAGGGGTTCAACACGTTGTCTTCCATGGAAATAATTCTCATTGCAACTTTACCTCTATAAGAAAAATACCTCAAGATATGATACTTTCATAATATGTTCTTCACGCACTAATGTGACCTTGGATATTTTGCGAGAGCCACCACTGAAGTATTATCAAAATAAATTGTGATGGGATATTTACTACTAGGTACCACATATATCTCTTAGATGAATCTCTACATCCAAAATGTTTCTTTAACTTCCTCATAAGCTACGATATACTCAGAATCTACTGTAGAATCTGTGACCATACCTTTCTTTGAGCTCTTCCAGATCACAACACCTCCATTAAAAGTGAATATTTATTCCATTTGAGACTTCATTTCATCTCGATAAGTCTAAAAACTAGCATCTGCCTATCCTCTGATGGCTAGTTACTCATCTCCTCCATAAACTAGGAACATATCCTTAGTACGACTTAGATACTTAAGGATAGTCTTAACTTCCATCCAATGGTAGTCACCTAGATCAGATTGATATCTTCCTACCACACTCAATGCATAAGTGAAATTTATCCTAGTACATATCATAGATGATTGACCCAATCGCTTATGCATATGGAATACTTTCCATTCTCTTTATTTCCTCATGTGTCTGAGGACACATTTTCTTGGAAAGATGAATGCTATGTGACTTTGGCAATAATCCCCTCTTGGATTTTTCCATACTGAATCTCTTTAGTATTTTTTCAATGTATGTACTTTGACTTAGGCCAAAAAAATTCTTGTATCTATCACGATGGATCTTGATCCCAAGAATATATATTACTTCTCCCAAGTAATTTATGGAGAATAATTTATTCAACCACACCTTAACAGACTATAAGGATGGTATTTACTTTCCAATAAGTAATATTTCATCAAAATATACTATTAGGAAAATGTCTGCGCTCCCACTAAACTGTTTGTAGACACATGTCTCACATTCATTCTTTATAATACCAAATTCTGTCATGGATTCATCAAAGTGAATGTTCCATGACCTAGATGCTTTCTTTAATCCATAAATGTATTTTTGCAACTTTCATATCTTATTGGAATACTTTGGAGTCACACACCCTTAAAATTGTTTCATATAGATATCTTTCTGAAGGTTCCCATTAAGGAAGGCTATTTTGATATCTATTATCTAAATCTCATAGTCATGGTAAGTGGTAATGGCCAATAAAATCCTGATGGATTTCATCATTTCAACTAGTGAAAAGGTTTCTTCGTAGTCAATGCCTTGATGTTATTTAAACCCTTTTGCAACTAGTCGTGCCTTATAGGTACTGACTTGTACTTCCATGTCCATTTTCTTCTTGAATACCCATTTTCAACTAACAAGTTGTACATCTACTGGAGGATCTACCAAAATACAGACTTGGTTTTGGTGCATGGAATCCATTTTAGAATTCATGGATTCTTGCCACTTGGAAATGTTTGTTCCACTTACTTATTCCTTGTTGGTTAGAGGATCATTATTATCAACTAATAATGATTCACCATCCCTGATAACTAGAAAACCATAACATTCTGGTTCTATAACCACTCTTGTACTTCTACACAACACTTGTGTCTTTGGAACATATCTGTCTTCCATGGGGCTTTGTGGAATCTGCTCCTGCACCAACTCTTGTGTACCATGATCCTCGAATTTATCGAAGTCTATCTCGTTCCCACTATATCTTTTGGAGATGCTCTCCCTCTCAAGGAATATGGTGTTTCTTAACACTATAACCTTTTTTCTGAGGGACCGTATAGGTAATATCCCCTTGTTTCCTTGGGATATCCTATAAAGGAACACTTTGTGCCTCAGGGTGTGAGTTTGTTACCTGAAGAGGATGTAACAAATTCTTCACTTCCCCATACATTTAAATTTGATAACATGGATTTTAATTCACTCCAAATCTCATATAGAATACCATTTATCGATTTATTTAGTACTTGGTTTAGTATGCGTGCCTCTATTTGTAACATGTATCTTCAAAAGGATAATGAAAGAATTGAATGACTCATTATTCATCTTACCATGTTTTATAAGGTGAGGTTACTCCTTTCTCTTACACCATTCTATTGGGGTGTGCAAGGAGGAGTGATTTGGGATAAGATCCCAAAATACCATAAGTAGTCAATAAAGTCTTGATTAAGATATTCTCCACCTCTATTTGAGAGGAATTTCTTAATCTTCTTACCAAGCTAGTTCTCAACTTAATTCTTGCATTCCTTAAACTTATCAAAATAATATGAATTATACCTCATTATGTAGATATATCTATATCTACTAAAATCATTAGTAAAAGTTATGAAGTATGATTACCCACCCCTTACTTCAACTAAAAATGGTCCACACACATCTGTGTGAACCAATTCAAGAAGCTATTTGGCTATTTCACCTTTCCCACTAAATAGGTCTTTGGTCATTTTTCCTTATAAACATGCGTGACATACACCAAGTGGTTTTAGTTCAAAAGAATCTAAATATCCATCTTGATGTAACTTTGGAAAACATTTCTCATTTACATGACCTAGTCAGTGATGCCAAAGTTGGGTGTGGTATGAGTCTTGTGAAGTAGTTTCGTTATCTATTTCCATTACTTGGTTTGTGTAATCAAACATGTAAATACCGTTATATAAATGCACCTTACCAAAACAAATGATATCTTTATAAAATAATCAACATTAATTTCTGAACTTGAAAATAAATCCATCTGTATCTATTCTGGATATAGAAATAATGTTTTTGGTTACAGAAGGCACATAATAACAACCTTTTAATACCAAGATCATCCCAGTCAACAACATGAGGTGGTAGTCCCCAACAGCTACAATAGTAAGTCTAACTCCTTTGGATGCTCATATATCTACCTCCCCTCAGTCAATTTTCTTGAATCTACTTGGTTCCTGTATTCTGATACATATGTGAGCACCATAGGGTATATCTAATACCCAATTTGTAGAAATAGATAAATTTTACTTGATGACAAACGCACCTAAAGCTTCCCCTTTCTTCTTTATATGGGTTCAGTTTTTCTTCCAGTGTCCCTTCTTGGCACATGAGAAACAAATAACTTCATGTTCCCTTCCACCCCCCATTGATCTTCCTTTTCTTGGAAGAACATGAAGAATATTTGGGCTTAAAGATCTTTTCCTTCCATTTCCTTTTATTCACCAAAAGGATAGAAATATTTTTGTGGTTCATGTATTTGTCCACTTAGTGAAGGAGGATAAGAAGATATGGTAGATACTTCTCAATGTTGTTCATATTTAAATTCCCATAAAAACTGGAGAAGCACTAAGGGAGCGATGTGATAATGAGATCGGTACCCAGTTGTTCAGGGATTTTAAACCCTAGAACCTTCAGATGCTCAATGTAGCCAATGAGCTTGACTAAATGATTCCCAACTAGGGAACCCTCTCCAATATTTCTATGAAAGAGTGCATTGGGGATATCAAACCATTCCTATCTTGATCTCTCTTGGTAAAGACCTCAAAGGTGCTCAAGCATGATATAGGCATCCATGTTTTCAAGAGACTTCATGATTTCACTAGACATTGATGATAACATCAAACATTGAACATAGACCGCATTGTTCATATGTTTTTGTAGACTAGGAACTCTTTATTACTAACCTCTTGGGTAGGCGGATCAGGTAATGATGACTCCAACACGTAATATTTTTTTTCATAGTGTAGAATGACCCAAAGGTTTCTAAACCATTCCTAGAAGTTACTATTGGTGAGGATGTTGTCTTTATCCAGTATTGATCGCAGGGATAGTGTGTTTAAATAGTTTGTCATTTTTATTCTACAGTTAAAAGAGTAGATAATTAGTACTTTCTTGATTACATTTTATGAAAAATAATAAATTAATTTTATTAAGTCTCCCACTATTTTATCAAGTCCCAATGACCCTCACCATTGAATTCAGAATATCTAGTTTCTAGTACATTATAGTGGAAAGGATCCATATTCCCCTTATCATAACCCCAACAAGGGTTGGTCAATCCATTCAAAGGTATTTAGGTAGGCAGGTCTTTGCCAACTGTGGGATTGCAGCTCCTTTATCTATTGAGTGGACTCACCAATCTTAAAAACCCAACTTGGATTTCCTCAAAACTTGCCTCCAAATTTACACCAAGTCGAGAAAGGACTACTCCTCTTGATATAAAATGGTTAATTAAACCCAAAAATTTCATAAGAGATTCCTATATAAAAGTAATTGTCCCAATAAGGGTTGGTCAAACAAATAGTTTTATTGTGTCTTTCCCTTAATCAAGTAATGGAAGGCTTAGTCTGACTTAATATTTTATTGAGGGTTTTTTATCTATTATACACAAATTTCCTTATTATCTTTATCACATGCTCATTAATATTAATTGGAACTTACTTAAGTGATTAATCCTGTCTTGATAATATTTAGGCATAATCTTAGTTTATTTTTGTTCCATCTTGCATGCTTATTAATTCATTAATTATGTAGTCGTGAAAATACATCCATAATGAAAAATCATGAAACTGACAGAAATAAAATAAAGGGAATGATCATGATCTCTTATAATGGTTATTTTATCTAGCGGTTGATAAACTAATTACTGAACTAGGGGAGAAACACCTTGAACCATTTATGGTTTGTGTCTACATCTTTCCACCTATTCACCATTGTATCTCCTTGGATTGGTTTCACCTCAGATCCTTACTTGAACCACCTCCACAATATTGGGAGTTCAATCCATTATATATGATTTTTAACTCACACATAGGAGAGGGTTAAAAATGGGTTTTACATAAAAGAAACCATGGGCACACTTTCCCTACATATTGATGAGGAGATATGGCATGCAGACCAACAATTTAATTTAAAATAAATTAAAAGGAAACCAATCACATACAAAGGTTTGGTCTAGCTCATGATCATCCATACACATGCAATGAATTATGCATTTAATAAAACTATAATTCAATTATTTAATTGTTCTTATTAATATAAATTACGTTTGAATCAATTAATTATTATCTTTAATTAATCAATCCTTTTATCTTAATCCTTTTTTGAATTTCACTGAGATTATCATCCATAACCTTATAGGTAACACAATGAACAACAATTCGAATCTACATGATACATAATTCTAGACATTACAAAAACATTAAAGTTTTAATTTTGTGTAATTTGGTAAAGTACACAACATGTAGTTCTGACTACAAGGCGTGTATGGCCTTCACCCTCTTATTTAAAGTACATGCCTAGGGACTCAGCGTGTGAGGCATACTTCATAAATCTTGGAGTACATAGCATGTCCAGTGGACCACACACCGTGTTGTATCTATGTTACATGGTTACTAGTTGGCTTAGCAGTGTATGGGATACACAGTTTGGCCATTGACCCAAAGGGACTATATGCCGTGTCTAGTGGGCCACACAACATGTAATCTGGTAACTGTGTGCCTATCTATCCTAGTCAACACACGATGTAAGAATTAACTACACCACATGTAATATATGAACACAGCTTGAGTAATTGTTGAATAAATCCCGATGCACTGAACACAACTACATGATGTGTAATACAGATTACACAATTTGTATGGCAGATTACATGGCGTGTAATTCCAAATACACTACGTGTACTATCGTGTTACCTAGATATAATTGTTAGCGCCTCCTGATGAGATCCTCGATTTAATTTTAATCAAAAAATTATTCATTTCTATTAGATCTATGAGAAACTAAAAGAGTAAGAACAGTTCTCAAAATTCAGATTACAATAATGATTAAACATGAATTGAAAAACTAAATTATTAAAGCGTAAATCATCAAAGAGTTATTTAAATAATTATAAAAAATGATGATCTCCCTTTGATATCACTTGAAGGATCCAGGAGCAATAAAATTTTAGTAGTTGGGTGGGACCCAAATTTGATTTTTCCATAATAGATGACCAATATGGGATCAATACAACAATTAAGCTAGTATCTATGGATTTAAATCAAAGATTTAGACAAAGAGAGGAAAATCATTAGATTTTAGAAAGAGGATCTTTCACATAATGTTTATAATTAATTTATTAATTTCTAAAGAAATTAAATACCTTGGTCTTCAGTACTTTCTTCATTGATGATTGTTAGTCTTGAATTGATTAATTATTATCTTTAATTAATCAATCCTTTTCTAAATTTCCCTGAGATTCTCATCCATAACCTTATAGGTAACAAAGTGAACACCTGTTCAAATATACATGATATGTAATTTTGAACATTACACAAACATTAAAGTTTTAATTCTATGTAATTTAGTAAAGTACACATCGTGTAGTTCCAATTACATGGCGTGTAATTCCTTCACCATCTTATTTGAAGTACATGACTAGGGACTCAACATGTGAGGAATACATCAGAAATCTTGGAATACACATTCTATCTAGTGGGCCACACACCGTGTTGTCTCTGGGTTACATGGTTACCAGTCGACTTAGTAGTGTATGGGATACACGGTTTTTCCCCTAACCCAAAGGGACTACACGCTGTTTCCAGTGGGCCACAAAGTGTGTAATCTGGTAACCGTGTGCCTATATATCCTGGTAAATACACAATGTAATAATTAACTACACCATGTGTAATAAATGCACAAAGCTTGAGTAATTTCTAAATTAATCCCGATGCACTGAAAACAACTACACGGTGTGTAATCTTGATTACATGGCATGTAAGGCAGATTACACAGTGTGTAATTTCGAATACATAGAGTGTACTATAATGTTACCTAGATATAATCATCGGTGCCTTATGATGAGATACTTGATTTAATTTTAATGAAAAAATTATTCATTTCTATTAGATCTATGAGAAAGAAAAAGAGGAAGAATAGATCTCAAAATTCAGATTACAAGAATGATTAAACATGAATTGACAAACTAAATTATTAAAGCATAAATCATTAATGAATTATTTAAATAATTATAAACGATGATGATCTCCCTTTGATATCACTTGAAGGATCTGAGCGTAGTAGAATTGCGGCCGTTGAGTGGGGCCCAACTTTGCTTTTTCCATAATCGATGACCAATTCGGGATCAATATGATGATTAACACTAGTATCCACAGATTTAAATGAAAGATTTAGACAAAGAGAGGAAAATCACTGGATCTGAGAAAGATGATCTTTCACATCATGTTTATAATTAATTTATTAATTTATGAAGCAATTAAATACCTGGGTCTTCAATAATTTCTTCATTGATGATTATTGATCGTCCATAATGACCCTTCTTGATTGCCTTCATTGCACTCATGAGGATCCAAAGTAGAATCCCTCTAGTGGTGATCCACATGTGCTCCAATGGTCTCTAAACAACACCACTCATTCTCTAGGTGCTAGAGAGGAAAAGAAAATGTCTTGCATCGATTGTTCTTGATCTATCATTCTCAGTCATGAAGAAATTCTCTCGTTCTTGAGAGGGAGAGATGAGTGGAGTTGAGAGAAAAAATGTTTGGCTCAAAAAATATCAATTCACTGGGGTTCATCACAATATAGGTACCTACCTATTAATCGACATGGGTTTTGAGTTATAATATTTAATTGTGAAACAATAAATAAATGCAATTATAACTATTAAAGAAAACCCATGCCACATAATAACAATAAAAACACCATTCTTTGTGGTGCACCAACTTGTGAAAAAAAAACCATAAATAAAATCCCATGCCACATAATGATAACCGTATTATTATTATTTCTTTCAAAAAATAGATAAATTATTTACCAACTTGTAAATAATTAATTTATCAATGGACACAATCTTGGTCTATTCAAAATCCTCTTCAATTTATTGAACACCTGAATAAAATATTTTATTCTCTTAAATATATATTTTTATTTATAAACTATTAATAAATATTTGTTAAATGTTCAATAAAATAATTAAATAAATTTTATCTACAATCCAGTGAATAAATATTTATTTAATTTATGCGATCATTTTAACTTGAATAAAATTATTCCTCAATCTTGAGAATAATATTTATTCTATTAATTAAATTCAAATAGAATTTAATCGAGACCACTAGAAACACTTAGTGTGTGACCCTATAGGATTCTTTCTCATTGGAATTAGGTGGGATTGCCTAAAGTCTAATATTAATATCTAGAAACGGGTCAAGGAACCCAAGATAAAGAACTTAAAGTCTCAATGATGACATTTGCATACGAACATTCACTGTGTAATATAATCACTTTGTCACAATATCTCATCAAGAAGGTTTCATGATAGTGTCATCAACCTATATGATTGATACATCATTCTTTGAATACCTGAAATAAAATCATTGCTAAACCATGACCATGAAATTTAGGGAGATGGTTCTATTTTAATCAAAGGTTCTAGATTTCAACTTCCATAAATGGAAGGGACAAATCCTTCCTCGACTTGTCCATTAATAACATGTCATTCATGACGCACCCAATGTACCCTACTTCATGCTAACATATGGCATGATTTCTTTCCTCAGAAAATATAAGTGTGTGAGTCATGAAACTTATTAATGATAATATTAATGTCTAAGGACCATTACACATGCTTGAATATAGGAAAATCCGATGACACCAAAACATGCAGAATTCTTATTAGTGGGTCTGTTCACATAATCTCCCATCTTGGAGATTACCAAGTGTGAAATTCATGAGAAGAAGTCTCATCTTCTTATGAGTACTCTCACCTGACGGTCTGTATACTATGTGTTCCATCATATTATGTAATCTAACCACATAACTATATTTAAAAATATTTTCATAGCACTTCAAGGTTCTCATCACAATAGGGAACTGCTATGGCCTTATTTATATGACAAATACTCCCGGACATTATTACATCATAGTCATGAAGAACAATGAAAAATATGTAATAAGATGTTTAATATTTAAATACATTAAATATTCATGTAATCAATGTAATTTTTTTGGTTCTAGGACACCAACTCTAACATATGAGTAGATCTATAAAAGATGGAAGTTATCGAGCAATGAACCAAACTGACTATTGTAACCAATATCTATATTTTTATTGTTTTAGAAGGATATTATCAGTGATTTGTGATAAATTTATCATGGATATAAAATAAAATACCCATGTTAACATGAAAGGTAGTGAAGTTCCTTTGGATAGAGGAATGTGAAGGAAGCTTCAAGGAACTAAAAGTGGTTAGTAACCACTCTTTTTCTTACATTACCATGTAGTGGGAATGATTTGAAATATAAAACGTTGATTTAAAAAGGGTTTTAGGTTGAGTACTCATACAGAATGATAAGGTAATTACTTATGACTTACACTAATTAGATACTCATGATCAGAATTACTAGATGCATGATTTGGTGATGGAAACAGTGATAATTTCATTAATTATTTGGAGGAATTACCACTAAGAAGAAAAAGTTTGATATCTATACTGATCAAAAAATATTGAAATATATATTCACATAGAAGTATTTGAATATTAACTAAATTATATTTTTTTAATTGATAAAATATTATTATTTTTCAATACTTTACCACCCGAGGAAGAAAAATAAGGTGGATGATGCTATGATCATGAAAGACCATACTACTCTACACATGATAAGGATTGAAAAAGACTCAATACTCAGAGATTTGTATTAGATGAATCTTAAAGTCATAATGGGTGGAGATAAATACTATATTTCCTAATAGATTTATCAACTTTCTATCCACCTGAAGATCAAAGAAGCCCAGAAATATGCTATAGAGCTATAAAAATGATAGCGAATATTCCAAAGTTCAACTTTGATAAAGATAAAGCTATAATGTTTGGAACCCAAATTTGTGTCCCATAAAAAATAGAATTGAAGAAGAAAATTTTGGATAATTCAAATATCTCATTCTTATCTATTCAAATTATAATTATGGAGTTGTATAGAGATATAAAATAAAACTTATGGTGGGATAACATGAAGATAAAAATTGTAGAATATAAGGCTGAATAGAAAACGTCCAAGGGTATGTTAAAACCATTACCCATACCAGTATGAAAATAAAAAAACATTACCATTTACTTCATTTTAGGACTCCCCAAGACGTCTAAAGATCATAATTCCTTTTGTTTTGTAGTCGACCACCTCACAAAGTTATCACATTTTATTTCCATAAAAGAAGATTTCTCTCTTGACCAACTTTCCAAGATATATATAAGGGATTTGGTAAGTATATATGGAGTATCACTCTCCCTTATATTTGATCAATAACTAATGTATACCTCGAGATACTAGAAAATTATTCATAAATAATTATAGATATAACCGAGTTTCAATATATTTTTTATCATCCTTAGATATATGGGTAGTTTGAGAAGACCATTCAAAATCTATAGGATATGTTGTAATCATGTTTGATGGATTTCCAATGATGTTGGGATGAACACCTACCCTAGTAGAGTTATAATATAAAAATAGTTTCCATTATATCATTCGGATTTCACCATATGAGGCCCTTTATTAGAAGAGATACGTGACTCTAATATACTGGGATGAAGTTGGAGAGAGGAATCTAATAATTCTTAAGCTTTTCTGAGAAATGATTGAGAAGGTTTAAACCATTCATTGACATATGAAAGTGGAATTTTTTTGATATAATAGTAATAAATATAATCATTGATGAGACCTAGAGTTTAAAGTTCGTGACAAGGTGTTCCTTTAAATTTCTAAAAAGAAGCGGGTTATGAGATTTGGGAAGAAATGGAAGTTAGGACTTAGATAAATTGGTCCCTTTGAGATCCCTGATCGTGTTGGGGTTATATACTATCACTTAACACTCCCTAAACACCTCTCTCAAGTGCATGATGTGTTCCACATATAAATTTTAATAAAGTGCATACCAGATCCATAACATGTATTGAGATCAAAATATATACAATTTGAATATGACCTTTTATATAAAGAACAACTTGTAGAGATCTTGGATTAAATAGACAAATTTATGAGTAATAAGACCATCCATCTAGTCAAAGTTATATGGAACAATTATATGTTTGAGGAGGCTATATGGGAAACTAAGGACATGATAATAGAAAATTACCCTCTCTTGTTTTCCTCTATGTAATAATATTTCGAGGATAAAATTATTTTAAGGGGGTAAAATGTAAAAACTATGTTTTTAGTAAATATTTATCCTTAAATAAATATAGTGTTAAAAATCTTGTTTCATAGGAAAAACTAAACTAAAATGACCTGTAAAATGTTAGATAAGAAAATTATAAAAATAATAAAACCTAAAGAAGATAAAATCTAATAATCAATTAGAAATGCATACAAAATAAGATTAAGAATACATAAATATTAAACAATTCATTATTTAATAAAATTAGTTTTTTTATTTATATATTTTATTTTTATTTAAAAAATAAATACATAAATTATAGAATTTTAAATTTTAAAATAAAATTAATTTTTAATTAAGAATTCTAAAATTATATTAGGATGAATTTTTAGTATTTTTCTGAAATAATTTATTTTTTGATGAATAGTGAAAAATATAGTTTTTACCAAAATTGTAAATTTTATCATTATATAAGAAAGACCTGAATGTTTATAAAAAAACTTAATTGATAAAATATGTATTTAATGAGTAAATATATACATTTTTAAATAATATTATGAATTTATAAAACCTATTACTAACATTTTAAGGAATCAAGTAATATTTTCCAATAAAAAAACTTTTTTTGGTCTTTTATTTTATTTAACTGTTAGTTTTTGTAAAATTTAATTTTGGATTGATTCTCAATCCAAATAAATTTTATTTGTATTATAAAAAACCAATTTATTTCATGAAAATAAATAACATTGATAATTTTATTCAATACATAAATTTTAAGCTAAAAAACAAACATTTCTTAAAAACTGTTTTTACATGTTTTGTGCGTTTATTTTGAAATTAAATTTTATTAACCATATAAATTTTGTTTTATAAAATGAATTAAATATTATAGATAATAATTTTAAAATTATTTAATAAGTCCAATTTTAATTTTTTACATTAATATTAATTACCAATGGTAAAAAATTTACCAAGGTAAAAGTGTATTTGGGTAAAGGAGAAAGGTATAGCGGAAAATCCCCAAATCACTCAAAAGTTGCTTCCAAATGAATTTTGGAGAGAATTTTAGGCCCAAAAACTTTCCCCAATCTATTATTTCCCATGTTTGGATCCATTTAACCTTGAATATCATCATTCCATTATTGAAAAATAATGTGCATTAAAAGATGCCATTTTCTTCAATTATAAAAGGGGATCAATTCCACCATATCAAAGTTATAATTGACCATATAAATATAATTTAAAACCTAAAAAATACTCCTATACTAGAAGTAACTTTAACTTCCTAATCCCTTATCCACTAGAAGTTATCTCAATCCCTTCATTTCCAAGGACACTTTTAAGAGAAAGTTCAAGGTCCTAACGTGAGTATTACTTAATCCTTAACTTTTTCTTCTTAACATTTCTCTTCCAAAAAAATACTAAACATAGTAATATAATGAAATTATTATAATTATTATGTTTAGGTGTTATTATATTAATGTAAAACATTATTTATTTCTTCCCATCCACTTATAAAAACAAAATAACATCAATTGTGTATACGTGTGGACTACCGCCACCACAAAGAAACATTTTTCATTTTTCATATTGATTTTAATTCATTATCAGAACCAATTAAAATATAGTTCAATTACTGAAAAAATCTAAATAATATCATTATTATTCTTTCATAATGATCTTATACACTTCGTCAACCATACTCACCAATTGAGTTATAACATATTCTTGTTTGTGATGGTTTAACCACCTATATGAAAGATGGTATAAAACTATATCATGGATGACTATAAAAAATTAAATACTAGAATTATTATAATTTAATAATAAAATTATGAATTTTTTATGGTTTTGGAATGGTCATATTACTATTTAACCCATTTTTAATACACCATCCTTCATTTGTTAAGAATTATCAAAACATGATTTTCACTGATTTCAGTTTCACATAACATAACTAAAACTCTCATGAAATGAGATAATGAATTTATAAATAAAAATAAAATATCTATTATAGTACCCTAAATTATAATATAATGATAATATTAATATTAATTAATGGATATTGATATTTATATTTTAAAATTCACACGAAACAACAAAAAATTACTAACACTTGATAGAAAATGTGAGGGGCCATATTCTTAAAAACCCTACCTTTATGTTTTTCTAGGGCTTGGTGGTGTTGATAAGGATTTTTGAGGTTTTCAAAGGATGGTTAAGTTCTTTATACATTATTATGTTCACTATGATGTGGTGGAGGGTATATTTATGGCCATTTTATCATTAAATACTTAGAGGTTAGCTGTGGGGATTTCTGTGGGGTGCTTGGATGCGCTACGATGAGTAAAATGTTCTGTTTGTTTGTTGTGTTGGGTGTGGAGCTTTTTTGGCCACCCAATGTGAAGTTAGAATATTATAAACTCCCAAAAAAGTTAATGGAACTAGGAATAGTTTTTTGAGAGACCACCTATGTAAAATAGGGATATAGAACTCACCACATTGTGGTCCTAGGCATGGTGAGGTGAAAAGGGAAAAACCTTTTGTGCTATGCTATAGTGGATGGTCATAGAGGGAATTAGAGGATCCTACATGGAATTTACCACACTATTTCCTAGGCTATTATGATGATCTAATCAGGTTTTTAAAACACATGAGAAAGGGGTAAACAACTGCAAGAGATTCAGATCTCATTTGACTGAGAGAGGCCATGATGTAACGGGATGTCTCCAAATCGTGCCGAGGAAATTCGAGATTCCTATAAAAATATAGGGATCTACCTCCCTCTTCTCAATTACATTACTTATCCTAAAATATTTACATGACTCTAAACCCACTTGGAACCCTTTTAACATCTCTTTTTAGGGTTCCAACCTCTTGGATCATGGAGAATCGAGTGCCCTTGAATCAATGTACCTTATTACCCCTTTCTCTCTTATGTTATCCCCTTAATGTATGGATATTTATTATGGGAAAAAAAATTTGGTTTAAGTTATGAGTGTGTTTTTTCATGGTTTACTATTTTTATATTATAGTTCTTTTCCATTCGATATTTTTGGAGTTTTCCCCTTAATTATTCTATTGAGAGCGTGGTTCTCTTTGATGTGAAAATCGAGGTAGGAGATTCGGGTTCTCTATTTATTTTTTGTATATGTGATATTAATATAATTTTGTTTCATTTGGGTGGATAGTAATAGTTTTCCTAATGATGAAAATTAATGATAAATAATGAATTTAAATGGAAAGGGGATATATCACATGTACTTTACTTGTTTTCATAATATTTCATTTCCATAATTGTGTGATGTATGTTGTTGTTTAAAAAATGTGTTTGATGCTATGAATATATTATTGTTTACTAAAATATAATTATGTAAATCTCCTCACATGAAAATGTTAAATCCCTTAAATATGGAAATTGAACTGACTATGTGTAAATGAGGAATCGTTATGTTTTCCATTTACTTGTGAAGTTGATTTTATGTAATGATTTATGTGATAGATGGGAATAATGGGTCTCTTGATGAGTTTGACTTGAAGGTATGTGGTGATGATATGATATGTGGTTGTTTGGTTACTAGGAATATGGTGATTATGTGTAGTATGAGAGCATGGAGTTGATATAGGAATAGTTGGTGGTGTTGTGATTTGGTTTAGTTATCACTTGGAAGTCATCGAATGCTTGAAATATGGTAAGTCCTAATTAAATGAAGTTGGGTTGGACTAAATGGGTTTTGGTTGGAAAAAAATGAATGATGGAATAATAAACGGTATAATTATATTTAATTTTAATATTAAAATATTATAAATAAATATGTAAATGGTTGGTAATTGATTTGGTTAAATAGGAACTATAAAATTGACATGTGGTTGTGTGCTTGGTAAGTGGGACTATATGGGTGGTTAGTATTATGGTAACAAGGTTGATGTGTGGTAATGGTGATGCGGAGGTTATGGTAGTTGGGTTGTTCTTGTTGTGTGAATCCATAGGTTGGGATTTTATGTAACTATTATACATTGTATTCTTTATTTTCTATTTCTATACACACCCCACCTGTGTTGTGTGTTTACACTGATGAACAAAGGTTTTGGGGTTTGGGTGTTTTCCTCAAACATCTTGGTTGGAAAAGAAGGATGGATAGATACCCCCACTTCCCCTCTCTCTCTCATCCATGGGAGGTTGTTACACATGGGTTGTGATGGATTATGGATATAGTGCACTAGAGGTGATGATTGATGAGAGGATGAGGTGGTTCATTATCGGGGTAGTTCATGGTTGAAGGAGGGAATGTGGATGATAACCTTCATGTTTATGACACCCTAATATTCTGGTTTATGGTAGTGGTTATGGGATGATGATGATGTGATGGTTGTGGAACATGGTGTAAATATAACGAGGCTATGATGCGATGATTGACATGGGTTGAGATATGGGGCATACCCATTGTAATGAGGCCTTTTATGGTATGAGGTTGATGGATACAAAAGGGATGAGAGAACCAGGAAATATGGTATTGGGGTGAAATAGTGGAAAATCAATGGGAAAGTGGTGCAAGGTAACATTTTATCAACATGATTATTTTAATATTATTATACTTGGAAATGTTATTTGGTGACTGATCCTTGGAGAGGTTGAGAACTAGTTGACCTGATATGTTCTTGTAGATTCTACTATTTTTCAATGGGGAATTATCATTCTCTTCTCACAGTTACACAAGGGTTATCAGGTATAATCCTATTGAGTATACATGTTATGCTCACCCTATGTATATATAAACTATTTTTTAGGTTTACTATAGGACTTTAGGAACTGAATTGGACACTATTAACTTGGGAATTGGATCTATTGTTGAGTTGTTTCCTTAAGATTATCTTTTGGTACTTTACTTAGAGACTTTAATTTATATTCATATGGCATTACATGCATTATGGGATATTTTTGGGTTTTTCCCTTTTTTATTTTTGGAGTTGTTTGGTGGATGATATCCTACCCACTGATCCAACTTTCTATTAAGGGAAATGTCTCCCATACATATGACTTTCTTTATACCCTTGTTTCTAGTCACTAAATCAAGGCCTATTGGAGGTGAGTCTCAAGTGTCATTATATATCCTCCTTCATTATTGACCTAGGAGGGGAACCTTTCGAGGGAGGGGGTAGTGACCGTAACACCCCGAGATATTGTATTTTTTTTTCAAATGAATTTAATATTTTCGATATTTTTCATTACACATAACACTGAGTATAGATTTCATTATACACTACACAGATTTTACCTTGCATTATACACAACAATGAGTTTCTTTGATAGCATGCATGACATACGATACTGAGCTTCAACTAACCCCGAAATAATATTATTTTAAAAAATACCATTATAATCTATCATTTAAATAGGTATGTGTGAATGGTATTAAATAATTTATGAAATAAACATATAAATGTCCTACTCAATATAGATTTATAAATTCTCAGTAAATAGTCAATCAAATTTTAGTAAAGTAATTATATTCATCAAAAATATTTTTTCTTCAATTTTTTTATATTTTTTTAGAAAATATTATATATCTTTTAGAAAATTTATTTCATAAAATAAAAATTAACTTATGGTGAAATTTTAAGAGTTTTTGTAAAATATTGTTTTTTCAGTGAATAATTAAAAATACTGATTTTTATAAAACTATAATTTTTTTTCAATAAATTAAGTAATTTAAATTCCCAATTATATTTTAAAGTAACATAAGTATTATTTAGTTATATTTAATCCAATAAATTACTTTTGAATCAATTTTATATTGGATTTTAGAATAAGTTTATTTTTGGGTTTAAAAAGGGTTTTTGATAACTATTTTAAAGTGCACAAGGTTTCTTCATTTTAATTAACTAAAAAATACCTAATGAGAAATTTTTTAAATTAAATTTATAGATTATATATCAATAAATTTAAATTTATATTAATAAATTTATTATAATAATATATAGAGTTAATATAAAATTATCTTGTGCTTGAAAAAAATACACTTCTTAAAACCCCGCATTTTTGTCGTGTCTGTGGGTTTTGTTTTAAATTTTAGAAAATTTATCTAAAAAAATAGAATAATTTTTTTATATAATAATTTCAAAATTATCATATAGTTAATTTTTTATAATTTTATGAAAATATTAATTTTTTGATGAATAGTGAAAAATACTGAATTTTAATAGAAAACTGCATTTTTGTTTAAATTATTTATAAAGTTAATTTATATTTAAATTGATTTTAAAGTAAAATTAGTTCAATTATATATCTATTAATCAATTTATGTAATTTTAATCAATTTAATTTTGAAATTGGATATAAAAACTTTGTAAACTTTTGGACATCCTCTCTTTGAAAACACACTTTCTCGTCACATCTGCGAGATTAATTTTAAATTAAAATTTTCCAATTATATGGATTGAATTTAAAAAAATAGATTAAATATTTGGAGTTATCATAATTTATATTATTTAAAAAGGTCATATTAATTTTTTTCCAAAATTAACAGTGAAAATAGTAATAATTAATTACCGTGGTTAAGGTAAAAAAGAGTTTTCCAGGGGTTAAAATAAGAAGATAAGGATTAAAATGGATATAAAAATTTAAAAATTCATATTTTAAGTAAATATTTAAATATTATCATTTTAAATTTCTAATATATGGCCATTTGGAAGATTTTTTCTTGGGAATGACCTTTTTATTTTGGATTCTTTTGGGAAATTTCCAAGAAGTTTCATAGTGGGTTCCTTTACCCAACTTATAAAAGGTCACCACCACCATCCACTTAAAAATACCTCTAAAGAAATATATTTCAGACAAACCATACCAAAATAAATCCCCAAAATATCTATACATTTTCTAGATCTTTTAGTCCTCCCAAAAGACCAATATTAGGGTCCTTAATAAGAGATACAAAGGAGGTGCAACTAAGCGAACATAATTGTCTTCACTAAGATCCTTCTTTCTCTTTCTTATTTTTCTATAATTAATTATGTATTAATAATTATAATATAATAAAAAAGTATCTAATGTATAATTATATTTTACTATGTTAATATAATAACCTACAACCATTTCTACTTTCATTAAATGGGTTACAAAATCACCATTCGTGTTTATGGCAGACTACCACCTCGCTAACCAATGCGATTAATTTTTCCATTAACACTTCTCTTGCTTGGGTATGATGATGGATATAAAGTATATATGTGATATTTTTAACATAATTATGAATATTTATTCATTATATCATATATTTTTTTTTACTTTCTATTTTATGGGAATACGATAACGTCACTTGTGTTTACGGCGGACTACCGTCTAGAAAAGTGAGGTAATTTATTCATGCTTTACATAGAAGGTAGTAAGGATGGGTTTAATTAAAATAAGTGACATATATTAAATAAAAATTATCATGTATTGGTAATATATTATTTACCTTTATTTCTTTCAACCTTTTGATAAAATGGAAACAACCTCCATGCGCACGTACAACCTACTGTCTCCATGAACGGTGCATTTCATTTTCTACCTCTAAAATTTATGGGTTAATATAAACAAATATATAATTAATATATATGATATATATATATATATATATATAATTTTTATTATTTTTGATATTATGGAACCAAGATAAAATTAAGAAAACAAAAAATATAACAAATCAAAACATGCATGAAAAACAAAGCAGTTATTGCCCGAAACGTGAATTTAATATGGAATCGCTAATAAATGGGTAATAAAAGGTCATAATAAAATCATTTATGGTATGATATATATAATAATGGTTCTATATTATATTTATAATAAACTTATATTTATTATATAGGAGGTTTGAAAGTGTAATAAGGAAATCGAGACTTAAGGTAAGATATTCCCACCCCACCTTTTTACTTATGTGAGACACATACCATATTCACCACCTATTTATTTTATTTAGTGTATATAATTTACTTGAATTTATTTTATTATTTATATTCTGAAAATTATTAAAATTTACATATCTATTTTAGTATATCTCTTTCATTGGGTTTACGGTGCAAATGTTAGCAAAGCAGTAAGAGATTTTTGTCTTAATTTTCATTCCTTGAGACATAAATTATTTTATGCACGTGTCTTATTTTGTGAGACGTATATATAGACCCTTTGAAATTTAATATTATGAATTTATTCATTCTCATGATATTTTATGTTCCATTTAATGTTATTCCTTCATGGGTCTTACAATTCAAATTTAACAAAGTGGTAAATATTTTATGGTACAATCTAATCATTTTTCAGGATTATTTATGATTATGATTCCAATGATAAAATATTATGATATAACTCTCAATAAAATCATTAATTTTATTATCCTATGGTTATTTCATGATAATATATGTTTTACAATCATTTTACTCTCTTTATGTACTTAATAGTTCAAAATAATGCTTTTAATTAAAATCTTCTTTATTTCTATCTTTAGATGAAAACCCCATTTTTCAACCAAAATGAAATTTTATTAAAAAATAGTTTTCAAAAATATTTTAAACATTATTAAAATGGTTTATTAAAAAAAATTTACTCATTTTTTAATTTTTATAAAATGTTTTTAAAGGAATCTGCATTTCATTTTCCAAACAAAGTCCCTTTGACTTTTATCGAAAATATAAAAATAATATACGTTTTAACAATAATTACATGAATAATATTTCTTACTATCATGATTGATCAAAGATATAAATATTCCCTTAAAAATTTTAAAATTTATTTACAAAGATTTTTTTTTCTGAATATTTTAAGAAATTTTTAGATTTTAGATAAACTATTTCAAAGTAGAAAAATGATTTTGAAATGTTTTAAAAAGTGTTTTCCAAAGTGGAAATGCTATTTTACTCAATAAATGTTTTAAATGATTTTTAAATATTCCATTAAAATTTTCTAATTTTATTTTAAAATAAAAGTATTTCCAAATTCTTTTATGAATTTTTAGTTTCAAAAAGTGATTTTGAAAGAAAAGTCATTTTCCACAAGAAATGTTTCAAGTGATCTTTCAAAATCATTTTCCATCTATGATTACATATTTTGATGTTAATTAGGATTTATTGTGTATATGATCCAATGATACGATTCTTATTATTTCTATAGATGGTTTATGTTTATGATGAAAAGATGTTTATGAAACTTGTTTCTCTTCTACGGGTTATACCACAATAAAATGATTATGAAACCTTATTTTTTTTCATGAGTTATACTTTAATGATATGATGAAATAATTATGAAACCTATTTATTTACTACAAGTTATGTTATGAAATTTTTTTATGAAACAAATTTATTTTCATGGGTTCTGATATGATGAATGTTTTATGTTATTTTGGCACACATATGTATGATTTTCATTATGTGATGGTGGTTAATTTATAACCAAGTATTATGGTAACCTTATAACCAAGGAAAATGGATAGGTTATAACCAAAGATGGGTGAATTTCTAGGTTAATGTAGTAGTTACTGTAGAAGGTACAGTTTGGTACTGTATCAGCCAACAATATACATTCGATTTGGGCCTTCAAGCCACTAGTTTGGGCCTATGGGTCTCTGGGCCTTCGGGATACCAAAGGTCTTCAAGCCACAGGGCCTTCAGGATATAAGGGCCTTCAGACCACATGGATTTCAGGCCATAGAAAATACCCTGAAGAAACTTGGGAAGACCACATAGGAGTAGGCCCATAAGAGGATTCAGAGAAGAAAATAGCAACCACTAGAGTAGTGCTAATAGGATTGGAAGAATGAGAGTGTATGGAATCTTCCATCGGGACCGGGCACCATGCAGTTTTGCATGAGGAAATACTAGCTGATCAACCATGAGAGGTGAAGATCTAGGATCCTTCAATATGAAGATACTTGGGAGTGGCTATTTCAAGTGTGTCAGGTCTTGTTCCTTTAAGGTCATGTATTGGGTCATGTATGGGCCTTATTACTTAGGCCTATGGGTCATGTAAGAGTTCCCCTTCAACCCTTTAAAGTGGGATTATACAAAAAATAAATAAAAAATAAGGCCTTTAGGCCATTTGGGTGGGACCTATATCTCCCTATAATTCATTGGGTAAATATTTTTATCTCATGAGATAGATAGGACTAGAATTGGGAGTGAACCCAGTTCAGTAATGGACTTTATCCACTATGATGGTCTTGAAAGTGAACCTTGACTACTATGATGGTTTGGGGAGTGAACCCATTCCAATATGACAGTGTTGTTAGTGATCCTTAAATATTATGGAAATGATTTTATATGCTTATGTGTATGCCACAATTCTATATATTATTCCAATGTTATGCTCTCATGGATCATGTTCTTGATTCCCTTTTGATTCATTTCATATGAACTACCAATATTTATGACACGACTCAAGATTATGATCTTTGATATATAGGCTATGGTTTTCAAATGTCATTCTCATGTTCTCATACACTTATGTTCATGTTATACTTATGTATCTCACCTTTTTACCCGTACTAAGAATCCAAGATCACCATATATTATGTTTCCTTTCCATAGGTTATGAAGAATGTTTTTAAGTAGGGTATATTTGTGAAGAGAACTAAAGGTGAAGATCTTTATGGGATATGTTGTAGATAGTTCACCAAATTAGAGTATTTTATACCTATTGTTCAAAGATACTAAACTATTGAAGTCCCGAGGCATGTGTTTATGTAATGTATTTAATATTAATATTAAATGATGTAATATATATATATATATATATATATGAAAATTCTAGGTTTCTATAGTCGGTATTAGAGGAAAGGTTTAGTTAACCTTTGGAAACTAGGAAGAGAAAATATTAGTGATATCCCTAGGGATATTTTGAAGGATATATCTAGGTATGTCTCTAAGGATAATTCTAACAATGATGAAAAGAATAGGAGAATTTTATATAATTTTGGTAGAGGATAGAGAAAATGGTTTCCAAGAAATTACATCCCTGTTTAGATACTATAAGTGGATGTGGATTTGGTATAGAGGTACTTAGGGGTAATAACTTTGAAAAGGGTGCATTGAACTAGAATCAATCATCACCAAGTTCATGAGAGTGGTACTTTCAACACACATGGTTTGAAACTCTTAGGGGGTATACTTTGTAAATTCACAAACTCTTTACAAACCATCCTAAAGGATTTAAATAGACAATGATAATAGATGAATTAGGTTAAACCTAAGGTGTCATATATTTAAAAGAAGATGTATTTATTTAGACCTCCTAAATTATTTTTTGGACTATGCGGTTTTCCATTATGATTAGAATTACTCACACTATTATTTTTTAGTTTTAGTCAATGGAAAGAACCAGAAATAAATAGGTTAACATTGAATGTGACTGACAGTTTTTTGACGATAATCCAAATTGGATGATGATAAGAGTGAAAGATATTTTTATTATTACTAATTAGTTATCATGATATATTATTAACAATGTACACCTTAACCAAATCTCAGACTCACCAAATATGATAAAGATGGAGTTCATTGAGAGTTTAGGTTATGGAGACCCTAGAGAAAAGAAGATTTGGTTTTTTATATGTCAAGAATGTGGGAAGAATCACTCTAGGGAATGTATCAAAGGAATAATAAGATATTTTATGTATGGAGAATAAGGAAAAAAATTATTCAATTTACAAGGAAAAATGAAAAGTTTAGTTAATACAATGGATGAGAATATTGGTCTCCCAAAGACATTATCAATGGATGAATGTTTTAACTATGGAAAGTATGGGCACTATGAAAATCGATGTCCTATGAGGAAAGCTTGTGAAGAGAATTTTCAAGGTGGTATGAGTAATGGTTATACTTCTGATGATGAGGATAATATAAATGAAATATCAAAGGAAAAAGGTATTAAGGAATGAGATGATAAATCCTAGTTATTGGATTAAGTATGAGGTGGAATAATTAAAGTGTTCATGTATTAGAATTTAATAATTATGATGTATAAATCATAATATATATAAGGATTGTTTGTAGAAGTATTTCATTAAGGAATATATAAATGGTACTAATGGAATAGAAAAGTGATTTAATAGAAATGTGATATTTTGATTAAGGGAAGATAACTCTTAATATGTTCTGTATGTTGAGATAAAAATGTTAGGAAAAAGAGATGTTGGATATGAATAAATAAATTGGATAGTATTTTTTACCTTGGATTTGATTAATTATTTACAGACAAATTATTTTATGTTATCATTGATGGAGTTTACAACATTATTCGTTTTATGGAATATATTCAATAATATTTGGTTTTATTTAAGGAATGAGAAAGTATGTCTATTTTTATAAAGTTTTTATGATAATTATGGTTATTACCATGATTCAAGAAAATATATAACTTAGGTATTCACATATTTGGTATGAGACAATCAATATATACTTTATGATATTTTGGGGATTAATGTTAAGTTGATTTTGAGAAATTCAGTAACCTTATTTATAAATTTTGAATTTTTTAAGGGTTATAAGGTTAACCATTTAAGGAATGGTTTAAGTTAAACTTTGGATGATATTTTAGATATTAATGTATTACTTCACGATATAAATCTTTATTCTTATTGGATAACCTATGATAACCATTTTTTTGTGATGACTAAGTCTAGAATAAATGACTTATCATTCTATTTATGGATATTATTATCCATTAGTGCTTTAGGAACAATAAATTCACCTTCATTTCTTGGAGCAAGAGATGAAGTGGAACTTGATTTTGTCACAATAAAAGGGTGATATTGTGCTTATAAAATGGAATGAAATCAAGTAAGTATATATTCTCATGAAAATTATTCAACTTTAGGAAAATGAAATTGAAATAAAATATTTTCCTGTTATCATAATTTTTGATGATATCAATGACCCTTTTCATAACTATTTAGTTTATAGTTTTTTGTTCAATAACCTTATCTAGAAATCCCACTTTCTTTTGATCAGTGATCTTTATCACTATCTATAATTATTTATGCTTTTTTTCCATGTACAAATAATCACTTACCAACTATGTTCTACAATTTGGAAACTTAGTTATGAGTTATTTTAGGTAACCTTTATGTTACAAAATTTCCTTTTTTAAGGGGAGTTTTTTTATTCATTTGTATGATGTGGGTTTCTATGAAGGAATTTTAAAATGTTAAACCTTTGATGATTGAGAGGAATTTTGAGGGTGAAATTCATTTTAAGGGGGCAGAATATAACAACCTGAGATTTTGTAAATTTTTTTAAATGAATTTAATTTTTTAGATATTTTTTGTTACACATAACACTAAGTATAACTTATATTATATAAAATACTGATTTTATCTTGGGTTACAAGAAATAATGAGTTTCTTTGATAACATGCGTGACACACGACACTGAGCTTCTACGAACCATGAAATAATATTATTTTAAATATGGTCGCTATAGACTATCCATTAAATAGGTAGGTGTAAATAATATTAAATAATTTATGAAATATATATATATATATAAATTTTCTACTCAATATATATTTATAATTTCTTAGTAAACAATCAATCAATTTTTTATAAAGTAATTATATTCATAAAAATATGTTTTCTTAATAAATTATTTTTATTATTTTTTATGAGAAATCATTATAGAGATTTTGGAAATTTTATCTGATATAATTAAATTAATTTTTTATATCATCATATCAAAATTAACTTATGGTTAAATTTTGGTATTTTTCAAAATATATTGATTTTTCAATGAATAGTGGAAAATACCAATTTTTGTAAAACTATCATTTCTTTTTAATAAATTAAGTTATTTAAATTCCCAATTATGTTTTAAAGTAACATAATTATTAAATATTTATATTAAATCCACTAAATTATTTTTAACCAAATTTATATTGGATTTCAGTATAATTATATTTTCGGGTTTAAAAAAGGGTTTTTCTAAAAACAATTTTAAAGTGCATAATGTTTATTTATTTTAATAAATTAAAATAACCCCTAATGAGGAATATTTTAATTTTAATTTATATATTATATATAAAAATTTTAATTGATATTAATACAATTCTTATTATTATGCATAGAGTAAATATAAAATTATCTTGTGCTTGAAAAAAAGTACACTTCCTGAAAACCAACTTTTTCTTTGTGTTTGTGGGTTTTGTTTTAAATTTAATTTTTTCCACTTTTAGAAAATTTATTTGAAAGAATAAAATTAATATTTGAAATCATCATATAAAAATTATCTTAGGGTTTTTTTTATAATTTTTTAAAATGGTTAATTTTTTGATGAATGGTTAAAAATAATGTCATTTAATTGAAAACATCCTTTTTGTTTAATTTATTTATAAAGTTAAATATATTTTAAATTGGTTTTAAAGTAAAATTAGTAAAATTATATATCTATTAATAAAATTTATTTCATTTTAATCAATTTCATATTGAAATTGGTTAAAAAAACGTTGTAAACTTTTAAACATTCTCTCTTTGAAAACCTGCTTTCTCATCACGTTTGTGGGATAAATTTTAAATTAAATCTCACCAATTATGTGAATTTAATTTAAAAAAATTGATTAAATATTTTTAATAATAATAATTTATATTATATAATAATTTCAAAATAATTTTGACCAAAATTAATAGTGAAGAAATTAAAAATTAATTACTATGGTTAAGGTAAAAATGACTTCACCAAGGCATTAAACTAAGAAATAATGGTTAAAATGACTATAAAACTTGTAAAATTATTATTTTATGGTCATATTGCAATAATATACTTCAAAATTTAGAATATATGGTCATTTTAAATATTTTATATTTGGAATGAACTTTTTATTTTGGATTCTTTTGGGAAATTTCCAATTAGTTTCCAAGTGGGTTCCTTTCCTCCACTTATAAAAGGACACCACCACCCACAAATTATTTACACCTATAAATCCATCTAGTTTGGAAAAACCCTTAAAAAATATCTCCCAAATATTTATTTCCATGTTCTAGAGCTACTTCTCCTCCCAAAATATTAACACTGGGGTCCTTAATAAGATATCCAAAGGAGGTGCTTCTAAGAAAAGGTAATTGTCTTAACTAAGATCATTTTTTCTTTATTCACTTTTAAAATTTAATTATGTCTTAAAACTTATAATATAATAAAATAAATATTTAATATATAATTAAATGTTATTATATTAATATGATAACCTAGAACCATTTCTACTTCCATCAGATGAGTTATGAAATCATCATTCATGTGTATAACGGACTACCACCTCACGAATCGATGTCATTCGTGTTTCCATTATCAACAATAACAATTGGTAATGATGATGGATATAATGTATATATATATATATATATGATATTTATAACATAATTATAACTATAGAGTATTTATATTATATATACCTTTTTTACTTTCCATTTTGTGGGAATACGATAACGTCGCTTGTGTGTACGACAGACTATCATCTCATGAAGCAATGTGATTTATTCAAGATTTAAATGGAAGGTAATAAGGATTATTTTAATGAAAATATGTGATATATATGAAATAAAAATGATTCTTTATTGGTAATATATTTTTTACCTTTATTTTTTCAGCCTTTTAAGAAAATTGAAACAATGTTCATGCGTACATACGACCTACTATCTCCATAAACATTACATTTCATTTTCTACCTCTAAATTTTATGGATTACTATAAATAAATATATAATGAATATATATTATATTTATATAATTTTTATAATTATTTATATTATGTAACCATGATCAAAGTAAGAAAAAAAAATATAACAAATCAAAACATGTAAGAAATCAAAGCAGTTATTTCTTGAAACGTGACTTTAATATGGAATTGTTAATAAATGGGTAATAAATAGTCATAAGTAAATAATATATGGATTTATATATATAATAATAGTTTTATATTATATTTAAAATAAACTTATATTTATTATATTTTATTTTTGAATGTTTATAAATAAATTCGATACTTAAGGTAAGGGATTTCTATCTCACTTTTTACTTATGTGAGACACATGTCATATTCGCCAACTATTTGTTTTATGTGGTATATATAATACCCATGAAATTATTTTACGATGAACCTCCAGAAAATTATGGTAATTTAAATATCCATTCTAGGATCTCTCTTTCACCAGGTCTAAATTTCAAAAGTTACCAAGGCGGTAATAGATTTTTGTCTTAATTTTTCTTCTTGAGACATATTTTATATTATGCACCTATCTTATTTTATGATATGTATATAAAAATACTTTTACATTTAATATCATTAATTTATTTATTCTCATGAAATTTTAAGTTCAATTTAATGTAATTCTTACACAGGGATTACATTTCAAAGTTATTAAATTGATAAGGATTTTATGATACAATCTAATCATTTATCAGGATCGTTTATGATTATGATTCCAATAATGAAATATTATGATCTATATCTCATGGAACTCATGAATTTTATTCTCCTGTATTTGTCTCATGAGAATACAATCTTTCACTTCATTTTTATATCTTTTTGTGCTCAAGAGTTCAAAATAACATTTTAAGATAAATTGTCTTTATTTCTCTCTTCGGTCAAAAACTAATTTTTATTTTAAAATCATGTTTTCTAAAAAAATGTTTTCAATTTTTTTAAAAAAATTCTTAAAATGGTTTATTAAATAAAATTTTACCCCTTTTTTACTTTTTACAAAAAAAAAATCAAAGGAATATTTATGTCATTTTCTAAACAATACCTATTTGGTTTTTACTGAAAATATAAAAAAATATTTGTTTTAACATTCACGACATGAAAAATATTTATCACTATCATGAATGGTAAAATATTTCAATTTTCCCTTAAAATGTTTCAATTTTTTTTCAAATAAATTTTTTTACTTAATATTTGGGAAATTTTTAGATTTTAGATAAATGATTTCAAAGTAAAAAAAGGATTTTGAAAATGTTTTAGAAAGTTTTTTTCAAAGTGGAAAATTATATTCTACTCAAGAAATGTTTTAAATAATTTATAAATATTCCTTTAGAAGTTTTAAAATTTATTTTCAATGAAAAGGATTTCCAATTTTTTTTGTGATTTTTTAGTTTTAAAAAGTTATTTTTAAAGTAGAGTTATTTTCCTCAAGAAATGTTCCAAGTGATATTTTAAAATCATTTTCCATCTAATATGACATCTTTTGATGTTACTTTTTCTTTACTTGGGATATTATCTAAGTATAACCTTATTATTATTTCTCTAGATGGTTTATGTTTATGATGAAAATATGTTTAGGAAACTCATTATCTTCCACAAGTTATACGAGGATAAAATTAATATGAAACCTTATTATTTTTCCATGGGTTATGATTTAATGAGATGATGAAGTTATTATGAAAACTATTTATTTACTACTGGTTATTTTATGATTAAATGTTTTTGAAAACGAGATATTTTCATGGGTTTTGATACGATGAATGTTTTATGATCTTATGGAACACATATGTATGATTCTAATTATGTGACAGTGGTTACGTTATAACTAAGGATTTTAGTTATGTTATAACCAAGTATGGTGGTTATGTTATAACCAAAGACAAGTGTAACCTATATCTACCTTCAATGCATTGGGTAAAGATTTATATCTCATGAGATTGAGAAGACTGGAATGTGGAGTGAACCCAGTTTAGTAAGGGACTTTGTTCACTATGATGGTCATGGGAGTAAACCTTGACTATTTTTATGGTTTTTGAAGTGAAAACTTTCCACTATAATATCCTTGGAAGTGATACTTGACTACTATGGAAATGATTTTCTATTCTTATGTGTATTCCCCAATTCTATGTCTAATGCCAATGTTATGCTCTCATGGTTCATGTTCTTTGATTCCCTAATTATTCATTTCTTATGTACTACAAATATTTATTTCATGACTCAAGATTATGATCTTTAATATGAAGGGTATGGTTTTCAAATGTTATGATCATGTTACCATACCCTTAGGTTCATGTTATACTTATGTATCTCAATTTTTTACCCTTATCGAGCATCTAATCTCACCCTTTCTTATGTTTCGTTTCCCCAGGTTATGAAGTAAGTTTTTAAGTATGGAATTTTTGTTAAGATTACTAAAGGAGAATATATTTATGGGATATGTTGAATATATTTCACCAAATTAGAATATTGTGTACCTAGTCTCCAAATATAATAAACTATTATGGTCCTCAAGCATGTGTTTTTGTAATGTATTAAATATTCATCTAAAAATATTTAATATCTATGTATAAAAATCCTGGGTTACTATAGTTGGTATCAGATGAAAGGTTTAGTTAACATTTTTAAAATAGAATGAGAAAAATTTAGTGATACCCCTAGGGATATTTATAATGAAATATTCATGTATGTCTCTAAGTATAAGTCTAAGGATGATTCAATGTATAGGAAAATGTCCTGAAATTTTGGTAAAGGATAGAGAAAGTGGTTTCCAAGAAATTAAATCACTTCCTATATACTATAAGTGGATGTGGTTATAGAATAGAGGTACCTAAGGGTAATAACTTTACAAAAGGTGCCTTGGGATAGACTCGATTATCACCCGGTGGTCAATAACAGGCCTTACTGCACACTTAGTTTGACACTCCTAGAGAATATAATTTGGAAATTTACAAACTCTTTATGAACCATAATAAAGTATTTAAATAAATTATGATCATGTATTACTTAGGTTAAACCTAAGGTTTATATATTTTAATTTTTTTCTTAATTTAGAACTCTTAAATGATTATTTAGACTATGTGGTTTTCCATTTTAGTTAGCATTTCCCACACTATGATTTTTGGTTTTAGTCTATGATGGAAACCAGAAAGAACTGCGTTAACATTGAATATGAGATACAATTTTCTGATGAGCATCTAAATTGAATGATAAGAGGATGAAAGGATATTATGATTATGGATAATCAGTTATTATGATTTATGATTAACAATGTGCTCCTTAACCAACTTTTGGAGTCACCAAATAAGATAAAGATAGAGTTTATTGAGAGTTCGAGTAATAGAAACCTTGGAGAATAGAAGATTCAGTTTCCTATATGTCAAGAATGTGGGATGAAGCACTCTGTGGAATTTCTCAAAGGAGCGAGAATATATTTTCTATGTGGAGAAGAAGGACACAAAGTAAGGTATTTTTGAAGAAAAATGAAAATTCTAGTTAATTCAATGGATGCGAATATTGGTATCCCTAATATATTATCAATGGATGAATTTTTTGACTATAGAAAGTATGGTAACTATGAAAATAAATGTCTTAGGGGGAAATCTTGAGAAGAGAACCAACAAGGTGGTATAAGTAATGGTTATAAAAATGATGATGAAGAGAATATGAATGAAATATGAAAGGAAATAGGTATTAAGGAATGAGATGATGAAGCCTATTTATTGGATTAAGGATGAGGTAGAATAATTTAAGTGTTTATGTAATGGAATTTTAGAATTATGATATATGAATCATAATATATATAAGGATTTTTTGTAGAAGTTTTTCATTAAGTAATATGTTAAATAGTATTGATAGACTTGAAAATTGATTTAATGGAAAGGTGATATTTTTATTAATGAAATATAACCATTAATATGTTCTTAATGTTGAGATAATGATATTGGGATAAAGATATGTTGGATATGGATAAATAAATTGTATAGTACTAATTACCTTGGAACCGATTAATGATTTGTGGAAAAATTGGTTTATATTATCAATGATGGAGTTTACAACATTATTGGATTTATGGAATAAATTCAATAATATTTGATTTTATTCAATTATTGAGGAAGTATGTATGTTTTCATTAAGGTTTTATGATAATTATTATTATTACCTTGATTCAAGAAAATATATGACTAAGCTATTCACATATTTGGTATGCAATAATCAAGATATACTTTATGATATTTTGGGGATTAATGTTAAGTTAATTTTGATAAATTTAGTAACCTTATTTATAGATTTTGAATTTTGGAAGGGTTATAAGGTTAAAAATTTATGGAATGGTTTAAGTTGAACTTTGGATGAGTATTTAGAGATTAATTTATTACTTTACCATGTAAAGATTTAGGTATATTATATAACCTATACTAACCATTTTTTCATAATAACTAAAGATAAATGGAATGACTTATAATTTTATTTATGGATGAAATAATCTGTTAGTGATCTAGGCACAACAAATTCACCTTCATTTCTTAGAGTAAGGGATGAAGTGTAAATTGATCAAGGCATGAATAAATTGAGAGATTGTGTTTATGAAATAGAATGAAATAAAGTAAGTATATATTCTCATGAAAATTATTCAACTTTAGGAAAAGGATCTTGAAATAAAATGTTGTCCTATTATCATAATTTTTTATGATATTAATTAAAATTTTAACACGACTTTGGTTTTTGGATTTTTGGTCATTAAAATTCTCTGGATCACCCAATTTCTTATAATCAATGATCTCTATCACTCCCTATAATTATTTATGCTTTTCTTCTATGTCCAATTCATCACTTTCCACCTATGTTTTCCTATGTGAAACCCTGATTATAAGTTACTTTAGGTAACCTTTATGTTTTAAACATTCCATTTTAAGGGAAGTTTTTTTATTCATTTTTATGATCTGGGTTTCTATAAAGGGATTTTCAAATGTTAAACCTTTGATGACTGAGATGAATTTAGAGGGAGAAATTCATTTTAAGGGGCGTATAATGTAATAACCCGAGTTTTTGTGATTTTTTTCAAATGAATTTAATATTTTTGATATTTTGTGTTATATGTTACACTAAGTATATATTTTGATATATGAAACACTAAGTTTATCTTTTGTTACAAACAATGAGTTTCTTTTATAAAGTGCTTGACACGCGACACCGAGATTCTATGAACCATGAAATAATACTATTTTAAATATGAACTTTAGAACTGTTACATTAAATAGGTAAGTGTGAAGAGTATTAACAACTTTATGAAATATAAATATAAATTTCCTACTTAATATATATTTATAAATTCTTAGTAAATGATCAATCGTTGTTTTTTAATGTAATTATATTCATCAAAAATATGATTTCTTCAAAAATTATTTTTATTATTTTTTATGAGAAAAAATTATAGATATTTGATAAAATTTATTTGATAAAACTAAATTAATTTTTGAAATCATCATATTGAATTTAACTTATGGAGAAATTTTGGGATTTTTTGGAAAATATCGATTTTCCAGTGAATAACAAAAGCTACTGATTTTTGTAAAACTATCATTTATTTTCAATAAATTAAGTAATTTAAATGCAAAATTATGTTTTAAAGTAACATAAGTACTATTTAGTTATATTTATTCTACTTAATTAATTTTTAATCAAGTTTATATTTTGTTTTGTTGTAAGTTTATTTTTGGGTTTAAAAAAGGGTTTTTCTAAAAACTATTTTAAAGTGAATAACGTTTATTCATTTTAATTTATTTAAATTACCCCTAATGATGAATTTTTTAAATGAAATTTATATATTATATTTTAATAAATTTTAATTTAGATCCATAAAATTATTATTATTAGAAATAGAGTTAATATAAAATCATCTTGTGCTTGAAAAAAAATATACTTCTTGAAAACCCAATTTTTTCACTGCGTCTCTGGGTTTTGTTTTAAATTTAATTTTAACAAATTTTAGAATATTTATTTTAAAAAATAAAACTAATTTTTTAAATAATCATATAAAAATTATCTTAGGGTTATTTTTTTATAATTTTATGAAAAGGTTGATTTTTTTATGAATAGTGAAAAATATTGAATTTTAATTGAAAACTTCCTTTTTGTTTAAATTATTTATAAAGTTAAATTTTATTTTATATTTTTTTATAGTAAAATCAGTCGAATTTTATATCTTTTAATCCAATTTATTTCATTTTAATCAATTTAATATTGAAATTGGATATAAAACATTGTAAACTCTTGAACATTCTCTCTTTGAAACCAAGCTTTCTCATCGCGTCTATGGAATTAATTTTTAATTAAATTTTACCACTTATGTGAGTTGAATTTGAAAAAATGGATTAATTATTTTGAATCAGAATAAGTTATATTTTCTAATATGGTAAACTTAATTTTTGACCAAAATGAATAGTGAAAATAGTAAAAATTAATTACCGTGGTTAAGGTAAAGATGGGTTAACCGGGGGTTAAACTAAGAAGATAAGGGTTAAAATGACTATAAAACATGTCAAATTAATATTTTATAGATAAATTTAAATATTATCCCTCCCAATTCTGAATCTATGGTCATTTGAAAACTTTTTTTTTCTTGGAAATGACCTTTTTATTTTGGATTCTTTTGGGAAATTTCCATGTAGTTTCCAAGTGGGTTCCTTTCCCCCATTTTTAAAAGGCCACCAAAAAACTCAAATTAATCACAAATATCAAGGAATAAAATTCATAAAAACCTTACCAAAATACTTTCCCCACATACCTATCCATTTTCTATATCTACTGGTCCTCCCAAAATACCAACACTAGTGTCCCTAATAAGAGATCCAAAAGAGGTGCTTCTAAGTGAAGGTAATTGTGTTCACTAAGATCCTTATTTTTATTTATTATTTTTCAACATTTAATTATATATTAATAATTATAATATAATTAAATAAGTATATAATATATATTTATATGTTATTATTTTAATATAATAACCTAAAATCATTTTCACTTCCATCAAATGGGTTACAAAATCATCATTCGTGTGTATGACAGACTAGCGCCTCATGAACTGATGTCATTCATTTTTCCATTACCACATATATAAGTTGAGTATAATGATGTATATAAAGTATATATATGATATTTATAATATTATTATACCTTTTTATTAATTAAATCATATATTCATTTTTTACTTTCCATTTTGTGGGAATACAATAACGTCGCTCGTGTGTACGGCGGAATACCGCCTCACAAAGTGATGAGATTCATTCACGGTTTATATGGAAGGTAATAAAGATGGGTTTAATAAAAATATGTGATATATATGACATACAAATTATCATGTATTGGTAATATAATATTTACCTTTATGTCTTTCAACCCACCGAGAAGATGGAAACAATGTTCTTGTATACGTATGGCCTACCATCTCTATGAATGGTGCATTTCATTTTCTAACTATACCTTTTTTAGACTATTATAAATAAAAATATACTGAATATATATGATTTATATCATGTTTATAATTATTTATATGATGTAACCATTATATATGTAAGAAAACTAAAAATATAATGAATCAAAACATGCATGAAAAACAAAGATGTTTTTGCTCGAAACATGACTTTAATATGAAATTATTAATAAATGGGTAATAAAAGGTCAGAAGTAAATAATATATCGTATGATATATATAAGTATGTTTCTTTATTATATGTATAATAAACTTATATTTATTATACATGAGTTTTGAATGTGTACCAAGGAAGTCTAGACTTAAGGTAAGGGATATCCATCTCATTTTTTTTACTTCTATGAGATACATGTCATATTCACCATATATTTATTTTATGTGGTGTATATACTAAACATGAATTTATTTTATGATTCTTCTCATAAAAATTATGTTTATTTACAAATCCATTTGATGATCTCTCTTTTATCGAGTTTACAATTTAAAAGTTACCAAAGAGGTAATATATTTTTGTCTCAATTTTCCTTTCTTGAGATATGTTATGTTATAAATCTATATAATTTTATGAAGTGCATATACATCCACTTTAAAATTTAAAATCATGATTTTTTTATTCTCATGAAATTTTAAGTTCCATTTAATGTTATTCCTTCATGGGGCTTACAATTCAAAGTTACCAAAGTGGTAAGGATTTAATGATACAATCTAATCATTTATCAGGATTATTTATGATTATGATTCCAATGATGAAATATTATGATCCATCTCACAAGAAACTCATTAAATTTATTCTCCTATGGTTATATCATGATAATAATTTTTCCATTTATTTTACACTCTTTATGTACTCAAGAGTTCAAATTAATGTTTTTAAGAAAAATAATCTTTATTTCTCTCTTCAGTCAAAAACCCATTTTTCATCCAAAAAAATATTTTCTATTTCTTTTTCAAAAATGTTTTTAAAATTCTTAAAATGGTTTATTAAAAACATTTTTACTCATGTTTTAATTTTTAATTTTTTTTAAAGTAATCTTCCTATCATTTTCTAAATAATTCTTGTTTGGATTTAACCAAAAATGTGGAAAGAATCATGGTTTTAACATATATAACATGAATAGTATTTCTGGCTATCATGACCTCTCAAATAATTAATGTTTAATTTACATTTTTTAAAAGTTATTTTCAATTAAAATGTTTCCTTTAATATTTTGTAATTTTTTATATTTTAGATAAATGATTTCAAAGTAAAAAAATGGATTTTAAAATATTGTAAAAAGTGTTTTTCAAAGTGTAAAGACTATTTTTATCAAGAAATGTTTTAAATTATTTTTAAATATTCATTTAAGGTTTAAATGTTTATTTTAAATAAAATTATTTCCAAAATGTTTTATAAATTTTTAGTTTTAAAAAGTGATTTTCAAAGTAATGTTATTTTCCTTAAGAAATGTTCCAAGAAATATTTTAAAATCATTTTCCATGTAAGATGACATATTTTTATGTTACTTATGCTTTACTGGTAATATGATCCAAGGATACCATTCTTATTCATTCTATGGATAGTTTATATTTATTATTATAAGATATTTACAAAAATTGTTTCTCTTCCATTGGTTATACCATGATAAATTTTTTATGAAACTCACTTATTTTTTCATAGGTTATGATTTAATGATATGATAAAATGATTATGAAACCTGTTTCTTTCCTACAACTTATGTTATAATAAAATGTTTATAAAACCCATTTATTTTCATGGGTTCTGATATGATGAATGTTTTGGGATATTGTGACACACATATGTATTATTTTCATTATGTGATGGTGGTTACATTACAACTAGGGATAGTGGTTACTTTATAACCAAGGATAATGGATAAATTACAACCAAATATGGATGAGACCTATATATCCCTCAAATTAATTAGGTAAAGATTTATATATCATGAGATAGATAGGACTGGAAAATGTAGTGAACTTGGTTCAATAAGGGAATTTGTTCACTATGATGGTCTTGAGAGTGAACCTTGAATACTATTATTGTTTTGGGAGTGAACCCATTCCACTATGATAGCTTTAGAATTGAACCTTGAGTAATATGTAAATTATTTTCTATAATTATGTGTATACCATAGTTCTATATCTTATGCCAATGTTATGCTCTCATAGATCATGTTCTTTTATTACCTTATGATTCATGTATTATGAACTACCGATCTTTATTCCATGACTCAAGATTTGATCTTTGATATGGAGGGTATGATTTTCAAATATTATTCTCACATCTTATAACCTTATGTTCATGTTATTATTATTTATCTCCCTTTTTTACCATTATTTAGAACATGAGATCACCCTTTATTATGTTTCCTTTCCCCAATTTATAAAGAAAGGTTTTAAGTAGGGTATGTTTGTGAAGAGTATTAAAGGGGAAGATATTTATGGGAGATGTTTAATATCTTTCACTAAATTAGAAGATTATGTACCTAGTATCCAAATACACTAAACTATTACGATAATCAGGCATGTGTTTTTGAAATGTATTGAATATTCATCTAAAATATGTAATATCTATGTATTAAAATCATGGGTTTCTATAGTGAAATAGTGGTATAAAAAGGTTAGATTGATAGATAAGATGGATCTTGGGGTTAGGAACTTATGAGGACTGCATGGGTTGGTAAGGAAATGTTATCATCATAGTTTGGTGAATGATATGGACTTTTTATACTGGCTATAAAATTGTATTTTTTCACCAATATGATCTTAGGTAAAGAATATGATCTCATTCAACGACCATGTGAAGTTATTTTTCTTGTTGGGAAGAGACCTAGGTGAGGTATATGTATTTTTTTGTTTTCTCTTGTGATTGAATAGGTAGTGTTTGGGAACTTAAAATGAATTAAAATAAATAAACTTAGTATACCATACTATTGGGATTAGGAAATAATTGTTTTTTCCTTTTAGTTATGGCTCTTGGATTTCATATTCATGTGGTTTATGTTGGTGAGGTTTAGTAGGTTAACTCAGTTGATCATTGAAGGGTCTACATGTTTGAGGATGATGGGAAGTGGTATATGATATTGTTTTTATTTCAACAGAAAGCGCTGAAAAAGTATGTAGGAAAAATCTATAATCTAAAGATAAAATTTTGGTGAGAGGATATTGAGATTGCCTTTAGTTTGATTCAGTACTTGACAAAGTACTGAGTTCCACTAGTAGTCAATCAAATGAGGGGTGAAACATGAAAGTGGTGGAAATTGTATACTGGGGAGTGGGAATATGCAACCATTTTTAGACATTTTTATAAAAGGATTTCTGATATTAATTACTATCATTGACAGTAAAGGTATAAAAAAGGAAGGTGATACTTTCTCTTCAGTAGGGGAGCATAACAGTGTGAGATATTAGGATTATGTTTTAGGAACTTTTTCATTTCAACCCGATCTTTTTTACGATGATAAGTCCTATGCATGATTCTTAGGGAATAACTCTGCCCATCTATCCAGTATGTGGTTACTCTTATTACGTTGATGACATATTTGGAGGTACATAAGAAGGTGGAGGTGATTGAAAAAATGCACTCAAAAGGAAAAATATCACAAGAGTGGATCCAGTAGGGTTCCTCAAGGATTAGGGTTTTTGGTGCCTGATATCAGATGCCAATGCATTTAAGGTTTTGATCATTGGGGAGTCAACTATGAAAAATTAATTTTTAGTTTTCTAGGTCCAGTGGTCCTTGTGTTTTTCTTAGGGTTTATGGACCAGTGTTCTTTATTTGTGGGAGTTTTTTTCATCAACAGTATTAGTTCCTAGTGGTTTTTGAATCTCAACCTAGTGGTAGTGATTAGGTTCAACATTATACTTATTCGTAGAGGAAATAGGTTTATGATCCATGGAGAAGAGATGATATAGGTAGGGGCCAGCCTCAGGATTTTCCCCATATTCATGAACCCCAACATAAGTGTAGACATGGAGGTGGTCAATAATTGTGAGGAAGAGGATATGGGAATGGATAGTTATATGTAATGAAGATGCCAACACTAGAGGGGTTAGAGATCATCAGAGGTATGATTATCTTATCATCTACTATTGTTTCTTATTTTTTGATTAAGGAGCCTCATAATCCTTTATTCCACCCACCTTAGTCTCTTCTTTTGGACTAGAAGTGGATATGATTCTTTTTCCCCTAGTGTTGACTATTATGATTAGAGGATAGACCTACTCTTTTGATATGTGACGGGGATATAAACTGATGATGGGGGAAAATAAGTTGTGTGGGGATTTCTTATTTTCATATACACAGTAACAAATTTTAATCTTTAACATGGATTGGTTGTACTCTATACATGAAATTATCAATTTATTTCAGTGTAGAGTCACATTATTTTGTGTGTATGGTCAATGTGTGATTTTTATTAGTGAAATACATTATTGGATGGGTAGTAAGAATGTGTAACCCCTTATTTCCTTAATGGATGAATTATTAGTGAAGTCAGTAGGTGTTGAGATGATGGATGCTACTAGTATTTTCAATGAGTTTATGGATGTTTTTCCTGAGGATATTATTTCACTAACCCCTTGACATGATGTTGATCATGGGATAGAGTTGCAACTAGGTGTCTTTATTATTTCAATGGATCCTTATTGGATAATACATCATAAGTTATAGGAGTTGGTGATCTAAATTGATGATTTGATGTAGAAGGGTTTCATCTAGCCTAATGTGTTACCATGGGGTTCTCTAATGTTATTCACCAAGAAGGTGGACTTTAGTATGAGGTTGTGTATAGACTACCAAAGTCTAAATCAGGTAATAATAAAAAATCATTACCCTCTTCTAGATCAATTATATTTTTGAATAGTTAAGAGGATATAACTAGTTTTCTAAGATCGATCTATGGTATGAATATCTTTATTTGAGTCTAAAGGAGGAAGATATCCCAAAGATTACCTTCTAGCATAGATATGTAAACATTATGTTTGTAGCTATGCCATTCAGTGTCACTAACACAATGATAGTGTTCATGGGACCCATTAACTCTATATTTCATGATTTTATGAACTAGTTCATACTTGTGTTCATCAAAGAAATTCTTATATACTTGAGTTCTGAGGAGGATCATGCTGGGAATACAAGAATCATTTCACAAACCTGTTGACAGTACTAACTCAATGGGAAATTTTAGAAAGGGAAATTTATTTAAATAGAAGGTATATTTCCTTGGACACGTGGTGTCTCAATAGGGAGTCTTATTGGATCCTTTGAATATCGATGTGTTTTTTTGGATGACACTCAAGAATATGACAACGGATCATAGTTTTATTAGTCTCACAGTATAATATCCAAGGTTTATGTATGAATTATCTTTTATTGGGGCCTTTTTAATAACTATTATTAGGAAAGACTAGACTTTTATTTGGACTGATCAGTGTTAGGTAAATTTTGACAACCTGAAAGAGAAGTTAGTTATCACCCTGGTTCTATGGATTCCAGAGGAGGGGGTAATGTATGAGGTGTTATTTTATGCTTCCTATTTGGGTCTAGGTTTCATCTTAATACATCAATTTATTATTATATTCTATGGGTCTAAACTATAATTCCCCCATTAGTGTAAAAATTCCATTCATAATATGTAATTAGTGGCAGTGTTATTTTCCCTGAAATACTTGTGACATTACCTCATTGGATAATGCTTTGTAGTCTTCACTGGTTACAAGAGTTTGAGGTAAATTTTCTCTCACCATAATCTAAATCTAAAAAAATATAGTTAGTTAAAGTTTCTCCAATACTATGACTTTGATATCTCCCATACCTTAGGAAAAGGGAATGTTAGGGATAATGCACTGATAAGGAAGCTGTTAAAGGATGTTGTTCATGACTCTGAGGGTGATGGGGGAGTTGGAATCCATATGCATAGATGTAGGGATTGTTGGTGATGGATTTTGATTATTTTAGATGATAGTTCAACCTTATTTGATGAAACAGGTGGATGAGTCTTAATGGGGAGACCCATAGGTGGAATTGATGGAGGATATAGTTTTTCAGGGTGACTCCCCTAAAGGGTGGTCAGAGGAAGACCAACATTAGTTGATATTTTAGAGGAGGATGTTCATCCCGATGGTGATTCATGAGGGAGTCCTTTCTGAGTTTCATAGATAACCTTTAGTGGTGAAACCTATAGTATCAAAAATGTACCATGGTTTGAGGACACAATTCTAGTTACTTTAGATGAAATGGTCAATGATGGAGTTCTTGGTGTAGTGTCTGGTTTTCTAGTAGGTGAAGGTACAACATCGTGTTCCTGGTGGTATTATACAACCTTTAAATGTCCTAGAGTGGAAGTGGAAAGATATATTGGTGGAATTCATTATTGTATTTCCCCAAGTTTGGGGAGGATATGATGATATATGGGTAATTTTGGATCAGCACACAAAGTTATATCACATCTTAGAAATCAGGGAGTCGAACACCATGGATGTTTTTACAAGGAGGTATGTGGATGAGGTAGTGTATATACATGGAGTTACAAAGTCCATCATATCAAACGATGAGTATAATTTTAACTAATGAGTCTGGATAGTATTGAAACATTATTTTGGCACTTATTAATGCCTTATAACTACTTTCCACCCTCATACATATAGAAAGATGGAGCAGACCATCTAAATGCTGAAGGATATATTGAAGGTGTGAATCTTATATTTTGTTGGGTCTTGGGAGATTTTTTCCCCATGGTTTATTTCACCTATAACGATATATACCACTCATCCATTGACATGGTTCTATTTGGGGAATTTAATGGGAGGACATGTTAACCCTCATTATGCTAGACCAAAGTTGGAGATTCATCTGTCCTTAATCCCATTATTTTAAAAAGTACAACTGAGAAGGTCCATATGGATCAAGAGTGGATTAAGAAAGAGCATAAACATCATATGTATTATGATGATTAAAGGAGGATACCCTTGTAGTTTTATGTTAAAGAATATGTGTTATAAAATGGTTCCCCTCTTTTTGTGCATTAGAGGTTTGATCGAGGAAGAAAGTTGTCACCTTAATTTTTCAGACCCTTCAAGGTTTTGAAATATGTTTGTGAGGTGACTTATCAGTCGTCACTTCCTCCATAGATGGATAGTGTAATAACCCAGGTATTTATAGAATAATACCTTTTTTTGATTTCTATTAATGCTTATGAATAAGATATTAAATTTAAGTTAAAGGGTATGTTTTTTCTGATAGCATACTCGACACACAATAATGGGATTCTTCAAAATCTTACATTGCACACAACATTGAGTTATACTGAAAAATAATACAACAATATTATTATTATTTTAAATGGTAGTTAATGCCTAGCCGTTGGAATGGAAGGAATGAATAGTATAAAATAAATTTTGAAATATGGTTTACACATGTTTAAATTATGATTCATTTGTTACCAAATTTATTAAAAACCAATTGAATATAATGGATGTGTTTTTATGAAAACCTATTTAAAAGAGAATAATTGTGTTTTCATATCACTCTTTTTGGATTTTTATTTGATGAAAAATATATAATATATATTCAATGTAATTTTTGAAATTCATCTTATATGTTTTCTAGATATGATATAATAATAACTTCATTTTTTTGGATAAAAGAAGTATTTTTCTAAAAATGCAGTTTTACCACCTTTTGATGGGGAACACTTTTTAAATATAGTTTTTGACACATTTATATGTTTTATTTGAAAAAATAAACTTTTTATTTAGAAGTGGAACATAAAAATTTAATTTGGATGAAATTTTGGTATTTTTCTGCTAAAGTTCATTTTTTAGTGAATATTGAAAAATACTGCATTTTAATTCAAAACTGCCTTTTAATATAATTTATTTATATAATTATATTGTAGTTTTAATTTATTTTAAAGTTTAATTGGATTATATTTTTATCATTTAATCCAATTTTGGTCATTGTAAGTAATTTCACTTTGAAATTGGACATAAACACATGTCAATCTTTTGGTAGTTTTTACTTCTTAAAAACTCGCTTTTTGGTTTTGACAACGGGAATTAATTTTGTATTAATTTCTGAAAATTTTGTGTTTTGAATTTGGAAAAATAGATTCCATATTTTGAATCAGTAGGTCCAAATTGTGTTAATAGGTAAATTTACTTTTAGACAATATGAATTGTAACTTCAGAAAATATTTTATTTACCATGGTTAAAGGGTAAATCCGGTAAATAAGGGTAAAAAATAATATTATGATAATATTAAATTACCCAAACACATGTCCTAACCCTATTATATGATATATTTATGACCATAGTCATACTTGGGTCTATTTTATGGCCCCATGGATCCACTTGTGTAAAAATGACATTTAATTACTTTTAATTTAAAGTTAAGGAAAATATAACCTAAACATTCATATTTTAGTAAAAAAAATTTATATGGGGTTATATAAGTTTTAATTTCAACTATAAATATTCATTATAAAGATAAAAATATTTCCTACATCATGGTATTTTATTTATAATTTTTAGACATCAAATAAATAAATATATTTATGACACAATGATGATGTAGTGATTACCTTATTAATGAAAGATTTAAATAAATGAGATTATAAATATTAAAATAAATTTATTTTGAAACTTTTTATGCCATAAATGAATTTTATAGATTATTATTACTTGTTATATTTTAATTTATTATGTTTTTTTTAAAAATAATCAAGATGTTATGGATTTTTAAAAAGTCATGATATAAATAGTATAAAAATTTACATAAATGAGTTTTTAAAACAAATACTATTTTATTAAATGATATAACAGTCCTAAAAATATAATATTTGGAAAAATGACTTAGATAATGTTTTAAATTTCATTAATTAACCACTTTATATTCTATTATTATTTTATGGTAACTATATTAACCATATAGTATGAGTATACAAGAAGACATGGTAATAGTTGAATTAGTTAACTAAGGGTTAAAGCTAAATGATAAGGTTACATTTGAAACCAAAACTTGCCTAAAACATATTTTTTGAGAGTATTTAGAAAAAAATCATCTTATATTCGAATTAAATGAGTTTTAGACCTTTTTAAAACCTAAATTCAGTATATAATAAAATAATATTTTAAGACATTCCTAAAGTACACATCCTCCCTCTTATAAAAGGCCACCACCTATAACCCCTTACTCACACCTCTAAATCCCCTTGTATCTTCTGAACTATGATCCAATAATATCCAAACATACATATCTTATACCTAGATTATTTAACTTAGGTAGAAAGAAATTCAATAAATCCTTTTGGCTCAAATCAAAGGGAGTTACCCGTTTTAAGAGGTAGCGTCTTCTCTAAAGTTCCTTTATAATATTCTACTTCTTCAGTCCCTATTCTATTATTATTCTTTTATTACATAAAAAATAGTATCCTAAATATACTAGGATATTGTTATTAGATGTATTCAAACTAAACTTACATACACCTCCATCTAATGGATGCAAACATATTGTTTCTGTGTATGACGAACTACTGCCTCAAAAAATGATGATTGTTCGATTTTTCCCTACCAACTCTCATAGAGGCCATTATGATGGAAATGTATTTATATATGATATATATTATATTTATATTTTCTCTATGATACTGGAATTTTTATTTACAAACATACCTTTATGCCTTTCATGATGTGTAAATATGATAATTTCATTTGAGGAAGTGTGGACTACCGCCCCCTCAAAGTGATATGATTTGTTCATGACATACATGGAATGTGTAAAGGATGGAGTTAATGAAATTATGTAATATATATAAAATAATATATTATAATTTAATTATAATATACCTATGTATCATTAAGTTTTCATTCCATTAAATATGAAATATAAATGAAAGTAGCCTTCATACGTACGTACGACCTACCGTCTCCATGAACGGTGAATTTCATTTCTTATCTCTAAATGGTTATGGAATATTATAAATACATATATACTGGATATATATGATATATATATGAATAATATTCTGGAGATAATTTAATTTTGACCACATGGAAAAATTGTAATTATAACAAGATCATTTTTGACTCAAGTACCCAATATCGACAAAATGACCGATATTAACTTAAATAATTTTGTAATTTTTATAACGTGGTAATAAGTGATATAAAATAAATAATAAACTTGATAAATGTTATGATACAAGTATAAATTAACTTAATTTTATTATTCAGTAAATTAAAGAATGAACGAGTCAAGTCAGACATGAGGTAAGGGAACCTTTCACCCTCCATTCACTACAACAGAAATTGTATTTAGTGGCGGTTTTGGAAACCGTCGCTAAAACTTTTTTAAAATGGTTTTGCGGGGGTTTATAATAAACTGCCACGAAACATTTTTTTTAACACTGCTGACCCTTCCCCCCACCCTGACCCTCTTCTCACCCGCTTCCCCTGCTTCCCCCGCCCCCCAGCTTCCTCCACGACCCCGGCCCCCTGTGATCCCAGTGACCCCGCAACCCCAGCTACCCCGCAACCCCGACGACCCTGTGACCCCGGCGATCCCGAACCCTAGTGACCCTGCAACCCCGCTTCCCCTGGCCTTTCGTGACCCTGACGACCTAGGTATATTGATCCTTCACCTCTTTTTTCATCCTTTTTTCTTCTCATTATTCATTTAGAGAATTCTCCAGCAGTCTTAATGGTCTATATGTTTATGAGTTTGTGATTATGTGTTTCCTTGTTTCATTTGGAGTCCTTGGTTAAGTAATGTGATTTGGGGACTTAAATTGAGGTTTTAATTTTTAAACCCTTCACAAACATTTTTGTGTTTGTTGATGATGTAATAACAAACCTAGTGATACCCATGGAATATGACAAAACCTTGAGAATGGTGAAATAAATTGGTGAACAGTAAAACAAGGTAAATGTTAGAGTGAATGTGTTCTAAATTTTAATTGGGAATGTGGGTGTGGTTAAAGGGTAAAATGAAATGATTATATTTAATTCTTTTTGAAATTCCCAAGGTTCTCTTGAAATGGTTTGAAATATGTGTTTTGGATTTTAATCTGGTTATGAATTTTATATGATGAAAATGATGCTTTAAAGGTGGGTTTTATTATGAGATTTCAAATGATTATTTTAATTTGGGGTTTAAAAAATATATTATGAAAACTCTAAATTGTTGTTTTGAATGGTTGATTTAGAAATTAAATCCTTGAGGAATTTTCTAGTTTTAAAAGTGGAATACCCATGTTTTAAGTGGTGGAATCGAAATGATTTCAAATGAGTACTTGAAGTGTGTTTATAACATTATTTGGTTTTAAAGGTTTGTTGAGACCATAATAATTAATTGGATATAATGTTTAGTGAGATATAACCCATGGGGATTTTGTTGTCATGTGAATATTGTTATGAAATGAACTAAATGATGAATGTTACTAGTTAACAAACCATGATAAGGGGGTGTATGGAATAATGGTATATGTGTAATAGGTTATGTATGTGAAAGATAAATGTGTTAAATGTTTATGGTTATAAATGGTAAATATGTTCAATGGTTGTGTTTTTTAGTTGATAGATTAGTTAGTGATAAAGAAGCATGTTCACATGGATTAATAGTGGGTGGGGTATTGGATTGAGGCTCCTCCAATGGGTTGATTAGACTGATACTCTAGGACCACCAAAGTATTGCATGGGTTAGGGAGTAATACTAAGGCTCTATGTCCCTAATTAATGAAAGTGTAAATTCACTTAGATTGAGGGTATAGGGTGAGGTAATTAACATAGACATAGGCTCCAAGAGGAGGTAATGTAACTGTAATAACTAGTACTCACCCGTGCTATTTCACGACACATTCGATTACTAGTTTTTATTTAAATAAAAGATTAATATTTATAAAATTTGAGAATAAAAGGTATTTTTGAATAAATTATAATTAGAATATAATAGTTTATGATAATGGAATCCTACCTCTGATAAAAAAATCACCAAATCCAAAACCAACAGGACTGACCCAACCCAACCTGATGATAAACAAATCACCGGATCCAAGATGAGGGCAGCCTTCTGGCCATCCTTCTGTGGATATTTTCATAGATAAAGATTTTGTCATGTTGCATTTACACAGTTGTAAATGAATGGGATGTATCAATTTTAACTCCTTATTAACCCAAAACAATAAAAACTGAACGAAAAAATCACAAAATCTAAACCTTAAAACCATGTTACCCCGTCATCTTGAACTAATCTTCAACAAAAGGTAGTTGTGACTGAAGAGAAAATAAAATATATTATTAAAATAGAATAAAATGATCAACTTATACATGAAAAAGAATATGATAACTAAAATAAAATAGAATAAATTGATCCAGTTATACACGAAGATGCAAATCCATATTTTCTAACTTTCATCAACATGCATTCGAAATCGTTGGCCAACTAGTACCTGAAAATGAAAAATCATTTATACTCAGAATAACTGCAACATGCATATAGAAATGGACTAAAAAATAGAGTAAAATCATGAATGTGACTTGTTTTGAACTATAAAATGTGATGTTTTGATTCAACTGAACATCAACTGTACCAAAAATCTTCAGGGGTATATGCCTGTACGAACATAAAAAATATATATAAAAATAGAATCAGATTAGTAGAATCAGATCAGTAAAATATATAAAAACCCATTACCAATCGGGGGGAGTACATACGGTGAGTTACTTTCAAATAAGGTATGCGTACTTTACATGATGTAATATACATTTTTATACATATAGGAATTCATAAAATAGATATGATAAAAATGTAAACACAGTCAGCATGTATTAATTCCATACATGTATTAAAAGGTGAGTGTGAATTCCACCCTTGTCAAGTGCAATGGGTCATGCAGGTCCTGGAAGCGGTAATCTGCAGAGATAGTTATGTAATGTAAGTTGGAATGTTTGTTTGAAAGTAATAAGAATGTTACCAGTACGGTAAGCTGACCTGGAGCCAATATCTACCAGAGCTGAGATGCAAATGTTGGGAAGAAAATCATGTAGTTTGTAGCACTGATTGAGCATGGGAAATCCCGAGTGGTGGTGGTTGTGAAGGAAATGGAAAGCCGACATGGATATGATGCAGTTTCCCAGATGTCTTTGGGAAAGATGAGATGGATAGTTACACACAGGGTGCTTAGTATGATGTAGTTGACTAGGTGTCTTTAGGTGGGATTATATATAAGGTATTAGATCACTTGGACATATGAAATTGGAGTTTAGTTAAAATAGGGTTGGCTGATAAAGTTTTTGGTGTCCATATGTGTGTTCCAATATCCTTCATGTTATAACCCAGTGAGTTACACATAATTCTTGGTTCCCATTGATGATTACTTAGTGTATCCCATTTCCTACATAGATTGAACCCATAGACCTTGCTTTTTTAATTCGAAACCATTTCTTGGTGGATGTTTATATAGTTATTTAGTAATATCTTGGTGGTTATTTATGTTCATTTCTTGTTTTAGTTATTTTTTTGGCTTAATTTTTACTATATAATGTGTTAAATCTACCCATGTTTTATATAGGAATTGTATATTTTTTACTAAAATGGCTAAATCATGTGATTTATGTATTTTAAAACTTCTATATGTGAATAATAAACTCTAGAACTGTATTTAAAATAAGTATTTTTAAATCTTTTTTATAAAATGAATTAAAAAATATTTCTAGGACTATTTATATCACACTTTTCATACATATTCATGTGTGTGTGTAACTTCTATCTTTTCATTCTAATTCCAAGATTGTGATTTCTAGTTATTTTTTTCCTCTTATTCCATTAATGGACATTGGAATGTTGTGACTTTTTGGGGATCACATGGAGATGTTTTGAGTTGTGAATATGGTTGTGACTTTTTTTGGGAAATTTTATTGTGAGATAGTTCAACTAGGTTTATTTTGTATTTAAATTTTATTTGTATTTTCTTTCTCTATATGTTATCCAAACAAGATGATTTTTCATTAATATTTATAGTCTTGGATTAAAGTAATCACTTTCATTGAATATTATGTTTCTGTAATATTAAACTATCTTATATATGAATCTCTTTCTATATATAGTAGTAAATATGTGTTTTAATTTTTTTTATTATTGTGTAGGAACTTTGTGATATACATGGATAAAAGCTGGATCACATTACCAAGGAACACACCTCAGTATGTTAAGGGTTTGAATGAGTTTTTAGATTTTTCAATTTCTAATCGATCTGTTGAAGGGATAATAAGATGTCCATGTCCTAAATGTAAATTTAGAACATTGTTGAAGAGAGATGAAGTTTATGAACATTTAATACTGAAGCAATTACCTGGTCAATATTTGTGTTGGGTTTGGCATAGAGAATCAAACATTACAGAAAGATTGAGTACTGATGTTAATCTATATAATGAGGTCCCAAGTTCATCGATAATGGAAAATGAAATGCAAAACCTCATAAATGATGCATTCAGCACTGCAAGACACTACTATTAGCATCAAAACATATCAGAACAACCAGAAGAGGGTGCTAAAAATTTCAACATGACAAGTGATGTTTTTGAGACTGTAACACAAGCAGATCAAGATTGTAACATATCATTGGATCCTCCTCTTGATTCTGTGGAGCCAAATGTAATAGAAAACTTCACTGAGAAAAATTCGTTTCATGATTTAGTTGAAAATGGAAATCAAGAGTTGTATAGTGGGTGTTTGAAATATTCAAAGCTTTCATTTCTTCTGAAGTTGTACCATATCAAATGTCTATGTGGAATTACAAATAAGGAAATGTCCATGATATTGGAATTGATTCGTGATGCATTTCATGAAGCAAAAATCCCAGAATCTTTTTATGATATGAAAAAAGTTGTTAACAAGATTGGTCTGAATTATACAAAAATACATGCATGTCCCAATGATTGTATGCTTTATTGGGAAGAGGATTCAAGTAGATAGAATTACAAGAAATTTTCTTCTTCTTGATGGAAGTCAAAGGGTGATTTTGGAAGTCTGAATGAACATAATTTCATGGAGAAGAAGAAAAGGAACACACCTACAAAGGTTTTTCATTACTTTACCTTGAAGCCTCGATTGAAAAGATTATTCATGTCATCAAAAACCACTGAACACATGAAGTGACATTCTATAGATAAAAACAATGATGGGTTAATGAGACATACATGAGATTCCCAATCATGGAAGACATTTGATTCATTACATCTAGATTTCTCATCTAATCCTAGGAATGTTTGATTGGGATTGGCTGTCGATAGATTCAACCCATTTGGGACTTTGAGTACCAGTTATAGCATTTGGCTAGTTGTTTTGATCCCTTTTAATCTGCCTTTGTGGATGTGTATGAAACAAACATCTTTTATCATTTCGATGATTATTCATGGAAAACAAATTCCTGGAAATTATATTGATGTATACTTGCAGCCTTTGATTGACGAATTGCAGGAGTTATAGAGAAATGATGTTGATACATTTGATGCTTCTTCTAAAACAATGTTCAAAATGCATGCTGCTTTAATGTGGACCATTAATGACTTCCCTAGGCTTGGGAATTTATCTGGTTGTAACAATTACACGGGTTTGGATTGTCCTATTTGTAACTTTGATTTTGATCCCAAACGACTACCTCACATTAGAAAATGGTTCTTCTTGTGCCATCTAAGATTTCTAGATGAATCTCATAGATTTCGGGTGAACAGATCAAAATTTAATGGTTCCATTGATCGTAGACCACCTCCAAAGTTTTTAATTGGTTATGAAATATTGAAACAGCTTGAAAATGTTGATTTTTTTTGGGAAGGTTCATCATTTGAATGATAGTGGAAAACGGGTCCGAAGTGCATCGTCAGATGAAATCAGAACGGAACAATGGAAGAAAAAAAATATATTCTTCAAAATCCCATATTGGGAATTTAATTTTTTGTGGCACAATATTGATGTGATGCATATTGATAATAATGTCTGTGATAATTTGATTTTCACATTACTTAATGATCATGGAAAGTCGAAGGATCATCTCAATGCTCGCAAATACTTACAATTAATGAACATAAAACGTGATCTCTGGACATATGAGAATGAAAAGTATGATCCGACCATTTTTGCAATGAAAAATAGGGATAAAGATATATTCCTTTGAATTTTAAATAATATGAAGGTATCTGATGGGTATTTGAGTAATATCTTGAGGTGTGTTGACTTGAATAATCGTAAGTTACATGGATTGAAAAGTCACGATTCACATATTTTGTTACAACAGTTACTATCATTGACATTACATACATTATTACCTGAAAAAGTTACTACTATTGTACTCCAATTATGCATATTTTTTATGCAATTATGTGAGAAAGATCTACATCTATTTAATCTTGAAAACCTCAAAGAGAGGTTTTTATTGACCCTTTGTTCAATGGAGATGATCTTTCCTCCATCATTTTTTACTGTCATGATGCATTTAACTGTGCATTTGGTTAAGGAAGCTAAATTAGGAGGCCCCGTTAATTATCAATGGATGTATCCAATTGAGAGGTATTTTATTTATATATTTTTCATTTATGTAAAAAGATTTTGGAATTTAAATAAATGCATAATATTATTATTTTATTTCACAGATATCTTGGGCATTTGAAAGCATACGTGATAAATAAATCTCATCCAGAAGGCTCTATTGCTGAAGGCTATTTGACTGAGGAGTGTCTTACCTATTGTTCCAGATATTTGGATGATATTGAGACAAGATTTAATTGAGTTTGAAATGTTGATGACACATCAAATCAATCTTAAATGCATCATAAATAAAAAATATTTCCTGCTATTGGCCGATTAGTTGGGAGGAACTCAAATGTGACACTGATAGTATTGGAATTATTACAGGCACATAGATATGTGCTGATGAATAGTGAAATTTCATATCCATTTATTGAAGATTTGTGGATACAAACAAAGATATGAATGAGAGGCCGAACATGAAATGAGAAAGATATAACGAAAGCTGTGAATAAAGGTCTTGTAGAATGGTTTTCACGACGTGTAAGTTCATAAATATTTCAATAAATACGAATATTAGTTTAACACATAAATTTTGTAAATCTATTAAATTATATTTCTTTTTTTAGATCATGAATACTAATACTCGAGCAGAATTTTCAGAAGATTTGATGTTTCTAGCTAGAGGTCCTATAAAACAAGTTAGAAAGTTCGACGCTTATAATGTGAATGAATTTAGATTTCGTACAATCGATTGAGAAGTGGGTTTGAAAACACAGAATAGTGGTATATTTACATTTGCTGAAGTAGGATACTATGGAAAGATGCATGATATTATTGAATTAAACTACCACAGACATTTTTCTGTTGTTTTATTCAAATGAAAATGGGTCGATATTATTAGAGGTGTTAAAAGATATTCCTTGCAATTTACTTCTGTGAAATTCTCTCTCTTGATGGATGTTGGTGATCGTGAACTGCATGATCCATATATCTTATAATCACAAGAAAAAATGGTATATTATGTTAATGATGTTGTGGATGAATGTTGGAGTGTAGTTGTTCACGTAATATAAAGAGATTTGTATGATATGGGTGATGAAGTGGAAGATTTGACCTCTGAAATTGAATTTCATCAACAACAGGAAGCAGAATTATTTTTCCATCATGATATTGAAAATATTAGTTTAGTAAGGATGAATGAAGTGGATGAAGAAATTGAGTAAGAAATAGACACGATTTAAGGGGAAAATGATTGTATGTACAATTATTTATTCATTCAGAAACCACTTGTTTCATTTCTGCAATCATTCATTATCATTGTTATATATATTTTTTCTGTTAGTACTGGGTATCTATTATCATTTTTAATTTTTTTTTCTGCATAATTTTTTTAAAATATATATTCTGAACTAAATTTTATTTGATTATATGACAGGAATGCCAAGGAAAAAGTGGTACACTATTTTATCTAGTTCTGTGACAGATGACGATCCATTTGGCTCCCTCCCCACAGCATCTGAGGCACCAGCTACCTACACCCCTACACCATCTCCCTCTGCACCATCTCTCACACCATCTGTGGGTGTCCCATTAGAGGTTGAGTTGTCGAATCCCCCTTCAGAAGCCTCAATAGTGGGGCGGTGACACGCCCCTTCTAGTTCATCATGGACATACTCGAGTGTCACTGTCATAGGTACAAATTTTAATTAAATAAATTTATTTCATTTTGTTTATACTAATTGTTTTCTCATTGAAGATGAAAAAAATGAAACCGTGGAGAAAAACTTAAAAAGTTCAGATGTTTGGAATATGAATAGAAAGAAGATAGTCATTCCATTTGATTCTTATGGGGTCCCTACGGATGACGCCACGAGATTACTTGGCCAGATTCTAGGCCAACTGGCAGCGGAGACCATTTCCCTACCTATTTACTATGATGATTGGAGACATATGCCTCTTAGCTGGAAAAATGAAGTTTTTGATTCCCAAATTAAGGTAATTTTATTACATTATGGTTTAATTCAATTTCATGTTACTAATATGTTCAAAATGAATTTTTGTATACAGATGTTCTTCCACTTTACAGTTGCTGATGTGATAGCATGGAAGTGGACGTTGAAAAATCTTGGAAAGAAATGGAAAGATTTAAAGTGGAGATTGTGGTGTGATGTCAATGATACTTCATTGACCGTGCAACAAATGTATGAGAAGCTACCCAGTTGGGTACCGAAAGAACAATGGAAAGTTTTTGTTGACATACATCGTGATGAGAAGCGAATGGTATTGAAATATATATTATTATATGATCCTTATTTTACATTTATACATGTATATGAAGAGGATATGACATTGAATGCATTACTGTTAAATTTCATTTTATTTATTTCAGGATCTCTCAAGACAGAATGCATCAAACCGGGCTAAGCAAGTCATCCCTCACACTGCGGGATCCAAAAGCTTTTCTAGAAGTCAGACGACATTGGTAATCTTTTAATTATTTTAAATATTTATAAGACAATATTATATGTTTAATATATTTAATTGTTTATTTATATTTTATTAATGCAGTTACAGAGTTTAGGCCATGAAGTATCCCGAATTGAACTGTGGTTGGATGTTCATAAAAAACCAGATGGAAGTTTTGTTAATGAGCCTGCCAAAAAAGTTAGGGTATGAAGTCAATTTTTTATTATAATAACTTATTATTAGTTTTTACTATGTTAATATATATTGATATTTTATTTATAGGTAACAATTAAAGAACTATGGGATGCCAATCCTGAGCAGTCCTACTCAGTCTCCCAATATGACCCAGTTGCTAAAGTCCTTATGAAGGAGCATCCTGGTAGAGTGCGCGGGATTGGTTTCAGACCCGTACCATCTAAGGTCTTTGGAATGACACTAGGGATTCCAACTAAATCTACTCCTGGTTATAGTCAGTCCATACCTAAATATGCTCAGAGGGAGATTGCTTCTCTACGAACCACAGTTTAAGATCAGGGGGCTCAGATATCCACTTTGCAGAAAGAAATGACTGATATACATCAGCAGATGAGAGGATATTCCCCCAGTGGTAGTGCATCGACTGGTGGTCAGTAGGTAAATCACAAAAAATCAAAATCATTTAGTTTAAAAACTTTCATTGGTTTTAAGTTTTAATATAAAAATGCAACAATATTTAATTTTAAATATAATGTTCTTACAGGTGACAAAAGAAAGTGGAGATGGAGGTGGAGAGGGTGATGATGGTGGAGAGGGTGACGATGCATCATCAGACAATGATTAGTTGTATTGTTGATGTGTTGAACAAATATGGGAAAAATTGGTTTGTATATGTACCATGTGTGGCACATAGTTTCCACCAAACATTTTCATATCCTAACATTTTCTGGATTTCTCATGTTTCCTTTTATGAATTTTATTGATTTCTTATGTTTCATTTTATGTCTTGATTTCTCGATTGTGGTATACATCATTCCAGTTAGGCTTGTGTTTGAATTGGTAGTCGAGATTTTGTATGACTAGGAGTTAAACCCATTGTTGATGTGTTGAATAAATTCTTGATGCCTAATATTATAATATGTAATTATTCAATATCCTCATCCAAGAAGGTAAACCCTTCTGGAGTTGGTATCCTATGACACTGTGAATCACAAAAACATGTGGATTGATAACACTTTATTAGGAACTATTTTCTATGAAACCAATAGAAAATTATTTTCATTTTCCATAACACAAACATAACCTTGTTTTCTATTTGAGCCTAATATGATTCATGTTATATTAATCATGATTTCCTAAAATTATTCATGAATATATAAAAAATTACATGTCATTACATGAATAAAACCTTATAAAACAATAATATCTCATAGCTAGAGTATCACCCAAGGTGAAATAACATCCAACTATAACATCAAACAACAATAACAAAAATCCCAAACTGAGAACCTAGGTTTTCCCCCATACATGGGTTAGATAATCCCACAAAAAAACACATTACCAAGGACTGAAACACCTTAATATCATATAAAACTTTCAAAAAAATTATTCAATAGAAAATAAAATGGCTTTGATACAACATTGTGATTCCATTACCTAGGTTCCACTAAATGGTTCCCCAAACTAATGTGCCACATGACCATAGGAATGCCTCCTCATATACAAGAGGCTTCATACCAGTATTGAGGGTCCAATGAGGTATGTGGGGATAATATACCATCTTTACTAGTGTAAAACAATAGTATAAATGGGTTTTACATTTTTATTAACAACAATGGTAATTCATTAATCATTTCAAATTCATATACTTTGATGCACTAATAAGTTCACTCATATCATACACATAGGCTTTAGTTCATGGAAAGCCATTTCAACACACTATCTAAGCATAGGAAACTCCATATACATCATATCAAGTACATTATGTCAAATTTCATGTCTAGACATCCCACATCAAAGATAAGGAATTCCTTGTAAAAAAATTCTTACCCATGGGTGGGATCTACTATGCCCCTCATCATTTACTAATCAATCAATACACATTCCACAAGGTCAAACACACTTGGCCTTTTTAAAAAATTATGATATCAAGGGTGAACCTATTTCATTTCGCCAATATTCACATAGTTTATCACTTTCACTGACCTTAATGTAATTCCATAACTATTCTATTTTACTATTCATTCATAACAAAAACCATTGTACATATTTTCAATTCCATCTTATAACATGAATATTCCCACATTTTCCATTCATTATTTATCCCCTTAGTTATCTCACAACCCATTTAACCATAAAAGTTATGATAAACCACTTATTCCATTTTGACATGCTAAAAATATCTATAATTTGTTTAATCTCATAAACCCTTCAATTTATCATTTAATAACTAAATTCACATGTTCAAGGGATTGGCACACCCCATGGGTGGCCATAAACCCAATGCACTCTTCATCAATATATCCAAAAACATCCTTGAAATTTCCAATACATCATTGAGATGATGTTATTTTATGAGATTGTGTCTGGTTTGATTTGTTTTTTAGGGTAGTGGTGCAGTGGAAGAAGAAAATTTATATTTTTTTTCTGGTCATATTTTTGTGGAGGTTTTAACTGCCGCTAATAGTATACTGGAAAGACAGTAGCAGTGGTTAAAACCGCCGCTATAGAGTCACATCACCCGCGTGCATTCTGCGGCAGTTCTCATGAATTTAGCGGTGGTTTTATGGCCATTGGATTTTATTTTATTAGCGGCCGTTATAACCGACGCTAATAAAAAAAATCTCGGGTTCTTAAAAACCACCGCTAAAGTGACGAGAACTACCGCGAAATGAGGTAGCTACGACAATTTTCTTAAACCATTGATAAATGGAAAAAACTTCCACTAATAGTTTTCCAACGCCAAATTTAGTGGTGGTTTCTGTAAACTATCGCCAACTCATGTAGTGGCGGTTTAAACTGCCGCTAAATGCAATAATAACCACCTCTAAAGGGCAGTTTTATTGTAGTGATTTTTAGTAAAATACTTCTTTTATGTTATGTATTTTAATTTTCATTTTATTATGTTGGGATATGCTCTTATATATACTTATTTCTGTATATTTTATGTCTAAGTGATGAGATACCCTTTTCTCTCTCATTAACTCATTTTATGAATTTTTAAGTGACACCGTTAGGCTGCCAAATTTTTGTAAGGAACTTTGTCTCAATATTCATTCATTAAGCCATATTTTGATTTATACATGACTTTATTGTATACTATGTATAAAAACCTTTTAATTTTAATTTAATTCAAAGGGAATATTTTTCCATGAATCGTTTTACTAGACGACAAAAGGAATGTTTCTTTTTAATGTACGCAGTGACAACGAACTTTCCACCACTGCGAGCATTATTTGATATTTGGATTCCTTAACAAGATGTAATGTTTTTAAAAGGAAAACTAAATACCATATTACTTTTTTAACATATTTTGTTATTGAAAAAGGTTTCGATAAATCATTTATTATGGAAATATCTTGAAATGATATATTATGATTGTAATGTGGAAATGTTATTTTTTATTTATTCTTGTTTTATATGTTATGATTATGTTATGGTTATTGGGAATTATTTACATATATGGGTTTTTCTATGATAAACCTAGGGTGGGTGAGCCTGAGATTGATCTCTAATGCATTGGGTAACATGACAGAGGTAAACGTTAATGTTTCTCCTAAGAGATTTAGGGAATATACTATGATGGGTATTCCAAACGTAACTCCCTATGTATCTGTGAAAGATACAATTTAAGTATGTTATAGATGCCACAATTCACCTTTATGATTTATTATTTATATATGTTATTTATAAATCTTATGATTTCATGAGATGTGTTAAATATATTATGTTTTATGAGTGAAAAGTACGATTTAATTGATTTGTATATATTGATGGACTAATATTTTCTTTCTTTATTTTATAACCCTTAGTGAGATTTTTATGCTCATCCCATGTTTTTGAAATGTTTTTCATAGGGTATAAGGAAGGGTAAGAGAAATGAAGAATTTAGAAATATTTATATCAAGAAAATAATTCTTGTTTATTTAAGGAGTTTTATTTTTGTGAAAAAAATTGGATATATTAAAAGTGTCTACTTTGTATTTTTTTGAGATATAATGTAACAATTATGGCCTAATTATATAAAAATATAAACCTAAAAAGATCCTCAATGTAGAATTCTTGACTTAACTCAAGATTATGTAATGTTTAAGGCTGGGGATTTAGAGTTGGTATCAAAGAGAGGTTTAGATAACTTTAGAGGTTAGGGTGTTATTTAAGCATAAGTGAAATAACCATAATGGTTAGCATATTAGAAAGAGTCATAGTTATTTTAGATAAATTGAATGAGTTTAAGATAACCTAAATAATTGTATCTTAGTTTTTACCCTCATCATAAGATAATATATGATGATTTTACTGATATACTCACACTAACCTTTTTGGTTTTAGTAAACGGCTGGATCTAGCGGGAACCAAAGTAACAATGGATGTGAAGAAAACTGTGACGGTTTTCTAAATAAGAAATCGAATGAAACGGGAGATACAATGAGAAATCTTGTGTTTATTCTCAACCAACTATATGGATTCATGATTTACCACTTGAACATTTGTGATTTTTATAAGGAATTGTATATGCGAGAAACAAATCCCTACGGAAGTTTAGTTAATAATCATAAAGGTAAGTATATTAAAAAACCTATGTGTTAAGGATGTGGAAAGAAACACCTAGGGAAATTTTTCAAAGGTAAGAGAAGATTATATAGATGTTGTAATGTAGGTCATAATGCAATAAATTTCCATGGAAAAAGGAAGCATCCAGTTGACTCCAGGAAAGGGAAATTAGTTCTTTCTGAGGGATCAATTGGATGTTTTAAATGTGGTGTGCATGGTCATTATGAAAATATATGTCCTATGAAGATGGTTCATGAATGGGATCAGCAGAAATGTAAAAATATATATTTACCAATACCTAATTTCATTCCAATTGAGGATGAGGAAACTGAGAATGACCAATGAAAGGTATGTATTATTTCTTAGCTGATGTTTTGACATTATTGAAACTTAGGATATGATTCATGATTTTGTTTGTAGAAAATAAGTATTATGGAATAAGTTGAAAAATAATGGTCAATGGATCATAAATAATGTTTAATGAGTAATAAATCTACATATAAGGGATTCAAGAGTTATGGTAGATTTTAGGATGATGAAATGCTTAAAATTATTAAGGCTCTTTTGATAATGGGATTACTTTGGAAGACTTTTTCACGTATGTGTAACCCTGAAGTTTGATATGTGAAAATTTTATTCAATAAATAATTATATTTTCTTTTTTATACATAATGGATAACCTTAGGGGTTCATATGATCTTTTGTTTTTGAGGTGATAAATGGTTATTACATTTTGGGATGCACAATGAAAGGTATTTGATAACATTTGAGGATAAAATAGGTTATGGTTATTTTTGAGGAAATTATCTTATTTTTGAGAATGTTATAATAATGATATGGTTTTAGAAGAAGGACAACCCACAGGATGGGTGACAACCCATTGCATCCGGTAAGGCCTTGGGAATCGAACCCACAACTGAAGGGCGACAAGGGCGTATCGCCTACCACTTTCCTACATGAAGTCCCTGGTTAGTATGGCTCATTATTTTTAGGTAAATGATTTTATTGACCAAGAATAAGTTGATTTGGGATATTATGTTTTATCAAATAAATATCCTTAGTATAAGAAAAATATTTGGTTATTAAGTGATAAATGTTATTTTAGAAGACGTTTTATCTTTTGGGAACACTATATGTCTAAGGAAAATAGAATACTTTGGGATTTCAATTGAGGAGTAATGGTGGAGTTTTATTTTAGAAGAATCTATGTTTTTATTATGAACATATAGATATTTGGGTTATTTATGGAAATGATTAACCTATCATAGAGATTATGTTATTAGGTTAATTACTTTTCAGTTTGAGACTTTAAGAGTATTCGATGTTATTTGGAGATAAATGTTAATATTTATTGTGGAAGACTATGTGATCAAATCCTTCTGAATTTTTCGTTTCAATCTTAGTTGAATTATTTTGAATAATTTTAAGGAAAATTTCATATTTAATGTCCCTTTTTACACTTTGGGTATTTTTTGTTTAATTTTGGACATTAAGAGTAGTATTTCTTTTTCTAAAGGATTATCCTTTTTGTGGATTATATAATCTTGTACTAACAATTTTGGTATTGGTTAATGTCTAAATATAGGGGAAATATATAGTTCATCTTTTGTGGATTATGTTATTATCTAGAATTTGATTCTAGCACTTCAGGTGTGACCAAGTCATCTTAAATACTCATCTTTTAGAGAAAAGATTAGTTTTTGGTTGAAACTTATTAATGGATGAAACTCTACTTGAAAAGTAAGTATATTTCCTTATGTTATTAGTAAATATCACAAATAAATTCTTCAAATTTATGAAATGAAACTTAAAAAAAACGTTGTTCATTTAGTTTTCCTACCGGGGAATCAAAGACCCTTTAACCTATCACAAATTCGTGGTTTTCTAGTGGTTAAATTTCTCCTGATCATGTTTTCTATCACTCTCCATCAGAATTTGATAGTTATTTTTCTCTTACATATCCATGTTTTCATGGAATCCTAGTATGTGTTATCTCGAGTGACGTTTATACTTCTATATATTTCTTTTAAAGTGATAGTTTTATTGACTCGTTTTTCGATGTTGGACTTTTAATGAAGTTTCTGAGCCCAATTTTATAATTGTGAGGACGCAATTTCCAAAAGGGGGGAAGGATGTAACAACCCAGTTATTTATAGAATAATAATTTCTTTATTTCTATTAATACTTATGAATAAGATATTAATTTTAAGTTAAAGGGGATTTTTTTTCTGATAGCATACTTGACACGCAACAATGGGCTTCTTGGAAATCTTACACTGCACACAACATTGATTTATACTGAAAAATAATACAATATTATTATTATTATTTTAAATGGTAGTTAACGCCTAGTAGTTGTAATTAAAGGAATGAATGGTATCAATTGAATTTTTAAATATGGTTTATACATGTTTAAATGACGATTCATTTTTTACCAAATTTAATAAAAACCAATTGAATATAATGGATGTGTTTTTTATGAAAACCTATTTAAAAGAGAACAATTGGGTTTTTATATCACTCTTTATGGATTTTTATTTAACGAAAAATATATGATATATATTCAATGTAATATTTTAAATTCATCTTATATGTTTTCTAGATATTTTATAAGAATAAATTAATTTTTTTTCAAATAAAAGAAGTATTTTTTTAAAAATATAGGTTTACCACCTTTTGATGGGGAACACTTTTTAAATCTAGTTTTGGCCCCTAAATATTTTTTATTTGAAAAATAAACTTATTATTTTTAACAGTAACATCAAAATTTAATTTGGATGAAATTTTGGTATTTTCTGCTGAAGTTCATTTTTTTAATGAATAGTAAAACATACTGCATTTTAATTCAAAACTACCTTTTAATCTAATTTATTTATATAGTTATATTATAATTTTAATTAGTTTTAAAGTGTAATTGTATTATATTTTTATCATTTAATCCAATTTTGGTCATTGGAAGTAATTTTACTTTGAAATTCGATATAAATACATGTCAATATTTAGGTAGTTTTTACTTCTTAAAAATAGTCTTTTTGGTTTTGACATCGAGAATTAATTTTAAATTAATTTATGAAAATTATGTGTTTTGAATTTGAAAAAATGGATTCCATATTTGGAATCATTAGTTCCAAATTGTGTAAAAAGGAAACTTTTATTTTTAGACATTATGAATAATAACTTCAGTAAATATTTTATTTACCATGGTTAAAGGGTAAATCCTGTAAATAAGGGTAAAAAATAATGTTATAATAATATTAATTTTTATAAAACATGTCATTACCCTATTTTATGATATATTTCTGACAATGGTCATCCTTTTATATATTTTAGGACCCCATGGATCCACTTGTGTGTGAAAATGACATTTAATTACTTTTAATTTAAAGTTATGGAAAATATAACATAAACATGTAACTTTTAGTAAATAAAATTTTATATGGAGTTATATAAGTTATATTTTAGACTATAAATATTAAATTTAAATATAAAAATATTTCCTACATAATGGTATTTTATTTATAATTTTTATACTTCAAATCAATAAATATATTTATGACAAAATGATGATGTAGTGATTACCTTATTAATGAAAAATTTAAATAAATGAGATTATAAATATTAAAATGAATTTATTTTGAAACTTTTTATGCCATAAACAAATTTTATGGATGATTATTACTTGTTATATTTTAACTTATTATGTTTTTTAAAAAATAATCTAGATGTTATGGATTTTAAAAATGTCATGATATGAATAATATAAAAATTAACATAAATGAGTTTTTAAAACAAATACTATTTTATTAAATGATATAATAGTCCTAAAAATCTAATATTAGGACAAATAACTTATATAATGTTTCACATGTCATTAATTAACCACTTGATATTATATTGTCATTTTATGGTAACTATATTAACCATATAGTATAAATATACAAGAAGACATGGTAATGGTTAAATTAGTTAACTAAGGGTTAAAGTAAAATGATAAGGTTAAATTTGAAACCAATATTTGTCTAAAACATATTGGTTGATATTATTTAGAATAATAATAATCTTATATTATAATTAAATGGGTTTTGGACCTTTTGAAAACCTAAATTCAGTTTATAATAAAATAATCTTTTAAGACATTCCTAAAGTACCCCTCCTCCCTCTTATTAAAGGCCACCACCTCTAACCACTTACTAAAATCTATCAAGCCCATTGAATCGTCCCAAATCTACTCAAATAATCTCCTAACATCCCTATATTCCTCTCATAATTATTTTATTAGTCATAAGGCAATTCAAAAAATCCTTTTGGCTCAAATCAAAGGGAGTTACCAGTTTTAAGAGGTAGCATCTTCTCTAAAGTTCCTTTCTAATATTATAATTCCTCACTCCCTATTCTATTATTATTCTTTGATTAGATAAAAAAAATAGTATCCTCAATATACTAGGATGTTTTTATGAGAATGATTCTAACTACACTTACACACACCTCTATCTAATGGATACGAACATACTGTTTCTATGTACGACGAACTGCTGCCTCACGAAATGATGATTGTTCGATTTTTACTTACCACCTCTCATGGTGGCCATTATGATGGAACTTTATTTATATATGATATATATTATATTTATATTTTCTCTATGATACAATAATTTTTATTTACAAACATACCTTTATGCCATTCATGATGTGTAAATACGCTAACTTCATTTGAGTAAGTGAGGACTACCACCCCCTCAAAGTGATATGAATCATTCATTCCATACATGGAATGTATAAAATATGAAGTTAATTAACTTATGTAACATATATAAAATATTATATTATAATTTAATTATAATATATCTATGTATAATTAAGTTTTAATTCTATTAAATATGAAATAGAAATGAAAGCAGCGTTCATGCATACGTACGACTTACCGTCTCCATGAACGGTGCAATTCATTTCTTATATCAAAATGTCATGGAATATTATAAATACATATATAATGTATATATATGTTATATATATGAATAATATTTTGGAGATAATTTAATTTTTACCACATGGACAAATTGTAATTATAACAAGATCATTTTCGACTCAAGTACCCAATATCAAAAAAACGACTGATATTAACTTAAATAATTATGTAATTTTTATAATGTGGTAATAAGTGATATAAAAGTAATAATAAAATTTAAAAAGGTTATGAATTAATTATAAATTAACTTAAGTTTATTATTTAGGAAATTAAAGAACGAACGAGTCAGGTCAAACACAAGATAAGGGAACCTTTCACCCTCCACTTTTAGTCAAGGAATTCTTATATGTTATGTCTTTTAATTTCCATTTTCTTATATTGGGTTATGTTCTTATATATCCTTATTTATGTACATATTATATCCATGTTATGAGATACCATTTTCCCTCTCATAAACCCATTTTCTGTATTTTTAAGTGACGTCGTTAGGCTGCCGAATTTTCATAAGGGACTTCATCTCAATCTCCTTTCATTGAGGCATATTTTTTATTTATAAACAACTTTATTTTATATATAATATAAACCCTTTGAATTTTCATTTCATTCAAATGTAATATTTTTCTAGGAATCTTTTTACTAAATGAAAAAAATGAATATTTCTTTTTAACATACGCAGTGACAATGACCTTTCCTCCACCACAAACATTATTTGATATTTGGATTCCTTAATAAGATGTAATGTTTTTAAAAGGAAAAGTAAATACCATTTAACCTTTTTTACGTATTTTGGTATTGAAAATGGTTTTTATAAATCATTGATTGTGGAAATATATTGAAATGATATATTATGATTGCAATGTGGAAATGTCAATTTTCCTTTATGCTTGTTTTATGTGTTATGATTATGTTATAGTTCTTGGGAATTGTTTATGTATATGGGTGGTTCCGTGATAAATCTAGGGTGGGTGATCCATAGATAGATCTCTAATTCATTGGGTAACACGACGAAGGTAAATTTTAATGTTTATCCTAAGAGATTTATAGAATATACTATGATGGGTATTCCAAACGTAACTCCCTATGTTAATATGAAATCTACAATGTAAGTATGTTATGGATGCCATAAGTCACCTTTAGGATTTATTATTTCTATGTGTTATTCATAAATCTTATGATTTCATGAGTTATGTTAAATATCTTATGTTTTATGAGTGAAAATTATGATATCATTGATTTGTATGCATTGATGGACTAATATTTTTTCCCTTATTTTATAACCCTTACTAATCTTTTTATACTCATCCCATGTTTTTGAAATGTTTTTCACAGGGTATAAGGAATGGTAAGATAAAGGAATAATTTAGAAATATTTATTTTAATAAAATAATTATTTTTTATTTAAGGAGTTTATTTTTTTTGAAAATAAAATTTGATAGAGTAAAAGTGTATACTTTGAATTTTTTTTGAGATGTAATGTAATAGTTATAGACTAATTCTCAAAAACTCTAAACCTAAAAAGATCCCCAATGTCGAATTCTTGAATTAACTCAATATTATGTAATGTTTAAGGCTAGGGCCTTAAATAAATGATCCATGCAATCTTCCATATATCTTAGTTTTGTTGATATATTCATGATGACTCTCATTTAATTGGATGGGGAGAGTTGGATAGCGATGATGACACAACATTCGTAGAGAAACCAATTGAGATACCAAACCATCGAGTGGAGGTGATAAATGGGTGATTTATCCCTTTGGTTTATATGTTGAGGAATCATGGTGGCTTGGAGGAGATTACATGGGAATGGGAGACATAGATATGTTCTCATTAACATGAGTTTTTTTGAGTTTTGGTTTTTCTTGTTTTACTAGGGATATGTAATGCTTAGTTTGTGGAAAGTTAATAGAATGTTCCTTTTTCCTATTATTAATATATATTAGTTGATGGTTGAGTTTGGGGGTAATGATATCCTTGATAGTTATCCCATGGGATAGTTTTTCATAACTTCCCATTTCTCCTCTCTCTTTCTAGGTTTTTTTATTCTTGATGATGAGATTTTTTTGATTGGTACTTGATGTGAGGTCCTAGATTCCTAAAAACCATATTTTTTATGTTTTTATAGGTCTTAGTGGTAATGATAAGTATTTTAGTGGTGTTCTAGAGGCTATAAAAGTTTCATGGTCATTAATAAGTCCACTATAGCATGGTAGAGGTTGTGGTACTAGCTGTTTTGGAATTGGATTCTTGGAGTTTAGTCGTGGGGATGACTGTGTGGTGCTATGATGAGACCTAATGAGTGAAATGGCCTTGTTTTCCATGGTTTTTTTTCATGATGCTTGGGTGGACAACCTATATGAAATAGGTAGATTTTAAAAACCAAGAAGAAGGTGTGGCATTGAGTATATTTTTTTGGATACATCCTTGTAAAATGAGGATTTGGATCTCAAAATGATATAGTCCTGGGTGTGGTTAGGAGAAAACAACCACACCTTTTTTGCTACACCATAGTGGATAGTTGTGGTGGGTATTGGAAGAGACAACACAAATTGGACCATGCCATTTCCTAGGATATGGTGATTTCCATGTTTTGTTTTTAAAACGTGTGAGAAAGGGGGAAAAACCATGTGAGATTCAAATCTTCTTTGGTCGTGGGAGATCATGACATAGTGGGTTGTCTTCATGTCATAGAGATTTCATTTGAGATTCCTCTATTAATAGAGGCCCTAAACTACCCCATATCAATTTCCTTACTTATTATTTGAGATTTTTCTAAATATAGATCCCCTTTTAACCCTTTGATCACCTCTTTTGAGGATTTTAATCTCTTCAATAAGAGAGAATAAATCGTCCTTGAATCAAGGTACCTTATTATATCCTTTAACTATTTTATTCCCCCATTTTTCCTGGATATTTATTGTGTAAAAACCATCTATTTTGGGATGATTTATATGTATGATTTGGCATGGATTAATATGTTTATATTTTTCTGGTTTACCCTTTAGTATTGGCGCATTTTGATCCCTCAGTTCTTCCATTGTGAGTATGGTTCTCTTTGAAGTGACAATCAATATAAGGGATTTGATTTCTCTATTTATTTTGTGAATATATGATCTTATAATGATTTTTTTATTTGGGTGGATGGTAATAGATAGTCTAATGAATATAATTAATCATGCACAATTATTTTATAGGAAAATAGGGGATATTGCCTGCACTTTAATTGTTTTCATTAAATAAACATTCCATAATTTCATGATGGATGTTATTGGTCACAAAATGTGTTTTATGTTGTGAATATGTTATTGTTTTCTGAAATATATATATGGAAATCACCTCGCATGAAATTAGAAAGCCCTTAAATATGGTAATTTAATCATCTATGAATAAATGAGAAACTATTGCGTTTCCTCTTCACTTGTTAAGTTGATTTGATGTAATGATTTTCATGATAAATGAGAATTATGGATTGTTTGATAGGTTTGACATGCAGGTCTATGATGATGATGTGTTATGTGGTTGTGTGGTGATTTTGGAAATGGTGATGATGTGTGGTATGAGATCATAAATTTGATATGATAATAGTTTATGGTATTGTTCTTGGGATTCGTAGTCACCCAGTAGTCATGAAATTCTTATAAAGTGGTATGTCCTAATTAAATAATCCTGGGTTGGACTAAATGGTTTATATTTGGAAACAAATGAATGATAGAATGGTAAATGGGTAATGATGTTTAATTTGAATATATAAATATGATAAATTAATAGGTAAATAGTTGGTAATTGATGTTTTTAAATGGGAACTATGAAATTGATGTGTGGTTGTGTGTTTGGTAAGTGGAATTGGATGGGTGGTTAGTAGTATGGCAACGAGGTTGATGAGATATAGTTGTTATGCATAGGTTGTGGTAATTGGGTGGTTTTTATTGTATGGGCCCATATGTTGGTCTTATGTGTCACTATTATACATTTTATTTTTTCTTATCACTTTTATACACACCCCACCTGAGTTGTGTGTTTACACTGATACCCAAAGGTTTTAGGTTCTAGGTGTTTTCCCTAAACATCCAGGTTGGGGAGGATGAATGGATGGATCCCCCTATCCCATACTCTCTCTTTTAAGAAATTTTACTACACATGGGATATGATGGATTGAATATATAGTGCACTAGAGATGATGATTTATGAGAGAATGTGACGATTCATGGTGGGGTTCGTGCATGGAAAGAGGAGGGAACAAGGTTGATTTCCTTCATGTCCATGATACCCTTTTATTCTAGTTTATGGAAGTGGTTATTAGATGAAGATGATGTGATTTTTATAGCACATGGTATGATTAATATGTGGATATGATGTAGTGATTGACACAAGTTGAGAGATGAGGATTTTTCATTGTGATAAGGCTTGTTATGGTATGATTTTGATGGATACAAAAGGGATGGGAGTGCTAGTATCTATGACGTTGGGGAATAAGAATGAAAATTCAATGGGGAAGTGGTGTGGGGTACCCTTTTATCAATTTAATTATTCTTATGTTATTATACTTGGATTAATTATTTAGTGAGTAGCCTTGTTGATTCCAATAACTAGTTAACCTGATAGGTTTATATTGATTCTATTATTTGTTCACTAGGGAATTAGCATGATCTTCCCACATTTTCACAAGATTCATTGAGTATAATCCTACTGAGTATACATGTTATGATCACCTTACATACATATAAGCTATTTTTTAGGTTTCTATGACTTTGGGAACTGATCTAGACACTACTAGGTTGGGAATTAGAGTTATTGTTGAGTTACATTCATAGGATTGTCTTTTGGTATGTTACTTAGAGACATTCATTTTTATTTTTATGAAAATACATGAATTATTTGATATTTTTGGATTTTAACTTTTATTTATTTATTTTTGGCGTTTTTTAGTGAATGATATCCTATCTCTTGATCCTAATTTTCTATTGAGGTGATATCTCCCATAAATGTACCATTCTTTATACCCTCAATGATAGTCGCCAACCCGAGGCCCACGGGAGGCATGACTTATGAAAACCCATATCTTTTATACATTTTATTTCATGATATATTACATTAAGATACACATATGACAATCCAAAAATATCGAGAGGCATAATATATTTGGGTAATTAGATACATACCACAATAACATGAAATAGGGATACAACTACATTATTTAAAAGCTACATAACATACCATTAAAATTCCATTGATCTTCTAAAATTGAACGAGATAACCTGGGGACGTATATAAGAAATGAGTGAGATATAAAGACTAGTAAGGTAATTATAAAAGAATTTCATGAATTAAAGTAGTACATGAAAGTCAATGGGAATAACATGTGTAGAGACCCGAAGCTTGACATATATGGACATTACATTACTTTAGCGGAATACTAAATACATAACAAAAACAGACACACAAGGACCGTAATAGTTTAGTGTATTTGGAAACTTGGAACTTAATCTTCTAATCGTGGTGAAATATCTTCAACATCTCCCATAAAGATCTTCCCCCTTTTTTTCTTACCTAAAACCTTTCTTTATATCCTGGGGAAAAGAAAACATAAAAAGGGTGAGCTCAAATGCTCAGTAAGGGTAAGCATGGATAAAATAAAACATACCATATACATTTGAACTTAAAAACATGAACATAATGTTTAAACATCAAAAGCTTGAGAAATGACATAAAACATGGAAGTATGCAAGGCATAGATCATAATGAAATATTAAGAATTATAAAATAGCATGGGAATAAAACATGTAATTGTGGAAACCATTAAGAACATGTAATGATTTCCATAGTATCCAAGGCATTGCTGCCAAGACCATCTTAGTGGACAAAGTCCCTTTCTGAATCGAGTTCACTCCTCGTTCCAGTCCTATAACACTGAACCGGCTTAACTTACCATTCCAGCCATGTCTATCTCATGAGATATAAATCTTTACCCAATGAATTGGAGGGAGATATAGGTCCCACCCATCTCATAATGAAATCATTCTTACTTGTGCAACAAAATAAACATACACCATTCATAATAACCCAGTAAATAAAATGGGTTTCATAAACATCATCCCATCATCACGTAATCCATATAAAAGAAATGGATATCATTTCATAATAAGAAAAGTGAAACCATGTAAATCATAGAGACATGATACTTGAAACATACACATGTGAAATAATGTCATCTTAGATGAAAATGGTTTTGATAAAACACTTGAAATGAATTCTTGAGGAAAATATCCTTTTTTCTTAAAAATCATTTTCTTTTCACAAAATGTCATGCAATTTTAAAAGAAAAGGATTTTTTTGAAAATAGACATGAAATATTTTGGAGGAATCTTCATGAAAATAAGGCTTTATAAAACCGTAAAAATCCTTTCATGCCGTATACGTTAACAAAACATTCTTCTCGTACTTTTGTCGGAAAAGTCAAAAAGTACCTTGTAGGGTAAATAAAAGGAATATTCCTTCCATACCATGGGGTAAAAGTCAAAATGGGTAAAAAGGACATTAAACATACATAAAAACACTTTTAGAAAACATGTACATGGATGATAACAATAACCCCAGTAAATACTTATGTATAAGCAATCTCAGATAAAAATGAGATTTGAAAAATTATCCCTTACCTTAGGTCCGATTTGCTTCGTAAGTGTCTGAACCTCCTGTATAATGATTTAAATAATGTCATTGACTTATTACAGAATCATACTCATTGTTATGATATCATATATGGTTCACTTATGACTTTATTTTACCCGTTCTTTTGTAAATTCCATGTTAAAGAGCGTTTTGGGTAAAATCGTTTTATTTGTCATCCGTGTTTTGACTTGTAATTATTCATATGATTACTTAGATCATGATTAATTAATTCCAGAATATAAAACATGATTTATATATAATATATATTCAGAATATACATATATATAATAGATCAGTAAATGGAAAGAAATACACCGTTCATGGAGACGGTAGGCCGTACGTACACATGAACATTGTTTTCGTTTCCTTACTGAGTTGAATGGAATTAAGTAGATGACATACATATATATACACATAAATCCAGTATCATTATTATGTCATATATTTCATGATTAATTATTATATATACTTTATAATCATTCATGAATGGTTGACGTGGAGAATGAATCTCATCGCGTCGTGGAGACGGTAGTCCGTACGTACGCACGAGCGATGATATCGTTCTCATGATCGTGGAATTGTATTTGAGTGTATGTATAATATTTCAGAATCAATATAACTTTACAATAATCATATATAGTTATTATGTACACCATTATACCCATCCAAGTAAGGTGGTGGTGGAAAATAGATTACACCACGGTGTGGAGACGGTATTCTGTACGTACGCACGCGCGGTGATTTTGTTTTCCGTGGGATGGATAGATGGTGAAATAGGGTTGTTTCATTCTTATAATAACATATCAGTATATTATTTATACTTATGTTATTACTTTACAATGAAACAACCTAATAAGAAGAAGTGGAAGAAGAAATAAAGTTGAAAGAATCGGTAACGGACATTACCTCTTCTTTGAAGCGCCTCTTTGAGATCTCCTTTTAGGGCACTAAAATTGGTCTTTGAAGAAGACCAGAACCTCTAGGATGTTTCTAGGGAAGTGGAGAAGATAAAGTTTCAGGGTTTGGCCGAGATTGAAGGCTCAATGTGGTGTGAGGAAGAGAGGGAGGATGTTTCCTTTTATAAGGGAGGAGAGGGGCACCTTTGGAATAACTAAAACTATTATTTTATTATAAATTCATATTCTATTTTTAATAGCTCCAAATTGAGTTATTTATAAGCTAAGGTGGGGATGGGTCTAAATACTCTAATAAAATAGAATTTAGACAAGTTTAGGTTCCTATTTTAACCTTATCATTTATATTTAACTTTAAGTTAGATAATTTTACTTTTACCGTGTCTTTTTGTGTTCTTACACTATAAGGTTAATAAACTTACTATAAGAAGCCAAAAGAATCCAAAGTTATTTATTATTAATATATATAACCTTATCTAAGTCATTTGGCCAAACCTTATATTTTTAAGAATAAAATAACAATTAATAATATAATATTTGTTTTCAAAAACTATTTTATGTCAATTTTGACACTATTTAGTAATTGATTTTTGTAAAAATTATAACAGAATGATTAGTTTGAAAAAAGTTAATTAAATCAATACTAACATGTAATATTAACCTATAAAATTATTGTAATTCATAAAAAGTCTCAAATTACATTTATTTTGGTATTTATAACATCAATTATGTCAATATTTCATTAATAAGATAATTACTTCATCATCTTTGTGTCATAAATAAATTAAATTATTTAATGTCTAAAAATTACAAATAAAATACCATTATGTAGGAAATATTTTTATCTTTCTAATTAATATTTATAGTCGAATTTATCTAATGTATAACCCTATATTAAAAATGATATACTTATTAAACTTTGATTTTAACTATTTTAACCCTTCTTTAAATAAATTAATAATAAACGTCCTAATCTAATCCAAGTGGGCCTAAATGGTCATATTTTATTCCTAAGGTTGTTTTTGGTCGAATTACACTTATCCAATAGAATTAGGACATATGTTAGGGTAACAATAATATCATTTTTACCCTTAATTACCCTATTTACTTTTAACCGTGGTAAATAAAAGTAAAAAGTTACTATTCAACAAAAATTATTTTCATCTCATTGAACCACATTTTACTTACTGACATCAACCGTGTTTCTCGGATTTTTGAAATTCTACTCACAGAAGCAGTAAAATTAAGTTTTATGAAAAATTCATTTTTTTAACTACCACTTAGTGGTTTCACTATTCATAAAAAAAATGAAAGTTTCCAGAAAAATACCAAAAATTAGGCCTAAGCTATATTTGATATTATGAACTCAAAAATGATTTCTATTTTAACAAATTCAAAATATATCAGTTTCATTAATTAATTTAAAAATTAATTCCCGTCGTCAAAACATATAGCGTGTTCTTAAGAGATAATAACTATCAAAAGATTGACACTTGTTTATGTCTGGTTTAAATGTGAAATTACATCCAATGACCAAAATTGTATTAAATTATAAAAATATATTCTAAATATACTTTAAAACCACTAAAATTAATAATTTATCACTATTAATTATTTCGATTAAAAAGGTTGTTTTTAATTAAAATTTAGTAATTTTCACTATTCATCAGAAAATGAAAGTTATCCGAAAAGTTTCAAAATTTCACCCTAAGCTAATTTTGATATTCCGAATCCAAAAATTAAGTCAATTTTGAAAATTAATTTTACAAAATTTCAAAAAGTGGTTATTACTATTCATAACGGCTAGTTTTAATAATATTTTAATAGCATATCGTTGTTTAGTGAAACTCGGTATTGCGTACTACACACGCTATCGAGGAAGGTCGCGATTGCGTGTAATGTAAGGCAAGTCAAGGATGCGTGTTGTGCAAGCTCCTTTTGGTGTAGCGTACAACACAAGACATTAATGAAATTAAAAAGAATATTTTTCATAAAATCTTGAGGTGTTACATTCTACCCCCCTTAAAACAAATTTCACCCTCGAAATTCGTCGGGGGTTATAAATGGTTTACTACTCGAAATTTTCTTTAATAGAAACCCACATCATAAAAAGGAATACCAAAACCAATCTTTAAAAACAAAAGTATGAAACATAACAGTTACCCAAATAAACTATTCACTAGGTTTCCACATAGGTGAAAATATGGATATGGAAGAGAAATGTAACCATCATGTTCTGATGGAGAATGGTAGAGAACATGGCTATGGAAAAGCCAGAAATCACAAAGCCATAAATTTGTGACGATCTAAGGTACCATCTGATTCATCAGATATAAGAGCACTAGGACAACATTTTTGGTTTTCAAGATCATTTCCCTAAAGTTGATGAAATTGGAATTAGAAGAAATACTTTCGTGATTTTGGTATAGTCTCACCGTTATTCGTTCTTTGGAAAATTTCCACTTCATCTCTTAAAGAAATGAAGTTGAATTTGTCATTCGTGATGTGTTAGCATCTCATGTGATAGAATGATGGGTCATTCCATCTGTCTCAAAAAAAGGTTAGAAAAGTTATCAAAAAAAATACGTAAGTCCATCTATAGTGAGATTAATCATATATGGTTCCTAAAATGGACTTATACTTCTTATATTATACTGCTTAATATAATAAAACTAGTTTCTACTAAATAGGGACTTCTTGTAGGCCAGTGGTAGGCGATAAAGGCCAGTCGCACTTCGGTTGTGGGTTCGATTCCCACAGCCTTGTCCGACGTGATGGGCTATCGCCCGTCCTACAGGTTGTACTTTTTCTAAAGCTATATTACTATAACATCCCATCAATAATATCGAAAAAAGTTCTATCCTAACTTATGTCCTACATAATCCATTCCAATCTTTAGGCTTATCTAAAATACTTCAGTCCAAGCTCATAGTATAAAGAAAATGATTACTTGAAATGTCATATAACAATCACGTGAATGCCATCATTTATCCCCCATATATCATAAGATATGTGAATACCTTAATCATGTATTCTATTGAAGAATGAAAACCCATTGAACCTTAGTGAAAACATGAATGCAGTTAACAGTTAACACTTTCCACATAACAAAATCCTCAAAATTCTATATACTCAAACCATGATATCACTTAGTCCTTATATCAATCATGAGCTCATGAATACTTTCAAACATTTAATTTTCTCCTTATCCCTTCATTATGCGCATATCATCTGCTTTCCAAAAATATTTGAATCACTTTTCATGGTTACCGGTACCTTAAAATTATTGAGAACCACAATAGAATAATACAAAAATATTCTAATACACAATAAAAGTACCTCAACAACATTATTCTTGAATACCAATACATAAACAATTCAATCCATCCTCTTCAATTATTATCCTGAAATAAGTCCTTCCTTGATTTAGAAGTAAATTTTTAGGTCAGGGCATTGAGTTGGGTCATGCCCATGTTCTCCACAAATAATACATTGAACTCCATAACAGTCTGTCACTCTATGACCCTTTTCTCCACAAAGATAACATCAGTCCCTCCATTTGAGGTATTCCTCAAGGTTCTTCTTCCCTTCTTTAGAAATCTCAATCTTCCTTTCTTTATGCTCCTCAACATGCGAACATGCATAATAGTCTATCTTCCTCTTCTTTGATGAATTAGGCATACCACTAAATTTCACCTTATTAATCATATATCGCGATGACTGATTTGGCATAATCACAATATCTTTCTCTCTAGGCATTACACAATTTTGTTGCTCATAGTCACTAATTTGTCCATTGGATTCAATGTTAAATGAATTCCTTCTGGTTCCCTCCATTAACTAAAACACAAAAAGAATTCTGTGAGAGGCAAAAATCATGCTAGAGAAAACAACATAGTAAAGGGGGAGTACCTTCAATATCTAACATCTTAGGTTACCTTAATTCTAGTACTATAACCTATACTTATACTTAACCTTAGGTACATCCCTAGACATACCTTATAAATATCTCTAGGGATCTCACTAACGTTTTTGCATCCTAGTTTCCAAAGGTCGACTAAACCTTTCCTCTGATACCAACTGTAGAGACCCGAAGCATGACGTACATGGACATTACATTACTTTAGCGTAATACTTAATACATAACAAAAATAGACACACAAGGAGCGTAATAGTTTAGTGTCTTTGGAAACATGGAACGTAATCTTCTAATCGTGGTGAAAGATCTTCAACATCTCCCATAAAGATCTTCCCCTTTTTTTTCTTACCTAAAACCTTTCTTTATATCCTGGGGAAAAGAAAACATAAAAAAGGTGAGCTCAAATGCTCATTAAGGGTAAGCATGGATAAAATAAAACATACCATATACATTTGAACTTAAAAACATGAACATAATGTTTAAACATCAAAATCTTGAGCAATGACATAAAACATGGAAGTACCCAAGGCATAGATCATAATGAAACATTAAGAATGATAAAATAGCATGGGAATAAAACATGTAATTGTGGAAACCATTAAGCACATGTAACGATTTCCATAGTAGCCAAGGAATTTCTGCCAAGACTATCTTAGTGGACAAAGTCCCTTTCTGAATCGAGTTCACTCCTCGTTCTAGTCCTGTAATACTGAACCGGATTAACTTACCATTCCAGCCATGTCTATCTCATGAGATATAAATCTTTACCCAATGCATTTTAGGGAGATATAGGTACCACCCATCTCATAATGAAATCATTCTTACTTGTGCCACAAAATAAACATACATAATTCATAATAACCCAGTAAATAAAATGGGTTTCATAAACATCATCCCATCATCACATAATCCATATAAAATAAATGGATATCATTTCATAATAAGAAAAGTGAAACCATGTAAATCATAGAGAAATGATACTTGAAACATACACATGTGAAATAATTTCATCTTAGATGAAAATGGTTTTGATAAAACACTTGAAATGAATTCTTGAGGAAAATATCCTTTTTTATTCAAAATCATTTTCTTTTCACAAAATGTCATGAAATTTTAAAAGAAAAGTATTTTGTTGAAAATAGTCATGAAATATTTTGGAGGAATCTTCATGAAAATAAGGCTTTATAAAACCGTAAAAATCCTTTCATGCCGTATACGTTAAAAAAACATTCTTCTCGTACTTTTGTCAGAAAAGTCAAAAAGTACCTTGTAGGGTAAATAAAAGAAAGATTCCTTCCATACCATGGGGTAAAAGTCAAAATGGGTAAAAAGGACATTAAACATATATAAAAACACTTTTAGAAAACATGTACATGGATGATAACAATAACCCCAGTAAATACTTACGTATAAGCAATCTCGGATAAAAATGAGATTTGAAAAATTATCCCTTACCTTAGGTCTGATTTTCTTCGTAAGTGTCCGAACCTCCTGTATAATGATTTAAATAATGTCATTGACTTATTCCAGAATCATACTCATTGTTATGATATCATATATGGTTTACTTATGACTTTATTTTACCCGTTCTTTTGTAAATTCCATGTTAAAGAGCGTTTTGGGTAAAATCATTTTATTTGTCGTCCGTGTTTTGACTTGTAATTATTCATATGATTACTTAGATCATGATTAATTAATTACAGAATATAAAAAATAATTTATATATAATATATATTCAGAATATACATATATATAATAGATCAGTAAATGGAAAGAAATACACCGTTCATGGAGACGGTAGGTCGTACGTACGCATGAACGCTGTTTTCGTTTCCTTATTGAGTTGAATGGAATTAAGTAGATGACATACATATATACACACATAAATCCAGTATCATTATTATGTCATATATTTCATGATTACTTATTATATATACTTTATAATCATTCATGAATGGTTAACGTGGAGAATGAATCTAATCGCGTCGTGGAGACGGTAGTCCGTACGTACGCACGAGCGATGATATCGTTCTCATGATCGTGGAATTGTATTTGAGTGTATGTATACTATTTCGGAATCAATATCACTTTACAATAATCATATATAGTTATTATGTACACCATTATACCTATCCAAGTAAGGTGGTGGTGGAAAATAGATTACACCACGGCGTGGAGACGATATTCCGTCCGTACGCACGCGCGGTGATTTCATTTTCCGTAGGATGGATAGATTGTGAAATAGGGTTGTTTCATACTTATAATAACATATCAGTATATGAGTGATACTGATTTTATTACTTCATAATGAAACAACCTAATAATAAGAAGTGGAAGAAGAAATAAAGTTGAAAGAATCGGTAACGGACATTACCTCTTCTTTGAAGCTCCTCTTTGAGATCTCCTTTTAGGGCACTAACATTGGTCTTTGAAGAAGACAAGAACCTCTAGGATGTTTCTAGGGAAGTGGAGAAGAGAATTTGGCATGGTTTGGCCGAGCTTTAAGGCTCAAAGTGGTGTGAGGAAGAGAGGGAGGAGGTGCCCTTTTATAAGGGAGGAGAGGGGTACCTTTGGAATAACTAAAAATATTATTTTATTATAAAGTCATATTCGGTTTTTAATAGCTTCAAATTGAGTTATTTCGAAGCTAAGGTGGGTATGGGTCGAAATCCTCTCATCCAATATAATTTAGACAAGTTTAGGTTCCTATTTTAACCTTATCATTTATATTTAACTTTAAGTTAGATAATTTTACTTTTACCGTGTCTTTTTGTGTTCTTACACTATAAGGTTAATAAACTTACTATAAGAAGCCAAACGAACCCCAAGTTGTTTATTATTAATATATATAACCTTATCTAAGTCATTTGGCCGAACCTTAGATTTTTAGGAATAAAATAACAATTAATAATATAATATTTGTTTGAAAAACTATTTTATGTCAATTTTGACACTATTTAGTAATTTATTTTTGTAAAAATAATACCAGAATTATTAGTTCTAAAAAAGTTAATTAAATCAATAATAACATGTCATATTAACATAAAAAATTAGTGGAATTCATAAAAAGTCTCAAATTACATTTATTTTGGTATTTATAACATCAATTATGTCAATATTTCATTAATAAGATAATTACTGCATCATCTTTGTGTCATAAATAAATTAAAATTTTTAATGTCTAAAAATTAAAAATAAAATACCATTATGTAGGAAATATTTTAAACTTTCTAATGAATATTTATAGTCTAATTTATCTTATGTATAACCCTATATTAAAAATGATATACTTATTAAACTTTTATTTTAACTATTTTAACCCTTCTTTAAATAAATTAATAATAAATGTCCTAATCTAATCCAAGTGGGCCTAAATGGTCATCTTTTATTCCTAAGGTTGTTTTTGGTCGAATTACACTTATCCAATAAAATTAGTACATGTGTTAGGGTAATAATAATATCATTTTTACCCTTAATTACCTTATTTACTTTTAACCGTGGTAAATAAAAGTAAAAAGTTACTATTCACCAAAAATTATTTTCATCTCATTGAACCACATTTTACTTACTGACATCAACCGTGTCTCTCGGATTTTTGAAATTCCACTCACAGAAGCGGTAAAATTAATTTTTATGAAAAATTAATTTTTTTTAACTACCACTTAGTGGTTTCACTATTCATCAAAAAAATGAAAGTTTCCAGAAAAATACCAAAAATTAGGCCTAAGATATATTTGATATTATGAACTCAAAAATGATGTCTATTTTAACAAATTCAAAATATATCAGTTGCATTAATTAATTTAAAAATTAATTCCGGTCGTCAAAACATATAGCGTGTTCTTAAGAGATAATAACTATCAAAAGATTGACACTTGTTTATGTCTGGTTTAAATGTAAAATTACATCCAATGACCAACATTGTATTAAATTGTAAAAATATATTCTAAATATACTTTAAAACCACTCAAATTAATAATTAATCACTAATAATTATTTCGATTAAAAAGGTTGTTTTTAATTAAAATTTAGTAATTTTCACTATTCATCAGAAAATGAAAGTTATCCGAAAAGCACCAAAATTTCATCCTAAGCTAATTTCGATATTCTGAATCCAAAAATTAAGTCCATTTTGAAAATAAAATTTACAAAATTTCAAAAAGTGGTTATTACTATTCATAACGGCTAGTTTTAATAATATTTTAATAGCATATCGTTGTTTAGTGAAACTCGGTATTGCGTACTACACACGCTATCGAGGAAGGTCGCGATTGCGTGTAATGCAAGGCAAGTCAAGGATGTGTGTTGTGCAAGCTCCTTTTGGTGTAGCGTACAACAAAAGACATTAATGAAATTAAAAAGAATATTTTTCATAAAATCTAGAGGTGTTACAACATGGTTATATAAAAGGTGCTAATCATAACCATGAACATAAAAGCATGACATAATATGATAACATCAAGGCATCATAGAAATGTGGAAATAAGTTAAAACATGACACCATAAACATAAATCAAGGCTAACCAATGAGATATCATAACATATAATTCTTAAGATAACTTTACATACAGAATAAATGGTATATTATGATATGAAAAAATTACCTAATTTATTGGGGGCTATATAATTATGGGCCCACCCTTCACATTTATATCATGTACATGCATTTGTATTCCACATAGATCATACTAAATAAGAACATATTTTCTCAAATTTAATACCAGGATTAAGTATTATGGGTTACATTAATGTAATTCCAAATAAATTAAGGATAGAAACAACTTGGTTAATAACCTTGAGTGGAAATGAGTATGGGTCTTAACAACACAAAATGTTTGGCATGGAAAATCACAGAATAATTTCAGTAGCATAACAAGTGTACATAAAGGTTCATGGAAGGGATTAATGAGAGTGAAAAGTATTATATCATAACTTGGTAATAATAATAATAATAAATTTATGTTTAAAATCATATGTCAACATGAATAATTGAAAATCAAAAGGATTAATACAAAAAAAGTACTTGAATAAAGAGGAAGAGGAGGAGAATCCCTTACTTGAGAGGTTGCTTCTAAATTATTAGGAGGAGTGTATTAAGATATTAGGTAAACTTTGGTAGGGATTTAAAGAGTGATAGGGATACAAAATTAATTCTCAATGGGTTTTTATTGAAAATTAAAGGGAGTTCGGGTGCATATTATAGAAAAAGAGAGTGAGATTCTTTATCAATTTCTAAACATAGGATTTGAAATCTAAGTAATAAAATAATCAAAACCAAAAATATTACCATGGTTTCTACCAAATAAGAGTTTTTTAAAATATTTTATTTGGTTAATAACCGAAATAATTACAATAAAACCATTCATGATGTGGAAGTGAGTTATGTTTCTAAATATTTTTTAAAACCTTAAAATATAATATAGGTTTTGGAGGATTCTTTATAGGTTTGTAAAATTGTTCAAATAACTTAAAAAACAAATTATTTTAAAGTATAAATATTTTTTGTCATATATTCCTTTTATAGTATTTTTAACATTACTTTTAGGATATTATGATGTCATAATACATACCATATATTTATACTGTATTTAATTTTTACCCAAAAATTTGACTAACTTAGAAAATTATGAAAAATTTACCATTGGATAATTTAAATGTTATAATTTAAATTTATTTATTTATTTTAGAAAAACAATTTTCTAAATATAATAATTTAAAATTTTAAATAAAAATCTGCATTTATTAAAAATTACTAGTTTTTATGACACAAATAACTTTTCGATCCTTATAAACATTATATGGCAGTCCATTAAATCATATAATAATATATATTTACATACAAATTATTTAATAAGAATATTTTATGAAAATAAAATTTATTTGAAAACTCTTGAATTTATCAAAAAGAGTGTTTTAATTAAAACTATATATATATATATATATATATATATCCACAATGTTCAATTTTTCTTTCTTCGTATTAAAAACATTTTTTTATAAAACTCATTATATAATAATATATATATAAATTAATAATTAAAATAAATAAATTTAATCATTATTCTATTAAAATAATATATAAAAATTTATACTATTGGGGTCTAGATACATAACCCCTTATTACACTTGCGAACACCCTAAGGGCAAGGTGTGTGATAATAGTACTTTCTTGGGGTGGTTTGATGAACATGGTTTGGGAAGTGATATTAATAATCTTGAACTTCCCTTGTAATTAGTTTTTCTTATGTTTTAGTTATTTAATATAAGCTTGGGCTTGGTTAAGTCTAAATCCAAGTGATATAATCTCTCTCAAAATCCTTGATAAATGAGCTTCATAGGGTACAATACTACTGGTCGAGGACATTTTTTCTTTCTTATGTATAATTTATATTTTATCATAACCCTTAATATATAATAATCTTAATGGTCACTTTATAATGAATATATTATCAATGGTTATTATAGATAATGGTCTTTTAATCCCAACAAACAAATTATGGATATATTTTATAATAGTCCAAAATAAAAAATAAAAAATAGAGTATGTGTTTTCTATAACTATATTAATTAATAAGAAATTTATTCATTTATAATGGAATTTTATTTATAAAATTTCAGGTCATTACATTCACCCCCTTTAAAAATTTAAACCTTAAAATTTCATTTTATATAATAAAATAGATGAAGTACTTTGGTTTCATTGCCTCTTATAGTTTCCATATTTCCTCCTTAAAATTGTGGTTCCTCCATAGTAATTTGACCATGTGAGTGGTTTTGTTTTGTATAAATTTGTATCTATGATCTAATATCTTCATTGGACACTCCTTGTGTGAGATATTGTTCTACAAAGGTACCACATCTGGATTCAATACATATGATGGGTCTGGTATGTACTTCCTTAAGAGGGATACGTGGAACACATAATGCACTTGAGATATGTTAGGTAAGATTTATAGTCAATAGAACACATATTCAATGTGATCAATGATATATAAGTGGGTTTTGTATCTAGGACTAATATTTTCCTTCTTCCCAAATCTCATGAATTTCTTCCATGGTGATATACAAAGGAACACCTTACCTCTAACCTCAAACTATGGGTCTCATAGATGATTATCTATATAGATTTTATATTGACTTTTATCGAATTTCATATGACATTGAATGGTTTGAAATTTCTCTATAATAGCTTGGATAATATCAAGCCCCATAATCTTTCACTCTCCAACTTCATCCCTAAATGTTAGAGTCCTATACCTCTTCCCATACAAAGCCTCATAAGGTTCCATTTGAATGCTAGAATAAAAAAAATATTATTTGAGAACAACAATAGGGGAATATGCTAATGCCAAAATCCTTTGAAGTTTGTTTAGAATGATCTCAACATATCCTATAGAGTTTAAATGGTTCTATTATACTGACCATTCTTCTAAGGGTGATATACAATACTAAAAATTAGCTTTGTATCCAAAACTTTTTAAAGGATTCTCCAGAACCTCAAGGTATACCTTAGATCTCTATTAGATACAATGTAGATAGATAATCCATGTAGTCTTACAAATTATCTTATGTATATCTTATCAAGTTGGTTAATAGATAAATATTCCTTGATATAAATGAAATGCACTGACCTTGTAAGGTTATTGACTACCACCAAAATGGCATTATGGCCTTTAGATATCCTGGGGAGTCTTATCAGAAAATCCATAGTTATTTTTTCACATTTCCATATTGGAATAGGAAATGGTTTCATCATACCATTAGAATTATATTATTCAGCCTTGACTTTTAGGAATACCAAGAACTAAGATACAAATTCTACAATCTCCATCTTCATGTTATCCCACTAGAATTTTTGCTTTAGATCACTATACATATTAGTTCTTCTAAAATGAATAGATAAGGATGATCTTTACACATCATCCAGAAGATACCTATTTAGTTATATCTTAAATGGGACACATATTAGGGTTCCCAACCATATGAATCCATATTTAGAAAAGTTGAACTTCATAATATTTTCTACCTTTATCTCAGTAGCTTCTCATCATCATTTTGGGCCTCCTTAATCATATGAAGAATGAGTGGTTGAGATGTTATTTGAGTCAGATAGAATAAAATTCATTTTATGATCCCCATATATATTATTTTAATTTCCAAGAATATTGGAAACCTTTAAATCCTAATCATGGATAAGGATTTTGGATCCTTTATTCTCAGAGTATCTGTCATTTTATTCGCATTCCCATGATGGTAATAAATTGAATTATCACAATCCTTGATCATCTCTAACCGAGTTCATTGGAACATATTGAGATTTTTTTGTGAAAATATACTTTAGGATCTTATTATATGTATAAAAATATTACACTTATCCCTATAGAGATAATGTCACCAAATATTCAATGTAAAGATCACTGCAGCCAATTACAGATCATCTGTCTAGTAGTGCTTATCACAGATCTTTAATTGGTTGGAGGCATAGGCTATCACTTTATCATTTTGTATAATTACACAGCCCAATGATTTTTTGGATGCATTATTATATATCACAAATCCTCCCCCACTGATGGGTAATGTGAACACAAGTGCAGTGATTAACCTCTTCTTTAACTCTTTAAATCTCTTCTCACATTCACTAGTCTATACTAAATTTAATCCCTTCCAAGTTATCTTGGTTAGTGGTTTTGACCATCATGATATGTTTATCAAAAATCAATGATAATACCCAAATAATCCAAGGAGATAATGAATCTATTTCATAAATTTTGGTCTAGACCATCCTTCAATTTCCTATATCTTTAAAGGATACACATATATCCCTTTGTTGGTGATAAAATGCATAGAGAATGTTACATTATCTATTAAAAACTCTTATTTACTATACTTTTCAAATAAATTTTCATTTAATAATTCCTTAAACATAACATTCAAATGATCCTCATGTCCCTCCTTGATTTTGGAATAGATAAGAACATCATCTATAAAGGCTGCCACAATTTGTTTAAGTTAATCTTTAAAGACTCTCATTAAGTCCATAAATATTTATGAAGAATTAGTGATTCTAAATAGCTTTACTATAATCTCATAGTTCTCTTACCTTGTATAAAAATTAGTATTGGGGACATCCTACTTCTTTACCTTTACTTAATAATATACCAACTAAAGATCCACCTTAGAGAAGTACTAGGTTCCACATAACTGATCAAACAAATCATCAATCCATGTTAGAGGATACTTGTTCTTTATTGTGATCTTGTTGAGCTCATGATAATCAATGTATAGGTGCATTAACACATCCTTCTTCTTGATTAAAAGGAGTAACACACTCCATTATGAAGCACTTGGGAATATAAACCCTTTATTCAAATTATACTATAATTTATTTTTCAAATCTTCAAGTAAAATAGTGGGAATTATATATATATTCTTTTATATTAGAAAATAATTGGGTATAATTTTTATTTAGAATTAAATCTCTCAGTTAGGAGGAAAACTAGGAAATTCCTCAGGGAACACATCGGTATATTATCTTACAATGGCTATGTCATCAAGGATGATATTTTACTTAGTCTTAATCATTTGAGATAGATAAAATTTCTCATAAATAAATAATATCCATTATTGAGATGAATATTCAAAAGGATATCCATCCACATCCTTACATTTTTATAGAATTTTAGAGTGATTCATGATACAAAGAGTGTTTTCCTTATACTAGTAATTTATGTTGGATTTATATAATAAAAGCCAATCAGTACCTAGAATATCATTGAATTATAATAAAAGGATAATCACAAGGTTCATAGGAAAATTTATCCCACAAATATTGATAGGGGATAAGTTATATGCTTGGGATGTAATAATTTCCCCATTTTCCATTTTCACTGATAAATTTAATTCCATGTTTTTGAATAGTTCTACTAATCTTATATGATATTAAAGAGTTAATAGAAAAAAAATTAAAAATTAAAATATCTATTATTGAATGAATATCTAGTATACCTATCACCAATTCATTATAAGGTTTCACCTTAGTAGTTATGATGACACGTGAGTGCCCTTAATCTCCAGGCCTTGAAGGTTGTTTTCATTAGTTATATTTTACAACACTTGACTTCGTACATTGTTTCACATAGTGTCCATGTTCCTTAAAATTGAAACATTAGACTATAGATTGAGGTTTGACTAAAAATTTCCTTTATTATATCACATTATTGGGTTCTCCCATTATAATTCACTTGCTAAGTTCCCCTCCTTCCCACACCTAAATAATTTTCTTATCCCCTTTAATAAATTTATAGGATTATTGTTCCTATACTTTTTACAAGTGGTATGTTGTACTTTATTACCACTATGATATTTCTCTACTACTCCCCCCAAATTAAAATCTATTATCCACTTTCTATCTCTAGTCACTTGAGACCTTGAGATTCACTGATATTTATTTCGACTTTGAGAGAACATCATATAATTTATTAATATCTATTAATGTATTGAATAACCAAATCTTTTCATATATTCTACTTTAACCCACTAAAGAGTCAGTCGCCTTTACTTTCATGGTCAATAAAAATTCTAGAGATGTATTGAACAAGTCTCTTGAATTTCTAATCATACACACTGATGGGTTCATCCTCCCTTTTCTTGAGGCTAAGGAACTCCCTATCTATTTTAAGTTAGTTTGTGAAAAGAAAATATTTATTGAAAAACATTTTCCTGAATTCTTTCCACTACATTTATTCAATTTCTTCCCCAAGATTTGTATTGCTGATGAACATTCACCATTTACCAGCTTCTCCCTCTAAGAAATAAAGATCCAATATGACATTCTCTTACTCAAAACTTTGAATAAAAAAGAAGATATTTTCAATGGAGTTGATCCATTGTTTCATGATTAATGGATTATAATATTAATTGAAATTCAAAGGATTTTTCATATAAAGTTCTCAATTGCATGTTTCTATTTCTAAAGGGAATGTGTGTGTTCCTCCTAATTCAAGTTTATATAAAAAAATTGAGTTAATTGAGTAAGTATTTTCACGAAGTTATCAAATCCTTTTCCCATTGGGTTGGGCATCTTATTTGGAAATTCATCATATTTTCCATCACATTGGTTGTTGAATCAGTTTCTCATATTTCCAACCATTGACTAAAATAAAATGAAAATTAGGGATGAAAATTTTCAAAATATTAAACATATAAAAGTGAAATTATAACATTTAAGGGATAAATCATAAATGACATGTATTCCTTAACCTATGAATTTATAGATTTCAATATAAGTTATCTGTAACTTATTTACTAACATTAATTTTTTAAGGAATTTTTTTCCCTTTATAACAGTTTATAAAAAGATTGTAAATTTAATAAACCATATCATCCAGGAGTGAAAAACCAAGTGTGTATAAATGCCTCTTTTTCATACACTAGGTAAATGTTGAGTTAATACCTAATGATCCTTTTTGGGGTTATTAACCATAGGTATATCTGTTCCAGAGACACATCTACTTATAATATCCTTACATTTATTTTATTTCATAGAATACAATTGATCTATACTTTAATAAAATTTTAGAATATTTTTCTATACTTAGACACATTCCTAGGGTATTTAATAAGGTATTATTTTTTTAATCCACAAAATAACTAGACCTTACTCTGATAAGAACCATGAAAACCCATATCTTTTATATAATTTCTTTTATGATCTATTACATTATAATATACATAACTCAATCCTAATATATTGATAGGCCTAGATTCATTGATTAATTAAATATATATCACAATAACTCAAAATGGGGATACAATGAAATTATTTAAAAACTCCATAAAATACCCCCAAAATTCCATTGATCTTTTAAAACTTCATGAGATAACCTAAGGACATAAGAAAGGGGTGAGCTATAAATAATAGTAAGGGAATTATAAAATCATAGAACTAAGTAAATAAATATATGTTATTCAAGTGGAATAAAATAGTGACATAAAAGGTGAGAATCATAATCATGAACATCTAATCATGGAATAATATGATAACATCAAGACATTATAATAATGTGGAAATAACATAAAAAACAAAATCATATGAAGAAATCAAGGCTAACCGGTTTGAAATCATAGAATATTTTTATTAAGATAACCTACAATGCCCTATAAATTATATATTATGAGATAAAAAAATACCCAATGCATTGAAGGACTATATAATTTTGGGCCCACCTATCACATTTATATCATGTACATACATTTATTTTCTATATAGATCATATAACATAAGAACATTATTCATAACATTTAATACCATGATTAAGAAGTTTGGGTTAAATATATGGATGTACCAAATAAATTAATTATATGTAAATCTAGGTGAATACCCTATAGTGTAAATGGGGATGGGTATTCACAACAAAAATGTTTGGCATAGAAAATCATAAAATAATTTATGCAACAAAAGGGTATACATAATGGTTCATTAAAGGGATTAATGAGAGTGAAAGGTGGTCTATAATTACTTGGGAATAATAATTATTGTAAAGTGATGTGTAAAAACATATGTAAACATAAAAAATTGGAAATCAAAAGTTTCAATATAAAGAAAGTACTTGAATAAAGAGGAAGGGGAGAGAATCCCTTGAGAGGTTTCTTCTAAAAGATTAGGAGAAGCTTCTTAAGATATTAAGAACACCATGGGAGGTATTTAGAGGGGTATAGAGAGACAAAATTCATTATAAATGGGTTTTTAGTGAAGATGAAATGGAGAATATATGTCTATTTATAGAGAAAAAGAGGTGATTTATTTATTAATTTCTAAACATGTGTTTTGGACTCTATGTAATAACATAATTAAAACCACAGACCTTACCATAGTTTTTTACCATGGTTTCTTCCAAATGGGATTGGTTTATAATATTTTATTATATTAAGAACCAAAATCATTAAAATAATATCATTCATTATGTGAATTTGAGTCATGCTCTTAAATAATTGTTGTTTAAACCTTAAAATATAATATAGGTTTTGGAAGATTCATTATAGGTTTGTAAAATTAGTTCAATAACTTAAAAACAATTTATTTTAAAGGGTAAATATATTTTTTGTATTTTATGAATTTTATAGTATGTATTACATCAATTTTATTCTATTATGATGTCATGATACATTCCATATATTTATACCATGTTTATTTTTTATCCAAAAATTTGACCATCTCAAAAAATTATGAAAAACTCACCATTGGATAATTTTGACACACTGATTTAAAAAATGATATTTATTTTAGAAAATAATTTTATAAATATTGGAAGTTACAATTTAAAATAAATCCATATTTATAAAAAAATATTAATTTTTAAAAACATGGTTTGGGTAGTGGTCTCTATAATCTTGATATTTTCCCATAATCGATTTTTCTAGAGTTTTAGTTGTTTAATCTAAGCTTGGACTTGGTTAAGGACAAATCCCAATGATGTTATCTCCCATATAAGCTCTATTAAATGGTCTTTATAGTGTGTGATCCTACTAGTTGAGGCCATCACATATTTCTTATATATAAATTAGATTTTATCATAACCCTTAATATATACTAATTTTAACGGTCATTGTAGAATGACTATATTATTAACACTTATAATTATTAAAGGTCTTTTAAGTCTAATAAAAAAATTATGGCTATATTTTATAATGGTTGAAAATAAAAAATGAAATATAATGCATGTATTTTATATAACTACATTAATTAACAATGAATTTATTCATTCAGGATGGAATTTCATTTGTAAAATTTTGGGACATCAAAAGACTTGGGGGTCATTATATCTCTTCCTTCATTATCAGCCCAAGAGGGGTACCTTTGGAAGGAGAGGGTCGTGATAGAAAAGATAAGCCAGAATTAACTAATAAATTTGGACTAAATTGTTATAAGTAAAGTATATAGATTGAAATTTATATGAATAATGTTATTAAATAGGTAATTAATATATTTATGTTTGTTTTACAAGAGGTTAGAGTGTGGTTAAAATAAGAAGGAATTCAAGGTAAGGGTTTAATTGACTCAATTTTCGATTCATTGGGTCATAGTCTTTCTTAATTGAATATAATTTTCAAGATTTATTTGATGAATCCATTCCCCTATTCTATATGGTATTTCCTATTTTTTTTCTAGGGAAATTACATCTCATTATCAGCAACCACTTCTTTGATAATTTTTCTCTAAAATAAAATTATGACACCAGTAAGAATAAATCTAATTATTATAAATGAATATTTTTATTCTATGTACACATTTTTTTCTATAAAAAATATTTTATTTAAAAAATTCTAAATATTTTGTGTCTTTTATATTATTTATATTTACCTTTACCATTTTTATTAAATTAAAGACTTTCAACATTTCTCTGATGTAGTTTTTTATTTAAAATGACCTAGAAATCTTAATAAAGTAATTTATTTTCATTATTTACCACTAATGATTTATTAGATTTATTTTTTGTTTCTATTAAAGGTTCATTTATTTGTAACTATTTATAATAAGTTTTTCAAATTTATTATCTTTATCATCTCAAAAACGTTTTTGAAAGTAATTTATATTTTATCTCTTATAATGAATTTTAAAAGGTTTTGTGAAATTTTTTGTATTTTCACTTATAGTTTTACTGTAAGGTTTATCTCTAATGAATTGATATTTTTATCACACTATATATATTATTATTAAATGATACCTTTTTCAAAATGATATTTTTGATATCCTATGATTTATTATGTTTATGTTATGTGATTTTTTTGAAAATTTTAAATAACCCATTCTTTTCACGAGTTCTTTAAGATATGATGATAATTGATTTTAAGTGGAACACATATGTAAGGATGATGATGGGTGGGGTCCTATATCACCCTATAATAAATTAGTTTAAGTTTATATCTCATGATATAGTTATTCATGGAGATAATGAGTTTATTCACATAGGAGTGGGTATAATGAGTTTGTACATATTTTTGGGAATGGAAAAAATGATTTTGTTAAAAAAGGTATAGGTATAATGAGTTTTCTCACAAATATTTTCCTATACTTATGGTTGTTCCACATTTCTAAGTTGTTTTATCACATTATACTAATTTACATAACACTTTTCATTTTCTAGATATGGGACGTTTTCATGTTATGCCTTATTTTTAAAATATTTCTTACTCTTATGTCATACTCACATTTTTTATGATTATTGGGATGTATTTTTTTCAATGTCATAACTTTTATGATTCATTAATGATATTTTTATGATCTTACATTGCTCTATTGTGTTTTATGATTACCGTATATGTTCTGATGTTCTTATAATAAGATATTTATCCCATTATCATATTCTCCTTTATGTTAAAGAAATGATAAATTATGATAAGTCTTTCCCTTAATAAGAATATAAATCACCCCTTTCTTATGTTTCCATTCCCTAGGTTATGAAGATAATTATATAATTTGAGATTTATAGAAAAGGGTATTGAGGATCATGATTATGGAAAAATTTTCACATGTGTTATAAAATAAAAAAAGTTTATATAGCTAATATATATGACACTGAACCTTTAGGTCATTGGGTTGTGAAATTGTTTGTGAGATTTATTATATAAATCATGAAATTAATGTATTATTTATGTTATTTTTAGCTTGGTTCACTTTAAACCTCTTTTGAGTTCTCTAGATCTCCGCTATCCATTAGAGGAAGAAATTTTTTATCATACCCAAACCTCTAAACTAGTATTCTAAACTTGGTTGATCTTATAAACATAGTCAGCTACTGAATTACTCAACTTTTATCTATTTTTTAGATCCCTAACTTTTGGCACTATTACTCAAGCTTCAACGATTTTTGAACTTTCTGGCACATATTCTATTTCTCACACTATTAGACTTTAGATACTCTTATATTAGTTTTTAATAACTTGATTCATATGATTTTTCTTACTTAGATAAACTTGGATTTCAATAGTTGATTTATTTCCTTGAACTTATCTTTTCACCAACTTTTTTCCTTTTACCAAACCACTTAATTTAAGTGAACATATTTTCTTCTGATGACTTATCACTTGTCATCTTACCACATCTAGAAACCAAATTTCTTATCACAATACCCATTGAAAAAAATGTTGGACCTTTTTTAAAGATTATATTGATTTATAGAATCAATAAGAACATATTCTAAAATTATGAAGACTTTAATTTGGTAAAATTCTGGTCATTTACCAAACCATATATTCTTTATAATTTCTTACCCAAATAATGATGTTAGAATCCTATTGACAAGGTAAGTAGCTATGTTGAGTGCCTCCATAAAAATTCCCATGGAAATTATAGAGTATAGTTTCATACTTTGATCCTTCTCTATAAATGTACAAATTATTCTTTCAGCTACACTAGTATGTTTTGGAGTTATAGGAACTATATTCTCATGCCTTATTTCATTTTTCTAACAAAAGTTTCAAAAGTTTTATTCGATGTATTCACTGATATTTTCAGAACATAGGCATTTCGACTCTTTACCACACTTCCTCCCCACCATGAATTTGTATTTAATGAAATCCAAAAACATATTAGACTTATGATTTAGAAAGTAAACATATAATATCATTCTAATATCATCAATAAAAGTTTAAAAGTAAATTTAACCTCTGAGGGATTGGACATGGTAGGGTTCTCAGACATCTATATAAACAAGTTACATCTTACAATATCTGGGTTTACATCCACCTAAGTTGAATGACACCTATTCATTTCCCTAGAACCCAAATTTCACATCTTCTAATGTTCGTGGGATCAAATTTTTGTATGAATCTAGTCATTAAAAATTTCTTGTTTCTTCTCACTGAGATGATCGAGTCTGCACTACCAAATCTATGGATCTTTCGATGATGCACTTACAACCATTGTGATCCCATCCATTCTTCCACTATTCATAAGGATAATTCCATAGTATGCTTCATCAATTTGTTCAACATAAATTAGGTTCTTCCACAAAACCAGGCTATGTCTAACTTTATTGATCCTCAAGACACCCCAATTATTCATTTAGATATTTGTATCTCATTTTTCAACTATCACTAGAGCTTTATCATTTTACAAATATACTTCACTAAATTTTTCTAATATATAATTTTCAATAAATCTTTTCTATCTCATAGAATGGAATGATTCACTTGAATTAACCACATAATACTCCACTTGAATATTGACACTGAGTAAAAAATATCTATCTCCTTCTATTTTACCAATGAAATTTGAGCTTATGGAAGTTTATATTGTTTTGGAGATTTATTTTAATCTCATATTGTCCATCTTGACGTGTCCTTTCTTCCCATATTAAGGTAGGTTGGACCAGGACCAATTGAATCACCTCATTTCTTCTCCCATGACTTATCTTCTAATTACTTTTATTATATTTAGGTGAATATCCTATTCTATTACTATTTAACACACTTTAGAATGGTACTTGGACTTATTTCCACTTGATATCCTCATTTAGAGTTAGATTCCACACATCTTAAAACACCAAATCTATCTTTCCAATAGAATTACTAACAATAATCACTATCACATCCCAAATATCTAGAAGTGATGACAAGAACATGAAAGTTACCTTCATAAATTTGATCTACCTTTAGATCATGTTAAACCCATTCACATGTTCTTCTACTAGTCCTCCTTTCAATAATATTAAGTTGAACAATTGCTACATCATGAAAACTTTGTTCAACTCCATAGGTTTCTCTTATATATCTTCCAACACAATCACAACTTTAGATATATTATTATTTTACTAGATTTTGAAGGAAAAATTTTATCCATGATTTCCTATACAATCATTATTAGTTTATCTTTTACATTTTTTCCATACATACACTAGTAAGTGTAACATCCAGGTCCTTTTAAATTATATGATCTTCCATATACATCTTCCAAAATATAAAATATGTTCCATTAAAACCATATCTTTGGAATTTATTATCATCTAATTCCATCCCTTCCATTAACAATGAACTCCCACTTAAAATGATATGAGTCTACTTTTCCCCCACTAGAATAAAACCCTTGATATAATACCATTTTTTGAAAATACACTTCATTTTTTATTTTGATAAATCCACCAAAAGTTACCCACTTTGACCAATAGAATTTTCCCACCATAATAAGATCACTAGATGATGTGTAGCAATACTAGGTTATCCGGATGGACAACCTTGACTGAGTTTATCAGAAGTAGGAAGTAATAATACCCTATTCACCACAGAAATTCGATCCTTTCACATAATCTAGAAAAAGAATTTGAAATATACAAATAGAAACACATAAAGTAGGAAATAATACATGAGATTAACATTCTTTGGACAATAAGTCAAAAGTTCAGGGGGGAAACATCATTGTTTCCTTTTTATTATAATAAAAAATACAAGTGATTAAAAATATATTTCTAAGTAAACGTAATCTTGAAAATCCACTAATCCAATCTATTAATCCAACATGCTTGGAATTGTGGTCCTACACACTTATATTCTATGTTCCATCTAATCAAAAAGCTAAACCCACTACACTTAAATCCAAATAAACTAAACATGAACACCTTAGCTTGAATACCAAACCAGTAACCCTTCAACTTAGCTAAAAATTCAGACCTCCATTATACCTACATCATAATATATGAACTTATGATGATCTTACTACATCCTGTAGAACACTAGATTCTATTTTCTACACATTTTTCTAAGCTTTACCAACTTATGATTACTTAAATATGGTGACTTGAATCCATTGAACTAAATTTGGTGAACTAAAATAGAATTCACCTCCTAACATTCCCCTTTCTCACTACCCTTGATAATTTACACTTCTATAAACATGCTCAACCCTATGTACTTGAGGATTATGAACATCATGAGGCTATCTTTTATGAGATTAATATTCTCATTATTGTCAAAAATATTGAGTATTGTGCTAAAACCGGTAATACATTAGTTGAAACTATTATTTAGGCTACACCGATAACTATACAGTTTCCCTATGATAACCACTAAGGATAATTAAACACTGGAACTTTCAATTGATATGAACCATACAAGAAAATTAAACAATACCAATTCTCTCTACTAAGGCCTAAGAACTACCAACTCTAAAGAAATAAGAGGAGGAAAGATGGGTGGTCTCATCGCTAGAAGAAACCTCAACTTCCTATAAAAACATGAATCTCCTTCCATGAATCCACTCCTTATAAATTTCTGATGAATTACCATATGAGATGAACCGGTTTAGTGTAGTATCTTCTCCATCTCCTCAGTCCTCTCCAAAAACTCAAGATATATAAGTAATATAAATGGGTTGACCTAGAACTGAATCCTTGGATGAAATTCCTCTAAAAAATTCTATACCCTATCCTCCTCATCTAGAATAATATCAAGATCATAGCGAAAAAATACATGAATCAAATTACAATATTACATATACACTTAAAATCTATTTTCAAAGAGAAAGAAACAATTATTACTTTACCACCATTCATGTTAAATAGAGAAACTTAACCCAAAATTGACTATGGAAATTCTCCCCAGATATCTCTTACTCCTCATGATTTCCAGGAAAAATAATTTACAACTAATGAACATATCCTATCAACAAACTAACTGCCAACAGAATCTAATGCCTCTTCCTCAGATAGATCAAACCATAGATAATATCAATCTCATACAAACAAAATTTTGTCTCGTGATCAGAGATAGTTACCTTATAAATTGATAGGCTTTGACACTAAAACTCATACAATGATTTCCTTCAAGAATACCCCTCCTCAGGATCAACCCTCTTATGACCAAAAAGAGAATCCTTCTTCACCTCTCCCACCAAAATCACATGAGGAAACCTTCAATTTACCATATATATAAAAGAAATAAGAAAAACTAAGAATAAGATATGTATTTCATTTAATAATATTTAATTTTATTAATTTTAATTTCCGCAACACCCCTCACAAATCAAACACAAGAAAATACAAGCATGATGGATATAGAACACCTTGGCCTCTACCTCATAATCAATATCATCTCACCTTATCATATTCAATAATCTTAATGTAATTATGTTAGATCATAGGTTACTTATCTATTTCCAAGCCCATTTACCGTTCCAACATCTTATACTAAGTAAGAATAATTTCATTTACCGACCAATATAATACAATAATAATTGGTTCCTAACTCTAAATTCCATCACATATCTCAACCAAAGATTTGATGCCACCCTGTCATGAAGCATACCCACCTGAACCCCTCCTCATCTAGAAATGAAGACAAGTTTGACCTTTGAATCTTGAATTAAATAGGTCACGAGTTGTATACTATCATTGAGGAAAAAACACACACATATGAACGAAACAATCCTTATAAATCCTAGGAACATAAGATATAACCACCAATAAAATCCTATTTAATAATATGAAATAAAAATATTAATCCCATAACACATTTAATATAATATATAACTGATATACAGTACAAAAATAACAACTCACATAACACTAACTCCAACTCCAATGATCACCATGAGTTAGTAACATCCATCATGATCACTAGCCCCATCCTATAAGTTTGTAAAAAAAATATATATAATATAGGGGTCAGAATACAAGTATTCTCAATAGAATACTCCCAAAAAATTCCCATAAAAACATGGAAGAAACTTACTAATTCCCTAGTGAATAAAAGATGAAACTAACTCATTACCTAACCAGGTCCATTACTTCCCATCATCACTAAGTCACACTTAATAAATTCATTCACAAGTAAAATAATATATTATCAATTTAATATAATGAGGGTACCCCAATCCCACTTTCCCACTGAACTAGTCACCCTCACTCCCCAATCATATATGTCCTGGGGCTCTCATATCTTCCATATCAATATAACTAAAAACTAAAAAACCACCACAACATTCCACATACCGCAAAATTATCATATAAGAACATTGATACCTCATCATTACACTATAAACACATCACCACATACCATTATCCCAGTTCATCATAGCCTATACATTTTCTAGAAGAGAGAGGGGTGATGGGGGAGTATTTAACTATCTGTATCACCTACATCCAAGATGTTGGGGGTACACCCATAACCCATGACTTCATATAGGAATTGGTTACATTACTATACTCGAGTGGAGGTGTGTAAGAAATAAAAAAACTATAATGAATATAATATAATCACACATGCCCAACCTAGGATAAAATCTATCACATGATAACACTACAACCACTACACATCGCCACTAATAGAAAATAAAAACCACTTCCATCACTAACCACAACAACTCTACTATAATATGGCTATACCAACACCTCACAATAAACATAAACATCTCATTTAATTTTTCAATATTTATCCTTCACTTTAGTTTTTTTAAATCATATTCATTTATTATATTTTAATTCTTCCACCACTAAGTATCATAAACCAATTTATAACTCATTTATCAATATATCAATTACCTACCATTTTATTCATATTTTCTTTCACATAATTATCTTCCTCAACCCATTCCATTTTCAATTAATCACTTTATTTTTTGGTTTAATTAAATATCACTATATATTCCTAGAGCAACTAAAACACCCACCACATCAACCTCTTCATACCATTGCATCCAAAATCATACCAACAACTAGAACAACACTTTTATTATAATCATAATGATAAACCAAAAATAACCACATAAATTAAACATACTAACACCTACTACCTCCATCGCGAAAAGAAACCACATCAATATCACCCCAATTATAACAGAAACAACTAAAAATGTTGTAGAAAATAAAAAATATGCACCATTTTTTATCCATTCTTCATTTATTATTCGATAATTTATACTAAACATTTTTAAACACTAATTACATTTTTTATATTCCTACCTCATAACATTTTTTATTTTTTTAACTAATTTTATCTTGTTAAAATTGATCACTAATAATATAAAATAACTACAAAATACTTAATACAGCAATCAATAAATAAGAAATCAACAATAATAAGAACATATATAAAACATGTTCGAATAACTTACAAAATTACATGTTTCCAATATGGTTATTATCTTTATTAGGTTAATTTTAACTCTTTCCCAAAGAAGGAAAACAAATATTATAATCCCACATTTCACAAAAAATAAAAGAATGATATTTTCAATCCCCTATATCGATTGAATCTTTAACAATAACAACATAATAACTAGAAGAAAATGATATTTAAGCTTCAATATACTCATAATAATCCCCCCAAAAACCTATATACATAAATTATCCATCAATATTTTGACCAAATACCAATAAAACCAAATATAATGTCTTTTATAGACATACAAGAATAATTAATAAGAAAATAATAAATAAAGAAGGAAGGAAATAAAATATTGGACCTCAAGGGATCAATCACATGAAGATGAAGGCTTTAAATCTGTCACATAAACCAAAATCACTAGAACTAAGACTATATAGTACCTAGGGTTTGATAGAGACCAAAAGAATAAAACTAGGGGCAATTTTAAATTCAGAATAAAAATTTTGGTGACCATACCACAATTTTGTGAAGGTAAGACAATATCATAGTGGGCCTATTTCGAGTAGATCTGTGATATCTCCCCCTTCTTCACCGACCATTTTACTTTTTCTAAATGGATTGGAAAAAATCATGATATAGTGGATTGAACCATGTCATATTGCCTTATCATGTGTTTTAGAGTTTTTATGAGATATAATGGAATATAATGGAATAGAATTCAATATTCCATTATTTGAAAGTTTTATAATGGAATGAAATGGCCAAGTATAATAATTATTTTAAAAATTTATAAAATAATATTGTATTTATAATATTAAAAATCATATTTATCATTTTTATTTATCATTTTTATAGTTTTTAAAAGATTATAATTAGTTATAATTAGTCCATTCCATCATTGATCCTCTGATTTGGAGGCCTAGAAAAAAGGGGGTCAAGGAAGAAAGGGATGGATTAGAAGGTCATTAATGAACATTACACTTCCTCTTAATAAAAATTCTAAGTTATGGTTTATCACTTGGATCCAATCCACTCCACTCTATTCTATTAAAAAATGAACACCCAAACAAACCGTTAATCATCCTAACTTGAGACTCAAACCACCACAACATTGATCAACTAGCCTCACCATTTCTATCCCACCTCTATGATTATACCAAAAAATAGTATTACCCTAAACATTCTATAATTAACCATGGTAAAAAAATTCCCATTTTATCCATCTACATGGTTTACAAGGATTTCAACATAGACCATTATTTCCAAAACAACAACTTCAACACCTAACCAATGCCCGAGACATAAAACTTCACCAAAATAGTTGTAACCAACCCAGAATCCAAAACTTAGTAAAAAGAAAAACCTAACATTCCCACAACCAGAAAATGAAAATATCCAAGGATAACTATGACATAAGAGACAACCACCATGCTTTTTTTCATCTAAAAACCCAAATTTCACAACTTCTCTACCTTATTCACCTCGAAGCTTCCTATAAAAACCTTTAACACCAAAAAAAAGTAGAGGGCCAGGAAAGTCTATTTACCAAAAATATACATGTTTGTGTGTTATAAGTGAATATGTATATTTATATATATCAATAATGATTTTATTGGTTTTTTCATGGTTTTCCATATTTACAATCCAGTTTCACTATTCTTCTAAATCTCGGTTTCCACCAGTTTTTTGACCAAACAACCAGTTGATTCTCCAATTTTCAAGTTTATTCCCAATGATTTTAATTACATTAATTATACTAAACAAGTGAATCATTTATAAATAATTCTAAAAAACATTAAAATAAATTAAATTTGTTTAATATTTTTTTTCCAAACATACTTTTATTTTAAGTGTTGATTGAAAATATAAAAAAAATATTAAATGATTTAGATATATTATTTTTAAAAAAATTAAATATATAATTTATTTTTTATAGTTTAATCATGAAATTAATTTTCTTTTAAATATATTTGTAAACTTAAATAACTATACATGAATAAAACTTTACAATATATCAATATTATTTTTAAGTCCTTCAATATTAAATTTAGAAAATATATTTTATTTTTGATGACATTTAGCATTATCCTATGATGTGAATAATTTAAACATGGTGAATAAATCATAGTGATATTTGGTAAAATTTGTATCCTCACCCTTAATTTGACTAATGATCAATTTTGGAAAGGAAAAAAACAAAATTTATTTAAATTTATCCAATGTCACATTAATGGATCTAATTTCAAATAAAAAATAAGAAAACATAAATAATTTTAAATACTAGAGTATTAATATATTTCAACTATATTCATAAACATTATTTAATAAATATTTTGTATTATACTTATAAATATAAAATAAATATATTATATAATAAAATATTCATAATAAAATTTAAATTAAATTATTAGAGATTAATATATTATATTTCAAAATAAATATTATACTTTGAAAATATATTTTAGTATTTACTTATCCCATATCCATCTATATTTTTAGTAGTCTTGTAATTATTAATTTATAATCATAAATTTTTCAATGTTTTTTTATCTAAATATAAATTAATATTTTTCAGTCACATTTTCATTTCCATAGGTTTCATTTGACTTATGAAACTAAAATCCAAAAAAATAAGAATAAAAAGTTATAGAAATTTTGAATATATTTTTTTGTATGAGGAAAGACCCCCATATTATCCCAAATATGCTAAGGATAGAGGTGAATTGAGCTTTAAAATTGAAATAAAAAAATTAAACTCTTTAAAAAACTTTTAAAGTTCTCTAAATAAAAGTATATTTATTTATAAAAATATCAAGAAATTATGATTTAATATTTTGGAAATATTTAATAAAAGTATTGATTAGTTCTCATTTAAATACTTTAGAGAAAATATATATAACAACCTAACTTGGGATCTTGAATCCTCAGACCCGAGTTAGGATGCCACATGGCCTCAAGCAGATCCCTTGATTTCTAGAGGTTGTTGAAAAGTGGTAAGGGATAAAGATAAACCATATATTTTTCCTTAAAACCTTAACCGAGACAATGCATGTGAATGTAAATTTTTTTTAAATAATTTCATTTGAAAAAAAAAATTGCATTAAAATAACCTCATTTACTAAATCCTATATATATATAGGAAATAAAATAGGGACATTGTAGTACCCCATGCTAGATTGACCACTGAGAGGGGATGGGTATTTTATTTTTACGAATTCATTTTATTTTCAATTGAACCTCTCAAACTTGTTAAGTTTCTTGATCCACTCAATATTATCTCCCAATCTCACCTCAAGTGCAGTAGTAATAATAGAGAGCGAGATGTTAATAATATTTTCAAGGTAAAGAAAAATCCTAATCCTAGATTCAATCAGTTATTCCACCTACTTAAAAATTATTTACTATCTAACAATTGATTACAATGCTCCACTCTAACCAAGAGACTCCATTTTTTTCAGCTCCAACCAAAATTATTCAACTACTTTCAGCTTCGACTGAAATAATTCTTCTCGAGATCCAACTAAGAGACACCTTCTACTCCTAGATCTAACCAGAAGACTTCAACTACTCCTGACACCAACCTGAAGAATTCACCTTTGATAAAGGCTTTATCCATAGTATAATTATATATGATCTTACTCCATGATATTTTAGGGTGTGAATTTATTGTGTACTCTTCAATTATCTTCAATAGCCTCTAATTTTTTTTTGGTCTTAATTAATTAATTCTGATCACCTGTAAATGACTAGTTTCCTTATTGAAACTATGCTTAGGCCAATTATTCCTTATGATGAAGTCCTGACCTCACTAGGATGTATGAAAGTGGTGCACACAAATTCTTTAATATATTATGAAAGAATAATAATTTCACAATCTAAATTCACTTTCAAGTATACTTAATTCATTTTTTCATGGGTTTCTTTTGTTCATAAACCCCCATTCATTCATGTTATCACATTCATGTATATTTCATGCAAGTCCTTCCATGTGAAACCCTTGTTCTATATTTCACAAACATGAATGGGTGGTAGTGAAATATTCTTCTTCTCATAAGTGCAATCTTGATATCTTACTCATACAAGGTCTGTATTCACTATCCTATTCTTCTCAATAATCCTTCATGAAAATAGTATACATGAATATTTCACTATTATTCTGCTCATGTGATATTCTGTATGAAACACAGTGAGTGATACTATCTCACAGTATCTCTCACTATACATGAAAACCATAAGGATATGCGTAAGGATATCCTACACCTTCGAATTATTTCATGGAATCAGGTTCTTCACAAAGACTTTGAGTGTGTTTAAAAACATGTTGAAAGTATTACGAGATCCATTTCTTCCTTTGTGAAAGTAATAGATGAGAAGAAACCTCTCCTCACAAAATTGTGTTTCACAGTGATCTATTTCACCACAAATGGGAGTTTATCAATCTCATAGTGTCTAATTTTGGGCTTGATCCATCTTCTTTTATAGATGATTTTCACTACCTCATCTCCAATAATGATTCCATGTCAATCCTTTGATAAATATTCCATGTCACAACTCTTTATGAATCACTGAAGATATAGGACTTCCTCTAAATATATTACACTGTATTTCATTGTGAATCCTCTTATGTGATTTTTCATTTTTCAATTCATGTGCATACTCCTCATTTTATCTTCAAACACATCCGTGCTCACACTACTAGAAATTTGGGCTATATCCATGGTTTGAAACTGTGGCTATAAGTTATAGCCACGGTTCTATGGACCGTGGATGGTATTGGCATGGACATAAGAAAAAACCTAGATCCATAGTTTGAAACTATGGCTATATCCCTATAGCCATGATTTAAACCATGGATATAGCCTTATAGCCACAGTTTCAAATCGTGGCTAAAACCCTATATCCACGGTTTGGAATCATGGAAGAACATTAAGCCATATAAATTTTTTAGCCACGGTTTAAAATCGTGACTAAAGGACATCCCATTTCACAAAAAATAGCCCCTTACACCCCCTTAAACACCCCCCTACACCCCCATCCCCCCCTGGATAGCCCCCTTGCACCCCCTTGCACCCCCTTGAACACCCCCTACACCCCCATGCCCCCTGGACAGCCCCCTTGCACCCCCGTGAACACCCCCTACACCCCCGTGCCCCCTGGACAGCCCCCTTGCACCCCTTTGAACACCCCCTGCACCCCCATGCCCCCGAGACATCCCCCTCGCACCCCCCAAAACAGCCCCTTTCACCCCCTTGAAAACCCCCCTGCACCCCATGCCCCCTAGATAGCCCCCTTGCACAACTTGAACACCCCCTGCACCCCCATGCCCCCTTGGACAACAATCTTATACCCCTTGAACACCCCCTTCCCCCCCATGCCCCTGGACATCCCCTTTACACCCCCAGGACATCCCCTGGCACCCCCTTGAACACCCCATGCACCCCCATGCCCCCCTGGACAACCCCCTTGCACCCCCAGGACAACCCCTTTCACCCCCTTGAACACCCCCTGCACCCCCTCCTGGACCCCCCCCCCTGGACACCCCCTTGCACCACACCTGCACCCTCCCCCCTACCCTACAGACCCCCTGCCCTGCAGACCCCCTTTCCTACAGACCCCCTACCCTGAAGACCCCCTTCCACCCCCTCCCCATGCACCCCCACCAGTATCCCCCATACCAAGTCCCCACCCCTCTCTTGGTCACCCCCTTACACCGCACTTGCACCCTCCCCCTGCCCTGTAGACCCCCTGCCCCCCCTCCTGGACCCACCCACCGCCTCCTAGACAACCCCACCTAGACACCCCCTTACATCGCACCTGCACCCTCCTCCTGGAAAACCCTTGCAGAAACCCCCCTATACCCTCCCCCAGCCCTACAGACCCCCCTTCGCCCTCCCCCCTTCCTGAAAAACCCCTCCTAGACACCCCACCTACACCCCTACCCCCACATGTACCCTCTCTATCCCTTGCACCCTCCCCCTGGACAGCCCCTGGACACCCCACCTGCATCCTCCCTTCTTCCCTACAGACCCCCCCCTCCCAGAAACCTCACCTTCACCCTCCCCCTGCCCTGCAACCCCCCTCCCAAACACCCCATTTGCACCCTCCCCCTCCCCTGCAGAAACCCCTCCCCTGCAGACCCCTTGCCCCCGGACAAACCCCGAACACCCCCTGCACCCTCCCCCTACACCCCCTGCCCCCCTCCCCCCTGCCCCCTCCCCCTACCAGGTCCCCACCCCACCCTTTCCTGGACACCCCCTTGTACCGCACCTACACCCTCCCCCTACCCTGAAAACCCCCTACCCCCTCTTGGACAACCCCACCTGGACACACCCTTGCACCGCACCAGAACCCCCTCCTGGATAACCCTTATAGACACCCCCTACACCCTCCCCCTATCGTGAAGACCCCCTTGCACCCTCCCCCTTCCTGGAAAACCCCTCCCAGACACCCCACCTGCACCCCTGCCCCCACCTGCACCATCCCCCTGGACAGTCCTTGGACACCCCACCTGCACCCTCCCCTACCCTGCAGACCCCCCTCCCATAACCCCCTCCTAGACCCCCCATCCCAGATACCCCACATGCACCCTTCCCCTACCCTACAAACCCCCTCCTAGACACCCCACCGCACCCCCATTCCCTACAGAAACGCCTCCCCTGCAGACCCCCCTGCCCCCCCCGGACAAACCATGGACACACCCTACCCTGTAGAACCCCCCCCCCCTCTCCTCCCCCTCCACCCCTCACCCCCACCAGTATCCCTCCTGCCAGGTCCCCACCGACGCATCGTTTTTTCCCAGTTCAGGGAGGGGGAAATTGGATTCACCCCATAGGATTTAATATCACATATTTTCCACCTTGATTAATACCAAAATCTGAACCCCATGGATCTATTGTAATTATCCGACCCTAGTTACCCAGAGTTAGTGCATTATTACATAACATTGGCATGATCACAAGAGATCAAATCCCGAAATACCGATCAGTTTAGTAGCCTTGGAAGTACTAGATACATGCATAAGTTTTACATTACATTATGAAATGAAAAACAACAACATTGTACCTCCTTTGAACACATTCATATCTCTTAGACTATCCATATAGGTCAGTCATAATATACTTCTTCACATACTAGGAAAAATAAAACATAGAAAGGGGTGATCTCAGATGCTCAATAAATATAACAATATAGAGGAAACTTTCATAAATAAGATTAAAAATTTAAGGCAATGTATAAGACTAAAACATAAGCCTTTTAAACCTAAAATTCAGCATAATATGGAAAAAATAAATCAAATAATTCCATTTACTTATTCACATGGATATTCTACTAGTAGAATAATCACATGCAACATCAATATCCAATTTCATAATGATGGAATGCATAATGCTGGACATCATAAACACATAGTCAAGGCCTCATGCCAAGACTACAAATAAGATTTTGTCAAGGCCTTTTGACAAGACACTAGTTTGTCTCATTAGACCTACCAATCCATCAAGGAGCTATAGTGGGATCCACCCATCACTTACTAAGTCCAATGTATTCCTCATATGAAAAGGATTAAACATAATATAAACATTCATATTAAGTCTAGCATACAAAATGTTAATACATTAACCATAAACCATGAATGATATAAAAATAATACATCCACAGTCAAATATATCACAAAACCATCAATACAATATGAAATATTTTTATCATAATAAATCAACTTCAAACAAGTATAAAATCTATTAAAGGATGTTTACATATATGAAATCAAAAATATTTTAGAGAAATATATCTTTCTATTTTGAAATCATTTAAAAGTCATGTAATAATAAAAGAAAACATTTATTTTGAAAATATTATTATAATCTTGTAAGGGAATATTCAAAGGTGTTATAATGGTGGATAATAACCGCACCTTCCATATAAGTTAAAAAAACATTCTTACCATAATTTTTCCTAAAGGTCATAAAGTACCTTGTTTGGAAAAAGACAGAAAGATTTCTTTCAAACCATTTTATAAAAAGTAAAAAAAATGTATAAATGACTTTAAAGAATATTCTAGAAAATAGTAAAAATGTTTTAAAATACATTTTTAAGAAACACAGATGTATATGATAAAGAGGTCCCTATAGATACTTATGCAAAAACAACCTCAGATAATAAAGATATTGTGAAATTAACCCTTACCTAGTACTTTTCCTTAGAGGGTACATTAACCTCCTCTATAATAGTTAAATAATTGTTATTAAACTTTAAAATAACTACATACATAAATATGATATCATATATGATCTTCTAATATTTCTTTATTAATAATATTTTTGTATTATCACTGTTTCGAGTGTTAACTGATTCGTTTTCCTTTATATGTTTTGTTATGTAAGTCATGTTTATTATCGATAGGATGTATTTGATTCATATAAAGAATTATATTATGTTCTTAAATATTATTGTCACGACCCGCCCTCGGGGTCCGTGCCGTGACTACCCCAAGCCCGCCTTCCATAGGCCAGGGGCTGGCGACTAGCACCAAGGCGTAGATCCCAGCAAATTGGGAAGGCATTGCCTTTGAAAAGTAAACACACACCACAGAGTAAACAAGCGGAAAGTAAACACTAAGCAAGCAGAGTACAACTGAAGTGCGGAAAAGTAAATGGGCCAGAATACAAACCCAAACTGAAATTAAAGTACAACTCAAAAAGGGAAAAACAGCAACTGAAAAGTAAAGGCCGCTACTCCGTGCTGTCCACTGGAAAATCCCACCTGAAGGGTGGGTACAGATAGCTCCTCTGCTCCACGGGTCCCACCGTCCGCTCCGTGCTCGTCCCGCCCAGTGGTCCACCTCCGGGTACCGTCCCGCTCCGCAAACCTCAGCTAAGGTCAACGCTGTCCGTCGTCTACAACCAACACAACGTAGTGCGGGCGAAGCCCGTGCAGGGGTGAGTATAAGCTACTCAGTAGGGTCCCCGAGACCCCTGAAGGTCTCTCAAAATCCACAAAGGATAAACCACGAAGCAAAGTACAATCACGAAGTAACAACCAACACTGCTTAGGTATATGCCCATACATATACCTAAGTCATCAATTCAAATACGCTCCAACCTCCGAGCCCAAGTATAACTCAGTCCACGCAGGAAAGTATACGTATTCCACAAAGGAAAGTAACAGGATTCAGCTCACACAGGTATACTTCTTCAGGGACGATAAAGATGATCACTGATCCATCTAAGTCGTCGGACCCACGAAGGATCGATAGGTAACTAACCCCCGCAAGACCCACACAGGATCGGGCTCACACAGAACCTGTAGGCGCTGGCTCACACAGAACCGCTGAGCGCAAGGACCCACACAGGATCGGGCTCACACAGAACCTGTAGCACTGATCCACGTAGGATCGCTGAGTGCTGTAGTCGTCGTCGTCGAATCCACACAGGATCTCTATACTGTCGTCGTCGAATCCACACAGGATCTCTGTACTGTCGTCGTCGCAGTCACAGTAGCAGTCGTAGCAGTAGAACAGTCGCAGCCAGCACTAGGGTTCCCGCACACAGCAAGCTCGTACGGAGGGTCCGCTCCACGAGCCGAGAGGCTGATACATCAACTGTCACGAAGACCGAAGTTGATGTATCCAAAAGTTCCGTATCGTCAACAGGAACTCAACGCAACAGACGGCGCGTCGATCGGACGCCCGGTCTGAGAGTTATTGGCATTTTTGTCTCCGGGGCCCGGTTGGTTTTTAAGGCAAAACCAACCCGACCGTACTCCACCTGCGTCCAAACCTCGGGCGGAGTATGCCAAAAGATCCGTCTCACTAAGAGGAACACTACGCGACTGACGGCACGTCAATCGGACGTCCGTAGCTCAAGATAAGAGCGTTTCCGCTCCGAAGGCCCGGTTGGTTTCGTGAACGAACCAACCCGGCCGAACTCAAAGTAAACCGAAACCTTGAGTGCGATATACCGAAACGACCGTCTCGATCCAAGGATCGCGTTGCCGCAGACGGTTCGTCATTCGGAGGTCCGAGGCTCAAGTTATGAGCCAAAAACCGAATCTGGTCCGAAACGGGGGGTCCGGGTCCGGAACGACCCGGCCCGACCCCCCCCCCTTGGGTGGCGCGGCGGCCGGCGGCGGCGGCCGGCGGCGGCGGACGGCGGCGGCGGGCCACGTGGCGGCGGCGGGCCGCGTGGCGGCGGCGGCCGCGTGGCGCGGCGGCGGCGGGCCACGTGGCGGCGGCGGGCCGCGTGGCGGCGGCGGCGGGCCGCGCTGGCGGCGGCGGACCGCGCTGGCGGCGGTGGCCGCGACTCACGCGGGGGGCTAAGCCCCCGCCCTTCCGAAGGCGGCGCGGCTTTGCCGCGCCGTTTGAGACAAAACGGCCCCCGCAAATGGGGGCCGGTTGAGTAAAACCGGGGGGGCTTTGCCCCCCCCCTCCTTAAAAGAACCGCCCCCTCATTAAGAGGGGGGTCTTGATGGACCGGCCGGGGGTTTAAACCCCCGGTTTTTATGACATCCGGCCGGCCTGCTGGCCGGCCGGTTTTTACCAACGGGACCGGAATTTCCGGTCCCGCCCTTGACTTCCGACGCCGGCGGCCCGGCCGCCGGTCTTTCCTTCCGCCGCGGCCCGGAACCGGCCGCGGTCTCCTCGTCTCACCGCGGCCCGGAACCGGCCGCGGTGTTCGTCGTCCGGCGCGGTGCGACGGCACCGCGCCCCTTTCGCCGTGCCAAGAATCCTCCCAACGCGGCGTGTCGGCGTCGCGGTCTTGAAGTCTCTCCTCGGCGAAGCGCGACGGTATTGCGGAAATCATAAGCATGTTCATCCGCGTGGTGCGACGGCACCACACCTCTTGCTTCCACCCGCAAATCAACATGAACGAAGGAGGGGGTTTCGGCCGTGTTCGTGCGGTCCGACTCCCCTCGCGTTAACAAATAACATAACTAAAAAGTCTCACGTTTAGTCATGCTAAAATCCACGATTCAGGAATGGAATAAAATAATTAATAAAAACATCCCCTACCTCGGGTTTGAGATTCAAAGAAATCCTCTACGTTCCGCGGAAGACGGCGTCGCGGAATTCAGGCGTCGCGGTCGTCGTTCGTCAAATCCGTTGACGAAGATTTACGTCCGATGCGACACGTTGTTGGCGGATCTTCGTTTGCCGACGAAGAAGGTCCGAAGAGGAAGCAGAGGTCCGAAGATACTGGGTCTCTGAGTCGATGATCCTTGACGAAGTGTTGTCGTTCTTCGTCGAGGATGAAGACGTTCTTCGTTCTTCGTCAGAGCTTGAAGATGAGAAGGCTCTCCAAAGGCAAACAAAGAACCCTAAATAAAATAAGACTACCTCTTATTTTATTAACACAACACAAAAGAATTTCAAAATTTGAAATTCAAAAAGGGCTTTAACTTCCTTAATTAAATAAGGGTAACGTAGGCCAATTAATTGGGGGTTAAGAACGTTGAGAGAAAAAGAAAAGTCTTAGGGGTTCGTGTGGGCCCCACCACACTTAATCCTCCCAAGGGAGGTTAAGTGGGTGTGGGTCCCACTTCCAACCCCCTTAGGTAGGTTTTCTTTAATAAGTTAAAAATAAAATTTGTTTTACACAATTTTATTTAACTTAATTGAAAAACCCCAAAACGTATCTTTCAACCCGCAACAAACGCAACTCCCGAAAAGGTCTCATTAAGCGAATATCGGCACTGCGAGTTCATCGGTGCCCTCGGATTTCAATTCCGAGCACCGGATCAAAAGTTAGGAATTCCCGCTCGTTCGTTCACTGAACGTACCCGAGCCAAACTTCGGAAATTAATTCCGGGCACTCAGGGCCTCGGAATCAGGTGCCGTCTGAAACCGCGCTCTTGTAAAAATCCAAAGAAAATTAAGAAAAAAAAATTTCCCTTGAATTTTACGGTTTTTACATTACTCCCACCTCAGGGCTTTACGTCCCCGTAAAGATACAACAAAAACTAGGGGAACAAATGAGGGTACTGAGCACGCATCTGAGCCTCCCGCTCCCAAGTGCTCTCCTGGAGATTCCCGTGCTGCCATCTGATGCGCACAAGAGGAATCGATCGCCCACGTAGGACCCGCTCCTGTCGATCCTCTATCTCCACCGGGACCTCCGTAAAAGTCGCCCCATCGTCAACGTCAAGCTCCCCATGGTCAAAGATGTGCGTCGGGTCGTGCACGTATCTCCTCAGCTGGGATACGTGAAAGACGTCGTGCACCCGGTGCAACTGAGGTGGTAGAGCCAGGCGATAAGCCACCTCGCCAATCCTGCTGAGAATCTGAAAAGGTCCGATGAAGCGTGGAGATAACTTGCCGCCTCGGCCAAATCTCCGAATACCACGTCGAGGTGAGACCCGCAAGAAGACGTGGTCGCCATCCTCAAACTCTAGTGGTCTCCGCCTCCTGTCAGCATATGACTTCTGCCGGCTCTGAGCTGTCCTCATCCGCTCCTGGATGACCTGGACCTTCTCTGTCGTGGCCTGGACCATCTCCGGTCCCACTAGTGCTGACTCCCCTGGGTCTGTCCAGCACAAAGGAGATCTACATGGTCGGCCGTACAACGCCTCGTACGGTGCCATCCCGATGGTGGAGTGGTAGCTGTTGTTGTACGCGAACTCCACCAAGGGTAGGTGGTCCTCCCAGCTACGACCAAAGTCGAGGACACATGCGCGGAGCATGTCCTCGAGAGTCTGAATGGTCCTCTCCGTCTGACCATCCGTCTGCGGGTGAAAGGCTGTGCTAAGACGTAGCTGCGTCCCGAACGCCTCCTGTAACCCCTTCCAAAGCCGGGAAGTAAAGCGGGCATCTCGATCGGAAACGATAGATGATGGCACGCCGTGGAGCCGCACAATCTCCTGAACGTAGAGACGTCCCAAGCTCTCCACCGAGCCCTGCTCTCTGATGGGTAAGAAGTGTGCCGACTTGGTGAGTCGGTCAACAATCACCCAGATGGAGTCGTGACCTCTGGAAGTGCGTGGAAGTCCAGTCACGAAGTCCATAGATATGCCATCCCACTTCCACTCCGGAACCTCCAAGGGCTGTACCAAGCCTGCTGGTACCTGATGCTCAGCCTTCACCTGCTGACAGGTAAGGCATCGAGAAACGAACTCTGCTACAGCTTTCTTCATGCCCGGCCACCAGTGCTGTCGTCTGAGGTCCTGGTACATCTTTGCCACTCCTGGATGTACCGCTAAAGGAGAAGTGTGAAACTCCCTCAGCACTTCCTCTCGCAAGGCGACTGGTACCATGGTACGTCCTCTGAAAAGGATGTCGTGCTCTGCTCCAAGGGAGAAACCATCAGGTGTCTGTCCCGAGGATATCTGTGCACGCCGTGTCTCACAGTCAGCGTCCCCATGCTGTGCCTCCCTGACTCGCTGCAGTAGTGGAGGAGTGACTGTGAGAGACTGAAGAAAGGCTGCTCCATCTCTATCCACGAAGGATATCTGCAAAGAGGCTAGCTGCTCCGTCGCCTCCTCAAGTAGTTGAATGCCCGTCCTCCTGCTGAGGGCATCAGCTACTATGTTCCCCTTCCCAGGAGTATAGACTATCTCAAAGTCATAGTCCTGGAGGAACTCGAGCCATCGTCGCTGTCTCAGGTTCAGGTCCTTCTGCGAGAAGATATACCTGAGACTCTGATGATCGGAAAAGACTGTAAAGCGCTCGCCCATCAGATAATGTCGCCATGTCTTCAGAGCGAAGACCACTGCTGCTAACTCCAGGTCATGGGTAGCGTAGTTCTGCTCATGCGGTCTCAACTGTCGTGATCCATAGGCGATCACTGCCCGCTCCTGCATCAGAACACATCCGAGTCCGGTCCCTGATGCATCGCAGTAGACCACGTACCCTACTCCCTCCTCAGGCAACCTCAAGATAGGTGCGCTAGTCAATCTCTGCCTCAGCTCCTCGAAGCTCTGCTGACAACTGTCTGACCACACGAAGGGTTTCCCCTTCTTCGTCAACGCTGTGAGTGATGCCGCAACTCTGGAGAAGTTCGGCACAAATCTCCGATAGTATCCAGCTAGTCCCAAGAAACTCCGAACCTCAGTCACGCTCCTGGGTGGCTCCCATGCTAACACAGCCTCAATCTTCGCGGGATCCACTGCAACTCCCGCCTCAGAGATTACGTGTCCCAAAAAGTGGACCTCACGTATCCAGAACTGGCACTTCGAGAGCTTACCATAAAGCTGGTGCTCTCGGAGTGTGTCAAGGACAACTCGCAAGTGATAGGCGTGCTCCTCCTCTGTCGTAGAGTAAATCAGAATGTCGTCGATGAAGACCACGACAAACCGATCGAGGTATGGCTGAAAGATCCTGTTCATGAGAGCCATGAACACTGCTGGAGCATTGGTTACACCGAAAGGCATAACCAAGAACTCATAGTGGCCATACCGACATCTGAAGGCCGTCTTCTGCACATCCTCGTCTCTGACTCTGAGCTGATGATAGCCTGACCTGAGGTCTATCTTCGAGAACCACCGTGCTCCCTTGAGCTGATCAAAGAGGTCATCAATCCTCGGTAGCGGATACTTGTTCCTCACTGTCACCTGGTTCAGGCGACGATAGTCAACACAAAGTCGCAAGCTTCCGTCCGCCTTCTTGGCGAACAATATCGGGGAAGCCCAGGGTGAAACACTGGGTCGGATGAATCCCTTGCCCTGTAAGTCCTCCAACTGTACCCGTAGCTCTCGAAGCTCGGCGGGGGCCATCCGATATGCTGGAGTGGATATCGGGGCTGTCCCGGGGTACAAGTCAATATAAAAGTCTACCTCTCTGCGAGGAGGTAGCCCTGGAACATCGTCGGGAAAAACGTCCGCATACTGATCCACCACTGCAGGAAAACCAGGACTCCGCACGTCAACTGCTCCAAGGATAAGGCTAGCCAACTGATGAGTGATGGGCTGTCCTCTCCTCCGCGGAAGTCCATCCTGTGCTGCTAAGGCTCCCTTCTCGCCGGTGAAGGTGAACCTGCTCCCGTCGGTGCGTACACATCGCACCTTGCGCCTAAAACAGTCAATCTGAGCATGGACCGTAGACAGCCAATCCATGCCCAAGATGACGTCGTAAGGCCTCGACGCTGCTACAAGAAGATCCCAGCCGAAGCTCTCGCCTCCTAGAGTAAGCTCACACTGCCGGCACCAGTGCGTAATCGTCGAGTCTGCTCCCGTAGGAGTCTCTAGCCGTAAGGATCGAGCCAACGGCTCTGTCGGAATCTCCGAGCTCCGAACAAGGGCAGCGGCTATGAAAGAATGACTCGCTCCTGTGTCTATAAGAACTGCAGCAAGGGTGGAATAGACACAGATAGTACCTTGAATCATCTCAGGTGCGCCGTGGTCGTAGGCCTCTGCTGCCTGGAGCTGTGCCTGTCGCTGCCCGCCAGCTCCCTGTGGTCGGGGTGGACCTCCTGGTGGTGGTGGTGGTAGAGCCTCAAAGCGTCGGCCACCACCAGCTGCTCGTCCAGCTCCTCTGCCTCGTCCGCCTCCTCCCTGCGGACCGCCACGGTCGACCCTCTGCCTCTGCCTCGGTGGTCCATCAACTGACTGCTGCTCCTCGGCACGGCGGGTCGGGCAGTCGCGAGCCATGTGGCCCTGCCCGCCGCACGAGTAGCACTGTCTGCCTCTCGGAAGACTGGCTCCGCGCTGTGTGCCCCGCACTGCTGAGCCAGTGCCCTGAGGTCGTCGGCCTGAAGGTCTGGTCTGTCTGGACCCCTGAGTCATCCGTCGACTGCCTGCTGCAGATGACTCTGCCACGTGCCGCCCTGCGGTGGGTCGCTGTGCTGGTGTAGACTCAGCAAGGAAGCTCTCAATCAGAAGTGCCCGCTCCAGTACTCCTGTCTGAGTCGGTATGCTGAGGGAGATCAGCGATGCCCTGATCTCGTGTCTCAAACCCTGCTCGAAGGTCCGGGCCCGGAAGAATGGATCCCGTACCATGTCGGTCGAGTAGCGCGAGAGATCGGTAAACCTCGCCGAGTACTGGGCGACCGTCATGCTGCCCTGCCGCAGCTGTAGAAGCTCCTGGATGCGCACCGCTCGAAGGGTGGCCGGGACGAACTCAGAGCGGAAGAGGCTCTCAAAGTCCGTCCAGAGTAGAGATGCCTCGTCGTGCACCTGGAGCATCAAGCTCCACCATCGTCCTGCTGCTGCGTGTAGTAGGCTCGCAGCGAGGATCACCATGAGGTCTGCTGGTGTCCTCACTAGCCTAAACACTCGAACCACTGCCTCCAGCCAGTCCTCTGCTGCCTGGGGATCCGTCTCCCCGCGAAACCTGGGCGGTCGCTGTCGCTGAAACTCATGCAGTGCGCTGAGGCGACGTGCATCGTCAGCGGCTGCTGCTGGAAGCATCGGAGGCTCGGCGGGTAAAGCTACCGCCGGTGCCACTACTGGAAAAGGGCCCTGCACCGAAGCCTCGTCGCTCGGTGGGCTGTCGTCTCGCTCGACCATCGGAACCCTAGCTGGCTGCCGTCGTGGGGCCATCCTGAAAAGGAAACAGGTGCGCCACGGTTAGAACAGTATACCTGGTGAGCTGATATAAGTAATCACAAAGAAAACTTTGAAACACACACGCAATCAATGTTTTCGTGCATTAAGTCGGAAATCAGACGTCAGGGTCCTGGTGTGTGGATACGTCGGCCGCCGCACCAACACTGGACTCCCTGGACTGATAACCACACTCAATACGCTAAACATTATTGCTTCACATAGAAAAGATCAGAGTTCGCGGTAGAACCGAACTCCTCTGATACCAATTTGTCACGACCCGCCCTCGGGGTCCGTGCCGTGACTACCCCAAGCCCGCCTTCCATAGGCCAGGGGCTGGCGACTAGCACCAAGGCGTAGATCCCAGCAAATTGGGAAGGCATTGCCTTTGAAAAGTAAACACACACCACAGAGTAAACAAGCGGAAAGTAAACACTAAGCAAGCAGAGTACAACTGAAGTGCGGAAAAGTAAATGGGCCAGAATACAAACCCAAACTGAAAGTAAAGTACAACTCAAAAAGGGAAAAACAGCAACTGAAAAGTAAAGGCCGCTACTCCGTGCTGTCCACTGGAAAATCCCACCTGAAGGGTGGGTACAGATAGCTCCTCTGCTCCACGGGTCCCACCGTCCGCTCCGTGCTCGTCCCGCCCAGTGGTCCACCTCCGGGTACCGTCCCGCTCCGCAAACCTCAGCTAAGGTCAACGCTGTCCGTCGTCTACAACCAACACAACGTAGTGCGGGCGAAGCCCGTGCAGGGGTGAGTATAAGCTACTCAGTAGGGTCCCCGAGACCCCTGAAGGTCTCTCAAAATCCACAAAGGATAAACCACGAAGCAAAGTACAATCACGAAGTAACAACCAACACTGCTTAGGTATATGCCCATACATATACCTAAGTCATCAATTCAAATACGCTCCAACCTCCGAGCCCAAGTATAACTCAGTCCACGCAGGAAAGTATACGTATTCCACAAAGGAAAGTAACAGGATTCAGCTCACACAGGTATACTTCTTCAGGGACGATAAAGATGATCACTGATCCATCTAAGTCGTCGGACCCACGAAGGATCGATAGGTAACTAACCCCCGCAAGACCCACACAGGATCGGGCTCACACAGAACCTGTAGGCGCTGGCTCACACAGAACCGCTGAGCGCAAGGACCCACACAGGATCGGGCTCACACAGAACCTGTAGCACTGATCCACGTAGGATCGCTGAGTGCTGTAGTCGTCGTCGTCGAATCCACACAGGATCTCTATACTGTCGTCGTCGAATCCACACAGGATCTCTGTACTGTCGTCGTCGCAGTCACAGTAGCAGTCGTAGCAGTAGAACAGTCGCAGCCAGCACTAGGGTTCCCGCACACAGCAAGCTCGTACGGAGGGTCCGCTCCACGAGCCGAGAGGCTGATACATCAACTGTCACGAAGACCGAAGTTGATGTATCCAAAAGTTCCGTATCGTCAACAGGAACTCAACGCAACAGACGGCGCGTCGATCGGACGCCCGGTCTGAGAGTTATTGGCATTTTTGTCTCCGGGGCCCGGTTGGTTTTTAAGGCAAAACCAACCCGACCGTACTCCACCTGCGTCCAAACCTCGGGCGGAGTATGCCAAAAGATCCGTCTCACTAAGAGGAACACTACGCGACTGACGGCACGTCAATCGGACGTCCGTAGCTCAAGATAAGAGCGTTTCCGCTCCGAAGGCCCGGTTGGTTTCGTGAACGAACCAACCCGGCCGAACTCAAAGTAAACCGAAACCTTGAGTGCGATATACCGAAACGACCGTCTCGATCCAAGGATCGCGTTGCCGCAGACGGTTCGTCATTCGGAGGTCCGAGGCTCAAGTTATGAGCCAAAAACCGAATCTGGTCCGAAACGGGGGGTCCGGGTCCGGAACGACCCGGCCCGACCCCCCCCCCCCTTGGGTGGCGCGGCGGCCGGCGGCGGCGGCCGGCGGCGGCGGACGGCGGCGGCGGGCCACGTGGCGGCGGCGGGCCGCGTGGCGGCGGCGGCCGCGTGGCGCGGCGGCGGCGGGCCACGTGGCGGCGGCGGGCCGCGTGGCGGCGGCGGCGGGCCGCGCTGGCGGCGGCGGACCGCGCTGGCGGCGGTGGCCGCGACTCACGCGGGGGGCTAAGCCCCCGCCCTTCCGAAGGCGGCGCGGCTTTGCCGCGCCGTTTGAGACAAAACGGCCCCCGCAAATGGGGGCCGGTTGAGTAAAACCGGGGGGGCTTTGCCCCCCCCCCCCCTCCTTAAAAGAACCGCCCCCTCATTAAGAGGGGGGTCTTGATGGACCGGCCGGGGGTTTAAACCCCCGGTTTTTATGACATCCGGCCGGCCTGCTGGCCGGCCGGTTTTTACCAACGGGACCGGAATTTCCGGTCCCGCCCTTGACTTCCGACGCCGGCGGCCCGGCCGCCGGTCTTTCCTTCCGCCGCGGCCCGGAACCGGCCGCGGTCTCCTCGTCTCACCGCGGCCCGGAACCGGCCGCGGTGTTCGTCGTCCGGCGCGGTGCGACGGCACCGCGCCCCTTTCGCCGTGCCAAGAATCCTCCCAACGCGGCGTGTCGGCGTCGCGGTCTTGAAGTCTCTCCTCGGCGAAGCGCGACGGTATTGCGGAAATCATAAGCATGTTCATCCGCGTGGTGCGACGGCACCACACCTCTTGCTTCCACCCGCAAATCAACATGAACGAAGGAGGGGGTTTCGGCCGTGTTCGTGCGGTCCGACTCCCCTCGCGTTAACAAATAACATAACTAAAAAGTCTCACGTTTAGTCATGCTAAAATCCACGATTCAGGAATGGAATAAAATAATTAATAAAAACATCCCCTACCTCGGGTTTGAGATTCAAAGAAATCCTCTACGTTCCGCGGAAGACGGCGTCGCGGAATTCAGGCGTCGCGGTCGTCGTTCGTCAAATCCGTTGACGAAGATTTACGTCCGATGCGACACGTTGTTGGCGGATCTTCGTTTGCCGACGAAGAAGGTCCGAAGAGGAAGCAGAGGTCCGAAGATACTGGGTCTCTGAGTCGATGATCCTTGACGAAGTGTTGTCGTTCTTCGTCGAGGATGAAGACGTTCTTCGTTCTTCGTCAGAGCTTGAAGATGAGAAGGCTCTCCAAAGGCAAACAAAGAACCCTAAATAAAATAAGACTACCTCTTATTTTATTAACACAACACAAAAGAATTTCAAAATTTGAAATTCAAAAAGGGCTTTAACTTCCTTAATTAAATAAGGGTAACGTAGGCCAATTAATTGGGGGTTAAGAACGTTGAGAGAAAAAGAAAAGTCTTAGGGGTTCGTGTGGGCCCCACCACACTTAATCCTCCCAAGGGAGGTTAAGTGGGTGTGGGTCCCACTTCCAACCCCCTTAGGTAGGTTTTCTTTAATAAGTTAAAAATAAAATTTGTTTTACACAATTTTATTTAACTTAATTGAAAAACCCCAAAACGTATCTTTCAACCCGCAACAAACGCAACTCCCGAAAAGGTCTCATTAAGCGAATATCGGCACTGCGAGTTCATCGGTGCCCTCGGATTTCAATTCCGAGCACCGGATCAAAAGTTAGGAATTCCCGCTCGTTCGTTCACTGAACGTACCCGAGCCAAACTTCGGAAATTAATTCCGGGCACTCAGGGCCTCGGAATCAGGTGCCGTCTGAAACCGCGCTCTTGTAAAAATCCAAAGAAAATTAAGAAAAAAAAATTTCCCTTGAATTTTACGGTTTTTACAATTATTTTTAATAACCAAATGAAAATTATTCTTGAATGGTTATGATGGGGAATTAATCTCATCACGTTCGTGGAGACGGTAATCCGTACTTACGCACGAACACTACTTCCATTTAATTTTTTTTATTTTAAAAAGAAAGAAATCCAAAATATACATAGGTATATTATTATTCCATTCTAATATAATATTTTATATTTGTTACGTAAGTTCATTAACACCATCCTTTATACGTTCCATGTATGGTATGAACAAGTCATATCACTTTGAGGGGGCGGTAGTCCGCACTTCCTCAAATGAAATTATCGTATATATACAATAAGAAAAGAATAAAGGTATGATATAAAATAGAATTAAAGAAACTTATAGATAAAATAAATATCATAAATATCATTTATAATTACAGTTCCATCATAATGGCCACCATAAGAGGTGGTAGTAGAATATTTAACAATCATCGTTTCGTGAGGTAGTAGTTCGTCGTCCACAGAAACATTATTGTCCATACCCATTAGATGGATATGTGTGTAAGTGTAGTTAAAATAATTCTCATAAAAACAACCTAGTATATTTAGGATACTATGTTCGTTATAAAATAAAGGAATAAAGAGAGTTTAGGGGGTTGAAGAAGTAAAATAAAAGAAACAAATTAAGAGGAGATGTTACCTTTAAACCAGGTAACTCCCATTGGTTTGAACCAAAAGGATTCCTTGAAGTGTATTATTCCTAAGGCATGGATTCTAAGAGGAATAGTGGGATGTAGGGAGCTTAATTTAGTAGAGTTTGGATGAGACAAGGGGCTTGATATGTGTGAGTAGTGGGTTAGAGGTGATGGATTTTTATAAGGGAGGGGAGGATCTCTTTAGGAATATTTGAAAATATTATTTTATTATATAATTATTTTTGGTTTCTAAAGGTCCAAAAATCATTAAAGTCTAAGATAAGATGACTCATGTTCGAAATAAAATCATCCAATAATAATTGGACAGGTTTTGGATATTTTTTTAAATTTTATAATCTCATTTATTTAAATCATTCATTAATGAGGTAAACACCCCATCATTATTGTGTCATAAATAATTTTATTTAGTTGATGTCTAAAAATTATTAAAAAAATACCATGATGTAGGAATTTTTTTATCTTTCCAATTAAAATTTATAGTCAAAAATATAACTTATATAACCTCATGTAAAAATTGTTTTACTAAAAGATATATGTTTTTCCTTTTTTGTCTTTACTTTAAATTAATTAATATAAAGTGTCATTATCACTCTCAAGTGGCTCCATGGGGTCCCAAAATCAACCCAAGGATGACCATGGTCAGAAATTTATTATCCAATAGGGTTAGGGAATGTGTTAGGGTAATTTAATATTATTATAATATTATTTTTTACCCTTATTTACTGGATTTAACCTTTAACCATGATAAATAAAATATTTACCGAAGTAATTATTCATAATGTCTAAAAATAAAAGTTATCTATTTATACAATTTGGACCTCTTGATTCAAAATATGGAATCCATTTTTTCAAATTTAAAGCACAGAAGTGGAGGAAATTAATTTAAAATTAATTTCCATCGTCAAAACAAAAAGTGTGTGTTTAAGAAATAATAACTATCAAAATATTGACACTTGTTTATGTCCAGTTTAAATGTGAAATTACATCCAATGACCTAAATTATATTAAATTATAAAAATATAATCTAATGATACTTAAAAACCATTCAAATGTATAATTTAACACTATAAATTATTTCAATTAAAAAAGTTTTTTTTTAATTAAAATTTAGTATTTTTCACTATTCATCAAAAAATGAACGTTTTCAGGAGATTACCAAAAATTCACCCTAAGATAATTTTGATATTCAGAATCCAAAAATGAATTCTATTTTGAAAAATAAAATTTATAAAATTTCAAAAAGTGGGTATTACTATTCATAACGGTTAGTTTGATTGGTCGTGGTGTGTTAAAATCTTGAAGTTGCATACAATGCAATCTATTGCATTATTCAAAGGGAAAATTTCCATGGAAGATTGGGGTGTTACATTCTTCCCTCCTTCAAATAATTTTGTCCTCAAAATTTCTATAATATTACTACATAAAATGATTCGGGTGGTTCTTTATCATAAGTTCCTCGGGTTCCCACATTGCCTCTTCCATCTTATGGTTTCTCCATAGAAATTTCACCAGACGAGTTGTCTGGTTTCTCAACACTTGTTATCCGGTATCAAGAATTCTGATAGGCTATTCACAATAAGAAATATCGGTTTCCAGTTCTATTTCTTCATAGGTGAGTACATGCATTGGGTCAGGCATGTATTTTCTCAACAGTGATATGTGGAAGACATCATGAACTTTGGAGAGACTTGGATGCATTTCCAAATGATAAGATACAACTCCAATTCCTTCTAGAATTTCGAAAGGTCCAATGTACCTGGGACTCAATTTACCCTTCTTACTCAATCGTATAATACCCTTCCATGGAGATAAATTCAAGAAAACATGATCTCCTACTTGAAATTCCAAATTCTTCCTTTGGTTATCGCCATAGATCTTTTGTCTACTTTGGGCTGCTTTGATGTGGGTTTGGATAATATTTACCTTTTCCATTGTTTCCTTAACAAATTCTGGGCTAACGAGTTTTATTTCACCAATATCATCCCTACAAGTTGGTATGAAAATCTCTTTCCATATAACACTTCGTATGGTTCCATCTAAATAATTGAATGGAATATAGTGTTATAGGAAAGTTCTACTAGAGGTAAATACTGACCCCACATACCTTGAAAGTCAAGTGACCAAGATCTCAACATGTCTTCTAAGGTTTGAATAGTCAATTCTGATTGTCCATCACTTTGAGGTTGGTTGGAAGTTCTCAATTGAATTTCATTATCCAAGGCCTTCTGAAGAATTTTCTAGAATCTTGATGTAAAATGGGGATCATGATCAGAAAAAATCAATAGGGGTACTCCATGAAGTCTTACAACTTCATTAATATATATTCTTTCTAGACATTTAAGTGGTAAATCTTCTCTTATAACAAGAAAATGTGCTGACTTGGTAAGATGATCAACAATGACCCATATTGCATCATTCCTTCTAGGAGTATTTGGTAGCCCCATGAAAAAGTCCATCGTAATATCATCCCATTTCCACTCAGGTATGGGAAGAGGTCACATGACTCCTCTAGGATGTTGTTTTCCAGCTTTCACTTGTTGAAAAACCATACATATTAACACATAATCAACAATCTATCTCTTCATGTTGTCCCACCAAAAATGTTACTTAAAATATCTATACATCTTATTGCTACCAGGCTATATAGAGAAATTGCAGCTATGAGCATCATCAAACAATTACCTTTTTAGATCAGGTATGTCAGGAACATAAAGACTCTTCCCAAATTTCAAAATTCTATCTTTATATATGAAGTCACTCAATCTCCCATCATTCACAACTTTAATCTTCTTTTGAAACTCCTCATCATTAGTATGAGAACTCTTTATCCTTTCTAGTAAAGATGGTTTGGAAACCATTTGAAAAAGTATTGATGTTTCACCTTCCATGGTTATTCCCATATCCACCTTTAATAGATCCATAAAAATAGGATCCATTTTAACTCTCATCTTGTTCAAAACTCCATGATCCTTTCTGATCAAATAATATGCCAACTTATTTGCCTTCCCCAAGTGGTAGTGTATAGTGCAATAATAATCCTAGAGTAGTTAAAGCCATCATCTTTTCCTCATGTTGAGTTATTTTTGTGAGAAAATATACTTCAAACTCTTGTGATCAGTATATATCTCACATTTTTTACCATAGAGATAGTTTCTACATATCTTTAAAGCAAATATTACAGCTGCTAACTTAAGATCATGAGTGAGATAGTTTTGTTCATGGATTTTTAGCTGTCGTGATGCATAGGAAATAACCCTATCATTCTGCATAAGGAGACAACCAAGTCCTTTCTTTGAAGCATCACTATATATAAAAAACCCATCATTTCCCGATGGTAGAGTCAAGATAGGAGAATTGAGAAATATTCTCTTCAGTTTATCAAAACATTATTCACACTCTTTTTTCCAAAAAAATTTAACCCATTTACGTGTGATCTTGGTTAATGGGTTATCCAATCAGGAAATTTTTTTGATGAAGTGCTGATAATAACCTTCTAAACCAATAAAACTGCATACCTCAGTTATACTCATCAGTGCTGACCATTCTTGGATTTCCTTGGTCTTTGAAGGATCAATAGAGATTCCATCCTTAGAGACAATATGGTCAAGAAAAGAAATCCCCTGAAGCCAGAATTCACATTTGCTAAACCTCCCATATAATTCATTTCTTATAAGAGTCTTTAGAATAATGCGCAAGTGATTTTCACGATCTTCATATATTTTTGAGTATATCAAGATATCATAAATAAATACCACTAAAAAGTCATCAAGATATTCCTTGAAAACTCTATTCATTAGATTTATGAAAATAGATGGTATATTAGTTAGTCAAAAATGCATTAATATAAACTCATAATTCCCGTACCTGGTTTGAAATGAAGTATTTGAAATGTCTTCCTCCTTCACACACAACTGATGATATCCAGATCGAAGGTCAATCTTCGAAAAATATTGAGCTCCATGAAGTTGATCAAATAAATCATTAATGCGTGGTCGGGGATACTTGTTCTCTATTGTTATAGAATTGATCTCCCCTTAGTCAATGAACAACCTCATAGATCCATCTTTCATTTTAACAAAAAGAACAGGGGCTCCCCATGGAGAAACATTAGGGAAAATTAAATCCCTTATTACTCAATTCCTCTAGTTGTTTCTCTAGTTCCACTAATTACACAGTGGCCATTCTTTAAGGGGTCTTCGATATGGGTCTTGAACTAGGAATTAAATCAATAGAAAACTCAATTTCTCATTTTGGAGGATGTCCTGGTAAATCATCTAGAAAAACATCAACATATTCTTGCACAATAGGTACATCCTCTATTTGAGCATTCCTTTCCTCACCCATAGTTATTTCACTCTCTTCTTCCACAATAATTGAATTTACTAGATTTATTGGGGGTGGATCTAGATAAAAATCAGATGGTGACATTTCTTCTCTAAAGATAAGGTACTCCTTATCATAATCGAAAATTGTAACCTCCTTCTTCTTATAATAAATTTTCACATCATGGTCTGAAAGCCAATCCATACTGAGGATTATATCAAATTCAATCATGGGTATGATGATGAGATTAGCAGATAAATAACGTTAATATGCCTTAATGGGGACTGATTCACAAAACTTTGTTACAATGATACTTCCCTTAGGAGTTTTGACTGATAACTCTATTGTTAAATCAAATTGGAAATATTTAATTTTCTTAGCAAACTAAAAATATATGAAATTTGCGATGATCCAGAATCAAATAAAGCATTGGCTAAACATGAGGAAACCATTAAATTACCCACCACCATGTCTTTCGGAGCTTCAACCTCAACAGAAGTGATCACATAAGCTTGGCCTTTATCCCTTGGCCTTTTCTGAGGTAATTTTCCTGGACTCTTAGGGAATTCGTTTGCATAATGCCCCTTTTCTCTACAATTGTAGCATTCAACATTGATAACCTCTTTCTTTCCCTTGCAATCACGAGCTTGGTGGCCTTTTTCACCACACTTGTAACAGAATACCATTCCCTTCAGGAAATTACTGGGGTGTTTCTTTCTACATTTACCATAGGATGGATATTCAAATTTTCCCTTCTTACCCTTTTTTTCATTTCCAGAGTGTTCAACAGATCTTTTCTTCTCTTTCTTTGCTTTAAATTTGTAAGACTTAGATAATTCCTTTTCTGTCTTGATAGAACATGAGAAAATATCTTCGTATAATAAAAAGAATTGTGAGACTAATGCTCGATAGATAAATTGTTTTAACCCATCAAAGAATTGATCAATATTACTTCTTGGGTTACGTATATAATCTACTGTATGCCTTGTTAACCTTGTAATGTTATCTTCATACTTTGTGACATTATCATCCTCCTTTTTCATTAGACTTATAAATTTTCTTTCCATATCCGCTCTATGGTAACAAGGAAAGTATTTTTCTAAGAAAATATCTTTAAAATTCCTCCATTCCGTATTTTATACTTCTTCATCTTCCTTTGTATTTTTAATTAATGACCACCATTTATCTCTATCTCCCGTGGGGTGATAAACTGCCATAAAAACTTTTTCCCTTTCTCTACTCCCCAAATCATAAAATATTTTCTCTAAGGAACATATCCATTGATCAACTACAAATGGATTTGTAGTCACATTAAATGTTGGTGGTTGTTTCCTCATGAATCGGTCTAATATTTATCCTCCGCGTTGTGGATCAGGGTGCTCCATATGGGTAAGGTTATTATTCATAACCTAAGTGAGTTGTCCCAGTATGGTGATAATCTGATCAGTACCAGTTGTATCACTATCTCCACTATAATTATCTTTATTAGGAGGGAAATACCTACATAGATTACATGAATTTATATATTTTCCATTCCTTCCACTAGGCACCATTTTAAAAAACGATATACACTATATTAGTTTATGAATCACAATACATAATTCCAAACTTATAAAACAATTATCATAAATTGAACAGTTTATGGATATAATCCATAATCATAAAATTATTTTTTTAGGAGGTATATACTCATAAATTATTCATAATGGTTTGTAAAGAAAATGTGAATTATCCTAAGCATATCCTCCAGGAGTGTCGTAACCAAGAGTGCATCAATGCCCATTGTTGTGTACCAGGATACCCCAGGTCAAGCCTGAAACTCCTTTTCGTAGTTTTCACTCCTAGGTACATCTATGCCAGAACCGCCTCTACCTACTCATATCCAGACATGGATGTATTTCTTAGAAAATAAACAAAATTTCTACATTACCAAAATTCAAGGAAGTTCTTCTATACTAATCCTCAAAGTCTATCTTAGGGTAATGTCCTCTAATAAGAGTTTTTCTAAATTTAGCTTACAAGGTTTGTACTAAACTTACTATGATACCTACTGTAATGCCCCAACCCTAGTTACCCAGAGTCGGTGCATTATTACATAACATTGACATGATCACAAGGGATCAAATCCTGAAAGAAATATCGGTTTAGTATCCTTAGAAGTACTAAATACATGCATAAGTTTTACATTACATTATGAAATGAAAAACAACAACATTGTGTCTTCTTTGAACACATTCATTACCCTTAGAATATCCCTGAAGATCAGTCATAATATACTTATTCACATCCTAGGAAAAATAAAACATAGAAAGGGGTGAGCTTAGATTCTTATTAAGGATAACAATATAGCGAAAAATTTCATAAATAAGCTTAAACATTTAAGGCAATGTATAAGACTAAAAAATAATCCCTTTAAACTTAAAATTCAGCATAATATATCAAAAATAAATCAAATAATTCCATTTACTTATTCACATGGATATTCTACTAGTTGAATAATCACATGCAACATCAATAGCCAATTTCATAATGATGGAATGCATAATGAACGACATCATAACCACATAGTCAAGGACTTGTTCCAAGACTACAAATAATATTTTGTCAAGGACTTGTTCCAAGACACTATTCTGTATCATGAGACCTACCAATGCATCGAGGAGCTATATCAGGCTCCACCCATCACTTACTAAGTCCAATGCATTCCTCATATGAAAAGGTTGAAACATAACATAAACATTCATATTAAAACTAGAATATGAAATGTTAATACATTAACCATAAACCATGAATGGTATAAAAATAACACATCCAAATTCAAACATATCACAAAACCTTCAATATAATATGGAATATTCCTATCATAATAAATCAACTTCAAACAAGTATAAAATCCATTAAAGTATGTTTACATAGACGAAATCAAAACTATTTGAGAGAAATATCTCTTTCTATTTTGAAATCATTTAAAAGTAATGTAATTATAGAAGAAAAGATTTATTTTGAAAATATTCTTATAATATTCTAATAGAAGCTTCAAAGGTGTTATAATGGTGTAAAATAACCACACCTTCTGTATAAGTTTAAAAAACATTATTACCTTAATTTGTCAAAAAGGTCATAAAGTACCTTGTTTGGAAAACGACAGAAATATTCCTTTCAAACCATTTTATAAAAAGTCAAACAAGGGTATAAATGACTTCAACCCATAGTCTATTAAATAGTAAAAATGTTTTGAAATACATTTTTTAATAAACATAGATGTGGATGATAAAGAGGTCCCAATAGATACTTACGTAAAAACAACCTTGGATAATAAAGATATTGTGAAATTAACCCTTACCTTGTACTTTTCCTTGGTTCAGGGTAAGTTAACCTCCTGTATAATAGTTAAATAATTTTATTAAATTATACAGGAACTACATAAATAAATATTATATCATATATGATCTTCTAATATTGCTTTGTTAATAATATTTTAGTAGTATCATTGTTTCGGGTGTTAACTGATTCGTTTTCCTTTATATGTTTTGTTACGTAAGTCACATTTGTTATGGATAAGATGTATTTGATACATATACATAATGATATTATGTTCTGAAATATTATTTTTAATAACCAAATGAAAATTATTCTTTAATGGTTATTATGGGTAATGAATCTCATCGCGTTTGTGGAGACAATAATCCGTACGTACACATGAACGCTTCTTCCATTTCATTTTTTTTATTTTAAAATGAAATAAATCCAAATGATAAATAGGTATATTATTATTACAGTATTATATAATATTTTATATATGTTACATAAGTTCATTAACACCATCCTTTATACGTTCGATGTATGGTATGAACAAGTCACATCACTTTGAGGGGGCAGTAGTCCACACTTCCTCAAATGAAATTATCGTATATATACAACATGAAAAGAATAAAGGTATTCTATAAAAGAGAATTAAATAAACTTATAGATAAAATAAATATCATAAATATAATATATAATTAAAGTTCCATCATAATGGCCACCATAAGAGGTAGTAGTAGAATATTGAACAATCGTCGTTTCGTGAGGCAGTAGTTCATCATCTATAGAAACATTATGTTCTATACCCATTAGATGGAGGTGTCTGTAATTTTAGTTTAAATAATTCTCGTAACAACAACCTAGTATATTCAGGATACTGCTTTTTTATAAAATAAACGAATAAAGAGAGTTTAGGGGGTTGGAGAAGTAAAATAAAAGGAAACAATTTAAGAGGAGATGTTACCTTTATATCGGGTAACTCCCTTTGGTTTGAACCAAAAGGCTTCCTGGAAGTGTCTTATACCTAAGGTAATGCTTCTAAGAGGAATATAAGGATGTAGAGAGCTTAATTGAGCAGAGTTTTGATGAGCCAATGGGATTGAGAGGTGTGACTAATGGGTTAGAGGTGAAGGATTTTTATAAGGGAGGGGAGGAGCTATTTAGGAATGTTTGAAAATATTATTTTATTATATAATGATTTTCGGTTTATAAAGGTCAAAAACTTATTAAAGTCGAAGATAAGATGACTAATGTTCGAAATAAAATCATACAATAAGAATTGGACAGGTTTTGGATATTATTTTAATTTTTATAATCTCATTTATTTAAATCATTCATTAATGAGGTAAACACTGCATCATTATTGTGTCATAAATAATTTTATTTATTTGATTTATAAAAATTATAAAAAAATACCATGATTTAGGAAATATTTTTAGCTTTCCAATTAATATTTATAGTCTAAAATATAACTTATATTACCCCATGTAAAAATTTGTTTACTAAAAGATATATGTTTATGTCATTTTTGTCTTTACTTTAAATTAATTAATATAAAGTGTCATTATCACTCTCAAGTGGCTCCATGGGGTCCCAAAAATCGACCCAAGGATGAACATGGTCAGAAATGTATTATACAATAGTGTTAGGACATTTTTTATGGTAATTTAATATTATTATAATATTATTTTTTACCCTTATTTACAGGATTTACCCTTTAACCACGGTAAATAAAATATTTACTGAAGTAATTATTCATAATGTCTAAAAATAAAGGTTACCTATTTTCACAATTTGGACCTCCTGATTATAAATATGGAATCCATTTTTCCAAATTCAAAACACATAAGTGGCATAAATTAATTTTAAATTAATTACCATTGTCAAAATAAAAAACGTGTTTTTAAGAAATAATAACTATCAAAAGATTGACACTTGTTTATGTCCAGTTTAAATGAGAAATTACATCCAATGACCTAAATTATATTAAATGATAAAAATATATTCTAATGATACTTAAAACCATTAAAAATTAAAATTTAACGCTATAAATTATTTCGATTAAAAAAGTTGTTTTTAATTAAAATTTAGTATTTTTACTATTCATCAAAAATTAAAAGTTTTTAGAAGATTACCAAAAATTAAACCTAAGCTAATTTTGATATTCAGAATCCAAAAATGAAGTCCATTTTAAAAAATAAAATTCATAAAATTTTAAAAAGTGGGTATTACTATTCATAATTGCTAGTTTGATTGGTCATGATGTGTTAAAATCTCGAAGTTGCGTACATCGAAAGCTATTGAATTATTCAAAAGGAAACTTTCCATGGAATATTGGGGTGTTGCATCTATAATTAATTTTATAAATTATCCAATGGTTTTAATTGAGTCTACCTATGTGAAATGGTCAATCCCACTATGATTATGTTGGTTTTCGAAGGTGTATATGGTCAATAGGTGGTGCGACATATCAAAACAGAAAGAGTTGAAGGACCACACTTTTGGTCTAACAATCTATGGTTGATAGGTAAAGGTGAAAGATAAAATGGCCAGACATATAAGTACTACACTCTTGGTAATCAATTTTTTGAATAAAAAATAACTAATAAATTTTCACTTGGACCCCCACTCCCCCTGCAGCCCCTCCCTTCCCCCTAAGAATCCCCCCTCTACTCCCCCCTGGAAAGCCCCCCTACCTGGATAGACCCCCCTCCCTAGACAGACCCCCTCCCCCTACAGACCCACTTGAGTTGGTCCTTCATGACATAAAGATCACATTTCAATGGTTTGGCAATGAAATTTTGAGTTCTTGTTGTTTATTGTGGGATAATAGGTTGCATCTTGAGGGAATAAAATTGTGTAGGGAAGACATTGATCACACCACAATTTTCCCACACCGCATGAAAAATCAGTTATTATGAGAAAAAGGTAGTTGCGTCGTGGAGAGGTGATTACAATGACTTGTGGTCACGTCACAGAGAGATGATTGCACCTAATTGTAGTCACATTTTAGAGTAGTTGGATGTGAAAATTCAATGCACCTTAGGAGTTGAGGTTTGAGAGGTCACGTCACAATAGAGATTGATCTCACTGAAATGCCCTTTAGAGTCAATTAGTTGGTAGGTAACCAGTTTTTTGAAACTGTCATATCACACCACACCCCCTCACCCTTGCAGACTCCCCCACACCCCCTCATAGACACCCCCTCCCTCCTAGACACCCCTCTCTCCCGGAAAACCCCCCTCCCTGCTGGACAGAAAAGAAAGGGGGTTCAGAATACACAACCATTTCCATGGATGATTTCAGAGGATTCATAGATGAGAAGTGTCTTCTAGATTTTGGTTTCTTAGGGAGAAAATTCACATGGTGAAACATCATGAAAGGAAGTAAGAGAATATGGAGTAGTTTGGATCATATTTTTTTAAACTTCTAAGGCATTGGCACATACACACATACATACTTTAATAATCTCACAAGGTATCATTCATACCACACACTGGTCGTAGTGAAATTGAAGAAAGATGAAATAAGGAGTTTGAAATTTGTCTAATCAAGAAATTGGATGAGGATGGAGGTAGTTCTATAGCTTATACAAGTTGGGCTCTTCTGGGGTGGGTTTAACACATTGCCTATAACATTTAAATAAAGACATTCTAGGACAGATGGAAGGTAGAACGAGTAGGTAAAATAGGATAGAGGGTATCAAGAAAGACATATAAAGTCTGTAGGAGAGGATTCATGATATCTAGGATGATTACATGTTTTTAAATCTGGTGGAAAAACAAACTACTCTAGCTGAAATAATCCTAGAAATGGAAAGATCTTGGAGGAAAAAAACCAAGGAACCTCTAGCTTAAAGAGGGTGATTGGAACATGTCCTTCTTCCAGGCCTAAGTGAAGGTGAGGAAGGTGGTTAATAAAATCAACATAAAATTGGATGAAAAATCTTATATAATAGAAGTGGGGGTGGATGGGAAATTAAAAATTGATCATTTCATGGAGCTTCTTGCAGGATACACTAGGCCCACCCCTACCATTTTTTGCTCCCCACTGCCCCCTTGCACCCTCTAGCTCAACCCCTTGTACCCCCTGCCCCCTTACACCCCACCAACACCCTCCCCCTACCCTGTAGAACCCCCTACACCCCTGCCAGTTTTCCCTCCCCCAACTGCCCCCCTTTCACCCCCTTCCCCACTATCCCCCTCCTCCCTTGCACCCCACTTGCACCCCACTTGAACCCCCTTCTCTACAAACCCTCTGCCCTGCATACCTCCCCCCCTCACCCCTGCCCACTCCCCACTACCCCCTCCCCATGCCCGACAGACATCCCCCTACCCTGCATACCCCCCTACAAACCACCCCTTCCCTTCAGATCCCTCCCCCTCCCCCTGGCCTACAGACCCCCCTGCAGACCAACCCCCTACCCTGCAGACCTACCCCTCCCCGCTACCCTATCCCCTACCCCTCCCCACTCCCCCTACCCCCATGTAATAAATTAGTGAAATATATATTGTAAATGGTGAAAGATTAATGTGGAAGTATAATACATGGGCTATATATATTTAAAATATAAGGATTCATGGTTTGACTATGATAAAAAGACACATATGTTTGATGTTGGAAAACAATGTGGGTGATCAAAAAGAGATACCTTTAACAAGATGATACAGATATTTTACTAATCATAATTGGTAATAGGCCTTTACAAAAATAATAATTTTTTATAAGGATAAAATGAATGGTTTAATGTTTTATCTAACTCAATAAGTGGTTTCAAACAACCACATTAAATTTATAAATCCAAATCTAGAGTTACTTGCTGGAATAACGAAGAAAAATTGAAGTAGAGCCTCATCAAAAGTTGAAGCAGTGTAAAATCTATATTTGAAAGTTTCAATGGTATTAAACCATCATTGAAGATAAAAAAGTGATATAAGACCACATTTCAAGTGGAATGGGACTAACAAGAATATTAAGATAGCTCTAGTGGAGAAGCAATGACATTCATGCATTACATGTTAATTTATTTATATAATAACAAGTGTTATCAGATAACTATTTTCAGGATATTGAGAAGATTTTGGGAGAGAAAAAATATAATTAAAAATATTTGTTTCCCTATGTTCATTATTATTTCAAAATATGATTTGGGGGGAGTTAGCGATGAGAAATTAATAGCTATTTATCCTTATCTGAAGAAAACAAATTTTCATTGTAAATAAGATACAAAGAACATCAAGTGGTATCACAAGTTTTCACAAATGATTGGTATCAATTTATATAATATTTGAATGTATATGGGATTTTAAAAATGTCGAGCTATTATCTTTTATTTAAAAAGATTAGTGACATCGAAAACTTGATATTTTTGTATAAAACTTTGGTTTCCAATAATGAGCTCTGTCTTGTTAGGGTTATATAATTTTTCAATGACTCAATGGTAACTATTAAATTCACTCACATAATATTATTGATGTAAATTTCATATATGGAGAAGAAAGTTCCATGGGTCATGAATAATTAAAGGATAAATCTATAATTATTAAAGGTATGATAATACTTTGATTTATTTGAATAAATGAATATTGGTTATGGAAGCCTTAAATATAGAATGAACCACTCCTTAGTTAATTTGGATAATCCATATTGGATATGGAAATGATTAATGTGGATTTGTTATGGGTGTTTTAACTAGAGTTCCAAAATTTGAATCCTATCTATGGGAAATATTGAAGATCTCCATGATATGATTATCTTGAACAAGTCATGGAGGTCAGCAATGAGGGAAGTGAGAAAAATGAAAAATTCCAAGTGTGCATAAGGTTAATTTTTAAAAAGTAAAACAATGAAAGGATAAGAGAGAAAAAGGATCCATCCCTAGTTATCTATAAGATCTAGTATTTCCCCCATGAGTAAATGACTAGGCTCAACTATAACTAGCATTGGGTGGTGAATGAGGAACACAACGCTAGTACAAAGCGGTTATGTGATGAGGAAATAAGAACCTAGTGAGAGGTGGAACCAAGAGGTATTCAAGAACTAGTGGTTTTGGTATAGGTTAGTATGAAAGGACTTAAAAAGTGGTATATGTATCAAATTTAGTGGTTAAATAGTGGATGTCTTCACTAAAGTATAATGTGGGACTCAGAAATATAGTGACAAAAAAAAGAGGAAGTCCACCCCATGGAGGATATGGACCATGCTCATAGTTGATAGAAAATGGATAGTATTTTTTCACCATGTCATGGTAAAACTCATGGATGTAATGTTTCATTTAAATTATTTATAAAATAGTGGAATCATGATCATTTTACAGTCCATAGTCAAAGGAATAACAATGAATAGAATATTCTTAAATCTCTTTATGGAGAAATACTTAGACAATTTATATGAATTGAAGGACTATGTTTGACCATACTAAAACCATACTAAAACCATGTACAAGACATTCCATCCAAATCATGCTATTCACTTAGTGGGGACTTGTTCATTATGGAAATTCCATCTTAAAAGTCTAACGAAACTTAAAGGGTGTCTTAGTTCAAAAAACCATTTTAATAAAAAGAGGGAAACACCCTATAGGGATATAAAAATGTTCATGTACGATGTGTGCTTTATGACTAACAATGAGATAAAGTATAAGGAAAACATCAATGTAATAATGTCGAGAAAGGTATACCGTTTTGAGTTTTCGCAGATAGAACACCTCCGTTGGAAGGGTTTTATTACAAAGCCATGACTTATTTTTAAATGAAACAATTATCTTAACTAACACTTATTCAAGAATTGAAATTTAATATAAACATGTAGAATTAATAAGGAAACTAAATGAAGTTTAAATCATTCTTGAATTAAAGAGGCTAGTAGAGGGACCCTACCTCAACCTCAAGGTGCTTTTGCTTTTGACAACGACAACTCGAATATTCCTTTTTGATTCTTGCATGCATATGAAACTACACACATATATATAAGGACACCTAACCCCTATTTACATATTTTCATGTCCAAATATGCACAAGGAGGCACTTAGAGATATGTTTATACTTGCATATACACCTTTAAACTTACACATGTTTGCATTTCATATATATATATAATCACACCCAGCCCCAATATATATATTCATACTTATGTGTATGCATACCTATGAATACACATGTAAGATTTTATAAATGGCGACTCGAATCCACCTCAACGAAATCTAAAACGCACTAAAAAAATATAAGGAACCCAAAAATAAAAAAAATCCCTAATGAAAATTTGGCCAAAGAATAAAAATGGAATAAATCTTACCCAAATCCAATGTTGAAATCACTGTCTTCAATGGTGGTGGATAGAACCAGCCTCACCAAAAGAATCCACCTATTAGAAAATAGTGGGAAAATAAATGAGATATAACGAATTATTATATATATGTGATCACTGTGTCAACTATACATGTTAAATGATACATGAATCCATAACCAACAATGAAAAAATAATACATGAATCCATAACCTTCCCTGCACACCCCCACCCTACACCAGCACCCCCCAACCCCCTGCTCCTGCACCCTCCCCCTCACCCTGCCCCTACAAACCCCTCCCCCTTCCCCTGTAACCCCCCCTTCCCTACACCCTCCCCGTACCCCCAAAAACCCCCCTAATCCCTGTAGACCCCCTCCCCCTGCAAACCCACCTACACCCTCCATCCTGCCCCCTCCCCCCACAGACCCCCTCCCCCTACATACCCACATGAACACTCCCTATGCCCCCTCTTTCCCTGGAAAACCCCCCACTCCCCTTGGGGTAGCCCCCCCCACCCTATATAGCCCCTCCTCTAGACAACCCCCACCGGCACCCCCCCTGCCCTCCCCCTGGACAACCCCCCCCCCCCCCCCACACACACACACACCCTACACAGCCCCCACCCACCCCCTGTACACCCCCCAACCTAATCCACCCATTGTTCCTCTCTGTCTAGGGTTCCCAAATATACCCCTTGACCTTTTCAAATAGAGTGCCTTATTTTCCATCACTGATCTATTTGGGAAACCCATTAAGACTAAGTCTACCACTTTAAACCTAACATGCCACTCTATCACTAGGATTTGCACCGAGGTTGATGTTTCTAAATCTTTTCCATCTCAATTATGGATTAAAAATGGGTATAATGGTTTTATTCAATATGTGGTCTTTGAGAATTCGCCAAATTTCTACAAAAAATGCTCACAAATTGGTCACTCTATGAATAAATGTGAGACTCAATGTAATGACCCTAGGCCCGCCCCTCTCTATAAATCCATTTGGGTGGAAAAGGAAACCCCCATAATTCCCCTATTTCTCAGACAGTTACTACTAACTGCACTAATAATAAGAATCTCCCTGACCTCTATAAGATTCAGTCTCCCTCCCATTATGATTCCAAGACCTTGCACAACCCCATGACTTCTAAAGAAATAAAGATATATTCAATGTTGAATCACCTATTCTTGAAGCAAGAAAATCTATACAAAGAGATAAAGAAGAAGTGAAATCAGATCATGAAGATCCATTACATGCGGAGATTGAAAAACTCTCCCAGTTGGAATAAGAATTCCTAAAATCAAGGGCCGGGAAAGGGAATAAAGCATTGGTTGACTCTAATGGCTTCATCAATCAAAGTACTAGAAACAATTGGAAATGTAGGGATAATTCCAATTTTAAAAGAACAATTATTACATGTTCCCTAACTTCCAACTTGAAGGACCAAAACACAATACCCCCACAACTAGCCCCTACTGAAAAAGTGTCCGCCTCATCAGATGCTTCAGCAAGCTCCTCCAATTATTCTGAATCGGATGAGTCATCCAGTGAGGATGATGAAAATGAACCAACTTATAAGGATGCCTGTGTAATTCTATAAAATCTTTATTTTCCAAATTACCTCAACGGATGGATGGAAGAGAAAAATAGTACTGTATTTAGACAGTATAAAAATAGAGAGATGTTAGTGGGTGCCTATCTTGATATCAAAAAGAGGATGTTCATCAAAGTGGTAAAGGAATTTAAAAAGGATCCAAGATTCAATATTGATGCGATCCCCTAGAAATGAAGTTGTTTAGATTCTTCTGATTCTCAGAAGCAGGTTCTTCTTTGTCTTGCATTTTTGCACTTTTTTTATCCGGTTTTACCCAATGGAACTATACAATGGATGATTGCGGACCTTAACTATGGGGGATTCAAAATTCACTCCTTCAAGTTTCAGAAAAATCTTGATCATGCGGCCTTCTTGAATGAAGCTGTTATGATGTTTCTTCGGGCGTTTGAGATATTTTGGCTAAATAGAATCTTCAGTCCTTGGCTGCTTGGGTCTCCCGTTAATAGAGTTTCTGTTTTATCTTGATGTCATCAAGGGCTGTTTTTGGATTTTCAATGCATGAATATGCTTTTATTTTGGGTTGGTTTCTCTCAAAGGGGTTTTAGTTTGAATGAAAATGAATTGAGTGATGATAGGGTGATGAAGTGATCAGCCAAAACCATCTTTGGATTTCAGCAGTGGCTGGTATATTCTGGTTTTCCACCACACTGGCCTCCTAGTTTCCAATAAACATTCTACAGTTTGATGACACTGATGGACAGCTTGATTCGGTGATGAGTTGGTATGTCTACTGCAAATTGTTTTTCTATTTTCAGTTATTTGTATACTGGTTCAAGCTCATTTCATCTCATTTTTTCATTGTCCTCTTTTATTTCAATAAATGTTTTAGAAGTGTGAGTTGAGTTTCCAATTGAAACTTAAATATTTATAAAAAAAATAAGATCATTGATTACTACTATCATGAAAGTGGGTAAGAAAAATAGATAAAAGGTTAAACCTTAAATAAAAACAATAATAGAAAGTCATTTTTGAAAAGAAGGTGTAAGAATCATGTGGGATAAAAAAGAAAACATTTGAAAAACACTACATAAAATCCCATCAAAATTATGGATGGATAGAATTTGAAAAATGCAAAAAAAAAGAGAAATGAAATAAATTTCAAAATCTGTTATCAATTCCCAGAACCAATTGAAAAAGATGAGTCAAATACAGCTCGGCCTGGGAACTCCTATTAAAATTTTCCCCTAAACTCAGAATCTCGACATTGAAATCCCTTTCAAATTTCCTGCAAATTTTACATATTCATGAGAAACCAAGCATGCAGTCAAGGAAAAAATGAAAAGTACAATCAAATTATAGGATAGAATCCGTGACCATTCGGTCTCTGGAGGAACGAAGAGGGAGGAGGAATGATGAGGGAGGATGAGTATTCGTCGGGGGAGAGGGTCGAGGGTGGGAGGGGAAAGTCGAGCACGAGGTTGGGTAGGCTACTGTGAAACACCATTGGCCAGGAAGTGCAGCAGCGACGTCGGGGAAAGTCGAGCGCGAGGGCGGGGAGGCTGCTGTGAAACACCATTGGCCAGGAATTGTAGCAGCGACGTCGAGGAAAGTAGAGCGCGAGGGGGGGGGATTCGTTGAAACACCATCGGTGGGGAAGTGTAGTAATGACATCTAGGAGGAGTGCACAAAGATCAGGTCTAGGTCAAGGGTTTGAGGAGTCGCAGATCGTGGGAGGAGAGGAGTAGGGAATCATGGAAAGTGGGGAGGAGGAGCCTGATAAATGGTAAAAAAACATAGATACATATTTTTTTAATCGTGTCTATAAATTATGATATAGACATGGTTTTAATATAATTGTGGCTATAAAATAGACTATATCTACAGACTTATAAAACCATGGCTATAGGCTCGTGTCTATAGCCCTGTTTTCTATTAGTGTCACCAATGACATATATAACTAAATTTTTAATTCGGCCGAAGAACTGTATCCAATTTCTTCTCATGCATGCAAGATAGAGATTGCATGTATGGATATTTGAAGGCTCATCATCCCTTAATCTCTATCATAGAACAACCATGGCAACCTTAGTTCAAACACCAGAGGTTTTTTCCTTCTACTTTATATTATAAAACCCTTCGTGCATTGCTGAAGGAAGAAGATGAAACTACTATTTTAAACTCATGAGTGTGGGAGGTCATACGATATAGTTTAATTTCATCAGAAGACCCAGTTTATGATCTTAATTTTAATTGTGGAGGAAAAGTAGTGTGTGCTCAATTGTTCCACATTGATTTTGTGCTATATTAGGCCACACTTTATTAATCAATTTCTCCCATGAATTATTCAAGCTGGTGGGGGGGATCAGCACCTAACCTTCACCTTCACACACTATGGTCTTTGACCCAGTGGGTTTCTTTCCCAACCTATACACCTTTTAGGCACACTCTTTGTTGGATTTATACATGATCCTACCCATTCTATGTAGACACTATACCTTCCTATGCCCCTCTACCACCCATGTGCTGGCCCGAGATCGCTTCTTTGGATGTGGTTAACCTTCAGGTCCCACAGGTTCCATTGGTCGAGCCTTTTCCTAAGATAGCTAGTGGGTTGTCCATTATTTTTTAATAAGGACACCATTATAAATAATACTTAGAAATATCTAATTATAATTTTGAATTTAAATCCATTCTCAAATATACCCCTCAATTATTCTTCATGAAATAAATGTATGAATATATTATTGCATGGAATTATTCATATCCTTATCCTCATGAAATATATTTTACGGTCCTCTTCTTCTCAAACATTATACTAAGCAATGTGTCCTCCTTGACACATGTATTTAACATTAAGATCAGTCTAACAATCATCACATTTAACATGAAAAATTTCTCGATCATGACATCCAATGACATCAAGTGAATCTATAAAAATTTTCCAAGAATCAAAAATTCATAAAACTCACCAAACACATATTAACACATAATTAAAAATAAATGAAACATTGTCCCCAATAATATCCACATTTATATTTTTTTATCAATATATATTCACATATTTAAAATTCAATATGTGTGCTCAAAATTTCTCCCCCTTATTGGTAATCAAATGAAAAGGGTAAGTGGGGCCCTTCTCATCTCATTTTTCTTTTGAAAACATGTTCTTATCACTTATATGAAAATTTATTATTCAATTCTAAGAGAGGGATGATCACACATGGTTTTCATAGTAGAAAAACATTATTTTATTAAATCTAAGTCTACATGGGCTAACTCGGTGTAGAAAAAAATAGAGATACAACCAATATTGTGTATGATATCCATAAACAACCATGGATGTGAATTCATGCTCATAAATTATCTAATATCATTTAAGGAGTTGTTAAAAACCATATTTTTTTAATGAATTAAAAAATCCCATGCACTTTAATAAACATTTTATAAAGTTTAAGTGGAAAGATATAGCTCCCCCTTTGTCTCATATTTTCATCAACCAATCACCCCCCTTAATTGATATTAATAATAAAATTAAGAATGAGGGATGCAAATGGAATACATCATCTTTCAGTTTATAAACTTATTTAGAAATTCCTCATTCACTTTGTAGTGAAAATTTAATAGATTCATCACATCAATGCTTCCCATAAATGGATTCATCCATCTCCTTAAATTTCCTAGATGTTAGTACAAAAGATTATATACAATATAAAATAATAATGGACCTCTTGTTCTATCAAAAACAACATTTAGACTGAGATCTTCCTCTCAATATGGGACATTATTTTCTACCAATCTTAGCATGGACAGATTTATTTAGACTCTTATTTTTATTTGGAGTCTCATTGATTTGACTATCTTCTTTCTTCCCTTCATTTTTTTTGTTTTGGACAAATTTTTTAACCCCAATCTTCTGAATCTTTAGGTTTCCATCTGTAGATAACTTCTCATCTCCTTTCACTTCATTTTCTGAGACCACATTCATTCCATTAAATTTAGAAATTTTCTCAGCTTTCTCCAATTATTTAGATAGTTTCAACCGATGTGGCCAAACCAAGGTAGTTATAATAAATATTCCACTCAAAATAATTAGATAATAGTAAACTAAACTCACAGAATTGACTTGTAGATATGTAAGAGTCTAATTTCAACCCAATCCATCACCATCATCAAAAACATCCTTACATCATGAAGGTTTAATCTACCTGTGATGAATTTTATTGAATAATTCCATCACTATGTTTAAAAAGAGTACAATATTGTGTTTATGAATAAGATTATGTTTAAAAATGAATAATGGAAGTCAATAGTCTTGATGCTGCTCAAATGTAACATGTGATTGGATATACTCTTACCCCTTACCATCTGTGAAACATCACCATACATTCATTATTAATTACCAAAAGTATTATTCAGAGCTTCTAAACTAATCTAATATCAATCTCTGTTATTTACTTGAGATTTAGGATCCAAGATTTAGTCTCATTGGTAGAAAATATGACATAAACATGTGTGCATCAATTAAAGAGAGGATAGAAAAAAATGACTCCTTTGAGCACACAAACTTCATGTATAGACACTAACCTACCCACTATAGAGAGCCAATTCTACCCCTTTTTTCAACAACTCATCAACCTGACATAGAAAAAAAGTTCTTATTCCTAATTATTTTCATAATATAAAGAAATGAGGTTCATGTCATCACCTATTTCATCCTAGGCTTCATGTATTCTTCCTTAAGGGCTAGAAAAGTCGAGTCGATGAACCTCTTCCACATGCCACCTTTATATTCTTCAATTAAAAATATGATTTTAATGATAAGAAGGTTAAGGATTGAGAAATGTTTTGGGGAATGATTTTGAGCTTCTTTCTAATGGTTTTTTCATCAATCTAGCCAGGTCCTTGGGGGTGGTAGGCAAACAACGGTGCATCTCAAAATAAATATCTTTTCTAGATTCCACTAACATCGTGAATAACTGATACTATGAATTTTCCCGCATAAAATTGTATAGAACCTGAGACAACCACCATAAAGGTTTACAATAATGATATTATAAAAATAAAATGATATAAAAGGAAGAAGATATTCAGAATAATTTTAATATTTATGCAACGAAATTATTGGTAGATTTGAGAATCGATTGGATCACAAGGAATGACTCTGTGGAATTCATGCAATGAGTAACAACCATCTACAAGTTTCTGTTGAATTTACCGAGATAATCTGGTTTTTGAAATGTCCCCACCCCAAATTCCAATATTTAGTGTATGGTATAATTTTATTAGTTCTACACCACAAAATCCAACCTATTTTATATCTCTAAGACATTTTTATCTACATGAGAAATGTCCTCAAGAAGGGGACCCCACTACCACTGAAACACAAAAACTATATCACTACAAACACTGAGGAATTCTTCCATGAAAAAATGAAGAGAGATTCATGAGGAAATGTTCTTTATATAGGAAGGCCTGTATGATTTATGTTGCTATATGGGTCTGAATTTTTCTACCGGTTCCTTCAAAGACATGGAGCTAGATTGGTGAAACTTTGGTTTGTCTCATTCATCATCACACAGAACCTGTTTTATGCAATTCCAAGGAGGTCATATGAGGTTTCTATGGGGATTTATGAAAACCCTATGAAGGTGTTATCATGTGAGAAATCATGTAAATTAAGAGAAACAAGAATTATCTCACAATAATCATAAAACATAATGAATAATTTAAGGCATAACATAAAGCAAGTCATAAAGTCAAATAGGTACGACATTGGATGACAACCTCAAGACTATTAGGGACAATAGAGGACCTCGATCATGTATCACTTCTTGGACTAATGTAATCCTGATAGACTTATACCCCAAGTTACCCCATGGCCTTGCTAGGTGGAAACCCTCAGCTAGAGAGAAATAATGATTAGGGACCCCTAGCTAAAGTGAAATCATAACTAAGGTATAACACATCCTTTATTTCCCACTAAAACCTCAATGATCCTATGTAAACCATAATATTAAAATCAAGGAAGTCAAGCTATAATATTCAAACAATTATCAATCCACAATCCAAATACCCTCTACACTATATATACATTTATTAACTTCATCAATAATAATCAACATCACAATTTACAAATTTATAACCAAAATAAACAAGGAGAACATGTGAAAGAGAACATTAATATTCTATAATAATAATAAAATAAAAAACATATCTTTTCAAGTTATAAAATAGCAAGAAAAAATAAAACTACCTTTATATAGAATCAAAATCCAATCAAAACTCTTTTATAAATGGTATGTTTCTAAGGAGTAGGAATGGAACTAAAAAGACTATTATATCACTCACCTAAAAATGTTTTTTATTTTAATTTGGTCTTGTAATTGATATTAAACAATAATATTTATAAATCAAAAAATAGACGGTTATGCTTTACTCATTTCAGTATATTTTATTCCATTCAATTCAATTCATAATAAGTCTATGAACCAAATGGGCCATAAATATCTATGTCAATATTCTTAAAAATGAATCGTTGTTAATTTTGGTAGATTATTAGAATCTTTAAAGTAGAATAAGGGATCCAGACTCTGACAAATTAACCATTTAAGATAATAAAAAATTAAATATTATGTCCATATTGATGTCATAGATCAATCTAAAAAAACAACATAAAATAAAGAGGAAAAAATGGAGAAATGGGATTAAAAATAAATTTCATCGATCATGATGCATCTTACTACCTTGATCCAATGTTTCAAGGATTGTTTCTGAGCCTTTTAATTCTTTGAAAATCCTTTCCTAACCTACGTTAAAAAAATAATGATCTTTAGACACAAGCATGACAAGAATCAAGGAAAAAAACTATGACAACATCAATAAACCATAATAAAGATCAACCTTTGTAGCTCTAGTTCTTTATCTTCACCAGTGAGAAATATTAGTCTCTTGATTTTCAATGTGAAAGAAAGATATATAACTTGGATTCATAATGATTTCAGTGTATGCATTAGTTACTCATGGGAATCTATTAAGAGAAGACAATATTGAGATTAAAGGATGGTATGTGACCATTATTATCATGATTACAAGTAGTTATCATCAATAAACACTGTAAGATCGATCAAATTACAACATAAGATCAAATTACAGCAACATTCATGAAACCACTTTACAGTTAAAAAATTGGATACCATCACACTCCAATAACTTCAAACTCAATTTAAGAAATTGAATAAAAAACAATTGGTCCTCAAGCATCTCCAATTTTGTAGCAAGAATGTCCATACCTAGCTGCAATGAAAAATGAATTCCAACTTTATATATAATGCTCACACTTCATAATAAATAATTCCACACACATCTAAAAAAAGGATAAAAACAACTTTAAATAAGATTTAACCAGAATAGAAGATTGTGAATACAAATACATTCAAGTTTTTATCCTTTTTTATTAAATTCTCCATCGTCATAAGTGCTTTGAATTTAACTTCATCGGCTAAATGATGCTATTTTCACTGGTCGTGGTCCCATGATAAAGAATTTAAAATTTTCATATTAATTTTTATAGACAACCTAGATAAATTCATCTCTGAATCTCTAAAATTAGATATAAATAGTGGCCATGCTACAATAATTTTCACCATACAACAACGTTTTTATTCATCTATATGTTGAATTCAAGGTGAAACCTATGGTTTTCCATAACTTCTAGTTTCATTCCCATGCCAACCTATTTTATATATATTCTAATGAGGGAAAAAATATAATATAGATCATATCTATTTCTAAGTGTGGACAACACAAGTGGATCATCATATTTGAAAAAGGATATGAATTATAAGATTTTTTGTAGGTGAGATATTGCTTCCAGTTTCTTCGCGGTAGTTAGGTTTTCATCCACCAAGCATTTACTATCACTTTTTTTATTCAGATATAACTCTCTCTCCACCATGTTTAGAGAGAGTATATAGAGAATTTGGTGGTATTTTAATGTTATTAGAAACACCATTGAGATTAAGTAATACATATTCTTCATCCTCTTTACAATAATTTCTTCCCACTATTTGCATGAAGTAATTGGAAAAATAGATTTGTCTTTAAGAATCATAAATCAAATCAACGTCAATATACAAACACTGTAATCATCCATAAAATCCCATGTAAGTATTTCATACTACAATAAAAAGGTTCAAGACATAAAGAAATTGATAAATTCAGGAAAGGGAGAACTTTATCATTGTTCAGTGAACCAGAATGCAGACCTTTTGTATGGTGCTCTTAGGGGGCTTGGACAGTTCTAAATAGTCACACAGGCCCTAATACCTCTTTAAGCCATGCCCAAAATGGTATAAATGTACTGTACTTTTATATTATCTGAATTGTAATGAAATATATAAACATGATCAATGGAAGGTTAAATGGATTAGATCATCCTACCTGGACTTCCATGTATTTTGCAAGGATCAATTTCACCTCATATCACTATCTTCATAGCACTCATTTGACTATATTGAAGGATTTTTCAATATAAATGGGAGTGTTAAATTCTTTCCCATGGGCCCACACTACATCCTAGAAGTGGTTAAATATTTCAATCTAGAAGACATGGATTCCATAGAAAAGGTTTCAAATTTCCCAAAAACTTGAAAAATTATTCCTTAATTAATATGTACTTCGATTACATATATAGATTATAAAGATATTTTTTTCTTCATTGAATTACTATCCATCCACACTAGAGATTTTGGAAGTATCATAAATGGAATTCCTTGATTGAGTACATTATTTAGAGATGAAACTTGAAGCTCAAGGTCTGTGGAAAGTCCCTCATCTATGGTTGAATCTTCTGATCCCTATAACTAGGACACACAAATTTAGGGAGGGCGTGTTCGACAACATTGTTCAAGACAGCTCCAGAAGTCCCATATTAATCTATCAACTAAAAAAATCCAATTGAGATCTAAATTTATCATATAATCATCAAAACTTTACTCTTAGATGAATGATTCAATCTCTCTCATTCTTAGATTCACCTGGAACAACATAACATCAGTGGTGACCCCAAATAATGAAGTATTCAACCTAGTGTAATTCCTATCCTTAGTAGAGCCATCCCCCAAAGAAGATGACATGATCAACTAGTTACTTAATTAAAAAGAATAGGATTATAGACTTCTATGTAGGATCTAACCTTGATGTGAAGATATATTTTCCTCTTTCACCCCCAGACCCCCACTAAATATTCCTCAACTGGTCCTTAAAATAGAAGTCAACGTTGAAACAAAAATCCATAGTGGAATAATGTTTCCATGAATGAAATATACAGGTCTAGAGAAGGATATGTTATAAATCACATGCCCAAACTCTATACTAGACTTCATTTGATCCTATTAGTATAACCCCAATAAATATAAAAAATTAATTGAAAGAGTAGTTCCTAAAGATTCCCTATTAGAAACAAACAATGTTTAAAAACAAAAAGCTAAGATATTGAAGAATTAAGAAAATAAATAAATTAAAATCCTAGATGGATTTGAATATTCCACCAAAAAAAGACCATCATCATTGTCATCATCATTTTTAGCCTCACTAAAACCATGACTAGCTTGAATATTTTGAGTAACATACTCATCATCATATTTATCACTATCATTTACAATATCATCATGAATTTCTATATCATCTAAATTGGGATTAGAATCATCAAATGAATCATTTTACCCATTATCTCTAAAAGTTCACAATCATTTGGTTTAGTTATTAATTCTCCATCGGAGGAAATATCATCAAGAACATAAGGATCATTACTTTTTTTTCTTATAGTGCTCCACTTGTTCAATTTTAAATTGAACATAATAAACACCAAATCATTCATCTTGCTTTGGTGTAATTGGTTTCTCCTCTTGGTATGAACTTAAAAATGCAAGAGAAAAATATTTTAAATGTATTAACTCAAAATATTAATTTAAGTATATTAATTATAATTCTCAACATACCATCTCAAATGCACCCCAATTATGCTCACATCTATAATAACTATAGGTAAAGATCAAAAAACAGATAAAAAATCTTTCAAATCAGGCACATCATCCCCATATGAATCCCACCAATAAATTGGTGCATTTTTGTCCCTTATCCTATTTTAAAAATATATACCAAGAAAGAATCTCACATTTTTGAAGTGGTCTAACTACAAATCTATTTGTTCCCTCTCCTCCTAGGTGGGAGCCAATTTATTCAAGCAATTATATAATCCAATTTTGACCATTTCACCATCACTAAAGTTGGATCTATAATGAAATTGAGGATTTAAATAATAGGCAGTAACATGAAATAGCCTACTGAATTGAAAATCCCACCTCTCATAAATTATTTAACAAATAGGAAGATAGCTACACATTGAATTCTTACAACATAAGATTATCATTCAATGAGATCCACATAATTTTAATACAAAAAATAACTCTTTAAATGATGTACCTTTTCCTGGTATTATTGAAATTGTCCTTAATTTTTTCATTTTATCAGTCCATATACTCATTAAGGAATCCCATGGATGGTTTATTATCAGAATCTACAAGACTAAGTACTTTAATGAGTGGGAATTCAACCATTAAACATGTCACTACATCTTGCCAAAAGAAAGTATCTAACACAGTTAATTTCACTTTCTTGCCATCTTTTTATTTTTAGAAACCTACTAGACCACCATTTTGGTGATGTAAACATATTCATCAGAGAAACATTTTTCTCAATAAGGAATCCCAAAGTCAAGTATGATGTAAAAAATTGAGTGATACCTGGTATAAACAAATCTATCCCTTTTGTGAACTCATGTAGCAAAGGAATTAGCATAGTCCTTAAATAGATATATATTGTGACCTTTTTTCATCTAGAAATGGTCAGCTTATGAACATATAATTTTTCTCCAAATCCTTTAACATAAAATCAATACAATGAGTAGAATAGGGATTCTAATTCAAGTTCTTTCTTTTAACATCAACATCTCTCCCACAAATTTTTAGTTTGAAGAATTATCACTGAGTACATGAACACCATTTTCTTCTACAACAAAATCCACAATCTCATATGACATTTGAATTATTTTATCAGAAGTTTTTGAGATATTAGATTTATAAATTGATTTCATAAATACAGACCCTTTTGGATATTTACCAAAAAATTAAAGATCAATATTCTCATCTTATTTGTGCATCCATCAGATATAATAGAACAATCCATTTCTTTCCATTATTTCTTATACTACTCAAGTATCACTTTTATGTAAGAAACTTTATACTTCAATTTATTCTCCCTTATATTATGATAAGGTGGAGGTTTATATCTATTTAGACACCTTGAAACCATCTCACACATATTCACAAACTCTGGATTTCTAGTAGAATTAAAAGGTATAACACTTTTCTAAAAAACCAAGCTACTTGGGAATTTGTTTCCTTAAACAACTCATTTTTTTAAAAATTTATTCATATAGGGTTGTGAATAATTAATTTCATTTTGAGTCCCACTAGTTTTATTCAAAAACATATCAATATTTGTGTCAAAATTCCCTAAAAAAGAAGAATTCATATCATCCCCAATACCATGAAGATATATTTTTTATTTTATTACTCAAGACAATATTCATAAGAATCATACTTGAAAATTCATGTTTCACTTCATATAAAACACTTAATCATAGTGATACATCTTTATTAGTTTGAATAAAATGGTGTTTCAATCGATTAATCCCTCCTAAAAACAATTTTTTCACAAAACTTTCACTTCACTTTTTTCTTATTTTTTTCAACATCAAAACCAAATTTCCAAGTGGGATCAGACCTATTTATATTGCTATTTTTGAAAATGATCTTCTTTTGGACGTATTATGAATACATTTTCCAGGATAAAAACCAATATTCATGGAATCATGAAATTAAAAAACCCCCCAAAAAATTACACTAATTTACATTAGACCAGTAATTAACATAACATCTATATAAATTAAAATCACAAAAATCAAATTAATATACAAACCAACAATTCATATCAGTTTATGAAGAGGCCAAATATTCATATTAAATTCATTATTTGTAAATTATTTTTTTTTAAAATTGTTAAAATTAAATAAATTCCAAACCTAGAAAAAAATTATACTGAAAGCGAAGTGGAGAACTTATGCAAAACCCACCTTCAACGTTTTTTAGTCTACACATCGTTGAAAATGTCGAGGACCATGGGGGTAGTAAAAAAGTTGGGGGCTATGATAGTGGTGAAAAATGTGGGGGATATAGTGGTGAGGGTGACGTCAGGGGTTACAAAGTCTAGGAATCGAAGGAAGGTTATGGGTCCATCAGTGGTAAAGGCTACAATGATGGAGAAAATGTAGGGGGATACAACGGTAGTGGTGATGTTGGGGGATATGGTAGGGGATAAAAGAGTAAAATGACTAAATTGAACCCTAGGATATAATAAAAGGTGTATAGGGTTTCCCTAAAAACCCTAAAAATTTTAATTAAAAAAATGATATCTAACCCGATGGAAGTGGAGAGTCTTCATGGGTGAGTGATTTCAATTCGATTTTACGTGTTTGAAGAGAATTTTGTAGCAAATCGATTCTCCAGGTGAGTTCATTTGATGGGGATGAGTGGATTCATATAATCATATGATTTTATGAGTTTCCTAGTGAGTATTACTACCTTGGGATAAACAACTAGGAATTATTTTTTGATATTCACCATCTTCTCAAAATATTCACATGACTTGCTACTATGTTTCTGTTGAAGCCTCTTCACTTTCTCAGCATAGGTAATAACTCATGGTAGTTTTTTCATGAATATACCTTCTCTTATCTTTGATGAACACCAATTAGATCATTGGTCTATTGATCATATCTAGATGTTTTGATATGGTCTAGAAATCATTTTTTGAATCATTGGTTGAATCAGAACTCATATTCAGGGTATTTGTGTTTTCACATCAATCAAACCAAGATTGTTGTTGGTAATAGATCATCTTAGGTATTTTTGACTTTGAATTACCTTTATAGTGTGGTTACTTATTAAAATTAATCATAGGATTCTAAATCGTGTTATTTTGGGTTTGGTTCTAGGATCTAGTGGTGTTTTTAGACTCAGATAGTGACCCCTACTTTGGATCACCATTAAACCTAAGTTAGGAAGTCCTTGAAAATAGTACATGTTTTATATAGGTTCTTAGGATGATTTTTGGCATGCATATGTAGCCCTATGAGACTTATGTTTTATGATTAATCGCATGAGGTGTTCATGTATATCCCAGTGAAACCTATGTTTGATGTTTTCTCACATATGGTTTATTATGACTATAATGAACCAACCTGAGTCAAATAGAAAACCCACCCAAGTTATCCCATCGTGGTGGTGAGGAGAAACAAGGTAATGGAAATAAGTCTTGAATAAAAAAAATCATAAAACTAGAGTACAAAGCACAACAAAGAGATACATCCAAGATACATACAATACAATCTAAACTGGATAAACCAGAATGTATAACAAGACAATACCAAAAAGTCTCTATGTGACTAATATTCACCTCCAAACCATCCCACTATAAAGTCAATGATGAAAAGATAAGCCAACTTGCTATAAGATGCCATTACATTTACTCGAGTCTTGCAAAATAACATCTAAAGCTGCCCAAAGGTAAAAGTACAGTGTGATCAAAAAGCCCAGTAGGATACCACCATAGAGTCTATATAAGGTCTAATAATAAGAATGTATTAGTTCTATATTTTAAAACAAAAATATTTTTATAAATCATTTTCATAAATCCAAACCCATTTTTAAATCATTTTCCTTTTTTTCATAAAATCCTTACATATCCATAAATTTAGGAATATGAAAAGTATAAGTGATAAAATAAAAAATCATATCCACACATCATAAGGTAAACAAGTAAACACATATCCATAAAATAATATATCATGTGAACTATGTGATATAACCTTATGTGAAAACATGTGAGAAATAATCCATGACTAAATCCATCATGTGATAAACCAACCGTAAATTAAAAAGAACACCATATCAGAACCTATCCTATGGTAATAAATATTAGACATAAAATATATTAAACTTGGAATACATTAGTACCAACCAATATCGAGTCCTTCCACAATCCACCAATAACTCAAAAGTAACTCCTAGTGGTACCACACACACTAGGGTCACCTATGTCCCTTTCTTGATGCACCCAAGGTTCCAAATGTTCCAAGTTTGTAAAAATACATTTCAAAACCATGATCATAATTTATAAAACATTTTAAAAGAAAATAAAATCTACTTTTGTATTTAAAAACCCATTTCTGAATCAAAACCACCATTCAAGTATTTAATCAAACACTTGGTGTGAAGAAATATAATTTTAAAGAAAAACCCCTTTAAAAACATGAAACTTTACAAGAAATACCTTGAAAACAAAAATTAACTTCAATTAAATAAATAAAACAAATAAATTTTAGAAAAAAATAATCAATTAATATAATTAACCCATTGTATAGAAACACCTAACAGTGGTAACACAAATTTACTTCGACAACGAAGATCAAAGAAGATTAGATCTGTTCCTCATGATCCTAGATCCATAAGAAACAATGTAAATAATCTATAAAACCCATTATATATGGAATCACATCCAATTTGGTTCCAAAAAGATGATTGGAGAAGATATCTAGCGTAGATCTACAAAGAAGAGGGGGAACTAGATCAAAACCACAACATACCTCGATGTGAATTCCACCTAGAATCCAATGGGAGAGACCTCCAAAGTGATAGGGAAGGTTTAGGAAAGTCCAAAATGAGATAATGGGTGATTAGGATTTAAAATGAACAAGATAAAAAGGGTAAAATACAACTTTTTAGCAATTTATAATGGGGTCTTATGATTTCCACGGTCATTCCAGATGGGTAAACAACCATGCACCTTTACTTTGCACCCATACTATCCATTTTCTATGAGGGTTTCATGGTTTTCATTGGGGGTCGTGTGGTTTTGAAAAACCATGCATAAAACATGTGACAACCTTGTAAAACTTCTAGACACCCTACACGGTTCATTGGGCATGTTTCATAGTTTGTCTAACCATGAAAATACTATAAAAAATACCACTAGAACCTCGAAAAAGCATACCTCATGATTATTGAATGGTTAAACCAATTGTGCGCCTTAACTGTGTGCCATTCCAGTTTCTCTCAAAATCACTTATTTTCAACCTCCAATCCCTAGAATCTTTCTAATCACCAAAATAGAAAAATTGAGGCTCAACTAAGGCATACCTATGTCCTAGAGGGCATCAAAATTCTCCCCACCATAAGTGATTTATGTCCCCATAAATTCCTTTAGATCTTCAAATCACAGAAAGAGAAGTCCATTACATATTAATCAATGATTCCCATCCCCATGTATCATGGCCATCCTATCCACACTACCATAGTACTTGGACCAAGGAAATAATTTTACCACATAGTACCTTATCTCGGTGATCTATATTATGAATTGGTAACTCAAAAATTATGGTATCAGGCTCAAGATAAATAATATCCCATCCAATAACATGAGAAGTATATGGGTGATACCTCCTCATCTAGGAAACATGAAACACATCATGGATCAAAGTCAAACAAGATGGTAATACCAACTGATATTCCACATTTCTAAGTCGTTACACACTCTCAAAGGGACCACCCAATCTCAGTGCCAACTTACCCTACATACCCAACCGATGATGTCCCGAGAGAGATAAAACTATAAGAAAAACCCGATCACCAACCTCAAACTCTAGCATCTAATGATGGAAGTCTGCATAAGATTTATGATAGCTCTATTCTATGAACAACTACTTCTGAATAAAATGCACCTTTTCCACCATCTCCTAAGTGAGACTTGACCCAAACAAGGACCACTCTCCTTGCTATTCCGAACACAAGGGAGATCTACATCTCCACCCATACAACACTTCAAATGGTTCCATCTTTATTGAATCCTGATAACTATTTTTATTGGAAATTTTTACAAGAGGATTTTTTTCCTAATATCCTCCAAAATAACGCATGCAATCCCATAGAATATATTGAAGAACCTGTATAACTCTCTCAATCTATCCATCCATATATGGATGATAATCCATGGTCAATTTCATTTGGGAACCCATTGCCTCTTGTAAACCTTTCCAGAACCTATATGTGAACCTCGATTCACAATTAGAAATAATCACAGTTTTAACCCCATAAAGTCTCATAATCTCTCATACATACAAGTCTCCAAATTGTTCTACCTTCATCACCTCCTTAATAGGTAAGAAAAAATACAATTTTGTAAGCCGATCAATGATCAACCAAATAGAATATTTCCCAATAAGAGTCCCTAGAAAACCAATGATGCATTCCATGGAAATATAATCTCACTTCCATACCATAACCGGTAAAGGTTGCAACAAACTAGTAGGTCTCTCGTGTTACACCTTAATTTTTTTGACAACTGAGACACCATAAAACAAAATATGCAATATTACACCTCATCCCTAGACACCAATACTGATGTCTCAAGTCATAATAAATATTATTATCCCGAATGTTTATGGAACAACATGACCAGTGTCCACTATCATTCAACTCCTTCCTTATAGAAATTGGAATATCCAACCTACTACAAATGCAAAAAACTCCACTGGGAGACCAAGACCACTAACCTGAGGTATCCCCAGCATAAAGGCTTTTACCTAAGAATTGTCACATTGTTTATGTCACATTCTTGAGATGAAATCACTCATAAAAATATACACAAACTTTCATTGAATATAATAACACCTTCCCACCAACCTCTTCTAGTCCCAAGCTCATTTCAGCAAACAGAAACATCTGATACCACTCCTCAACTGATTCTTTCATGAATTTTGTCGATAATATTTAGATCAATGCATCAATAACCACATTCCATTTACCATGAGTGTATGAAATTTCAAAATTAAAATTCTAATGATACTCCACCCAACATCTTTATCACAAGTTTAGATCCCATTGAGTAAAAATATATTTTAGACTCTAATGATTAGAAAACACTATAAAATGCTCCCTAAGGATATAGTGATGCAATGTTTTGAGTGCATGCATTACCATTTCAAACTGAAAATCATGGGTATAGTAGTTCTTATTATGAGGGAGTAACTAGAAAGTGTCATAAGCCACTACTTATTCCCCTGCATCAAGACACGTCCTAAACCCATACTAGAAGTATAGCAGAAAACATCATAACCTAAACCTGATTCTGGAAGAATCAAAGATGGTGATGAAGTCAACCTCACCTTCAGATTTTCAAAATATCTCTAACATTTTTCATTCCATTAAAACTTTACACCCTTATAGGTTAAATATATTATATAATATGTGATCTTGGAGAAATATTAAACAAACCATATATAGTAACCAACTAAACCCAAGAATATCAAGATCTCAAACATATTTCTTGGATTATCCCAGGATATAACAACCTGTATCTTTTTTGGATCCACTAATACACCCATATTAGATATGAAATTCCCTATAAATTTTACTTCCCAAATCCAAAACTCACATTTGAAAACCTTAACATATTGAAAATATTCCTTCAAGGTTCTAAGAATGATGTCCAAATGGTTTTTACATTCTATCTTGGAGTACACCCAAATATCATCAAAGAACCTAATAATGAAAGAGTTCAAGAACCAATGAAATATTTAGTTTATCAAAGGCATAAACACAGTAGGAGTGTTAGTGAGACTGAATGGAATAACTAGAAACTCAAGATTCCAATACCCACTCTTAAATGCTGTCTTAGGTATATTCTATTCTTGGAATCTCAACTGGCGGTACCCTGACCAAAGGTCAATCATAGAAAACCAACCTACTCATCTAAGTTGGTGAAAGAGGTTATCAATCCAAGGTAAAGGATATTTATTCTTAACAGTCACCTGATTCAACTTTCGATAATCCACATAAAGTTTGAGACTCACGTCTACCTTCTTAGTAAAGAGGATATGAGAAGCCTATGGTGACATGCTAGGAAGAATAATTCCCTTAGCCTCTATATACCCAAGATGGAATTAAAGTTCCACCAACTCTACAGGTGTCATTCAATAAGATGAAATAGAAATGGGAATCATACCGGAGAGAAGTTCAATAGTAAACTTGGCCTATCTCTGAGGTGGTAACCCAAAAAATCATTTGGAAAGACCTTGGGGTACACACTCACAATTTCAGGAAGTAGTGTACCTAAACAAGGTTCAACTACATCAAGGAATGTCTCTTAAAATTAGCATGATATTTTCTAAGAATAAGGAACAACAAGCCCTTCCCTTACCGATCAAGAGTTATACTCACCCTAAAAAACAAGAGTGACCCCATTAGAAGATAAAAATTGAACATAAAAACGAAATAAATCTATCTAGGCATTAACACCAATAATATAATCCATGATAAGTATCCGATCAAAGATGTCAATATCGAGAAATGAAAAGTTACATATCACTTCATAATCAACTTTCATCACCCACTACAAAAAAATGACCCGATTAGAAGGGGTTATTTTTTAGTTTAGAAGGGGTTATAACCCCATCTAAAAACATTAGAATGGGTTATAACCCCCCCCCCCCCTAATGTGCCCACATACTCTTGTTAGAGGTGGTTTTTATGAACTGCAGGTAAAGTGAAGCCTAATTTAGAGGTAGTTGTATTAAAGTCGGTTAAAACCCCCTCTAATTTGACCATAGAATTTCATTTTAGAGGGGATTTAACCCCTTTTGATATATTTAACAAATTATTAGAAGTTTCAAACCACTTCTAATTGAGTTAATCCTTAGGAAATAGAAGTGGTTCTCAGAATTGACTCTATTCAAGGCCAGTTAGAGGGGGTTTTAACCCCCTTGAATTGGGTTCAGATGCCATATATTAGAGGCAGTTTTCAAACCACCTCTAATTATTAATGTTTTTAAAAAATTACTTTTAGCTAAGCCCCATCAGTCCCTCCCTTCTGTAAGAACTCGGATCTTCTTTTCAGGTATGTTTTTCTTTTTCTAGTGTTTTTGAGGAAAATGAGGAGTTTCTGTAAATTTTTGAAGTACATGCCATGTACCTTATGAGTACACGCCATGTACTCGGTTACCACGGGTATCTGTGTAGCGGCCTTACACATGGCCATGTGTGGTGACCAGGAAGACCGCCTAATGCGGGGTCTATTGAGGAAATTACACACCGTGTACTTTAGAAGTACACACTGCGTACTTTATTTTTTTTCATTAAATGCACTGGAGTCACGTTTGATGGACAGAAAGCCCTCCTTCTAGGTTTGGTTCGTCCAATAGCGAGAGTACATCCGTGATCTTTCCCTGATCCCCCAATCGAGCATCCAATATCCGATTTGACTGTCATCGATTGCATTGGGATCGCCTCAGTAAGAGATTCTTTATGCTAGAGCTTAGTTTCATGATTCTTCCTCTTTCAAGAGTTATATTTGGTTAAATCTTTTAGACGTTTTTATAGATCTACAATGTTCTTGGGAGATTCAAGGCTTGAGGTTAAAGCATAACGATCTCCCAACACTGAGGTAGGTGGTTTGTGCCTCTCCATTGAAAGTCTTTGAGTTATATGTGCAATTTTTTCCAATACCCTTGAACGGGGTGTTGCGTGTTTACCGTTTTAACCCTGTTAATTTCCTACTATGATGGTATGCATGAGTAGAGGTTAATTGGATGCGAATAGGGTTGATTTATATGCTTTGGAAGTGTTTTCTCATGCATGTTCTTTTTACGACCGTTTGATCCTGTATATCCTGTTAGGATTCCTTGATGTTTTCCTATGCCTAGTACTGTAGGATGGAGTGATTATTTTGTCTGACATGCTTGATATGTTGTAGACCATTTAGTCAAGTAGTTCTTGAGGTTTACTTTGGTTGTATTGTATTTCTATGCTCATTTGACTTACACAGGGCCGTGAGAACTGGGTGTAGTAGACTATAAAGGGAATTGACCAAGTGATCTTCCTCAGAGAGTCTTTAACCACTTTTGACTATAAGGGTAATTGACTGTGTGGACTTTTTTAGAGAGTTTTTAACCACTTTTGACTATAAGGGGAATTGACCATGTGAGCTTCCTCGGAGAGTCTTTATCACTTTTGACTATAAGGGGAATTGACTGAGAGTGCTTCCTCAGAGAGTCTTTATAGTATCCTTATAACTGAACTAGAGGGGATATGTTGTGTGTACTTACCGGAGGGTTACCTGATTTGATTAGTTGCTTACTTGATATGTGTAATTGAATGCTTTGAAACTATGTAATTGTTTACTGCTGAGTACTTCCTTGTTTACTGCTCTTTTACTTATTACCTGCCATATATGTTCACTGACTATTAGGCACAGATATTTTGGTGGTTTCTTACTGAGATTAGTCTCACACCCTGTTTGGGTCATGCTTTTGGGCCTAAACAGATTATATTATTGTAGGTATAGACAAGTTCAAACACCCTTCTACTTTAGGATTTTGAATGCTTTGGAGTTGGTGAGCATGGGACTAAGCTGAGGCTTGAGATGTTGAGGAGTTGTTTTCCCATTTCCTTTGTAATTTGGATTAGTAATATATTCCACCATTGTGGTTTTTTTGGATGCTTCCTAGACATATGTATCATGCATCATTTATATATGTGCTCCAGTTGCTTCTTACTTTTAGTCTTCTGCTATTTACTATTGTATGGTATGTTTACTGCTTCTGCTATTGTATATCTGTTTATTACTTCCGCTGTGTGCTCTGCCAATGAGGGAATAGTTTCCCCACTATCACACTCGAGGCCTTTACTTCTAGTCGGTAGCCTTTGGCATTCGGGGAAATATGCTTGAGGCCATGTGACCAACTGGGTACGGGGTGCCTCTAGGTGGCTTCTGGAACCGGGAAGTTATAAAGTGGTTTCAAAGAGATTTATTTTCTTCTTGACTTACTGTTTGGATCCTATATTCAGGGATAGAATGAAATAGGTAATTGGTAATAAGTTTTTCCCAGGAGTAGCTTACCCATGTACAGGGAAAATCCAATCTACCTCATTTATTTCAATATTTCTGGTTTTGCAATTTTACAGTTGATTTGATTTCACTGTTGGGTGATTCACATGTTTTACGCTAATATCATTGATGTTATTGAGGTTCTATTTCTATTTCTACACGATTATATGAGGGTATGTCATCTCATGCATTATATAGGAACTTTCTAGAAATCACATGTCATGCATTATTTCCTTTCCATTTAGGGTGAATTAGCGATTACATGTTGTTGTGATAGATGGTGTGCTAGATACGTGTGTTGTTTTTATAAATGTATTGATAGAATACCTACTTGTGATAGGGTATTACTTTGCATAAGGATTTCCTTGAATGGATGCCAAACTTTGGTTCTTGAGGTGTTATGGGCCCTCATAAATCAGAATTTGGTGGATCATTGACTTGTTTACCTTGTTTATAACATGTAAAAGATGCCAAGATTTGATTTGTGGGGAGTATGGGCCCCCACAAATCAGAATTTGGAACTTTTAATGTTCGTTTCAGTGTTTTTATGGGTTCCGAAGTAGTTTCTGAGGATTACTATCTGGGAAAACCAATAATACATGGCTTGGGATGTTAAATACACGCCATGTGTTCTTCTATTCAGGAAGAAACTATTTTTCTTAAGTACACACCGTGTACCGTGTGTACACGCCGTGTAGTCTCTAACCGTGTCTAAGACAGTGTGGGTGGGGACATGGGGTTTGAGAATTTTTTTTGGTAAAGCATGTCGTGTACCAGATGTACATGCCGTGTTGTAGAACCGTGTAACCGGTCATGTCACTAACAACACAGGTCAATTGACTCTCTCCTAATAGACATCATTTCTGACAAGAACACGTTGTGTTGTGTAACCCATGTATCCGGTCGTGTAGCTAACGACCCGGGTCGGTACAATCTTCTTAGTGCATGTCGTTTCCATAGGGAACACACCGTGTATTGTGAACTATGTATCTGGCCGTGTCACTAACAACACGGGTTGGTGAAGCTCATCTAGTGCATGTTGTGTCTGTAACGAACAAGTCGTGTAGTCTTCTTCTAGGAGAACAGTGTGGTTTAACCGTATAGAAGGACTCAGGAAAGAGAAGAGGATTTAAGTACACATCTTGTGTTAGGACAACATGTCCTGTGTATAGGGGTGTTACATGACCAGTTTTGGAAGAAGTACATGCCCATGTGAAAGGCTTTAGGGAACACGTCGTGTAGGCATTATACATGCTGTGTATCCTTGTTTTGAAAAATTTCAATTCTTTCTTCCTCGTGTTCCCTCCTTACGCTTCAAGTTTTCAGTCCTTGTTAATTTTTATCTAAGGTGTGTGATCGACCATGCAGAGTCATGCCACCGAGACATCCTCTGGTTGTACGCCAGTTACAGGGTGGTGATCAGACACCAGATATGGCTGATCAGGGACTGCCAGCAGATCCTCCAGTTGTTCCAGTCTTGGAACCAACAGTTATACCTCACACATGTGTCGATGCACAGTTCATGGATGGATTTCTGAGGATGATGCAGAACTTCCAGGGAGCCCCGCCTCCTGCCCCGTTGATGGAAGAATTGACGCGATTCTTTTAGCAGCATCATCCTCCAACATTCTCAGTGGATGGAGGACCCCAGGCTCCAGAGTCATGGCTAGAAGCCATGATGATGTTCTTCAAGAATTTGGAGATGCCTCCAGAGAGGAGGGTCAATCTCTCTACCTACAAGCTTCGAGACTCCACCAAGAGGTGGTGGGATGTGATCTCATAGGCGGGGAACCAATAGAATATGTCTTGGGATGAGTTTCAACGCACCTTCTACAATTAATTCTATCTGAAGACCTTGAGGTCTGATCGATCCTAAGAGTTCGTGAGTCTAGAGCAGGGTACTCTTTTTGTTATGTATTATTCTTCTCACTTTACCAAGCTGCAGTTCTTTACACCATTTTTAGGAGGATATGAGTTGTTCCATGCACAGAAGTTTGAGGATGGTCTTAGGTAGGACATCATATCCCAGGTGAACATATTCAGGTTGACATAAATATCCTCTATATTCAACAAGGTGATGATCAAGGAGTGTAATCTGATTGATTCTAGAGCTGTGGGCCAGGGCGGTTCAGCATCCAGAGTTAGTGCTTCTCCAGCTGACAGCAGAAAGCACCGCAGGGAGACTACTCGTGGAGATTTTAGTAGGTGGGACACTTCTTCTGGTAGCCAGGTGGTGTGCTACCAGTGTGGGAAGAGCGGACATATGAGTCCAAATTTCTCGAGAGACCTAGTGGAGTGTCGATATTGCGGTAAGATGGGTCATCTTTAGCACTTCTGTCAGATCTTCTCACTAGCAACTGGTGACATGGGTCCTTCTATGACTCCACATACAGAAGTAACACCACTAGTTTCCCACCAGTCTGAGAACTGGTGTTCTTCCGGCCATTTAGGCCGAGGTGGAGGTCATGGTCGTGGTAGCCAGTCACCAGGCTTTCAGAGACAATAGTGTGGATCAACTAAAAGTGGTCAGGCATGGTCACAGGGCCGCGGTGTAGGTCAAAATTTTGAAGTGGACCAGACCCACTAGGATTAGGATTTCTGACCCTCTACAGTTTGAGGTACGATTGTAGTTGCCTCAGTTTTAGCTTCTACTCTTTTCGATACAGGAGAATCCCATAACTCTATATCTATTGTTTTTGTGGAGATACTTGGGCTCTGTATCTTTTCTTATACCGATATATTGACGCTAGACACTCCATTGGGGACTATAACAGCTAGTATAAGATAGTGCAAGGAGTGCCCTCTAGAGGTTGGTGGGTGTCACTTTCTATGAGACCTTTATGTCTTAGAGATTACGGGCTATGATGTCATTATCAGAATGGACTAGTTAGTTCCCTTCCAAGCTGTTGTCGATTGCTATCATTGTAGGGTGAGTTTCACATCACCGGAGGGTGGATCGTTTCTTCATAAGGGTTAATGGGACATCCAGGCGAGCAGAACGGGACCCAAGCATTATGGATTGGGAAGAGTTACAACCCAGATCAGTAGTCTATATCTGGATGACCATAGGACTTCACAGATGGACTTTCCTCCAGTGGCATATCGTTTCAGGGATGTCTTTCCAGAGTACTTTTCAGGTTTTCCTCTAAAGCGTGAGGTAGACTTATCTATTGAGCTTGTGCCAGGAGTATCACCTGTGTCCATACCTCCTTATAGGATAACTACACCTGAGTTTCAGGAGCTCAATAAACAGTTAGAGGAGTTGCAGGAAAAGGGTTTCATTCGACCTAGTACTTCTCCTTGGGGTTCGCTTATCCTGTTTGCAAAGAAGGTGGATGGTACCCTCAGACTTTTTGTGGATTATCGGAAGTTGAACCAGTTAATGTTCAAGAACTGATATCCCTTTCCAAGAATTTATGATCTCTTTGATTAGCTTTGAGGATCCCGGGTGTTCTAAAAGATTGACTTGAGATCCGGTTATCCTCAGTTGCGCATTAGACCATCTGATATACCTCTTACAACCTTACGAAGAAGGTATGGCCTATACAAGTATGTGGCTATGCCGTTCAGTCTCACGAACATTCCTATATTCTCCATGGCACTGATGAACTGAGTGTTCCATCCATACTTGGATTCCTTCATGGTAGTCTTCATGGATGATATCTTAGTGTACTCTCACACTCGACACGACCATACCACACATCTTGAGATCATTTTGAGTACACTGAGAGAGCATTAGTTATATGATAAGCTCTCAAAATGCCACTTTTGGATGGACCAGATTCACTTCTTGAGTCATGTTATCTTTGAGACAGAAGTATCAATAGACTTAGAGAAAGTGAGAGAAGTAGTTTCCTAGGAGAAGCTAAAGAATGTCTTTGAGTTACGGAGTTTTCTAGGGATGGCTGGATACTACATACATTTCATACAAGACTTTTCACTCTTAGCAGTGCCACTGACGGACCTGAAAAAGAAGGGTGAAAAGTTCTTTTGGTCTATTTCTTGTGATTCATCCTTTCAGGAGTTGAAAGGGAGGTTTAATTTAGCACCGATATTAGTATTTCTAGAGTTGGGCATGAGTTATAATGTGTACTGTGATGCTTTAGGTATCAGTTTGGGAGTTGTGCTTATGCAGGGGGAAGGGGTCGTTGCGTACAGGTCTCGGCAGTTGAGGCCACATGAGAGGAACTACCCAACGCATGATCTCGAGTTGGATGATGTTGTTTATGCCTTACGTTGTTGGAGACATTACCTTCTGGGAGATATTTTTTTGGTTTTCATCGACCACAAAAGTCTCAAGTACATATTCACTCAGCGTGATCTTAATTTGAGACCGCGTAGGTTGGTTGAGTACCTTCAGTCCTTTGAATTTGAGCTTGCCTATATTCCTAGGAAAGGCAACGTCGTGGCTGATGCGTTGAGCAGGAGGAATCAGATACAAGCAGTTCAGGAGGCCAACAGTGAGTGGAAGATTATGGCTTTGTTATCTGAGATTCATTTGGAGGTTCATGATAGTCAGGGGTAGAATTTTCATTCTTCTATAGCCATTACCTATACTCTTCTTGATCAAGTTCTAATGAGGCATCTATCAGATTCTGAAGGCCTAGTCCTATGGTAAAGTGTGTTAGGGGAGGAACCTATTCCTGGATGGACCATAGGTGAGGATGAGATCTTGCGTTTATAGGGGAATGTATGGGTGTCAGAAGACATACGTGAGGAACTGATGCAGGACTTTCATTCCTCAGTTTGGGCAGTTCGTCCTGGTGTCACCAAGATGTATTGTGATCTACACCGTTAGTATTGGTGGCCAGGTATGAAGAAAGATATTGTTGGTTTTGTCATGAGGTGTTCCACCTGTCAGCAGGTGAAGGCAGAACATCAGTGACCAACAGGGCTTTTGCAGTAGTTACCCATTTCCGAGTGGAAGTGGAATGATGTCGCGATGGATTTCATGACAGGTTTTCCGAGGTCACCTCACGAGAATGATGCAGTATGGGTTGTCATTGAAAAAGTCACGAAGGTTTCTCACTTCTTTCCGGTTAAGAATACCTTCAGTATTGATGAGCTAGGGAGGTTCCACATTTGAGAGATTATATGTCTACATGGGGTTCCACACTCCATTGTTTTAGATAGAGATGCATGTTTTAATTCTCACTTCTGGCAAGGGATTCAGAAGGATTTGGGTACACAGTTGCTTTTGAGTAAAGCTTACCATCCCCAGACAGATGGCCAGTCTGAGCGTACAATTCAGGTGCTTGAGGACATGCTTTGAGCATGCATCCTGGATTTTGGAGGTTCTTTGGGGAAGAATATACCTATTGTGGATTTTTCCTGCAATAATAGTTTTCAAAAAACTATTCACATTGCACCTTATGAGGCTTTTTACGGTAGAACATGTTGATCACCCTTATGTTGGCTGGAGGCAGGATAGGCATCTATACTGGGACCTCATCTTGTCCAGGAGACCACGAGGAAGATATAGTTGATTCAGAAGCGGATGGCTATGACACAGTCTCGACAGAAGTCTTATGTTGATCGATGGATATGACCTATGGAGTTTGAGGTTGGAGATCAGGTTTTCCTATGTGTCACACTGAGGTTGGGACACATAAGGATTAGGAGACAGGGTAAGCTTTCGCTGAGGTACGTCGGTCTATTTGAGGTTTTGGAGAGATTTGGGTCGGTTGCCTATCAGTTGTAGTTACTTCAGAGGTACCAGGATATGCACGACATTTTCCACGTTTCTCAGCTTCGACGTTACTTCTCAGACCTGTCTCATGCTTTCCAACCCGAGGAAGTCGAGTTGGAGGTGGATGCATCTTTTGAGGAGCATCCTATCCATATTGTTGATTGAAGTATGAAGGTTCTCCATGGCTGGTCTATTCCTCTAGTATGAGTGCTATGGCATCGCGGGTGAGTACAGGATGATACTTTGGAGAGGGAGGTCGATGTACAATCGTAGTGGCCAAAGCTGTTTGAAGTTTCCTCTTCTACGACGCCTTGCTTGGGAAATTTAGGGACGAATTTCTTTAAGGGGGGAAGTTTGTAAGAACCTAGATCTTCTTTTCAGGTATGTTTTTCTTTTTATAGTGTTTTTGAGTAAAATGAGGAGTTTCTGGAAATTTTAAAAGTACACGTTGTGTACTTTATGAGTACACACCTTGTACATTATGAGTACATGTTGTGTACTCAGTTACCATGGGTAGCCGTGTGCTGGTCGTGTAGCGGCCTTGAACACAACCATGTGTGGTGACCTGGAAGACCGCCTAATGTGGGGGTCAGTAAAGGCAAGTAAACGTCATGTACTTCATAAGTACACACCGTGTATATTCTTTTTTTCATTAAACGCATCCGGGTCGTGTCTGACGAACAGAAATCCCTCCTTCTAGGTTTGGTTCATCCAAGAGTGATAGTACGACCACAATCTTTCCTCGAGCCCCTGATCGAGCATCCAATCTCCAATTAGACTGCCGTAGATTGCGTTGGGATTACCTCGGTAAGCTCTTCCTTCTGCTAGAGCTTCGTTTCCTGATTCTTCCTCTTTCAATAGTTATCTTCAGTTGAACGTTTTAGATGTTTTTATAGATATACAACGTTCTTGGGTAATTCAAGGCTTGAGGTTCAAGTATAACAATCTCCCCACATCAAGGTAGGTGTTTTGTGCCTCTCCGTTGAAATTATTTGAGTTATATGTGAAATTTTTTCCAATACCCTTGAACGGGGTGTTGCATATTTACCTTTTTAACCCTGTTAATTTCCTACTATATTGGTATGCGTGAGTAGAGGTTAATTGGATGCGAATATGGTTGATTTCTATGCTTTGGAATTGTTTTCCCATGCATGTTTTGTTTATGACCATTTGGTTCTGTATAGCCTGTTAGGCTTCCTTGATGTTTTCTCATGCCTAGTAGTATAGGATGGAGTGATTACTTTTTCTAACTTTCTTGATATTTTGTAGACTACTTAGCTAAGTAGTTTTTGAGGTTTACATTGTCTGTATTGCATTACTATGCTCGTTTGACTTACACAGGGTCGTGAGAACCTGGTATCGTAGACTATAGGGGGAATTGACCATGTGAGGTTCCTTAGAGAGTCTTTAACCACTTTTGACTGTAAGGGGAATTGACCATGTGAGCTTCCTCAGAGAGTCTTTAACCACTTTTGACTATAAGGGGAATTGACCATGTGAGCTTCCTTAGAGATTCTTTATCACTTTTGACTATAAGGGGAAATGACTGAGAATGCTTCCTCAGAGAGTCTTTATAGTATCCTTATAAGTGAACCAGAGGGGATAGGCTGTTTGTACTTCCCAGAGGGTTACTTACTTTGATTAGATAGTTACTTGATATGTGGAATTGAATTCTTTGAAACTGTGGAATTGTTTACTACTGAGTACTCCCTTTTTTACTTCTATTTTACTTATTACCTGTCATATATGTTAACTAACTTTTAGAGACAGATCTTTTGGTGGTTTCCTACTGGGATTAGTCTCACACCTTTTTTGGGTCATTCTTTTGGGCCCAAACAGATTATATTGCTGCAGGCATAGATAAGGGCAGGCGCCCTTCTACTTCGGGATTTTAACTGCTTTGGAGTTGGTGAGCATGGGACCAAGCTGAGGCTTGCGTTGCTGAGGAGTTGTTTTCCCATTTCCTTTGTACTTTGGATTAGTACTGTATTCCAGCATTGTGGTTTGTTTGGATACTTCCTAGACATATGTATCATGCATCATTTATATATGTGCTCCAGTTGCTTCTTACTTTTAGTCTTCCGTTGTTTACTGTTGTATGGTATGTTTACTGCTTCCACTATTGCATAGCTTTTTATTACTTCTGTTGTGTGCTCTGCCAATGAGAGCATAGTTTACCCACTATCATACCCGAGGCCCTCGCTACTAGTTAACAGCCTCTGGCGTTCAGGGAAATGTGCTTGAGGCCATGTGACCAATCGGGTACGGGGCGCCTCTAGGTGGCATCCGAAACAGGGATGTCACACCTTCAGTCCCCCACCATCTAACACTGCATCACTCTCGTCCGGCGATCCCCACCAGATAATTCCATAACACTTCCATTCAGCTGTCCCCACAAGCTAACACAATAGCCATATAAAATTATCATCGATGGGATTCGAAACCGAGACCAAGTGAATCATCACCCAACACCTTTACCATCGAGGAAAGATAATTTCTATAATATTATTACACATTATCGTATTATATATATATATATATATCTAAAAGATGATTCAAATAAATTATATTTGAGTAAATATTTAAATACATATAAATATATAACCTACATATATTTATATAAATTAATACATACATTTTTATATTATGTATTTATGTATTTATATTATAATACATTTATATTATATTCAATTTATACATTTACATAAAATATATATTTTATATGTGTATTTACATACATTTTACTAAATGTATTATATAATTATATTTATGTTATGTATATACACATATATTTATATATTTATAAATATATTTGTGTAAATTATTTATATACTTAAATACATATTTATATGTTATGTAAATACTTATTTATATAATATATATATGTATTTATTTATTATATTTATATAATATCTTTAAAAATATATTAATATAATGTATTTCAATACGTATATTTATTATCATGTACACGAATATATTTTATTTGTATAATATTATATATAATTGATATATATATACATTATATAATTAATATGTACATTATTTTATAATTATTTTTATGTTATGTATATACACATATATTTATATATATATATATATATATATATATGTAAATTTTTTATACTTAAATACATGTTTATATATTATGTACATGCTTATTTATATAATATATCTAAGTATTTATTTAATATATTTATATAATGTCTTTAAACATATATTTAAAAAATTTATTTTTAAATATATTTATTATTACGTACATTAATATATATTTATTTTTATAAATTTTATAATATTGTATATAATTAATATATAATTAATATTATATGAAATACATATATATGAAATACAATTTATAAAAATATTATTTATGAAAGAAAATTTATACAAATATTCATATAATTTTATATGAAATAAAATTTCATATTATATATAATTAATATGTATATTATATATAATTAATATTTTATGAAATAAAATTTATACAAATATATAATTAATATTATATGAAATAAAATTTATCGAAATATTTATATAATGTATTTCAATAAATATATTTATTATTGTGAACATTAATATATATATGTATTTCAATAAATATAATTGTATGATATTATGTACATTGATATATATGTATTTCAATAAATATAATTGTAACATCCTAAGTAAATAAAGAGTAATACATATTCATATTTATTAATATTTGTAAATTAAATATTAATTTTACTTTAAAGGGAATGTTATATTCAATGGCATACCTGATACGCAACAACGAGTTTCTTTGAAATCTTACGTTGCACAAAACATTGGGTTATACTGAAAAATAATAATATAATATTATTTTAAATGATAGTTTACACCAAGCCGTTGTATTGGCAGGAATGAACAGAACTAACCATTTATTATTAAACATGTTTCTTAAATGTTTTTACATTTATCTAATAAAAGTTAGAGGCTTAAAATGTGAATGAATCTAATTTTAAGCATAAATACTTTAATATTCTTTAAAAGGTCGATTAACCACCTTTTGATGAGGAACCCTCTTTAAATCAAGTTTTGGTCACTTTTATATATTCTATTTGACAAAATGAAATTATTCTTTAGAATCAAGATATTAAAATTTACTTTGGGTAATTTTTTGGTATTTTTCTAATAGAATTCATTTTTAATGAATAGTGAAAATACTATATTTTAATTCAAAACTACCTTTTAATATAATATATTTATATGGTTAGATTATATATTTAATTGGTTTTAAAGTGTAATTAGATTTTATTTTTATCATTTAATCGAATTGTGGTCATTAGAAGTAATTTCACTTTGAAATTGGACATAAACAAGTGTTAATCTTTTGATATTTATTATTTCTTAAAAAACACGCTTTTTGTTTGGACAATGGGAATTAATTTTAAATTAATTAATGCAACTTATATGTTTTTAATTTGGTAAAATAGACATCATTTTTGAATTCGTAATATCAAATATATCTTAGGATGATTTTTTTGGTATTTTTCTGAAAAACTTCAATTTTTTATGAAAAGTGAAAACAGTGAGTAGTAGTTAAAAAATCGACTTTTTCTTTTAAATGAAATTTTACCGCTTCTGTGAATTGAATTTTGAAAATACAACATCCATATTTGTTATTAGTAAGTAAAATTTGGTTCAATAAGATGAAAATAATTTTTGGTAAATAGTAACTTTTGACTTTTATTTAACACGGTTAAAAGTAAATAGGGTAAATCAAGATAAAAATAATATTATAATATTATTAAATTACCCTAAAATGTATCCTAATCCTATTGTTTAATACATTTCCGACCATGGGCATCCTTGGATCTATTTTGGGACCCAATGGAGCCACTTAAGAGTAATAATGACACTTTATATTAATTAATTTAATGTAATGACAAAAATGACATAAATATATATCTTTTAGTAAATAAATTATTACCTGGGGTTATATAAGTTATATATTAGAAAATAAATATTCATTTGAAATCTAAAACTATTTCCTACATCATGGTATTTTTTTATAATTTTTAGACATCAAATAAATAAAATTATTTATGACACAATAATGATGAAGTGTTTACCTCATTAATGAATGATTTAAATAAATAAGATTATAAAGATTAAAACAATATCCAAAACCTGTCCAATTATTATTGGATTATTTTATTTCAAACATTAGTCTTCTTATCTTTGACTTTAATAAGTTTTGGACCTTTATAAACAGAAAATCATTATATAATAAAACAATATTTTCAAACTTTCCAAAAGAGCCCCTCCTCCCCCTTATAAAAAGCCCTCATCTCTAACCCATTACTCACACATCTCAATCCCCTTGGCTCTTCCAAACTCTGACCAAATAATCTCTAAAAATACCTCTCTTCCACCTAGAATACTTACCTTAGGCATAAAGAACTTCATGAAATCCTTTTGTTTCAAACTAAAGGGAGTTACCCGATTTAAAGGTAACGTCTTCTCTTAAGTTATTTTCTTTTATTTTACTTCTCCAACCCCCTAAACACTTTTTATTTTTTTCTTTTATAACAAAAAAATTATACTAAAGATACTAGGTTTTTTATATGATAATTATTTTAATTACACTTACACACACCTCTATCTAATGGGTAAAGAACATACTGTTTCTGTGGACGGTGAACTACTGCCTCACGAAAAGATGATTGTTCAATCTTCTCCTACAACCTCTTATGGTGGTCATTTATATGGCACTATATTTATATGTGATATATATTATATTTATATTGTCTCTATACTTATGTATTTTTCATTTATATTATACCTTTATGGTTTCTATAATGGGTAAATACGATAATTTCATTTGAGGAAGTGCGGACTACCGCCCCCTCAAAGTGATACGACTCCTTCATGCCATACGTGGAACATATAAAGGATGGAGTTAATTAAATTAAATAACATATATATTATACTGTAATTATAATATACCTATGTATTATTAAGTTTTCATTTCTTTAAATATAAAATAGAAATGAAAGTAGCGTTCATGCGTACGTACGACTTACCGTCTCCATGAACAATGTGTTTCATTTATTAACTCCAAATGATATGTAATATTATAAATACATATAAACTGGATATATGTGATATATATAATATATAAATAATTAATATCACTCTGGAGATAATGTAATTTTGACCACATGGACAATTTGTAATTATAACAAATTCAATTTTGACTAAAGTTCCGAACATCGACAAAATGTCCGATATGAACTCAAATAATTAACTAATTGTTATAGCAAGGTAATAAGTGATATAAAAGAAATAATAAAATTTAATTTTTTTAAGGAAGTATAAATTAACTTATTTTTATTATTTCGGAAGAACACAGAACTTACGAGTCATGTCGGACATGAGGTAAGGGGTTTTCATCTCACTTTTTATTCCCATGAGATTCATTCTATATTTTCCACTATTTCCTTTTGTGTGGTGTATGTACTGCCCATGATTGTATTATTTGTTTAATATAATTTAATTTATGGGTATTAACATCTTCATTGTATGATCCTTACTTCATGGGGTGTATGCTTTGTAAGTTATCTAATCGTTAAGGGAACCTTTCACCGTACTCTTTTAGTCAAAGACTTATTTTATATCATGTCTTTTAATTTTATTTTTATTAAGTTGGGATATGCTATTCTATATCTTTATTGCTATAAATTTTATGTCCATGTGATTAGAGACCATTTTCTCTCTCATCAACTCATTTTTTTTTAATTTTAAATTGATGTTGTTAGGCTATCAAATTTCTGTAAGAGAACTTCTTAACCCAATTTCAATTCTTTGAGTTAAACTTATACTTCTTGATTATGTTGTGCTATGAATATGTGTGAATGAAATATTATTATTTTACACTTAATATCCACTTATATTGGGTGTATTATTATTTGTCACACATAATTATGTCATTGATTTATATTTAATATAAGGATACAATCTGTGTAAGGGAATTTGTCTCAATATACATCCCATTGAGACTTATTTGTTATTATACACCAATTATCTTTTATATGGTGTATATACCACCCTTTGACATATTATATCATGAATCTATTAATTTTCATGATATTATAAGCTTTGATTAATGTTATTCCTCAATTATTTTTATTCAATCGTCTCTCATTTGGTTAAGAACTCCTTAACTAAAGTATTGTTTTAAATATTTATTCTTCTAAATATTTATCATTAATATCCTTGTTTTAAAAAAGGTTTTAAGGGTTTATTTATTTGGATATTAATGTTTCAAATTAAAATTACTTTTAAAAGTTTCAAAGTGATATGGAATACTTTGATTCAAAAATCTCTTTATTAAATGTTTTAAATCGTTTTGAAAATGGTTTGATAAAGAATTTATTAGGTCAATATCTTGAAATGATATATTGTGGTTGTAATGTAGAAATGTCATCTTTCCTTTATACTTGTTTTATATGTTATGAATATGTAATAGTTATTGGGCATTGTTTATGCATATGGGTGGTTCCATGATAAACCTAGGGTGGGTGAGCCCGAGATAACTCTCCAATGAATTGGGTAACGTGATGGAGGTAAACGTTAATGTTTCTCCTAAGAGATTTAGGGAATATACTATGATGGGTATTCCAAGTGTAACTCCATATGTAGCTATGAAATATACAATGTAAGTATGATATGTATGCCATAATTTCCCTTTATGATTTATGATTTCTATGTGTTATTCATAAATATTATGATTTCATAAGGTATGTTAAAGATATTATGTTTTGTATGTATTGATGAACTAATGTTTTATTTCTTTATTTTATAACCCTTACTGAGATTTTTATGCTCATCCCAAGTTTTTGAAATGTTTTTCACAGGTTATAAGGTACGGTAAGAGAAAGGAAGAACTCAAGAATATTTATATCAAGAAAATAATTATTTTTTTCTTTTAATAATTTTTATTTTATGAAAAAAATGGATACTGAGTAGAAGTGTCTACTTTTTAATTTTTGAGATGCAATGTAATATTTATGGCCTAATTCTCTAAAACTCCAAACATGAAAAGATCCTCAATGTGAATTATTAACTTAATTCAAGATTATGTAATGTTTAAGGCTAGGTCCTTATAGTTGGCATCGAAGGTCAGTTTAGACAACTTTAGGGATTAAGAGTGTTTTTTAGACACATGGTTAGTCTCTATGTCTATTATTTAAGTTAAATCCTTGTTTTATAACTTTTTCAGATCAAGGAAAGTCATTTTCAAATGGAAGGATGAGGATCTCAAACAACATTCCTATCTATTCCTGATGACATGCTTGCAATAATTATTTCAAATCCATGTTCAGATGATTGTGTAAATGTTTCTAGCATACTACTCACTTACAAGAAGTTGTTTGAGATATCAAACACCTCCACTATACTTTGATATCATCGTGTATCATGGGTTGTATTTAATCAAATCTTATTGTCACAATATTCTCATATTTTCAACAAAGGTAAATATTATAAATGCATTTTCAAATATTTTACCTTATCACAAGATTTTGAAGTATATTATGATTTTGAAAACGGTGCTGAAGAAGGATAACCATGTGAAAACTATTTATATTTTCTTTTAAATTATAGTCTTTCAGAACATACTTATGGTATTTTAAAAGGACCATTTATTGAAAGTTTCAACTCAAACTTAGTCTGACAGTTTTATAAAAATCAAGTTTTATCAAATGTTTTGAAATTATATGTTACACATGATTATTTTTTAAAACTATTTTTCTGTGAACACCCATATGACCCATGTTGTACAAGGTGTATTTATATGAAGGAAGAAAATGATTTTGAAGGATATCTAAATCATTTTTTACAATTCATGGACCTTAAACCTAGTGAACAAGATGACAATTAAACCATGTGGACACCATGATCATGGTATGATGTTCTTTATTTTGGGAATAGTTTAATTTTATCATATGGAGGTGAAATAAAAAAATGAAAATATATATAAGTATTCATTAAGATGTTGAGGTCTTAATGAGTTGGGATGAAAATGATAGGTATAAGACAACATTTTAGGTTAAAATATGTTAGGGTTATTTTTTAGTTTTATAAAAAGGACAACCCGTAAGATGGGTGACAACCCGTAGTGTCCAGCAAGGCCATGAGAATCGAACCCACAACCGAAGGGCGACAAGGGAGCATCGCCTACCACTAGCCTACGTGAAGTCCCTAGTTTGTATGAGTTAATCCTTTAGTTAAATGATTTTATGGATCAAGAATAAGTTGATTTTGGGAACTTATGTTTTATCAAATGGATATCCTTAGTATAAGAAAATGATTTGGTGATTAAGTGATAAAGGTTATTTTGGAAGATGTTCTCTCTTTAGAGGAAACACTATATGACTAAGGAAAATAGAATACTATGGGATTTCATTTGTGGAATAATGGTTTATTTTTTTTTGAAGAATCTATGTTTTATGGATATTTTGGTTATTTATGGAAATGATTAACCTATCATAGAGAATATGTGATTATGTTAATTACACTTCAGTATAATACATTAAGAGTAGTGGATGTTATTTGAAGATAAATGTTAATATTTACTATGGAAGAATATGTGATTAAATCCTACTATGTTTTGGGTTTCAATCTTAGTTTGGTTTACTTTGAATAATTTTATGGACAGTTGTTTATTGAATGGTCTTTATTGAACTTTGGGTATTGTTTATAAAATTCTGGAGATTAGGAATAATATTTCTTTTTTTAAGGATTATCGTTTTTTTGGGATTATCTGATCGTGTACTAACCATTTTGGTTTTGGTTAATGTCTAAATATAGGGAAAACATATTGTTCATATTTTGTGTATTATGTGATTCTATAGAAGTTGATTCTAGCACTTTAGATGTGAACAAGTCATCTTGAATACTCATCATTTAGAGAAAAGATGAGTTTTTGGTAGAAACTTATTAAAGGATGAAACTCTACTTGAAAAGTAAGTATATTTCCTTATGTCCTTAGTCAATCTCATAAAAAATTATCCAACTTTATGAAAAGGAACTTAAAAACAAAAAAATGTTGTTTGTTTACTTTTCCTACTAGGAAACCAAAGACCGTTTTACCCATCACAATTTTGTGATTTTTGGTGGTTAACTTTCTCTAAATCATGTTTTCTATCACTCTCTATCAGAACTTGACACTTAGTTTCTCCTCCATATCCATGTTTTCATGGAATAATATAATGGGTTATCTTGGGTGACCTTTGTACTTCTCTTTCTTTCTTTTAAAGTGATAGTTTTATTCACTCTTTTTCGAATGTGAGACTTTTAATGAAGTTTCCAAGCCCTATTTTAAAATTGCAAGAACACAATTTCTAAAAGGGGGGAAGGATATAATATCCCAAGTAAATAAAGAATAATATATTTTCATATTTATTAATATTTTTGAATTAAATACTAATTTTACTTTAAATGGGATTATATGTTCGATGGAATACCTGATACGTAACAACGAGTTTCTTTGAAATCTTACATTGCACACAACGTTGGGTCATACTGAAAAATAATAATATAATATTATTTTAAATGGTAGTTAATGCCTAACCATTGTATTGGAGGTAATGAATATAACTAACCATATTATGATTAAACATGTTTCTTAAATGTTTTTACATTTATCCAATAAAAGTTAGAGGCTTAAAATGTGCATGATTCTAATTTTAAGTATAAATACTCTAATATTCTTCAAAAGGTTGATTTACCACCTTTTAATGGAGAACCCTCTTTAAATATAGTTTTCGTCACTTTTATATATTCTATTTGAAAAAATAAAATTATTCTTTATATTCGGGAAATCAAAATTTACTTTGGGTAAATTTTCTGGTATTTTTCTGATAAAATTCATTTTTTAATGAATAGTGAAAAATACTGTATTTTAATTCAAAATCGCCTTTTAATATATTTATTTATATGGTTAGATTATATTTTTAATTGGTTTTAAAGTGTAATTAGATTATATTTTTACCATTTAATCCAATTTTTTTCATTGGAAGTAATTTCACTTTGAAATTGAATATAAACAAGTGTCGATCTTTTGATAGTTATTATTTCTTAAAAAACACGCTTTTTGTTTTGAAAATGAGAATTAATTTTAAATTTATTAATGAAACTTCTATGTTTTGAAATTGGTAAAATAGATATCATTTTTGAATTAGGAATATCAAATATATCTTAGGCTAATTTTTTGGTATTTTTATGAAAAACTTCTATTTTTGATGAATAGTGAAAACACTGAGTAGTAGTTAAAAACCGACTATTTCTTTTAATTGAAAGTTTACAGATTATGTGAATTGAATTTCGAAAATAAGACATACATTTTTGTTATTAATAAGTAAAAAATGGTTCAATAATATGATAATAACTTTTAGTGAACAATAACTTTTGAATTTTATTTACCGCGGTTAAAGGTAAATAGGGTAATTCAAGGTAAAAATAATATTATAATAATTTTAAATTACCCAAAAATGTGTCCTAATCCTATTTGTTGATACATTTAAGAACATGGGCATCCTTGGGTCTATTTCAGGACCCCATAGAGCCACTTAAGAGTGATAATGACACTTTATATTAATTAATTTAAAGTAATGACAAAAATGACATAAACATATATCTTTTAGTAAATCAATTCTTACACGGGGTTATATAAGTTATATTTTAGACTATAATTATTAATTTTAAATCTAAAAATATTTCCTACATCATGGTATTTTTTTATAACTTTTAGATATCAAATAAATAAAATTATTTATGGAACAATAATGATGCAGTGTTTACCTCATTAATGAACGATTTAAATAAATAAGATTATAAAGATTAAAATAATATCCAAAACCTGTCCAATTCTTATTGGATGATTTTATTTCTAACAATAGGAATCTTATATTTGACTTTAATAATTTTTTGACTTTTAGAAACCGAAAATAATTATATAATAAAATAATATTTTCAAACTTTCCTAAAGAGCCCCTCCTCCCCCTTATAAAAAGCTCTCACCTCTAACCCATTACTCAAACCTCTCAATCCCCTTGGATTATCAAACCTCTACCAAAATAAGATTTCAAAATCCTTATTTCTGGCTATAATCCTTACTTTAAATAGAAGGCACTTCAAGAAATCCTTTTGGTTCAAACCAAATGGAGTTACCCGATTTAAAGGTAACGTCTTCTCTTAAGCTCATTTCTTTTATTTTACTTCTCCAACCCCCTAAACTCTTTTTATTACTTTATTTTATAAAAAAACTATCATCAAAATACTAGGTTGTTGATATGAGAAGTTTTCAAACTACACTTACACACACCTCTGTCTAATGGGTAAAGAACATACTATTTCTGTGAAGGGTGAACTACTGCCTCATGAAACGATGATTGTTCAATCTTCTCCTACCCAACTATTATGGTGTCCATTAATATGGAACTGTATTGACATGTGATATATATTATATTTATATTTTCTCTATACTTCTTCATTTTTCATTTATATCATACCTTTAAGGTTTCCATAATTGGTAAATACGATAATTTCATTTGAGGAACTGCGGACTACCGCCCCCTCAAAGTGATATGAATTGTTCATTCCATATGTGGAACGTATAAAGGATAGAGTTAATTAAATTACAAAACATAGATATTATACTAAAATTATAATATACCTATTTATTATTAAGTTTTCATTCCTTTAAATATAAAATATAAATGAAAGTAGCATTCATGCGTACATACGACTTACCGTCTCCATCAACGATGCGTTTCATTTATTAATTCCAAATGATATGGAATATTATAAATACATATACACTGGATATATATGATATATATGGTATCTAAATCATTAATATCATTCTTTAGATAATGTAATTTTGACCACATGGACAATTTGTAATTATAACAAGTTCATTTTTGACAAAAGTTCCGAACATCGACAAAATGTCCGATATGAACTCAAATAATTAACTAATTGTTATAGCAAGGTAATAAGTGATATAAAAGTAATAATAAACTTGAAAAATGTTTTTAAGGAATTATAAATTAACTTAATCTTATTATTCATGAAGAACACGAAACATACAAGTCAATTCGGACATGAGGTAAGGGGTTTCCATCTTACTTTTTATTCTTGTGAGATTCATGCTATATTTGCCACTATTTCCTTTTGTGTGGTGTATCTAATTTCCATGATTGTATTCTTTGTGTAATATAATTTAATTTATGGGTATTTAAATCTTCATTGTATGATCCTTCCTTCATGTGGTGTATGTTTCGTAAGTTACCAAATCAGTAACAGAACCATTCACCGTACTCTTTTAGTCAAAGACTTATTTTATGCTATGTCTTTTAATTTAATTTTTCTTATGTTAGGATATGTTATTATATATAATTATTGATGTAAATTTTATGTCCATGTGATGATATACCCTTTTCTACCTCATCAACTCATTTTCTGAATTTTAAAGTGATATTGTTAGGCTGTCGAATTTCTTTTAGAGAACTTTTTAACCCAATTTCAATTCTTCGGGTCAAAATTCTACTTCTTGATTATGTCGTGAAATGAATATGTGTGAATGAACTATGATTGTTTTACACTTAATATACACTTATATCGGGTGTATTATTATTTGTCACACATAATTATGTCATTGATTTATCTTTAATTTAAGGATACGATCTTTCTAAGGGACTTTGTCTCAATTTACATTCCATTGAGACTTATTTGTTGTTATACACGAATTCACATTTATATGGTGTATATACTTCTCTTTGACATATTATATCATGAATATCCTTATTATCCTGATATTATAATCTTTGATTAATGTTATTCCTAAATTATTTGTATTCAAGCGTCTCTCATTTGGTTAAGAACTCCTTAACTAAAGTATTGTTATAAAGATTTATTCTTCTAAATCTTTCTCATTGATATCCATGTTTTAAAAAATATTTTAAGGATTTATTTATTTGGATATGAATGTTTGAAATTAAAATTCCTTTTAAAAGTTTCAAAGTGGTATGGGACACATTGATTCAAAAATCTCATTATTAAATGTTTTAAATGATTTTGAAAATGGTTTGATAAAGCATTGATTATGTCAATATATTGAAATGATATATTGTGATTTCAATGTGGAAACGTTATCTTTCCTTTATGCTTGTTTTATGTGTTATGAATATGTTATGGTTATTGGGAATTTTTTATGTATATAGGTGGTTTCGTGATAAACCTGGGGTGGGTGAGCCTGAGATAGCTCTCCAATGCATTGGGTAACGTGAAGGAGGTAAACATTAATGTTTCTCCAAAGAGATTTAGGGAATATACTGTGATGGGTATTCCAAGTGTAACTCCCTATGTAGCTATAAAAGATACAAAGTAAGTATGATATGGATGCCATAAGTTACCTTTATGATTTATGATTTCTATGTGTTATTCATAAATCTTATGATTTCATGAGGTATGTTAAAGAGATTTTGTTTTTTATGTATTGATGAAATAATGTTTTATTTCTTTATTTTATAACCCTTACTGAGCTCTTTATGCTCATCCCAAGTTTTTGAAATGTTTTTCACAGGGTATAAGGCAGGGTAAGAGAAAGGAAGAACTCAAGAAGATTTATATCAAGAAAAGAATTATTTTTTTCTTTTAATAATTTTTATTTTATAAAAAAAATGATACTGAGTAGAAGTGTCTACTTTTTTATTTTTGAGATGTAATGTAATAGTTATGACCTAATTCTCTACAACTCTAAACCTGAAAAGATCCTCAATGTGAATTATTAACTTAATTCAAGATTATGTAATGTTTAAGGATGAAGCCTTATAATAATTGTATAATATTGTGTACATTAATATATATTTATTTGTATAATTTTTTAGCATATAATATTAATTATATATAATATAAAAGCATAGAAATATTATTTAAATATATTGATTTATTATTATTATAGTATAAATTATAAAAAATACAAGATTGAGTTTTTATATGATATATTTTTTAAATACATTATATTTATGTATATATTTATATAATATGTTTATGCTTTTATATTATATATAAATAATATTTTATAAAATACAATTTATACAAATAATTATATATAAATGTACATAAAATTATACAATTATATTTTTGTATACATATACATACAATTAAATACATTCATATAATTGAAAATATATAATATAATTAAATGATATATATATATATTTACTAAATTAATTTATAATTAATATGGTATACTGAAATATATATAAAATAATTATATAATATATATAAATTTATATATAATAAAATATTTATAATAAAATATATATAATATATATATAATATAATATAATATAAATATATAATATTTATATTTATATTTATATTTAATTCTACATATATTATATTTATTGGTATACATAATATAATATAAATGTATTTATACATAAATATGCAATAAAATTGTATTTAATATAGTATATGCATAATATAAATCATAATATAAATGTATAGCATTTATAAAACAATTTATAAATTTTTTATATTTGAATAAATCTATTTATAATTACATTTATATTATGTATACCAATATTTATATATTTATACATTTTTGCTTATATATATAAGTATTTATTTAAAGTATCTATATAATGTCTTTATATATATGTGTTTATAATGAATTTAAATATATTTATATAATATATTTATTTAATATATATACACACACACACACACACATGCACATGTACAAAAATATATTACAAAATTTTAATTTATATGAGTTTTATTTAAAAAAATTAGAGGGGGTTAAAAACCCCTCTAATCAAAGGGATTAGTAGTGGTTTATGAACCCCTTCTAATTTCATAAATTAGAGGGGGTTAAAAACCCCTTATAATGCCATATATTAGAGAGGGTTCACAACCACCTCTAATTTCATAAATTATAAGGGGTTCAAAACCCCCTATAATCTAAGGGATTAACGATAGTTCATGAACCCCTTATAATTTAAGAGATTATAGGGGGTTCCGAACCCCCACTATTTACTTTTAAAAAACAATTTCTAAGTTATATATATATATATAACCTATAATATCCAAATGAATATATATATAGCACCTCTAAAATCCAACCGAACATATAGGACCACCAATTATTAAATTAGCAGTGGTTTTGACACAACTGCCTCTAAAATCCAACCAAATATTACAAAAAAATGCTAAAAAATTTTGAGGGGGTTGTGAACCTCCTCTAAATTTGATGATTGGTGTGGGTTGTGCATAAACTCCTCTAAAATGAATTTAGAGGGGGTTGTACATAACCCCCTCTAAAACACCACCACTAATATAATATTTGTTTTTTAGTGACCTAACACATGGGACACTTAATACATTGTCCGAACCCCTTTCCTAAATGTGTGGAAAGATCTAACAAGAATGGAATAAGTTTTAACATAATCCCAACACATCAACTAGATTTGATGATATAAAAGATTGAGTAGCACCTGTATCAAACAAAGTTATCACCATATAAGATTAAATAAACAACGTACCTATAACTGTAGCTAAAACTAATTAATATTCCTACAGAACACACTCTACCACATAAATCCATCTATTATTATCCACATAAACATCCCCTTTCCCTGAGGATTAAACCCACCACCCTTAGAATCATTAGAACGAACCTGCAAACCCTTGGTCAGAATGGATCATGCCTTATTGCACTAGGATATTCTTTCATAAAAACACTTCATATGGAAAAATAATTCCCAATTATGATTAGTATTGGGAGCCTACATATAGTTAGTTTTGGTATGAACATGCCTTTCACACTAATTGAATACAAACTATTATTTTCCTGAAAAATCCCCTGAAAATGGTGATAAAAAAACTAGCCACCCTTGCACTTCATTTTATAGCCAGAAGACATACCCTAGATAATAACTACACCAATTGAAGATCCTCCCAAACCTATATTTCCAGACATGTCTATCTCAGCTAAATATACTTTTTCAACTACCTCCATGTTGGTCAGAAGGCACATGGGAGTCAACATCGATTGAATATATGTCCCCAGTCCCAACTCAAGTCTTCGATCCTTTAGGTACTCATTGAAGAATTGATCTACTTCCAGATTCACCATCTCAACAAAGCAGGAAGAATACTCATGAAAATTATGCTCCCCTTTATACAAGTTTAAAAACTCTTGAGCCTTCACCACACGTAACATATTAGGGTAAAACTACTGATTTAATATTTTCTTGAAAAAATCCCAAGTACGATCCTCATGAAACTTATCTTGCACAATAGAGTCCATCCATCCCCTTCATGTTCAATTGACCATATATATGTAAAAACCCACCTTGGAGTCCTCAAGAGTCTTTAAGAATTTGAATATCCTTTCAATCCGCTCAAGCCTCTCCTCATATTCCTGGGGTCCCTTATCACCACAGAATATAGGTGAACTTTTCTTAGTAAATTCAAAGCCATGATACACCACATGCCCCAAGTTCCTAACACCTACTTGACCCAAAGTCTGAATCTTATGGATTACATCTTAAACCAAATAATTTTACACAAGAGGATTCACCTATGGATCCTATCTCACATATTATTTTCTCAAATTTAGAAGAGATCTTATGGGGGAATTTTTTGTTAAGCACAAGATAAAGACCAATAATATTCATAGCCTAACCCAAAATCCTAGGACTATCATCAACTATACTTTAAAACATCAACAAATTAAATAAATGATGAATTATATGAATGAAAAATTATTTAAGAAGGAAAATGTCCATTTAAATAAAATACCTATCAAGTTCTTTCAAATTACCTCAAACTCAAATTCTCAAACTTGGTAAAAAATTTCAGACCACCCATGGAAACTCAAGTTTAGACATATAAGTGAGCTAGCAAGGAACCCTACCACACTTACTACCCAAATTTCATTGGTCCTAACTCCGGTATACCCATTACATAGAACCAAACTTGAGAAGTGTGAATGCACTTTAATTTGAGCATCCCTATAATACCATTCTATAAAAAAATAACCTGAATCAACCAGACAAGACACATGTTCCCTCCCATCACAGTGGTGAGGAGAAAAAAGGTAATAGAAAAAAGTATTGAATATAACCAAAATAATACATAAAACCAGAGTAAAAAATCAAAAGAAAGAGATACATCTAATATCCATACCATCCAATCCAAACTATTTTTACCCAAATATATAACATGAAAATACCAACAAGTCTTCACATGACTAATAATCCCCTCCAAACCATCCTACTTTGAAGGAAACAATGAAAAGAGAAGACGACGTGCCACAATATGCCATTCCCTTTACTTGAGTCCTACAAAGAAAAATCTACAACCTCCCAAAGAAAAAATTAGATTGTAAGCATAAATCCTAGTAGGATAACACTATAGAGTCTATATAAGGTCTAATAATAATAATAATACAGTTCTAGCTTAAAAAATAGTTTTATAAATCATTTTCATAAATCCGAACCCATTTGTAAATCACTTTCCTTTGTTTTTCATAAATGAATTTCATATATATAAATCAAGGAATATGAAAAGTATAATTGATAAAGTAGGAATGAATATCCACACAACATAAGGTAATCAAGTAAACCCATATCCATGAAATAATACATCATGAGAACCATGTGATACAACCTCATTTGAAAACATGTGAGCAATAATCTAGGACTAAATCTATCATGTGATAAACAAACTATAAATGAAAAAGCACACCCTATTGGGACCTAGACTATAGGAATACATACTAGACATAAAAGATCATAAATAAGGCATACGTTGTTACCAACCAATATCGAGTCCTACTACAATCCATCGATATCTAAAAATTATCCCTAGTTGTTTCTATCATGAACGAACCCAAGTTAGCCCTGAACCAATCACCCAAGTTGATCTGTAGCAATTCCAAAAGGGCGTTCCCAATTCCCATGGGCTAACAACTAGTGCCGGGCATCATTAGAGTAACCAAAGGAATGATTTAACCCAATATAAATAAATAAACTAAATAATATAAATAAACAGAATATCCTAATATAAATAAATAACCAATCAGAACATCCTTTTACATGGATTAAAAATACAAAAAAAATATACAACCAAACCCAAATTAAACATACGACCACAATGTCTCCATGTGACCCCGAAGGTCACTCTCCAATAACAAGACCAACCATCACTCACGGTAATCAATAACAAGTTGTCACATGCACCAAAAGCTACAAATAAGAAGAGACTATAGGCGTAAGTATAAAAACTCAGTAGGCATGCCTGATAAAAACTATTCCCAATACACTTATTTTAAAATAAAAGAAACATCAACTTCAGGTTTGAAAGATAATATATAAAAGTAATATTTTTTCACACATTTCCACTTTAAAGAAAAAAATAATTCCATTTCCCTTTTTCCATTTCAAATCGCACTCTCCCCAAAGTGGGAACCATTAGAATTTCAATGAGAAAGGAATATTTTTTCATTTTAAAAAGGAAGAGAAATTGTGAAAAAAATCTAAAACATTTTCCATAAACCTTTAAAAGACAACACACCACTTTTATCCAAGAAGAGCACCATAAAAGTAGGCCATAAAAATGATTAAATAATAATGGATATGGAATTAAGTACACATGGATAACCAACTAAAAATATCTCAATCATCTACTATATAAAAATAATTTCAAATAGACATGGGAGAACTGAGGAGATCATGAAATAATCCAGAACATTCTATACATCTTGACTCATCCCAGAAATCATTTCTCACTTGATGACATCAAATTTATCCTACATGATTTATCACACCATAAATGTTCCGATTGAGGTAAACTATCCCATATAAACAATAAACAAACATATCATATCCCCTGATATGGGTTACTAGTCAGAGCGTAATCCAAACTAGTGCGTCAATCATTCTTAGAAAATTTTCTAAATATGAAAGGTTCCCATGTCAAGAGTATAAATAGGGTGATCCAAATGATTCCAACTGAGAATCAAATCACATGAAAATATATCATATATAATTAATTAACACAACATTCATCACCCCAAGTCACTCTAAGGATCAATCTCTTACCTTAAAACAAATAGATCTCAAATGAGTCCATGCTGAGGATCTCTCATTCCGCTCAAAGTAAATGGTTCATAAGGAGTCCGCAATGAGGATTTCCCAACCATTCAAATAATGTATCATGAGGATTACATAGTGAGTACATCTCATCCATTAAATATAAACAACGAAAAGATACTATCCAAGAAGGGTTTTCACAATTTACATTTTCACCACTTCCATAAAAGTTCCAAATGGGTCTCAAACATCCTTTCTCAAAGAATCAAAATTACCTATCCAAAAATCTCAAAACACATAGTTTTATATTTCATGATCATTCATAAAAATTCCATTTAATTACTCACACCACTTTTTCAAACCAAAACCATTTTCATCAAAGTTCCAATCAGTCCACACATCATCATCACATAACATTCCATTTTTAAAGAAAAACACACACACCACTTTCAAGTCCAACACCATTTATAAACCCATTGTGAAACTAAAAACCACTATTTTGATGTCACAAATATATTTACAAATCTAAAACATTATTTAGATATCAAAGATAACTCACAAAAGGAAACCATGCATTTTATCAAACACTTGGCGTGCATCACATAACAAAACAATTCCATTTACATCATAACAAGGAATAAATCACCTATTTTTAGAACAAAAAAAATTATAAATATCATACACTAATATTTAACATATAAGAAAGGTGTTACAAGCATGAGACTAAAAATTCTTAATTTTAAAGACAAGTTCAAAGGAAATTCTACCTCAAACTCACAACACTTCAACAATGCACAGCCAAAACAACCTCACCAAGGTTACAAGAGCCAAGATCAACCAAGAGAAAAACTAACCAAGAAAAAATATTAACAAAAAACAAGGAAAACATGAAACTTAGATCCACATGACCATGGGAGAAGAATATCTGAAGAGAAAATGGAAGGGGGGGGGGGAAGAGGGAGAAGAGAGGAGTAGATTACCTTGATTGATTTCCCCCAAAACATGAAGAAATCCCTTAGATCCACACTTGAGATGAATGAGGAGTCTTGGAGAACAAAGGAGGATCTCTCTTAGAGATGTAAAAACTAAGATGAGGAAGAAATATGTGGATTGGGGCTAAAATACTAAGAGGAAAAATGATATATTTCACAATTTTTAAGATCTAGGCAGCTCTCACGGTTTGGTCGTACAGTTTGGTAAACCGTGCGACAACCATGTGATATGGTTTTTTCAAGAGATAGAGACTTCCCACATACTTTCCAAATGGTTTTAAAAACTAATCCTAATATGTGTGCCAAACCTCAAACACCAACCCAAATCTTCACTATTTCTTGGGCTAAACTGCATGGTTTCCCCTAACTATGAACCAACCATGTACCACCTACTTTCAAGACCAAAAACTAAAATTTTCATCAAAAAATCTTGTAGTAAATAAGGAATAAAAATATAATCAAAGATACATAAATGGTTACTTTAAAATTTAAAACCTTTCACAATTGGAAATCAGGAGAAAAACTAAGATCCAAAAGATGAACCAAACAATGGATGAAAATAAAAAACCAAGTGTGACAATTCCACACACTAGGGTCACCTATGTCCCTTTCCAAATTCACCCAAGGTTCCCAATGTTCCATGTTTTTCAAAATCCATTTCAAAACCATGCTCATAAGTTATAAAACATTTTCAAATCTAGTCCAATCTACTTCAACGTTTGAAATCCAATTTCAGAATCAAAACCACCATTCAAGCATTTAATCAAACACTTAGTGTAAAAACATTTAAAAAAACACTTAAAAACATACATATTTACAAGAAATACCTTGAAAAAATTTACTTCATTTTAATTAATAACCCAAATGAATTTTATAAGAATAAATTAATAGAATTAACCCATTGTATTTAAACACCTACCTCAAAATAGAGGTAGCAAAAATCCCCTTAAAAAGAAGATTGGGGAAGATTAGATCAAGTCCTCATGATCCTAGATCCATAACAAAAAAACATCAATCCTCCATGGAACCCATTATATCTGGCATCACAACCCTATCGGGTTCCAACAAGATGAGAGGATATGAGATCTAGTGTAGATCTATAAATAAGAGAGGAAACCAAATCAAAACTACAGTATACCTCGATGTGATCCATGAAGAATGCAGAAATTCAACCTAGAATCCATGGGAAGAGACCTACAATGCACTGGGGAAGGTATATGATGAGACAAAGTGATATAATGGGGTAATTAGGATTTAAAAATACCATGGAAAAAGGTTAAAATATCACTTTTTAATATTTAATAAGGGGGTCACATTGTTTTTTGGGGTAGGTTGCATAGTTAAACTAACAGTGCACCTTAATCATGCTCCCCTACTGGCCATTATGTCCGGGGGTGAATGGTTTGCACTGGGGATCAAACAGTTTGGGAAAATTGTGCTCAAATCATGTGACAACTATGAGAAACCACTAGATGCCCTGTACAGTTCACATTGCATGTCGCACGGTTTTTTAAGCATGCACAAAAAAATAAAAAACTCCATTGAAACCTCACAGAGTCATACCTCACGATTATCACATGGTTAAGAAAACCATGAAACTTAATCGCACACCTTGCTATTTTATCTCAAAATCACTTATTTTCATCCTCTGCTCCCTTGAATATTTTTATACCCCAAAAGAGGAAAACCAAGGCTCAACTATGGGGTAAGGGTAATAGTTACCCAGAGGTAATCACAACATATATGACTCTTTCTTGTTAGGATGCGATGTTTTTTCTCTCATATTATATACAGGTTTTTCATATGTCTCTTTATATATTCTGTACTTGATGTAGGCTATGCTATATGGACTATTACCCCATTAAAGGTTCATGTGAGATATTTATCAACATGTACATGAGTTATACCTTCTAGTGTGATATGTCAAACATGTTTTGTAAACTATATCATTAAATAAGGGGAATGTGACAGATAAGGACTGTTTACTTTTCTTCCAACATAGTGGTGAATCAAGTAGATCTGATCCCTTAGGAACTAACATATGTATTTTTCTTGTTTAATATACTTTATTCATCAATATATTATATTTAATTTCATGGAATGCATCAATATTTCTTATGAAATTGTGTTAAGGACCGTTAGTGGTTTTCTACAAAGTCTAGTAATCATACCATACTTAGGAATTTCAGTGAACTTATAGATTTCATGTTAATGGATCTAGTGATGGGAAAGGGTCCCTTGGTTCACGATTGATTAGGTTAGTCGGGGGATGCTGACATTTTTGGATGGTCATCAGGCTAGATGTCTATTACTGCTTTTGTTTAGTGGATTTATCTTATACATTGGATCTTTTTTTAGTATTGGTTTATGTATCTGACATGACATACTGATACTAAATGGTATCATTTAATTTATATGTTATCAGAATCTAATGATTTATTATTCATTTATTTATGTTTATTTTTGTTTATCATTTTTATCATTTCCATTATTATACTATGATGTTTATTTGGTACTAAGGGTATTGTCTCTCCATGATGTTACATAGTCCTTTACCACTAGATGAAAGCCTCTTGTATATGGGGAGGCACACATGAGGTCATGTGGAATCCTATCTTAGACCTAATGGTTCAGGTTAGGGAATTATAAAATTTCATTAAGGAATGAGAAGATGTTTTGTGTGTGGAAAAGACATGCATAAAGAAACTAATTCCCAAGAAAAAATGAAGATATCAATGGAGGGAGATAAATTATATTCTAAGGAACCATTTATAGTTCAATGTATTATGTGTAGGAAACTTGGGAACTATCTGAGTTAATGACCTAATCTAAGAGATAACTCTTAGAACAAGGAGGGGTATGTGATATGTCAATCATTGAGGTGGAAGATTTAAGTGTTTATGTATTATGATTAAATAATTTTGTTGTATAAGTGTTTTATCAATGATATTATGGTTATAAAAATCATAAAACATCTAAGTATTTTTATTCATTAGTTTTCCTTTAAGTATTTTTAAGAATATATTGAATGGTACTGATACCCAAGAAAAGTGATTTAGGTGTAAGGGGATATTACTAGAAATCACATGATTGTGGGATAAATAATTGTTAATATGTGCATGATGTTGAGATAATAATTTTAATTTGAGATAAAAAGATGATTTATATTGATAAATTAAATTTGATAGTTTTTGTGACCATGAAATTTATTATTGATTTGATGATGAAGATATTTATGTTATCTTTGATGAGGTTTATTGAAATTTTTGATTTATGGAATAGATTTAGTAGTCTATGATTTTATTGTAAGAATAAGGATAGAGTTAATTTTTTGAAGCATATATGTTTTCATTAAGGTTTTATAGTGATTTAGGTAATTAGAATGTTTTAGGAGAATATATGGTCATGGTATACACATGTTTGGTATGTGACATAATGAGATGCATTATTTTATCTAAGGATTAAATTTAAAATAATTTTGTAAATTTTGTCACCTGTTTTTAATTTTTGGGGTTTTTAACACTTGTTAAGAATGATTTGAGGTTTTTTTATTTACATATTTTTGGAAATAATAAAGGATATAGTTGGTTGTTATTATTCTAATATTTGAGAATAATATTCAAAATGATAGTTTATTCATTCTAGTTGTCTTATAAAGTACTAATTTTTTTTGTTTTAGTAACTGAATAGATAAAAATAGAACCATATTTCCATTTCTTTATAGATATTATGATACATTTCAAGTTTATTTTAGTACTTCAGGTATGAAAAATTCATATTCTCCATTCATCAATTTAATATTAGATGAAAATAGGTGGAAACAAATTGAAACACACAACCAAAGGATGAAATTAATTTTATGAAAATTAATAAATAAAGTAAGTATATTTTATTATATTCTATAGTAAAAAGATCCCCAACTCTAAGAAAAAGGATCCTGAAAATGAAAGTTTTTCATTTTTACAATTATTTCTAAATAATTGGTGGTTGTTTTCACTCCTTAATGACACATGTTTTTGTGGTCATTAACATTCCTACGACTATGTTCTCTATCACTATCTATTATCATTTGGACATTTTCTTTCTCCTTAATTTTAAAATATTCACTTCCCACTAATGTTCTCCTTTATTGGAAAACTTATTATGTGTTATTTCAAGTAATTTGTATGTTTCCCACTTTTCCTTTCAAAGGAAGTTTTATTATCCCTTTGTAAAATGTGGGTTTAAAAAAAAGGTATGTTCATATATTGAACCATTCATTACTGAGATAAAAATTGTGAGAATTAAATTTATTTATGGTTGGATAATGTACAACCCCAATATTTTAGAATATATTTTTCTTTAAATAAATTTTAAGTTTTCGATAACTTTATTAACATGCAACACCGAGCTTAAAAAACATTGATATATTGTAACCTAAAATTTAAATTGGAAGTATGAATAGGAATAACCATATTATAATAATAAGAAATATGTATAAAGTTTTTACATAATGAAAACATATTGATTCGTTCATAATAAATAATTTGTCTTATTTCAGTAAATTCATTATATTCATTAAAAATAAGTTTTCAAAAAATGGGTTCTATTGAATTTTTCACATGGATATTATAGATAATTTATACCATTTTTATAAATTTTACTTTAGGTAAGTAATACCATTTTATAAATAATCATTTCAATATTAGTTTGGGGTGAATTATTTTTTTTTCTAAAAAATATTTTTTTCCATTGAATAATGAAAAATACAGATTTTTATAAAACTATCATTTTTTCATTAAATAAAGTAAATTAAAAGTACCATTATTATTTAAATTTCATATTAAATTAAAATTTTTATCCTATAAATATAAATAAAAAATTAATTAAATATGAATTGATATTATACTTGATTTTAGTATAAGTTCATTTCTAGGCTTAAAAACATATTTTTCTAAAAACTATTTTTATTCATGCAATGTGTTTTTATCTTGATAAATTAAATTAATAATTATTGATAAATGGTTTCAATTAAATTTTATCTTAAATTTAAACCCTATTTTATATTAAATTTAAATCCTTGTCCATTTATAATAATTATAATTGAGAAATAGATTCATTATATATAAATATTTTAAGTAATTCCAAGTGGTTCATCTCCTTCACCAATAAAATGCCACCTCATCTCCATCATTATTAATGAATTTTGAGCCTTACATCTCAGAAAATACCTACCCTATAAAATTCCTAGATTAATTGCCTTCATCCAATATCACCTAGTCTTATCCTAATACCAATATTTTAAGGAATAAGGTGTAAGCCAAAGGAGCTCTCTCAAAAAAGAGGTTTAAATCTTAATCAAGCTCGTACAATTTTATTTCTTATTATTACTTATATAAAATTTTATATAAATAATAAAATGATTAATATATTATCATAATATACTAAGTTGTTATTATGATTATGGAACAACCATTTTTCCCTCATTTTGGTCAAATGGGAAATTAATGTATCGTTTAAGCATACATGTAGACTACCGCCTACACATAGTGATATGATTCATGTTTTATAACCATATTGAATAATTGATAATTATGACATAATTAATGTTAATATATTATATTGATTAAATTATTATTCATTTTTAATTACAATAACTTTTTTAACTTCTTACCATCCCATCTATTGGAAAGCAGTAACACCGCACATGTATACGTGTGGCCTACCACCTTTAGAAAGTGATGTGATTCATTTTTCATTTCCACATTTCATAGATTTTAATAATCATATATTTAAGGGATTTATATTATATTTATGATATAATAATGAATCTATAAAGTTAAATTATAATTTACCTTTCTTTTAATCCATCCATCAAAAAGTAAAAACACCACTTGTGCGTACGTATGGACTACCATCTCCATGAAGTGATGTAATTCATTTTTCATTACCAAATTATATAAATTTTTATAAAAGGGTATATAAGGGTTAAATAAGATGATTATAAAATGATTAAAAATCTATATATGATTGAACCATGATCAAAGGGAAAGGACTAAGACTATCAAAATGAAAAATTCATAAAAAAAGGAAATAACTAACACCGAGAAACGATAAATTAAATAAATAATTATTAAAAATAATTATTGAAATGTTATAATTGGACCATGTATGATATTAAAAGTATTTATATGGTTCTAGTAAATATTTATAATAAATTTAAATTTATTATATAAGAGTATATATCACTTACAAAGTAATTCAGACAAAAGTTAAGGGTTCTTCGACTCAATATTATTTAGTTGAGATATGTTTGATGTTATGCACCTATTTATGTTTATGGGGGGTATATACTACTAAATTGAAATTTTTTATAATGGAACCATCTTAATTCATGGTATTTAAAGTTTAAATTATAATTATTTCATCAAATGGATTTTTATTCTAACTTTACCAAAGTGTTAAGGGTTTATCGTATCAAATTTCCTTTTTTGGTACATATGGTATATTATATAACTTTATAATTTTATGGGGTGTATCTACATCACCTTTGATATGTTTTATCATTAATATCATTATTTTTATGGTATTGTTTTTAAATTTTATTTCTTTTATTAGGTTTATGATTCAAAATTTACCAAATCAGTAAGGGTTTTATTTTACAATGCCATTTTTATTGGGATTTCAGATGCATAAATATCTAATGATGAAATTCTATAATCTATCTATCCCAAATCACATGAAATTTATTATCGAATATTTAATTTTGTATAATATCCCTGAGTACTCAAAAGTCAAAAGTAATGTTTTAAAAAAACTTTATTTCTCTCTTCGATCGGGAATATTTTTCTTCTATATCTATATTTTTATTAAAAAAAATTCAAGAATGTTTTTATTATTTTACAATTTTTTATAAAGTAATTTTTACCTATTTTTTAGTTTCTATTAAATTTTTTAAATGTAATCATCTTATTTTTTCAAAATGAGGTACTTCTGACTTTTTACCAAAAATGTGAAATAAATCATTATTTTAAAATATACCGTACAAACAGTTTTTATCACCTTCATGAATACTCTTTGATTTGAGACATAAATTAAAATTCTCCTTGTATCTATAAAAAGAAAATGGTATTATTAGTATTTTATACATTTTTATATTGTAAATAATTTATTTTAAAATGAAAATGTTATTTTTCTCAAGAAATGTTTCAATTATATTATAAAGGCATTTTTTATCTATGATAACATCCTTTGATTTCAATTATGATTCACTGGGGATATGATCCTATAACACCATCCTTATTCTTTTTTTGTATTTTTTATGACTATAATGATGAAATATTTGTGAAACCCATTTTATTTTATCTGAGTTATGCAATGATGAAATGATTAATTTTTTCAAAATTTATAGAATATATATGAATTTATAGTGAATATGTTATGGGTGGGTCTGTTATATCCACCCAATAAATTAAGAAAAGTTTTTTATTTTATAGACTCGATAGGTATATGGGAGGTTATCCTAATCCCAAATCAGTGTGAATGACTTGCTAGCCCTAACCCAACATGGGTTTACAAGAGGTTATCCCAAGATCAAAGCTGGTACTCAAGTGGATATCCCAAGACTAACATATGATGAATGCCTTTATGGGTAGCCTAGAAATAAGATTTCTATGATTATTATTATTCAAAAATTTATGACATGATATTATTTTATTGTTATGAACTCATTGAATGTGTTTTCATGACACATCAAATTGAGTATATTTTTAAATTTTATTTATAGTCTAGGGAAGACCCTGGGTCATCTCTCAAGAATAATTGGGGGTTTAAAGTGTGTATTTTTAATAAAATAGACTAAAATATGGGGTGGATTTGAAAATAGTTTTAAAAATAAAATGACTTAATTAAAGAGTTTAATAGTTGAAAAAGGAATGTGGTGATTTTAGAATTATGAGGTAAAGGGGTCATTTCAAGTTCACTACACATATTTGATAGTTAATTTTTCTAAAAAATTTACATGGTTTAATGGAATCCTTTGGTCTAGGGTTGTCAAGATCTTGACTCCCCTCTTGCCTCTTAAATTGATGAAAGAAGAACCACCCCTTGACATAATAATAATGTTGGCATGGTTTGGACCTTAATAATAGAGTGAAGGATTCCAAATAATACTGATATCTCATGTATGTGTAAGAGAAATAGGATTTTTGTGTTGTCCAATTGGAACAACCTAAAATTCCCACTTGAAATCACAACCCAATCAGTGTTGAAATGAAAAGTGTTTCACTTAATTATACCAAATAAATGAATTAAGAGTAAAAGGATGTTAAGATAAAACATATATGAAATATTTAACTCACAAATTAAAAAAACAGTAGAATAACAAGTACCATAACTCCCTCCCAAGTATGTGTGGCTCCCTCGAAATGACTTCCCACCATTTAGCTTTCCATCGAGAGGAAGAGAAGGCTCAGGTTTAACTTCTCCTTCATCCTTGATCTCCCTAAGAGGATAGGGGACTCCAAAACTTCTTGGATGAGGGGATAACTCTTTTGGGTCTCCAAAATGGTAGATATTTTCTACTAGTTCAAACTTACAAATGGAGCACCCAAGGTACCGGTTTATAAGAAAAGTGGAAGGGGGGTTTGGTCACAAATATTTTGTAAAACCAATTGTCCCATGGTTTTAGACATCTATAAAATCTTACATCACTTTGGAAAAAAATGATTTTTTTAGCCACCTATTTACTATCTCCAATGAAATTTTTTCATTATTTGGAGGTCTAAATCTCAAGATATGTAAGAAACATAGCACAACAATTTTAACATCATGTAGATTCAGTGTCTTGGAAAGATCAATTTTGTTGGGCACTTTACGGAATGATTGGGGATTTTTTGTTTTCAGAAGAGTTATAGAATAATGAATTTTGGATCATATCACCAAATTTCATCCCAATTAAATGTATTGATCAACTAAAGTGACCATTTTAGTCCAGTAGTGTTCTTTGAATCTTTCGAATTATGACACATTTTTCTTCAACATCATTTTGTGCCATCCAAATTACCTCCACCTATAATGAAATAATCCAAACAAGTGAAATAAAAATTTTTATAGTGATTATCACAAAATAATTGAATCAAAAATTAAGTTTAATTTTTTATTAAATTTTTAATTTATGATAAAAAATTAGTTTAACATAGTGATATGAGGGTGAAAACGAATAGTGAATTGCTACATGTTCACACCCCCGCACCTAAACACTTGTACTTAAAAGAAAAATTCATATTTTAAAAAATTATACATGGAGAGATTAACAACTTAATTAAGACTTAACATTGAAAATTTAATTCCCGATATCAATTTTATCAAATAAAAAATCACACCAAGGAGTTATTATTAGTGATCAAGGAAAGGGATGTTTCAAGGATTGTATCAGAACGAAATTAGAAGAGATTCATGGTACCAATATAAGAAAATAATTAAAAATATAATCATGTCACTAATTCTCCATGTTTGTGTGTGGAAACTATTTCATGTTATTATTTCCACTTTCTATCAAGTAAATATAATTTATTGTAAAAAAATATGCTTAAATGATTCTATCCACATAACCTAAACTACATCCTTTGTAATAAAATTTCAAGACCCACTCACTTAAGCATTCCTGAAAGTCCAAACATGAGCTCCTGAACTATATATCCCCATATTTTGTACATTTCATCACTCACCACATTTATAATTTTTTTCTTCAAGGAGTATAGGGTTATCATTTCTATATCCAAAAAATGAAATAAAATTTTATTTGGTATGGGTTTAGGCATCAAGTGTCAACTATATATCACCTATAAACTAATGGTCAAGATGAGGTGTCTAATAGAGAGGTAAAACATATTATTAAAAAATGGTTCAACCTAATAGAAAAGATTGAAGTCTTAGACTCGATGATTCAATATGAGTTTATCATAATGAATTTAAAAATCCCATTAGAATGTCACGCTATTAGCTTTTGTTTGGAAATAGTTTTCACTTCCCTATTTAGATAGATCACCATGAATACTAGGCCATTAAACAATGAAATTCTAATCTTTCTGGTGTAGGTGCTCAAAGGAAGCTGCAGATTCAGGAGATGCAGAAAATTCGTAGGGATTATTATGAGAACTACCATATATATAAGGATTTAACCAAGGATTCCCATTATCCTCTTGGATCATTCCTCTACCCATTTTTACATGTTATAAAACTCTAGAAGAATGTAAAATTTAAAAAATAATTGGGAAATGGACCCATAAAGTCAATATTACAAATATCAAAAATGTCATGGAAGAGTAAGGATTTTGTGGAATTTCATTTATTTTAGATACATTCTACATTCTTTGACAATGAGGACAAGATTTACATAAGTCATGGGAATCATAAAATATTGTTGGCCCAAAGATACTATAATCGAGGACCTTATGAGTAGTCCGTTGGAGACAAAAGTGGCCTCCACAAGTAAGAGTGTGGAATAACCTAAGGATATAATTAAACTCACTATCGGGAACACAAAAAAAAGACTTGATCCCTACATGTGAACCAATGGTAGGGGTCATCCCAAATATACCAACGGGACTCATGTTTTAGATGGTTAGATTAGTTTTTTTTGAAATTAGTATGAATGAAAGATGTGACCAAATAATTTACTATTTAGAAATACCAAGGAATAAAATCTTTCACTCGGTACAATTACTCATCAAGAAACATGTCATTTATGGTAATACAAGGGGATGAGTCAATGTATGAGGATGGGAGGATCCTACTAATATGGTTGGACACCACTTTCTATGATCATTTTTTATCCCTAATTTCTAGATTAAATTTTTGATGTAGGAGCATCTAGTGAATGAGAAGTGGTTTGGCTTTCAATTTATTAAGGAGAGAACACAATTACTTTGGACCCTAAAAGGTATGACCTAAATTTATCCAAGGAAAAAAATGGAAATGAATTATTTTTTAGTCGTAGTGTAGTTTTCTTAGGAAGGGTCTAGTGTACTTGAGGCATATGAAATGATATGTGGAGCTTGATAAACCCATTGTGATAAGACAACCCCAACAACATAGTTAGAGTCATCACACATGAGCTTAAATGGTAAATCCCAGCAAGGAGGTTAGATTACTTGGGGTGATGTGAGACACCATTTCAATTTTTTAAAAGCATCCTCACATTAATTATCAAAAACAAATTCTATTTCTTTTTTGGATTAAGCAGGAGAGGGGGAGTGAAATGTTACTAAAGTCGTGAATGAAATGATGGAAAAATATATCATGACATAAGAAATACTTCATATCCTATACATTTTTTGGGAATGGTAGGGAAGAAATGACATCCGATTTTGATTTATCAACTTGGATACCATCCCTAGAAATTAAATTATCAAATATTATACTTTTTCGTACCATTAAATATAATTTCTCATAATTTAATAAAAGATTATTTTTAATACAAAAATGTAGAATAGAACCAAGACTACTCAAACACTAATCAAAAGAGGATCCATATATAGTGGATTCATACATGAATACTTCCAATAAATTATCCAAAAAATAAGAAAAATACTAACCATGCATTACTGGAAATTACCTGAAGCATTTCACAACCAAATGGAATCCTTCTATATTCAAATGTTCCAAAGGGGAAGGTGAAGGTTTTCTTTTCCTGATCCTTGGGGTAAATATTGATCTAAAAGTATCCAGAATACCCATCAAGGAAATAATAGTGGTACTTCACTATTAGCCTCTCTAGCATCTGGTCAATGAATAATAATGGGAAATGTTCCTTCCTAGTTTGTTGGTTTAATCGACAATATTATATACTATCACGCCAACTATTCTGCAAATTATTTAGAACCAATTCATTGTTTTCATTTTAAATTACTGTAAGAACATTTTTTTAGGAAATAATTACATCAGAATAACCTAATGGCCATCAGATATGGGTTAAATGATTCCAATAACCAATAATTTTGTTACCTCCTTTTTAAAAACATCTAGTAGGTTTGGGTTCAGTTGATGTTGTGCCTACCTCACTAGTTTAGCATCACTATTTAACAATATATGTTGTGTTCAAATTTATGGGATAATACTAGGAATTCCAACAAGTGTCTATACCAATGCTTGTTTATACTCCCTCAAAAGATCAATCAGGCGCAATTCATTCTCTAGAGGGGGTGAACTATAATTGATGATAGGCATATTTTTTTCCATTCTCAAGATAAGAATATTTTAAATATTGATGTAGTTTTTTAAGTTCTAATTCAAAATATTTTAATTGATAGGAGTGAATGTGAAATCCATAGGTCACTAGTCTCATATAAATGCTCAGTGGTAACATTCTTAGATGAGGAATTATATTTTACAAGAGTATCAGTATCATCGATGGTCATTTGATTTTCAATGTTCAAGAAATTATCAATTAACAAACAAGCATGAAATTTTTATAGACCAATAAAACATTCAATGCATGATTAATTACCTATAATTTATATCAAATATGAAAACATAGAATGGGGATAAGGTGAAATAAAAGATGTTTTTCAGTGGAAGGGAGTACATCAATTGAATTAACTAAAAGTGAGGAATGATCTTCTGAGGGGTGCTTCATGGAATCAAGGATGTTCAATTTGAAAATGTCGCCAACAAAATCCATAGATAATATACCATTATGGATATTAATTATGGTTTTTTTTTGTTTTCAATAAAGGAATCCCCAATATAATTGAGGCATCCCATCATCTTCCATTTTAAGGGCATAAAAATAAGTAGGAAAAATTAGTTTTTGTACCATCATAAGAACATCCTCTAACACACTAGAGGGGTGTTCAATACTCTATTTTTCTAGTTGAAAAACAATTCTAGTGGGATTCAGTTCCCCAACCTACATTGAATATAAAATAGAGTGAGGCATCACATTTATAGAATCACCCAAATCAACCATAAAATTGGAAAATAAATAATCCCCTATAGTACATGAAATTGGGAATGATCCAGGATCATTGAATTTGGTAGAATGTGATGGTTCTATCAATAATTTTATGTTACACCACAATCTCACCTTCTCATCACCTTGAAGTATCCTTCAGTATATACAAATTTCCTTCAGAAACTTGGTGTATCTTGGAATTTGATTCACAGCATCAATCAAGGGGATGTTAACCTGTACTTTTTTGAAAGATTCTAAGATTTCTTTATCAAGATCAGTTTATTTTTTTCTTGGTTTAGTGGCCCTTTGGGGAAATAGAAGATAAATGGTTGGGATAATAGATAATTTAAATACACACTCTTTCCTTTAGTGGTATTTTTCTCAGGATAAGGATTTTCTTCTCTTGGACCATTTTTTGTGGTTGGGATGGTGGTTTCCTCAGGAGAGGATGACTCTAATGGAGGAGTTATTTGGATTTTAAGTTGTTTTATACTCATAAGGGTGATGGAACTGAAATTTCACTTATCCCTAGGTTTGAATAGTTTTTGATAGGTTAGTTTACCGGACCCATGACTTTTGATTTCCCCCACTAAGTAGGAAAGTTGGCCTAATTGGGTTTTTAGTTCTTGTTTGTAATCTTGGGTGGTTTTTTTGGAATTAGAGGTTATTTACAGCCATTTGTTTCATCATGTATTCTAGGTTAGTCTCAACTTTTGGAGGTGGTTATTGTAAAGGACTTTATGGTGTTTTAGTATTTCTTAATGGTGGTGGTGGATTACTACTCTGACCTGGTTGGTTCCATGGTTTATAAGATTGGTATGAATACCCCCTTCCTTATAGGATTAGTTGTCATTCAACCCAGGGTTGGATGGATAGTATGGTTATTACCTAATGGGTTGGTTATAGGGGTGTCCTGGGAATATTTCCTCACAAATCTCAAAATTTTATCTCAATTGATGGAATTGGTTAGAATAATGTGTGTTGGAAGAGAAGATACCATAATAGATAAGAAGAGGAGATTTGGATTTCCCCTAGGAAAGGGGAAGTTGTTTGATAATGGTACTCACCTCTTCAAACTTTGTGTCTACATTCTTATCAAACTCATAACTTTTCACCTAATGAACACCTCAAATGAGTACACTAGACTTCGAACTGAATTGTTGAGTGTTATGTACCATGTTCTCAATGAGGGTCCTTGTAGTAATTGGGGTTTTATCAACCAGTTAACCACCTACAACATCATCTATCATGTTTCAATAAATATGAATTAAACCTTTATAAAATTACCATATTAAAAGTTGATCACTAATTTGGTGGAGTGGGAAATTTGAAAAAATCCTTTTAATTACATCCTAGTATTCATGAAATGTTTACCCCTATGATTATCTTATCCCACAAATTTCTTTTCATATAGTTTTAGTTCAAGATTTCGGGAAGTATTTTTCCATAAAAAGGCGTTTCATGTCCAGCTTCCTTTAATAGAGAAATTAATGTAATAAAACCAATATTTTTAAGTATCTTATAATGAAAAAAGTAATTCCCTAAGATTTAATTATTATTCATCCAAATTATAAGGTTTTAATGTAGAACACATTGTATGAAATTATTTTAAGTTCTTATGTGCGTCTTCCCCTGTGAGTTTATGGAATCGTGGTAATAAGTGAATTAAATTGAATTTAATTTGAAAATTTGGTGCCTCACATTATATTTGAATGTATTTAGGTTGGATATTGACATCATGGGAGGTTAGTTATTTTAATTTTTGGTTATTTTAATCCATGTTATACGTTTTATGTTTAGTTTCTGGTTTGGTTTCATAAGAATAGGGGTTTATAAAAGTCTCAAGTTGTGGTGTGTCCTCTTTCAAAGGGTTGTATTGTGTGTCTCGGTGTCGCTGATGTAGGATCCTATCTGATTTGGGTTCAAAAGAAGGTAAATATCCTAGATTATAATTCATCATTCATAGAACCTACTCAATGAATAATTCATAAAACAAAAAATATATGCAAATGAATAAGATAAAATAAATAAATATTCACAAAATTTACAAATATCTTACAAAAAACATGCACTAAAAACCAAAACACTCCCTAAAAATGACACCAAATTTGAAAGTTTTTTCATGAAATGTAAAATTGATTATATTTTTAAAGTTTATTTATATTCTAGGAAAGAATCTAGGTCATCTCTCAAAGAGATTTTTGGGTTTAAAGTGTGTATTTTTAATAAAATGGACTGAAATATGGGGTGGTTTTTAAAATAGTTTTAAAAAGTAAATGAATTAATTAAAGAGTTTAATAGTTGAAAAAATAAGGTGGTGTTTTTAGAATTATGAGATAATGAGATCATTTCAAGTTCACTACACATCTTGGATAGTTCATTTTTCTGAAAATTTCACATGGTTTAATGGAATCCTTTGGTTTAGGGTTGTCAAGATCTTGACTCCCCTCCTGCCTTTTAAATCGATGAATAAAGAACCACCCCTTGACACAAAAAAATATTTTGTCAAGTTTTGGACCTCAATCATAGAGTGAATAATTCCAAATAATATTTTTATTTAATTTATTTGTGAGAGAAATAGGATTATTATGTTGTCCAATCAGAACAATCCAAGAGTCCCACGTGAAATCTCAACCTAATCGATCTTGAAATGAAAAGTGTTTCACTTAGTTATACCAAATGAATTAATTAAGAGGATAAGGATGTTAATATAAAACATATTTGAAATATTTAATAAAAAAATTACACAAAACCAATATAAGAACATGTGTTGAAACTCCCTCCCAAGTATGTGAAACTCCTTCAAAATGGTTGTCCACCATTTAGCTCATCATCGAGAGGAGGAGAAGGCTCGGGTGGAACTTACACATCATCATTGATCCCCTTGATAGGATAAGGGACGTTAAAACTTATTGGATGAGTAGAGAAATCCTTTGGTTATAAAAAATGGTAGAAATTTTCTCCTGATTCGAACTTACAAATGGGGTTCCTGAGGTTCCAATTTATAGGAAAAGTGGAAGTAGGTTTTGGGAATAGATATTTTGTAAAACCACCTAGACCATGGTTTTAGACATCTATAAAGTATTATATCACTTTGAAGAAAACAAGAAATTTGTTTCCCCACCACTTGAATATCTCCACCGAATTGTTTTTCATCATTTAGAGCTGGTATATGGATGAAACATAGCACACCAATTTTGACTTCATGCAGATTTAGTGGCATTTATAGATTCATTTAGTTGGGACCTTTAATATATGAATGTGTATTTGGTGTCTTTAAAATAGTTCCATACCAATGAATTTTGGATCATATAACCAAATTTCATCCCAATTAAGCACACAGATCATATGAATTGTCCATTTGATTCCATTGGCGTTCTTGTAATCTTGCACATTTTGGACCATTTTTCTCCAACTTCATTTCGGGATCTCCAAATAACCACCACCTAGAATGAAATAATCCAAAAAAGTGAAATTACGCTTTTTAACAATGGTTAAATCAAAATAAATAAATCAAATATTCAGTTCAATTTGTTATTAAATTTGGAATTTATGATACAAAATCAGTTTAATAGTGTGATGTAAGGGTGAAAATGAATAGTGAATCACTACATGATCACTCATTGATTAGTTTCTTTGAAAATTTTATGATTAATATATTATGAACTACCAATATTTATTCTATAACACATGATTATGATAAATTTATTTTTGGGTATGGTTTTGAAATGTTATGATTATGTTCTGATACCCTTATGATCATGTAATTCTTAAATTACCATTGATATCTTCCTTGTTTACCCTCACTGAGCATCCTAGTGAATAGTTTATTATATTTATATTTCCTAAGGATATAAAGAATGGATTTAAGTATGATATTTCAAATAAAGGTGATAGTTTTGAAGAACTTAGTGGGAGATGATGTAAATATTTTATGTACCAGTTTTTAATGTATCCAAGTTTCTAAAGACATGAAACCTTTATAGTTCTTACATGGTTCATAATGATATTATATGAATATTCATATAATAAGATACAATATTTTTTTATGTGATATTAGGGAACTATTACCTTTTTTACAAAGTCATTTATTTTATCAATTTAATTTAACTATCAAATATTTTATTTCATTATATATTTTAATTAATCATTATTCATATATTTTTAGTGTTTCATGCATTATAATATATTGAATGCATCAAATTTATTAATGAAAAAATATTCTAAAATTTTCAAGTGTAGAATTATATGTCATTAAAATAATTTACCCTCTAATTATCATTATTCTAATTGGATAATATGAAGATACTTATACCCCATTAGCTCCTTAGGTTCTGATATAGCTTCCTAAAACTTATGGTTTCACAAAAAAAAATATACTAGGTGATAATATCTACCAGTTGTTTCTAATATTAAATATCATGCACCAACTATAAAACCATTCAGTTTAGTTCATGTGAAGTATCAAGTATGTACTTCCTTAAGATTTATGAATTGAACACATAAAGAACTTGATATAGGTTCATTGGAATCACCAAGTGATAAGATACCTTCCTAATATGATCAACAATCTCATATGGAAAAATATATTTTGGGCTCAGCTTCCCATTCTTTTTAAATTTCATAACGTTATTTCATAGATATATTCATAGGAATACCTTATCATCAGCTTTAAACTCTAGATATATCTATTGAAAATCATAATGAAATTTCTATCAACTTTTAGCTTCTCTAATGTGTTGTTGAATGGATCTAAATTTTTTTCCATTTCTTTAACTAACTTAGTTCCCAATGACTTTTATTCTCAAACATCATCCCAACAAGGTGGAGTTTTTCATTTATTTCTATATAAGGCTTCAAGAGAATACATCTGAATGCTTGAGTGAAATATGTTATTAAATAAAAATTAAACTAGAGGAATGTGTTAATCCGAATCAATAATAAAATCTATTGATTAATCTCTCAACATATCATCTATTGATTGAAAGATCCTCTCTTACTAACTATCTATCTGAGAATGATATTCAACATTATTATTCAACTATATATTCAATGTGTGTGGAAAATTTCTTAAGAACATTTATGTAAACCTTGGATATCAATTAAATATGATTGAGAGTGGTAATCTATGAAAACATAAAGCATCATTAATGTATATCTTGGTAAGTTGATCAAATGAGAAATCTTCCCTAGTATTATTGAAATGTGTCTCCATCATAAGGTGATCGACTATAACCCAAAGATAATTATGGACTTTAGATGTCTTGGGTATTCCTATAATGAAATCCATGGTGTTGTTTTCCCATTTCTATATTTTTATGGGTAATGATTGAATTATCCCTTTATTTTTTTATATTTATCATTTACTTACTAACATAGCATACATTAAGATAAAAAGTTTGTAATGTCCATTTTCATGTTGTCCCACTGTAAATACTCTTTGATACCTCTATACAAATTTTTACTTCCAAGATAAAAAGAGAATGCTGAGATATGTGATTCATCTAATAAATCCTTATTTAATTATAGTATATATAAGACACATATTTATTTCATGAATATTATTATCCCCTCATGGTAATGATTTAATGATGGAGAATTTCTTACCATATTGTGTAGTTCCAAGTCCTCATTTTATTCCTCTTTAATCTTTATAAGGATTGATTGTTGGAAATTCATTTGATCAATATATGTTTCCTCTCCTTATATCATGATTTTTTTTCTATCCTCTATAAATCCATACATAATTGATCCCATTTGATCCTTATTAAAATATGCATGGTCCATCTAACTCTGAGCATTAGCCACCTTATTCTCATTCCCATTGTGGTGATGTATTGAGAAGTTATAAACATTAATAAACTCTAAACATCTCCTTTAGTATATATTAAACTCTTTATATGTGAATATATACTTCATGATTTTATGATCAGTATATATATATCACACCTTTCACCATAGACATAATTAATCCATATTTTTTATGAAAAAAATATCATTGTCAGCTCAAAATCATGAATCATGTAACTTTTCTCATGAACCTTAAATTATTGTAAGGTATATACTACTACCATATCATTCTATATGAGAAAACTTAATAATCCATTATTTTATGAATCACTATATATTACAGAACCTTCTCCAATATAAGGTAGTGTAATCATTATTGCAATGACCAACCTTCTCTTCAAATCCTCCAAATTTTCATCACACTAATCTATCTAAAGGAACATTTCTCCCTTTAATGTTAATTTAATTAGTGTATTTGATAGATGTGATAAATTTATCACAAATAATTGATTGTATCTAACCGATCTATAAAAAATATGGATCCTATCCATAGTGTTTATTCTGGTATATTTATCAATAACTTCCACCTTTTAAGGATCCATTAATACACCTTATCTTATAATTATTAGACGCTTGGATGATACTCTCAATAGTTAAAATTTATGATTGATATATTTTTGAAACAAATTATAATATATCAAGTTCTAAAATTTAATACTTAAATGATTTTTATTCTCTTAATTTATATCTAATTATATGAGAATATAATATATAAAGACAAACATAGACTGATCAATGTAATATATGGAGAATCTATTCATTAGATCAATGAAGATAATGGAATCATTGGTAAGTCTAAATGGAGTCACTATAAATTCCCAATTTTCATAAATAATACTAAAGGTTGTCTTGGGTATATCCTCATTAATGACTCTTAAATAGTGATATCGAGATCAATGATCAATGGTTTAAAAGAATTTATCTCCATGTAGTTGATCCAAAAATTCATCAAATGGGGTAGTGGACACTTGTTTTGATAATGACCTTATACAATTCCCAATAATAAATTTAAAGATGAATTTACCCATATTTCTTATAAAAAAAGAATATGTAAACCCAATGTTGTCACACTAAACATATTTTTCCCATTTCTAGATTCTCTTGGGACCACTTCTTCAATTCCTACAACTCTACTAGGTCCATTATATAAGGATAATCTGAAATAGAAGAAACATCAAGTACGAGTTATATTGAAAGATCAACTTCATGATTTAGGGGAAGAATGTGAAACTCTTTAGTAAATACTTAATCATGTTCCCAAAAATAGGCATATCATCGAATTTGAGTCTGTCCAAAAACATTTGAGATAAGTACCCCTCAAGAATTGGTAGTATGACCCATATAATGGAATTAATTTCAATTCTAAGTTCAATTTCATCCATATATCGATATTTGATCATAGGTTAATTTTAAATATCAAATTTCACATTCCTTCCTCATAAATTTAAATTGGATGTATATATATAGAGTTAATCCACTACCAAAATAACATTAAATCCAAGTAGATGAATAGTAACAAGATGTTTAGGAAGCACATTCCCATAAACTTCTACCATAGTAGAGTTATAGGCTTGATATTAAATCATCATTACATTTGATTTTTCACCAACAAATAAATTTATAACCATTAAAGTGGTGATGTTATAATATTAGTAAATTATTCAGATATAAAAGAGTGGGTAAAATTAGATGAACTAAATATCACATACATAAATATTAAAATTTATTAGAGTAATATTCATTACATATCATTATGATCCATGATAAAACCTTAAAGGTTTAGTGTCTTTCAAAACATGGATACATAAAAAACTGATATATAAAATGTATACATCATCTTACACTATGATCTTCACAGTTATCATCCTTATAATATATCTCATACTTAATCCCTTTCTTCATATCCTAGTAAAAAGGAATCGTAATAAAGGGTGAGATTAGAATATCAATAAGGGTAAAAAAGGGATATACTGATGATCATTTAATCATAACATCATCAAAAGGTTATTAAATTATGATCATAAAATTTTAAAATCATACCAAAAAAATCATAGATCCTAATCAAGAGTCACATAATAAATATTTTTAGTTCATAAAACATAAATCATAAACGAATCAGCGAACATGATCCATCATAGTATAAAATTAGAATAATATCATGTCATAAAAGGGTGGAATAAGGCATGGAAAAATAATAATCATAGAAATATTATGTCAAGGCTACCCACCAATACTCTCTCCACATGTTAGGCTTAGTCTAAACACCCATGTACTTGCTTTGGGATTAAGATAACCACCTCTATACCCTATTTTTAAGCTTTAGATAACCTCCCTGTACTTCCTTTTTAGTTTTGGGATAACCTATTATATACACTTGAATCTCATAAAACATTAATATCTACCCTATTCATTATAGGGATATTATATACCCACCCATAACATAATAATAATCCATTCACATGTATACCACAAGATTATAAAAATATTTATCATTTCATCATAGCTTAACTTGAGGAAATGAATATGGGTTTCAATAATATTTCATCATCATAATCATAAATCACACATGGAAGTAATAATAATGGTTTCATTGGATTTTATCACCAATAAATCATAAATAACATCAAAATATGTTGTTATAGTTGAAAAATTCCTTTAAAAGATCACTGAAATATTTCTTGATGAAATACCTTTTTCATTTTGAAATCACTTATTTAAAATCTAAAAACTTTAGAAATATTAAGGAAATATTTTATTTTAAAATAACCATGGAAACATTTAAAGGAATTTTCAATGAAATTTTAATCATAATAATGGGAAAATTCGTTCTTGTGGTATATGTGAAAATAAATATTTTGATTTCACCAATGTTAAAAAGTACCTCATTCAGAAAATAACAAGATAAGTCCTTCTAAAAAATTTCATAGAAACAAAATAATTTTAAAAAATCATATCGTAAATCATTGGATAATATAAAAAAATATTGATAACATTTTAATGAAAATATAGACGCATAAGAGAATGATTCTGTCTCAAAGAGAAAAACATAGTCGGTTTTCCTTAAAAATGTTATTTTAGACTTTTGAGTTCATAGGGAAAGGAAAATGAAAGGAAATAATGAAATATATAGAAATAGACACAATATATGAAAATAAATATGATTTTGGAGACATATATAAAATAATTTCATCATTATAAATTTATATAGAAACAATCATGGGAAAATGAGATTGTAATGTTAAATGATTACCCTTGTGGTAACTTTTTAATCATGACCCCAGAGAACAAAATAACATCAAATGAAAGATTAAATACCATGAACATAATTATATTAATGATAAAACATATAAAATTTATATTATATACACCTCATAAAATAATATGGTTTTATAACATAACATATGTCTCAATGAAGATAATTTGAGATGATAAACACTTACAAGTTTGGTAACATTTGAATAAAAACTCCTTGGATGAAATAATTTTAATTTCAAAATTAAATAACTAGAATTAATATGGATACAAGATATTAAATTTAATAGGAGTATTTTATATTCTACATAAATATAAATAGTTTCATAACATCAAACATATCTCAACAAAATAATATTAAGACAAAGAACCCTTACTTTATGTCTGAATTGCATCATAAGTTCTCTATCCTCCTATATAATAAATTTAAATTTAGTATAATTCTATAAATAAACATATACATAATTATAATATAATATATGGTATATTTATAAAATTTCAACATGCCTTTGTTAATAATCCTTTATTAAAATGTTCATTTTTAGCTGTTAATTTTTTCATTTTTCATGAATGATATATTTTGATAGTTCCAGTTCATGCACTTTGATCATAGTTCTATCATCTATAGAATGTTAATAATGTAATAATTACCATATATAATCATTATATAGACTTTTATAACCATTAATACAAATTGGTTATGAAAAATGAATTGTATCACTTTATAGAGATGGTTGTACATACGTACGCATGAGTGATGTTCCCATTTTTTGCTGGATGGAATGAAATAAAGGTAAATAGTAATTCACCATTAAAAAATAATTATTAAATCATAAATATATTGTATATTAATTAAAAATATCTATATTACCATACTTTTAAAGTGGTAAGGAATAACTAATAACATCTCTTCATGGTAGTGGTGGTCCACACAAACACATAAGGGACGTTATCATTTTCCAATGGATGGAAAAGTAAGAAGGTAGATTAGATATTATAATTAAGAAATAATCATAATGTCACAAATTTCATATATAAACATTAAATATTTCATAAAAAATCAAATATAGTGTTTTAAAATGAATCATATCTCTATTTCCAGGTGATAGTCCAAACATATGCATGAGCAATACATTCATTTCACATTTGATGGAAAATAGATGGAAAATGGTTGTTCTATCATCATAATAACATAGAAGTATATTTATTATAATATATTCATCATTTTATGATAGATACAATAGTCTTAAAAATGATTAAGAAGTAAAATTTAAAGAGCCCGGTTAAGATTTATACGTCTTCTTTGAGATACCTCCTTTAGATTACACCATAAGAAATGAAAGATGGGTATTAGAATAATACCATGGGATATAGGATAAATTTAATTAAGATATGAAGGTTTTTTTGTATTTTTTATGATATAAAATGCTAAAACATCATGAATAAGGATGGAGAGGAGGAGCCCTTTTATATGTAAGGGATAGACACTCTTGGAATTTTTTAAAATATTTAAATATAATTAATGCCTTTATCATGTATAATGCTTCCAAATGGAAAATAAATCAAATTTAAGATAATATAGGTTATAAATATATCAAAAAAATAATATTTAGACAAGTTTATTTGTCATTATATATTGGTTTAACCACCACCCCCTTAAATCCATTTTAACCTTAATAGGGGAAATAAAATTTTAATGTTTTCTTCAATTCATTATGAACAAAAATTAACATGGAATCAATAAAAAAAGTTTAAAATATTATTTAAAATATGGAATATATTTTATCAAATTATATTTCTATAAGTGGAAATTTTTTATTTTAAAATAAGCACACAAACATAATGAAAATATCTTTTTTGAAAAAATTCCTTTTAAAAATAAAAATAGATTTTTTCTTATCCCATGCCTTTTAAGAACCATAAAATTAATGTTAAAATATTTGATTTAACATAAAATATATACATATCATTTAAAAATTTAATAAATAATTATTAATTTAATTTATTATGATAAAAACACTTTTCATGCATAAAAAAGTTTTTCAAAAAAATGTGTTTTTAAGCCCAAAAATGAACTTAAGTCAAAATAAAGTTTAATTATAATTACTATACAATTAATTATATTATTTATAATTAAATTAGACTTATTTTAATTTATGATAAAATTAAATATGCAATTTTACCTTTAAATTACTTGGTTTAATGAATTTTTCACTATTTACTAAAAAATAAATCTTTTTTGAAAAATAAAAAAAAATCCAAACTAAGATTATATTGAAAATATGATTTCAAAAATGATATTAATCACCTCAAATAAAATTAATAAAATTGGTAAAATTTAATTATAATAATCCTGTAAAGAATGAAATAAAAAACATTTTTTATGAAAATATATTTTTGAAGCATAAAATTTCTTTACTAAAACTTGAGTTATTATTTATTAAAAATTAGTCAATAAATTAGAATTATGTAAAAACTTTATACATATTGTTCTTTATTTTGGTTATTCTTCTTCTTACCTATAATTTAATGGCTAGGTTAAAATATATCATGATTTTTATTAAGCTTAGTGTTATGTGTCAAGAAAGATATTGAACACTTACAATTTATTTAAATAAAAATAAATTAATAAATAATAGGGTTTTACATTCACCCCCACCCATAAATAATTTTTTCCTCATAATTTTAATTTTTTTAATAAAATTTTCAATATTTTAAAACTCATTTGTTCAAAACCCACATCATACAAATAGATAATAAAAAATCCTTTGAAAAGGGGAAGTGTGAAAAATAAAGGCTACCTGAAATAAGGAAAAATCTAGTTCCCATATAATGAGAAAATTAATGAAAGTGAAAATATAGACATGGGAGAGAAAAATAACATCTTATTAGTAATGGAGAGTAATAAAAAACTTGATCATGAGAATTTTAATGACCACAGAATTATAAATAAAAAAGATCTAAATAAGACCATCAATTCATCAGAAATGATGGGAAAAAGATAACATTTTTGTTTCAAGATACTTTTCTTAGAGTTAAGTGATTATTTTACTATCAAGTTAGATAACATTAAAAAATATAATTACTTTACTTATTTCCATTTTATATTCAGAAATTTATTTTTTTTTGTACTTTGATTAATTTTAACTTATATCCCATATCTTACTCTGTGGAATAAATATTCAAGATGGATTTTTCTTACCTAAAGAACTACAATTAATTTTTAATAGATCATAAAATCTATAAAATAATGAAACATTATCCTTCCTATATCCATTTAGTTACTAAATCCAAAAAATGGTTACTACATGTTAATATAACTAATATGAAAAAACTATAATTTTAAATATTATTCTCAAATATTTTAATAATAATACCCAAATATGTACTTAAGTCATTCAAAAAAAACTAAATTCAAAAACTCATCAATGTATTCTTAACCATTATAAAAACCCACAAAATTTACAAAAAAAGTTACAAAATTTCCAATATTAATTTAACTTTAATCATCAAATAACATTATGCATCTCATAATGTCTCATACCAAACACGAGAGAATCTTAATCATATATTCTTCTATAATATGTTATTAACCCAAATCACCATAAAACCTAAATTAAAACATATATGCTTCCAAAAATTAAGTTTATCATTCTTCCTCAAATAAAATAATACACTATCGAATATATTTCATAATTCAAAAATCGTAACAAACTTCATCATGGATTACATAAATCACATTATCATCAAATAACTATTCAATTTCAAGTTCAACAATACTATCCAATTTACATTATCAATATCCATCATTTATTTATCCCAACTAAACATTATTATCTCAAAATTATGCACATATTAAGGGTTATATATCCCTCAATATTATGTCTTCCAAAAATATCCCTTTAACACTAAATCACTTTTAATATTATTGGTACCATTTAACATATGCTTGAAATTCCTTAAATAAAAACTAATAAAGAATAATCCTTATATGTTTCATGATTATTATAACTTGAATATCATTAGTATAATATTTCTATAATATAACTATCAAATCTAAATACATAATCACTTCAATCGTTCCACCTAAATGATTGGAAAATCATATCCCTTCCTTGGTCTAGGAATTATCCCTTAGATTAGGGAATTGACTCAGATAATAAACAAGTTACCAAAACACAATACATTAATCTATAAATGGTACCTTATAGTGTACATTATATACCTTTATTAAACTCCTCACTTTTCCTTAGTGATTAGTTTTTTATTACCTTATTTTCCACACATGAAACTACTTCTCGTTCCTTTGATATATTTCCCTAGGTGCTCTTCCTAAAATCTTGATATGTTGGAAGATAAATATTTATTCTTCTATGGTCATCATGAAACTCTAATTTTCTCATATTTTGTTATTTTAGAAACTCACCTACATTATATATATTAATAAACTATCAAGATAGGTGGTTATTCATAATTATAAGCTTTCATAATCCATCACCCATTTTATTCGGTTATTATTGAGGAACATCATTGAATCATCTTTCACATTCAGCATTAACTCAATTCCTCCAGGATATAGCCATCAACAAAACCAAAAATAATATTATGAGAAAAAATAATAATAGTGAGTAATTGATTGATCCTAAAATATATTTCATAGTATATCTAAATAATGACACCTTATTTTCAATCTATAACACATTTAGTTTAATCCTAGGTCATCAGTAGTCATCATATATTGAAATACTTCATAATGGTTCATAATGAAATTGTGAATTGATCCAATCTATCTCAATAGAGTGTCTATCTAGGTGTATTGTCTTAGACTTACTCAACATGAAATGGTTATAATCGAGTTAATACCCAAAATTCCATTTTTAGAGTTGTTACTAACAGGTATATTTGTTCCGCATTCACATACACTTTCCAATATCTATACAAGAATGTATTTTATTAGAAATGCACAATTCATTCTATATTATAAATTAGTATAATATCCAATACTTAGGACTATCCTAAGGGTTCTCACAAAATTTTCATCATCCTAATTGAAAAAAATAACCAAACCCTTCACTAATACTAACTAATATGTCCCAAACATTACATTCATAAACATTATATCTTATTAAATGAATATTCATTACATATAAATTTGATCCATGCTATAACCTTAAAGGTTTATTATTTTTAGAATGTTTCATACATAAAAAATTGGTACCTAAAAGATATTAAACATCTCCCACTAAGTTCTTAATAAGTATAACCCTTCTCAGATATATCATACTTAAAAAATCTTCATATCATGGGAAAAAGGAAACATAATAATGGGTGTGATTAGATTCTTAGTAAGGGTAAACAAGGGATATATAAATATTAATTTAATAATAAAATATGAATAAGGGTATAATAACATGAGGTTAGTATTTGAAAACCATACCCAAAAATTTATAGATCATAATAATGAGTTATAAGATAAAGATGGGTAGTTTATAAGACATGAATCACAAAGGAATCAAAGAGTATGAGCCATGAGATCATAAAATTGGCATAATATCATGTCATAAAAGAGTGTAATAAAGTCTAGAGTAATAATAATCATATAAATATTATACTAAAGATACCCACAAAGAACATTATTTACATGTTAGGCTTGGGATTAACACATGTTCACCTTCATCGATCTTAGGATAACCTCATGTGTACCCTCTTTTTATTCTTGGGATAACATCACGTGCACCCACTTTTTGGGAATGGGATAACCTCATGTGTACCCTTTGATTTTATAAAACATTAACATTTACCCAATGCACTCAATTTATATAACAAACCACCCATCACATAATTATAATCTATTCAAATTTATTCCAAAAGATCATGAAAACATTTTTAATTTCATGAGAAGTATTTCATTACCATAATCATAAAACATCCATAGAAAGAATATTGATCATTTTATGGTATTATATCCCTAGTGAATCAAAAGTAATATCAAAGGTTGTTATAATTGATGAAAAATTCATTTAAAAGATTACCAAAACATTTCTTAAGGGAAATACCCTTTTCATTTTGAAATCAATTATTTAAAATATAAAAGTTTCCAAAATATTAGGAAAAAAATTATTTGAAAAGAACAAGGGAAATATATTATGGAATATTCCGATAAAAGAGTAATTCTGACAATAGAAAAACACATTGATGTGGTAAACATTAATATATAGACTCAGTTCAAAACTTTTTTAAAAAATAGACCATTTGAAAAATTTCAGGAAAAAAAATTTTATGTTTCTTAAATAATTTCATTTATGGGTAAAAATATAATTAATCAATCATTAAATATTGGTAAAAAATTATTGAAAATATTTTAAAAAAATTATGGACATAGAAGAGAAATATTACCATCTTAAGAGAAAAACAAGTTTGATTTTCCTAAAAAACATTCATTCATACTTTTGAGTAGTTACGGAGAAAAAAATAAAATTAAAACATGAAATATCTAGAAATAATAATAAATAATAAACGAAATAATATTTTTTAGAGATATATCATATCATTTTATCATCTGAAATATAATAATAAACAATCCTGGTAAAAATGAGATTGTAATTAAAAACTTTTATTTCTTTGGAAACATTTGAATCATGACCTCCATAAAATAAAATCACAAAATTAAATATTAAAAACCCTGAAAGTAAGTGTATTCATGATATAAAATATAAAATTGGTAGCATATTCACCTCATAAAATTAAATAGGTGTATAACATAACATATATCCCAAAAAAGATAATTTGAGGTGACAAACCCTTACCCCATTGGCTACATTCGAATAAAAACCCCTTGGATGAAATAATTATAATAGTAAATTTAAATACCATTAATTATGAAGGATACATGATAAAAAATTTCATAGGTTTGGTATATATTCTTCATAATTAAATTAGGTTGATAACATCAAATATATCTTAATGAAATAATATTAAGACGAACAACCCTTACCTTATATCTGAATTACATCATAAGTGCTTCAAATTCATATATAAAAAATTATAATTTATTATAATTCTATAAAAACCCATATATAATTATAATATCATATATTATCCACTTATAAAATTTCAACACCCATTTATTAATAATTCTTTATTAAAATAATTATATCTGGGTGTTAAATATTTCATTTTTCATGAATGCTTCATTTTAGAAGTTACATTCCTTGAACTTTTATTATTATTTTATCATATAAATAATGTAAATAATTTCACAAGTATCATATTTAATCACTATATAAATTTTTATAACCATTCATATAAATCAATGATGAAAATGAATTACATCACTTCATGGATATAGTTGTTTGTATATACACACAAGTAATGTTTCCACTTTTCAATGGATGGAAAAATAAAAAATTTAAATAATAATTAAACTTTAAATAATAATTATTATATCATAAATATAATATATATTCATTAAATATATCATTATTACCATCCATGTAACATAGAAGTGAAAAAAAAATGCATTGCTTCGTGGAGGTGGTCGTCCACACATACGCACGTGCATCGTTATTGTTTTCTAACAGATGGGATGGTAAGAATGTAGATAATATATTATAATTAAAAAAGAATAATTATGTCATAAATATAATACATAAACCTTTAAACCATCATAATAACCAATCATATAATATAGTGATGGAAAATGAATCAAATCACTATGTGTGGGTTGTAGTCAACATATATGCATGATTGATACTTTCATTTCTCATTTGATTGAAATAATGGATAAAATGGTTATTCCATAATTATAATAAAATCTATGTATATTTTTAATACTATATTCATAATTTTATGACGGATAAAATGGGTTTATATGAGGTTGAATAAGAAATAAAATTGAAAGAGCTCGGTTAAGATTTATACCTTTTATTTGAGAGACCTCATTTGGATTACACATTATGTCTTGAAAGATTGTTATTAGAAGATGAAAAGGGGTTATAGGATAAAGCGAAATAATTTATGAAGTTTTCTTGGGTAGTTTTTTGTTAATATAGAAGGGTTAAATTTTATAAAAGGGTGGAGAGGACATACCCTCTTACAAGTGAGGGAGATGACACACTCGGAATTACATAAAAGATTTAAATAAAATTAATTAATTTTTAAAATATGGAAAATTCATAAAATTTCAGATAATATAGGGTCTAAATATATAAAACCAATAATAATTATAAAATTTTATATGGAAATCATACCATAATCTCTTTGTTTAACTCCTAGTAAACTCATTTTAACTATGGTAACACATATATATTATTCATTATGACCAAAAATAAAAGCAGAATCATTACCAAATTTGTATATGATGAATAAAAATATTTAATCCATTTTATCAAATTCAATTTATTTAAGTGTAATAATTTAATTTTTACTTAATCATGCAAAACACAATGAAAACCTTTTTTTGGAAAATTAATTTTTAAGCATAAAAGTTGATTTATTCTTAATATATTACTAGTAAAAATAATACAATGTATGTTAAAATATTTTAAAGAATATATAATATTTAAATTTAATTAAAAACACTAATAAATAAATATTAATTTAATTTATGAAGAAGAAAAACATTGCACGCGTAAAAACAGTTTTTAGAAAAATGTGTTTTCATACAAAAATATGAACTTATAAAAAAATAAAGTATAATAGAAATTAATATGTAATTAATTATAATATTTATAATTGAAGGATAATTTTCTAAATTAAGATAAAATTTAAAAAAAATGGTACTTTTAAATTAATTTATTTAATGAAATGAAATGCTGGTTTTATAAAAATCGATATTTTTCACTATTTACTAAAAAATAAATCAAACCATTAAATTCATACTCAGATAATACTTAAATTAACATTAAAAAAATGATATTAATTACCTAAAATTATATTTTTAATAATTATATAAATTATTTATAATATTATCACACAAAATGCAATAAAACCCGTTTTTTGAAGAAACGTGTTATTGAAGCATAAAACTGATTTATAGAAATGTGAGTTCTTATTTTTTATAATTTTGTTATTCATATTTATACCAAAAATTTAAAATATAGGTTATAATATATCACGGTTAATTTTAATCATGTTATTTTATGTCAAAGAAGTTATCAAACATATACAATTTATTTAAATAAAATTATACTATAAAATCTCATGGCCTTGTAAAAAACTAAATCAATTAAATAAGATGAATATCTAAAGTGAATTAATAGTATATCATTCACCAATTAATTCTATTTATCCAATTCCATGGGTTTTATTTCTTAATACATCCTTTTAACTTTTGGTTGAGGAGGTTGCTAATGTAGATTATTTTCATTAACCCATGGTTTGGATAAGTTATTCGAATAATTACCATGCTATTTAAAATTATAACATTGGAATATTGGTGTTACATTCAGTTGAGTGTTATTTTAAACCATGTATCCTATATATTATTTTATTAAATTAATTTATCATCCATATGTGAAACATTTACATATCCCTTGGATAAAATTTCCCCTATGATTCTCCCATATTTTTAGCAAGAAGTAACTTTAATTTTATTTCCTCTAATAAAAATTAATTTTTCTATTCTTATCAAAAAATATATGGGAACACTGAGAGTATTCACTCTCAATATCTACCTTTATATAACATCAAATGATGTTTTTATATCTATGAAATTATCTTAGAAAAAATTCCTTTAAGATAATTGGTTTTAAACCACTAATGATTTGATCAATTTTTCATTCATGGTAGATGATAAAACCTGAATCATACCTTGCATGTATGATGAAATTTTACTTCTATATATGAATAAATAAATCATCCTTCTATTTAAAATCAAATAATTCCTTCTCTATTTTATTGTGAAGAGTTTTAAAAAATTACTTATTAAAAAATACCTTCTTAAACTCTTCCCATGTAATAGAGTCAATTTCTTCCTCTTGCCTCATATTCTTGATAATAGTTCACCATTGATCCACTTAACCTTCCAAAGGATACAAAAACCAAAAAAACTCTCTCATAGCCAAATAACTAGATAAAATAAAGTAAATTTTTTATCTAATTGATCCATAACTCATCAATAAGTTGAAGTAGTCCCACCAAAGGAAGATATATGTTTCTGCATAAAATAATAAATGGTGAGTAGTTTATTCCATTAGAAATTTGTTTGTTTGGCATTATTAATATTATCATTTATATATTTAGAGATTTAGGTGAGCATAACCACAATAATTTTCAACCAAACTCCATTTTAATTAGGTTTCTCATGGGGTGGTCAATGCATTGTAGATCACATTCATTGTTAATATAATTCCTCCTAGTTTCATCCATTGACTGAAACAAAAATCTTAGCATGAGTATCAAACATCAATAATCAATGTGAGAAATTATATGATAATTAAAATAATTCCTAATATGTTTTAAATTATGAAACCTTTTATTAAACCTATGAATATTTAGGTTTATCATTTATCATGTTGGGTTTTCATTAGATTTCATAGGTTCAATCCTCTCTTTAATCATAATATAATCTCTAAAAATCATTGAAACGTGTTCTGATTCCAATCAAGGAAACCTAATAATATCCTTTATAAATATTACACCATTTTAGATTAATATTCAATTTATATATCAATAATACATGACCACGAAACATAATGGTTTACAATATTTGGAGACTAGATATAAAATCATCATATTTCATGAAATATCTTCAACATATCCCACAATGTTCTTATCACATAGTTCCTTTCTTAAATATTTCCTATCTAAAACCTTTCTTTATAACCTAAGTAAATGGAAAAAAATAAAGGGTGAACTCAAATGCTTAATAAAGGTAAACTTGATAGATATCATTCAACGATCATAAGTGAGAATAAGATAATATTAAGGGTATGAGAACATATTCATAACTTATGATATCATACCCAACAAGTCATAAACCATAAAAAATGACTCATAGAATATCGATTTGTCATAAAAATAAATATAAGTCATAAGAGTGTGTAATCATCATTCAAAAAAATAACTATGAGAACATATCATAAGCATCATACATAATTTTGTGGAATATAAATAATTATAAAAATAATATCTCACGGCTTCCCACTAAGTAATTAATCACATAAGAGTCTTGGTCTTACCACCTATGTACCTTCTTGGTCATGGTCAAACCACTCTTATACCGTCTTAGTCATGGGCCAATCACCTGTGTACCCTCTTGGACTTCGGCTAATTGTCTTTGTACCTTCTTGTGCTTAGGAACACCACCCATTTATCCTTTTAGATATTGATATATAAAATATTAACCAATGCATTTTAGGGATATAATGGACCAAACCCTCACATTATAATAAACCATTCATTTATATTCCATAATAACATAATATAATTCATCATTCCTTTATAGTTTAATTAATATATGAGAAAGAAACATGTTTCATAAAATATCATTCAAACATCATCCTAAAAATCCTTACAAAAAATGAGGTGGGTGTTATTATAGTATTATATTCCTAATAAAGAATAAAAATCTAAAAATGTTTTTGACATGGATGAAAAAAACTTTTATAAAATCATTAGAAAGATTCTTTGAAAAAATAAGAAATTATATTCATTTTTTAATTTTAAAAACTAAAAATTCCTATAAATGGTAATAGAAATTTCTTTTTAAAATAATGTAAATATGTAATGGAATATTCATATTTATGAAATGAAATGTTAGATGGAAATTTTGTTCATGTTGTAAACAATTAAGAAGCATTATTTTTTAGAATTTTGTAAAGAAAGTAAAAACTGACCCATTCAAAAAAAATATTTATTTAAAAAAATTGTATAAAAATTAAAATATAGTTGAATATACCATTATCAATCATATAAATTTAGATACGTGAATCCATAATTTTTTTATAGAACATGTATATGGATGAAGAATATTCCTAACCAAAATTGGTGAAATAAGGTTAGATTTTCTTAAAATAATTACGTCTATATTTTTTATTACCAAAGAGGAGAAATGAAAAAATATTTCTTTAATGAACCATAAATAACAAGACTAGAATAAAATATATGGTTTTTATAATAGAAAAAACATACAATTTATCACATAAAAATTGAAACATTAATAATCCTGTTAAAAAGATAAATTATATCATAATTTTTAATCTCAAGACTTAACATTATTTTTACAACTTTATAATAATATATAATTAATTTATAATTTTTATAAGACTATACTAAAACCATATTCATAATTATATTTATATATATCATTCCCTTTCAATTTTCAATTACCCATTTATTTAAAATTTCTCACTAAATTCAATATTCAGGTATCAACTATTATATTTTCCATGTATGTTTTGGTTCAGTGATTATATTACTTAAATCTTGAAAATTGTCTCATTATTTATATAATATTAATATTTTCATAAATATAATATTTATTCATTATATACACTTTATAAACAGTCATGTAAGTTGGTGATGAAAAATAAATTACATCACTTTTTAGAGGTGGTAGTTTACACAGGCAATGATTTTATTTTTCAACGGATATAAAGAAAAAGGGTAAATAATAATTTATATCTCGAGGATAAAAAATATATTATAAATATAATTTATATATATTCAATAAATATATATAAATATCCATGTGATTATATGGTTAAAAATGAAATACATCACATCGTGTAGGTGGTACTCCACACATACGCATGAGTGGCGTTCTTAGTTTCCATTGGATTGAAAGAAGGTAGAAAATAGTTATTTCATAAACATAAAAAAAATTATGTAAATTAAATATGCCAATTTTTTTAAATTATTATGGTTATAAAATATTTTATGGAGTTAGGATATGAAATAAACTTGACATAATTCAATTAAGACTTATACTTACTCCTTGGATAATTTCCTTTGTCTTACACCTTAAGAGATATTGAATTGGTACTTCAGTGATACTGGGACCTCTAAAACATGTTTAATATAGTTGATAGGTTATTTTAGAATATTTTTTATGAGCTAATGTTCTCAATGTGTGTAACGAAGTGAGGAGAGGAGGTTCTCTTTTATAAGTGATGAGGGTGAAACCCTTGTAAATTACATTAAATTTAATATAATATAAAGTCACTCTTAGGGAAAAGTGAAACCAAGTAAGACTAATTATGAATAAAATGTTTGTTTAGGTTTAACTTAAATCATACGATCAGATAAAGTCGATGTGTTAGTGATATTAGAAGCGTTATCTCTTAGTTTAACCCCTTTTAACCAATTTTAACCATTACCATGATAACTTAACTTTTTACCATGGTAACTTATTATTATAACCAAATATTAAATTTAACATATATTTTTTTTAAATATGATGATTATAAATATTCAATCTATTTTATCAAATTTAATTTCTGAGTATTCTAGAAATTCATTCTAAATCTTCTCACAAATCATGTAAAATCTATTTTAAAAAAATATGTGTTTAAGTATAGAAAGTATTTTACTCTCATTAAATTACAATTAAAAACCATTATATGAATGATAATTTATTTTATTTAATATATTATCTACATATTTCATTAAAATATACTATAAACAGTGATTAGTGTAATTTATTATGATAAAATACACCATGTATAAAAAATTATTTTCTGAAAAAAATAACTCATTTTTACCATCAAATGAGTTTTATTAATTTTATTACTATATATAATAAATTTATTAATGATAATTAATAATTATAAATGTTTAAAAAATACTATTCTATAGGTTTAATACCCAAAATAAGATAAAATTCCTTTAAAAAATATATAAGTAAAACAGTGTTTTTAAATAAAACATTTCCATTTAACCTTAAATTAATATACCGGTGACCCTTATCATTATTTAACCATTTTAGGGATATCATTAATTACTTTTATTAATTATTGATTCATTTTATTAATAAATTTTATTAATATGATTAATCAAAAGTATTTAATTTAACAAAATTCATAATTCAACAAAATAGTTTTAATGAGTTTCTCAGGAATTAATGGTACTTCCTTAAATGAATTTATCCATTTTTATAAAGTCATTTATTTTTTTAATTTAATTTATCTATGAAATATTGTATTTAATTATATATTTTAATAATTTATTTTTTACTTAAGTTTAGTGTTGTGTGCATCATGAGTTATCAAACACAATAAATTTACTAAATGAAAAATATTCTAAAATTTTGTTGTGTTACAAAAATAGTTAGACAGTTTGAGAATAATAGATAAGGTGAACATTAATAACTCAGAAATAATAATGAATACATTAAATAAATGAGGAATCTCAAGTATAAAATTATATAACTAGATAAATTGTTGAAAGATAATAATGTAAATTTTGTTTCAATGAAAGAAGAGTTGAGTAAGATGCAATCCAGGTGTTTGAAATCTAAAAATACATTAAATATGATCAAATAAGATTATAAAAAATATATGAATTTTTAGTATTAATCAGCTTAGGATACTATAAAAAACCAATATAGAGAATATGTTACAAACTATTCCTATATATGTTAATGTTTCCAAATTTGTTTCACCTAACTTTTCTAGTCCTAAAAACAAAACTAGTCATCTAAGGGATGAAAAAAGTCATGAAAACATCACACTTATATTAATGGGAGTTATATTTGAGTTAAGATGATATTTTTACAAAAAAAAAGGAAAAAATGGAGTTTGTAATGAACCTAAATAGCTAGGTGAATTTTCTATAAATACTTACCATTATTGTGGATGATCATGTTTTAATGGAAGCTATTAGAGTTGTGGAGCATTTGGGGTAAATATTATGTTTTCTGGTATAATATTTGATTTATGTAGAGTTATATATGGAAATAATTTAAGGGTATATATCTTATAAAAATTAGGTATAATTCTATGAAGAAGTGATTTTTTAATGAAATCTATAAAAAAATACCCACTAAAAATAGATTTGATCTATTGGATCAAATATGTTAAAGGTGTAACCAAAATGGTCACTATGATGGATAATTTATGAAAAAACTTCATGGAAAAAACTCATAAGTCTAATAAAGATAAAAAGGTTCATAGAATATATGATTATAAGAAGAAACATCTTATTATGATGGATATAAAATTAAGCAATGGAAGAAATCTATAGATACTGGATAGCATATATTCATCTCATGTGATAAGAGACAAAAACTTCTTATAGAGCATTGAAGAACATGATGGAGGTTCTGTTATTTTTGGGAATGAAAAAAATTTAAAGATCATAGGTATTGGGGTAACTGATATTCAGGGTTAAATACTGAATTCCAATGATGTTCTATAAGTTAATGGACTCCGACATAATTTTTTGAATTTCAATTAACATTTCCATAATTAGAAGGAATACATTTTCAGGAGTAATTATTATATAATAAAGTGACTAAAGGATTGAAGGGGAATCACAATGGGATAAATAACCAATGGAAACTTATTATAAATTAGGGATTTAATTGATACTTCTTATTTTCTCTCAAAATATAAAGAAATTATGGCACGAATTACATTTTCATCTTGGTTTAAAGAGTTTATAAAATATCCTAGGGGGATATTAGATAGGTTACTTTCCTTAACTGCATATATATAATGAGGATATTTTCTAAAAATGTCAAAAGGAGAAAATAACACATGCAATTCATAAGAAAGTGTAAATTACATCCATAAGGATACTTTAATTAATTCACCTAGATTTATATAGTCTAGTGAGATATAAATCCTCATGATGTGATTATTATTTCATCACAATCACTAATGATTTAAAAAAAAATACTAATGTGTTTTTTATGAATAAAAAATATAATTTTTTTGAGATATTTAAGATCTTCATAAGAGAAGATGAGAAGGATATGGGGTATATATAAAGAAGCAGGGTGTTGATAATGGAAGGGATTTCACAAGAAATAAACTTGAATATTATCTTATCATGTGTGGGATCAATAATCAGTATTTTTTGGTATATAAACCCCACCAAAATAGATTTATAGAGAAGAAAAAATAAGAACTTTATTGAGATGGGAATAATGATGCTATAAAAATTAATGATAAAAAATTTCTTTTGAAGATAAGTTATGTGTAAAACTTTTCACATTAAAAATAGGTTATTATTGAGACATGAATTAACCATTAATCCATATGAATTTTTTTACAAAAATTAATCTTATAATTAAGTACTTATAAGTGTTTTGTAGTATATATTTTATGAAGATAAAAAATTCAAATCTGAAAAAATTTGATGAAAATGATGAGGAAAGAGTCTTCATAGGTTTTTTTATCTAATGTAAGTGGTTACAAGATCTATAAAAAAAGTTATACAAGTTGTTATAATTTTATAATGTGAATATTATTGAAAATAAACCTATTTTTTTGTGCAAAATGAATCATTTTTTAAAAACATAGAATAAATTTCTTTGGAAAAGTGTGGGAAGAAGAAGCTAGAAATGGACCAGATAGTGTTGATATTGATTTAGATAAAACCAATGATAACGATAGTGTTTTTGGAGATGAAAAATTGAAATATTAGATCCTGAATAAACATGTGGATCAAAAAAATATAATTTGAAATCATAATGTACCTATTCAAACTAGAATAAGTTTGAGACATGACAGTCAAATATCCATAATGCCTCAAGTAGAGTCATAATAAATTGTTGATATTATTGAGCACATAGTGTATTATTACAAATGGATAATAAAGGTTTTAATTAAATCCTTCAAGTGATCAAATTACTGATGTATTTTCCATGGAAATTCCCATGGAAAACTTTCATGATTTGAGGATAAATATAAATGTTTGGCCTTTCCTGATCACTTGAGATACTTTGTTAAGCCCCACATTCTTTTATATTTTGTTTTCAAAGTGTGAGGAAGGTATAAAACTATTATCTATTAATATATCATATTATTTCAAAAAAATGGTGTGTGAGTAAATTGATTTATGGGGAGTCAAAATCACTTGGCCATAATTTTCTTTTCACTAAGGGCTGAAAATAAATCAAAAATTTACTTTATTGAATAATGTGGTCCCAGGATATTTTTCTTTGATAAGGGATGTGATTTGACAATTCTATTGTGATATTTTAGGGTTAACAAAAAAAATAAAGGGGGATATTGAATAACTCATTGAATTTTTTACGGTGTGTTGTATTTTTTTTGAACATATATGATAATCATTGGGAGTTGTTAAGGATGTTTTTGAGGTGTCAATAATGTTATTAAGTGAACTTTATATAGACAAAGGTTTTTTATGTTGGTTTGAGATTTATGGAGTAGTGTTTAGTATAAAATCATCTTTGTGGATTATTTAATTTTTTTTGTCAAAGTACTAGATATGTAAGGGTACTTGTGAGTCTTCATTGAGTAGGAAATAATAAATATATATAATAAATAAGAGTTTATAGAGAGAATATCTATCAAAAAATAAATTCATAAGGTTTTCTCTATAAAAAAGACAATAAGTAAAGGTTTCCCTATGATAAATTCACCACATAATGGGTTTGCATATATTGAAGACTGAAGATATAAAAAAGTACCTAAGTCACACTATGATACATACTGGTAAATTTATTAATATATAAAGGTTATCACAGTTATAAAGAGGCTTAAATGAGGCCTTCAGGACCCAATTGAGAATGATTACAACATTTAACCCCTAGAATAATGGGCATACTAAGTGTATTATTCATATGTTAGAGGGAATACTGAGGGATTATGTTTTGGACTTTTGTTTGAGTTGGGAGGATCACTTTCCATTAGTAGAGTTTTCTTATAATAACAAAAACTATTACTCTACTACCGACATGAAAACTTTTGAGGCCCAGTATGAGAGACCTTATAGGTCACCCTTATGTTAGACTAAGATTGGAAAGGTATATATTGTTGTGATAGAGATGGTTTAGGAAATAATGAAAAAGTTTTAGGTGATTTACAAGTGCATGAGGATAGCCTGGATCCAATAGAAATCTTACACTGATCGACATTATAGGCCCTTGGAGTTTGAGTAGGGAGACCATGTTTTCTTGATAGTCTTCCTATGATGAGGATTGTGATCATTTTTCTATGGAGGTAAGATATCCCCAAGATTCATCAGGATTTTCAATATTCTATGGAGTTTTCGTGGGGTTTCTTACCATATATCATTTCCCCCACATTTGAATTGGTTCCACGACATCTTCTATATGTCATAGTTGAGGAGATATATGCAATATATTATGCAAGTTATTAAATAGGGAGAGATGGACATCGAGGATGAATCAACATTCATGGAATACCTAGTGGAGATCAAGGATCAAAAGGATATGATCCTATAAGTACATACTATTCCCTTGGTTTGTGTGTTGTGACAATATGGGAATGTGTAGGAGAGATCTTGGGAGCAAGAGATCCAGATAAGGGCTCATTATTCTCACCTTTTTTTATCTTGTGATTTTTGGGGAGAAAATACTTAAAGTATAGGAGAATTTAGTGGCTCTATTTTTTCCTTGTAATACATTGGAATATATTAAGGAATATTTTTTGTTCCAATCACCTATTTAGTGCGAAATTTCAGGCCCCAAAGAAACTCAAAATTGATATTTAAAAATATTAATTATATCATATCATGAACACACATCATTTTGGTTTTTCTATTTTTTAATACCTAAGTTATGAAATATGAGATCATGGTTTATTATGGAATTTGGGCTTTAACCTAGTAATGACCTAAGGTTGTTCAGTGTTGGATTTTCGGTTAAGGTAGCCATTGGTTGGTGTATTTAATTAAAATTAATAATTATATTTAATTATATTATTTTAAATGACCTAAAATATAATCCTATATAAGTGAACATTTTTAAAAAATAATTAGGGTTATATACATAATCCTAGGAGTATTTTAGAAGAGGATCGGGTGTTATTCATTGGTGGATCAGATTGGAGAATGATGAACTATCATACCATGGTGGATCGAGAGGCTGTGAATGCACCAGATCATCTTCATCACTGGCGAACACAATCTTCACAAAATATTGATCCTAAATAAAGTTAGGACTTGTCATTTATGGTTTCCATGTCTTTTATTAAAGTATTGTTCATGAATTAATAATTATATTATTTTGATCTATGATATTTGTTCTTCGCATGAGACCCACAATTTTATTGGTCATATTGATCCAATTATGCTCACTGTTGCACTTTCTATCACCATGAATACCACAACTTTGTGATTTTTTTTCAAAAACACTTGGAAAATAATGGATTTACCTTAATTGTTTTATTTTTACCCTCGCTTCATCACATTATTTTCTGCTGGCCCATAGGTTTTTGGTTCAACATTTTCAGGGTGGGTTCGAGCATGATCGAACCATCATATTCATGGTGGTTTCATGTATGAAAAATAGATCGGTTATTTTTGGAGGAATTAGGGTGATTTATAGGTTATGAGTGATACCTCCATGGATTTGGGATCCGAAGTGGCAATGGGAGTGGCATAGTGTCATTGTGATGTGGGTTTCAAGGGTTTGGGTGGCTAGAATTCAGCCACCAATAGCAGAACGGGCATGGATAGTCCTAGATCTATGCTCCCCAATGTGTTTTGAGGTGGAACCAGTGATGAATATAGTGAGATTATGACAAGTGAATAAACTAAGGTTTCTGTGAAAAACCCAACTACACAATTTGTAATCCAGGAACACACATCATATAGTTCTCCAACTATAGAAGCTAAGGTGTTTTGGGAAGATAAGGATCACACACCATGTGGTCAGGACCACACATCATGTGACCCTACCTGAGTAGCCAGGCTATGTTCTAGATACATTCACCTAGGACCCTTTGGGGGAGGACATGTCATGTACTTCAGGAGTACATGAGTATACCCATAGGTACACATGCATGTCTTAGTACCAAGGCATGGCCAGGTATACAACTAGAAACATGGGCATGGATTGAAGAACCTGATCATATCCATGAGAACATGGGTAGGGCATGGGTGGATAATACATTCCTTGTACCACATCTACATGTTGTCTACTATGACATGGATTCCAATCCATTTCTAGAGGAGCAAAAATCTAGGCAGTGAGGTGGGGCCACATTCCTTGTGGACCACATACACAACGTGTATTCCCCTCTAGGTTTTCTTCCTCTCGTATATCTTTCTTCAGGACATGAATTTTCACCTATGGTTATCTTATCTTCATTATTTTTCCATATAAAATGTGACGATTTCCTTCATAGAGGCTTTTGAGATATGATGTGAAGATTTACGAGAGTTAATCTTCTTCAAGAGATTCTTGATGATGGAAGTGAGCAGGTAAGATCATCTAAGAGATTTCAGGGTTGGTGACCACCTATCACACTAGGGAATAGGTCCCACATATTCCTCTCTATCTACTAAGTGGTACCCCCTGATGCACTAGTGAACGGGTCATTAGTTTCTTAAGTGGAATCCCATTGACGGACCAGGGTGTGGGTCATCTACCTACAGAGTTGCAACCCCTATCTTACTAGGGTGTGAGTCCTCCATTCACTTAGTGGAACACCCCTATCACACTAGGGTGTGGGTCCTATATTCATCCATTTACTAAGTGGTACCTCATATTATACTAGGGTTTGATTCCTTTGTTCACAGAGTGGAGCCCCCTATTACACTAGGGTGTGGGTCTTATATTTGTATATCTACTGAGTGATACCCCATATCATGCTAGGGTGCATGTCCTCTATACACTGAGTGGTAACCCCTATCATACCATGTAACTAATACTCTATCTATTGAGTGGAACCCCCTTATAATACTAAGGTGAGAGTCATATATTAGATATCATATCCTATTAGTATGTGTATTAGTGGAGAGGTGTGGTTCCTCCACATGACTCTCAGAAAAACACTTGAGATATTGTACATCAGTGATGGACCTTTTGAGATTTAAGTAAAATCTTCATCTTGGGTTGGGATATGAGATAGATATCCCCTTTATCTCTCATCTAGGTTTCTTTATTAGAATATATATTGTTATGGGTTGATCTTACCTTTGATGTACCCCTCTATTTCTCCCTTTGTTATTTTTGGGGTGTCCTATTGGGTATGTATATACTCACCCCGGAATGAAATTTTACTACACATGTGGTGTATTATGAAGATGAAGGAAGATTTAGTGGTGACATTGGTGGATCATAGTGATACTTGGGTGAATAGACCATGTATGGTGGTTGGACTTGGAGATCAAGAGTCAGGCTCTCTTAGTTTTCCTTTATTCCAATTATTATCAGGTTGGGACTTCATTTTTGGTTGGGTGTGTATTTTTCTCATTTATAATTTGGTTTTAATTTTTTATACTCTAATGTATTCCCTAAAAGGTTATTAAATGAATTTTTTAACTCTAGATGTTAAAGTATTTTAATAATTCTGCTACACTATTATATCGAGATGATTGGGTGTGTGTGTATAGGTACATCAGGCTAAGGCCTCCCACTTTACATTATACCTTCTCAGTGCTTGTCTCCAACCCATATCCTATAGAGGTAGGCTTGGTGTTGTGGTAGATCAGTCTTCCACATGCTAGGTGGGCCTTGAGGGGTCTATTCATTACAAAATTCCCCAATTGTATTTATGGATATTATGAATAGATTCTTCCATGAATATTTAGACAAGTTTGTGATTGTTTTTATTAATGATATTATGATGTATTCAAAAATTTAAGAGGATCATCAAAAACACATAAGTATTTTTATACAAACCATGAAAGAAAATAAATTATATAAAATATTTATCAAATATTATTTTTGGTTATAAAATATTTCATTACTTAGACACATCATAAATAAAGATAGAATAACTGTTGATCCCACTAAAATTAAAGTGGTTGATGAATGGAAATGACCTACAAATATTACTGAGATTTATAGTTTTCTTATATTATAATGCTATTATCAATGGTTTGTTCAAAAAAATCATGGTTATCTAGCCCAAAAACTAAGTTAACTAAAAAGGGAGTTAGGTTTATATGGAAAAAATAATGTGATGATTGTTTCCATGAAATGAAAATAAGATTGGTGAATTATCTAGTTTTGGATATGCCCTCAAAAAATGGTTGTATTTTTATATATGGGGATGCTTCATAAAAAGGACTTGTTTGTGTCATAATACATAATGATCATGTAATTTTGTATACTTCAAGTCATTAAAACCACATGAGAAAAATTATCCTACACATGACCTTGACCAGGAAGTTGTAGTGTTTTCATTAAAAAATTAGAGACATCATTTATATAGATCCAAGTGTGAAATATATATTGATTATAAATGTCTAAAGAATATTTTCACTCAGAAAGATTTAAACATGAGATATAGGAGATGGATGGAATTAATAAAGGATTATGACTGCATAATTCATTATCATCATGGAAAAGAAAACAAATTAGCCAATGATTTGAGTTAGAAAATTAATGATGCATTAACCATTTTATATATGGAACATGAACATTTGGTTAATGATTTAATGAATTTTCCATATAAATTGTGCATGCAGGAACTTAATCTATTTTTTTAGGTGTCAATACAATCATATCTATTAGAAATAATTAAGAAAACTCAAAATAAAGGTCGTGAGTTACAAGAAAAGGTGGAATTGGTTATAAAGAGTACGTTTATTTTATTTAAAGTTGATAAATATTGTGTTTTTAGATTTTTAAAGAGATTATGTGTGCCTTTTGATTCCAAGTTGAAGTTAGAATTGATGAATTAAGCTCATAGTTCTACATTTTATATTCAACCTGGTAGTACTAAGATGTGTAGAGACCATTAGGAGTATTACTAGTGGGATAGAATGAAAATAGATATTTCTAACTTTTCCATGAAAATTTTTACTACATAAAAAGTTAAGGAAGAATGATAATTTCCAAAGGTGATTATTTATCCTTTTCCAATGATAGAGTAGAAATGAGAAAATGTATCTATTGATTTCACATTGGGATTGAAAAATAAAACTCAAGTATCAATTAATTAAATGTTCACATTTCCTTCCCATTTGAGATACTATGACCTTAGATCATCATTATTAGTCATATATTAAAGAGATAGTTAGGTTACATAGAGCTCCTCTCCCCATTTTATCTGACTGTGTTCTATGGTTCACTTATAATTTTTAGAGAGGACTTTAAAATTCATTGGGCACAGAACTAAATTTTAGTACAACCTTTTATCCAAGGTTTTATAGACAATAAAAATAAACAATTAAAAACTTGGAAGATAGGTTTTATTATTGTTTAATGGATTATTAGAAAATTTTGGAATAATTTCTTTCTTTAGTTGAGTTTTCTTATAAAGAAAGTTTTAATTTCAATATACATATGGCACTTTTTGATGCATTATATGGAAAACAGTGTCAAACACTTACTTTTTGGGATGAAGTTCGAAAAAGGAAGTTGATGGTACAAGAATTGGTAAAAGAAATGGTTGAAAAGGTAAAGGTAATTCATTAATATATGAGGACATATTAGAGAAGATATAAAAGTTATGTGCATAATTGAAGAAAATATCTTTCCTTCAAGATGGGTGATCCTATTTTTTTTAAAGTATCTCTATGGAAAAGTGTTATGGGTTTTGGTAAAAAGGGAAAGATAATTCCACAATTCATTGGACCGTATAAAATCCTAGATATATTTGGATTAGTTTTCCACTGATTGGACTTGTCTCTAACTTTTCCTACATACATAATGTTTTTCATGTTTTGATGTTAATAAAATATGTGTCACATTCATCTCATGTTTTGATCCCTAAAGTAGTTCAGTTGGAAGAGAAACTTTATTATGAGGAATAGTCTATTCAGATTATTTATTATAGAGAGAAAGTATTTTATAAAAAGGTAATCACAAGCTTAAGGTTTTTTAGAAAACTCATATGGTTGAATAAGTAAAATGGGAGTTTGAAAATGCTATAAGGGAAAGGTATCCCCACTTGTTTAATAAGTGAATAAAATTAAGAGGATGTAATTTTCAAAAGGTGGAAAGAATATGACAACACATTTAATGTTAAGATAAATATTTTTCATCTCTTATTAATATTATTTATTTATATATTATATATTTATATCCATTATAAAAATATTATGTAATTTTTTTGTTAAAAGGAAAAAATATTTACTTCTAAACAAACTGTACTTTTATGTTCTATGTTGTTTTATTTAAAATCATTATTTCTAAATTATATAATTTTAATTTGATAAAATAAACTTTATTTTTTAATTAGTAATGTCAAAATTATCTTAAGATGAATTTTTGAGTATTTTTTGAAAAGTTTGACTTTTCAATGAATAGTGAAAAATACTGATATTTATTGAAAGTTATATTTTCTTTTAAATTATATATATACTCAAATTATTTTTTAGATTCATTTTAAAATTTAATTAGTTCCTTTTAATTTAAATTAATAAATTTTTTTATGAATTGAATTTTATACTTGAATTTATTATAATAACATTTTATACATAAAAGCGGTATTTAAAAAATCATTTTGTTTTGAAAGTTTAATTGTATTTAAAATTCTGAAACTTTTTTTTTTGAATTTTAAAAAATTAATTCCCTATTTGAAATTAGTGGGTCCAAATTTGGTAAATAGGTCCCGTTTATTTTTGTTCAATATGAATAATAATCTTAGTGATTTTTTATTACCAAAGTAAAGGGTAAATCAGGTAATTAAGGTTAAAAATAAATTGTTAAATGCTGAATAATAAGACTAAAACTTTCATAATTTTATTCCATGACTATATCCTGTCCAAATTCATCCAAAGGTCAAATATATGACCTTTTATTTCCATTTGGGTCTGATTATAGACTTTTTAATAATTTATGTAAAGAAAATTCAAAATTTTCATATCTTATTTTTAATAACTATATAATTTTTAACATGGGTATAAATAGAAGATATGTTTGGTTATTATTTATATTAATTGTGGTAAATATTTTTAATTTTTAAAGAAGAAACAATTACCCTAAATTTTTACACAATGTTGATGCATTAATTATTCGATTAATAGAAAAATAAAATAAATGATATTAAAAATATTAAAAGTAGTATAATTTAAAAGAATTAATGTTATATATGAATTTTATAGATAAAAGTGAAATATTATATAGGTTTGGATATATTTTATTATAATTATTTTGTTTTATTGATGTTATTAAAGTAAAAGTAAATGAATAGTTCTAAAATTGATATTTATGATAGTTTATAATAAATGATATTTTCTTAATTGATTTAAAATTCATAAAAATATTAGATGCATAAAAATAAATTGTATATAGTTAATTAAATCAAAAATGGGCCATTTATGGGTTGTTTTTATTTTATTGTAACATTTATATCCCTTAAAGGGTAGAAAATTTTAATATTATGGCATTTGTCAAAAGGGTTAATTAAGGGTTAAAACAAAAATATTAGGGTAAAAATGTGATCTAAGATTGTAAAAATTTAATTAAATGAGATTATTTAGGACCATTTTTATATAAGCTTCAAATTTTATCAATTTTGATCCATTTGGACATCAAAAAAATTATATTAATTTAATATTTTTATAAATTCCAAGAGTTACCCTCCCCACTCTTATAAAAAGGCACCACTTATTCTCATTTATTCACACTTAAAAACCCATTTGGTTCAGCCAATACCTGAACAAATACCTTTCTATAATACCTATCCTATTTCTAGTGGTCTTGTTTTTGGCATAATACCAACCTTAGTGGGCTTAAGGTTTACTCAAATGATACTTTCTAAAGAATAGGTATAGTTTTTAAAGGCATGTTTAAATATTATTTCTTCTTCCACCTCATTAAAATATTATTAAACCATGATAAAATAATAAAATTAGTATCCTACATAAAATGAGATATTATTTTTTTAATTTAATAACCTATATCCATATCCAACATCCATAAATTAAGAGAGGAATTCATTATTTGTGTGTATGGTGGACTACCGTCTCGCGGACCGATGTAATTTGTTTTCAATCACCACTTAGCATGGATCGTTATAATGATGGAATTTATGTTTCTATATGATATTAAAAAAATATTTATCATTATGGAAATATAATATATCATTTACTTTCATACCCTTCCATTCCCAAAAAAATGATAACATCGTTAGTGCGTACATGTGGACTACCATCTCCATGAAGCGATGTGATTCGTTTTTCATCACCAAATCAAATGGATAATATATATATATATATAATTATAATTATAATTAAATAATATTATATTTATAATATGATGATTATTCTTGAAAGATAAAATGATATTTACCTTCTTTCCATAATTATCATTGAAAAATAGAAACTTTACTCGTGCATACGTGCAGCCTGCCGTCTCCATGATTATAACATAGTTTATTTTTCCTAACCATATTTAATGGTTGGATTTAAAAGTAAAATTTATTTATAAAAATAATAATTATTTCATGATTATTATTCTTTATATGATGTAATAATGACCTCTTTGACTATATTCAACTTACAGATGTCATTTCCACTTATAAACTAAATATCATCAAAACATACGATATGAACTTAAACGATTAAGTAATTGTTATAAAATGGTTACAAGTGAGATAAAAGGGATAATAAAATTGAAATTTTTTATTAATCAAGTGAATAATTAACATAAGTTTATTATTTAGAAATATAAATAATATATGTAATGTGTATGACTGAAGGTAAGAGACTTTCTTTTTAAGAATCATCTTTTCATGTACCCTTAAAACTATTTTTTCATATCCATATTTTTAAAATTATTTTATGGATGTATTTATATGGTAATAATTCAATTATTAAGTAAAATGTATGTTTCTTTGGATTTATTTCAAAAAAAATCAAAATGAATCTTTTTATAGAATATTTTGACTTTATTTACAAAAGAAAAAAGGAATTATCTATTTTGACATATATAGTGAAAAAGACTTTTCCTTCTTCCATATCCATTATTTGATATTTAGTTTCCTTTAAAATATTTCATGTCTTATTCAAATAAAAACCCTCTTTCCATTTGTTCTGAGAATTTTAGTTTTGAAAAATAGGTTTTAAAGGAAAGGGATATATCAATATTCAAAAATATTTTCTTATAGGTGAAAATAACATTTTTATGATGAAATATTTTTTTTATTATTTTATGGTTCTTGGGAATTTTGTATGAGTATGGGTGGTTTCATTATAAACCGAGGGTGGGTGATCCCATTATATCTCTCCAATGCATTGGGTAAAGGGACCAAGTTAACCAATTTCGTTTCTCCTAAGAGAATATGAGAATATACTTCATTGGTTAATCCAAATATGAGATGGATTTAACTGATTAGGTATCTCCTAAGAGATTATAGGAATATATTGTGAATGTTATTCTAGGTATAACCATGATGGTTATTCTAAGTATAACTTTTATGGTTATTCCATATGTAACTATGAGGGTTAATCTATATCTAAGAGTGATATTAAAATGATTCCCAAGTTTCCAATATATATTATCTATGATCTTTAAGGGTTTTAAAAGTTTACTTTGAGAAAAAAATATTCATTTTTTATGTGGAAATAATTTATTTCATAAGTACCAAGAATAATGTTATAAAGATTTTAATTTTATGGCTTTTCATGTTTTTCACTAGACTAATAAATTTATTTGTTTTTATATCCCTTTATAAACATTTTCTAATCATAACATGTTTTAAAATGTTTTTAATAATGTTTAAGGATGGTTAAGGTAAAGTAAGAAGCCAAGTTAAAAGTCATGAAGATTTTTTATGAAAATAAAACATGTTTCTTTTTTAAAAAATCTAGTGGAAAATTGATATTGAATATAAGTGTCCACTTTGCAATATATCGGTTTTTTATGTAAGAATTATAACCTAACTCTCTAAAACTCTAAACCTAAATGGTATTTGGGAATTAAAGAAATGAATTATATTCTAAAGACACTAGATGATATAATGTTTAATATTGGGTCCTTACAGTTGGTATCAGATCAAGTTTTAGATAATTTTAGAGGTTATGATAAATTGAATATAATTACCTTAAAATATTTAAACTAAAAACCTTATTATCTTACCTCTAGTAGAGTTTGATGGTATTCTGGGTAAGGATTGACACTCCTTTTACCATGCTAAGATAAATTATAAAGCTAAAGAAGTTTTTTTTCTAAAAGAGTTTTAGTTTTTATAAATTAATGAACACATACTTCTGATAACATATCAATAATTCATGAAACTATTAAACGATGGAAAATAATGTTATATTACACATATAGATAAAAATAAGGGAATTTTTCATATTAATGATGTGGTGGTAGTAAAAGAATACATGGGTGTTTTTTCTAATGTATATATAGGTTTTATACCTGACCGGGAAGTTTAATTTACTATTAAATTAGTTCTTGATGATAATCCAATTTCAAAACCCCCTTATCGAATGGATCAATTAAAACTTATGGAATTGAAAATTTAGTTGTAGGAGTTCCTTGATAACAGTTTAATTCATCCTAGAACTTCACCATGCGGTTCTTCTATTTTGTTTATTAAAAAGAAAGATTGTTCCATGATTCTTTTCATTGAGTATAGAGCTTTGAATAACATTACTATTAAGAATAATTATTTTTTCACTTATATAAATGATGTGTTTGATCAGATATATGGAGCTCAATATTTTTTTAAGGGTGGCCTAAGGTCTAGGTACTATCAACTGAAGGTAAAAGAGGATAAAATTATGAAAATAACATTTTAGACTAGATATGAGCATTATGATTTTGTGGCTATACCCTTCGGGTTGAAAAATTCCCTTGTTGTATTTATGGATCTTATTAATTTAGTCTTCCTTGATTATTTGGATAAGATTTTGGTTTTTTTTATTAATGATATATTGATTTATTAAAAAAATTAAAAGGATCATGAAAAACATATAAGGATTTCTCTAAAAACCATAAAAGAAAAGAAACTAAATGGAAAATTTATCAAATGTGATTTTTGGTTACTTTAACATCCTCATATTTTTAAGAAATATTTTTTTCAAATATTTTTTTCTTCGATAGCTTGAGTTACACACAATAATAAGTTTAGAAAACCCTGGTAATATTATTATATAATGGTTATAACCTAAAAATTGGAAAGGAGGGTATGAATAAGAAAAAATAAATTATTATAAAATTATGGTTTATATATGTTAATTTTTTATCAATAAAAAATCAATGAAAATAAAAACCATTTGAAAATAACAGAAATGTTTTTCTAGAAAGCTATTTTTATGTACACAAATGTGTTTTGTCTAAATAAATTAAATAAATCACTTTTGGGTGAATTATTTTAATGAAATTTATATATTATACATGTAATAAAATGTTTTTAACATTCATCAAATATTTTTCTAGGTATGGAATAAGAATAAAATCCAGTTTTATGCTTAAAAATACGTTTTTTTCTAAAAAGACATTTTCATCATGTTTTGTAAGATAATCTGAAAATTATTTTATTCCACCTATATAAATTTATTTTTTTTAAATTTATTCTATATTTTTAATCATGAGGTCCAAATTTGGTAACTAGGTCCCTTTTATTTCAGGCATTATGAATTGTAACCGTGGTAAAATTTATCAACTCAGTAAATGGTAAGTCAAGTTAATTTGGGTTAAAACTAAATGATTGGGACATAGTATTTAATATTAATTATTATTTTATGAATTTAATTCCACCCTTAAAAATTTAAGTTCAAAATCTAGTTGTTTAATTGTAACTTTTCCATGAAAATGACTTATATATTATTTAAACCAAAGAATGTTACAAAATACCACTCACTTTGTTTTTAATATCACTTATGTGTACAAATAGGAAAAAAAATTTAGTTATTAATAAATATAAATGTTTATTTTCAGCTTAATAAAATTATTTTCATGATATACATTTATTTTTAATTTTTAGTAAATATTTAATTACCATAAATTTTTATACAACAATGATGCAGTATTTCTTCAATTAATAAAAAATAAAATAAAATATTTTAAAAATATAAAAAGAAATAAAATTTAAGTGGTCTAATGTGTTAAATGAATTTTATAAGTTAATATAACATATTATTGTTGTTTTAAAGTATTATATTCTAATATAAACTTTGAATTTATGTCTTTTAAGTCAAATTAAGTGAATAGTGTCTAAATTTACAATAATGATATTTTATGAGAATAATATTTTATTAAATTACTTAAAAATAATAGAAATATTAAAATTGGACAAATTGGATAATATATGGTCTAAATTTTCGTTCCTGTTCCATTTATAGTCCATTTGGAACCATTTTTATTGAGAATGAGTTTATTATAATTTAATCATTTGACAAATTCCAAAACCCCTCACCTAAATTATAAAAGGGCACCTCCTCCATCACTTATTTACACCAACTTGAGCCTAATAACTATACCAAAATATATCAATTTATCTTATAAAATTCCCTATACATATTCTAGATATTATTTTCTTCCAAAAATATCAACCCTAGACCCATTTAGTGGAGATCTAAAGGAGTCATTTCCAAGAAGTGGTAATCGCCTAAACCAGTCTCTTTCTTTTCTACTCTTTTTTACCACCTATAAATATATGGAATTTATCATAAAATAATAAATTAAGTATAATAAATATTCTTAAATGTTATTATGATTATGTAAATACTATTATACACCCTCTTTTCCACCAAATGAGAAGTGAAATTATCACTCATGCGTATGTATGGCTTACCATCTCCACATGGCGATACAATTCATTTATCATCACCATATTTTATGGATTGATATTATGATAGTTTTAATATTTATATATGATTCTTATGACATAATCATGATTCTATAATTATAATATAACTTCTAACTTCTTACCATCCAATCCTTTGGGAAATGATAATGTCGCTCGTGTGTACGTGTGGACTACCACCTCCATGAAGTGATGCGATTCATTTTTCATTTTTATTTTACTTGGTTGGTAATGAGGATGAATTTAATGAATTTATATGATATATATGATATAAAAATTATATTTTTAAAGTTGAATTAATATTTACTATTCTTTCATTCCATCCATTGAAAAATGAAATCTGCATTCATACGTACGTACGACCTACCGTCTCCATGAATGGTGTAATTCATTTTTCTATAATTAATGTTTATGGATGAATAAAAATATGTATATAATGAATATATATTATATTTATATCATTATTAATATTTATTATATTATATAACCAAGATAAATATACATGTATTAAAACTATTGAACTGAAATCATCATGATAAATGAAACAATTAACACCCAAAAACGAAAATTTTAATTATAAAAAGGGGTGTTGAAAGTATATAAAGAGATAATATATGATATTATAAGTATAAAAATGACACTTTCATATAATTATAATAAATTTAAATTTATTATACAGGTGGATTACTTTCAAATCAAGTTGATCTTGAGGTACGTTAACTTCGTCTCACTTTCATTTCTATAGGACACATGCCTTATATACCACTTATTTATTTTTTGTGGTGTATATACTGATAATGAATGTATTTTATGATTTTTATCATGAAAATTAAGGGATTTACATATCCATATAAGGTTATTTATTTAATTTTTCTTGCAATTCAAAATTTACCAAAGCAGTAAGGGTTTTATTTTCACAATCTCATCAACATTCCGGATTCTTTATATTTAAGTCTCCACTAGGGAATATTTATCAACCATGTCCATGTTTTATAAAAATGTTTTCAATTTTTTTCACTATTCTCATATGATTTTTTAAATTCATTTTTACCCATGTTTTACTTTTTAGAAAATGGTTTGAAAGGAATCTTCTTGTTTTTATTGAACGGGGTACTTTTTAACCCTTTATTCAATAGTGTGAAATGAATGTTTTTAAAACTTATATGGAATGAATGGATTTTACTTCAATCATGAATAATTTTTCCTTTGATTATTCCTTTAAAATTTCTCATGGTTTTCAAATAAATTTTTTTCTTTATAATTGCTCATCTTTTTGAAAAATAAGTGATTTTAAAATAGAAAGGTTATTTACCAAAATAATTATTCCAAGCGATCTTTCAAAATAATTTTCTATCTAAGATTACATCCTTTTATGTTAATTAATATTTAATATGGATATTATCCAAGGATAAAATCCTTATTATTTCTCTACATGGTTTATGTTTATGAGGAAAATAGGAAATGTTAATAAAACCTATTTCTTTTCCATGGGTTATGCTATGATGAAATGTTTATAAAACCCATTTATTTTCATGGATTATAATATAATAAATGTTTTATGATCTTCTGGAACACATATGTATTATTTTAATTATGTGGTGGTTGGGATAAATATGTTTCTATGATGCATTGGGTAAAGTTTTATATATCATGTGATAATTATGGGACGCAAGTTAATGTGCTCGATCTACTGTGGGATACAAGTTGATGCGCTTGATCTACTATAGGATATAAGAAGTAAAGCCTGATATTATATGGTTTAACGTTCTTGGTAGTTAATCTTGACATTATGAAATGGTTTTTTATACCTATTTTGGTTCCACAATTTTAAGACATGATCTTACTATTAATGATTTATTTATGATAAATTTTAATCTTATGATCCATATATTTTTAAATGATAAATTTTTATGCCATGAATCATGTTTTTGATCTATGATAGATTTAGTATAAACTTTTTAAGTTATGATTATGATATCATACTATTATACTTATTTTATTATTTTATATGATCATAGATTAATATATCCCATTTTTACCCATACTAAACATTTGATCTCACCATTTATTATATTTCCACTTCACCAGGTTATGAAGAAAAGGTATTAAGTTTGAAGTGTCTAATATGGGTGATAGTTTTGAAGAATGAATTGGGAGACAATATAGTTCCTTTATAAACCAATTTTTTATGTGTCTGAGTTTTCAAAGTTATTATACCTTTACGATTCTGGTGTGGATTGAAATATTAAACAATGAATATTCATCTATTTAAATTTAATATCTATGTATGAAAAGTGTGGGTCTTTATAGTTGATATCATAGTAAGGTTTAGTTAACCTTTGGAAACTGGGATAATAAAACCTTAGTAAGAAAACTAGGGATATTTCTAAGTATAAGATAAAAACCTACGTTTTATTAGTGATCATGAATATCCTAGGTTAAACTAAATATGTCATAGAAGAAAGTTTCATGATTTAGACATATTATAAATGATTTTCCAAGATTATATAGTTTCACACCATGATTATTGTTTCTCACACTATGTTTTTTGCTTTTATTTAATGGATAGAACCTGAAGGAATCATGTTAATGTTGAATGAAATGAAAAATTCAATGATTGTAATCCTGATCTATGAATTGTTATGGGAATTGGAATGAAAAATCTCATTACAATGCTCACAAAAATTTCTCAAGATATGAATAATGTTGAGCTTCAAAATGAGCAAATAAAGGGAAAATTTTTATTGAGTCCTTCATAAGGAAACATCGACCTTATTTTAGTGGGAATACTGATACACTAGTTATTTATTAATGGATTAGTACCATTGAAAATGTATTTTCCATTCTTCAGTGTTTGGAACATGGGAAAGTTATTATGGTTGTCTATCATTTGGAAGGAAAAGTATACCATTGATGTAATATTATCAATAAAATGAGAGAATAAGAAGAAATTGAATCTATAGAGTGGGGAAAATATAAAATATTATTTCTTAATAATTAATTTCCTTGTATTATCCATATAAAAATGGATAAAGAATTCCTTGACCTAAAGAAGAAGGATGATAAATTTGTGGGTGCCTATGAGGAAAGCTACAAAATACTTTTAAAGTATGCTTCTGGTATTACAATCCAACCTAAAAGTAATGTTGATTGAATATTTAGTGTCTTGAAACCAAGTATCTAGAAGTAATTATCTATAAAAGACTTTAGTAACTATGAATAAGTTATTTGATGTTCACTCAAGGTAGAAATGGAAATTGTTTATTCCCACAATTCTCATGGTTTTGATAAAAAATGAAGATCAAGACTCATGAAATATTGAACAAATCACATGGTGGAAAGAAATTATGGCCATCTACATGATAGAAATGTGGGAAGAAACATTAGGGGAATTTTTTAAACAGAACTAGTAGGTACTTTATATGTGGAAAGTGTTTTAATAAATCTGGTGATCATTGAAATGCGAAGAATAGGTAAGCAAATGAAATGGAGGAAAATAAGGATCCAACTAATAAACCTCCTAAGATCCGATGATTAAAATGGAAAGAGTATATGCATTATGCTAATTAGTGCAATAATTCAAAGCTCTTTGATTATCGGCATCAACATCCTCCTATTCCAAAATAAAAATGAAAATATCTTACAATCATGACTACTGAGGTGGGTTATGAGAATGTCATGATGAAAGGTACACTTATCATCCATTATAGAATAACTAATTTCTCATTTGATTCTATAATTACCCAATATTTTATATCTAATTAATTTTAAAAGGGTATTGAATTACTTTCTCAATTATTAGATATTGATTTAGTGGTAAAAACTCTTAATGGTATGATTATCACATCTCTAGTCTATAGTTCCTCCCTGATTGAAGTTTTTAGGAAATTACTTCATGAAAATATTGTGATTATTCATTTAGTCAAATTTTATGTTATCCTAGTTATGGATTGGATTTCTTTATATGGATTGTATATCAATTACTAAGGTAGGGAAGTAACATTTCATATTGCGAATGAATCTATGATTATTTATAAGTGTAATAATGAATAAAAATTTCCAAAAGTAATTACTTATATATTATGGGTCTTAATTATTATTCATGAAGGGTATCTATCTTATATGATAGGGTAAGAACAAAAAATTTAGGATATTTCTATTTTTCTATAGTTTATTGATATTTTTCCAAAACAATTTCTTGATATTACACCAAATCGTGAAGTTGATTTTCTTATATAACTCATACCTAGTGTTATGCCTATTTAAAATACTAATTATAAAATGGCCCCAATTGATTTTTAATAATTGAAGAATAAAATAAATTAGAATATTGATAAGGGATTTATACATCCTAGTGCATCACCTTGGGGTGCACCAGTTTTTTTAGTAAGAAGAAATATGGATCGATGCGACTCTGCATTAATTATTGAGAGCATACAAGATCACTACCAAGAAAAGTATCATCTACCTCATATTTATGACTTATTTGATCAACTTTTTAATGATTAATACTTTTCTATGGTTTATCTTTATTCTAGATACCATCAATTGAGGATCAAGAAGAAGGATATACCCAATATGTAATTTTTTTAATTATAAACACTATGAATTTATAGTGATTCCATTTGGTCATACTAATTCACCCCGTTATCTTCATGGATTTAATGAATAGAGTCTTTATAGATTACCTTGATAAGTTTTTGGTAGTATTTATAGAATATATTATTATTTATTCAAAGGGAAGGAATATCATGGGGTCATTTGAAAATTGTGTTTAAGGGCCTAAAAAAGGATAAGATTTATGAAAAATTTACCAAGTGTGAATTTTAGATTCATAAAGTATCATTCTTAGGTCGTATAATCTAAAGTGAGGGTATATCCTTATACCCTTCAATGATAGAAGTTATTGAAAATTTTCACAGACCATATACTATGACTGAGATCTGTAGTTTTCTAGGTTTGGATGGATATTACCTATGCTTTGTGGATAATTTTTCATGACTATTGAATTCAATCCCCAAATTAAATCAAAAGGGATCCAAGTTCCTTTAGATTGATGAATGTAAGTAATGATTTAAGGAATATAATATATAGCCAGTTATTGCACCTATGATTACACAACCCTATGGTGGAGAAGGGTTTATAATCTATAATTATGCATTAAATAAGGTATTGGGGTGTGTACTCGTGTATAATGATATGGTTATTACTATGCCTTATGACAATTGAAGGACCATGAGAAAAACTAACCAACTCATTATTTGGAGTTAGCTACAATAATTTTGAATTAATGATATGGAGGTATTATATCTATGGATAAAGGTTTGACATATATACTGATCATAAAATTTTAAAGTATATATTCACTAAAAAATATTTGAACATGTGCCAAATAAGATGGTTGGAGCTTATTAAATATTAAAACTGCACAATAAATTACCGCCCTGGGAAAGAAAACAAGGTGGTGGATGCTTTGATCGAAAAGGATCATGCTAGATTATCTATGATGATAATCACAAGATTTCCAATATTTATGGATTTCTAAAGGATAGATATGAAAATCATAAAGTAAGGGGATAAATATTATCTGGCTAAAATGAATGCTCAAGTATATATTCAAATGAAGATTAAAGAGGTGAAAAAAAAGATATAAAGCTGAAAAAGAATGTGAGAAATATTCCTGAGTTTAACCGTGATTATGATGTAATAATAAGGTTTAGGAATCATGTATTTGTTCCTTCAGTTCCAAATTTGAAGGATTTGATGGATGAATATCATAACTTTTCATTCTCTATTCATCTAAGAAGTATAAAAATGTATAGATATTTGAAAGAGTATTTTTGGTGGAATATAATAAAGAGATATATTGAAAATTTTGTTTCTCGATACTGGGTATTTCAACAAATTAAGTATTAGAGATATAATTCTAAGGGGATATTGAAACCATTACCCATACCATAATAGAAATGAGAAAACATCACGATGGATTTTTTCATCAAAATCCCCAAAACATCTATGGTTAATAATGCTATATGGGTTATAGATGATCTCCTTATAAAGTCATCACACTTCATTTCCATTAGATAAGATTTATATATTGATAAAATTAATCAGATATACATTAAATAAGTGGTAAGATTTCATAGTGCACCACTATCAATTGTATTTTATTAGGATATGAGATTTACCACTAAGTTTTAGAGAAGACTTCAGCATGATATGGATACAAAGTTAATTTTTAGCACAAATTATCATCCTAAGACAAATGGTCAATATTATAGGACCATTTAAACTCTAGAACACATGTTGAGAGCTTTATTTATGGATTTCATAATTGGTTGGGATCAATACCTTCCTTTTGTTGGATTTTCTTACAATAATAGATTTCACTCCAGTATTCATATAGATCCTTATGAATCCCTATATGGTAGTAAGTGAAAAACTTCAATACCTTGGAATTAAGTTCAAGAAATAAATATATTGGGACCTTATCTAGATAATGAAATATCAGATATGGTTATAGATATTCAGCAACATATAATAGCAGCTCAGAGTCAAAAAATGATTTATGCTTATAGTCATAAAAAATATCTATAGTTTGAAGTTGGTGAAAATATATTCCTATGAATATATCCCATTATAGGGTGATGAGATTAATAAATAATGGAAATATAAGCCCTATTTATATTAATACTTTTTAAATTATTGATCATATCGGGATGGTTGCTTATCGATTGGCTCTTCCACTAAATCTCTCTCAAGTTCATGACATGTTTCATGTATCTATCCTGAGGAAGTACATAACTGATCATTTACATGTACTAAAATAAGAGGTCATATAACCATATTAAGATCTTTAATATGAAGAAAAACTAGTAGAAAATATGGATCATAAAGAGAAATTTCTATGAAACAAGACCAATCACCTAGTCAAAGTTTTGTGGGGAAACCACCAATTTTAAGAAGCTATGTGGGAACCTGAGAATGTGATGAGGAAAAATTATCCCCATATGTTTGTATCAGAATGGTGTATTTTGAGGGTGAAATTCATTTTATGTTTCTATAATTTAACACCATGATATTTTTAAGAAAAATTTAAAAAAATATATTTTCATTAATAGCTTTATTTACACGTAACATCGAGTTTAAAAAAACCCTATAACATTATTAAAATATTATTATATGATGGTTATAACCTATATTTGTAAATGAGGATATGAAATAGACTAACTAAATTATAAAAAACTCATTTTTTACATATGTTTATTTTTTATCAATAAAAAATGAATAAAAATAAAAATATTGAAAATAAAGGAGATGCTTTTCTAGAAAATTGTTTTTATGCACAAAAATGTGTTTTATATTAATAAAATAAAAAAACAATTTTGGGTGAATTATTTTAATTAAATTTATATATTATAAATTTAATAAAATATTTTAATATTCATCTAATATTTTTCTAGGCATGGAATATCAATAAAATTCAGTTTTATGCTTTAAAATGCATTTTATCTAAAAAGTAGTTTTCATCATGTTTTGTGTTGTTATTTTAAAATAAATTTATGGCACCTATAAAAATTGATTTTTTTATAATTTATTACATATTTTTAATTAGGAGGTCCAAAATTTTTAAATATGTCCCTTTTGATTTGGGAATTATGAATAGTAATCATGGTAAAATTTACCACCTCGGTAAAGGGTAAATCGGGTTAATCTGGGTTAAAACTAAACGATAAGGCCATATTTTTTCATATTAATTATTATTGTATTAATTTAATTCAACCCTTAACACCTTAGGTTCCAAATTTAGTTTTTAATGAAAAATTTTCCTTGAAAATGGCATATCTATTATTTAAATCAAAGAAAGTTACAAAATGTCACTCTCTTTGTTTTTAATATATCTTAGGTGTACACATAGGGAAAAAAAGTTAGTTATGAATGAATATAAATTTTCATTTTGAGTTTTATAAAATTATTTTCATGATAGAAATTTATTTATAATTTTTAGTAATTATTTAATTTCTATAAATTCTTATATAAAGTTGATGCAGTATTTCTTCAATTAATAAAAATATATAATAAAAGATTTTAAAAATACTAAAATAAATATAATTTGAGTGATTTAATGTTTTATATTGATTTTATAGGTTAATTTTAAGTATTATTTTTGTTTTAAAGTATAATTTTTGAAAATAAATTTTTTCTTTGTGTTTTTTAAGTCAAATTAAGTGAATAGTGTCTAAATCGACAATAATGATATTTTATGAGAATAATATTTTATTAATTTATTTAAAAATCATAAATATATTAAAATAAGATATAAATGATAATATATGGTCTAAAATTATATCCCTTTCCCATTTATAGGTTGTTTCGAACCATTTTTATTGAGAATGAATTTATTATAATTTAATATTTTGACTCTAAAAGTGCCCCTCGCCTCGATTATAAAAGTGAACCTCCTCCCTAACTTATTTACACAACATTTCGTATAATATCTCAAAAAAATCTTTTAATTTATCTTTAAAACTTTCATATACATATTTTATAGGTTCTGGTATTCCCAAAAGACCAACCCTAGAGCCATTTAATGAAGATCTAAAGGAGTTGTTTCCAATAAGAGGTAATCACTTAAAACTATTATATTTCTTTTCTAATATAATTAAAATTCTATAAATATGTGTTATTTATCATAAAATAATAAATTTATTATAATAAATTTTATTAAATGTTATTATGATTATTAAAACACCATTATACACCCTCTTTTCCACGAATTGAGAAGTGAAAGTATCACCCATGCATACGTACGACATGTCGTCTCCACATAACGATACAATTAATTTATCATATCTATATTTTATGGATGGGTATTATGATGGGTTTAATTTTTATATATTATAATTAATAAATAATTAAAATTTCATAATTATAATATAACATCTACCTTCTTAATATTCAATCTTTTGGGAAACGATAACGTCACTCGTGCGTACGTGTGGACTACCACCTCCACAAAGAATGTGATTCATTTTTCATTTTTATTTTACATGGATTGTAATTATGATGAATTTTATTAATATATATGATATATATGAAATAATAATTATCTTTTAAATGTTAATTAAAATTTACTTTTCTTTCATTCCATCCATTGAAAAATCAAAACAGTGTTCTTGCGTACGAATGACCTACCATCTCCATGAACGATGTAATTCATTTTTATATCACTAGATTTTTTGGATGACTCTAAATATGTATATAATTAATATTTATGATATTTATATAATTATTAATATTATGTATATTATGTAACTAAGATAAATATACAAGTACCAGAACTACTGAACTGAAATCCTCATGATAAATGAAACAATTAACACATAAAAATGACAATTTTAATTATAAAAAGGGATGTTAAAAGGATATAAAGGGATAATATATGATATTATAAGTACTAAAATTACTATTTTATATAATAATAATTAATATAAATTAATTATACATGAATTTAGATAACTTTCGAAGCAAGGGGTACCCAAGGTAAGAGATCTTCATCTCAGTTTTATTTATGTGGGGTACATGCCTTATATACAACTTATTTATTTTTTGTGGTGTATATAATAACCAGGAATGTATTTTATGACTATTATCATAAAAATTATGGTATTTACATATCCATATAAGTTTCTTTCTTTCATGGGGATTACAATTAAAAAACTACCAAAGCGGTAAGGGTTATATTTTTATAATCTCATCAATATTCGGGATTTTTTATGTTTATGTCTTCGATGGGGGATATTTATTTTCAATATGACTGTTTTCTAAAAATGTTTTCAAAAAGGTTTTTATTATTATCATATGATTTATTAAATTTTTTACCCATGTTTTACTTTTTTAAAAATGGTTTAAAAGGAATCTTTTTATTATTTTCCGAATGAGGTATTTTTTAACCTTTTATTCAACCGTGTGAAAGGAATGTATTTAACTTATATGACATGAAAATATTTTACCACCATCATGACTAATTTTTTTCTTTTAATATTACTTTAAAATATACCAAAGTTATTTTAAAATAAATTGTTTTCTTTTATAACTGAGTAGTTTTTTAAAAAAAGAATTTATTTTAAAATAGAAAAGTTATTTTCCTCAAGAATTATTCCAAGTGATATTTAAAAATAATTTTCTATATAAGATGATATAATTTGATGTTAATTATTCTTTATTGGGGATATTATACAAGGATAAAATCATTATTATTTGTATAAATAGTTTATGTTTGTGAGGAAAAGATGAAATTATTATGAAACTCATTTACTTTCCATGGTTTATGAAATGATGAAATTTTTATGAAGCTCATTTCTTTTCATGGGTTCTGATATAATGAATGTTTTATGATCTTTTGGAACACATATATATGATTTTAATTATGTGAAGTGTGGGAACTATATCTACCTCCAATGCATTGTGTAAAGTTTTATATCTCATGAGATAACTAAGGGATGCAAGTCATTGTGTTTGATCTACTTGGGATGTAAGTCGAAGTGCTTTATCTTCTATGGGATGCAGGTGGTGATTCCGGATCTATTATGGTTTTTTGGTCTTGGTTGTTAAACTTCACATTATGAAAAAAAATCATACATTTTATAGATACACACTTCTATGACATGATCTTATTATTCATGATTGATTTATGATAATTTTCACTCTTATTATCCATGTATTTTTAAATGATAAAGGAATAGACTACACATTAATGGAGCTGGTCAAAACTACATTAGATAAATGTGGTGAGTTCCATTTTGCATATATGATAAAGTAGGAGAATTACCACGATGTAAGGAAAGCTACCATTTCATATAATGTTATCACCAAGATGAAGTTTACACCTTATCCTAGCTCTATAGTGTAACTACCCCGAAATCAATAGAACCAAAAAATCTCTCCTCCAAGACTCCATGATTTAGTTATGATGAAAAAAATAGATCCACCAAAACCCCTCTTCCTAAGGTTCAACACCATAGTTGATCTCTCTACATTGAAAACAACCCATTTATGGTGAAACATAATCCTCCATAATATAAAATCCAACTCCAACTAAAATTTTAGTTTCAAATCTATCATCTGCTCCTTAATTCCCTCAAAAATTCCCCCATTCACAAAAAGCGGTGATTAAGAACCTACTTGGGAGATAACTCTCAAGTATCGATGATATTCCTAATCTAAAATCTACTATAACATTCCCCATATAACAAGAGGAAATTCTAAGAACCTAATCCCTTATTGAGAAACCTAAGATCTGATACCATTTGTAACACATCGGCCTAGGTTTCCATCTAAACCAACACCTGATCTTCCATTGGCTTGAAGGGAATTCCCGATCCCTACAGGCTAGAAGCTAGTGCATTGGAATTACATAAAACAATTTGGGAATGATTTTACCTCATGAAATTTAAGATATAGTAAGGATTACACTCATTGATCTAGAATAACCTATCCATGCATCAGACACCTATGTATATAAATAAACATCAAAAAATAAATAAAAAATATCTAAATAGAGTATGAAACATAAGTAAATAAGTAAATAACAACAAAACAAGACCATAAGATAACCAATATTATATATATATAAATAAATTAACCAAGTTTTGGGTCAACATGTTTGATAAAAGAATATCCCAAAAAGAAAAAGAAAACTCAGTCATAACCAGCCATCTCCATATGACCTGAAGGTTACTCTACACACCCCAGGACAATAGACAAACCATCTTGGACATAAAAAAGGAGAATAAATATTTGGAACATAAAAAAATCATATAAACTTCATACACTGAATTATATATATGGAGTGTAAGTGAAATAAATATTAGTAAGATATCACCAAGGAGTTTTTGCACTTCTTTCAAAATACATTTTATTTTATGCTAATTTGAACTATAATTAGAAAATAATTTTCTAAAAAAGAAGTAACCAAAACATATATCAAACTAAAAGTTTTTTACAAACCATACGCCCATTTTTATGGAAATCAGACCCTTTTTAAAATAGTACTTTAAAATATTTATATTAAAAACACCCATTTCAAAATAACTTTTCAAAGTCATTCTAGTAATTCACTTTCCAAACAACATTAAAAAAAATATAGTCAAGAAAAAACAAATGTCAATAAAAAACAATAAGAAAATCACCATGTTAGTTATGATATAAAAAAGAAATAAATAATCCATGAAAATAATTATGATAATATGGGACAATCAAACTAAGGAATACAAGGAAATCCCCTATCTAACATCAACTAGTATCATAGGCACCACGATATGCTCTAACATGAATGATACTAGACCTGGTATAATTGAAAACAATCTATCCACGGTCCCCCTAGTGAAATGAGGACAATTGAAATCTAGAACCCTCATGAAGGTCATCGGGTACAACATAAACCCCTAGGAGGGTGTAACTATCTCTAGGCATTAGCTAGTGAGTGCACATAGAGCTAGAATAACATACATACATATATTTTACTTAACTACATAGGGACTCATTATAAAACTCAATAGAGGTAAGAAAACAAAATAAAAACAATGAGAACATAAATCAAGAATAGAGTAATGGCCATAAATCTCATCTCACCTCTTATACCCTCGTAAGAAATAGCCCCTTATTACATCAATCATATCAATTGAAATATAAACCATGCCCCTTGGACAACAATCCATATCACAGACACATAGAAACAATGGTGATGGGTTTCGTATGATAATATTAAGATCATATGCCACATAATACAAGCCAAAACCAAAAGAGATCTATCATTAAGAATATTAACATGTTAGTAAAATGGAAAACAAAGTACTAGAAAAAACATGAGAAACAAGAGCTATCATCTTCCTTCAATGGATTGTGTGTGAGGGAGATCAGTAAAAGTATCAAACAAAAGAAATCTTCCTCTGGGGGAACCATCTAAAGGATCCATAAACACTTCAGGTGGATACCCTTAGTCTTAAGGGGTGATAGTGCCTTCTCAAAAGATAAATGGAGCAATAGGAGGAAGATAATTTCAATAGAGGGTTAAAAATTATCACACATACATACCTATAATGGGAGGATTTCATTCTCTTATATAGTTAAAGCTCGAGGATTTTACAAAACATCCTATGTATTTCTACCAATTGGGGTATAATTCATTGAACGATTTGAATAAATTAACGCAAAACCTTTAATCCAATCATAAATGGATTGTAACTGATGAAACCATTTTGGATAAATAATAATAATATATATATTATACTTATGCATCACATGCATAATATATATATATATATATATATATAATTAATTAATCTCATGCATGAAATAATTCATTCATTATATTTACTAATTAAATGAACAATCACATATATAATATCATATTATATGTATATATATATATATTTGTTTCTCATTCATCTTTCATGCATGTGTACATGAATCTCATGCATGTACATTTAACTATACATACAAAAATCTCCCACTTACGCTAAAATACTACAATTAATTTATAAAAAACTTCAAAACTCATTGTGAATCCATCCAAATGCTTTTGGACACAATTTTTCGTCAAACTCTCTTCATTTAGAAGAAACATTTTGCCCAAAATTTTATCATTATCTAAGGGCCTAACTATGTGACCCCATGGGCCTTAGCAGCATTGAAAACAACTGTAACATCCCAAGGTTTTCTAAAAATAAATGGAAATTCATGAAACTTTGTTTTAAGTAGATATTTATAACTAGCCTTTAAAAAAAATTTCCACTTCTATGTTTTGAATTTCGAAAAATGGTCAGCTACAATTGTGTTTAGTAAGTTATTTAGAGCCTAATGGAACTAACTTGTTTTTTTTGGTGAATATTAACATACCCTTATAAGTAATATGAATTGTAATATGACCCTAATGTATAGTAAATTTTACTATTATTTTATTTACTTAAGGCTATAAGATAATGATATTTTGGTTAATTTTTCAATGTGATATAAAAGTAGTTATAGTTTTAAAAATGTTAATTTTTTAATTAAATGTGATTTTATCTAAAAATTAAATTAATAATATTTTAAAGTTTACTTTTAAAAAATTGAATTCATTTTTTAATTCTATGTGTCAAAAAATGGTTGGGGTGAATATTCGAATTTTTTCTGAAATACTTGAATTTTTGGTGAATAGTAAAATACATTAATTTACCATATAAATACACTATAATTAAAACCCACTGTACATGACATCACAAGATATGTAAGCACCCAAATATCAAACTCACATTACTTATTTACTATTATTGGTCATGGAAGACACATTATTCCTTGTCTTTTGGAAAAATAATAAATTAATGAATTTTATTTTAAGAAATCCCCTCTCCACTATAAATACCACCCATTTCCCCCTCTTCCTCCCACACCTCTCAAGACTTGATAATTGTATAATTTCGGCCAAATAACCTCCCCAATATCCTTCCCCACGTCCAATAGCTTCTTTTCTCACCTAAAGGCCAAAATCAAAGGCCTTGAGGAGGATCTCAAGGAGAAGAGATCAAGAGGTAAGAAATCCCCTTCCTTTTTCATGTGTTTTCCTTTCCTTTCCTTTTTTTTATTATAGTCACTTTGAATACTTTTTTCCAAAAGTCATGAAAGCTCTATAATCTTTTATATTCTGTATGTTCTCATGTTCATGGAAAATTCATCATCAATCATCATCTCGTTCCCACTTATTCAAGGAATAAAAAACATTGTCCGTGATGTGTTGAATTACCGACATCGTGGATGATGTGATTTCAATTTTCTTTAATTCCTTAAAGTCTATTCATGAAACCATTTTTATGGTTTAAAAATGTTATAATATATCTATTATTTCTCATTCATGGTTATTAAATCCTTCTTTAAACATGTTTTTAATTTATAAAACAAAATAAGGTCGTTATTATCAAAGAAACCACTAAAATGATCTAAACTAAAATCATTAATGTTTTAACTTATGAATCATTATAATTTAAAAATTATAAATTATAAATGGTATAATTTATGGTTCTGTAAATATATAACTTCCATTCCATTCCAATTCTGGAGTTTCACTTCTAATCGAAAAGAAAATCCATCATGAACTGATCATGGAAAACATGTAAAAAAACGCACCCAAAATAGTGAAAGGAACAAAATACTGACAATTAAATGGTGGAATGATGTAATGAAATGATCATATAAGGTATTATAAATATGTATATGTTTCTTTAAGATATTAATAAAACTTTTTTAACCATTATACAGTAGTTTTAAACAAGTTTAAATTAAGACAAACCCGAGGTAAGAGAATTCTTAACCAGATTTCCATTCTTTGGGTTAACCTTCTACTTTGTTATTTATGTGGTATTTAAATTGTATGTGTGGTGGGTTTTGTTTATATTATGTTTAATTTTGGGTATTTATAGTGTGTATACATATTCCATCCACTCTATAAATTCTCACTTCAATTATATAATATTTATAAGGGACTTTCCTTTTAAAATCCTCTTTTAAAATTCTGTTTTACAAATTTCAAAGGAAATGTTTCTATGAAATTATTAATGTTGTATGATTATGTTATGGTTCTTAGGAATTTTTAATGATTAATTGTGGTACCTATATCTCCCTCCAATTTATTAGTTATGTGTAATTTGTAGGTCATCCGTATGGTTACTCTAAGTGTAACTGTGATGGTTACATAAATTGTAAGGTAGTCGTGAGGGTTACAAATTATAAGGTAGCCTAAAGGGTTACAATATTATGTAAGTAATTCCCCAAGATACCTTTATGGTTCTACTATGTTCTTATTTATTGTGTAAATCATGTGGAAATATCATGTTTCACAAAGTAAGTATATATATACAGGTGATAAGTATGTCTTTTAAAAATATTTTCATACGTTACAAGCATTCATGGACTAATGTGTTATTTCCTTATTTTTATATCCATTACTGAGATTTTGTGCCCATAACAAGTTTTTAAATTATTTTCACAAGTCATAATGATGTTTAATAAAAATATGGAAGCCATGTTAAATGTTTTAAGAATTGTCAAAGAAATATTTTTTTAAGCTTTAATTTTTTATTTTTTTAAAAATGGAAACTATTTTTATGGTATCCACCTTGTAACAATGTGTAAGGTTATGAATGTATTATGTTCCAATTCTCTAAATCTATAAACTTTAAAAGATACTCAATGTAAAAGGAAGTGATTTATTGTCTAAAATCAAGATTATGTAATGTATTAAGGTCGGGTCCTTATAGTTGGTATCAGATGATGGTTTAGATAACTTTAGGGGTTAAGATGATATTAAAATAATACCATAAATGATTTTTACTCTATGATTAATTTGAAATTTTATAGAATTTAAATATTACCATGTTTCTTTGTCTAAGATATGTTTGTTCATAATGGTTCTCTGCTGAAGAAACAGGGAAGCTGAAGAGAAGAGGCACCGACAAAACAAAATTCTTCCAAATCTGCAGCTCGGAATGATAGGGATTGGAACAGAGTAGTTATTGACAGTAATGGCTCAGCTAACACAAGTAATAAATGGTGGTGGAATCCATGAAAGAGAAAAACCAGAGGTACCAAAATGGAACATGATAATAGTGGAACATTTTATGAGACAACACCCTCCTACTTTCAATGGATATTTTGACCCAGTAGTATATGAAGGATTGATTAAATCCCTTGAAAAGATATTTGATGTTATGGGATGTTCAGAAAATCAAAATGTAAGTCTTTCCATTTATCATTTTAAAGGTTAAGATGATCATTGGTAGTCAATGGTAATGAATATCATGGGTAGAGAGGATTTTGATGCCTTAGAGTGGGATGAATTTAAAATTATTTACCTTGAAAAATATTTTCATAAGGTGGTGCGACTTAGGATGGAGAAGAAATTCCTTGAGGAAAAAGGAGGACGATTTAGTGGATGTGTATGAATCAAACTTCACCGGACTGGCGAGGTATTCTCCAAATCTTATTCTGAATCTTGATAGAAAAATCAACAGCTTTTACTCAGGATTGAATCCAAGGTATCGAAGGGCGTTGACCTCCTGTAAATTCAAAAAGTTATGAGAAAATTTTCCAATGTGCTGGGAGGGTAGAGATGGATTTTTTTTATGATCATGTGCATTTTGGAAACAAGGAGAAGAAGAGGACTAGGTGGAAAGCTATGGGTAAGAATCAACCAAAGAAATATGATGGTAAGAAAATCCAGTTTCCAATTAGTGAAAAGTGTGGCAAGAAACACCCTGGGGAATGTCTTAGAAAAATTGGGAAGTGTTTTAAATGTGGTAAGTTTGGACATATGGATCTAGATTGTAATGAAAATGATCCTAAGACTAATCCTGATAATCAAACTATAAAGTGTTTTAAATGTGGTGAGATGGGTCACTATGCAAATGCCTGCCTAAAGAGAGATCCAAATGATGCAAAGAAGCCAGACTATAAGAAGAAAGGTGTAGTGGGATCCTTTGTGACTATGTCAGTGGATGTGGGTCTATCCAATGAAGTTGTCTCAGGTACTTTGTTTGTTTGCTCATATTTTGATAAAGTTTTGTTTGATACGGGGTCTACACATTGTTTCATCTCTGATAAATTTTCTGTAAAATTGGAAATATCACCTCAAAAAATGAAACCAGAACTTGTTTTTAAAACACTAAGGGGAAATATTATAGAAAAAAATAATTATAAGAATATTTCTATTATGGGTTGTGGAAATACATTACCTGAAAACCTTGTTGTTTTTCCCTTAGTTGAGTTTGATGTTATTCTGATAATGGATTGTCTTTCTATTTATCATGTTATGACTGACTATAGAGCTAAAGAAGTTGTTTTTCAAAAAGAGTTTCAGTTTGTATATAAGAACGAATTCATAAAATTGATAACATATCAGGAAGCTAAAAGAATTTTGAAAGATGTAAATGAAAGTTATCTTTCTTATATTGTTGAAAACAAGGGAACTGTTCAGATTAATCATGTGCCATTGGTTAATTAATACCTTTATGTTTTTTCAGATGAGTTACTCGGTGTCATACTAGATCAAGAAGTCGAATTCACAATTGAATTAGTTCCTGATGCTTAGCCAATTTCAAAACCACCATATCATATGGATTAAATAGAACTTCTTGAATTGAAAAATCAGTTGCAAGATTTGCTTGATAAAGTCTTCATTCGTCCTAGCACTTCACCATGGGGATCTCCTATTTTTTGTTAAAAAGAAAGATGGTTCCATGATACTTTGCATTGATTATAGATCTTTGAATAACATCACTATTAAAAACAAGTATCCTTTACCTCATATCGACGACTTGTTTGATCAGCTTTAGGGATCTCAGTACTTTTCCAAGATTGACTTGAGATCTAGATTCCATCAGCTGAAGGTGACGGAGGATGACATCCTGAAAATAGCCTTTCATACTAGATATGGGCATTATGAATTTGTTGTTATTCCATTTGGGTTAATTAATTCACCTATTATATTGATGAATCTTATGAATATAGTATTTCATGAGTTCTTGGATAAGTTTGTGGTTGTGTTTATTGATTAAATTCTGGTATTTTCTAAAAATAAAGATGAGAATGGAAAACATATAAGGGTTGTTTTACAAACCTTAAAGGAAAAGAAACTGTATAGAAAATTCAGAAAGTGTGATTTTTGGTTACAACATATTTTTTTCTTGAGAACATTGTAAAGAAATATGGAATAATAGTTGATCCTGCCAAAACAAAAGTAGTTGATGAATGGCCAAGACCTAAAAATGTTACAGAGATTCATAGTTTTCTCGGATTGGCGGGTTATTATCTTTGGTTTTTTAAGAACTTCGCATGATTATCTATCCCGATAACTATGTTAACATGAAAAAGGGTTAAATTTATTTGGACAGAAGAATGTGATGTTTGTTTTTAGGAACTGAAGAATAGATTGGTGAATGCTCCAGTTTTGGCCTTGTCTTCCCAAAATGGTGATTTTTTCATATATAGTGATGCTTCTTTGAAGGGACTTGGTTGTGTTTTGATGAATAATGATCAGGTAATTGCTTATGATTTAATACAACTTAAACCTCATGAGTTAAATTATCCCATGCATGATTTGGAATTGGTAGTTGTGGTTTTTTCTTTGTAAATTTGGAGGCATCATTTATACGGATCCAAATGTCTAGTATATACTGACCATAAAAGTCTGAAGTATATATTCACTCAAAAGAAATTAAACATGAGGTGGAGAAGATAGCTAGAACCGATAAAGGATTATGATTTCACAATCAATTACCATCCTAGAAAAGAAAACAAAGTGGAAGATGCCTTGAGTTGAAAACATCATGTATCATTAACCATGTTATGTTTCGAGCATGATCCCTTGATTAATGATTTGATGAATTTTGGATTATAAGTTGTTGGTGTAGAGAATACATCTGTTTTGTTTCAGGTTTCAGTGCAGTCTTTGTTGTCAGACAGAATTAAGCAAGTATAGAAGAAAGAACGTGATTTATAGAAAAATGTAGAATTGATTAAAATGGGTAAGCTTACAGAATTTAATCTTGATAAAGATTGTGTTTTAAGATTTGGAAAAAGTTTGTGTGTTCCTTATAATTCCCAGTTGAAGAAAGACTTGTTGTGTGAAGCTCATAGTTCTCCATTTTCAGTTCATCCTGGTAGTACTAAGATGTACAGAGACCTTCGGAAGTATTACTGGTGGGATGGAATGAGAAGAGATATTGTTGATTTTACTGTGAGATTCTTAACATGTCAACAGGTTAAAGAAAAGAGGAAGTTACCGAAGGGGATGCCTCAGCATTTTCCAGTTCTAGAGTGTAAATGGGAGAATGTATCCATGGACTTCGTGGTGGGACTACCAAAGACTTCTCGAGGTAACAATGCGATTTGGGTTATTTTTGACCGACTGGAATAATCTGCACATTTTCTTTCTATTCGAGATACAATGTTGTTGGATTAGATTTCTCGACTTTACCTTAAGGATATTTTCAGGTTACATGGAATTCCTCTTTCCATTGTATCTGATCGGGATCTCAGGTTCACTTCTAAATTTTGGAAGGAACTTCAAAATTCGTTGGGTATAGAGTTAGATTTCGGTACAACTTTTCATCCTCAATCAGATGGGCAGTCAAAACAAATGATTTAGACTTTGGAAGATATGCTTCGAGCATGTTCAATAGACTACTAGGGAA